>OV816026.1:96180894-97655894 GCA_929113105.1 Agrypnus murinus
CCCCGTATCAATGAGCAGTGGAACAATTCGATTCGCAATTTTCCCATCTATGAACAAACTGCTGGTACTATTCCCTGGGTTACGGCATGGACGATGATCTCTGGGGCATCTTTACTAACAGTCAACGTTCGCCCTCTCTTGCCAACCCCTTTTAACTTTTCCGACGGTTGTACTTTTGTTATTTTGGGACAACGCCGTTCTACATGTCCTTGTTCGCCGCAGTTCCAGCAACGGGGCCCTCGAACTTCTTGATGATTCTTCTTACGGTTCTCTTCCTTCTGAAGAACTCTCATTAATAATTCTTCTAGACGACGTTTAGAACCTTCATATTCTTCCACAACGGTCCCAACACGCCCGTGACCTCGGGACGCTTGTTTTGCAGCTTCAAATTCTAAGGCGTGAGCAAGCGCATCATCAGTTGTTCTTGGTCGTGCCAGCCTCAATGATTGTTGTGTTTCTCCGTCTCTTAACCCATCAATGAAGGTCTGCACAGCGAGCTGTCCCAGAAATGAATCGGGTGCCGTAGGGTACGCCAATCGGACAAGCCGCGCAACATCGGCTTCAAACTCCTGCAGGCTTTCTCCATTCTTCTGGATACGATTCTTCACTTGCGCGTGATACACTTGTTGAAGATGCGCGTCTCCATATCTCATCTCCAATCTAGACACTAACAATTGATAATCATTTTCCTGTCCTGCTGGGATTGTTTGCAGGACGTTCAACGCGTCTCCACGCAAAGCCACAGTTAAAGAAACGGCCTTTTCCTTGCCTGTCCATCCGTTGGCCCCAGCGGCCGCCTCAAATTGTTTGTAGTAGGTGGACCAAGGTATCTTTCCATCGAACGTGGGTGGTTTTACTTTTATCCCTACGGCAGGACCCCTTTCTTCTTTAATTTGCTTCTTTACTTCATTAAACTCAGAAGTTGAGGGAAACCGTAGTTGCCTCATTCTATCTTCCAACATATCGGTTATGTCGTCTTTCTTAGCTGTTGATGGTAATTGCATTTGGGCTATTTTCTCTTCTACCATCTTTATTACCCTATTTTGTTCCGCCAATCTACCTTCCAATAGTCCTAACGCGCTGGCATTCTCCAAAAATTCTTCGAAAACTTTATCTTCCAACGTTTTGACATTTTCCAACAATTCTCCTTTAAGCCTTCTAGAACTGTCTTCGGATTTCCTGGAATTCTCCAGTATTTCTTCCTTTAGCATTCTAACATTTTCTTCGGCCTTTTCTAGTAATTCTGCAAACGTTCTAGAATTCTCTTCGTGTTTTTCCAGTACTTTTTCTTCCAGCGCTTTAGTATTTTCAAGTAATTCTTGTTTAAGCATTTTAGAATTTTCTTCAGACTTTTCCAATAGTTCCTCTTTTAACATTCTGGAATTCTCTTCCGACTTTTCCAGTAATTCCTCTTTTAACATTCTAGAATTCTCTTCGGACTTTTGCAGTAATTCTTCTTTTAAAATTCTAGAATTCTCTTCGGACTTTCTAGAACTTTCTTCCATTTTACTTAACAACAAACTAGTATCAATTGCGGGTCCAGGTATTTCGAAGCGGTAATTTTCAGGATCTTCCTTCTGTTCTAAAAGCCATTCTCTTAGCCGATTTATCAAAACTTCTTTCTTTCCATTACTATCCAAGTCCCTCTCGTCCAATTCCCGTTTTAAATCTATTACTAAGAGATCTTTTAATAGTTTCATCACCATTTTGTTGAAATTAATTTTAACACTAAAAATTTATTCTCACGGCACTTTATTTAATTATTACGCGATTTTATTTATTTTAAAACACCACACCTGACAACACTGTAACGTTCTTTCTAAAAATAATAACACAAGTGCTGTTTAAATCGTCTATTCACAAACAAATATTTATTTCTATACACTAATGAATACACTATAAATTAACGCTATGATTATAAACCATTAAAACTATTATTTACAGATTATGAATTTCTAATATAACATTTATCTATACAGTTACTATTTATTTTGTGAAACACAGTTAACGACTCGCTGTTGACTGCCTCTTTTCTCCGCGAAGCCGACTTTATACCCTCCTATAAACGTTCCAGAAGTCGCCCGAACATACCATGTATTTCTAGAATACACTAGAAGGTTGAGTGCATTGCGCTGCCACTCCGGAATGTTCCACGACCCATTGACGGCCGGACCAGACGATGCGTTGCACTCGTTACACTATGTAAGATGATCTTATTGTATTGCTATTTATATGTAATATGGTATTTTAGCACAGCTGATAAAATAAAACGATATACATTCTATATATGTTTTTTTCTTTACTTCTCTCGCACAGTAAACGTTCTGGTAGATGATCCTTTTGAGTCCCTGCATCATCTTAATACGTTTTTATTTCATAGCATTACCAGAGGCAGCAGCATCAGGAGTTTTCCAAGACCCGCAGAAGCTTCTATGCCATGCATACCCCCCATACTATCAAGTGATGTATATTATTCATGCTTACGTCGGCGAAACTTACTTTCTTTACCATATCGATGTGACGCTGCTACTATTACATATCGCTATGTTTGGAGAGTTATTGATATTAGTAAAACTAAAAACTTTTGTTTTCGAGACTGCTGCTATGAGCTTTCTTTGAGGCGTACATAACCTATCTTGGATCACGTCTACTACGCTGTGATTTTTAGGCAGCCATCTTGGATAACAGGAATCTCGTACTAATGGTATTTGGGGTATAAAAAGAAATTTGTATGTGATGCTATTATGTCTACCCTGAATGCATGCAAATCCTCGTGTACGAGAATCAAGCGCTGATTCTAAACTAAGTATCCCGGAATGCTTGTAACTAAGCTTCTATGCCATGAATACCCCCCCATACTATCAAGTGAAGTACCTTGTTCTTGTCTTAGCCTGCGAAACTTACTTCCTTTACCATCATCATCACACAACCAACATCACCAACCACCACCACCTTACCTCGAACAAATCAGTGTAATAAATAGTATAAAATTATTACAAGTTTATTTAGCGTGTATGAAGTTCCCCTATAACGGTACTATAAGAATAATAACAATAATTGCTACAACGCATAAGCTGGAAACCAGACTCCAGAAGCTATATTGAATATAATCAATTACTTTAAGCTAAATTAAGTCTCTATACATTTAATGGTTTATGAATTCGTATGTAAAACTCATAAAATTGAATCACGATATAAATTCCAAATATCTGCGTATAGCAGAGAATGCATAAATTACAGCAATAGTGTTTAGGTGAACAGGACATTATCCCCCCTCCCTTGCATCTACTAAACTACGACCTAATTTGTGTGACAATAAGCATGCCCTCTAAACGTGATTCGATTAACGTATCAAATAACGAATAATAAAGAACATTATTGAAATTTACCACGCCATTTAGTTGCTCATATAGTATACAAACCTAAGTACTATCAATTCTCCCTTTTTTCTGAATAAATAACAACTCTAATAAATAAGTAATAGAAACTACGTATTTATCATATCGTTTATGAGGTGTGTTAAGGTCTAAACAACCCACCGAATAGTACTTAGGGTAAATCTTACCTTTTCTAACTAATATAAGTGTAGTGTATTATGTATTATATATATATATATATATATATATATATATATATATATATATATATATATATATATATATATATATATATGCTTTTAGTACTTATACACCTCCGAACGCTATATACAGCGTACGAGTCGGACTCAAAATCCGGAGGCAACTCGTCGGTATCGGAGTCGAACGCGCTAACCATGTTATTCGGCATCAGGACACCTCCAGGATCATTTTCCACCTATTTTCAGCCGGAGTCAAACGGGACCTATTTACGTATACTTATATACATTTTAGTTCCAGCGATTGCCGCAGAGTCGCTGCGAGATATACATGTATACGCCGCGCGGTTGTGTTTACCTCCGCTTGTATAACAGCATCCAAAGGATGTTTTTGCCTCCGAATTCGCGACAACACTGCCTAGCTTATTTTTAGTTTATATTCGCGATTTGTTTTGCTGAAGCCCGTTTAAAAACGCGTCATTTCCTTATCTAAGGTATCACGTTTCTGTCTGTATTTCTTAGTAAATATAATTACATCTTTTTAAATGGAAAGAATGATTATATTATATTAAAACTGTACTCTTATTTAAAATTCTTGCAAATTATTACGAAATTAGGACTTATTACAGTAATAAGAATTTATTTTTAATGCATAAATCTTAGATTTGGGACAAAATTCGTGAAGTGGACCCAATTTAACAACAGCTAATGCTTAGTGATTTTATAAAATTATTGATTTATTGAGAGTTATGAACAGTAACGTTTCTACACAACGATTCAGGAAAACATTCGTTTTTAAGATACTCAAACATTAAAATCAATGTTTTTCGGCAAATCTCTGTATAAAGAAATATACAATACGAAGCAAATGTTTTTATCAAATATGATATTTTTATGAACAATAATAGGATACACAGATTTTTACAGCAAACAAAATTAACAAAATATCTTATTTTAAAGGATTCTCTTACAAATTAAGAAAATTGATAATTATGAAGAGAAACGGCAGATTTTGCAGGTGGTCAACTATACAGTGTGTGCCATAAAGTTCGATCCATATGGGAAAACATTTTAATATTCTTTGTTTAAAAAAAAAACTTTGTTGTTCAATCACTTCTGCTTCCAAAAATACTTGAAATACGCCATGTCAAAGTTTACAAGTGACAATAGGTGTTTAAATCGAGATTACCTTATTTGTTAAAATATAGAAAAATCTTATTAAGAAAAAATATTCCTAACGACATTTTACGTTCACAAACCGGGCTTGAAGAAATATCCCGACATGAAAAACTCCTTTTTTAACATTTTTTGATACACCCCCGTTACTGATTATTTTGAAATCATTAAAAATGCTTTAAAGGAGTAGGAAGGCAACAATTGCAGAGCATATTTTCTAATAATATTGAATGGTGTAGGTATTTTTGACAAATATTAAAATTATCAAAAAACAAAATAAAACTTTTTGGCGATTTTCCAATTTACAAGAAAACAACTTATAGTTTTATTAACTTTTTTAAATAATTGTTTGAATAATACAAGAGTTGTTGAAACTACTACTTAAACACTTAATAAATTAATTCGCAAAGAATAGTACAATTTGAGGTTTTGGAACCGATCAACAAGATTGAAGAAACTCTTGAAAATTTCTATCTGAAAAAAACATAATGACAAATTTATATCCCAAAATTGAGAAGATATTAGAATGACGTAACAACAAGCTTGTTTCGTTTCCAATAATAACTTGCTAATAATAAATTCCAAAGACCTAAAGATTGTGTCAAAACTTGAGACATTCGTTAAGTACTTCTTTTTTGGTAGATCTATATCTTCCTATACCATCAATAGAATTTAAAATTTTTAAAAATATACCGGATGGCCTAGATAAAACGCTTCATACTTTGGAGTTCAATGACGATTTTACCAACCTCAAAATAGCTGCGCGTTCGTTAAAGTATAATTTTAAAAGTCTACATAATTACAATACATATTTAATTAATAGCACTTCTAATACGATATATTGTATTAGAGTTTATATATACTAGTTTCGCCAATAAAATGACACTATTTTCCCTATTTTCAGTTATGATCATTTTCAATCGTGCTTTCCACTGCACAATAGCTCACGGAATAGTTTCTTGAAAATCTAAATCTCTCCCTTTTAATTCTTCCCTATTTTTAAACGGTTTCAGGATACTGCTCACTTTTCTCTGTAAAGCGTCCCAACTTAGTAATCAAAAGAATTAAGGTCTGGCGAATTTGAAGGCCAATGTTTGGCTGAAATAAAATTAGGACAACGTTTTAGTAAATTAATTATGAGAACCTTTAAGCTTGTCGAGAACGATGCGATGTATTGCTATCCAAAAACTATAATAATATTTATCTAGGTGCAGTCGTTCACATTCCGGAAAAAGTTGTAAATGTCTAATGGAAGTTTCATTGTTGAATCTTGTCTTGTAGATTTACAAGAAACCAGTTCATTTCAGGAAACAAAGCATATACCACAATTTTTAAAGAAAACCTGACTCGGTGTTTGTACAAGCGTAGTAGGGAGATGTTACTTTTTAAACCTCGACTGTTTGTTCGATTATGCTATTGTGCAACTTGTGGGAGCATGCACTATAAAATCTATTTCGTTTTGAAAACGCATTCGTTTGACATCATTGAACATGTACATTCGCTACAGATATGACTATAAATGTATTTCTATCGTCGTTGCATCTAGTAGGGTACAAGAATATTTTTTATAAGTGTCTGGGGAGAAATAAATCTGCACAAATTTGAAATATGAATAATTCTTTTACTATTGAGTTTAGATAAGCTGCGATTTTTAAACAGATAACTAGATGTTCTTACAACAGAATCAGCACCTTAGAAACTTTCGGTTGTCTTCTCTTTGGCAACCTATAAAGACCGTAATTTTATAGGTGTCGCATCGGTTAGCATTTGGTACTAATGTTAGTCATTAGCTTGTATATAAGCCAGGAATCTGTGTGTGGGGTTCACAGGTGATTAGCTCCAGCTGATGAGAATGCAACAAACTCAAAACAGTCTGTCCTAGAGTATCACTTGTGAATTCCACACATTTCATTTTTACTCTGGGTTAATCGTCTTAAATAGTCTTAGTAAATCTTTTATATTTTAAATTGTCAATTCCTATACGATGTTTTGTCTTTGCTGATTCACTAGATTTATAAATGGCAATTTTGGAGTTTTTCGGAGTTTTTAGTTAGAGTCAGGAGCCGGGAGAGTCTGGAACATTGGCCACCTTTTTTAATAATATCAACAACAATCAAAATTAACCCTTTTTTATAGAATCTGTTACCATTAGATAACAAATACTATTTTTACTTCTACACCATTGCATTCTAAAACTGAAAAAAATAAAATTATAACAAAGATTTTGGAGTTGGAAGAATTTAAGATAAAAGTGGCCACTGTACCTACAGTGATGGTACAGTGGCCATTAGAGTATGGTACTGTGGCCACTACTGTGTGGAAGATGGGAATAGTAAAGACAAGTACACAGCCATTTACAGAATAATGATTTATTTTGTAAAAAATAGTTTGCATTAAAAAAAGGCAACTTAAATTTAAAAAACCAGGCAAAAGTTAACAAACATTATACATAGATAAATTAATGAAAAAAAACAGATTTGCTGTTCTAGTAGTGCCGCCTATATTTACAGGTTGATATAAATAATGTACAAATCATCAGGAACATCTAGGAAATAATATCTGAAATAAATAAAATATTGTACTAAATAATAGTACAGGGACCTACATAACAAAGAAGTGGCCACTGTACCTACATTTAACATGGCCACTAATCAACTACATGTTTTTAATCATTTAATAATAAAATGTTTTTAACATCAACTTCATGTTTTTTAAAAAGTAGGGAAAAACAAAAACTATCCAACACAATCAAAATATTATTATACCAATAAATATTTACATGAAGTAGGTATAAGCGGCCAACGCTAGTTCCTTTCGACGTTTATTTATTTAGCCACTAACAATTATTATTTCACTTGCCTGTTGTAGTTTACTCCAAGTACAAAATTTCAGGTTGAGTTTGTTTTAAAATAAAAATCTTGAGATTTAAATGGAATTACTTTGTTAATATACTTAGTGTCCTATTGGTACATTCTGTGCTAGATGACAGCACCTAATCTTGAGCAGCACCTAATAAATAAGAAAATGGCGGGAAGGTGGCCACTGTTCCTGCATGGCCAATGTTCCAGACTCTCCCCTACTTTTTCTTTTTAACAATCCCTGTCTTGTAGTCTCCTTATCTGTACAGCGAATTTCTTGTTTACAATATTCATGCTATTGGTTGATTTATGGAATTGTCAAAAAGTTGTACCGGTTTATAAGAGTAACAAACCTTGTAGTAGGTATTTGATTGTAATTTGGTATATATTTTGGAGTTGCTAATGACAAACCTTACCAAACATGTACATTCGCTACAGATACGACTAGAAATATATTTCTATCGTCGTTGCATCTAGTAGGGTACAAGAATATTTTTTCTAAGTGTGTGGGGAGAAAGAATCTGCACAAATTTGAAATATGAATAATTCCTTTACTATTGAGTTTAGAGAAGCTGCATTTTTAAACAGATGACGAGATGTTCATACAACAGAATCAGCACCTTAGAAACTTTCGGTTATCTTCTCTTTGACAACCTATAGAGACCGTAATTTTATAGGTGTCGCATCGGTTAGCATTTGGTACTAATATTAGTCATTAGCTAGTATATAAGCCAGGATGCTGTGTGTGGGTTTCACAAGTGATTAGCTCCAGCTGATGAGAGTGCAACAAACTCAAAACAGTCTGTCCTAGAGTATCACTTGTGAATTCCACACATTTCATTATGTTTCTGGGTTAATAGACTTAAATAGTCTTAGTAAATCTTTTATATTTTAAATTGTCAATTCCTATACGATGTTTTGTCTTTGCTGATTCACTAGATTTACAAATGGCAAATTTGGAGTTTGCCGGAGTTTTTAGTTACTTTTTCTTTTTAACAATCCCTGTCTTGTGGTCTCCTAATCTTTACTGCCAATTTCTCGTTTACAGTATTCATGCTATTGGTTGATTTCTGGAATTGTCAAAAAGTTGTACCGGTTTATAAGAGTATTTTTACAAACCTTTTAGTAGGTATTTGATTGTAATTTGGTATATATTTTGGAGTTGCTAATGACAAACCTTTCTTGTTGTAAATCCTACCATGCTTTATTCAATACTGAATCTTTGACCGAGGATTTGTATTGTTTGAGCAAGCTTTCCAGAAGCTGCATGTTTACAGCAGAAAAGTTTTTCAAAATTCCATGCCAAGTATAAAATTTGTCAATTTTATGTTCGAGTTAATTCTTGTTTAAATTCTTGATTATTTATGCATTAGAAATTAATTCTACTAGCTAAGTAAACTACACTTTAAATAAAAAACCCAGTAAGTATCATAGCATTCTAGATGAATGCAAGCAAATTAGAGTTGCAACCAAATTTTGCAGATTTTTCCCCACAACCTTATGTATGGATGGATATCTTGTATACCTTTGAGATTTATATTCACATGCAGTCATCCAGTAGGTACCTGTCAGAGATTCTGTTGAATTTAATTATTTTCTAAAGCACCTTTTTGTCTTGAATAATCGTGTCATTGTCATAGAAATATCCGACTTGGGCGTCACAGAATTTATGTAGAATGGTGTAATCAACAAACAAAATTTGAGTCATTGGACAGGTGAAAATATTGGCAAGCGTTAACAAAAAACCTACATTGCCCGAAAGTCATTGTTTGGTACAGTAGGATCGTTTGGAATTATAGGTCAATACTTTTTCAAACACGAAAATGACATTCCGTTACAGTAACCTTCCAACTCTACTCACATATGTTAAAAACCTATGCTGTTCCCGGATTAAGATGCCGGGGACTACTAAATAATGGCCTGTTGTTCCAGCAGAATGTGACAACTCATACAGCTGGAAATTCAATGAAGATCCTCAGGCAATATTTTAATGGCCAAATCAATTCACCTTTTGAATATTTACCGTGGCACGTGTGGTCGATCGATCTAATTAGAATCTAATCTATTTGAAAGCGAAAGAGTCGTCTTAGAACCATTGAGGAACTAACAGCATGCATTTATAGAGAAGTCGCTGTAATAAATGAAGGTTCACTCCACTGGGTAACGAATGTTGGTGAGGGTCACTTAAATGATCTAATCTTTAGAGATTAGGCAAATATCCACCCTGAATGCTAAGTTTCAAAGAATAGGCTTAATTCCATCCAATAAATTTTAAGAAAACTTATGGGTATAAGCTAATCGCCAGGTATGTGGTAGCTACCGTTTCTCTTCTTTCTTGTCCGACATCGGCCCAGAAATCCCTGCTTCGGATATCGCACACCACACCAACATTTTATCCGGAATAGCTTTTGCCTTATAGTTTACATTATCTGGTAGTTCATTGATGTTATCAAAGAAACCTTAATTTCCTTTTATTCAGGAATTACCAAGAGTAAAAAATGTCTCATCATTCTTAATAATGACTCTATTTTCGGAAAAGTAGTTTCTGCTCAGTGAACAATAACATACAGGTATCCGTTGCAGCTGGATTTGGATGTACTTATTTGGACATTTTTCCTTTTTCTGTATTTTTGACCATGTCTGGACATCTGGACAAATTGTCGACCTTGAAACATTGAATTGGTGAAATCATTTACGACTTGAGATGACGATCCTGCCTTTGGCTCTATTCATCATTCTGTTTACCACAGGTTCTTCGTAATATATTAATTCGCAGAGAGTAGTATAGTTTGAGGTTTGGGCATCCGTCCAACAAGATTATAGATAAAACTTCTATCTTATAAAATCACAGTTATAAAATTTAATGACAAATTTAAACCCCAAAACTGAAATGACGTAACAACAAGCTTGTTTCGTTTCCGATAACAACCTGTTAAAAATAAATTACAAAGTCCTAAACATTGTGCCAAAACTTTTGAGACATTAGTAAATTACCTCTTTTTTGTAGATCTAGAGCTTCCTATACCGTCAATGCAATTTAAAATTTAACGCTGAAGCATAATTTTAAAAGTCTACATAATTACAATACACATTTAATTAATAGCAATTCTAATACAATGTTGGGCTGAAATAAAATTATGATAATGTTCTAGTAAAATAATTTTGAGATAATTTGAGTTTGTAAAGACGATGCGATGAATTGCCATCCAAAAACTAAAATAAGATTTATCTGGATGCACGATTTGCATGTGTTTTACGTGGGGTTCCCATATCAACATACCCCCACGTTCCTTCCAAAGGAGGAAGCAATTGAGATACGCTCAATCAGCGCGCAATCGCACAGCAATTGCTCCCAGTTACTCGCTGGTCAGAGCGAGGTTGCCTATCCACCCTCTACTAGCTAAGTCGCGCATAGTGACCGAGCAGTTGACTTAACACGCTGCTCACCCGCCAGCACACTCCCGTCCTCTTTCATGCGGGGTGAAGTACCTCGTCCAGCAATAGGACTATTCCCCAACTTGACGCTGTTATCAAGAGGGACCACTGCCCGATCGAATCCAACCTCAAATGTGACAGGACTTGGTTTTTAAGCGGTTTTGCCACCCCGATCTACCAATTTTAGGCTTGGTGAGCCCTCGACAGAGCTTCTTTTAAGTCTACACGTTATAGACTCCCGGTGCGTACCCGAATTTGGTGAAGTTGTCTTGATAGTGAGAGGCTATATATTCGCTTCAACTATCCTTAAGTGTAATCGCTTTCAGAGCTTCTCCCAATCACCGTACCCAGCTGCAGTCCGGATCAAAGGGTGGCCAAGACAGCTCCTAAGCGCATTTACCTGGCGGCTTGCAGTTTCCCAGCACATGGGATAAACCTCACTTCTAGTCACCGCACTAGAGATTCCGTCAAACAGCGGGTTCCTTTGGTGACCATAAATGACCTCGGGCAACAGCGGGTTCCTTTGGTGACCTTACATGACCTAGGTCATGCAGCGGGTTCCTTGGTGACCATGATTGCCCTCGGCCAAGCAGCGGGTTCCTTGGTGACCATAAATGACCTCCTCCCTTAGGCGAGATTCGAATCCGCCCACACCGGTCTCATCTACCAGGGCTCCCCCTGATCGGTATGAGTAACCGTCGAGAATTCTCACGAATTTCTCTACCACACACTTTATCTGACAGCTTCGTAAATTGCCCTTGATAGAGATAGGGTAGAAGACAGCCAGTTCTAGGGGTGAACGTCGTGTGGTCTCCCGTTCACCCAAAGGGTAGAAGACAGCAGGATACTTAGCTCCTTAAAAGACCCTGACGTCAGGTAAGATTCAATCCACCCACACCGGACCCCCTTGTTAACAGAGCTCCCCCTGCAACGTTTTAGGGTCATCGTCGAGAAACACCCCGGTGAAACGTAAACGCAACACTTCGGCATAACTCTACCACACATTTGATTCTGATCGCGTCATCCGTTACCCAGACAAGCCTGGGATGGGGTAGACAACGACCAGTTCTAAGGGTGAACGCCGTGTGGTCTGCCATCAAGCTAGTCTCGAATCCTAGTGCTTCCCGACACCTCTAACAACTGCCCTCCCTCTGTCTTCGGGCTAGTCTCGGATACTAGGAATGAAGTGCGACATCTCAAACGACTGCTTGACCGTTCACCCAGATTTATCTGGATGCAGTCGAAACAAAGCATATACCACATTTTAAAGGAAAATCTGGAACATTGTCTGTACTAGTGTAGTGAGGCGACGTTACTTTTTAAACCTCGACTGTTTATCTGATTCTATCATTTTGCCAATTCGTGGGGGCATGCAATGTAAAATCTATTCTGTTTTGAAAACGCATTCGTTTGACATCATCATTCAGCGTAGATTCGTTAAAGATATGACTATAAATATATTTCTATTGTCGATACATTTAGCAGGCTACAAGAATATTTTTTCATATTGTGTGTGGAGAGAAAGAAATCTGCACAAATTTGAAAGATAACTAATTTCTTTACTATTGAGTTTAGATAAGTTGAAATTTTTAAACTGATGAGATGTTCATACAACAGAATGAACACCTTAGAAACTTTCGGTTATCGTCTTTTTCACAACCAAAAGAGACTGTAATTTTACTGCATGGTGCGGTTGGCTTTTTATTTACAGGTGTCGCATCGGGTACCATTTGGTGCTAATGTTAGTCATTGGTTTGTAAATAAGCCAGGATGATGTGCTTAGGTTTCACAGATGATTAGCTCCAGCTGATGAGAGTACAACAAACTTGAAACAGTCTACCCTAAAGTATCACTTGTGAATTCTAGATATTTTATTATTACTGTGGGTTAATGGTGTTATAAATCTTTTATAGTTTAAATTTTCAATTTCTTTACGATGTTTTGTCTTTGCTCCCTACTAGTCTTACAAATAGCAAATTTGTTGAGTTTGTCGGAGTTTTTAGTTACTTTTTCTTTTTAAAAATCCCTGTCTTGAGGTCTTCTAATCTTTACAGCCAATTTTCGTTTGAGATTTTTATAATATTCACGCTATTGGTTGATTTATGGAATTGTCAAAAAGTTGTACCAGTTTATAAGAGTATTTTTACAAACCTTTTAGTAGGTATTTGATTGTAATTTAATATAAATCTTTAAGTTGCTAATGACAAACCTTTTTTGTAGTAAATGCTACCATACTTTATTGCAATATTGAATCTTTGACCTAGGATTTGTATTGTTTGATCAAGCTTCCCAGAAGCTGCATTCGCCAATACCTCATCTTTTTTTGGAAAGAGGTTATATGTCTTTCAAAATCTCATCTTTTCTAGTACGTATCTTTTTCTAATACAATTCAAATATAACATAATAAATGTTGTTTCCAGAATTTCAATTTCAGAAAAATTTACAATAGAGAAGTCGCTGCAATAAATCAAGGTTCACTCCACTGGGTAATGAATAATTTTATATCCAGACGTAAAAAGTGTATTGAAGTTGGCGAGGGTAACTTAGATGGTCTAATCTTTAAAGATTAAGCAAATATCCACCCTGTTTGCCAAGTTTCAAAGATTAGGCTTAATTTCATCCAATAAATTTTAATAGTACTTATGGGTATAAGCTAATGCTCATGTATGTAGTATTTCGTACATTCGGAATAAATAGATGATAATGATTTATTATAGCGGAAAACAACTTGAGTTAGGTAACATTACTTGGTAGTGGCACTTCCAGAATCGCCTTTTTTCTCGATTCCCCGTGAATTATGCTTTTATCGATACCTATTTTTTCCTAAAATTTCAAAAACTTTACACAGTCTTTCAATATGTAACTTTTTGTTTGACGTAGATTTCAAAATACCATCCCAAAACAGATAACTCAGGGAATATTAACAAATAAATGATCAATATTTCTTTGAAAGATTGAACCCTGGTATACTTTATGTGTTTGAAACGAGAATTTGTTTATCTATCTAGATTTAAAACCTTTTGAAACTTCGTCCATGTTTGTTTGTTTTTATTTTTAATATATGTATTTCAACGATAATGATTGATGTAATGGTAATGGTTGATGTAATTTTTCGGTTAAATTTGATTGTCGTTTTTAAAATTAAATTGCAACAGACTTTTTAATGCTGTAAACGCCTTAAAAAACCCTGACGCTACACTGTTTATATTTTGGTTATTTACGAGCTGGATTTGTATTTTCAGACCAAATAGTTTTGGTTCAAATTTGACATTGATATTTGCAATAATTTCAAAACTTAACAGGTGTACAGACAAAGACAAAAACAACAGGATTTTTTTCCTCCAGGGATGTCTGTCGTGTTATTTAGGTCATATAACGTCGAGAAATAAAAAAAGGTATTTTTTACAAAAACTCGTTCTCATTCTGTGGACTTGTACATATATTGTGAGAAAGCAAAAGCAAAGAAATGGGTTTAAAGAATAAACTTTAATTGTTTTCAACCACTTTGTTGTTAGAAATGTAGTTCTGAAATGATTCTAGCTACTTACCACATCGCACATACCTTGTACAGTAAGGAATGTCATCCTTTGTTAATTATTTAAAAATACAAAAAAATTGTAGGCGTGACATTATATTATTTAATAAAATAAACGTATATGATTTTCTTCCATTAGAATATAAACGAAACAAATTTACATTATTATAATCTGAAAATTCGTTTCTAACAGAACTATATCTCGAAATATCTTATATGTATAAATTTAAAGGTCCGTTTTGTTTAACGGCATACTTTCAGCAGGTGTCCTCGAACTCAGCACTTATAGCAGACATAAACACGGACTTGATAAACAGAATATGCTGAATAGTGATAAGTACCATAGTTTTATACCTTGTAAACTTGACAACGTTGATGGAGGCGTACTCGAACGCTTGATTTGCCAAAATTATATACACGGAGGTGAATACGAGCGGTCTATGTACGGAGGCTGACACGAACGCGCACTATACAGAAGCATGTATATCTAAAAAATTAAATAAAATTACCCCTCTTGGTGGATTTAGGAGTGTTAGTTCAAGAAAAAGTCTGTGATACTAGAATAATTAATATACAATCATTATTAATGGCGGAGTTGTGGTCGTCTGTTCAGTATACGGAGGCGAACACGATACAAAAGCACATATATATATATATATATATATATATATATATCAATAAGAATAGAAATATTAATGCGCGTAAAAATATAAGTACATAACAAAGGGATAATAATGGGCATTCGCGCAATAGAGTAACAAGAGAAAGTGAGTTGCAGCCGTATACACGTGTTTCGCACTTATTAGTGCTCATCAGTACGGCATAGCAGATAGAAAGCAATAAAATAAAAGCAACAAACTAGAAACGATGTACAATACAAAGTTTCACGGATAGCAGCCAACCACACATTTGCAGTATCGGCTCGAAGACACTGAGTTTTCAGTGCAACAACAAACGTCACTACGGAGGTGGCTATAGCCACTACCGTGAGACAACCTAATCCCAAGAAATATCGTACTGATGAGCACTAATAAGTGCGAAACACGTGTATACGGCTGCAACTCACTTTCTCTTGTTACTCTATTGCGCGAATGCCCATTATTATCCCTTTGTTATGTACTTATATTTTTACGCGCATTAATATTTCTATTCTTATTGATATTTCTTGGGATTAGGTTGTCTCACGGTAGTGGCTATAGCCACCTCCGTAGTGACGTTTGTTGTTGCACTGAAAACTCAGTGTCTTCGAGCCGATACTGCAAATGTGTGGTTGGCTGCTATCCGTGAAACTTTGTATTGTACATCGTTTCTAGTTTGTTGCTTTTATTTTATTGCTTTCTATCTGCTATGCCGTACTGATGAGCACTAATAAGTGCGAAACACGTGTATACGGCTGCAACTCACTTTCTCTTGTTACTCTATTGCGCGAATGCCCATTATTATCCCTTTGTTATGTACTTATATTTTTACGCGCATTAATATTTCTATTCTTATTGATATTTCTTGGGATTAGGTTGTCTCACGGTAGTGGCTATAGCCACCTCCGTAGTGACGTTTGTTGTTGCACTGAAAACTCAGTGTCTTCGAGCCGATACTGCAAATGTGTGGTTGGCTGCTATCCGTGAAACTTTGTATTGTACATCGTTTCTAGTTTGTTGCTTTTATTTTATTGCTTTCTATCTGCTATGCCGTACTGATGAGCACTAATAAGTGCGAAACACGTGTATACGGCTGCAACTCACTTTCTCTTGTTACTCTATTGCGCGAATGCCCATTATTATCCCTTTGTTATGTACTTATATATATATATATATATATATATATATATATATATATAAACATGTTTATTAATATTAATCATATAATGTTATATAATAAAGTACTGATATCACTGACACGCTGGCTGACGTATCTAGAGTAGCATTATGCACATTCATTATTTGGCAGCGAATCGGCGAAGACGGATTTAAACTACATATACGTTGTTTTATTATGGAAGAGAAAATCAGAATAAACAAATAGGTAATTTATAAATAAAAGGATACTACAATAAGAAATAAATGTACAATTTTGTTCGTTTAAACTAATATGTTTAACGTCTGCACTTTAGTATCTTTAGGGTAGATATATTGATGTTCGATACCCCAGATGCAGTTTTAATTGAAGAGCTAACATTAATTTATAGGCTATAATTTCAGATCGACCCTCTTATGAGTCAGTATTATGGAAGAGAAAATCAGAATAAACAAATAGGTAATTTATCAATAAAAGGATACTACAATAAGAAATAAATGTACTATGTTGTCCGTTTAAGATATTTATTTTAGTTCAGAGAGCATTTACAAACAATACACAATTTATACAAAGCAGTCATTCAGAACAGGGTAAGATAATTCGTATGATCTATTAAAAAAATAGTAATCTGCTGTTCAACTTTATTTAACTTTCGTAAATGTCTAAATATTACAAACATACAAACAAAATAGACTTAAGTAAGAAACAAACGTATACATTACATATCTAAACTGTTACACACACACGCGCGCACACACACTATACACGAATAAACTTCAAAAACGTAACATAATTTACTCCTAATTGTCTATTTTTTGTTTTGATTAACTGTAAAAGTTCGTCATATGCCTGTGTCACATTTTCTTCGTTGTTGCTTCCGTGAATGTGGACCGCCTTCGTGGTATACCGTTGAGTATTTATCAATATTTCACCATTCGGTACAAATAACTCTGTATCATAACATACAATAGCTGAGATCGAGATTGTATTATACGCTCCACCATCTAAGATACAACTATGAAATTGCTGCTGCAATTCTTGATCGTCGCTTGACCAAAATGCTGTATCAGCATCTTCATAATCATCAATATAGTCGCTATCGTAATTGGATGCCGAAGAAGAAGACATTGTTTTGGTCAGATGTTAGTCGGAGGCTGTAAGAAGTGAAATAATTAATATAAATATATACATACATATAGTTATAAACCAACACTCACTTAATAAGTTAGAAAAACATATGTGAACGCTAATAAACTACTCCCTACGTTTAATGTTGATCAGAATTACGTTTAGTTAATATTACCATGCATTCTAGCAAATAATAATCATAAACAACGTCAATAAATAAAAGGTTAATACTTACTCGGTTTTCTATCCTAATAACTAATAGTACACAGCCAGCCTCGGTGGATTAGTGGTTTGCATGTTTGCTTCATAATCCAAGGATTGCAGGTTTGATCCCCGACCCGAGCTGGTAATTTTTCATAGCGGAGAAAAATTAAAAACATGTCTTCTTTTCGGATAGGAAGTAAAACTGTAGGTCCCGTGTCAATGAGATGTTTGGCACGTTAAAAATCCCTACTGGGGGTGGAATTCCCTCAGACTCGGCTAAATTCTAGTAAGGTCGGCCAAATGATCATAGCAATCGGTGCCATGAGGTACGAAGGATGCTCCGCCATCCTGATTCCTCGCCCACAAACTAATAGTACAACAAACAACGCAGGCACACACACAGTTCAGTTCTTAATAATAATAATGCCTACAAGAGAGTTAATAGGTCTATTTATATGCATCTGCAAGAAATCCCGCCCTTCTGACTTGCTGGGGGAAAAAAACAACGCAGGGTACACTATATCTTATTGAAATAGAGCAAGGTGTACGGATCATTAGCTTCAACCATTGTAGTGTATTCTCTTTGCACGAACGTATATTAAATTTAGTTTTCGTTGGCTCTATGCGTATATACCCAAACCCTGACTATCATAAAAGCTAATTGAAAAAGTATATAAACTACTGAATCGTAAAGAATATATTAGAAGTATGACATCAAACTGAATAATAATATTATTTATTCTATGATATCTCTCCGGCTATAATTGAAACGTTTCGTTCTCGTTTTCGATACAGCTGTTAGCATACTTCTTTACGACGTACAACAAAGTCTATCCAATAGTTGATTAGGGGTGGTGCTCCGACACATCCAGCCTGATTTCATAGTGTTTAACTTTTAGACTTTGACGGAAAACTGCGTAAAATCATTTAAAATTAATACAATTTTATTCATGAAATAAATAAAGATTATTAAAAGTTTCACAGTTTTATTAAAATAAAACCTGACAATATTGTTTCGACAGCTATGCTGTCATTATCAAAGGTAATATAATTATAAACAAACACGTCGCTAAGGTAGATACAAAATAGGTAACTAGATAAAATAATAATAATAATAATCATAATTAAATATCTAATACTTCCAGTAACGGAGAATTACTGAGCTCAAGTTGTTCATTCATTAAAGGTACCCTGAGTTTGTGTTTGTATATCTCAAAGGCTTCTAAAATGTCTAATTTGCGTTTGTTATTACAAAAATGTAGGAATTTAATATTATTTTGAGGAGTCATTGTGTGATTTTGTTCTAAAAGGTGTTTGGCGTAATTCGATTTTTCAGGATGTTTATTTTTGTAATGACGTACGTGTTCTTTATATCTTATGTCAAAATTTCGAAGTGTTTGTCCAATATATACCGAACTACAAAAAGAACAATTTAAACGGTAAATGCCCGATTTCATGATATCATGTGTTCTGTCTTTAGCATTAAATAAAAATGAAAAAGTGTTAGTGTTGGTTTTAAATGTTATTTTATAATTGTTGGTTTTTCTTAGTATATGTGCAATTTTTTCTGATATTTTGCCAAAATATGGTATAGATATGTAATTTGTGTCTTCTGTTTGATTGTCAATGGGATATATTCTTTTGATAGCTAACCTATAATCTTTTTGTTTAATTAAAGTGTCAATCATGTTCGGATTATAATGATTTGCATGTGCTAGTTGTTTAATGGTTGATATCTCTTTGCTAAAATCTGATTTTGTAAGTGGAATAGTTAAAGCTCTGTGTACTAATGATCTGTAGGCTGCTATTTTATGTGTATTATGGTGACAAGATTCATTTGGTATTGTTATGTCTGTTTGTGTTGGTTTTCTGTATATGGAAAATTCAAATAGATTGTCTGCGTTAATCTTGATATTTAAGTCTAGAAAGTTTATAGCCCTGTTTTGTTCTGTTTCTAGTGTACATTTTATATTAGGGTGGATACTGTTTATAAGAATTAAAAATTCATTGATAACCTCAAAAGAACTGTCAAAACAAGCTAAAATGTCATCAACATAACGAAACCAGAAGATAATGTGTTTAGAGAGGTTTAATTCAAATATTCGATCTTCAAACTTGTTCATAAATATGTTAGCTAATAGAGGACTACAGTACCTTTAATGAATGAACAACTTGAGCTCAGTAATTCTCCGTTACTGGAAGTATTAGATATTTAATTATGATTATTATTATTATTATTTTATCTAGTTACCTATTTTGTATCTACCTTAGCGGCGTGTTTGTTTATAATTATATTACCTTTGATAATG
Source organism: Agrypnus murinus (assembly GCA_929113105.1). Lineage (NCBI taxonomy): Eukaryota > Metazoa > Arthropoda > Insecta > Coleoptera > Elateridae > Agrypnus > Agrypnus murinus. Next base: position 96,200,908 of record OV816026.1, read on the forward strand.
ACAGCATAGCTGTCGAAACAATATTGTCAGGTTGTATTTTAATAAAACTGTGAAACTTTTAATAATCTTTATTTATTTCATGATTATGGAGTTCCACAAAATAAGGCTGGAAACAATCAACAACAATTTTATTCAATTACCTGAAAATGATATACAAAAAAAAGAGATACTTACGTACGTTAATTAAGTAGAACTGTAATCCTCATCGACGTCATTCGAATCCATAACTTTAAATTCTGCTAGCATTGCATCGTTATACGGATTCACATCTACCGGTACACCGTTGATATGCACAAACATATTTTGAACACCTATTGCTTCATTTAATAGATTTATTAATGAATCTTTAAGAACCTCCATTATTATAAAAGAGAGTATGAATTATTTCTGATCTGAAAAATTTCGCTATTTATATAGGAAATAATTCACACGTCTTATTATTTCTGTTATCAATGGTAACATATAAAACAGTAAAATATTTCAATTAGCATTCAGTAATTCTTTTAAATTCCTGATGTTTATTTTGTATGAAAAGGATAAACTTTTGCATAGTTCAAATGAGAGAAAATAAACAATGCTTATAACCATTTCAATATATTTTTTAATTAAAAACGAACTTGTTTTTCATGTTTTTAATTTCATAGAAACCAAAGTGTTTCTAAGTTTTTGTACATTACTTTGGAGGTTAGTTTTTTTTTAATGTCATCCGCACGCCACTGCTTTTGTCCTGAATCTCAGGTGATGGATGTAAATATTGATATCAAGCTCGTGGAAAGTAGTGTAGGATCAGGACATTCAATCTTGATCTCCCTGTATTAAGGGCTTAATTGAGGTTGTTAGATCCCACAGAGTCAGTTAGCGCCTGAGGCGAAAGCCGAAGGCGCTAAGACGATAAAGGGCTCTAAAACACTAATTAAGCCTGAAATGCATACGTTGGTTTATGTCCGGCCTAAGTTTAAATTAATATTTAATTTTAAAATAAAAATAATTTAAAAAATGCAAAACTTCAAGTATGTAGGTGCAGTGATAAAACTTCAAGTAGGTAGGTGCTATGGTACCACGAGATCATTTGAATTTATAATTAAAGTTGGCTGTGATTTTTAAATTAGATTGGCAACACTAACTGTTCACTTCACAGTTTGATTTGAATTGTCAAAGTGACGCTCCAAAATGTTTAATCTAGAACATAAAATTGCATAACCTCTAATTTACACAGCGAGTCAATTGGCAGGATCGCCAAACGTATAAAAAAATTCCCGCCTACTTTAATTTTAAATTTAAATGATCTCACGGTATATAATTACTGTTGTTACTATGGAGACGGCGTAAACAAGGGTAACTATTTTACTAGCGAGCTCTAAAAGGTTTTAGAGCCCTAGAGCTCTAATTTAACAACTTACGCTCTAAAAACAGGCCACTAAATAGGTCATAATCGCCCGACCGGACATAAAAGTCTTTAAAGGTCTTAACCTTTAGTAACGGCCGCGACATTGGAGTTTTTTTAGTTTAAAGAACGTTGTTACTAAGGGTAACGTCCATTAAAGTCTTTAAAGGCCGTTATCCTTAGTAACGGCCGCAACATCGGAGTTGGCGTCCTGTATGGGGTACACGAAGAGCCTACTTCGGCTGCACATAAAATATTTTTTATCTTGATCAGCTGTTTTTAATCTTTAAAACGTGCTTAAGTCTGTGTGAACATATCCAATTTGTCAAGCATCAGCGATTGTTAAATACGATATTCCGCCACTATGAGTATAAAAAGATATCCAGAATAACGTCAAGATTAGAGAACAGCAAAATAGTTGCTTTTGAAACCCTTTGATGATATCATTTTCATTGGCGTTACCCTAATACTTCTTGTGGATTTCGATAAGATAAAATTTAGTATTGATATTTGAATTAAATTTATTAAAATCCTAGCCAGAGGCCACCGAATATTTATTTCTTTCAACGCAGATTATCCTAAAAAACGTTGCATCGTTAAAAACCATTAAAAATACATCGAATTACATTTAGTTTATACCGCTAACCTAATCGAGACGTCACATTTTAAGGCGGTTTCAATTCGAATTTCATATTATTAATAAGTGGTATAATGAATAAAACATTACACTCCCTAAGAAATGTGGTTTTGTGCTTTACAATTTTACTCTTCTCTGGTCATGATATTAGGATATTTTTAAAACATACATTTTATTTCTTTTGTGGTCGTTTCTTTAATAAAAAAATGTAACCAGTATTGGCCGAGGCGGCCCAGTCCGGTCCCGAACCCACCGGCCCACCGAGATTTTTCTCGGTAACTCGGCGGTACAATCCGGGCCTGCGGAGTTATGTAGCGGTCGTGTTCGCTAGCTCTCAGACTATAAAGACTTGTAGTTTTCTTGTATCTCAAAATATATAGCGTGACCCTCGTATATCCACACACATATTTAGATATATGAATAAGTTATATCCGCATTTCTTGCTGGAATTGCCTACTTTTCAATTAAGTGAAATGTGAAGAAAACAAGATTTACGTATAGGAGTAGAAAAGAATTGTTTTATTAACTGGCATCTCCACTAATTAAGTTGATTTGGTCTAATTGGAACGCGCCAATAAATATAGATGGCGTTCTGCAACATCGAAACGTAATCATAATCGTAATCATAATTATAATCAACTAAGACAGTGGATGAGGAGTATCGCTAACGACGTCATATTGGGGCGAACAAATCGCGAAATCAAATCCACGTTTAGTTTAAAAGGTTTTTTTTACATTAATTTTTATTCAGGAAGTTTCTTAGGAAGGAGTGTAACTACCCGACGCAATGAGCTTTAAATATAACGTCACACTGGCCGCCATTAGACACCACTTAAATCTGCTTTTCTCTCAAACTCCGACAAATACGAAGAAGGGAATTACATATCATAATAATCCATTTATTTAAAATATTAAATATATAATTTATATTTTAAGATTAATTTGAAATACTACGTTTTAAAATTGAGGTAATGTAGTTTATGTGCGCATTTCAAGACAATGAGAACCGCCAATGAAAATATCTAATTATAAAACCGGAAACACTTACTCCGCCATATTAAGACCCCATCCCGATCGTATGTGGTAGATGATTAAGTTCCTTCCTACAGTTTTATATTCTAATACTCTATACAATACTATACTCTAATATGTCAAATGCGATTGGATTTTATCCAGTATTAAAGATCACGCTACTTTGCCCCAATATCTCAATATACTCTGATCTGCCAGCATGCAGTGGCGCAGGAACCTATGTATGTGCTCATGTTGCAAAAGCAATACCAATTGTATTTTAGGTATTGTTCAGCAATACCATTTCACTCAATTGTAATTATATTCGACGAACAAAAAGTTCGTCTCTGAATTCGTGAAGTCTGTCTTTCCGTCTGTCGGTCTGTCTGTCGCCTTTTTACCTGTTGACTTTTTGGAATCTTATAGTACATCAAATTCTAAGAAACTTTTGGTTGAAACATTTTTTTGTATCTCTTCGGGAAAGTGGTCAAAATGACCACTGAAAATTTCGGTAAATTTTCGAAAAATGAAAAATTTTGTATTTTTTAAAAATTTACGAAAAAATAAACATTTTTAGCAATAAATAAAAAATCGAAAAATTTTAGGACTAATGTGTTACGTCAACATTAGTTGTTTTTGTTCGTCATGGCAATCTCACTAGTTATTTCTGTATTTTAAGTTGTATTGTTTTACGAAATTGAAAATCGTTTAGATAAATCGTTTGAAAAAATAGAATGAAATAAAAGCAACAAATTTAAGATGTACAACACAAGGTATCGCTGATAGCAGCCAACCACGATGTTTGTTGTTGCACTGAAAATTCAGTGTCTCCGCAAATGTGTGGTTGACTGCTATTTGTGAAACCTTGTGTTGCACACTTGAATTCGTTGCTTTTATTTCATTCTGTGCAGTCCTGATGAGCATTAATAAGTGCGAAACACGTGTAGACGGCTGCAACTCATTTTTTATACCTATTTCGCGATATCCCATGATTATAACATAACCTTGTTTTTACACGTATGGTTCAGCAATACTAGTCATTTTACACTTCCTTCGCAACTGCCAGCATGACCTGGCTGATTAAATGTGGTGGCTCTACGGGGGACTCAACTGAGGAGACGAATCGGCAATGGGCGTTCCAAACATTTGCGTACCCAATGGCCTGTATTTTAAAAAATTTTCGTTAGAGGGCGCTTCGGTCCTTGACAACGCTCAGACCACGCTGGCCATTGTTGACAGTTCGCTGGAGTGCCATATGGGTCGCAATGTTTCATAAAAATTAGCCAGATTTGCGATAAAATTTGCGATAAATCGCATAATCTGTCAACACTGTCAGCGTTGTCCAGAATCGTAGCGCCATCTAGAAGTAACGTTCAAACTTGAATTAACGTTCAAGGTCGGGGACGCTTTATTTGACTCGTTTCGTCTCCTCAGTTGAGTCCCCCGTAGGTGGCTCTATCAAAATGTAACTAAGGGCGAGTTGTATAAATGTGGTTTAACTTTAAGCTTGGTTCAGTTGCCGCAGTAACGATTTTCAGGGCAATCGTTGTCTAGGATATTGATCCAAGTTTAAAGTTTTAATCTGTAGTATTTATACAACCCGCCCTTAATCAAAACGTAAATTGAACTGACGATTGAAATGCGCTTTTAATTCATGGCGTGTAAGAAATTATTTTTAATCCCTCACGTGATTGAAGACTTTACCCTCGGGATTAAAAGTTGCTTTAGTCCCTTGTCCCTTATTGGTATTATATAGGTATAGGTACTATTAGATTATCTCATGTCAGATGCTTTTAATAACAAATGTTCTACAATAAGTTATTATAGAGGTTCTACTACAATATTAAACTTTGAAACAAACTTATCTAAGGAAATTTAATAAATGCAACACTTATTTAACTTCTTTATCCCCAGACTTCAGTCCTTCAAGCGTTTTAGCAAGGTTTTTAAGGTCTTCAAAACATTTGGCCATAGTATCCTTCTGTATCTTCTCAGTGATATCTTTTCTAACTTCTGCAATAACCCATTCTGCCATTTGTCTTTTAACTATTGCTTCTTCAACCGCTTGTCGAGATAAACAATATTCCAATCGCTTTTTTGTTTCTAAATAAGCTGTCATTATACGTGCTCGATATGCACCTTCTCGCTGTAAGTGTACATTTTCCCGTTTAGCTGCAACTAACATTAATTGGCCATCAGCACACCATTGTAGTTTTTCTTCGTGCTTGATTGAATTTTGAATGCCAGTTACCTCTTTTTGTCTACCATCAGTCCAACCTTTTTCATATTTATCTATTTCTTTATCAATCATTTGTGCTATCATGGGTCCAAGCTGTTTAGTGGCTACTATACACAGAATGGCTACAGATAAACCACTATAATATTCGTGCTCCATTACATAGAGTTCTTTACTTATTAAATATGTTGCAACAGTAAAGGCAAATGTTCCTGCACCACTTACACCAGTCTTTTTAAAGAAAAATGTAAACCATTCGTCTGGTATGAACCCTAAACGAACAGGGCCTGGTTCCTGACGAACTATTCTGTTAAATCCACTAGGTTTACCTGGAATACTTGTATTACACCCTTGTTTTACAACCTGTTTTACATCCTGTTTTACATTCTGTTTTACATCCTGTTGTACATCTTGTTTTGCTGTCCTCCCCGATATAGGACAACTAGTGGATCCGTACATTCTGTGATTGCTCTTGATTGTGTGTTTTGGTAAATTCTTAAAATTGGTTGTGAATGTTCTACAAACACGTCCGCATAATATATAATACATATTAGCAATGCGTTTATTGGTTTGTAGAGAGTGCCAGTTGATAGTTCACGTTTTCGATAGTTGACTATAATTTTCGATTTACTTAAACGCTTCGACATTTAACACTGTTTACTACTATTAGTAGTATAAATGTCAAACGTCAAAAGTAGCAGCGAACACGCTGATGTAATTGGTGGTTACTGCTGTTTAATTATTTTGTTTTAAATGCAGAGTTGATCAGAAATGCCTATACAGTGTCTGTCATAAAGTTGGATCCATACGGGAAATTTTTTGAATATTCTGATTGGAAAAAACTTTTTGGAGCAGTTACCTCTGCTTTCAAAAATTCTTGAAATACGTCATGTCAAAGCTGACAGGTGACATTAAGGCATCAGTCAAATTCGCTATTTAAAAAAATAACCTTATTTGTTAAAATATGGAAACATTTTATTAAGAAAAAATGTTTCTAATGACATTTTACGTTCACATACCAAGTTTGAACAAGATATTCCGACATAAGGAAAATCTTGTTTTTTTTGGCATTTTTTTGATACACTCTCGTAACTGACTATTTTGAAATCATTAAAAACGCTTTAAATAAGTAGAAAGGCAACAAGGGCATAGCATATTTTGTTAATAATATTCAATGGTGTAGATATTTGCACAATAAAATAGCTGTTAACACGAAAGAACCAAAAACATAAACAGAACAGTTACGTCACAGAAAACAAAAATGTACGTTGGTGCAACGTTGCCAATAGAATAAATCATCTTAACAAGTGAGGTTAGACGTGCCTGTCATTTATATACCGATACAAAAGAACTAACATTAACTTCAATGTCTACATTTAGCAGACTTACCGCCGTTGCAGTGGCGGATTTAGGCACAAGCGCTTGAAGCGGCCGCTTCAGGCCCCGCAAGTCAGGGGGCCCCGCCGGGGCCTCCTGCCAAGGACCGCACTGGACACGCGATAAATAACAATTATTGGCGTGAAATTCACTTTCTCGCGAAAAGTGAAACAAAAACGAATTTCATTCATATCGGTTGACACATTATAGTTTTCTACGAAAAGGCAAGCATAAGTAAAATATTGTAACGAAGTATACTGTTTCACAACAGACTTGCGAGGAATGTATTATCTCTGTCGCTCCGAACACTTGCTTTCTCGCACAATCAGCATCAGCGCGGTCATCAGACTACTATGATGACTATAATTTCTTGAATTAATGGTTTCTGATAAGACGTTCGGTGAAGGGGAATTTTACAACGCTTTTCAACGGGTAAAATTCCTGAATGACTTTTGTCAATTGTTTTTGGTATAGTAAAAGTAGAAAAGTTCCATTGTAAAATAACTGATTGTAAAATAAATGTATTTATGTCCGATTGCATTATAAAGTACTGTTTATTGTATTGTATTGCGCCAGTAAACTGGCTTATTATTGTACTCGTAAAATAAAGTGGTAGTAGTAAAATAAAGTAGTAGTAGTAAAATAAAGTATATAGTAGTAAAATAAAGTATGACAACTGTATATTACATGTCAAATTTTCTTCTGTCAAGAATAGATGTCAAATTTATAAACTGATTTTTTTTGATAATTAGCCAATTTTAGGAATCGAACATAAAGCTTTGTATGCAACTCTTACATAATCGGACCTTATAGACGCGCCCTTTTTATAGGCCTTGCTCGCTTCGCTCGCTCGGCCATAAACGGGGCTTGTCTATAAAGTCCTACATTATGTACTTGTTACATAAATAGCTATTATGTCCTATTGCATTATAAAGTACTGTTTATTGTATTGTTTTGCGGCAGTAAACTGGCTTATTATTGTACTCGTAAAATAAAGTGGTAGGTGTAAAATAAAGTGTAGTATATTCAGTTTTCCAATGGCAACTGTATATTACATGTCAAATTTTCTTCTGTCAAGAATAGATATCAAATTTATAAACTGATTTTTTTTAATAATAAGCCAATTTTAGGAGTCGGACATAAAGCTTTGTATGCAACTCTTACATAATCGAACTTTATAGACTCGCCCTTTTTATAGGCCTCGCTCGCTTCGCTCGCTCGGCCATAAACTGAACTCATCTATAAAGTTCTACATTATGTACTTGTTACATAAATAGCTATTATTTAATATTTATTAGTGCGTATAATGTTAATTAACGAATAATAAATCAGTTATACCAAAAACCTAAAATTATACGATTAAGTACTATGCCGGCAGAAAAATTTCACTCGATTTTCTTCATTTTGTAAACGGTCTTACATCCAGTGGCAAGTTTTACTTATGTCAAATTGTTATTTTTCTTTTAATGACATATGTCATAAAGTACAATTTAATAAAATACGTAGTTTCTAAATCAAAATGATGTGTCTTGATATAAATTCTTTTTTATATTAATAATAAAATCAGCCAATATTATTTTATTTCTATTGAAATAGTTATTTTTGACGCGCCTATGATATTGTGTCATGCCATGAAAAGTCTTTGTTACTCCTCTAAAATTTAAGAAAAATCAGCCTACTTGATAAAAATCGTGCGAGATTTTCCTGCCAGAACAGTACATAAGTAGTAAGTAAATAGGGGTTCAAGACTAAATCTCCCCATGTTATTCTTATGGGAGTTTCGTTTTTAAGACAGGACAATTTTGTGAGGTTATGTGTGTCAAACTTGGCGTCCTTCCCGCTAGATGTCAGCATGGGTGTGGGGTTGAGTGTTTTGGCGGGAAAATGTAAATGTGATGCTTGCTCGTGATTGGTCGGATTGAATTACCGGTAAAATAGGTTGCAGCATGTGTCGCTAGATGTCGCTGTGGGCGTGGTTTTGGCGGGAAAAATGAAATCTCAGGCCTGTTCGTGATTGGTCCGAAGTTTTGGCGCTAAAGGAGGTTGCAGGACGTGTCGCTTTGGAGCTGAATGTAAACAAACGGGGTTGCCAAATCTCATATTTGGTAAAAATGAAAAGTCACTAGATAATTCCCCAGGACTTGAAAGTGTGTGTTTAGACCGCGCGCAAAGGGGGCCTTCGCCCTGGGCCCCCATTCTGGGGCATCCTAGGGAGATCGTTAGGGTGCTTCGCTCTGGGCCCCCACTCTGGCGTTCCCGGGGAGATCGTTAGGGGTGCTTCGCCCTCCTCGGGGCCCCACTCTGGAGGGTCCCCCTGGGATCGACAGCGGTGCAGGGCCCCCTTGTGTGAAAGATGTCGGCGTGCGCGTGAACGCGGCCGGGCGGGGGGGGTTAAATGGAAAAATTTGTCGCGGCGTTGCGTGGGCGGGTGCCCCGGTGGGCCAGTGGGCCGTTGAAAGGGGTTAATTTGAAACGGGTTTGCGCGCGACCTCGATCGAGGGGGTAGGGGGGGTGGACTAGTGCTCTAGCCTCCTAAGGGAAACTAGTGCAGTATTGCTTGTGAGATCGACATGTGGATGATGTATAGTGCTCAGGATTATCCCGTGGTGCGAGACGCCGTTAGCGGGGTGGAATGTTTATTGAGGCAGTTCGAGGATGGTGCTAAAGACGCTATGCACGAAGCGGTTTACGACTGGCAACAGATGTATGGCGGTTACGAATATTGTATGAAGCTTCACGGAACGTATTTGAAGGGGATGGAGTTGTGTGAAGCGTGTTTGCGAATGGAAATCTCGTTGGAAGTTTTATATGAGGAATTAAAAAAATTAGATTTGACGCATCATCTGTCCGATGAGATGAGAAAGTTTTTTAAAATACCGTCCATCGATGATGATGATGAGATGGGGGATGCGGGGGAGGAGGCGGGGGATGTTGACGCCGACGATGCGGAGGGGGGCGTGTGAAGTGAAGTTTCTTTTCAATTATATATTATTAGCCTTAGTGAATTCGTTGAGTGAAGACGTTTTTGTAGTAGGGCAAAGATAATGACGATGAGTGAACCGAGTTTGACAGAGATTGCATCATCATCAGTGGAGGCGGCATCGGCAGTGATGGATGGCGTAGCAAGATTTTTTTCCTGTCTGAATAATATTGGATCGGCAGTTCAGAAACCGGTAAAGAAATTGAAAGATCTACCTGTAGATCGGGAATATCTGATGTTAGACGTCCGAGCCATTAACACGAAAACGCATAGTCGCTCGTTGCTGGTAGAACTGGAAGATTTTGTGTTATTTTTGCCGAAAAGAATAAGTGATTATTTAACTAATGAAAAAATAGCGATGTTAAACATGTGCACGTGTTATTTGGCTTATCGAGGACAGAAACTTGCACAAGATGACGTCACCGATGGCGGTGATGGGGAAGAGGCCGGTGAGGGGATAAAGAAGCAAAAATTCGCTCCTAATTCGTTCGCTCTAGTGGAATTTATACCGATGTTTCCCGAGACAACAAAGCAGTAGTAATCGAGTACGTCTCAAGTGAAAAACACGTGCATCATGTTATTGTCGACGGTGGCCTTGGTGTTGTCGTCGATTGCTGCCGACCGTAAAGTGCTTTACGTAGCTCATCCGGTCGGAGCAAAAGAGGCCTACGTTGGGTTCTATTTTAGCGAAAATGACGACACCTCATCACCATCATCATCATCTCCAATACCGGAGGCGTGGAATAGAATGCAAACAGAATATGTAAATAGTACCTTCGCATTTTCCTATGCACTGGGGGCCTTTCATCAGCGTCATCGAGAACGTTTTATTTGGATCAAATTACGTTATCTGTATCAAAATGAAAGCTGGCAAGAATCAGAATGGACACCCCTGTTGTGGAATAGAACAAATTCCTCGTCACCGGTAGGAGGAGGAGGAGGAGGTGTGGTGGATGGAACTATTAAAGTTTTGTTAATTTCAAATAATGTATTTGCCCTTGTCATACTACTGATGGTTGTATTAATAATTTTTAGATTGTTTACTTACTTTACCTTGTAGATAATTGTATGTAAAAATAAAACATTATTTTATTACATCATCATCTTTTATTTCATTCTTAGTTAAGTACACATAAATAATACAATAATTATAGCTAGTAATAATAATAAAAAGAAATTATTCTGTTTGTTTGATTAATTTGTCATTTTGAGACAGTGCGTAATATATTTGATTTACATTATTAATAGCACACCGACAATAATTGAGAATATGTGAAAAACATGGTGGTTTCCAGTGACGTAGAGGAGCCATCTTTTCAAGGAACTCTTCTTCGGACATTCGATCATCCAAGTCTATCACCGGCAACGTCGTGTGATTTCGCAGGTAATCGGATTTAATTTTACCCTTGCAATATATGGTGCTGTCTCGCGACGTGACGACACTTAAGATTTTTTCGATTTCTCGCAAATCCGTATTACCGAAGGACCATCGCAATCCGTGATGATACCTGGTGAGCCAGTGGCCAACGGTGGTCTGTTGCGAAAGTGTCAATTCATGAAATGGACACGGCGGTTTAAAGACATAATGAGCTGTTCGTTCTCCGTCAGTAATGGCCATTTCTTTCGGAACAAAATGGGGTGCTTCGAAGCCCTGCAAATCTATTATTATCATCGTTTACAGGGTGGTAACGGTGCTCGTAACTGGTTCGTACGATACTATGGTGTCGTGAAGTAATAGAACGTACGCGTACGTGTTGTTAGCGAACGCTGTGCTCGCTTCGATCTCAATTTTAATACTAACCGTCCCCGCCTTTACACTCTCGTCCTGTTTCGATAGATCGATGACGTAGAGCGGGGATTTAAGAAATTCGCTGTATCTCATGAGAGGGTGGGGAAAATGAGGGTTGTTTCCGTAGTAGGATGACTGAAAGTCGCAGTAATTTCTGTACGCCTCCGTAAATAAGTTTTTATTAAAGTCCAAGTTCATGCGTCTATTGGGGTGAGCCACCGAATCGATATAGACCGTGATATTTTTTATGTTGGCGTGATTGAAGGTGCTCGCGTTTTCTTTAGCAATATTTTCCTTGTTCACTTGAAATCCCACGATTACATGATGAGGTCTCTCGAAGGCTTTCACGGACCCCAATTCTATAACATCCTCGCGTCCGCTGCGTAACCCGGGTATGATGTTAAGGGTTCTTTTTCGGAAAGGGATCGTGATGAATTTGCCCTTGTCGATTTTGTTTAGGAGTCGTAACTTGGCGGCGTCGCTCAACCTGAAGTGTGGCACTCGCCATTCTATTTTGCTGAGGCTAATGTTCCCATCGCTTTCTGCGCTTTGAATACAATTTGAGTCTGTACGAGCACGAACCAAACTTAACTGCATTTTGGACCATACGATTAACTTATTGTAGTCCTCGGCTATTCCAAACCACAATGATAAGGGTATAAGACATGAGAACTTCTTATCCGTACTCTCGATGGAAATGGGAAGAGTAAAGGGATCGGCACCCCATCCGGCGATCTCGAGCGATTTAATGGTGTCCTTGTTGTAAGCTGCAAGACCCCTCATGGTGGAGGTAATCCCCGGTCTTCGTATAGACTCGATCATGGTATCGTTCAGGCTTAATTTGACCTCTTCGAACAGATGGGAAATAGCGTTGTTGACTAGATTACATTGTTTTGTGGGGTCCGCAACTTCAAGTTGTCCTTCCACATACAGGAAACTCTCATAAATGCTGACGAGCGAATCTCGTTGTTCCACCGTTATGGTGACTTCATCGCTAGATTTGAAGTTTTCCGCTCGAGTCGGGGGCGTATGGGCGATCCATTTCTGTTCGATAATATCCTCATCGAGTCGGATGTCGTCGAATATGTTTAATTTTTCACTGCTCATCACTTTCTTTCAGAACTGTAAATCCGAGAGATTTCAAAAAGTGAACGTCTTGAGGTTTTAATCGTTTAACGTTCGAACGATTAGTGACGTGTAGAGCGCGAGCCGCTCTTTTATAATGGGATATTATGTCTTCATTCGTCTCCGTTTTTCTCATTATCATATTATTATTATTATTACCAGTAGTACTAGTAGTGAAGTCTAACCCCATTTTTTCTCTCGTTCTTTCTTTTTAAGCTCCAATCGTATAGTAGCGTCTTCGTGTCCGAAATTTAATCGTTCTCCGTTTTGATTCGTGAGTGATAACGTGATATTATCTATTTGATCCGCAACTACTACTGGAAGATATATTACGTTTGTAGGTTTTTCGTTCACTTGTTCCCCCGGCTCCACGTCCAGCGCGAATTCGTATATTGTATGTACCGGGGTGTCGTTATAATGTGCGCCTCCAGTTATATTACAATTTATTCGTATACTACTGGCCGGTGATATTTTAACGGGTAAATCCGATTCGTGTAATACGTCCGCTTCTAAAACTTTGGGGGAGAAGCCGAGCATGCGTCCGATAGAGTCGTCGGGGCGAAAATCAATGGCATATTTACTTTTGATTTCACACTTTAAAGTGTTCGTATTCGGTTGCAGAGAAAATATTTCTTCCTGCTTGAGAGTTTCATTATTGGTTAGCGCCAATTTTTTCGATATGTACTCATTCAACGAATTTATTTCATATGCCCCCTCCGCTATGAGTAGCTTTTTTTATCGCCCGGTTTGCGCCAATAGATCTTATTATTGCCTGGATAGATGTTTCGGAGAGCGTTGTAGGTCCAGTAACCTATTAGTCCTAACGTGTACTCGTAGTCGGCATTTAAGGCAACCGGCGGATAATAGTTAGTACTCAGGTAACTGCCTGTACCCGTTAAAGTGAACGTCTCGGACATGATTAAACGAGGACGCGTCACATACCCTCTTTTTATCCCCCAGAAATTGCAAACACAGATGTCCGCAGTTGTAGGAATTGTAATTTTGATATCGTTCCGTGTTATAGGTCATGTTTCCGGCATTTTTGCCGAAATAGTTCACAAGTTCTCGCGGCGGCTTTAAATTTCCAAATCCGTCGAAATATTCAATCAAGTTGTTGCGTTTCCTGTATGCCACCCAATGCGTTCCTTTCCCCATTGTCGAATCCAAATTGACTATTCCACTTTCGTTCTTCCAAGGTCGCGAAGGTAATCCATCGCGCATAAATACGCCTCGAAAATGGGGTATACCTGCGGCATATTTGTAGATGTCAATGTTGGTGAGAGGACGTCGAGGCAAATTTATTAGTTTTTTGTCGGCTTTTTTCGTAAATAGAGCCCTCTGCCGCCGCTTTTAGGTTTCTTGCTCAAGTACAAACCGAGGCCCGATTTACTCGACGACCGGTGTTTTATAATCATACTTCCGCCTTTTCCGATCGCTATACCCTCCATCCTCCTATTATGGTCCTTCATTTCCGCCAATTGATCTTTAGCGGATTTTACATCTTTCACGGCTTTAACCACCTGAGTTACGCCCCCGGCCAGCGAGCCAAGCGCAGCGAGTCCACCAAAAATGGCCGGCAATAAGGGAAGTAGACCACCTTGTTTTACCGCCCCACCTGGAATAGGAATTACTCGAGGTTGTCTCACACATCTTCTACCTCCTGCTTCTTTAACGGCTCTTCTCGCCGCACCCACAGCTATTTTCGCAGCTTTCGCGATAGTTTCCGCTTGAGCACCTTTTACGGCGTTAAGTCCGGTTTTCACGATCCTACCGAAAGCGACTTTAGATTGTTTATTACCGCCGCCGCCACCTCCTCTTCCAAACCCCATTCCAAGTTTTCTTTTAGCTTTCATGACGTTGGTCACGAGCCAAGCGTTTGCTTTCTCCGAAACACTGGAATCCTTTGCTTTAACCCGCTTCCAGGCTTCTTGTTCGAGAACTGCGTCCGCAAGATGTCTCGATTTCACGTCCTGATGACTCGAATAAGCGATATCGTGTTCCTTACAAGCGGCGTCCAAGGGATTTACGCCGGGATCTCCGCGTGCTAACCTTTGCCCCAATCGTGTACCGGGACCGCAGAATTGATACCCCGGAAGGTGTAGTTCGACGGGTAGTTTATCTATAAGCTTGTTTAAGACACCTCCGCCTTCGTGCACGATCATTTGAACGAATAACTTCGTATCATGCGTACAAGCTTATTTATAGCATAATCTTCATTTTTTATTACTTGCCGGATATAGCGAAAAAAAGAATGAAAATCGTGCAACAACGTGAAAGGTTAACCGTACGCGATTTGGAAAAGGAGCTGCTCATGGACTCTGGGGCAAAAGTTGATGGTGCTAAGCATAGCAGTTTGTTTCCATCCTCCATCAGGTGCTTGATAGTGGGACCCTCCGGTTCCGGCAAATCAAATGCGATGCTCTCCATGTTGGTGGAGCCCAAAGGGTTGAAGTTCGCCAATATTTATATTTATTCCCGGTCTCTTCATCAACCGAAGTATACGTTTTTGAAAGAAGCGCTGAAGCGTGTAAAAGGCATGGGGTATTTTACTTTTAGCGAAAACGAGTCCGTCATGATGCCTGATGAAGCGCGCCCTAACTCGATTTTCGTGTTTGACGACGTCAGCATGGACAATCAGAATCCGATGCGTCATTTCTTCAGCATGGGGCGACATCACGGTATAGACAGTTTCTATCTCTGTCAGTCTTACACGAAAATTCCTAAACATCTGCTGCGTGATAACGCGAACATGTTATTGATTTTTAAACAGGACGACTTAAACATGCGTCACGTTTACGAAGATCATGTGAGCATCGATATGTCTTTTAATAAATTTCGGGACATGTGCACTCGGTGCTGGAAAGACAGTCGCTACGGATTTCTAATGATCAACAAGGATTGTGACGTCAACAACGGACGTTACAGAATAAATTTTGACGGTTTTATTAGACCCTAACCGCTATAAATTCGAAGTAATTTAGCTAACTCATCTAGTCGAACTAAAGTAGCGATCGATATTGTAACCTTATTATTATGGGGGACAACATCGCAGCCGATAAACTTCGTAAAAGAGCATTAATTCGAGTTGCTAATGATATACGAAGGAAATTTAAAGCCTTACAATCGGGCGCGCAACTTAAAGAAATCGCTTTTGCGAAAACGCACAAACCCCTTCTGGATCCTATAGAAGACATCGCTCGCTCCCTGAAAACCATTAACGAAAAAGGAAAAATAAGCGCTCCGATGAAAATGCCGTTGGCCTGGTCCACACCCGTTTTTAGCACAGTAGCGGCTACTCCAAGTACTTCCTCTCCTACATCAAAATTGCTTACAAAAATGCACACATCGGTTTCCCCTAGATCAAAACTGCTTAAAAAAATACGCACATCGTTCAAGATGAAGGGTGAAGACGAAGAGGAAGAAAAAGTGGAAGAAGAAGAACCCGACGAAGCAGGAGGGGTGGACAAAAGGGTGGAGTCTGGTAACGAGGATATATATCCGGCATGGGAAAATGTGTCAACGCGAGACTTTTTAGAACAATATCACCCGCTACCTAGGAAATATCTTTCTCTTATGCTGCGAAACGATCGAAGTATAGATAACTCCCCGTACGGTGTTAAGTATGACGTTAATTTGGATAAATGGAATTTTGGAGATTCCTTCCTCGACGTTGGAAATAGAGAGAAATATTTTAAAGTCAAAGGAGTTAGGTATGATGGAACGCATGGGTTGTATGAACTTTTAGTTCTAAAACGACCCGCTAACTATACAAGGCAAGACGTTAGAAATTACATAAGTATACTTCGCGCCACCAATGTCGATAAAATACCGCTATCGAAACGTTATGTTGGCTATAAATATACGGAGATCATTAAACCGATCATTGAATCATTAGAAGAAAAAGAAATGAGAGAAACAACGGGCAAAGGTGTACTTTCCAGTATGAAGCGTGTCAATGATAATCCCATCGAATATGTGTATTGGGATACGCCCTCAGAGCTCGTTCAACGTTTAAGATTGCTCATTGCTTCTCAGAATGCCGGAAATTCCAATGTTCAAAATGAAATTGCTAGTATTGTTGAGGAATTGCGAGAAGATGGTTATATAGCTTGAACATGAGTAAAAATTAATTCATTTTCATGATGCCCGTGGATAAATTTGGACGGGTGGTTCATCGAAGTTCTTCTTCTTCGGGAGGTAAACAACAACAACGTCCTTTGTTTCCATTAACAAGCACCGGCGGGTTTGACATCGAACAACGACGACTTTCGAATATAGGCCATCCTTGGGAAGAAAACGATGCAGTGCCGTTAAAACGATTAACTGAAGAAGTAAAAACCTGGGAGCGTAGAGAAAAATTCTACACCGACAAAATAGACCCGTTGTTAGTGCAAATCAATAACGGGATAAATCAATTACAGCCAATTATCGAAGCTAAAAAACAGGGGCAATTACTCACTCAGCAGGAATCGATCGATTTAATGAAAGCAGAAAGGCAGCGTTTCGAGACGTTTTATGTTTCACTTGTGAACCCCCTTGCCGAAAATTTCAACAAAACCATTGCGAAATTGACTGAACGTGTGGATGTGTTAGAAAGATACCATAAAAAACAAAAAACGTAAAATATTTAAAATACTAGTACTAATATGAGCGATGTAAAGAGAGCAATCGTTAACGAGATCCACAGGCAGGCTAGAATAAATTTCCCCAGACGTTCAGCAATCGTTCTAGGGTTCGATGACCTCTGGGAAAGCGATATAGCAGTCTTTAACTCTTATGCTCATTACAACAAGGGATATAAATACGTTCTGGTGGTAATAGACGCTTTTTCTAAATATGTGTGGGCAAGGCCTCTAAAATCTAAAAGCGGGAATGAAGTTGCCGGTGCTATGCGAAGCATATTGGATGAAAACTTGCGAAAACCTAATAACTTGGCCACTGACCGCGGAGGTGAATATTTTAACACTCATTTCAAGAAATTAATGTCGGAACATTCCATCAACCACTATTCAACGTTTTCCACTAAGAAAGCATTTTTTGCGGAAAGGGTGATTAGGACACTTAAATCTAATCTCTACAAGGAGTTCAGTTTCAACGGGAATTATAAATGGTTGGATATACTGCAAGATGTTGTCGATAAGTACAACAGCACCGTGCATAGGTCAATTGGTCTAGCCCCCATCAATGTGACATTTCGCACGCCTTTAAATCGTTCGAATGATGATGATGACGGGGTCCCCCCAAAACCTAAATTTAAAGTAAACGATATGGTTCGTATTTCTAAGTACAGAGGGGTTTTTTCGAAAGGTTATCACCCCCAGTTCAGCACTGAATTATTTCGCATAAGCAGGGTGCAATCAACTAGACCGACAACCTATCTGTTAGAAGATGTGAGAGGTGCCCCAATCAAAGGTTGCTTCTATGAACCGGAATTGATGAAAACTAAACACCCAAAAAGCTTTTTAATTGAACGTGTATTACGAACAAAAAATGATCAATTATATGTGAAATGGTTGGGTTTTGATAACACACACAACAGCTGGATCAAGAAAAGTGATTTATTATAAAAAATAGTCTGTTTTTGTATATACTTTATTTACAATATAATAATAATAATAATAATTAGAAAATATGTGCATAAATAATAGTCTACTTATCTATATATACTAAGATTTTATTTACACTAAATACTTACAATATAATAATAATAATAATTAGAAAATATATGTACAAATAATAGTCTACTTATCTAAATGTATAAACTAAGATTTTATTTACAATAAAAAATTATAAAATAACTCCCTCCTCTTCTTCATTTATTTTAAAATGACCCCATGGAAGGGTATCAATTTTATTTTTTAGTATAAAACGTTTATCATCACATGAATCTAGAGCTTTTTTCCTAATAAAATATGTATAAAGATTATGTTTATCAGAACGAATGCTTCTATTAACGGCATATGTAATTTCCGAATCAAATAAACTTTTGAAATAATGTTCGAAACTTAATCTATTTTTTAGAGCCTGCTATCCTACGCCTTTGGCCTAAGCTCTTAAAGATGAATATTTGTTAATATTTATAGCTAACGAATTAATACGACTAAAACTACCCCCTGACCCCACTTCTTCAAAGGATCCCATCTGTAAAAAAGGAAAAAAACTAATTAAAAGTGAGTTTTTAAAAAACTTCATATACGCACCTGTGACAATAAAGAAATCTCCATGTCCCCGAATATAGAAATAAGGTCGCTGGATCTTGATATAATGAAGTTGGACGTGTTAAAGTACTTGGCCTGTACTGTATCATCTAGCTTCATTTTATAATCGGCACAAAGAACGACATTGGCTTTCATGTTAGGTATTCGCTTTTGGAGGGATGCTTCAATTTTATCCACAAAAATGGGCTGTGCTTCCTCGAGAAACTCCTTTGGATCTAATATATTGTTATTGATCACTATACCCGTCTTAATACGCCCTTTGAACGCTGATTCCAGCTAAAACATGCAAATTATAATCAATCAAAATGAGAATATTCAATAAAAAACATGAAAAACTTACGTCATAATACGTTACGCTGCTTTCCCCACCCTCTCCACTAACTCCTTCGCCTGTTTTAATAAGGGATTGTTTTATCCTCGCATCCAAGTATTTACATCTGTTCAAAATCGTTTCTAGTTTCCGTTTATCAGCTATTCCCCCCGCATTTGAGTAATTCCTTATCTGTTGGATTGTTAATTCCGTAGTTTCATCAATCAGGGTTGATAACCTTCGAAAATCAGCAGGTGTTGTTGCACGTGCTAAATCATCTTCCACCAATGTAACCTGATTTTGCAAATTGGTAATATCCATTATTGTTAAGACGGATTAAATACAATTCAGCCTTTCAATTAAAAAATAATAACACGTTAATTTCACAAACTGAATCGAACGGTTTTTCTAAATGAGTATGTTATCCGCACCAAACACTTGTTTCAAATAAAACAGAGGCACTTTAGAGCGAGCTTTTTATACGAGTGCAAGGTGCAATTAATTTTAATTGTTGACACAAATCGAAAACGCAAAACACCCTCATAAAATAACTTCAAGCAATAACTCATAAAATGGCGCGCTTTCCACCCCTAACAAGGCCAACACTTCGAACAAAATACTCCATATAACACAATTTTTACAAACTAAAATATCCCACTAAAGAAATAAATATTCTAAAGGATGTCCAAAACAACGATTCAATTATAAATGGAATCAAAGACATGTAAATAATCTTTTTATGCGAGATTTTGTACATCCCTGTTGTTTTGTAAATCAAACGGGGAATATCAAGAAACGAATCCCAGATGTGGCAATGACGCACATTTTAAATTTATCGCCTATGTTAATGTTTGCACTTAAAAAGCATTAATTAATTATGACATGACATTAAGAAAATATTTTACAGTACAC
The DNA here is from genome assembly GCA_929113105.1 of Agrypnus murinus. Classification (NCBI taxonomy): domain Eukaryota; kingdom Metazoa; phylum Arthropoda; class Insecta; order Coleoptera; family Elateridae; genus Agrypnus; species Agrypnus murinus. The sequence goes on from OV816026.1 coordinate 96,220,887, forward strand.
ATTTTAATAGCGCTTCAGTTTTAAAACAAGCGGTAAACTGTGCACATATGTAATGCGGTTTGAACTCGCGTCTTTTAATCAATAAAAATAGCACTAAAAACAATACAACCGCTTAATATTGTTTGCGATCTTAAAAATTTCATTATAACGTGTAAAATAGGAAAAAAACAAGTGCAGCTAAATTGAGATTGTTATTTTACACCGAATGTATTGTTTTTCTAAGTCGAACATCAATTCGTGAAAGGAATGTTTTTTCTTGCTAGTGCAATAATTCACTGATGACATCATCCGGCGGAATATATAATATTTTGTTAGAAGGAAAAGATGCATTTTTCTTTTAATATTATTATCGTATTAAAGGAAAAAACAAATGCGGGTAAGTTGATATTGTTATTTTATTTTTAATGTATAAAATGTAATGTTTTTTTAGCTCTCAAAACTATGCAGCAATTAAGTGATGATGAGATCATTCTAGAAAAGGAATGTATGCACATATGTTTTGAATAATTACATCATCCAGCAGAAAGATGCATTCTCCTTTAAAATAATATCATTATTGTATTTTACTGGCTTCTGTTTTGTTCATAAAGGAAAAAACAAATGCAGGTAAGTTGATATTGTTATTTTATTTTTAATGTATAAAATGTAATGTTTTTTTAGCTCTCAAAACTATGCAGCAATTAAGTGATGATGAGATCATTCTAGAAAAGGAATGTATGCACATATGTTTCGAATAAATACATCATCCAGCAGAAAGATGCATTCTCCTTTAAAATAATATCATTATTGTATTTTATTGGCTTCTGTTTTATTCATAAAGGAAAAAACAAATGCAGGTAAGTTGATATTTTTTAATTTAATGTATAAAATGTAATGTTTTTATTTTTAGTCCAACATCAAACTATGCAACAATTAAGTGATGAGATCATCCAGCAGTACTATTCACGAGAGAGAAGAAAAGGATGCATTCTCCTTTAAATATTATTATTATTGTATTTTATAGGTCACTATTCATTATTTGTATTAAAGAAAAATCTACAGTACGCTTATGTTGTTAATATTGTATTTACATCTAGTTAAACGATGATTGTATATTATTTTTTTTTCAGCCCCCTTTAATAAAATGTTTACCCCACCGCCTTATTATTAATCGACAGCGAGGCAACCGCCAAATTTTTCAAATTAACCCCTTTCAACGGCCCACTGGCCCACCGGGGCACCCGCCCACGCAACGCCGCGACAAATTTTTCCATTTAACCCCCCCCGCCCGGCCGCGTTCACGCGCACGCCGACATCTTTCACACAAGGGGGCCCTGCACCGCTGTCGATCCCAGGGGGACCCTCCAGAGTGGGGCCCCGAGGAGGGCGAAGCACCCCTAACGATCTCCCCGGGAACGCCAGAGTGGGGGCCCAGAGCGAAGCACCCTAACGATCTCCCTAGGATGCCCCAGAATGGGGGCCCAGGGCGAAGGCCCCCTTTGCGCGCGGTCTAAACACACACTTTCAAGTCCTGGGGAATTATCTAGTGACTTTTCATTTTTACCAAATATGAGATTTGGCAACCCCGTTTGTTTACATTCAGCTCCAAAGCGACACGTCCTGCAACCTCCTTTAGCGCCAAAACTTCGGACCAATCACGAACAGGCCTGAGATTTCATTTTTCCCGCCAAAACCACGCCCACAGCGACATCTAGCGACACATGCTGCAACCTATTTTACCGGTAATTCAATCCGACCAATCACGAGCAAGCATCACATTTACATTTTCCCGCCAAAACACTCAACCCCACACCCATGCTGACATCTAGCGGGAAGGACGCCAAGTTTGACACACATAACCTCACAAAATTGTCCTGTCTTAAAAACGAAACTCCCATAAGAATAACATGGGGAGATTTAGTCTTGAACCCCCATTTACTTACTACTTACATATGTCACATATGAACAGTACATAGGAAGATAGTCAAATTCGGAAAACTAACTATCTACCTAGTCATTTACTAAGTGACGGGGCAGATAGTAAACCGAACATAAATCTATACGATTTTGTTATATGCCTAGGTATTTACTAAATTAAACTAAATTTACTAAATTAGAACAGGCAGTTAGTAAATGGCTTAATGTGCTGTCGGCAAATTAGGTAATAACATGCACATTCCTTCGTAGAACATTTTTTTAGATGAACACTTGGAAAATCTTTACCCTTGCCTAACGAATGTTCTGCAAAAAAATGTGGATGTTATTACCTCATTTGCCCACAGCACATGAAGTCATTTACTAACTGCCTGTTCTAAACAACGACATTTAGTAACCTTCATTCAATGAACCCTCTTCATGCCTAGGCATGAAGCAAAATCGTATAGATTTATTCTCGTTTTACTGTCTGTCCCGTCACTTAGTAAATGACTAGGCAGATAATTATTTGCCGGATTTGACCACAGATTAAACTTTACAGATGCGAAGCTCGCCTGGTCCCGCCAATCCAAATTTATATAAGCATGCGTGAATCCACCATTGTTTTAGTAGTATTTTAATCAACCTCACTTCTCTGCTTGTTTATATTTTGCGCGTGTGTTTTTGTTGCGTTCAGATATTTTGAATTATTTTGTTAGTACTTTATATATTTTTGCATTAATATTTGATTTGACATTGATATTATGGACATAATGTTACCTTTCTGCACTTACCGATTGATTTGTACAATACAGTATCCATATAAGTATAATTTATTATAATGTTAATAAAAAGTTTTCGATTTTGGTAAATTGTTTATTTTTTTATAGTTCATTATTTTTTGTTTTATAGACCTTAATTTATGTTGATCCTTGGGGGGCCCCAAAAATTTGTAGCGCTTCAGGCCCCTCAAGTGTTAAATCCGCCACTGCGCCGTTGTTAAACCGGTACGGTAATATAAATACTACTATAATTTTTGTTAAACTTAAATTTGCTTTCTAGTATACAGGGTGTTTTTTATATAAAGAGTTTTGTTTTGGTAACATATCTATAAAGAAAGAAGGCAAAAATACATAAAATTCCGCACTCAAAAATAACTTTTCACTAAAAATTGTTGGGGATCCGGAAAATTAAACAAACTCAAGACGGCTCTGGTGTCTGGAGAAGTTATTAATTCTATGCTGGTCATTAATTTAATTTATGTCAAACGAAATAATGTTTACTATTTAAACTGTTTATAGGTAGTAATAAATACATAAATTGGTCAAGTATACTAAACAATGACAGCACCTAAATAAATACGGTTTTTTTGTTATTATTACAACTACTGCATTTTCGTATTAGGTTGCAAAACATTATTCTTATTAATGATAATGAATTTGAATTGTATTTAATCTCGAACATCGTTAGAAATAATAAGTAAATCGGTAGCTTATTAAAATCAATTAACAGTTAAAATTAATGTAAAACGAAATATTAAAAACATGGCATGTCCTTATCCCGAAATTATTCATTTGCATAGCTGCAATTAAACTACTAAAAACGTACAAGATCGTTCATTTTAAAAATACCAGTGGTGTGGTAATGGTATAATACGATCATTTCTATCGATTAAAACAGCGTAATAATTAATGACGTGACGTAATAATTAATTCATTCGGAAGATAATTAATTAGATGTAAAAAGCGCTCCAGGTTTCACTAGATGCATAAATCTTTATTTTATTTTCTTAACAATAAATAGTAAGTGACAAACCCAAATTGGTTGCAATCAGAGGGTTAATTGGCAATACTTACCATATTTTGTATGCTTTTAAAACGGAAATTACGAACAGTTTTATACTATGATTTTTCTAAAAGTCTACTGCATTGAAAAGAACTTTAGTTATATTTTAAATATTAAACAAAATACGTATTAAGAATTCGCAGAAGGGAAAGTACCGCATCCCTTTCAAATGTGCCGCGATCTGTTTATCGAATTACCAGTTTTCAGAAATTATTGTCATCTGGATTTGTATAAAAGTTCTTTAAATGTGTTCTTACATTTCTAATCTACTTTCAAATCGTTGGAAATATGATACCACTTGTGTAATATTTGATTACACCCAATTGCGGTAAAAGACAAATTGGAAAACCAACATATGTAATTACTAATTACAATTACTGTTAGGTGAAAAAAATAAATGCCATGTTTCTTTGCAACATCTGTTTTATAAATATCAACACAAATCGGATCATATTTCTAAAAAGTATTTACTACTTGGTAATAATTTCTGACCACATTATTTACGTTAAAGCATGCAGACAGTCATAAATTAGCTTTTTTCTGTGACATACAACAACAATTTTTAAAAGGCAGGTACATCTAAAATGGTATCACATATTTAAATTAAATTTGTACAAATTAAGGTAGGTTAGTGTTACAGGGTCGGACTCGAAATAAAACTTTAAAATCCATTTTCTCCAAAATTATTCGTTTGAAGAACAAACTTTATAAGGAAAATTTGCTCTACTATATTTCAACTATCTATCATTCAGCCAAGACCCTTCAATTATAATACACCCTATACAGGGCCGACCTATACAACCCCAGCAGTTCCCTGGAATACCTTTTTTCTACTAATAGTTATCCGAATCCGTGGAGCATATTGCGTTAAAATAACATGGTTCCCGAGAATTACCGCCGACACCGAAAACTACCCAGCGCTACTTAGTAAGTGACTTGGCGCCTCGTCACCGCACCGACCCTTACAAATCGGCGTCCGAGCAGAGACGCCTACCGAATTCAACACCCGAGCCAAGAAACCCCTTTATTTTCAAATAGTACCGACGATTCATCTCTCGCCACTGGAACAAAACCTCTATAACGATGTTTGTGCATGACTATTATGAATTGCATCTGATTGGCTGCATGCACGATCACATATCTACCGCACATCAATGTTATTATGTCTAATTTTGTAATGGCCAACTGCATTAATAAACCCAGCGGGGTTTATATGGTCGTCTCATAAGCGCTAAATGTTGTTTGGGGGAAGTAGGCCAAGGGTCCTCCCCGTGACGCCGCTTTTCGAGAAACAAGGAACTAAAATATTGTAACGTTTTTTTTAAATAATGCTAAAAGTGCTGTTTTAATCTTCTATTAACAAAGGAAAATATATACATTAACAGTAATTACAAACACTATAATTATGTTTTTGTTTATTGTTTCCAGCCTTACTTTGTGGAACTCCATAATCATGAAATAAATAAAGATTATTAAAAGTTTCACAGTTTTATTAAAATATAACCTGACAATATTGTTTCGACAGCTATGCTGTCATTATCAAAGGTAATATAATCATAAACAAACACGTCGCTAAGGTAGATACAAAAATAGGTAACTAGATAAAATAATAATAATAATCAGAATTAAATATCTAATACTTCCAGTAACGGAGAATTACTGAGCTCAAGTTGTTCATTCATTAAAGGTATTCAGTAAAGGTGATTTTGTTCTAAAAGGTGTTTGGCGTAATTCGATTTTTCAGGATGTTTATTTTTGTAATGACGTACGTGTTCTTTATATCTTATGTCAAAATTTCGAAGTGTTTGTCCAATATATACCGAACTACAAAAAGAACAATTTAAACGGTAAATGCCCGATTTCATGATATCATGTGTTCTGTCTTTAGCATTAAATAAAAATGAAAAAGTGTTAGTGTTGGTTTTAAATGTTATTTTATAATTGTTGGTTTTTCTTAGTATATGTGCAATTTTTTCTGATATTTTGCCAAAATATGGTATAGATATGTAATTTGTGTCTTCTGTTTGATTGTCAATGGGATATATTCTTTTGATAGCTAACCTATAATCTTTTTGTTTAATTAAAGTGTCAATCATGTTCGGATTGCAATGATTTGTATGTGCTAGTTGTTTAATGGTTGATATCTCTTTGCTAAAATCTGATTTTGTTAGTGGAATAGTTAAAGCTCTGTGTACTAATGATCTGTAGGCTGCTATTTTATGTGTATTATGGTGACAAGATTCATTTGGTATTGTTATGTCTGTTTGTGTTGGTTTTCTGTATATGGAAAATTCAAATAGATTGTCTGCGTTAATCTTGATATTTAAGTCTAGAAAGTTTATAGCCCTGTTTTGTTCTGTTTCTAGTGTAAATTTTATATTAGGGTGGATACTGTTAATAAGAATTAAAAATTCATTGATAACCTCAAAAGAACTGTCAAAACAAGCTAAAATGTCATCAACATAACGAAATCAGAAAATAATGTGTTTAGAGAGGTTTAATTCAAATATTCGATCTTCGAACTTGTCCATAAATATGTTAGCTACTAGAGGACTTAGAGAATTACCCATAGGTAAACCATCCTTTTGTAAATAAATTATGTTATTAAAAGTGAAATAATTTTGACTTATACAAAGGTCAAATAATTGAATTAACTCTAACCTTTTAACTAATTCTATATTACTATTGATCAAGAAACTATCTAATAAAGGAATACATTCTTGTGGGGGTATTCTGGAGAACATGTTGCAAATATCAAAACTAACAAGTTTTGAATGTGGTGGAAGATGTATGTTTTGCAGCTTATCTACTAATTCTAATGAATTCCTAACAGAGTATTTCGATTTGTAACCTATCGTGTTAATAATCTGGTTCAGTTTTTTGGATAAAATGTGATTAGGTGCATTGATGTATGATACAACTGGTTTTATTGGCATATTCTGTTTATGTGTTTTGACTAGTCCATATAGTTTAGGTATTTGTGGGTTTTTATTAATGATTTGTTGCTTTTCTAATTCTGAAAAGCAGATATTGCAGTTTTCTAAACCTTGTTTTATTTCTTTTTGGAATTTTGTGGTTGGGTTTTTGTTTAAAGTTTCTAAAGTTTCTTTATTAATAAATTCATTAACCTTTTGTATGTAAATATCTTTTGAAAGAATTACCAAAGTGTTACCCTTATCTGCTTTAACAGAAATTAGATTGTTCTCTGTGATTTGCTGTTTTATAGATTGAAGAAGTGATATGTTAGATGTGTTGTACATTTTGTCCTGTTTCAAAGACATCTCTTTTAACAAATTCGAAATTTGGAATTTTGAGCTCAGTAATTCTCCGTTACTAGAAGTATTAGATATTTAATTCCGATTATTATTATTATTTTATCTAGTTACCTATTTTTGTATCTACCTTAGCGACGTGTTTGTTTATAATTATATTACCTTTGATAATAAATAAATAAATTAAATTTGTCATTTTTGCATATGTCATTTTTGCATCTGTCATTTTTGCAGCTGTCATTTTTGCATCTGTCATTTTAAATCTGTCAATTCTGCATCTGTCATTTTAAATCTGTCAATTATACGTCTGTAATTTTTGCATCTGTCATTTTAAATCTGACAATTTTACAACAGTCATTTATACGTATGTCAATTTTTAATCTGTCATTTTTGCATCTGTCATTTATACGTCTGTCAAATTTTAACCTGTCAATTTTGCATCTGTCATTATACATATGTCAATTTTAACAGAGGGCGTCATGAAGAAATCTGTATTATCGACGACGACCTATGTACGGCTAATAGAGGTCGCAATAAAGAAACCTGTATTATCCTACGTACTGATGTTACTAGAGGTCGCAATAAAGAACACTCTCTCAGTCTCTCGCTCTCTCACTCTCTTTCTCGCTCTCTCCTTCTCACTCTCTCGAAGATATCTGTATAACCGGTATGTAGAGGTCGCGTAAAAAAGAGAACTGTATTAGAGAAGAAAAAGATGCTTCAATTAGAGTCTGCAGCCATTTTATATCACAACATGTGGCGCTAAATTTGAAACTGTACTGAATCTGTCATGCTGTCCACACAGCTCGATAAAACGTTTAAAATCTTGAATTTGTCATTCTTGAAGTCACCATAATGGATTTCCCGCCCTTGAATTTTATATTTCACATCTGACTAACCACGTGATCAAGACCGCTGTATTCTAATGAAACTTTCTACCCAAAGAGATCATGAAATTTAAAGAAACCAACAATCGTCAATGATATCAACGAGTTTTGCAAGCTCGACTAACCGATATATCTATGTCAGTAGCTACCCTTCGTGAAGGGCTGTCGGATCTCCATGTTAAGAAAATTACGTTAATAAATACACAGGCTCTTGAATCACGTTCAGGGATCGGAATGATTTCTAACACTAATATGTATTATTATCAACGGCTGAATTAACTATTTAAAAAGAGAAAAAACTAATTCTATTGCAGAAAAAATAACTTACCATTTGCGCTTTGTAATACCAGATATCACTTTAAATTAAAACACCTCTCATCAAGAAGGAATATACTCTTATCATCTTTTAAATTTAAACCGGTCCTTATTATTAGACTTTAAACCAATTGTTACAACAAAAATATAATACAGCTATACTGTAGAAGGTACCAAAATAAACTGGAGTTAAATTTTACCTTACCCTCGACGACGACAAAAAGGGAAACACCCTGAGGCATTATACATTCTTTTAAAAAAGGCACGCTTCGACCTCCAAATCACTAGAAATGGTTCTTTTCTGAAAAAATTCTCTCCCTTTTTCATCATCAATATATAATCTTTTCAAACTTCCTTAAAGACAGCTTTTTGTAAACTTGAAATCGAGATAATTATCAGATTAAAATGCATCACTATACCCCAAAAAGGTCGGACTGACTACCTGAGGCACGATAGCAGGTACTAATCCTTGAACATTTAAGATGTACAGTAAAAACAAAAGAGTATGGCTGATGGTTAGGTTTTAACTTATTTCCTTTCCGAATCAAAATACTTAGATTTTCACATAAAATCTTTAGGGCGGTCTGTCACTTTTCTTTTAATTACCTCATTCTTGCTTCTCTCTCTCATACTAGTTATAGCTATCACTTTCATGCTATGGTACAGAGGGGAGAATAGTAATAATACACATATAGAACATTAATCTTTTTATTCTATGACAATCTTTCTCAAAATTTATTGAACAACAACAAAACAATAATTAAATAACTAAACAATTATCTGTTCTCGGATAACCTTGATAGAACATTAATCTTTTATTCTATGACATTCTTTCTCAAAAATTATTGAACAACGAAACAATAATTAAATAACTAAACAATTATTATTATTAGGGATGAAATCTGTTCTCGGATAACCATGAAGACATACTCATAACATATTTTTTCATGAAACGGCCTATTGAGTGCCTTGTACGCTTTGTTATGTAAAATATTCTTTTCAACATTGTCTTCATCTACTACTACTACTTAACAGACATAATTGAAAAGAACAAAATCGCGTTTATCAAGTAAGAGATCTATTTCATGAGTATGTTCCCCAGAGTATCCTCTTGTGATTTACATTCAATCACTCCCAAGTTTCACCATCTTTTGATAATTAATTACAATTACGGTACATAAAGTATAACTCTCGTCAGCTTCACTTATTAGTATAACTACACTATACTGACAAAAGATGATTGAACAATTTAAAACAGCTAATTACCTACGTAACACAGCTGACCATCAACTAGTCACCAGGACCGAATCAAAGTCCTACAGGGTGACATTTGCAAAGAGACAGCGTATTTTCATCGTCTTAAAGAAAGATGCGGTGCCGAAAGTGAATGCAACTTTAATAGACTTGTTCGAGGTTAAAAAAGGTGATGAGCTGATAGAAGAAGTAAAGTATATAGGCCCAGAAATTGCTAACAGCTCTTGTTAGTGAAGCGTCGCCATTTTTATACGATGAAAGCGTTTAATTATTTATTAATAATATCGTAAAGTGAAGAGTACTATAAACAATTGTTTCTAAATTATTATTAAATTGGTGTATTTAATAATAGAACTAATATAAACAAATAAATAGTATTGCTCGCCCGCCTCTCACTTGACTGATAAAAATAACATAAAAGTTCAGCTAAAAGTCTTTAGAATTTACATTATATGTTTAGTTTTTATATTTTAACTACTAGAGATTTACAAGTATAATATCTAAAAATATTTAAATTAATCAATCGCTTTATGAAATCCATAGAGAATTATGCAATCTTATTAAATAAGTCTAGAAACAGATATACCAGAACGTTGACTGAGGCAGAGAGAGGTTGAGAAATAAGAAGATTTTATAGAATGTATTTCGTTTATTTTATCATCTTATCAAAAATATTATATTACATATAAATACTAGTACAATACGGCTATATTACATAGTACAAATTAAATATTTACTTATTCTATGATTTTTCTCGCTTTAAGCTCTGTGATGACTGAAATTATTTCGTTGTCGTTTTCGAGACTGCTGCTATGAGCTTTCTTTACAGCATACAACAGACGAAGTCGGTCCACTAGTTGATCAGGCGTACTCTGACGTATCCAATCCGGTTTCATCTTGTTTAACTTTTTGGGAAGACTAACCTCAAAGTCTGTTATTCTGTATAAATTTGGTCTGATTACATTTTCGTATTTTCAATGTTTAACGCTTATTAGTCGACCGTTGCGCCTATAGTCTTTCTTATGAGCATTAGTAAGTGAGATTATTTTCATATAGTTGTAGGAGAGCTTATTCGTTTGAGCGTTAGTAAATTAAACAGACCGGTTGTGCCAAGGAAGAGTTTGTTTTTAATTAAAATATCTTTTCCCTGAAACTGTACTCGTTGTACATCGATGTCATTATATAGACTATACCTAGTTTTATCTACGTTTTTGTTTTCTCCGTTAGCTGATAATGCTCTATAATAATTAGAGAATTCCTGATAAATCCTTAAGTCGGAATCGCATTCTTCTTCTTCTTCTTCTTCATCATTTTCAACAGATGTAACTGAAGATGCTTGTTCAAGTTTTGGTGGAGATAAACGGTCCCCGGACGGGGTTCAGTTTTATCACTGTGAAAGTAGGCTGATTTATTACGTATAGCATTACGAGCGTTTATTATTTCATCATCATTATCATCAAGCCTTATTTCTTTATTTGTGTCACGGGGTTCATTGGTATGCATACGTTTCAGACCCGCGTCTTTAATTATTACATTATTTCTAGGCTTTGTCTTATTATCATTATTATTCACACCTATGGTACAATGGATTGTTTTCAAGTGCCTTTTATAACTACTATTACGTGAAAAAGATTTGAAACATTTAGTACAAGGGACTTTGTGTCCAAGATGTATATTCATATGGCTTGCATATCCGGAGCGTTGAATGTTCAGACCGCATACATCACACAAGCGTCGTTCCATAACGTCTAATGAATGATCAGGAACAAAGTTCCTGTTTATATAGTCCAGTTACATGTACATACACGCGCAATTTCTAACAGATACACGTACAGACGTACATTATAAGTATACACACTCACAGACCTACATAATAAAGCATAAACACGGCAATTTCAAACAGATACACGCACAGACGTACATAATAAAGCATAAACACGCGAAATTTCAAACAGATTCTCGCACAGACGTACATTATAAGTATATACACGCACAGACGTACATAATAAAACATAAACACGCGCAATTTCAAACAGATACACGCACAGACGTACATAATAAAACATGTACACGCGCAATTTGGAGTATATACACGCACAGACGTACATAATAAAGCATAAACACGCTCAATTTCAAACAGATACACGCACAGACGTACATTATAAGTATATACACGAGCAATTTGAAGTATATACACGCACAGACGTACATAATAAAGCATAAACACGCACAATTTACAATCATCGTGTTATATTCTATATCATTAACTCCTTTTTTTTGTTGCCTTTGCTGCTGCCTATGTTATCATGTTTGGTTTTTCTAGTCAGAGATCCATCATCATCTTGACATATTCATTTTCTTTTATACGAAAAATAAAAACATTAAAACATTTATCGAGTTTTCATAAAACATATACAATCATTTTTTAATATGACTGAAAGCATTTACTAAATACAAAATTTATATATTTCATCTATTTAAAAAGACTTCCTGCAGCGTGAAAGAATATATACAAATGTACTACAATTATTTTTTATCAAGCGTTGACATAAGTGACCATGCAGTCATGTATTTTATCAAACTTTTGCATGTTTTGTATGACGTTGGCTTAGACAGTTACAAGCACTGCTACTGAAATAGGTATAGATGCACTGCCGAAACTGGTGTTGTAATTGTAACTCATTTAGACTGTTACTGTCTTCGATCTCGTTTAATGATAATAGCGAAATGATGTTTTGTTACTTTTTCTCTCTCTTAAAACAACGTCAACGCGTAAATTTAGTACAAATGAATCATTACAAAATAAGAAAAATCCTACCTTATGGTCGGCTAAAGTTGATGATTTTGGCAGGTACTAACACACACCCACACACACAGAGTTTTATTTTAAAACCACTAAACGTAATGAAGCTCTTGAACAGTAGTCGAGTATATATAACAAGTATCGCTATGAGCTTGGGTTTTTATACCCAAACAGTGAACGAGCCCCTGGTGAATGCGTTACCAAAACACAAGATCTTGCGTAATATCCCATAAGGTTATCAAAGCATCATGTGATGCGCAGCATACCTGTGATAGTTATCGCCTGAGAGTGGTAAAATCAAGTTCCCACGAGAACACCTGCCTGTTATTTATTGCTGTTTAGTTTAAAAATGTAGATCTGAACATAGACAAGTTTATTCCACTCCCCCTGCCCCGGGGCAACAGCTTATATTTATTAACAGTCACTCGGTTCTTGGTTTATGAAGAAAAAGGGCATGTCTATAAATTCTAATACAATAGAGAGCTTAATTACGTAAAATAAGCTACATGTATAACCGACCTTTTTAAATCTGATTAGCAGATCTATAACAACTGAGAAAACAAAATACCTTTCTGACAATTTTACTATTCGTCTAACGATAACGGGGAAAGATAGAAATCTTTTAGAATGACGTTCTCAAATGTTTATCACGTAGAAGGGTGATAATTCTCAAACTCTTTGACAGACCACATAAAAATAGAACTTTATAAGTCGAGAAAAATGTTAAAAATTCCTAGTGTCAAAATTGGCTGCAATAAAAATTAAATCTTTAAGATATTGGCTGAATTTACTCTACTATTATACTCAGTTATTATTAATCAATCAAAAGCCAGCCGGGTACAATAATTATGACATTGGAAAGCTTAGTTTATGCATCCTTGATACCTATACGTGGCAATAATTCCTTTTGTATTAAATAAAGGTTACATTTGATAACGGTTTGCCTCTTGCTAACAGTACATCCAAAAGGTATGTAGTAACTGTCGTCGAACAGCTTTAGTACGTCTTGACGTAGTAGTGTCGATTACATTTTCGCAATATTTATGAGTGAAACATATGTAAATAGCTTATGAAAGACAACGGGAATAACCCTTGTATCTCTGTATTTAATATTGCATTCTTCACCCGGGCCTGTACATTGTAATGTGCACCTTATCCTTTATTTAATATTTGTAGAGAATTTTAAAACACGCAATATTACAAAATAAACAAGAATGTGCCTGTTCAAGGCATTGTTAATTAAGTTTTTCACTAGGTCCGAGGCCGCTCATATCTGTTTCATTTTGTTTTAATGATGTGATCTACACAGCACATCACCGTCTGCCGTCGGTAATGATTACACTCAGATATGAATAAAAGATAAGATTTTTTTCTTTCTTATTCAGAACCCTTTTTCAAACGGTCAATAATGTATTATTTTTATTAGAACTAAATTCACCGTAGACACGTAGTCAATTTATTATTTAACTAAATGCAGTAAATACTCAACCCTTTTATCTCCGTATAACGTCTAAACTCTTAATTAAGGTATTGATCGACCTATCGATAGATTTAAAATTTTAAAAGAATTTTACCTGCGTTTTTAGCACTCGATACGGTTCCGTTTTAAGGGTGTGCTTATCATTCAAACAATCCCCGTCGTATTTTATCTGTTTTTTTAAGAGAAAACACAGTTAATTTTATCGCTTCCTTCTATTATAACTAACAAAGTAATAAAATATAAGTAACTAACAAAGAATAGATGCTTGTATTTAATAAAAGAATTTTAAAAGTAAAGTATTAAAAACAAGCTATTAAATATTATAAATTAATTATTTGCTTTGTACAAAGTCAAAGAAAGATCCGTTTTAATGCAAATTAATAAAAGATAAAAGGTTATACTCCTCTAAATCTAAGTAACGAAATATATCAATTGAAACCCTTAGCAGGTAAACACTTATAAATGGAATACATCTTTCTTGCATCCCTCTCTCTCTTAACCCTTAATTTAAAAATAAAAGCTTGGATGCTACGTGACGGTAAAAATTGACGCAAAATAAATCGATTATATGTTGTTCATTTAAGCTTTTTCTATGTACCTAACTTTAGAATTATAAAGGAAAAATTCGAGTCTTTGTAACTTATCTCTGTGTGTTTGATCATTATTAGAAATATAACTTCGAAGTAAGGCTTGATACAGTAAAGGTTGTCATATTACTGGCTTTGTTCTAGTGTAATAACATATGCCAGAAGCTAATATGACATAAATTTTATAAATTATTTTAGTTTTAGCATTTAGAAATAAAGTTTACAGAAAGGAGTTTTTACCTGCAAATTGCCTATTCACACTCCTTATAGGAAAGGAATGTCGTTATCTCTACCCCCTCTTGATACCGTTTAACACAGGTAAAACTATCCGTTATTTTTCTTCGGGGATAAAATATGCAATAATAAATCTTAATTAAGGTTTCGCTTTTTATTTTGGAAGATTGTTTTATATGATCTCTCTCTCTGTTTGAAAAAGCGACGGTACTTTAAGGACTCGTTTTATGATAAATTAATGCATTTATTATCCTTCTGACCGATACAATAGTTAGCTATTAATAGTTTAAATAATATAAAATATTATTATTAATTGCACGAAGGAATGTCGTTATCTCTACCCCTACAATGTATATACCTATTATACATATTATAAATGTATATTATACATATATACCCTGTTCATCTTTGCTTTCAAAATGATTCTAGAAGAGTTTTTACGACGGTCAACCCTTGTATCTTGTTAGAACTCGTACAATCAAGATTATATATAATTACGTAATATTGTGTAACCTTTTTTTACATTTCTTTTAGAGATACTTGCATTTCGAAAGATTTTAATTTACGGATTTAGTCATAAGTACTTTGTACATATAACATCTTCGTAGGTAATATCTCTAGGTCTTCAAAAAAAATTCCTTCTTCTTGCGGCAGATGGGACGATCAGATAACGTTACAAGAAAGTCATAAAACAAAAGGGTTTACCTGACCGCTAGCTATAAAGCTTTACACAGGACGCATTTTAACAAACAAAATAATAATTAAGTTGATTCTATAGCAAGCCATTATATCTAATTTAAATTACTAATCACGCATCTATTTACTTACGAACTTATCTTATTTACGAACTCTGATGCATGAATTAAAATTAAATCTGTTATAAGCAAACAATTGTTTTTTTAGTTTCAATATATAACACATTAAGATATGGCCTTCTGTCGTTTATACGCATTCTCATATTTTGGCAACCTCGAGCAAGTCCTTGCATGATGTTCACGGCTCGGCAAATACATAGTCGGTTAGATTGGTCACTTAGATAAGTGTTAATTGACAGCGCAGGTGTACCGTCGGTCCCTTTTGACCGTTAACGAGGTTGAACCCTTTTGCTCGGTGTGTAGTAAATTTAGATTTTTATATTACGAACAGCTGCATCTGCACGCATGTTCATCCTGCAGATTAGAAGGTTATAAAAGCGCCGAGCCCTTCCGTTTCTTAGTTTTAGTTTTGTTCTTGCCGGCTACGTTACGGTGATAGTGATAATTATTATTATTGTTTGCTTCAATTAAACAGGTATGTTAAAACTAATTATTATTATTATTATTCTTGTGCGTGTTAAAATTTTGCTACTATTTAAATTCTAAGATGTGTGTGTATCTTTGTTTTTACGTAGAAAAATGGATTTGTTAAAACAATTGAACAAACCCTACACCAGCAGCCGGAAACCTATCAAGAAATTGTGCGACTACGGGGTCAAGGAGGTTATCGATATACTACAATTCCAAAGAGTCGTTTGCCGTGATAAACGTCAAAGCGTGATTGTTGTTGGTGAAAACTACGTTACATTTCTACCTAAGCGAATCAGCGACAAGTTAATAGATGAAAGGGTTAAGGAAGTTAATGAGCAGATTGCAGCTAAAACGATTTCTCTGGGCCTAGTGTACTTGGGAAAAATGGGATGCGGCTATGATGACTGCATGTTTGTGGAAACAGATAAGGTATGTGATTGGGAAACATCAAGTTTACAATAAACCCCTTTTTTAATGTTCTATTGTTGTTGTTGTTACAGCCCCTGGAACCGCAAATAGAAAACAGAGGTCAGTCCTGAAGTCCTCAAGCTATCATCATCATCACCAGCAATCTATCTATCAACATTGTTTATTGTTTCCAGCCTTATTTTGTGGAACTCCATAATCATGAAATAAATAAAGATTATTAAAAGTTTCACAGTTTTATTAAAATATACCTGACAGGTATATTTTAATAAAACTGTGAAACTTTTAATAATCTTTATTTATTTCATATCTATCAACATTTTATTATAAATTAAATGTAGTCATAACAATATATTAATAATAAACATAATTTTAATTCCTATCAGGCTTTATTATTTCTTCTAGAAAAGGTGGTGGAAAGAGTACAGTGTGTGCGTGAGAGAGCAAGGTAACAAAACTTGTAGGTCGCGGCGAGAAGGAGAAACAATTCAAATCTGGGGAAATCCAAGATGGCTGCTTTAAGAATGACAGATTTAAATGACAGATGCAAAAATGACAGATGCATAAATGACAAATTAAAATTGACAGACGTATAAATGACAGCTGCAAAAATGACAGATTAAAATTGGCAGACGTATAAATGACAGATGCAAAAATGACAGATGCAAAAATGACAGATGCAAAAATGACATATGCAAAAATGACAGTATTAAATGACAGACGTATAAATGACAGATGCAAAAATGACAGATGCAAAAATGACAAACACGCCACATGCTGTGATATAAAATGGCCGCATGTCTTCTTCTTCTTCTCTAATACAGTTCTCTTTTTACGCGCCCTCTCTCTACATACCGGTAATACAGATTTCTTCATAACGCGCCGCCGCCCTCTAGTAGTAGTACACAGTCTGCCGGTCATACAGATCCCTTCATGACGCCCTCTATTGACGATATACAGTCTGCCGGTAGTACAGATCACCGTAATGGCGGCGGGCGTGGTAGAATGGCATCAGGGCGTGGTAGAATGGCGCCAGACGTTCCAAAATGGCTGCCTTCAACCAATCAGAAGCAAGAGGATGAGCTACAGGAGTGGGGGTTAACCAATCAGAGAGCAGTAGGCGGGGAAATCCAAGATGTCGGCGACCAATCAGAAGCAAGGGGAGGAGCTACATGAGTGGGGGTAGCCAATCAGGAGCAAGGGGAGGAGCCATGCCATTGGCTTGCCAAATGGCATGTCAATTTCCGTCTGGGCCAGGTGCCCTAATACCTACTGACAGCATGGCTGTCGAAACAATATTGTCAGGTTATATTTTAATAAAACTGTGAAATTTTTAATAATCTTTATTTATTTCATGATTATGGAGTTCCACAAAGTAAGGCTGGAAACAATAAACAAGATTATTTTGTCTTCGTTAGAAGAACAAGCTAAGTTATACAAGAAACTTATGATCAAACACGGAATCGTAAGTCAGAATGTTTGGTTTAACCAAGAATGTCTGAAACGTCAGGTTATTCCTAACTACATAAACATCACTACCAGAACCAAGAATTCGATTACCAAAAAAGTGATTAGGAATGCCAAAAGAAGATGGCTTAAAGAAGAATCGAAGAAATGGTTTAGTATAAGAGACAATATGCACGTTTATATAAAGGTACTCCATACAGAACTTACTCATAAATTACACAATATCCAATTTGACTTCTTAGATTTTGACATTAGAGAAACCGTCAGTCACATTAAATTCAAAAAATACACCACACAGAAAAATAAACTTCATCGACTTGTACAACAAAAACGTACACTACAAAATAACCTTAATTGTCAGAACACTGCAAACTTTTATCCTCGTTTCATAAACTTGTCGAATATAACATTCAATGACGGAGAAACACAATTTCTTAACAAAGGTTTCAAATTTTGTCCTTTTCCAAAATTTACCAAGAAAATTAAAGAAATCTTGGCCGTTGAATGCGAAACTATACTTAAGAGAGATCATAATAACTTGCAAAATTCCAAATTTCGAATTTGTTAAAAGAGATGTCTTTGAAACAGGACAAAATGTACAACACATCTAACATATCACTTCTTCAATCTATAAAACAGAAAATCACAGAACAATCTAATTTCTGTTAAAGCAGATAAGTGTAACACTTTGGTAATTCTTTCAAAAGATATTTACATACAAAAGGTTAATGAATTTATTAATAAAGAAAATTTAGAAACTTTAAACAAAAACCCAACCACAAAATTCCAAAAAGAAATAAAACAAGGTTTAGAAAACTGCAATATCTGCTGTTCAGAATTAGAAAAGCAACAAATCATTAATAAAAACCCACAAATACCTAAACTATATGGACTAGTCAAAACACATAAACAGAATATGCCAATAAGACCAGTTGTATCATACATCAATGCACCTAATCACATTTTATCCAAAAAACTGAACCAGATTATTAACACGATAGGTTACAAATCGAAATACTCTGTTAGAAATTCATTAGAATTAGTAGATAAGCTGCAAAACATACATCTTCCACCACATTCAAAACTTGTTAGTTTTGATATTTGCAACATGTTCTCCAGAATACCCCCACAAGAATGTATTCCTTTATTAGATAGTTTCTTGATCAATAGTAATATAGAATTAGTTAAAAGGTTAGAGTTAATTCAATTATTTGACCTTTGTATAAGTCAAAATTATTTCACTTTTAATAACATAATTTATTTACAAAAGGATGGTTTACCTATGGGTAATTCTCTAAGTCCTCTATTAGCTAACATATTTATGGACAAGTTCGAAGATCGAATATTTCAATTAAACCTCTCTAAACACATTATCTTCTGATTTCGTTATGTTGATGACATTTTAGCTTGTTTTGACAGTTCTTTTGAGGTTATCAATGAATTTTTAATTCTTATTAACAGTATCCACCCTAATATAAAATTTACACTAGAAACAGAACAAAACAGGGCTATAAACTTTCTAGACTTAAATATCAAGATTAACGCAGACAATCTATTTGAATTTTCCATATACAGAAAACCAACACAAACAGACATAACAATACCAAATGAATCTTGTCACCATAATACACATAAAATAGCAGCCTACAGATCATTAGTACACAGAGCTTTAACTATTCCACTAACAAAATCAGATTTTAGCAAAGAAATATCAACCATTAAACAACTAGCACATACAAATCATTACAATCCGAACATGATTGACACTTTAATTAAACAAAAAGATTATAGGTTAGCTATCAAAAGAATATATCCCATTGACAATCAAACAGAAGACACAAATTACATATCTATACCATATTTTGGCAAAATATCAGAAAAAATTGCACATATACTAAGAAAAACCAACAATTATAAAATAACATTTAAAACCAGCACTAACACTTTTTCATTTTTATTTAATGCTAAAGACAGAACACATGATATCATGAAATCGGGCATTTACCGTTTAAATTGTTCTTTTTGTAGTTCGGTATATATTGGGCAAACACTTCGAAATTTTGCCATAAGATATAAAGAACACGTACGTCATTACAAAAATAAACATCCTGAAAAATCGAATTACGTCAAACACCTTTTAGAACAAAATCACACAATGACTCCTTAAAATAATATTAAATTCCTACATTTTTGTAATACCAAAACTCAAATTAGACATTTTAGAAACCTTTGAGATATACAAACACAAACTCAGGGTACCTTTAATGAATGAACAACTTGAGCGCAGTAATTTTCCGTTACTGGAAGTATTAGATATTTAATTCTGATTATTATTATTATTTTATCTAGTTACCTATTTTTGTATCTACCTTAGCGACGTGTTTGTTTATAATTATATTACCTTTGATAATGACAGCTTAGCTGTCGAAACAATATTGTCAGGTTGTATTTTAATAAAACTGTGAAACTTTTAATAATCTTTATTTATTTCATGATTATGGAGTTCCACAAAGTAAGGCTGGAAACAATAAACAAAAATATCTATATGGTTTAAATAACTATTTCTTATTATAAATAACCGGAAAATTGATGGGTTATAGTGTAACAAAAGAGTAAACAATCACTTTCCTTATTTATAATGGCCACAGTAAACATGGTGTTTATAAAAAGGTGTTGGATAAACCTAGTATATGTTAAATGCGTAATGTTTTCACGTCAAATACATCTACAGAAAAAGAAACTTCGATCATAGTTTAAAAAGTGCGTTTAGATCTTCTTGAAATTAGTTTTGTTTTTTAAGAAGTTTCTAAATAAATTTGTATACTTCTTGATAAAAAGGAAACATCAAGTGTACTGTTCTGTATCTAACAGTTGTTTTGAAGGTATTTTATTTTTTCGCTTTTAATGAACAAAATAAAAAGTCGTAGCATATCATAGCATTACAATACGCGTTAATTTTAAATTTGCCGCCATCTTCATGCTCATTCAATAGTGGAAATGTATGAGACGACCTACTTTTCTAAGCTTGCTTAGACATTTATGAACCTTGGATAAAATATGGAAATGATGCGAAACAATTTAATTGTTATTATCAATTTGTAAAAACATTAGAAAGTTAGACTCTGTTATGTTGCTACTTGATATTTTATATTCACGTGCAAATCTCCACAATATCAAAACTATTTTCTATAATCTCTATTCCCATTTGTGCGGCAAATTTGACGAAACAATTTGGTTTTATGCCGCCTCCTTGCAATGGAGCTAAAACGAACGATGCGACATCTCTAGGTAAGGAATCAAAAATTTTTAAAAATCTGCCATCTTAACCTCTAAATTCTGACATCTAATCAAATTGATTTTATTTATATCAGCAAGAGGTCTCTAGTAGGAGGACTGTCACATAGCACTTTCAAAATAAACAATTTTTTTGCCTAATTGAGACGGCCCTATAAACCCCACTATATAGGTTTATTAATGCAGTTGACCATGATTTTGTTGCTGTACGACATCTATATTTATTGGCGCCTCCTAATAATTCGTTTGAGAAAAATTAGGACGAAGATTAAAAAATGTAACAAATCGGGCGCTTTTAGAAGTCAACAGATGAATCTATTAATTTATGTAAGACCGGCCCTGCCTATAAGCAAAAAAAAAAACTTGTAGTAATTTTTATGTTGTTTGATTTAAAAGACTGCTTTATTTTTCAATTTAAAAATTTTCATGGTTATGTTATTCCTATGATTCACAGGTGTGTTTTAAAGGATTTTGTAGAATGCAGGCTGAATAATTGTGTCTATATTACCTTGCCTTACGATTAACAAAAATGGATATCCAAACATACAATGAGATTGTAAGAACGATTAAAAAACACTGCGGATTAACAACAGATTGTCTTCCTCTTTTAAAAGAAAAATTTCCAATGTAAACATAACCTAACCTCCAATACTTTCAATATTTTTATTTTGAGATTGTTTTAGCATTGATAAAAATACTTTAAATAGTATCATTATGCATGAATATCAAAAACGAATGAAGTATAATCATGTCAAGACTTCAGAAGTTATGAATATGTATTATAATCTATATAAAACAGCGGTCGATCGTGGTGATAATCCTGGAATAATTTTAAGAATATCACAACAATACGACGTAACGCCTTGTCTAGTAGCTAAATTAATTTTACAGAAATATCATAATGAACTTGGTTTAGCCAATGTGGAGTCTGAAAGTAGTAGCCAAAGCAATATAAAAGCGTATTTACGAGATACCACATTGATACAAGATGCAAGTTTGGCATATGAAATTTATCTTGTAAGAATAGAATTAATTTAAAATCTAAAAAATCTTGATTTTTATTATGTTTTTAGTGTACATTATACGATGGTCAGTACAGTCCCATTGTGGAAACTATGAAAACGTAATAAGATGTTATTTTAATAAAGGGATCTTTTTATTAAATAATTTGCATTACAGGAGTCTAGGACAAGAATATGAAATTAAGCTACATAAAGAGATGTTGACTCTTGGATTGGCATTTAGAGATGAAGAACATTTAAGAAAATATGGTTATGATAAAACGCCAGATGTAAAATTGGAAGTACCTATTGCAATAGATGGATTTGTTATAAACTGGGTAGAAAGTAAAGCTTTGTTTGGTGATGAAGATGTACATAAAGAGTACATGCGCAATCAATATTTGAGTTATTGGAACAGGTATAGTTTTATGTGTAAAATCTGTTTCTTGAAATATTGCAATTTTGAACGATTTATTTATGCGAATGATAAGAAATATCTATGAAGTCGAGAAATATTTCTTAGCGAATTGCTGAGTCTACTAGAGGTTATTTAAAAGATTGAGCAACAAGTACTTTCTGTTGCGTGAAAGTGTTGAAAATCAAAAATATCTATAGTCCAGTCGGCAGAGAACCAAAAGTATCTGTTTTTGGTTCTTTTGTGTTAACAGCTATTTTATTGTACAAACCTATTCAGAATAGTGGGTAGAGCAATATATGTAGTTGCGTACTAAATCGTAGTGACAGCAGAAAAGTTATTAACAATTTAAGACACCATAAATCATTTTCGGGAAGTTTTTATTTCGTAGCTCATCAGGATGATTTCCTACGAAAAAATGTTCTGTATATGATTTGTTTATAATAAAAATAGCTACAGAATTGCACCGGTTCGATTGTCATAACTGAAATAATTAAGTTGCAAAATCGAAGAAATTACCAAAATCGCATATGTTTTTTAAGTTGCCATAAAAATTTAAATAGTCAATCAATATTGATAAAACTTAAGTTAAGTATAGTTTAAATTATGTACAATAAGCACTCAAAACTCGTATGCCAGGTATGCAAAACTTTTTGTTTAACAAGGTTTTATAAATCTACTGCGCCTAAAACTGTTGCAAAAGTTGCAAAGTTTGCAAAAGCTGTTTGAAGCTTTGCATACTATTGCAAATGTGCATATATATAGCTTAAGTCATCAGCAATCGAATGCAATTTGTAAAATTCAATTGCGTTTATTTTTGCAATTTTGGTGACGTTTTACATCTCTTCATAGTTTTGTTATGTTTATAAATAATTAGTTTTTTGGTTCGTATACATTGTCATTTATGAAATATTCCATCGGGTTCGAATGGACGGCAAAAAACACGCAATTTAAAAAAAGAAATTCAAGTTTCGATGCTTGGATCCTCAGATATTAAATTTTTTACGTAAGTATGCACTACTTTATTATTTACCATATTGAAATGAATCAAAGTTGTGTGTATAGTGTGAACCTTGTAGAATAAGTATGCAATTGCCAAAAATTATTAGTTGCATATTTCTAATAGAAATTATTGCAATAGAGTGAGACGGGTGCTCAAAAATCGGACAATCGCCTACTTAGTCTAATGCATACTTATGCAAAAATCACAGGATCCAAGCATCGAAACTTGATCTTTTTTTTATTTGCGTATTTTTTGCCTTCTATTTGAACCCAATGAAATATTTCATAAATGACTACGTATACGAACCAAAAAACTAATTATAAACGTAGCAAAACTATGAAGAGATGTAAAACGTCACCAAAATCTCAAAAATAGACGCAATCGAATTTTACAAATTTCGTTCAATTGCTAATGACTTAAGCTATATATATGCACATTTGCAACAGTATGCAAAGTTTCAAACAGCTTTTGCAGACTTCCAAAGTTTTAGGCGCAGTAGATTTATAAAACCTTGTTAAGGGCGCGCTTCATTACGCGCTGAAAGTGTCGTTTCCGACCAATTTTCGTTAGAGTTCACACACCTTCAGGAATGAGATGAAGATTTGCTCGAGGTCTTAAATTGTAGATAAGGATATACCTAGGGTTTGACATATTTTTCAAGGGTGGATATTTTGTAATAATTGATAGAGAGCCCTTCAAACTTCGGCAACTTTAGATTGTTATTTTCTACAAGTTTAGAAATTCTTCAAAAATTAGAAATATGTCATCCCCTTGGAAATTCAATGGAGAATGTGTTTATGAAAACTGCATGTCGCTATCACCTCTGAATTTTGTGATGAACTCTAACAAAGTGCGCAATGTTCCTGACAGCGATTTATACAGTTACTCCTAATTTTAGGCTACCCAACTGACAATGGCTGTAAAAAAGATATCCAAGCAGAGATAAGAAGTTAAGGTATTTTCCCTCTAGAGGCGCTTCATTCGTATTTGTAATTCGAGCAGTTGTGATGTTTATATAACAAAATGTACAATGTTTTATTAGAACTCTATTTATAAGTGTATAATATTTCGTTCATTCTATTTCTTCTTAGAAATAAATTTAAAATTAAAATAATTTTAGGGAATAGAGAATGGGAACTTTAATTAATAAATATCCTTTTGAGCACATACATAATATATTTTGTAAGAAGTAACTTTTAATTAGTAAATACAAGAAAAATAAATATACAGTATAATATTAAATAAATGGATTTATTTATCCATCGCAAATTTAAACAATACAATATTTAAGAATACAAAATATACTTAAATACCTATATAGAAAAATTATAAAGCAGTCAATTCAAATTAATAGTAGTTTCCTACCCTTGTTCCTACCATGACAAATCCACTTACTATAATTACAATTAAATAATGATAGTGATTATCCTATTTTGTAATTCATATAGATGCGTATACGAGGATGAATTGATAAATCTCCGGCCTAACCCATATGGGATACAAATTTTTGCAATGTTTTTACGGCATTTTATTTTTTCATAATTTATCAGTATGGCTGTGAAATAACAAAAATTTCTGTCAAACAATAATTGTTTGGCAAGTTGTCAAAGTCGATAAAGTTTTGTGTGGTGTTAAAATGGAAAAAGCTGAAATTCGTGCGGTTATTAAATATTTTCACATTAAGGGTTTATCCCCAAAAGAAATCAAAGCTGAGCTAGACGGGACATTAGGCGAATCTTCTCCTTCCTATAGCACAGTTAAAACCTGGGTTGCGGACTTTAAACGGGGTCGCAAAAGCACAGATGACGCACCGCGTTCAGGAAGACCGAAAACTGCCACCACAACGGAAATTGTCGAAAAAGTCCATAGAGTTGTGTTGAATGATCGGCGATTGAAGTTGGCTGAAATAGCAGATACCCTGGGCATTTCAACGGAACGAACATATCATATCCTAACCGAAATTTTGGGAATGAGAAAGTTATCGGCACGTTGGGTGCCGCGGCTGCTCACAGTGGAACAAAAGCTGACTCGCAAAACAGTTTCAAGTGAGTGTTTAGACTTGTTTAATCGAAATTCAGTGGACTTTCTGCGACGGTTTGTAACAATGGATGAGACGTGGATTCATCACTACACACCCGAAACAAAGCAGCAATCAAAACAGTGGACTGCCAAAGGAGAACCTGCTCCGAAGAAAGCCAAAACAGTTCCGTCAGCCGGAAAAGTTTTGGCTTCAGTCTTTTGGGACGCCAAGGGAGTACTTTTCGTTGATTATCTTCAAAAAGGTAAAACAATCAACGGAGTATACTATGCTACCTTACTGGATGAATTAAAAAAAAATATTGAAGAAAAACGACCTGGATTAGCAAAGAAAAAAATTCTGTTTCACCAGGACAATGCACCTTGTCACAAGTCGGCAATTGCCATGGCAAAAATCAATGAATTGCAATTTGAATTGTTACCCCATGCTCCTTATTCACCAGACTTAGCCCCATCGGATTTTTATTTATTTCCAAACCTAAAAAAATTTCACGCTGGAAAGAAATACGAGTCCGATGAAGAAGTGATTGCTGCCACAAACGCCTATTTTGACGAGTTAGAAGAAAAGGCTTATAGGGACGGTATAAGAGCACTTGAACAAAGGTGGACCAAGTGCATTGAACTCGATGGGGACTACGTAGAAAAATAAGATTTTTGTTAACCTGATATTCTTTTGTTTTATTGCCTAGGCCGGAGACTTTTCAATTTATCCTCGTACATATTAATCTTGAAAGCATTTTGAGTAAGTTTCTTTAATTTCTGTGGTATATTGTTACACACTTTTATGTTCGTATTTATTTATGTACCTATACTAAATATCAAACGTAAGCATGACTTTTGCACTCTCTGAATTTTACGTGAAGTGTCATGTGTCTTCGTGAATCCGAAAAATTTCGCTACAGCATAAAAAATTAGATAAAATAAGTGAATAACAATGCAAGGTCTTTGTTTCAGTAGTTAGTATTTGGCTATGGGGATAGATTAATTTTAGTACTTACAACTTACATACTTTTATTTATGCGAGAGTTTATATGTATTGTTCATATCGGAAGTTATTATCTAGTATTATTCAAACTGACTTAATAAAAAAGGATTAAAATTATCCGTTATTTTCTTCTAAATTGGAAAATCGTTCAGAAAGCTCCATTTCATATTTTGATATTATTAGCAAAATCTGCTATGCAATTGTTGCTTTATCAAGAGTTACAAACCATATTAAAAGTAGAACTTTTGACGTTTATTGTGTTGACGTGAGTTGAAAATGTCATTTTATGCCACTAGTGTCTAAAGCGAGATCTAAAGTAACACTTTAGACACGAGTGTAAAAAGTAAATTCAATACATAAATTACCATAACAACAATTGTTGTTGTAGTAATAACAGCAATCGTTCTTCTGATGGACGTTCGTTCGTAATTATAAGCCATCCGATCTTTGCATTACAATTTTGTATTTTTATCATTTTTTTAACCCCTTTAATAGGGTTTGTAGAAAAAATAATGTATGATATACGTGTTAAAAGTGAATTTATCTTTTCGAAGAGATGACTAACTCTGCTGGCGCGTCGTGGACCAAACTTCTTTTATCACAAAATAAACATTCACTTTTGACATTTTTCAAAATAGTCAGTTAGCGGAATGTAAAAATGTTAAAAAACAAAATTTTCCTTATGTTGGGGTATCTTGTTAAAACTAGATATGTGAACGTAATATGTCGTTAGAGACATTTTTCAACGAACAAAAAGTTCGTCTCTGAATTCGTGAAGTCTGTCTGTCTGTCGGTCTGTCGCCTTTTTCCATGTTGACTTTTTTGAATTGTTCTTTTTGGAATCTTATAGTACATCAAATTCTAAGAAACCTTTGGTTGAAACATTTTTTTGTATCTCTTCGGGAAAGTGGTCAAAATGACCACCGAAGATTTCGGTAAATTTTTGAAAAATGAAAAATTTTGTATTTTTTAAAAATTTACGACAAAATAAACATTTTTAGCAACTTTTTTTTAACGAAAAGTCTTAGAACTTAGACTTATTAGGTCAACATTAGTTTTCAAAAATAAATTAGTTTATTAAATATACAGTTGTTTTTGTTCGTCATGGCAATGCTAGCTCTGCGCATTCTCAACTGGTTCTTAATATAGTTTATTAAAGAACAAGTTTTATACAACATGATTTATTGCACGAATGCTAGTTTAAAAAACGACCCCGTAGCGGGAGTTTTTTAAAGCATGAGTGCAATAAATGTCTTATAAAACGAGTTCTTTATACTATTTTTTCTACTTTGCACCTCTTTTTTACTAATTTTATCCGTTTTAAAATAAAAATTCGCACTTTTAAAATTTGGGGAATTTTATCATGGTTGGTACCAAAAATCGATAAATGTCAAATTTTGACATTTGAAAATTCAAATTTTAATTTAACAATGATTTCAATGACATTTCATTTGTCATGGTTCATGACTGACAACCTCGAAAAACTAAATTACACTAGTTCTAATTCGAAACTCAAATGAGCTAGTTCAGCACTACTTTCGGTTCTGAATCAGCCTTGATATAAACGCAAAGTAGAAAAAAATATTTACCATATTTTAATAAATAAGGTCATTTTTCGTTGATTTAAAAAATTGCGAATTTAACAGATACCTACTAGATAGATCACCTGTCAACTTTGACATGGCGTATTTCAAGTATTTTTGGAAGCAGAGGTTGTTGCCCTGCGTAGTTTGTTCCAATCAAAATATTAAAGAATTTTCCCATGTGGATCCAACTTACGACAACTCGAACAATACGAAATACACTATAAACTAAAATCTAAATTTTTAGCTTCTTTTTTGATAGGAATATGGATCCTACCAATCGCTACATTAATATTGTCAGTTAAAAATGTATTAGCCTTCATTCGCAAAGAAGATAACAACTGATTTTTGAAGATTGATAATTAAAGAGTGCTGAGATCGGCGTTAATATCACGTATAGCATTTCGATAGTTGCTTAGACAAAAGGAATATAGAAATTAAGAATCGTCAGCGAACATTTTCAATGTACGTTTTAACATATGTATGTGTGAAAAGTGAAACTATAAGTTACAAAGAGAAGGGGTCCCAATATAAAACCATGATGTGCTCGTCTTACTACTGGTGAAAATCTTGAAATTACATTGTTTATTGACATACACTGTGCGTGATTGCTAATTGTCTATTGGATATAATGTTAAATACAATAACACAATAAAATACTATTAAAATCTTCACTAAAATATTTATTTATTATTATTCACTAAAATTGTAACTGTCGTTTCGCTACATAGTAGTTTCTTCAGATAAAGACTGGTTAAAACTAAAACTAAAACCATTCTTTATCTGAAGAACTACTGTGTGGCGAAACGACAGTAAAATAAATATTTTAGTGTAGATTTTAATAGTATTTTATTGTGTTATTGTATTCAATATGGATCTTCAAGTGAAGGTCGAATTAATGCAATTGATATGTTATTTATTGCGCATGTCCCAAAGGTTTAAAATAATCTTTTCTTGCTGTTGAACATGATTTGCCACCTAAAAGTTAAAGTAGCAAGGTATTTTATATTATATTATGCGAAAACATTCAATTTCTTACCTCAAATAGTTCGAAATTAACTTCGTGGGTGTGAAATCCTGTCTTTAAACACGTTTGTAAATGGTCCATTCCTTTATTAGTTATTTTATAATATTGAAAGCTAAAATAACAAATAAGTAAAACTATTTAATGTACAATAAATGTCATATTATGGATTATGGATACATACTTGTCAAGGGATGCTGCGTAAACAGCAGCCACTGCTTCAGGCATATGTCTTTGATAATATAAATGGCTATGCAGATCTATGCTGGACAAGAAAGCACCTTGAGTGGGATGAGTCTAAAAAAGAATAAGTATGCACGTATATGTTCCTGCAATATAATGTTATAACATTGACACTTACATGTATCCATCCAATGAGCATCAAATCTCTTTTCAAGCATAACTGTGCAATCTCGTTCTCACCGAAAGATTCGCAGGTATTGGCAGTCCCTGTTTGTTTTGGTATAATCAACGTATTGATTACGTAATGATTTTCTTCCTACAAATTATGAATAACAAGTTTTCAAATTTATTTTTATTTTAACTTACTAATTTCCCCGCTAAAACTCCACAGGTTTCAATATTTATTCTTGTATTACTTGCTGCAACCATTCTGAAAGTATCTTTTAAAGTATCTGGGGCGATCACCGTTTTCAAGAGCACCTGTGTCGATACTGATGCTATGGTTTTACAAGAATTATTTTCCGGGAGGGCTCTAAAAAATAAAGTAACAAATGAATGAGAAAATGAGGCATGTTGTGTTGTTATTAGTATGCAATGGCCGCATGTACCTTTGAATTTGACTAGAGATTTTTGTTTTAGCCTTGGTCTTTTCACTAGTTTTCTCTTGGATGGCTTTTAGAATATGTGGGGGATTATAAATTGCCCTGTTCCCCAAAATTCTATGGCGTACTATCTCCTGCAAAATGCAGGTATCGTAGAATAGTTTTAGAGACGGGTACCACTTTTCTTCCCATTGTTTCTCGTCTCTTTCTATAACTTCAACAAAAAGTTCTGTTCTGTCATTTACATAGACGATTAAATAACAGAACTGTCTTCCTGTAATATTTAATTGCCCTTGAATTTGAAAAAAATAATTGTGTTTTCGTTTTAAACGAAAAGAATTATTGTGTACTTCCAAACAGATATCTATTTTTTTCTCCACTGCATCTTTAATAGTTAATCCCAATTTATTCACATTATACAAACATTTCACTTCTACCAAGAAATTGTCACCAACCAGACCTACAATAATAAAAATTGAAAAAAAAAGCCAAAAAATGTCATCATTAAACAAGTTGTTGGTAGCCCAAATCCTTGATTTAATGGTTTGACATATTGTTTTATACCATCCGGGGACGCTCCCAAACATCCATCTCTAGTACAGACAAAAAATCCAGCTGGTTCAACTTTCAGTTTATGAAGATCCTCAAAACGTTTTATTGCAACTTTTTCATAATGTTTCCCATAATTAGTGCTTTCGCTATTAAAGGGTTATCGATAGAGAATATCATAAACTAATGAGTTGCATAAAGTTGTCGGTCGCCTATTAATAACTCTGCCAAAAAACGATGCAGTCAGTCTCTCCTTTCTCTCCATAATAAAGACTTCGGAAAGAAATTGATCCTTTGAGTTTTCCTCAATAACATCACGTTCTTCTGGTGTAACCTTAAAAAATAAAAGTTATTTTAATTTTATGTGCAACATTTAGCATATTACTGGTGACATTGTCACGTACTTGTTATACATATAGCATACTATTAGTTACGTACTTGTAATTTTTGTTTTATTCGGTTGCATTCATCTTGAATAATATCATGCGGTTCAGGTTGTAAAGCTTGAGGGCCATAATCCTTATCAGTTGTGGACTGTTTTGGCACTTCAGAACGTTTGACAGGCTTCGAGTATGTCAGCATTCGTTTAGAATGTACCGCTTTTCTCCGCATTTTCTGGTTGATATATTTTTTGAAGATCTGCCCCGGGCTTTTTTCGGTGGCTTTTTTCCATGAATCACGATGTTGTTTTGATGAGTCACTCCACGCAATTAGTGGTTACATTCCCTACTAATTGTGATGTTTTTCTAAGGAGCATTTCCAAAGCAGCTATAACAAAGTAAGTCTTTGTAACATGATTTTCAATTATACCTTCGAGTACTTACTGTATATATGATTGTATAAACCAGTTTGCTTAATCTCATTAATTTCAGTCTCCTGCTCTTTACCACTTTCTTTGCAATATCTGTGATAACCGAAGACATGTAAAGGACCGTTTCTTAAATCCCCCCCAAGCACTGGTCCATTTTGAGTTTCTGCACGATGATAAATAGCTTTTTGTGCAATCTTCTGCAATTTGTCAATCATTTTTTTACTTAATTGTTGACGTGCCTTTACATTGACTTTCGTGTCTTTCTTAATGTTGTGAAGATTCTTACCATAATTTTTCATGCAATGATTAGCACACTCAATCTTTTTTACCTCCCTTCCATATGGAACACGCTCAACAATTTTAGCGTATACGCTGCTGTCCCCGTCGGCAACAAAAGTTTTAAATCTTAAATGGTAAGCTGTTTCGGCAAAACAAAAACCTTCAACTATTATGTCAGCCTCTATTGCTGATGAAGAACCTCTCCAATTTAGGTAGCACACGTGTTGTTTTGGATTTTCCTTCCTATTTGCAGCTCGAGCACAAATGCAACAGTATTTATTGCGAACCCCCAAATATAATATTTTGTTGGTCCACATTCCTACAATGACGGCCTAAGAAATACATAAGGTAACCCAATAAATAAATTATAATGAGTTCATTGAATTCCTACCACCCCAGAAGAAGCATCATAACTATGGCCCCAAGAACGCTTGCACCAGCCGCAATCACAATATATCGTTGTGTATGGTACTCCATCAGGATCCACATCACCCTTTTCTATAGCAATAGCTGCTTCTTCCTTTGCATTATCTTCCAACTCTTTCACGAGTTGATCTTGCCAAACCTAGTAAATATTTTAAATGAACTATTTTTTATATAACACTAATATCATTATGACATCTTTTTAATATTCATTTTAATTTATACTTTATACCAAAACCTATTTTTAAAAAGCTTTAACAGAAAACATTATTTAAAACTGGTATAGCTCTGCAACATGAAACTAATAATCAGTATCAGTAGTCTAGTAATTGAATAAATATAATTTTACATATTCGAAGGGTAAATGTGGGGCAATAATAATTATATAAAAAGATTGACTCCGGTTTTACGAAAATCCTTTGCATGTGAAGTACTCGTATTTAACTTTGTCCATATGGGAATCGTATTAAGAACATTCTTTTAAACCTCTTCAATGGCACAATTAATAATATAGTATAAGAAGCTACATAATTAACTATAATAACATTATACTTACATCTCCCAATTCATTTTCGATACGCAGGAACGTTGCATTCGTCATAGGAGGAATATCCATGGCTGATAATAATTCTTCTAATTGTCCGTAAGTACTACCAATTGCAAGGGTACCCCATACAGCACCAATATTTATCAAGGATTTTTTGTGCATTGGATTTTCAGTACTATGCCTAATTACCTCATTGCACTCAGTACAACAAAATTCTATTTTGCAGACTAACCCTAACCCTCTGTGGAGTTCCCTATTAGGAAAAAGGACTCCCGCACACTTTTTAGCATGAGTGGACTGCAGTGTGGTTGCCCATTTAAGAACATATCCTAAATCTACAATCCTGTGACCAGGAAGAGTGGACGTAAATACTCCTTCAGTGAGAACATCTTCGGATTCAACACTAAAGAAAAGAAAAATAAGTTTTATATGCTACCGATCCTATAATACCTCTTTGAATTATAGCGGCTTATCAGAACGGTATATTTTGACATGAAAACATAATATTTGCAACTTCCCATTTTATTTGAAGTCACCCTTGCTTTTGACATTTAAATGAAACAGTCTGTAAATTCTTTCATATTTGACCTAGCAAGAAAACTCAAGAAAGCAATATCCTTTTATGCTATTTTGAAATTTTATTTCAGCTACATTTTTTAATTCAAAATTATTTTTAATAATTTTATGAACGATGGAGATTAGAGGTCGTCCCTTTCATATACCAATTCAAAAGGCTCTAAATTAGGAATAATAATAATTCCAGCTAAAGTTAAAGCAATACTTTTGTTTTAAAAAATGCTTTTATTTTCATTACTCTGAAGGCTTACAAAGAAATATTTTTTCACATCTGGCGAAAAAATGGTCTTTATTTGACCAAAAACTCTGTGAATTCGAAAGTTATGGGTATCGTTCAATTCTGCTGCAATACTGACATTTAAAACAACAGGTGATACTAAAGGTTGCTACTATTTAAAAAACATGACATAGACTTATTCATAATAGTTATTTATGTATTAAGGGCATAAAGAAGCTTTTATGGCCAGAAACGTTATTTCTATTACTTCTGTTATTTTTAGGAAAAGGCTGTAGGGCCATAAAAGCAAGTTATGTCCGCTATACATACACTATTTTATGCACAGATTAAGTTTTTATCTCAAATCTATTATTTTGTAAAAATATAATTAAATGATAGACCAAGAGCTGGCGACCAAAAAGTGTAAGTTTTGTAAAGGCTAATATTTTAATATTAGCTTATATTTAGGGTGTAAATAAATATCTTACACAAAAGAAACTCGGATATGGGGACACTCGCCGTCAGGGCAGTTTGAAAGTTGTAACAAGAAGTAGTGTCATTTAAGTGTTTTCTAAAAGCTGAAAATTGATCACTAAGCAGTTTATGTAATAAATAACTGGAAAGCAGTCGTTAGACAGCGTAATGATCGAACGCGTTGCATCAGCAACAGTGTGGTGGTCGTATGTCTTCAAAATGAGGTCAATGTAAAGAAGTGATTTGAAAAAGCTGAAATTTGGTACAGTGTTAATTTATTGAATATAGTTTCTCAAAAAAACAGTCAGTCTTGATTTTGATAGAACCGAGCTGGTCAGCAGTCGCTAGTAGAAGCAGTCATTACTTCTGTTAACACTGTGACCTTTACAATACTCTTACACTTTGTGGTCGCCAGCTCTTGGGCTGTGTACGTGTACTTATGTGCTTATACGAAGTACGTTACTATAGTTACTATTCCGAAATATTTAATTTCTAAAATATTCAGTTTCTCAAAAAAACACTGACATGTAATTGACTTTCTTTATTACCCGTCGGATCTTAAAGAGACGGTTATGTTTAAATGAATCTAGTAATGATAATCTAATTATAATGCATCTGTGCATAAAGAAACCTTATTTGACTTTTTCATGTGGCTCTGGTAGCCAGATCTGCTCTTTCAT
Organism: Agrypnus murinus; assembly: GCA_929113105.1. Lineage (NCBI taxonomy): Eukaryota > Metazoa > Arthropoda > Insecta > Coleoptera > Elateridae > Agrypnus > Agrypnus murinus. The sequence goes on from OV816026.1 coordinate 96,255,319, forward strand.
AATTAAGTTTGTAACTTTTGTATTGTTTAAGATCTCATGAACGATTTAATAGTTATTTATGTATTAAGGGCATAACGAAGCTTTTATGGCCAGAAGCGTTATTTCTTGCCCGAGGCGTTAGCCGAGGGCTAGGAAAAGGCTGTAGGGCCATAAAAGCAAGTTATGCCCGCAATACATACACTATTTTATGCACAGATTAAGTTTTTATGTAAAAAATGTGTGTTGTGTAAAAATATAATTAAATGAGTACGTAGGTACATCAAGCCGCTGTGCGTATACTTATGTGCTTATACGAAATACGTTACTATAGTTACTATTCCAAGAAATTTAATTTCAGCTTATTTTCATTCGTGAGAAGTTTACAAATTATATTAAGAACCAATCAAGTTCTACAAAAAAACTTCTGACATTTAATTGGCGTTTCGTTATTGCCCGTCTGACCATAAAGAGGCCCTTGGGCCATAAAAAGATTTTTATGTTTAGATGAGTCTTGCAATAATAGTCTAATTATAATGCATCTGTGCATAAAATGATTTAGTAGATTCAAAAGAATTTTGGATTAAAAGAGATCTAGTGGGCTCAAAAAGCTTCAAAAACAGCACTATCGGACTTTACTTACGTAAAAATATACGGGGTGTTCCATTTAAATTTCAAAATTAATTAAGGTCGCATTATTTTATATAGAAATTTACCATATTGACTGTACATTAAGCGTGCCAATATTTCATTTAGATATTTGAAAAACAGTAAAAAAGGGGTGTATACCTATACGTATTATTTTGTTTACCTACCTTTCATACTCGTCTGTATTTAGTCCATATCTTTCTAATAAATCTTCGACTCGCTCATTAGTAATTTCTGTGTTTTCGATAACATCTCGGAGAATTCTTTGATGGCCAGTTGCCTCTTGACTTGAGGTTGCATCTACAAATTCTACAATTCCATTTTTTAGCAATTCTGTTATATCATTTATGTGCGGATATCGCTTAATAGAAAAAGAAATAAAACTGATTTTAACCAAAGCGAAATGTAAACGCCGCTCGCGCCATTAGACGGATTTCTTCACCTGGTACCTTACGCAAGCTCAAGAAAATGCCAAAAGGCGCGTAGTGATAAGAAACGTATGCTTTTAAAAGGTAAATAAAACTACAATTCATAAAATGGTCAAAAAATAATTAGTCTAAGGAAAAGTCAAAAACTTTCCCCTAAAAGCCGCAAATTGTTAAATATATATGTTGCTGCTTTAACAATGTAAAAAATTAAAAACGTAAATAAAATCGTTACTTACCATGTGGTGGTGATGGTGTTTTGCATGTTTGCTCTTCAATAATTGAATCAATTGTTTTTTTACATATAGCACTTTCACATTCACTGAGTTTTCTTTTTTTTAAAGACATACGAATACTTTTAGCTCTCTTTGTACGTTTTCTACTCTGAGAAGGATTTAGTTTTTTGGTACCCATAATTTGTAACAGTATTAAAAACCTCACGATATATTTGAACAAGTAGCAACAAAATCGGAACTAAAATTTGTTTCTTACTATTGGGTCCTTATTTCTTAGCGACCACTTGTTATGCTTTGTCGGTAGTCAGAATTCTTATTAGTTTAGGTATATTACTTTGATTGTTATTGATGACCCTTCTCTGGGAACGTTTACTGTCTCCAGCCTTACTTTGTGGAACTCCATAATCATGAAATATAATATAAATACAAATATTAGTTAGTTTCACAAATTTTATTAGTATCTTAACCTGACGATATTGTTTCGACATTAAATGTCATTATCAAAGGTAGATAAGATCTTATAAATTAAAAATCTTAGATACTAATCTTTGTATTTATATTATATTTCACTTCTCTGGGAAGGTCGACACTTCATGCAACATCTGGGGTAATAAAGTGCAATTTGTACTATTTTACTAAGGGTCAGGATATCCATCCATCTTCTTATAAATTTATCTAATGAATAATTGGCATGGTTACAATTGTTTCTACAATTGTATCCATGACAATTAACGGCCAAATAATGTTATTAGGAGATGGAACGCTCGACCCTAATAGTAAATAATTAAGTTTAAAGTTAAGTGATTTTAGGAAAGTCTGAGCATTTTTTTTCTAGATTGAACACGGCATAACTATGGTATAACTAATTATATTATTCCTCATTCCATAGTAAGTTATGAAATAACAAGGATGCAAAGTTTTAGGGCTTTGATGGATCTATAATATGTGACCGTATACAAAGTAAAATGGGCTCATTGTGTCAAAATATCGATTTTGAGTTATTAAGGGGGTCGTATATTAGAAAGTCCGATCTTTTCAATGAGATTATGCCCAGGCCTCTAATATAATTACTCGCGTCATAATTTGCAGTTTAGTTATTGTACCCTAAAAAGTGATCACCTTCTAATTCGACTATGCCGCTCTTTTCTTTGCATGGACCACTGTTATTCCTCTCAGAATCTTAGGTCATTAAAAAAAATTTCTTCCAGTTTTGAACAGAAAGTAAAAGTAGCATGTATTTCTTTAAGGGTCGGGTATTTACTTTCAGGCACAATTCCGGACGTGTCAAATAAATTAACAGGTAGCAGGTACAAAATTGTGGTATTATTCAAGGGATTATAAGATCTTGAAAGTAAATAGTTATGGAATATTTAATTTCTAAACGTAAAGTACTTTTAACATTTGTGCACAAATATTACCTATTTGTAAGAGATAGATGGATGATAAAGCAGCGTTTGTGTATTGTTTTACACTATGTAGAGCAAGTAACAATCGAAGATTATTTTATATATTTTTTAATAATTGTTAATTTCTAATAGTTGTTTGTTAATAATTATTAATTACTACGAGTATAAGTAAGTAGCTGATTTTGTTATTAATTTTTGTTTTACAACTTTTTATTATAAGTAGACAACTAATTCTCTATTAAAACTGAGGGTTTCGCAGACGACGATTTCAACGATATAATTAATTTAAATCTTATATGGATACGCATTTCCTCCAATGCAAGTAAATAGATAATATAATTAACTAATATCATTACTAGAGAGGAGAAGAACAGAATGATAAGACGAGGTGTCCAAATCTTTTTTCTGCATGTATTCATATTTAAAATGCATATAAAATAGTTCACTTTTGTATACCCGTTATTAAGTACGGGTTTGTAATGGCAATCATTTAGTGTAATTGATACCTTTATAGTCGTACTTCTGAATAGTATATTTCAACTAAATTTAAACATAATAAATAATTAATGCTGTCAACTGAATTTGATGAGCTAATACAAGAGTGTTGACTTTTACAATTTAGTTTTAGTTTTATTTTTAAACAAGAACCCCTGCGACAAAAATGAATAATTCTAAATTAATGAAATCAAATACGTTTACTGTTGTTTATAATAACACAGTAATTTACTAGCGACCTTGTCACTTTGTATCGCGTTGTATAAATATAAGGGAATTCCAATTTTTGAGTCATCTCTTCTGTTTGAAACAAGTACCTAAATAGTGTAAGATGTGTTGTCTAATTAATTTTCTTTTAAGGCGCAATCGAATTTGTAGTTTGGCGTTATCAAGCGCGGTCTTAAACAAAAAGTTTTGCATACCTGGCATACGGGTTTTGAGTGCTTATTGTACATAATTTAAACTATACTTAACGTAAGTTTCATCAATATTGGTTGACTATTTAAATTTTTATGGCAACTTAAAAAACATACAAGATTTTGACAGTTTCTTCGATTTTGCAACTTAATTATTTCAGTTATAACAATCTAACTGGTGCCATTTTGTAGCTATTTTTATTATAAACCAATCATATACTGAACGTTTTTTCATAGTAAGCCATCCTGATGGTCTACAGAAGAAAAACACCTCAAAAACGGTTGATGGCGTCTTAAGTTGTTAATAACTTTTCTGCTGTCACTATTTAGTACGCAACTACATATATTATTCTACACACTATTCTGGATAGTTTTGTGCAATAAAATATCTGTTAACACGAAAATACACTCTTCACATCTCTATTGACTGGACTACTAATATAATAATAGCCAGTTCTGATGTCGACCGAAAACTAATAGGAAGCTGGAATTTTACAGGCAGGTGGGCCTTGCCCCAAAGGGGTGCATGAGTATATTTTTAATCCTAAAAAACCTGAGGGTGGCGGCGGGCTGGGCATTTCTTAAAAAATCATTATGGCTATATATCTCTTGAATGGCGTAAGCTACAAACTTCAAATTTTCACAGATTATACTTGAAACAATTCTGAAGATAAACAAATACAAAAATTACCGGCATTTCATCCATGGGGGAGTAAGGCAACATTCCAGGTGGAGAAAAGTTTTCGGCAAAAATAACTATTATCAAAATCTTGATTGTGAGTAATCTGTAAGAGATACGTATACGCTATCCCAGGCTTTTTTGTAGATCTTTTTGAGAGCTACAATTCGTTCGTTTGTAGTTTACCTTTATCTGTTACCATTTTCGCAGCATAATGCGTTTTGTCTCTGTTAGAGCCAATTTTCTTAATTATGTATTTCATACTTTGCTCATTACTGGACTCTCGATAAATTCTCTGAATAATCTGTATATATAGAAACCTTTGCTAAGAAATAAGCTATCAAATGGTGAAAACGGCATCAAAATCTATTCAGTGGTTCTCGAGATTCACCGATTTTGACAAAACCTACAAAGTTAATGGGGGCACGCACTGATTTCAGCAGCTGGCGCGTTTTTAGTTGCGGTGACCCCCCACACGCCGTTGTTTTTCCAACATATATTATGCTATATAAAGTACATAACATATTAATAATAAACTACATAGGTATATAATTAAAATAACTATATTATGTATTCTCTTTGAACACGCCTACCATTCGTTTAAGTTATTTTGAAAAAAGGCCAATTTATGTGTTTTTATAGCATTTATTTGAGCAAAAAAAGTGTGGGACTTATTAGTAATTACGAAGAAAGGCATTGCTAATTATGAATCAAACGTGATTATATTAAGTTATCGTTACATGTTATGATTCGATTGACATTATTATTACAAAGCTGTGACATATTCCTCAATTTACTTCTAAAATGTTTTTTGTTTTTAGTTATATTGCAGCTTTTTTATTATTAACGCTGTGCGGTTTAGGTGACCTTGCTAGAAAGAACTGCTAAATTCAAGGGTGGTCCAAGGGAGGGGGTAGAATTAAAGGAAAAACATTTTATTATAACTTATATTGATCAAAAGTTCAAACAAAATAAAATAATCTTTGGATCTATATACATCTAGTAACAAATCGAGTTCCATGAAATGCTTGTTCCACAAAGGCATCATTCATTTCAATCATCTACCTCCTCATATCAAAAATAGAAAAAGTATAAATCAATTTAAAAAATCCTAATTAGTTATGCGAAAACTGATAATACTTAAATATTAAATTATTGTTGTCACTGCTACATAATATTGTGATATATTAAAACCAAATTTATATTGTATATACTAATCACTATATCTCTGTATAATCTAATGTATTATTATAATAATTATTATAATCTTTGTATTATCTATGTGATAAATAAAGTATTATTATTATTATTACTAATGTTAAACCTTTTTGCAACTTGAATTTCTGCTACCTTCAGATGAAGTGGTGAGAAGTGTACATAAGTTTGGCATTAACTAAATTTTATACTTGAAGCATGTCCGGGAAATAGAGGAACAAAATGTAAACGTTTATTAGAGCTACAAGAATGATTCATTTATTTTGATAACTATACAGGGTGTCCCAAAAGTCAACGTCATCCCTTGGAGGGCTGATAGGCCAGCTCATGACTGACCAGAATATCAAAATATGACCTTAGTTTTTGGGATATTGGCGCTTTTATGAATTTCGTGAAAATCGACACCTTTTTTGTTATGCAACCTTGAAGAGCCCTGCTATTGATCACAATTCAAAAGAAAATTAATACTGCTATACAATGAGCTCTTTTGCAATATTCTTTTCTAAAGTAAAACATAGAAAATGTTATACCATTTAAAAAACTACACTAAACGAGTAATTTTTTAAAATAACTTGCCAGGTTAGACGAGCCAATCAGAAAGTAATAAAGAAGATCAAAAGCACGAAGAAGTGAATAAATTGTGCAAAATGATGAGAGAAATGATGGGCGACATAAAAGGAATAAGCAGTGACCAAAAGAAGCAGCAAGAGCAAATGGAGAAATTGAGAAAAGAGATAAAGGAATTAAAAATGGCGCAGCAAACATATGTTACACAAGTAACCGAGTTACAGTCTGAAAATAAACAACTCAAAGGACAAGTAGGGAAGTTAGAACAAAGACTGGAACGGATGGAAAGAAATGAAAGGAAGATGAACATTATTATACAGGGAAAAGAATTCCAACAGGGAGAAGTTAAACAAGAAGTAGAACAATTTCTATTGGAAGAAATAGGAGTAAATGTGAAGCCATGCACTGCATTTAGAATAAGCCAAGAAAATAGGGAGATGACTATTGTTAAATTTGGAAGTTGGGAAGATAAACAAAAAGTAATGGAAAATAAAAACAAGCTAAAAGGAACGCAAATTTACCTTAACAATGATTTAACAGAAGAAGAAAGAAAAGTGCAAAAAACAATAAGTGCCTTCGCTAAGGAAGAAAAAGGAAAAGGTAAAAAAGTCATAGTAAAATACAGAAAAGTGGTAGTAAACGGACAAACTTGGCAATGGAATGGAAAAGCAGGAAAATTACAAAAATTAAAACCAGAGCATAATACATCAAAAAACGAGTAGTTACAGAAACAGAGGCCGGGAACTTACAGATGACGACCAAAGCTGGAAATGGAAAAAAGAACATTGGAAAGATAAAAGAACAAAAATTATTTATGGCAACCTGGAATGTCAGGGGAACATTTGAAGAGGCATCACTGAAGCACTTAACAGGTGAAATGAAAAATTTTAATATAGATATAATAGCTATGCAGGAAACAAAGCAAAAAGGTTACGAAATAATGCAACTGGATGATTATATATTTATGAGTAGTGGGGGGGAAAATAGAATGTTGGGGACAGGATTCTTAATTAGCAAACGACTGAAATCGGCAATAATAGATTTTAAACCAGTGTCAGATAGATTGTGTGTGTTAAGACTCAGAGGGAAATTTCAGAAAATAACAATAGTTAATGTGCACGCTCCAACAGAAGAAACCGAGCTAGGTGTTAAAGAAGAATTTTATGAGAGGTTGGAAAAAGAGATGGAAAATATAGCCAGTTATGACTTGAAACTAGTAGTAGGTGACTTTAATGCCAAAATTGGTAGGGAGGAAATATATAGACCAACAATTGGAAAACATAGCAAGCACTTAGAGACTTCCGAAAATGGCAGACTACTAATTGATTTCGCAAGCGAAAGAAATTTGAAGATAAAGAGTACTTATTATGACCAAAAGGATATTCATAAAATCACCTGGATTTCACCGGATAAGAAAACAGGAAATCAGATTGACCATGTACTGGTAGAAAGCAAGGGAGAACAATGCATAACCAAGGTACGAAGTTATAGAGGCCCTGATATAGATTCAGACCATATAATGGTAGGGATCAAGCTAAAGCAGATAATACCGTTAGACTCACGGAAAGAAGTGAAAAAATTAAGTTCGCATATAACTAGAGGGCTACAACAAGATCAAAATGAACGGGAAAAATATTCAAATGAGCTAAAGAAATCACTGGAACAGGTTCAAAAAAAGGAAGATATAACTCAGATGTGGGAAGAAATAAAACAAGCAATTACAAAGGCAATTTCGGTGATAAAAAAAAAAGATTCTAAAGAGCAAAGGAAGGAATGGTTCGACAAGGAATGTGAAAAAGAACTAAGGGAAAGAACGAAAGTAAGACTTAAAATGTTAAAGAATGGGTCAACAGAAAATAAAATCAAATACCAAGAACAGAGAAGAAAATGTAAGAGAATATGTAGAGAAAAGAAGAGGAAACACAAAACAAAAAAGATAGAGGAATTAGAAAAGCTTTACCAGAATAAGGAAATCAGAAATCTATGGCAATGTATAAACAGAATTAGGAAAGGTCGGCAGGCGATATCTTTATTCTATAAAAATAAGGAAGGAAATCTAATAGGAAACCAGGAAGGTAAACTAGAAAGATGGGTTGAATATTTTAATGACTTATTAAATCAAGAAGAGGTAATGACACATAAAGAGAGAGAAATCAGTGTTGAACTACCTAATGACAGCACGAGACGTGAGCAAACAGAGGAACCTCTCGAACTAAGCGAATTATCTGAAATCATTAGCAAACTAAAAAATAATAAGAGTTCAGGAAAAGATACAATAAAGGCCGAAATGTTCAAGTATGGAGGTGAAGGGGTATGCAACAAAATGCACCAACTAATAAAGCAAATCTGGGAAGAAGAACGAATGCCACAGGAATGGGCAGAAGCAATTATTTGTCCTGTTCATAAAAAAGGCCCCAAAACAGAATGTGATAATTACAGAGGGATAGCGCTTCTGAATATAGCTTATAAGATTTTAGCAAACTGTATAAAAAATAGACTAGTGCATAGTATGGAGAGCATTGTTGGGGAATATCAAAGTGGGTTTAGGAGAGGAAGATCGGTCATAGAACAGATATTTATATTAAGAGAAATACAAGCAGAAAGTTTCGAGCACAAACAGAAAACACATATAGCATTCATCGATTTCAAGCAAGCCTATGATAGAATCCGTAGAAAACAACTTTATTTAGCAATGGAAGAACTAAACATTCCTAAAAAGTTAATTAATTTAACAAAGATGACTCTAAAGCACACTGAAAATAGAATTAAATTAGAGGGGCAACTATCCAGGTCATTTGAAGTGAAAGAAGGATTGCGGCAAGGAGACCCACTATCGGCAATTCTATTTAATATCGCTTTAGAAAAAGTGATAAGAGGAAGTCAAATAAACAGAGCAGGTTTACTTTATCACAAGAAACATCAATGTTTAGCTTTTGCGGATGACATAGTAGTGTTGACAAGAACCAAGAGAGAGTTACAAGAGGTAATGGCCAGATTAGATAGAGCGGCAAAGGCAATGGGCTTGGAAATAAATCAGAACAAAACTAAATATATGATATAGGAAGAAGAGGAGCATAAACCAAATAGGGTATTAGAAATAGAAACAGAAGAGCACAAAATATACAAAATTGAGGAGGTTGAAAAGTTCACATATCTGGGCACAATATTTACAAAGAAACCAGGGACAAGCGAAGAAGTGAAAGCAAGAATGATGGCAGGAAATAGGTGTGTGTTTGCACTTAGTGAGATGTTAAAAAGTAAAGTGGTGTCGCGATCGTTAAAGTTTCGGTTGTACAGAACAATCATAAGACCAGTGGTAATATATGCAAGTGAAGTGTGGACATTACGAAAGGCAGAGCAGAAGGCCCTAGGTGCGTGGGAGAGGAAAGTACTGCGTAAAATTCTAGGAGGAAAACAAGTAAATGGTGTTTGGCACAGGCGAACTAATACGGAAGTGCAGACACTATATGGCCAAGAAGACATAATTGGAACAGTCAAAGCTCAGCGAATACGATGGATGGGCCACGTGATGCGACTAGGAACTGACCGACTACCAAAGAAAGTGATGGAAAGTCAAATGGGAGGAACAAGGAAGAGAGGAAGACCCAGAACAAGATGGAGAAAGGAAGTTGAAGAAGATTTAAAGCAGTTGAATGTAAAGGAATGGAAATCAAAAACAACAGACAGGAAAGAATGGAAGAAGATTGTCCAAAAAGCCATGAGCCTTCAAGGCTTGTAGTGCTAATATATATATATAAAACTTGCCAGGTTAGCGTGATAATTCTTTTTACAGTATGAAGAGTCTAAGTTAGCTAATAAAAGAAAATAATTCACGATCAGTAAATTTTTTTTCCAAAAGTATGGCACTATTCAATTTATTTTGGACTGTATGGCTATTCAGCATTATATAACAAAAATTAGAATCTTAAAATATGGAATTCTGTAGCTGTAGCTGTGGCACTCGAAAAACTGATCTAAGACGTCGAATTTCCCGAAATTTATAAAAGTGCTAATATCTCAAAAACTAACAATTTTTACTAAGGTCATATTTTGATATTCGGGTCAGTCGTGAGCTGGCGCATCAGCCCTCCAAGGGATGACGGTGACTTGTGGGACACCCTTTATATTACAAAATTACATTGCTTCTTACTTAATGCAAAGAGTAGGATATTATAAGAGGCGAAACTTTGCGCGACGTCTTTGATCTCTCGTCATCAGTTTCAATGACCTTGGAACGCTTGGCCCTTGTATCTAGTCTTTTATCTCATTATTATCTAATCGTATTAATCTAGCTGGCCCCCCCAAATGATTCTCTATTATTAGACAGTTCTCCAAATGATTCTCTACTATTATTATTGTTATGGCCACGTCCTTGATATACATTATTCGTTTGTGTGTTAAACAATTCATTGTTTTGACGTCCTCGTCCTTTATATACGTTACTGTTTAATTGTCTAGTATCAGAGTATTCTCTACTATTATTATTGTTACGGCCACGTCCTTTATATACATTATTTGTTTGCTTGTTGTTAAACAATTCATTGTTTTGACGTCCTCGTCCTTTATATACATTACTGTTAAATTGTCTAGTATCAGAGTATTCTTCGTTATTATGTGTGTTAGAGCGTGCACGTGATCTGTTTAGGGTATCTTCTACCGACTCCATGCTATAAGAACTTCTTAACTGGGACCTTGATCGATTATTCAAAGTGGTTCTCAAATCTCCATGCTGCTGCTGTTGGCGTGAACTTGAAGTCACAGACGAACTTACTGTTAACATGCCATTTTTATTTGTTACAGATGTCCTGTGATAGTTCATATATGTCTGCTTTAATCTTCAATAAAAAGAAGAAAACCTATAATCATATAAACTTTTAATTAGATAGGTCATCTTACGTTGCAAAAATGTGCGAAACTTTCTCTTCGGGCATTCTGAGATTGTTACGCATCACAAATTTTGTAGCTTTTATTTGTAAATAATTTTCATATTGCTGATACAGGTGGCTATAAACAGAAAAAGAATTCATCAGAACAATCTCTCTTAATCATGCCATTCATTAATTACTCATCAAAATGTGATAGTTGGCCTTGCTTAGGCAATGTACCAGCAAGGAAAATTTCAAATCCAGATTTCTTTAATTCTCGAACTTGAACATATATTTCACCATCTTCTGATTCAAAAGTATCAAGGACTCTCCCGAAAACGTCTACGTAGTTCTCTGTGCCTTCATATGCAGATATGTCTTCGTATTTGGAAGCCATTTTAATTGAAAACCTAAAATTAATGATTAATCAAAATGTATCTTTAATTTACACATTGTTTAATTTCAATGATCTCATGATAAGAAGCAGTGGCTGTCGGTTACTCTCCTCAGGGTGGGCAAGACAACTTTAACTTCGAATTTGTGTTGCATGTCCATGCGACTATCATCCTTACACTAAGTGTACTTTAATTACAATTGATTTCTGTCTTTCTCTATAACAACTGCATTGTATATCAAAATTCAAGAACCATCAGAAATATAAAACTGTATACTTACTGTAACTTTTATATCACACACTTTTATGATAAAATGCATACTTTTCAAAATTAAAAAAAAATCAATGAATTTATGGAATCATGACAAATTTTGCTTTTGCAGGCAGCATTAATTAATTTAACTCATTATATTTTGAAAAGTAAGCATTTTATCTAAAAAGTGCGTGATATAATAGTCGCAATAGTATACCTTTTTACATTTGTAATAGTTTTTGAATTTTGACAAACAATGCAGTTGTTATAGTGAAAAACGGAAAACAATTACTGTACTGTAAGGATGATAATTGCATAACTGTGCATGGCAAATTCGACATTAAGATTGAGAAACTTTATAGACTATGTGTTATAAAATTTTATAAAAAAAATCTGCCATTATTTTTTATTGTTAAGCTTAAATTTACTGCATGTCCTAAGGAAAGCTGTGAAGTAATTGTAAGTCAGATGAATGGAACCACATGAATGAAAAGCTATAAATTTGACTTTAAACAGGCTGATTTCACATTAACGTGCTTTAGTAATTAAATAAAAAAACTTACAAACTGTCTTGCTCAGAAGAACTTGCAGACAAACTTTTTGAGTTTTGTGAAGATAAATTAGCTGTATCAAAGTTCAAGTTATATGGCAGTTTACCATTCAACTCTTGTAGTGGCCTTAAGGCGTCACTATAAAAAAAAAGAAGAATTACTATTAAAGCTAGATAATATAAAACATAATTTTTACTTACTTTATATCATCAAAATCTACTCAACCAAATCTCCCATTAGGTTCGATATATAATTTACCAATTTTACCAAATTCGGAAAACAGATTATGGTAATTTTTCTGTAAATAAATAATAAAAATAAAGAATGAAATTTTAAACATAAAACTTACCCACTCAAGTGAGGGTGATAGGTTTGTGAAACTAAGTTGTATTCCTTGTCTAAAGTGTAAAGATAAATATTACATGTTATAATTTTAGTAAGGTAAACGTTTTAGAAATCTATCTTAAGATTAGATACATTAAAAAGCGTTGATGACCTCAGTTTCATAGGTAGGGTCGTGGGACTTATCCATCTGGAAATGGGTATAAAGAGTAGAATACACAAAATCCTAGTCAAATTCATCAACAATTGACTGGATGGGCTGTGTACCAAAATACCCAAAGTGGCGACTTTCAATGTCGCTAGCGTCGCCGGGGAACGTTTTTTTTCGAAATTTTTTTGGTAAGCTTATAGGAATGATACTTATCCTATAAGCACACATTCATCGGGATTGGTAATTTTTGTCGAAAATCGATTCCGGATCGAGATGGATCTACTCTGCTTTGATTTTCAAAGTCTTAACTTTAATAAGGTAAATTAAGTTTTTGTGCTAATTTTCTGACCGATATACCAGGATTGCTTTTATACGCCTTAAAAATTGTACTTAGTTTGCTTTAGTCTATAAACCTATTGCGACCAGGTATTTTCTTATAAGTAACATCACTATTCTTGTTGTAACTCTGGATGGCATTATAAATTGTAGATCTTGAAATACCTTCTTGTCTAAAATTGTGAACGATGGATCATTTACAAAACTTAGCTATATTTATATAGTAATTTACAATATTTTTAGCACGAATCTCATTTTCTCTACGCTGCATTGTTAACAATGATATGTAACTGTCAAATGCTCTAATAAAAGATAGTCAATTGTTTAAAGTTTACTACGATATATATTGATTGCAGCTGTAGTAACAGTAAGTACGTAAAAATTGCGAAGATGGGTTACTAAGTATACCTAAATTAATCAAAGCTGTTCATGATCTTCAAATAGAGGTACAAGAACTGAAGCAAATCAAAACTTCTATACCAAATAAACCAGCTAACATTGATTTAATTCTTCACGAAGCAGAGCAGAGAAAAACTAGATCGTTCAATCTAATGGTTTATAATGTTCCTGAGTCTGAAGCAGTGACACTTAATGAAAAAATTGAAGATGACAAAAAGGCACTTGCTCCAAGCATAAAACGAGTAGGCATAAACATTGAAGATGTATCAAGGGTAATCTGCACTGGCCTACTCAAGACTAATAAGAACAGACCGATTAAGTTAGCATTAACGAATCCAGTACTTGTCCTTAATGCACTAAAGAATAAATATAAATTGCTTGATACCGATCCTAAAATCGGTCCAGATCAAACATATTTGCAACGAGAATATCTTAAAAAATTAAGAGTAGAGCTTGAAGAGAAGGTCCAAGCAGGTCAAGAGGTAACAATCAAATATGTAAAAGGATGTCCAAAAATTGTTCCTAAAATAAAGCCTCAAAAAAATGATCAATAACCTCATTACAAGTGAATAATCCATTAATGTTATATTACCAAAACTGCGGTGGCCTTCGTACAAAGTTGTCCGATCTGTTGAAGTCGGTGAGTGGTTGTGCTTACGATTTGATTATACTAGTTGAAAGCTGGCTATCCAGTGATGTTACGGAGGGTGAAACAAAAATGGCTAACTATACCACTTTTAGATGCGAGCGAAATGAGTGCTCAAGTAATAAAAAAGGAGGAGGAGGTGTACTTATCTATGTTAAGGAATCCATTGCAGCTTCTATTATCAAAGTACAACATAAGTCAGTTGAACAACTGTTTGTGGCTTGTGAATTTAATAAGTTTAAGTTTGTAATCGGAGGCGTTTATATACCTCCTCAAGCGTTGAAGGTCAACTATGTATCACATGCTGAATCGGTTGAAGAAGTTGTGAATTTATTTCCTAATAATAAGTTATATCTTTTTTGTGATTACAACTTGCCAGAGGCAGCTTAGTCTAATGATAATTAGGGATTAAATGTTACTTGTCCTGGGAACTCGGCAGCTGTTAGCATTGCTAGTATGTTTAGTTTGTTACAATTATATCAGATTAATAGTATCCCAAACAACAGAAATGTGTACCAGGATTTAGCATTTTGTCATGATGTTAATGCAACTGTTAATTTAGCTACTGATTTGTTATTACCTTGTAAGTCTGTGCCCCATCCTGCATATGAATATACATTAAATTTTGATAACACTTCTAACTTTCATGAATTATATTATCATGAGTTTTATTATGACTTTAGAAATGCTAATTACTTTGAACTAAATAATTATCTAGCTTCCATTAACTGGAAATTATATTTAAATTTCTCGAATATAAATGAAAACATAAGAATATTTTATGAAATATTAAACATAGGTATTAGACCGGTCCTTATTTTAATTTTTTCTAATTTGTATCACGACAAGCACTAAAAACATTTCATTTGGTGTCAAAACAACACAAAGAAACTTGAGCACGATTGGACAATTTTTAGCCGTGCCTCAAGCCACTCTTTGTTTTTATTATTAGAAATAATACTAAAAATCGTTTTTTTTTTGTTTTTAAATTTTTTATTCAAAATTATTTGAAAAATGAACCTTAAACTAAAATATTTTAATGAATTACATATTAATATTAATTTAATTTAATAGTGAAGTCTTTTTAAAAGTGGGATAATTCATATTATATTCTTTGATCACTTGAAAAAGGAATTGTTTCTCTTCTTCATTGTGTGTTAATTTATTATTATAATCTGTAATGAATTTGGCACCTCTTTCAGCAGCATTGTTCACTACAGATAAGTTTTGACAAATTTGAGAACCTTGAACATAGTCAAATCTTTCATTCCAATTCGATGGATCGACTTGCAAAAATTCCTTGGAAATTTCTAAGCGATCAAAGAACGCGTGTGTGTTTGAATTTACAAAATCGCTTAAATCTTTTTGTGAATACGTTTCAAGAATATGTGTTGGATTAGTTATGATTCGCTTGCATTTTTCTTTATTTGCTTGAACATTAATTGCTTCAACCATTTTTCTCTTAATATCAACAGTAACATTAGGATCGAAGAATGAAAGACCGACTGCTTCTTCGGACAAATACCATATGTGATTGCTAACTTTTTGTAGCAAAGCAAAAGATATATCTCCGTCAGAATAAGCAATTATATTTTTAATTAAATTTAGGTCTTGATTTGGTGCTTCAATAGCTTTGGTGCATCCAAACCAGGCTTTTACATAAATACGAACTATGAAAAGACAGACACTACATATGCCGTTCAGCTCTTGTTTTGTCATATTGAATTGATCACGGAACAAATTCATTTTAAGTGTATAAATTACTTTTGACATTCATCTAGCATGAGAAGTTGCACCAGGTATTCGAAAGGTGTTAAGATTTGGCACCGTACCACCAAGAAAAATGATAACTAATTGTAATAATTTCTTGTAATCGTGTCTACAATGAGTTTGCTTCAAATTATCACGACAGTAATTTAAGATTACATCATGTTCTTCAGCAGTCAATACATTAACAATATGTTCATCTTCTAAGCAACTTTTGTAATTTGTCTTATCCATATTATTCCAATGTTTGCTAAAGCGATTAAAAATTAGTACTTCTGGTGCGGCTGTTGTAGCAACTCTAATTTCAAATACTTTTCGGATTAACAGTTCGTAAATGTGGTGTCTGCATGGAAAATATAATAAATCACAACCTAGTTTTCCTTCAAGCAAAGCAGCAGCACCTTTTTCTACACCCGTATTAAGTTGTGTCGAAGCAAATAATTTGAACGAGATCAAGGATTTTATATTCTTTTACTAAATTAAACACGGCTTCTGATATTTCTTTTCCGCTTGATGTTTAACTTTGGAATGCCAAGTAATTTATCGCTACCATGAGATGTGATAATGATTGGCAAGCGATCAACTTTTTCTCTACCACTAATTTCTGGTAACATTGCACCATCCCAGTGCAAAACAAAAATAAGTGGAATCTGGAAATAAGAAATTAAATTTCTTAACTTATACACATAAAATACTTAAACAAATAGAAGATAGAAGATAAAAGACGATCCGAAAGAAGAAGAAGAATAGAGACAAATACAGAGACAGAGACACATATTAAATTACATCGAAGTTTTCTGCAATGTTTTGTGCTGTTGTCGATGTTTCTGACGCATGCGACGAATTCATGAACGATTCAGTATAAGTTCTGCAATTTGATGGCCTAACGCGTCAGCAGTTGCACTTAGAATATGAACTGCAGCACCATCAGAGATTCTCCACTTGTCAAAAGTTGAAAGCAATCTTGGTGTAAAAAAATCTGTTCTACCACTTGATACCCCTGATGAAGTTTTGTTAGATTCATTTGTTTGTTTGTTTGTTTTTGGGTGAGGAATCAGGATGGCGGAGAATCCTTCGTACCTCATGGCACCGATTGCTATGATCATTTGGCCAACCCTACTATAATTTAGCCGAATCTGGGGGAATTCCACCCCCAGTAGGGATCTTTATCGTGCCAAACATCGCATTGACACGGGACCTACAGTTTTACTTCCTATCCGAAAAGAAAGCATGTTTTAAATTTTTCTCCGCTATGAAAAATTACCAACTCGGCCGGGAATGGAACCTGCGATCTTTGGATTATGAAGCAAACATGCAAACCACTAATCCACCGAGACTGGCAGATTCATTTGAATTTACATTTTCTGCTGATGTCGATGCTTCAACTTCAATATCGTTTATGTCGTCAAAGTCAAATACACCTGTTTTATGAACAGACCTATTACTACGAGGGTGGTCCCAGAAGTACCCGACCCAACAAAGAAAACAAAAATTTTGGAAAAAGATTTATTTATTTTTCAACGTAATCTCCTTTCAGCTCTATACACTTTTCCCAGCGGTGTTCAAAAAGTTCGATACCCTTTTTATAATAAGAACTGTCTTGCTCCTCAAAATAGCCATTAACTGCTGACATCACTTCTTCATCGTTGGAAAATCTTTGACCACTGAGCCAAGTTTGGGAACAGAAAATAATCCGAGGGGGCTAAATCTGGCGAATATGGTGCATGAGGTAGCAATTCAAACTTTAATTGATTAATTTTGGCCATTGCAATAATGGATTTGTGAGCTGGCGTGTTGTCGTGATGAAACAACACTTTCTTTTTAGCCAAATGCGGCCGTTTTTGCTTGATTTCTTCGCTCAAACGTTGCAGTAAGTTTGCATAATACTGGCCATTGATAGTTTTTCCTTTTTCGAGATAGTCAATAAAAATTATTCCACGTGCATCCCAAAAAACCGACGCCATAACTTTGCCTGCAGATGAAACGGTCTTCGCCTTCTTTGGAGCCGGTTCTCCCTTTTGAGTCCATTGTTTCGATTGTTCTTTTGTCTCGGGTATGAAATGATGGACCCATGTTTCATCCATTGTTACGAAACGGCGCGAAAATTCTGCTTTGTTGCTGTGAAACTTCGCTAAACACTCAATTGAAACATTTTCACGACACTGTTATTGCTCGAGTGTGAGCAAACGCGGCACCCATCTTGCACACAGCTTTCTCATGTCCAAATTTTCAGATAATATGCGATGTACCGCACTTTTTGAAATGCCCGTAATGTCTGCTAGCTCGCGCACTTTCAGTCGACGATCATCAAGTACCGCTTTGTGGATTTTCTTCACCATTTCTGGAGTCGTCACCTCATTTGGTCGACCACTGCGATGCTCGTCTTGGCAGCTCGTACGGCCTCGTTTAAACTCAGCTACCCAAAATTTAACTGTTATAAACGAAGGAGCAGACTCACCCAGAGTAGAATCCAGTTCAGCTTTTATATTGGTTGGGCTGAGGCCTTTCAAATAAAAGTATTCTATCACATAACGATGACCAATTTTCTCCATTTTCACAAATTCACTGACAACGTTCACTATTGATGGCTGCCAAACAAATACTGAACAACGTGGCGTGGCGGTTTCAAACTTGAAACATATGCTTTATAGACTGCGTACTTTCCAATACAGTGATATCTTCAAACAACTACCGCCACCTCTTGGTCAGGTCAGGTACTTCTGGGACCACCCTCGTACACAAAAACACGATAAATTTGGAAAAATTTATTTTGTATTGATAATATGAATTATCCCACTTTTAAAAAGACTTCATTATTAAATTAAATAAATGTTAATATGTAAATTCATTAGAATATTTTAGTTTAAGGTTTATTTTTCAAATAATTTTGAATAAAAAATTAAAAAGAAACGATTTTTAGTCTTATTTCTAATAATAAAAACAAAGAGTGGCTTGAGGCACTGCTAAAAATTGTCCAATCATGCTCAAATTTTTTTGGTGTTTTTTTGACACCAAACGAAATGTTTTTAGCACTTGCCGTGATATAAATTCGAAAAAATAATTTTCTTCATTTATATAAGGACCGGTCTAATAGGTATTGCATACTTTGTGCCATTAAAGAAATTTAAAACTTCTTCATTTCCTAAGTGGTTTTCGTCAGAGTTAAGACATTTAGTTGGATTAAAAAAAGTTTCACATAAAAATTATATTATTAAAAAAACTCCTGAAAACTATTTCGAGTTTAAAAATCTTAGAAAACTATGCAAAGAACTATCGAATGAGTGTTATTCTAATTATATGAATCAAATTAATCATAGCTTACAATCTGATCCTAAGTCATTCTGGAAATATATAAATAATAACAAATTTACTTTTAAACTACCTAACACTATGTCATATTTGAACATAACAGCAAATAATGGTCAGGACATAGCACACTTATTTGGTGAGTACTTTTGCTACTGTTTATCTACCTGGTTACTTTACTAATATTGTTCTAGAGAACGAAATGTCAAATTTTACAAGTATCAATATTAATTGTAGTCATATATAAAAAATGAATATATTTAATTCGATCTCTAAATTACCAAATAAGCTGTCTGTGGGACCTGATGGCATTCCAAATATTTTGTTAAAGCAATGTGTTTGCTCTGTGACAAATCTGCTATATCTACTCTATAATCAATCACTGAAGACATCTACTTTTCCAACTGAATGGAAGTTGAGTTACATCATACCTATTTTTAAATCAGGGGATAGGGTGAATAATGTGAATATTCAAAACTATAGAAGTGTGTGTATTCAGTCAGCGTTGCCGAAGCTTTTTGATAGCTTAGTTGGCGAGCAGTTGTATTGGGAGTGTCGCGAGCTAATCACTATTCATCAACATGGATTTACACCAAATAGATCTGTGGTTTCAATTCTGTTAACTTATCATACGTCTATATTGAAGGCCTTGGAAGAGAGAAGGCAAGTAGATTCAATCTATACTGATTTCTCCAAGGCATTCGACAGAGTCGATCATAACTTATTATTATCAAAATTATACATATTGGGGTTTAATATCAGTGTAGTTCACTGGTTAGGTAGCTATTTGTCGGAGAGGAGACAGATCGTTAAAATTGGATGCTATTTCTCTAAAGTTATCAATGGTTGTTCAAGTGTACCTCAAGGAGGACACTGTTCTCCATTGTTATTTAATCTGTTTATTAATGACATTGTTCACTCATTTCATCATAGTAAATGTCTTTTGTTTGCTAATGACTTACTTGATTAGCTCAGAATATGATCAAACTTTGCTACAAGAGGATTTAAATAGGCTTGATCAATGGTGTATTGTTAGTAAACTATCGTTAAATGTTGGGAAATGTTATATATCATTTTTTAAATTAATAAAAAAGTCAATACTTTATATGAAATTAATAATCAACGATTACGGTATGTTTCTTCAGTTAAAGATTTTGGTGTCATGTTTGATGAACAATTATCATTTATAAAACATATTAGTATGGTTACAGTAAAATCATCTAAGTTGCTGGGTTTTGTAATACGTAGCTGTAAAGGTCTTTCAATACAATCATTAAAGTCAGTTTATTGCTCCCATGTTCAATAGCAAGTTGGGGTATGCATCTGTAATATGGTCACCATATTACAGAGTTCATATCAAAAGTTCAGCATATTTTTCTCAGGGATGAACCCATGGGGGGGATGGGAGGGGAAGCTCCCCCCTCAAAGTTGATAATTTTGAGCGAGAGTTGGCAATTTCACAATTTGAGAAAAATGAGATGTGTCCAAAACAATTTATTTTTTTTAATTTAATCTAATTGCTATGCATACACGTTGGAGAGTTTTAAATAAAAATAAGATTTGTGTAAAATACTAATTTTGCTTCGTATAATGTTAGGTACAAATAAAAATATTTTCTTACTAGTAGTTGGTATTATCAGTTTTAATACCACGAGAGCAAACGAAAATAATCGATTATACCTACCGAGCGACGAGACGTATTCTGCGAAACACCACGACAGCGTAGCTGGAGTGGTGTTTTAAGGAATACGTCGTGTCGCGAGGTAGGTATAAGATTATTTTCGGTTGCTCTAGTGGTATTCGATACGATTATATAACAAATAAATACAAAGCTAACAAAACGAAGCGATGCTTTTTTGACAGATTAATTTAATTTATTGCATGCACAGGTATGTCGATGACTTCAAAATAATTGTTACTCTGACAACGATTGCTTGAACCAATAGTGTTGCAGGCTTGGAAATACCGAAACGATTATACAACGTCGTGAAGCGTATATTCACTTATCTATATGTGGTAACTAGGATAATTCGCAACTACTATTGGCTAATTTTATTATGAGTTGTATAATCATCGTAATAAGTTGGCAATTTTAAGGTTATCCCCCCTCCAAAAAAACTCTTTAGGTTCGTCCCTGATTTTTCTGAGATACTGTGGATTACGATTGAATATTGCTATAGAGAACCATGAATATTTTTTAATTTCAAATCAATTGTCACTAAAAACCTTAGAGGACAGAAGGATGGTAGCTGGTCTTTGTGTTATATACAAGTTGGTAAATGGACTTATCCTAGATCCGTATCTCTTAGCACAAATTAACTTTAATATACCTTTTAGATCCTTAAGTCACAATAATTTATTTTATATTCAGAATCATAGTACCAACTATGAGAGGAATGCTCCTTTAAACATGATATTAGATTTTATAAATAATCATAACAATATTAATTTATTTGGATTGTCTATAACTCGTTTTAAGGATAGTTTAAAGTCTATTTAAGTATATAATCTTTTCAGTGATGACTGTGATTAGTGGGATTTATAACTCATAATCTATCTTTATTATTTTATATGTAACAACGATTGTAATGCATGCTTTCTAGATAATTTAGATTTATATTTATACTCTGTTGATGGATAATTTATATACTTGTGCCTTGATTATACACAGGGTGCCCACTATGTATGGAATATAGTATATATCTCGGTAAATATCGACTTTATAAAAAATTTGTTATATAAAAGTTGTTTAACATTTTATTTTCCATAATAAGATAGCATTCAATTGTTTTTATTTCAGAAAACAAATGAGTAATGAATAACACTTTAATTTTTTTAAATAGCAATGTACCCTTACATTAGGCTCATTTGATATTTTTTTTTCTCTTTTTGATGACCTAAAATCTTAGTACCCTTATATCAGTAAATTTTTGAAAAAACGTAAAAAATGTTGATTAAGTTAATTTCACCAATAACATGAATCTAGATATCCGAGATCGTAAAGTATCTCGAATTATTACCCTAAAATAAACAAATGTGCATTTACATAATGTACAAAACAAACAAATGAACAAAAAACAAATAAAACAAATGAACAGAAAATTATGTACGTCTCTTAGAAAGCTTGAAGACAAAACGCTCACCATTAACTGCAAGGCAGTGGCCCAACCTATCACGAAAAGCTTGAAAAGAATTTCTGAGTGATCTGGTAGAAATTGCTGCAGCTTCATTTTGTATTCGTTGCTCTAATTCGGCCAGATTCTGGGGTCAGTTTGCATACAGTTTTGATTTTAAATATCCCCAGAAGAAGAAATCGCAAGATGTAAGATCCGGAGATCGGGGAGGCCACTCCACATACCCTCTTCTGCCTATCCAACGGGCAGAAAATACCACATTTAAATATCGGCGTACATCTAAATGATAGTGGGGCGGTGCTCCATCTTGTTAAAACCAAAGATCATCAAGGTTTGCTTGGCAAGCTGGAATAATCTGCTGTTGCAATAATTGCAAATAACGGTCACCAGTTAGAGTACCACGAATAAAGAAAGGTGTTTGGGTATGATTTTGGATCATCCAATGAGGATTTTCAGCGGCCCAATATCGACAATTATGCCTATTTACATTTCCATTTAAACAAAACGTAGCCTCGTCAGAAAAAACAATATTATTAAGAAAATTTGGATTGTTGTTGATTCGCTCCAACATAAATTCACAAAATTCAACACGTCGATCGTAGTCATCTTCGGATAATTCTTGCAATAAAGTCGGTTTGTACGGATGTAATTTTTCTGAATGTAATATTTTCTGTATTGAACCTTTACTTACGGCATTGTTTAAACTTAACTGACGAGTTGAAATGTTTGGATTCTCTTCGATTTCTATTAAAACATCGAGCTTTTTAACTTCATTTGTCGCAGATCTCTGTGGAACAGTCTTCACCAGATCTATAACATTGCCAGTTTTCCTAAACTGTTTCAAGGTTTTGCTAACTACTGACTGGGTGATTGGTTCTCGATGTGGATAATGCTCATTAAAAATTTCACATACTTCTAATTGTGTTTGTTTGCGATCCCCATAACCGACCATAATTAAAATTTCTATACGTTCAGTTTCTGTTAAATGAACCATTTTTATTTTTCCATGTACCAACAACTTAATTAAATAAACAAACTTCTGTCACAATAAAAGCCTACAATCAATTGTTAAGACAAATGAAAGAGATCTTGGATATCTAGATTCATGTTATTGGTGAAATTAACTTGATAAACATTTTCTACGTTTTTCAAAAATTTCCTGATACAAGGGTAATAAGATTTTAGGTCATCGAAAAGAGAAAAAAAATCTCTATCAAATGAGCCTAATGAAAGGGTACATTGCTATTTAAAAAAATTAAAGTGTTATTCATTACTCATTTGTTTTCTGAAATAAAAAGAATTGAATGCTATTTTATTATGGAAAATAAAATGTTAAACAACTTTTATATAACAAATTTTTTTATAAAGTCGATATTTACCGAGATATATACTATATTCCATACATAATGGACACCCTGTATAATTTGTTACTTTATTCAGTAATGGGGGTTTCCCGTAAATAAATAAATAAATAAAAATTATTATCCAAGCTTTGTTCCTCTATTTCCCGGACATGCTTTATTCATTTAAGCTGTAAAATATATTACAGAATTTGACCAAATCATGTCGTAAAATGGAGTTTTACACATATTTCATTTTTGTAGAATTATGTTACAGATGCCAAATATGGCAAATATTTAGTATTCATTATACCGACTGTCTTAACAATTCTGTTATTAACAATTCGATTTCGAGCAATATTTATAAGAATTAGGTACCTTTATGTTTTGTTATATAACAATATAACAAAACCAATAGCCCTTCTAGTAAACATATACTACGAATAACTATTGATGCTATTAACATGGGCAAAGTTAGTTAGCTTATGAAATAAGGAGCGCGTTCAAACGAGGGCTTTTTTTTAAAAATTCATTTTCATCCTGCTGTAACCTTTTCCTTGCTGCAAACTTTATTGCTCTAAATCTCGAAGAGAAATAGTTAGTTCTTTACATGGGGGTCATTCCATGTCAACTCAACACACTTTAAATTAAAATTTTACCTCACGATCTCAGATTTTGATAAGATGTGGCACAGAGATAGCCTTCATATAGACTAAGAAGCTTGAAGAAAGAATTTCTGTGCCAAATTTTATCAAATTTGGTGAGGTAAAATCAGTGTGTTGATTTGACATGGAATGACCCATGCTCAATAAGCTCTGAAAATTGTTTTCTTGGCTAACACTTTGCTAGGAGCTACAAATTTTTGAAAATGACAAAAATCACATATAATACCACTGCCTTGGTTTTTTTTTATCTAATTTTATATCTTTTCAAGAACATGTACACACATGCCATGCTTGAAGAAAAAAGTTCTGGCTGTGTAAAAATAGCTAATAACAATTGTCCAACTTTGAAAGCTTGGATGCTTTCAGTTTGCGTAAAAATTAAAAATTTGGCAGCATTCCTAATTTTAGTTAATTTTTGCAAAATTAGCTCTATATACAGGGTGTCCTGTTTAACAATCTACACTCAAACATTTGGACAAGCTTCTGGTTGTAGCAATGGAATTAAAAGGACTTTGCATATTTCCACCTCTAGTTTACAATATCAGTATTAGAACTCATTTTAGAACATTTGCTGGTAAAGGAACCATTAGGTTTTAAGTATGAGAATCGATAGCAAGTGTGATTCTGAATAATAAAGTTATAAAGATACCACAGGTCTTAAATGCATAATAACGGAGCTAGAATCAATTTTAGAAGAAACTAGAACCATTTTAAAACATTTGCTGGTACCGAATATGTTGTAATTGGAATACTTATTCCTAAATGGAACCATTAGGTTTTAGAAACGTTAAGTATGGTAAACATGGTAACTATGATTCTAAAAAAAGGGGTATTGGGTACAATAGGACTAAAATGCTTAATAACGAACATAGAACCAATTTATGGGTTTTGTCCCATTTAACGTTTTATACTCATACTCATTCGCTAAGCTTTTGATATATTGTTAAGATATTGAGTGGTTGCAGGGTTTTTGTTGTATAGTTGATGAAAACAGTTTTAAACCATCCATGTGTCCCAGAAGTGACAGTGAAGTGTTTTATGTGGAAACACTAACGTGTGGTATTATTCCACTATTTCGGTTTTTCATTTTTCTACCCTAAGGGTACATGTTAAGTATGAGATTACAGAAATTCGATTTTTAGCTCAAAATTTTTAAAATGTCTTTGGCTTTTGCGTTCTTTTACGTCATTTATTTATATTACATATTTCTTTACGTCTGGGCCTAAATTGAGTTCCAAAAAATACCTAGATGTTTTGGGAAAGGTGATTCAAACGGATAAAGTGATACATGCTTAACATGCAAACTCATTTTACCAAGCATAATAGGAAAAGCAGCTAAAAAATGGAGTCTCATATCACTTCATTCAACCTAATGGTTTCATTTAAAAAAAATCCCAATCACATTACATCCTGTACAAGCAAATGTTGTAAAATGTGTTCTTACCCTGATTTCGTCAAAGAAATATATAAAGTCCTTTTAATTCCATTGCTAAAACGAGAAGCTTGTCCCAATGATTGAGTGTAGACTGTTAAATGGGGCAGAACCTGTTAATTGGTTCTAACTCCGTTATTATGCATTTTATAATATAATAATGTTTATTTACGGATCAACCATTTCAAATACAATAGAATATGCAATAAGATATAGAACAATAGATAACAATAAAAATACAATTAATAACATGAAAATGACATACTGTAAATAAAACTAGTAAAATGTAAATGTTAATAATAAATATAAAAACACAATTCACTATTCAAATAAAGAAATATGTAAATATCTAGTTCAATTAACTATTACATAGATAATGCAGTTCTGGCTTTATTCTTAAACATATTAAGCGATACCCCAAAAAAGTCGATTTGATGGTTGTAGTTATTAGCTAAATTTGCTATTCGGGCATGTGAAGAACACAGTCCATAAACGGTTCTATGATATGGAATTCCAAAAAGTGGCGAAGATCTCATAACGGCGCCTCTGATACGAAAAGAGAAACTGTTTAAAATTTCAGGACTATTAATTAGGGCATTTAATACTTTAAATAAAAAACATAAATCAAAGAAAGTGCGTCTTGTCTGTAGAGAAGGTAGTCCCATATATAATAGAATATTGTTGTAATTATCACTTTCATAACAGATGTTTTGTCTGAAACATAAATATTTAACAAATTTCTTTTGTACCGATTCAATTCGTAAAATGTAGGAAGAAGTGTAAGGACACCAAATCTGTGAGCAATATTCTAATAATGACTAATTTTAGACCTATGGTACCGTTATACTTTTTTGTTCATAATCACACTTGTTATCAATTCTCATACTTAAAACTTAATTGTTCCATTTAAAAAAAATCTCGATCATGTCATATCTGGTACAAGCAAATGTTCTAAAATGGGTTCTTCTGATTTCTTAAACTAGAGGTCGAAATATACAAAGTCCTTTTAATTTCATTGCTATAGCCAAAAGCTTGTCCCAATGATTAAGTGGAGATTGTTAAGAGGAATCCGTACGATAGTCGGTCTTCAGATTCGTTACCCTATCCCCACTGTAATTTTTACTAAAGGGAATGGTGGAGAAATAACGAATTACCACGAACTTTCTTTTAGTACAGAAGTCCGGTCACCTTATTACCACGAGGTTTCTCGATTCGTTAGCGAAGGGGAAGTTTTGTATCGGAGCGGGGTGCACGATGTTTTGAAAATATGTTTGCAGGATATTACTGGATTTAACGTAGCTCTTACATATTTTGTCTTACAATGACGAAATCTGACAGAAATATAGTTGAAGACTTACATTGCGATTTGGTCAGACTCTTTTTTCTAATATGTTATCTAAACTCGAGTATTCTGCATATGAAAATGTGCATTTTTCCATAGGTTTATAATTTATTTTTAACAATAAATTAATCGTTTTCCTCAATTGCGTCTGACGGAATTGTAGAAGAGGTGTTGTATGTTCTAACAAAAAAAAATCTCAAAAATATTGAATATTAACGGTTGTACAGCAGATCCAGAAAGCCATAAAATCGATACTATTTTCATCGTACGGATTCCTCTTAAGCATGACACCCTGTATATGCACATTAGACTTCAATTTGGGCAAGTGCAAAAAATGTTTTTCATTTGCTCACACATGTAAATTCAAATCTAATACCCAGGGTTGGTTCCAAAGGCGGTCAAATCGGACCCCCACCCTGAGGGCAAACTAATAGGGGTGGCAAAATTTCAAGTTTAATAAATACATTCTACACAAAATTTTATTTCAGTTGTAAGAAACGAGTCTTTAGCCCAGGCAAGGGCGAGGGACACGCTCTGCTTGCTGTGTTATTGTATCACATTATTTATTTTGTTGTTTTATAGTATATTATTCAACAGATGTGAATTGATGGCTATTACTCAAGAGGATGGATTAAGTTTGTTTGCACAGCTACAGGCGAGTGTCATAATTCATTTGAATGAGTAATTGCCATTATATGGGAGTAGAATACTATACTTTTTCTATGACTATTCAATAAGTAATTGCACTTTGCAGTCTAGATACTTTATTGTTTATCATTTCAAGTGTTGTTTATATTAAATAAATAAATCAGATTAATAAAAATTAATTACAATCTTTGTTTTGGTATTAGGAATTCATTCATACGGTAAGCATCTATTATTCCCATAATTAATGCACGCTTTAAAACAATATGTATTAGGCACATAAGGTAAATGATAAATAATTTATTATATTCTTATTTATTTATTCTTTCCTGCCAGATACGTATTGTTAGGTTTCAATTTAAGTGAATCTTTTGGACTTTTCGTGCGAAAATGTAAAATATCAGCATCAAATTTTTAACAAACAATTTTATTACATTTATTTGAAGATTGTGCTGTATCACAGCACAGCCTACAGGAGCATTATTGTTTATGCATTATGCAATCAATCAGTGGCGTAACGATCAGCTGGTGGGCCCGTGTTCCTATTTGCAGTGCGGGCCCCAACTCTAATTTTTCATTACCCGATGCATCATATTTTCCCTTTTTATTTTGACACATTTTATATATAAAATAAAGCCTTGTTTATGGTAATATTTTATTGCACGCAAAACAAATAATAAATAAAAATCAACCAACAAATAATAAAACAGACATGACAACTTACAATCTAAATATAACGGAACATTTTATAGTTTTTTCCTTGCTTTTGATGTGGCAAAAGACGTAATGAGATTGAATACGTCTAAATTTCTGGCTATTTCATTTTCTATTGAAATAGTTGCTAAACTTGACAATCGTGTTTGATTTGTTGTATTTCGTAAATAATTTTTAATTAATTTTAACTTTGATAACGATCGCTCTGCTGTTGCTACAGTTACAGGTAGAGTTAAAAATAACAAACATGCCGTTACAATTTCCGAAAAACTACTGCTTGATGAATAATTATCAATAAGTATAAATTTAATAAGACTATCCACTGATTTAATTCCTACTATTTCATCGCGAAAACATTGACGAAATGATAAAATTTGGGGAGAAATTGCTTCTGAAATATCATTTTTATAAGTTGAATGCAAAGTTTGACACATCTCAAACAATTCATCCTCTGAACTATTTAACAATATATCCGAATTTAAAATTCGGAATGTGTGATTAATAGAACGAAGACCTGCCGACCTGCTTTCTAACTGAGATATAATAATATCTACCGTTTTCAGAAAAACGTTTATCCTAAAATGATCTTCTCTAGTTTCAATTTGATACTGATTTTTACTTTCATCAAAAAATAATTTGCAGCGAGATATTCGCTTTTCTGAAAATTCAGTAGATATTCCCCATTGTGTCGCTAATACTCCGGCTTTATCGCGTATTTCTTGAAACTGCAGCCGAAGTTTCTTTATATTTTGACGAGCATTTTCAAGTAATTTTGCAGCTTCGCCAATGTTTTGCGCTTTGCTTTGGAGCAGTTTGGAAACAACGTCTGTCGACTGTAAAATTCTTGTTTCTAATACAATTAGAAGAACGGTTTCGAATTTTTCTAAAGTATCTTTGAGCACTTTTGCTTCATCAATTTCATTCTTTAGTTTTGCCGTTAAAATAATTTTTGTCAGTGTTTTGAGTATATCCAAACAATTGAAACGTAATGCAAATAATGCATCGTGTCTAGAAGACCACCTTGTAGGCACCAATCGCTTAAGTTTTATGGATTTAGACTGTTTCTCAGGATATAGTAAACCCCATCTTACCGAAAAAATATAAATTTTTTCAAGAAAATCGAAAAAGTTGCTAATAATTTCTACTTTTCTTACAGAATCATTTAAAACTACATTCAAATTATGTGTAGCGCAGTGAACATAAGGAGCGTTTTCAACTTTTTCTGAAATTTTGGCTTGCACACTGTTGTAAGCACTCATGTTCGCTGCACCATCGTATCCTTGACCCCGCAGTCTATCTAAGGATAAATTTAAACTATTTATTTCCGTAATAATTTTACCACTTAATGTAGTTGCAGTCTGATTTTCTACAGGAATAAATCCTAAAAAGGAACATCTGAAATGACGTTATCGGTTTCAATTATTTCAACATATCGAAATACTAAACTAAGCTGGTCAATTTTTGTAATATCTTGAGTGGTATCAATTAATATTGAAAAGAATGGGCAGGCGTTAATTTTGTTGATTATTTCATCCCTAACGGAATTTCCGAGCAGCTCTATTATTTCGTTTTGAATTTTAGGACTTAAATAAGTTAAAGAGTTTTTGGTTTTACTTTCGAGTAAATCTCACAACACAGAATCATATTTCCAAAATAACTTAATAATAGCTAAAAACATTCCAGGATTTTTTGAATTAATGTTCTCATCATGTCCTCGAAACGGCATATTTGAAGATGCGATAAAGAGCGCGACATCGATAAATCGTTCAAGAATTTTGCGCCAAAATGAAATTTCTTGACGAATTATTGATTCGTTTTCACAATCGATAGTTTTGTTTAAACGCCATTTGTCATAAATAGCACAACACTGATTATGTTCATGGTTCTCTTCATGTCTGTTTATAACTTGATTTAAATGAATCCAGTCATCAAAACCTACACTAAGTGAATTTTGCTTTTTTAAATACAACCAGCATGGTTGACAATAGCATTTGATGAATATTTTTGAATAGCACAACCACATTCTTTCAGTTTTCAGACCTATTTTAGAAATTTTTTTATAATAAAAATCTGAAAAACTTCTGTTCTTCGCATCTTTTGGAAATAGACCGGGAGGTCTACAAGGGCCGTTTAAAATAATAAAACGTTTTTGGTTATTAGTTAGTTCCTGAGGAAACTATCCGCGGTCAGTAACATTTTCACCACTCAGGTTCACTAAAAAATATACATAAATACATTAATAACAAAATAAAGTATTATACGGACTTTATCTTACATTCTGTTTCAGTAACTGGTACTGTAACGGGTTAACACTTGGGCGGTGTTAATGTTACACTTATTATTAATTCTTTTAGACAGAATAAAACACAGGTTTATATCTAAGAATTATTTATTTGACTCTACTTGTTTATTGATACGCGTTGCCTAGTACCATTTCGTATCTATGCAAAATATATGAGTTGTGAGTCGTTCACAACATTACCCTGCCCGATCTGAAACGTGGGTATTACACACATGAAAAAGAAAAAATACGGAATGGTATTTTAGAGAAAAAATGGAGTATTTTAAGGTAACTTGAACAAAGTTTTAAAATTCTCCAGCTACAAAAACTCTACTAGGCAGTATAGGTAGTTACAATAAAAAACTTAAGCTAAATAACACTACGGAACTTGCGACGGCAACTCTTGGAACCTGTAAACAGAAAGAAAAAAACAGAAAAGTGTTCGTCGCTGGGGACGAAGGACTGACTGGAATACGTTTTTGTAAAAAAATACTTCTGCTTCCTCATACGACGTTTGAGATTGGCTATGAAATTAGGAAGGTTCATGTCGTTAGCCAGTTGTTCTTCTTCGAAGAAATACCAGGTAGTCGTAAAGGTGTAGCATACAGGATTTCTGCAGGAGAAACATTAACTTGTGATTTCAGGGTTGCACGTAAGCTCAATAGAATCCAAGGGAGATTCGTTAACCAGAAGGAAGTTCCTGTGGTTTGAATGGATTGCTTGAGTGTCCGATTAAAACGTTCGATAACGCCTTGACTAATCGGATGGAAGGCCGTGCATTTGACGTGTTTAATTCCTAAAATGGCCATGAAGTTGATCCATGCATGCGAAAGGAATATTCTTGCATTGTCCGTGGTGAGGTACTTGGGAATTCCAAAGCGGGATATCCACGTGTCGACAAATGCAGTGATTACTGACTCTACGGAAGAATCCTTCAGAGGAATGGCTTCCGGCCACCGACTGTAGCGGTCAATAATGGTAAGTAGGAATTTATAGCCTCCCGAAGAAGGAAGGTGTACTAGGTCGAGATGGACCTTAGTAAAACGTTCATCTGGTTCGACAATAGATTGTAATACTCCAGGTATAGTGGAAGACGAACTGTCTGCAGTTATACTGATAGGGTTATTAATTCGCGGATGTACCAATAAAGTAGCGGTAATCAAAGCATTCTTCGCGTGCCTAAAGGCTTCTATTTGTTCTTGATTTAACTGGACAGGCTTTAGCGAAGCTTTACCAGGAATAACAATAGAGTTTAACGGTGCCAGAATTTTCGCACAGTTTGGTACAAATTTATGGTAATACGAAATTAATCCAATGAAATTGCGGAGTGATTTCTGACTTGAAGGCAATGGGTAATCAATTATAGCCTGGACTTTGGAAGCCATTGGTTTGATACCGCGTGTATTAAAATGATGCCCTAAAAAATCGAGCTCATTTACTCCAAAGAGACACTTTGGTAGGTTGATAATTAGGCCATTGTCTTTTAATCGGGAAAACACTTGGTGTAAATGTTCAATATGTTGCTGCGAATCAGCACTAAAAACTAATATATCATCTAGATAAGAAAAACAAAATGGGAGCCCTGATAACACAGTGTCCATGAAACGACTCCAAGTGCTGGCTGCATTCCGTAGTCCGAAACACATCCGTTTGAATTCGAAAAGTCCCAGAGGTGTGATAATAGCAGTCTTGTGAATGTCCTCTGCCGCTATTGGTATTGCGAAGTAGGCCTTTTTGAGGTCTAGCTTCGAGAATATGGTTGCACCAGCAAGTTTTCTTGTAAAGTCCGTTAAAAAAGGAATGGGATAACAGTCTGTTACTGTCACTGAATTAAGTTTTCTATAATCGCCAACCAAGCGATAACTGTCTGTTGGGGCGATGGGGGCTGAGATGTCTTGGTCGTCACCAGAAGGTAGTGCCTCTGCTGCGCCTACTGCTCGCTTTCCGACTATGTGAATTGGCGTGGCGTAGCTAGATGATGACCGCTGTACTACGTCAGCGTCCAAGAGCTCATTAAGATGATCTTCTAGAAAAGAAAGATGATTAGGGTTCAGTTTGCGACAGCGTGCTTTAACTGGGGGTCCGGTCGTGTCAATGTGATGGACTACAGTATGTTTAACTGGTTGATGGTAGTCGAACTTACGTAAAAGTTCTGGGAAGTGTGTGTTTAGCATCTTGCTATAAACATCAAGATTGCTAGACATGTTGTTAACAGTACCTGAAGAGTGTACGTTAATGTTTGAAGGTAAGGGAAGAAGAGGGGAAGAAATCGCAGGAGTAATGATTGACTCGGAAGAAAGAGTCAAAACATTAGCCTGTGCGGAAAATATCTTTCGTTTAGTGCGAGCCTTAACTTGTTGGGTTGAGGAACCTTGACTGCGAGTTCGAGCGGGCTGGACATCTGCTGTGCAAATGACCCGTTGAGAAGAGCAGTCAGTCTTAACTGGGGGGGTTGTGGAACCTCGACTGCGAGTTCGGGCGGGCTGGACATCTGCTGTGCAAATGACCCGTCGAGAAAAACAGTCAATAGTTAGGTTGTGCTGCTGTAAAAAATCCAGGCCTAGAATGGCTGTAGATATGTTAGCAACATAAAATTTCCAGGTGCATGGCGGTAGGCCAGGAACTGGGAAATGTAACCTCAAAGTTATAATACCTGTCACAGGAATTGACGTGTCGTTCACGGCCAAAAATGTAATGTTGGCAGTCGTGATTTTTTTGTTACAGGAAACTGCAATATGGGTTGGTAAAATGGAAAAATCTGCACCCGTGTCAACCACGAAATTAATTTTGTAGGTTAGGTCCTGTAAAAATATTAAATTAGAAGTTGGAGGGATTGAACTAACCCTGTATGGCCCTCCCTGGAGGCCAGGAGAGTGCGAAGTCAGTTTTTTTGTTTGGTATGAACAATTTCCCGTACAATTACGTGCATTATTTTGAAAGCGTTTGTGAAAATAACACGGTTGTAATTGGGAATTAGTATTACCCGAAGGCATGGAACGCCGTTTATTGAAATGCTGAGGAATTTGGGGTTTCGGAGAGAATGTGGTAGTTACAGGTGATTGCCGCTTGTTCATGGTAGAAAGCTCATTGGAAATGGTAGTAAGATTGGTCGTCAAACTGTCCAGCTTAGTTTCTAATGCAGTAGTAGTTAAAGGTTGTGGTGCCTTTTGCATAGAATAAATTAAATCTAATTTCTCTACAAAGGATATTAACGGTAAGTCATTGAAATTGAAAGACTGAATTTTAAGTTCTGATGGTAGTTTGGCTATTAAAAAGTCCTTGGTTAACTCTTCAGTCAGATCAAGGTCGATAGCTAACTTCTGAATGTTAAAAAGCAATTCTTTGACACTACCAGAGAATTGAAGAGTCTCCAAAAGATTATTAATGCGAGATTCTCGTGGTCCCAGAATCGATTTTATTACTGCCCGTTTCAATGTAGTATATGGTCTTTGTCTCGGCGGATTTATAGTTAGGTCTCGATGAGCTCCTAAAACGTCAAAAGGTAAATTTAGAGTTAATAAGTTATATTTAGCTAGTTCATCGTTGATAAGCATGCGAGCAAAGTATCGTTCTACCAAAATAAAATATAGGTCGATATCGTTACTCGCAAAAACTGGAAATGGAACTTTGACAGTCGCCATTTGAAATATTAAATAAGTAAATAAATGATTTGAACTTATCGGATCAGAAAGAGCACTAGTTCCGTTTCCAACGGTCACCCTCAGCCAGCCACGACAAGTCACGCAAGCAGGTTCTTCGGATGACAGGAGTCGAGCTGCAGCTGATGACAGATAACGCAGGAGCAACTAGATGCGGTTCACCTGGAGAATTCAGTGCAGCAGGTAAAGACCAATACTGCTAAATTCTTCTTCAGGAACGTCGGGTCACCATTTGTAACGGGTTAACACTTGGGCGGTGTTAATGTTACACTTATTATTAATTCTTTTAGACGGAATAAAACACAGGTTTATATCTAAGAATTATTTATTTGACTCTACTTGTTTATTGATACGCGTTGCCTAGTACCATTTCGTATCTATGCAAAATATATGAGTTGTGAGTCGTTCACAACAGTACTAATGAAGTTGACTCTATCTCGGTGACTGTTTTCGGATCCAGAACTATATTATTAATAACTATAAGAATATATTTTTAATAATAATCAAAATTAATTTTGTTTGCTTACTATTATCACTAGTGGTTTCAAATATTCCACATGAAGTGACGGAACTCGGGGATTCAATTTCTCTAACTTCAAGTTTGTTATCACATTTTTTAATTAAAAATTCATCTATTTTTGGCAATTTTTCCTTTTTTCCGCCGCCTCTAATTTTGCTTTTCGCTTGGCATTCCCAGATTTATGTTTATATAACAGGCTCATTGTTTTCACACTTCTAATTTCTAAACAACAAACTATAAGAACTGTTTAACTTCTCAGTTCAAACTCATTGTGAAAAATGCCAACAAATGGTAAAAATGCTCAAATACAAAAAATGTATTTAGTTCGGTTCCGAGAAATACAAGAAAGGGTCAGGTGGAAGTGATCGAACTGTCATAAACTGTACAAAAGATGCATCCATCCTTTTACATCTTATTAAGCAATTTAGCATCTGTTTCTCTCGCAGAGCAAGGGCTCGGGCCCTTGTTCTGCGGAACCCACGGAACCCTGCTCGTTACGCCACTGTAATCAATGAACGTGGTTATACATATTATCTTTATTGCATAAATTGTATTCTGTGTCTGTCTATGAAAGTGAAGCATTTTGATTAAATAAACAAACTTGTTGCTTACTTGACGATGTCTCAACTGCAATTTTATGATTGGCCACAACTCTTGATTAATAAGTTATTACTTACGGCTCGTGGGTAATGAATAGTATTACATTAATTAACAAGAAATGCATTTATAATAAATGAATGTATTAATTAATAGGAGTAGAAAATAGTATATTATTCACCGTGCTTGTAATGATGTCACTCATGAGGATGAATTCATCTGAATGATTAATATCCATTACACGCAAGTAGAATACTATACTTTTTCTATACAGTGCGCGTCTAAAGTCCTTTCCCCCCTACTAATTTTTGAACCACCTGGTATATCGCAACGAAATTTGGAGGGCTTAAACAGGAGATAAGAACCTAATTCTTTATGGAAAAATGACAGCTAAAAGTTTCAAAATGGCGGCTGAGCGCCCTCTTGAATTACTTTTTTAAATAGAACACCCTGTATATTATTCCGTTTTCGAAATCTGCTCATAATTCTTAACATTTTTCTCTAATACACTTTACTTCTAAATTTAATTGATTTTCAAATATTAACGTTTGAAAAGTGACATTTTAATTAATTTCACATCCAACCAAGACACGAATTCTGCTATCAATCAAGTTTGCATTGAAAACAAAAATCGTTGTTGGGGTATCTTACATCTTGTTTACTGTCAAACTTAACTGTTAGCTGTCAAATAAAATTTAGTTAGAAAAATGTTTTACCGGAAGTGACCAAAATCCCTCACAAAATCCATACTTCATTTTAAACCGGAATGTCACTTTTCAAACGTTAATATTTCGAAATCAACTAAATTTAGAAGTAAAGTGTATTAGAGAAAAATGTTAAGAATTATGAGCAGGTTTCGAAAACGGTATAATATACAGGGTGTTCTATTTAAAAAAAGTAATTCAAGAGGGAGCTCAGCCGCCATTTTGAAACTTTTAGCTGTCATTTTCCATAAAGAATTAGGTTCTTATCGCCTGTTTAAGCCATCCAAATTTCGTTGCGATATACCAGGTGGTTAAAAAATTAGTAGGGGGGAACGGACTTTAGACGCGCACTGTATAGATTTTTGTTCAAAATTTTAATAACGACGTTGTTTTTTGTTAATGGTGATGTAGGAAAATTTTTCTATACTTTTTCTATGACTATTCAATAGAAAGCTGGATTTTTCGAATCTTGACCTTGTACATCATTTTGTACTTTTTTCTTGATTTTTTCTGGCAAATATAGAGGATTTTTAATGAAGGTTTGAGTTTCCTTAGTTTGCTGCTTATTTAGTGCTCATGATTCAGAACCGTACGAAAGTACACTAATTATATTTGTATTGAAGATTTGGATCGTGGTATTTCTTGAAAGTTCATTTGATCCCCATATTTTTTGTAACATTTTAAAATAGGTTTGTGCTTTACCAATTCTCACTGGCCAACTGTAATATTGAACACAGAGCTATGGAACATTACTAGTCAAGAACCCATCTACATAAGTATAAAGAGATGCGGAGGGAACTGGATCGGGCACACCTTAAGAAAGTCAATCTCAGACATAACAAGGGAAGCTCTTGAGCACACCGTCAAAGGAAGAAGGAAGCAGGGCAGACCTAACCTGATGTGAAAGAAAAATGTATTGAAAGAATGTAAGGAGATAAATGTAACATGGAGTCAAGTAAAACAAACAACCCAAAATAAAGACACCTGGAAAACTTTTGTTGAAAACTTGTGCGTGAATAATGGAATAATTGTAGAAGATTAATAACCTTCAATCGTATGACCTAACCCTATCATCAAAGAACCCCACACTAATCTATGGAAACTGGTCCCCGGTTAAATTGGCTGAATTTTTGGTATCTTATAGTTATCGACTTCCGGATCAAAAGTTCTCAGGGGCACAAAGTCCAAAAACCTATGGTTTGCCCATCACAGGTGCTTAAAGTTGCGTGTTTTGAAATCGTTCAAACTTTTAAAACTAATCTTATGGAAACTGGTCCCAGATTAATTTGGCTGAATTGTTGATATGTTATAGTTATCGACTCCTGGATCAGAAGTTCTCATGGGCACAAAGTCCAAAAACCCACGGTTCAAGTTAAAGTGAACTTAAATTTAAGTAAAAGTGAAATGTGTTTTAGTGCAAGACTGACAATCTTGAACTAATTTATCTTGTCTTGAAATGCCTGTACAGGCGCCCTATAGTTCTTTGGAGCTTACAGGACTGATGATGATGGAGAATACTTTTACGATTTTAAAATTAAATGTGGTTGATGGGTAATGAATATCATTACTATATATAGTATATATCAATATAAC
Source organism: Agrypnus murinus (assembly GCA_929113105.1). Classification (NCBI taxonomy): domain Eukaryota; kingdom Metazoa; phylum Arthropoda; class Insecta; order Coleoptera; family Elateridae; genus Agrypnus; species Agrypnus murinus. The sequence goes on from OV816026.1 coordinate 96,293,018, forward strand.
AATATACACCTTTATAGGTATCTTTTTTATTTTTTTATCGAATCTGAACCAAGATTTTTTTAAAGATACAACACAGTATGCTCTACTTGTGACCAAAAAACATTCACTCTTTTCAAATACAAAGCCACCTGTATTAAGCATATTAGGCATTTTTCCTTCGGAAAATTTTACTAAAGTCCGTTTACGTTAACCAGTTGCAATGCATAAATAAACTTGAAGTTGGCTCACCCTTGAAGCTTCGTTTATGATGATGCGCGTTTGCGTACCGTGTGAGCTTAACTCGCTCTTACGGTGTCAGTGTAATGTGGAATGGAAAATGATATTGATGAAAATTAAATACACCACAATTAAATCAGATTCGTCACTCGTTATTTAAACATAACAAAGCCTAGTTTAAAAGAGGTGTCTGCTCTAAAAAGAGCAATTTTTGAACAGCATCCGCGGCAAATAATCTTTTTATTCTGCGAACCAAAAAAAATTACATCAGCATACGAAAGAAGTTTTTTTTAATAAATCAACTTACCGGGCATCACTATCAGAGTCTTCTGATGTATAATTCATGTCTGAATCGGACGACGCCCCTGTATTTATAGTGAAAACTACGTTTTCCACAAGAACATCAATTATATGGCCAAGGTTCCACATTTCTTGTTCAGTTTTTTTGGCGTGCCTCACATTTTTCCCAATCTTCTGCGCTTACATTGGCGATTCCTTCCTTTAATAAATTTTCTACATCCTTTAGCTTAAATGTAGTATTATTTACTGCCACAAATCCTTTAATTTGGGCCCAAATTAATTCTATCGGGTTTAAATCACAATGGTACAGAGGTTGGCGTAAAATTGTAATTTGTTGCTCTTGGGAAATTCTTATTATCACCACTCCATTGGAGACAAGAATTCCAGATTTCATAAAATAGAAAGTAAACCTAAATAAACTCACCAGCGTTAACCCAAGTTTCATCGTTAAAAAAAATCTGTCGACTTTTTTCCCGATACTTTTTAATGGTTTTTAAAAAGTTTCGCCGCCACAGGACAATGTCTTTACGATCAACAAGCATGGCATTCTTTGATCGACGTGCATATTTAAATTTTAACTTTTTCTTTAGTATTTTAGAAAAAGTGCCTAATTTACATTTGGTAAGGTTTCGTCGTCATTTACAGCTTTCAGTATCTTCCTTAGAGTTGGAAGCTCATTCCGCATAAAAATTCATGAACCTGAGGAATACTCTAATTGGAATCAAAATAGAAGAAAAAAATATTATGTCGTACCTTCTTTCTAATAGCAAATAAATCTGCATCACCACTTGGTCTATAATAGAAGTTTTAATTTTAATTTTTTTGGGAGATGAAAGATTTTCGTTTTCTTTCGACTCTTTCAGTACTCTCTCTACAGAACGTACAGAAAGCCCAACAATTTCTCCAACTAAACCTTTAATAGCTGTTAGAGTCATTTCTGGATGCTGTTCACACAACCTCATATAGTTAACTGCGATCTCCTTTTCGCGTCTGGAAATTGCGACTTGTTTCCTTTTTAAAGGAGTTTTCTCTTGATTTTCCGCCATTCTTACACAAATCCAACACTCTTACAGAACAAATGCAACCGCACAGGACAAACGTTAACGAGAACTGATTGCATATACGTGTTTCCGCATTTATGTGAAGTAGTTTAAGCATTAATGAGACCACGTGCGCGCCGACCAATAGCATTGCCTATGGCTGTTTACGTCATTGTGACAGGTTATTTTGTTAACAAAAATTGTTCAGGCTTGGCCAAAACGCATAATCCAAAATTTCATTAAAAACCCAGTAAATTTAAATTAAAAATTAAGTAGTAAATTAAAAACAATGTTTTCAGAAGTTGGCCGTGGGTTTTCATGAATAAAAACGAAAAAAATAATTAACAAATCATCTGTCAAATTGTGTTTTTGTACTTTGCGTTTATATCAAGGCTCATTCAGAACCGAGTGCTGAACTAGCTCATTTTAGTTTCGAATTAGAACTAGTGTAATTTAGTTTTTCGAGGTTGTCAGTCATGAACCATGACAAATGAAATGTCATTGAAATCATTGTTAAATTAAAAATTTGAATTTTCAAATGTCAAAATTTGACATTTATCGATTGTTGGTACCAACCACGATAAAATTCCCCAAATTTTAAAAGTGCGAATTTTTATTTTAAAATGGATAAAATTAGTAAAAAAGAGGTGCAAAGTACAAAAAATAGTATAAAGAACTCGTTTTATAAGACATTTATTGCACTCTTACTTTAAAAAACTCCCGCTACGCGGTCGTTTTTTAAACTAGCATTCGTGCAATAAATCTTGTCGTATAAAACTTGTTCTTTAATATACTATTTTCAAGTTGTGTGTAATTAAAATGTTGCTTTTGAATAACATAAAATCCATGGCCAACTTTTGAGAACATCGTTTTTTAAATTTACTGAGCTTTTTAAAAATTTTTGTTTCTAATTAAATTTTGGATTTAATTTTTTTGGGCAATTCTTAACATCTTTTGTTAGTAAGATTTTCCAATAAAAAAATGCTTAATACTTTTTGACTTTTTCCGTTTATTTTAGTATCGCAGGAGGCTTTGGCTTTTCGTTGGCGTGAAAGTTCAGGTAGAGATTGCAATTTGGCATACATTAGACTCGTTTTTGCATTTTGATTTCTGGTGAATTTCTATTAGGGACAAAGGTCAGTGTTATAAAAGACATCTTAGCATTAGTGTTAGGAGTAAAATAAAAATACTTCATCCAAGTTGGACAGCACTTGCCTGAATAAAGTGGGAACCAGCTTTTGTGACGAGCTGATAAGTAATTTATGGAAAGAAGTTGAAACGCTTTTAGACTGAGCTAATGTAGTTCTAAATAAGAACTGTTTCAATTTGGAGGCGATTCTGTATGCCAATTTTTCATAAACTTACTACACAATCAAAGAGAGAACTTTTAGTTAAATTATTATAAGTTGTTTCAATTTGGTTGAATGACATTTTATAAAGATGTTTTAATTGAATAATCTAGTCATGCAGCAAAAACTTGCTTAAAGGTGGTTGATAGTAGAATGTAATAAAATTTTATCCAAAATGCCAACCTGATAAGGTTGGTACTGTTAAAGTTTGATCATCTACTTATTGTATTAATAACTTTTTCCATATCAAGATACATGTCCATTATGCACTCTACAAAATATTTTTTTGTTTTATTAATAAATTGAGTATATTAGCTACATATGTATTATGTAGATAACATTTTAATATATTTTATTTTTATTTGTATTTTAATATTTGCACTTTTAATACTTGCTTATAGATAAAAAGATATTGACTGAATAAATTAACTTTATACATTATGTTTTATAAGTTCATGCGTTTCATATTTCCATGATTGTTACTTATTATTCATAAGGCTATATATTAATGAAAGGTGATAGAAGTTACTAAATGACCCTTCATCATAGTCCAAGTACAGCTGAGTTTGAGGTCAACTAACTTAAGTTATACAATTAAATTTTATACGTACTGTGCACTTTCTTATTGGAATATTTACAAAAGAAGAAATAAACTTTACAGAATCAGGTGAAATAAGAAAATGTTTTTAGAAATAATTGTAAATGTAAGGTAACAGTTTCTATTATAGAAGGTAATATGTTATAGTCCAAGCGGCGACCGCAAAATCTTTGCCGTCACCGAACATACGACTAATTTATGAAAAATGTGAAAGTAGACAGTGTAGGGAATAAGAAACCGCTTGTCAGCCTAACCAAGTCCTGGCACGATTGCAATTAATGACCTAATTAGGTCTACACTGTAAAAAATGAGTTGAAATTTACCTTGGGAAAGAGTTAACATTCCTCTCTTATTTGCGGTAGTTTTACTCTAAAATTTAACTTTACCTATACGTTAATAGTTGTTTTACTATTTGTGGTAAAATGTTCTTTAATTGTGTAAAATTACGCAAATATAAGTAATTCTACTACATTTAACTGGTTAAAATCACTATCCATAATGTAAATTTACATAACTCAGGAAACTTTCTGGGCGAGTGGGAACATCAAAAAACGGTATGTAAGTTTCATCGCCAGTAACAATTTTACTAATAATTTGATGGCATCCAGCATTCAACATATCTAAAGTTTGTTGGCAAATTCTAACACGTTCTGCTTTTTGTAAATCTGTCAGTTGATGGGGAACAAACCGACTTACAACCTTTTTCAAATGTAAATGTTCGTGCAATATTGATCTCGTGAGGATCCAATCTTCAGTTTGGACTCTATCACGGCATAGGTAATTCGGTTGTTCTCTTCCACCATCTTCTTCACTGCAGCAATATTTTCGGGGTTAACAGCAGTTAAAGGAGGGCCAGCTCGTTTTCTGTGTACAACCGAGTTGCAACCTCGTTCAAATTCTTTATACCACCTATAAACCGTAGCTAATGATGGTGCTAGATCCCCAAACGCCCCAAATTTCAAACTTTCCTCACACTCATACAAGCTCAAGCCTTTCTTAAAATCATAGTAAATCATTATCTGAAAGTTCTCTCGTGACAATTCCATTTTTCCGATAACGGAAGCTTATTCAATGGGTTATTTCTCAAATACTATTCAACCGAATTTCACAAACTAAACTGAAATTTGGTCGGTTTCAGAAAGCTTGATTGAGTTCTGATTAACTTAATTGTCATTAAATTCAAAATTCAGAAATTTCATTGGCTGAGATTTAACAGACCTTGCGTTTTATCCAATCATATTTCGAGATTTTAAATTTAATCGCAATTAAATTAATCAGAGTTTAATCAAGCTTTGTGAAACCGGCCAATTGACAGATAAAATAATGCACTATTTAATAAATAACAATTTTTTTTGCATGGTTAACTAGATTTTTCTATTCTGAATAATTGTAGCTTGAACCTCGTATATGTTCATTTTCCTTAAGCCTTCTTTTATGGTATCCATCCATCTCTTTTTCAGTCTCCCTCTGCTTCTTCCTTCTATCGGCTTCCATTCCATAATTCGTTTTATTACCCTTTCTGTATCACTTCTCATAACATACCCAACCCATTATAGTCGTTTGGCCTTTATTATTTTCATTACGGTCTCCCCCTTCATTTCTTGCATTATTCCACGGTTCATCCTGCTTCTTTTTTCTCTCTGTTTTCTAGTGTTATTGGCCCCAAAATTGTTCGCAATATTATCCTCTCGAATTGATTCATATCTTCTTCTTCTTTCTCTGTGAATGTCCACGTTTCTGTTGCATATATGGTTATTGGTCTAATTCATGTCTTGTATATCTTTATCTTATTTACTCTATTAATTTGTTTATTTCTTATTAGATTCTTATACATGTAACATGCTCTCATTGCGGTATGTGTTCTTTAACTTGATCAGGTGTTTGTTCTGAGTTAATGATGCATGAACCTAGGTAATTAAATCTTTTTACTCTTTCAAATTTGTATTTTCCTATTCATATTTCATTTTCCTCCCTACTTTCTTCTTTTCCCTATTTCATAAACTTCGTCTTCCCTTCATTTATTTCCAGTCCCAGTTTTCTTGTCTCACATATTAATTTTTCACAAGTCGAGCTCATTTTCTTTCTGCTTCTACTTACTATATTCATGTCATCTACGTATGCTATTATTTGTGTGTTGTTTTTAGTAATAATCCCACTGATATCTGCTCTACTTACTGCTGTTTCTAAGGCAATATTGAGTAATAATGCTGATAATGCATCGCCTTATTTTACACCGCAATTTGTTGTGATTTTCTCCCTTATTATCCCATTTACTTTAATTATTGCTTCGGATTCATTTATGGTTATTTTTACTAATCTGATTATCTTTGTGGGTATTTCTAGTTATTCCATTCCACTTATCATTTCTTTCCTGTTTATAGAGTCAAATGCCTGTTTAAAATCTATGAATAGTAAATTTAATTCTATATTATGTTCTCTTGCTTTTTTTTAATATTTGGTTCATGATATGTATTGCGTCGACAGTAGATCTTTTGGGTCTAAATCCTTGTTGGTATTCGCCTAATATAATTTTGGGTTTATTTTGGAGTTTTGTCTTTATTAATGTTGTTAGTATTTTATAGGTTATGTTCAACTAATTCTTTTGTAGTTTCCGCACTTTCCTTTAGCTCCCTTCTTGTATATGGGCACTATTACTATTTTCTTCCATTCTTCCGGCATTCTCTCTTTCTCCCATATTTCGTTTATAAGCTTATATACGGCTCTGCATAGATCCTCCCCCACTCTCTCAGTAATTCGTAGGTTATGTTGTCACTTTCTGTGGATTGCTTTTTGTTGTTCTTATAATTTCTCTCATGTACTGTTCACCCTGTAATAATACACTGCAAAAATGCTGAGAAAGTGGTTTCACCACACTGTGTGATATCTGAATCCTAAACATGTGTGGATGGTTTACAAAATTCAAACAATTGTCATTGAATTTATAAAAAAACAGCTACCCACAAATCAAAGAAATTCACTACTTCAGTGTTGGTTTTGCGGGGCAATATAAGAACAAATACAACTTTGTGAATCTCTCTCTACATGAAGAATACTTTCAGACAAAAGCTCAGTGGTCATTTTTTGCTACAAGCCATGGCAAAACTGAATGTGATGGAATTGGGGGAACAGTAAAACGATTAGCTCGAAAGGAAAGTCTTCAAAGAACCTTTAGAGAAGCAAATGACTACACCAAATGATTTTTTTTATTTTTGTAAACTTAATATCAACATCAATTGCTACTTTCTTTCCAAAGAATCTGTAGACCTGAGCCGTTCTACCCTCGTAAATTGCTTTAAAGATATTCAAACACTTCCTGGAACAAGGAGTTTCCACAACTTCAAGCCATTAGATTGTTCAGGAACTTTGAAAGCTCAGAGGATTAGTAGTGATGACAAGCCCATTCTCACATACAACTTGAGAAAGAAAACATGCAAGAGAAGACAAGTTGTATCCAGTATGTTACATCTCTTGTCAAATACGTCAAATTTATGGTACTTCGGAATAGTCACTGATGTTAACAAAGAAGGCTAACTATTTCGTATATGAAAATGATACATAAATACAAAATACAGTATTGTCTCAGCTTAGTTAGACCCCGTACACATGAAGCGGTAGCTAATGACTGCATAGCATTGCAGTACATACAGGGTTTGCATAAAAGAGTGGTATGATTTTAACGGTTAATATTAGATAAAAATAAATTAAGTGGCTAAACTGGCAGGAATGCAATGTCTAACTCAAAAATTTTACGTCAGATATTTTATAACTGTCAAAATGTTACAAAAATGTGCAATTTTTGAGATCTATTAAAGTGTTTGCAAAATATATGTATGCAGACAGAGAAAAAGCGCAGTGTGTATTATAGGTGGCAAACAATACTGTATTTTGTAGAGGGTAATTCAATTAGTGCTTTAAGATTTTAAAATGAAATAAAACGCAAACATTGTTCCGTGACACAAATTGTTTTGTTTTCATTCGAAAGAACATCTTATTACAATTATGTTTTGAAGCTAATATCATTCAAATGTGCACCATGACTTTATTGATAATAGCACATCGATTAGTCCAATTTCTTATTACGTTTTCATACATTGCGTCCGGTATTTCATGAGTAACAGTTCTGATGTTGATTTTTAAATCCTCAATTGTTGAATTGTTAGCGTAGACCTCTGACTTCACATAACCCCACAGGAAGGAGTTACACGGCGTCAAATCACAAGATCTCGGTGGATAATTCACAGGAACATTTCTTGAAATAATGTTATCACCAAATTGACCTTGCAGTAAAGCGATGGTTTCGTTGGCGGTATGGCACGTAACGTCGTCCTGTTGGAACCAGAATTCCTTCAGATTATTTGCAACAACAATTGGGAAGAAATAATCGTTTAATATTGCCCGATAACGAACTCCATTTACTGTGACACGCTGTCCTTGAGCATTTTCAAAGAAATACGGTTCAATGACACCACTGGCATGAATGACACACCACACTGTAACTTTCTCCAGATGCAACGGTGTTTCCTCATATTCATGAGGATTCTCCTCGCTCCAAATTCTGCAGTTCTGCTTGTTAACATAGCCGTTTAACCAAAAATGAGACTCATCACTGAACATTACAGTGCCATGATCTGCAGCCAGCTGTTCTAACGCCCAAGCAGCGAAACCATGACCAAGACGATGATAAGGTGACTTCAATTCTTGAACCAGTTGGATTTTGTATGGATACAAACCCAAATTCTTCCGTAAAATCTCCAAGTTGATCCATATGAACGATCCAATTGCTGAGACCGGCGTCTAACAGGCAGATTTGGATTATCACGAACACTTTGTCTTAAAGCTTCAACATTGTATGCATTTCTCACATTTCTTACATGATTTGTTCTTGGATTATCCAGCAAAGCAAACTCACGTTCAAATTTCTTCTAATTACGAATTGTTTGTTCACTTGGTCGATGTTGTGGACCATAGAGTGTACGTAATCTACGCCAAGTTCCTTGGCAGAGAATTGTTTCTGATAATAAATTTTAATAATTTTACAACGTTCTTGGGGCGTTAAATGTTCCATGTTGTTTTGTAATAACCTAACCTACACAACTGTCAAATAAGGGATGGTTGTCACATGTACAGCGTTGCCTATATTTCACTTTAAAATCCTAAAGCATTAATTGGATCACCCTTTGCTTGTGTATCATTTTTATATAAATACGAATAGTTGTGGAACGAATGCTCTAAGTTTCCCTTATTTCTTATGGGAAAATACGCTTTGATATACGAGTGCTTTGGAGTATCAGCACATTTCCGGAACGAATTATGCTCGCAAACCAAGCTACCACTGTATATTGAAACTTTGCTGATTTCCAAGTGATTTTGACAAATTACAGGCAAAACCGAAAATAATTATATTCTTACACCCTCCATATATCTGTAACCATTGCCTTCAGTACAGAAATGCGTAGTACCATTTTTGTTCGGAATTTAATGTAGATTAATTTTGTACAGAATGAAGTTTCCGCTAGATCTCATAGTTTTTGAGATATTTGCGAAAAACTGTTGAAACATACTACCCCCCAAACCCGACGCTCTGGATCGTGCAACTTTTTATCACTTACTACGAGGAGGGTATAGAATAATTTGGCACAGAGCCAAACTTTTTTTTGGGTGTTTGGGTTTGGTTAAGTTTTGAGCTAGTCTTAGGAGGGCCGGTATTATAAAACTTTTTACTTCCTAGATAAAATTTACTTTGAGAATAAATTAATTTATTCTGTCAATTTAATACGCAAATTGACAGAATAAATTAATTTATTCTCAAAGTAAATTTTATCTAGGAAATAAAAAGTTTTATAATACCAGCCCTTATTGTACTAAAAGGGATGTGTAAAACTCCAAATGACTAACTACAAAATAACAAAATTCAATTATATGTTGCTAACGAGTTTTTAAATTTTCCATCAAAAACCTAATTTGAGAAACTAAGGAATAGGTTGTCATTGGTGTGAAATTATTGTCTGTAAATTACTAAACCACAACACACTTGTTAGAAAGCACTGGCTTATGGCAACAAGTTAGTAAATTTATTATTGATTGGTACATTGGTAGGTTTCTTTAGTATCTACTAATTGTTAATGTATCTATAAATGTCATTTTCTAGTGTATAATTTATTATTATGCATTTCTTCTGTAATGGGATAACAAGATTAACTTTTTACATGGACAACCAAAAACTGCATGTAGTCAATAAGACACATTTATGATAATTAGATGATTTATAATCAAAGTGTTGTTATTTGTTTTGTTAAAAAATATGTGGCAATAAGAAACTGAAGAGCAGTTTCAGTATCTAAATCTCAAGAAAATTATATTGTTGATATTTCAGATTTAAATCATGTTCCATTTTCCAAATATTTAGTCAAGAAAATTGTTTACACTTTTTTTACACTCATCAATCAGTCAGAATATCAGCTAACATCAGATGATAGGTTAGCCAACATTTTATGAGGAACTGTAAAAAGAGGTCAACTGGTAAATTTGCTTGACCTATATATAAATTTTTTATTGATTTGAATTTTTAAAATCCATTTTAGCATAATATATTGCACAATGGTTTGAAGCAAACAATAGAGCGCTATTTTTAGCTCTGTATATGCAAATGTGTTGCTTTAGTAGTGTCAGTTAACAAAATTTGTTCAATAATTATGTGATAATTACAGATTACCTGTTTACAATCAAAAATAATTTTGTAATAATTAACTAACCTTTAGTAGATTTTATAAAGGTGTTCTATTTTAATATAAAAAAAAGTAATAATTTAATTAAGGTGCCTTTCCCAACTTACATATCATTTTTAAATTTTTATAGTTAAACTATAGTAAGATCAAATTTTTAATAAATCTGAAGTTATAACAAAATTTATTATGTTTTGTGGCAGGTTTGGACCAGGTTTGGTGATATATTGGTTTGGTTTTGTAGAAACGTTACTCCAAACAAATGATAAACGATTTATTATTCGAGATCATTTTCCAAAAAATAATATAATGCATATCGTAAAACCAGAATCATCTAGCAGCGCAACTAGTGTGGAATAAGTAAGTTTTATTATGTTATAATTATGGGGTACTAACATATTTAAAATTAGCTCTGTGTTGAAGGTTGTATGATGTATTGATTTTTTATACCTATATGTATAGACTGTTTCAAATCTGATATATTTTAGCATCTCCTTTTTTAAATAAAAATTAGAAAAAATCTAAATTAAAATTTAGTTTTTATACTATTTTATGAATGCTAATTTAGTAATAAAAATCAATTTATATTTTAGATGTCAAGAATTATAAATTAATGAAGCGACTCGATGTTAATAATTATACTATGTGCCCCTCTACAGCAATATCGTTACATAAAGAAGAATGCATCAAGATGTAATTAGTTTTTTAGTAGAAGAAAAATGTACAAAGTTTTCAAAGAATTTAATATAATGAAACAGATGCCTTCAAAAACCAGTTTTATTAAATTAAAAAATAAAAATAAACTTATTTGCTCAGATTAATATTTAGAAAGTGGTTGGATCGTTGGATACACACATATGTAGAGAGGTTTCAATTACCTACTACATTAGCAGGAAGTAATTATTAAATTATTAAAGTTTATTATCAAACATGAGTCAGCTTGTGGCATCAGGAATGCTGATGATTATTTATTTTTGTTGCTTTTTAACATAATATGTAAACTCTTTTACATCTTGGTTTAAACCAAAAATTACTGCTTGATAAATCTTGAATTTTTTTCATCTGTTTTCCAGTGTGTTATCTTAACATTTCTGTGCTGTATGTTTTAATAATATTTATGTTTAAATTCAGAAGAGATGTATGAATGTCAAGATTTAGTTAAGACATTGCAGACTGTGCTGTTTGTTGTTATATTTATAGTGTAAATACATAGGTTGTGTAAAAAATTAGATAGGATTTGTTAATTGTTTCTGTTTGACAGTTTAAGTATTATTGAAGCATAGATTTTATTTTATTCTTTAAATAATGTCGAGCCAAGCAGAACGGATTAAGGCATTTAAGCTTTCACAACATGCAAGGCTGCAAAAACAGGTATGTTAATTAATTTTTTTCTTCTACAAAATTAACATCAGATCTTGCTTTTAGAACATATATTATTAGAATTTCATGTCGTACAATAAATTTTATATTCAAAACTACCTTTAATTAAAGTGAACCTTTAAATTATTTATTTAAAGCAATTAGTAAAAATTAATAATTTTAAGATTTGCTATACATATATATAAAAATTCCACTTAAGATAGTTGTAAACATCCTTAACCGAGATTTATGATTAAGTAAACAGTTTAGAATTTAAGATTAGATTGCATTCTCCATCCTCTTCTATAACCTCAAATATATTCAACTTTTTGCAATATTTTTAAAAACTTTGAAAAATAATTGGCATTTATTAAAGACTATTAAGTCATTGTTAGTCACTCTTTTGACTTTCATTACTTATTATTAAATGTCATTCTTTTTTATCGTACATAATACTAATCCTTCTTAATTAATTTATCAGGATGAAGAAGAACAATGGATATCAAGTGAAGAGCTATGCACAGAAGGAAGCAGTGATGAAGAAACTCATATAAGCAATACTTGTAAATCGAGTCACCGAAAACAAAAACGAAATCCTCATACAGAAAAACGAGGAATCTCGCCACTTGCACAACCCCCTAAGACAGCAATAGAACTTGAATCTATCTCAGTATATCAGCGAGATTCTAAATATCTATTGCCTGATGTACAATTAATGCAGAAACAGGGAACATCTGGTAATACAGACCAATATCCAATAGAAACATGTAAAATAAAATCGGAAGCTAGTGATCTCAAATTGGTTGATAATAAAGTTGAAACTCTTGACTTAGATGCAGGTAGCAGCTGCAGCAGTAGTAAAGCTCATCATAACACTGCAGCAGCTCATCATAGCTCGAGTCAAGGATCTGACGATACAACAGAGGATGAAGATGCTGAGATTGAGAAATTAATTCAATGGAGACCAAAACGTGGTAGTATTAAACTACCAGATTTTCCAGAAGGTATGCCAGTAGAGGTTGCAGATAGCGTTAATTAAATTTCTAAATATATATTCTATAAGTAACTGTTACACGTATGATTAATGTATTTTATATTTGTATACCTTTGCACTTAAACTTTTAAAAGCAATAAAAGTATATTTGTTGTTTAAATATTAAATTATAACTCTAAACTCCTTTGGCCCAAGAAACTATGTTAATTTATCATACAAATGTTAACAACTAAGCAAAATTTTGAACTAATGACTTTTACAGAGGTGTTCAAATGACTGTTAATTTTTATAACTTTAAAGGCTTTAGAATTGTTACAAGAGCCAGTAATATATTTTATGCACAGATGCATTATAATTATACTATTATTGCTAGACTCATCTAAACATAACCGTCTTTGTATGGTCCGACGGGCAATAAGAAACGTCAATTAAATGTTAGAGCTGTTTTTTGTAGAACTTGATTGGCTCTTAATATAATTTGTAAACTTATCACCAATGAAAATAAGCTGAAATTAAATATTTTGGAATAATAGCTATAGTAACGTACTTCAGATAAGTACATAAATACGCACAGCGGCCTGATGTTGGTACCTACGTACTCATTTAATTATATTTTCTACACTAATAGATTTGAGATAAAAACTTGTGCATAAAATAGTGTATGTATAGCGGGCATAACTTGCTTTTATGGCCCTACAGCCTTAAAAGATTCTTTATGCCCTTAATACATAAATAACTATTATTTCATACTGTATCGTATTATCCATGATAAGGTAGCAATTACTGTCCGGAAAATGCGAATTTATGGTCTAGTATGACTATACAAAATTTTACCAGCATCAAATAAAATGAACAATGCTTCAGTATTCAGTTACCATGGACACTCATTCTATGCCTTGAATTCACCTAATAGTTGCCATAGATGCTTGTTGTTCATAGATGTCCATATTTTAAATATATATATATATATATATATATATATATATATATATATATATATATATATATATATATATATATATATAATCTTTAACCTCATATACCTTTCGGTGTCAAGGCGTCAGACACACCGAGCCGCAGAGTGGATATGTGCGTGTGAAATGAGGTAGCGGAGCCATATACGCAAGTACACTGCGCTCGTGGTTTACCCATCTGAGTCCTGACCGACGCAAACTCGACTTAACTATGTTAAGCGATAGAAATCCACTATAACCACTCTGCCGTACTGCTGACTCCATATTTTAAATTTGGAAGTTTATTTTATATTTTTTTTAAATTAAACCAATAATCCAGTAATTACAGAATGAAATAAAAAGCATTACGTCATATGGCCTGGAAATGTTCTTACAGTTTCATTTCGATGTTCCGGACTCGGCTCCTTTGCCGCCTTGTCCGTAACATCTTACACCACTGTTCTAACTCTATTTCCAGGACTTGTAACGTAAATAACTATTATTTCCACTTTCTATGTAAATGACACTTGACAGGCTTTTATGGTAACTAAGTAAATGAGTAGTTACCACTACAGCTCTGTAAAACTTTACGGGCTCCTAAAAGAGACCTGTAAAATTTTACAATGCTCATCAACAAAAAGCTATAGAAACTACTTTGTTACTTAACCACAACACCATGACAACGCCTAGCTATAAATTGTGCTACCGCCTTTGATTACAAAATGTCTTTTAAAAAAAGAATACAATTCATAAAAAAAAGCTGGTGAAGGTGGAAATAAAACTTTGTACTCGACACGCTTTGCAATTAATCTTTACTGGACTCAATGGATTATGGAGGCTCACTCCTTCGTCGCTCGCCCCACAAACTTTCCAGCTAACCCGTAACAATTCATGTACAAAGCTTTGCACGTAAATAACTATTAACTGCCTGTAAAACCGACCAGTAAAGTCTTGGCCAACTTTTATTTGTAAATAATTTAAAATAAGGCGTTTTATCCGATTTAAATTTAGGTTTTTATAAATATATTTAACGCTAAAAACCTCTTTTTTATTTAATATTAGTTTTATTTTTATTTTTCAGTATTTTATATTTAATAAATACAATGGAATTAATTAATTTCCAATTTTAAAATACTGACATGGCCAACTGCATTTATAAACCTAGTGGCTTTTACATGGGCTTCCCAATTAGGCAAAAAAAAATATTTTGACAGTCCTCCTACTAGAGACCTCTTGCTGATATAAATAAAATCAATTTGATTAGATGTCAGAATTTAGAGGTTAATAATGGCAAATGGAGTGAAAAATAATGTTCAAGTTATTAAAGTATTGCTATGGTATCTTACTATAACTATTGGAAAGGTTCAAAAATGTTTTCACATAATCAAAATAGATAAAATCACAAGAGACGGTTGAATTAAGATTTATTCATTTGGTATAAATACTGGATTAAAATAGCATTATAAAATGTTTAGGGATAATTGATGTTCTTAAAAGTTAAAATCTGAAAAGAAATGTATAAATTAGTATTAATAAGAATAGAATCATAAAATAGGTTTTAATTTTCAACTTAGTCAGAGGAATGGATTACTATGGGAAAGCTATACCTTTATTGCAATAATCAATGGTTAAATAATGAGTAAAGGTACGCTATATAGAAACTGAACGAGAAATTAATTTTTCGGACACTCAATGGAAATTGAATACATTTCTTTATTACAAATCGTAAAGAAAAGTATCTCTTTTCTTTATAGAAACCATTTCTTTATAGCAACTAAATGAACAATTATTAATTATTAATTATTTATTGGAATAAATATTAAACGTACAATTATTAACGCTAGAGAAACTTATACTTGAACACTGTTGTAATTGCAAATCATTAAATGATAGTGACGATTTTGATAAAACCTCCTGATTAGCTCCTCCATTTGATGTAGAAAATGATGAATCGCTACACGTTGAAGCCAACTGTAATGCAGTAGGTTCTAAGACAAAATGTGATGTATTCTGGCATTCACTGTTTGACAATGATGGCTGATTAAAAATCATTTTTGAAGTCGTCATTTTATTGTTAATGCTTTCTTGTATATATCCTTCTGCGGTCGTGTTTGATCGCCATCCTCCATGATTTTTGAGCCTCCTGATGTCCGCTCCACCCTCAGCAAGAAAAGTAGTTGACGTTCGACGAAAACAGTGTCCAGTGTAACCGTCTGGGTCGGATAGTTTCAAATAATGAGCAATTTTACTCGGCATCTTGTAGAAACTGTGGATCCCTACAGGTTGCACTGTACATTTATTGTTCATATAAAATATGAAGAATCTTGAGTGTTTGATATGTTTTGGACGCAAGCTTACATATCTCCTGTACAACTCGATCTCATTAATGCCTCCCATTTCCATCATAACGGTGAATATGCGCTTCTTCATTGTCTTCGTATCATGGAGGGTGACAACCAAAATAGAGCCGGTATCCTCGATATCCTCCACATTTAACTTTCTTAGCTCCTCACTACGGCATGCACCATACAGACCGAAAATTACCGCCACTTTAATCATAAGAAAGGTGTCGTCAGGGGCTTGTGTCAAAAATTTTGACACATCATCCTGCGATAAAATTTTGGATTTTTTTGCTTCATATCCCTCACTTTGGCGCTTTAAATATAACTGTAACTTCTCATAATTCGATATATCGACGTTTTCTTTCACTCTCAACGTACTTTTCAACATGGAGTACATTGACCACAGCGTGGAAGATTTCAGCCTTTCAGCCTGTAATCAAATATAAAAATAAAACTAGAAAATTTATAAATGTATTCAGGAAAACTAACCTTTTCATGAAAAAAAGCAAGCATAACTTCTTCGTCGATATCCCTTACATTCTTTGAAGTCTTCCAGGAGTTGAAAATGTTATAGGTCTTCTCATATTTATCTCGTGATTTCGAGGGTAATAAACTAGCAACAGCTTCAAGCGCTAATGCCGATATTTCAGGATGATTTTCATTATTTATTTCCATTTTTACAAGATTTCACGCGATTACACTTGATAAAACAAAACTTGTTTACTTTTTTTTTTTAGTTGCTGCAGTGATGGAAATGGCAATTTGATTCTCGAGCTTGTCACGTATTTTTTAAATAATTGTTTCTTATAACGTGTAATGTATTCAATTTCCATTCAGTGTCCGAAAAAATGTTATGCATTATTCTTAAAGAAAAGTAAGTTTTTCTTTACTCATCGCCTTTCTAATCTCGGCTATGCCTCGATTAGAAACATGGCGATTCATAAAGAAAAACAATACTTTTCTTTACTTATAATGCAAATAACTATTTCCCATTGGTTTCTAAGTAAATAAAAAAATAATAATTGAATTGAGGTAAAAAGACATGTAAAATTTTATCTTGACCATAAAACTGTAAAAATCAGATTAAATAAAGTTGTAATTCAAAAAACTTAATAAACAGTCTAATTGTGGTCCAATTACTAAGTAAAATCAATAAGAAGAAAGAAAAAAAAAACATAAAACTTACCAGAAGATACAGGGTGATACAGTGAAGAAAATCTAAGCCAATATATGAGCAGATATTCTAAAAGTTAAACAATAGGAAGGAGAAAATAAAATTTAATAATAATAATAGGTTGTGATGGGAAGGTAATTTACTTTCCATAGTTTTTCCTAAGTCATTTTAGCGTCCACAGAGTTCCACACTGGAGATCTTATTTTGGTGGATCTTCTTAGGAAGTGCAGAACGTTGTCTTGATCACCAGTATTAACAGGGACCTGAAAGAAGAATAGGGAGTAGTCAAGTCAGTCACCAGGTTGGTGAAAGTGAAAGGGTGTTATTCATAAAGAAAGAAAAGAAATTATTATTAGTGTTGTTTATTGAGTTTGGTATACATGTGAAGAAAAATATAATAATAAAAATACGAGGGTGGTTTGATAAGTCAGTGACTTTTTGAATAAAAGATACTTATTTTGGCAAATAAGCGTTTTATTTCTCAACATAGTCTCCTTTTAGCTCGATACATTTAGTCCAGCGTTTTTCCAATTTTTTTATTCCTTCCAAATAATAGGTTTTCTCAAGGGCCTCAAAATAGGCGTTTGTTTCAGTGATGACCTCTTCATTCAACCCAAATCTCTTACTGCCCAGCCATTTCTTCAGGTTTGGAAACAGGAAATAGGCTAAATCTGAAGAATATGCTGGATGGGATAGCAGTTCGTAGCCCAATTTATGGATTTTTGCCATGGTGACTACACACGTGTGCACCCGTGCATTGTCTTGATGGAACAGCACTTTTTTCTTCTCCAAATGCGGTCGTTTCTGCTTCAAATCAATATCGAATCTGTCCAATAGCTCTGAATAATATTCGCCGGTGATCGTTTTACCCTTTTCCAAGGTAATCGATGTGAATGACACCGCGTGCATCCCAAAAAACTGTGGTCATGACCTTGTTGGCCGACAGACCCACCTTGGCCTTCTTTGGTGCACGTTTACCCGGAGAAACCCACTGTCTTGATTGTTCCTTGGTCTCTGGTGTAGTGTGATGGATCCATGTTTCGTCTACGGTAACGAAACGCCGCAAAAACTCGTTCGGATTGCGGCTGAACATCGCCAAGCACTCCTTTGAAGTGGTCAAACGGTTGCGCTTATGGTCGAGTGTGAGTAATCGCGGCACCCATCGCGCTGATAGCTTTTTCATGTCCAAATATTCATGTAGAATTTGATGTACCCGCTCAGTTGAGATGCCTACAGCCTCAGCCACCTCGCGCACTTTTATTCTCCGATCGTCCAATATCATTCCATGGATTTTATCGACGATTTCTGGCGTGACAACCTCTTTTGGGCGACCTGAACGTTCGGCGTCACTTGTGCTGGTACGACCACAACGGAACTCAGTAAACCACTTCTTAACCATTGAAATTGATGGTGCAGAGTCCCCATAGTATTTATCAAACTTTTCCTTGGTTTCGGTGATGTTTTTTTTTACGCAAAAAATAATGCTTAATCAGCACACGAAATTCACTTTTTTCCATTTTCGTTAAAATTCACGAGGTTGTTTGCTTTCAATGGCTGTCAAACACAAACTAAATGGCGCAGCCTTCTCAAAATTTTACAGTTGTCTATTCATAGATGGCAGTTGACGGAAGCAGTGTTCAAGGTCCGTAGATGCAAAGCAAGCTTTGAAATATAGGTCATCGCAATGCCGCCATTTTCGCGCTTAGTAAAAGTTGCAATACGGCTGCTATCAAAGCCGACACGATCGTCATATGAGGCGCATGACGTTCTAAAACGTTGAATTAACGCTTAGTACCCAACTAAAAACAAGTCGAGTTGTCGCTTATTTCTGTTTTCATGTTAATTAACATGTTCCGCCATTTTCGCGCTACTGATAGTGGAAGTGTATGAGCTGACCTATATTTCAAAGCTTGCTTTGCATCTACGGACCTTGGCAGTGTTTAGAGTCACTGCATCTAGTTACCTAGGCCAGCTGGTCGACCAGAGTACCGCAAACCGCCACCATATTGGGGCAAACGAAGCACGAAATTGTTCATTATTTGTTCTGTATTGAATTTAATCAAATTCACGTTTACTTTAAAAGGTTTTTCTTATTCTGAAAGATCAAACCTCTAATATGTCAAACACGTAAAATGTGGTTTTAATTTGTCCATTATTAAATATCACCCTTCTCTGCCCCAATATGGCGGCGGTTTGCGTTACTCTGATCGACCAGCTGGCCTAGGTGACTAGATGCAGTGACTCTAGCAGTGTTGCATTTGAAGTTACTGCGCGGGAAATTCAAAAAGTCAGTGACTTATCAAACCACCCTCATACTTTCTTTAACATCTGGATTTGTAAAACTTCTGAGTGAATATCCATATCCTGAAAATTAGAAATCAACTTAATAAATTATATCATACCAATAAAGTAAAGTAAAGCTTATACTTATCCTTTTCAAGTTGTCTCCATTGAAAGTTCAATAAGACACATATAGGTAGATGCCATACGTGACAGGTATTCCTCTAGTATTCCTGAACTATCATAATAAGAGTACTAGTCAAGATTTGGGGTTAAGTTATCAACTGCATTGCGAGCATTATTAAATTGGGTGAGTCTTTAACATGAACTCCGTTGGAGACTCATTAAAAAGTTAGTTTCAATAAAAAAAGTTCATAATTTCATATTTATATTTAGACCCTGAGATCAAATGAAAGTCAAGAATAAACACATGTATCATCACAGTATATAGAATTATTCAGTTTTGTTATTCTTTGAATTAGCATTACCGTTCTTCTAGGTATATTTTGCAAATAACTAACGCTAACAATAATAAATACAATGTGATAAAACACTGGCTAAACAGTACACCCAATTTTTAGTTAGTAAAGTGTAAGTACTTTTCTTTAAATTAATTACAATTTCAATACTTTTCTACTAAGTGTTGATAAAAGATGTCTTTTAAGGCCAAGATTCGCTATAGCCTGATATATTTTGCAACGAAGATCAAATAGTTAGAAGTGAGACACACATAGCTGACTAATAAATGCTGTATGTATTTGCAGATCTAACTTGCAAGCAAAATTTAATTGCTTCTAACGTGAATGAGTCACAACAAAGTTGAGACTGAAATATGATATACACTGTTACAATGGAATGTTCATTTGCTTTAATAATTCTGTGTATAAATAGTAATAATAATGCGAAAAGAAAAGTAAAATATAATATCAAGTATCAGCGATATTGTTCATTTTCTTAATGTAATTAGTAATTATGATGTTATCGTCGTTTGCGATCATGGTTGAATTACTAAAACAAAATTTATTTGGTAGGTAATTTCTTAAATAATTTGATATGATTTAACAAAATTTTCTTGCTACATATATTATCACTAGTTGGTGTTCTAAGTGAGCGTTGAAAAACTGCACTTTACCGAAAGTAGGGGAGAGCCGCCCAAATTGAACTTTTTTTAGAAAAAGTTGGTATTTCAGGTCATCGTCGGTTATTTAAATTAAAATTCACACTAAGGCATACTTTATAATGTTTATCATATATTCAATTAAAAAATATATTGAAAAAAACATAAATTCTCTATTAAAATAATAAATTAGAAAAATGTGGAATCAGTTCGATTTAGGGAACCAGTCGCCTAAATTGAACCAAGAGTTCCCTAATTTTAACGACTAGCAGATATTCAAATAAACATCGTTCTAAATAATAAAACCAAAAAAAACTTAATTATTTACTATGACACTGGGTAATATTATACTAGAAATCACAATAATCCTGTTAAGTCTAACGACTGGAAGATGGAAATCCTCATCTTCTACCCCAGCACATTCTTCGTAGTCCCACTATGCACTACTTAGGCACCGTGCATTCATTTTCAAGTGAATTCAGGTAGTTATATCCTTACAATAAAGACATGAAGCATCTTCTGCACACGACTTTGCCAAACCATCAGAAGAACTGTTTGCCATTTGTCTTTTCAATGATCCTAACCAGTTCAATTTAGGCAACTCATTCGTTTTATTCAATTTAACCTGAATCTTTTTTTTTTCAAATTATAATCAGCGCCGAAATTGCGCGAGACTGTTTAAAATAGCATAACAAAATAATGGTATGTACTGCCTTCCAGACATTTCCGAAATTTTCTGCACCAGTCTTTACGAAACATACGGAGAAAATTACATAAATGAAGGCATAAACATACAATTTGCAATTACATCGATAATCGCGGGAACACTGTAGTCATATTGAAACTACAGCATTCTATAGTCCTCCTGTTACTATTTTCGACGATAGATGGCATTGCAATATAGTCTTTAATAGAGTCACTCTATATTACTTATAAGAGTTGGGCCAACGCGGGAATTGACGCTGATTGGTTGGATCCATTTGCACTAATGCCAATTTAAAAACACGAAGTTTGATAAAATTATGTAATAATACGACAGGTCTTTTCACTTCCTCATAAATTTATGTGGAAGTTACTTACTATGGTTACAACTGTTTCTGCAATTGTATCCATAGGATAAATTGTATCCATAACAATTAACTGACAAATAAAGTTACAAGATGGTGAAAAGATCGCCCTTAATTTGACAAATAATATGATGTTTAGTAAGAATTTTTATGTATTTCTCTTCAAGTTTTTAAGAAATATAAATTGCAATTGAAGGGTTGATGTCAAACACGGCATTTGTCAAAAAACTGTAACCTTTAGGAGAACCAAAAACTAATGTAAGGCCAAAGTTTTTATTATTTGGAACTATGTGCAGTTTATGAAACATTCTTACACAATCCAAAAATCTGTGGTTTTTGACGAAAATTTGGCAAAACAGATTTGTTATTTTTTTATTAAACATAAGATACATTTTAATTAAATCGGTCTGGCAGATTTAAAAAAAATTAAAATAGGTATGTATATACTTTTTTAAACAAAAGATTCATATCTCTAGCATGAAAGAAAAAATATATGTAAGCACTGCTGTTGTCGTCCTCGACAATGTCACCTAGGTCTTCATTAGTGCCCAGAATATCATAGAAACCACGGTGTTCTCGATTAGATAATACTGCACAAAGGGCTTGAAGATCTTTTAGTTTTGCATGATTGATCTCGATAGGTACACGTTGTAATTCACTAGTAATATGGTCTTGCTTCTAATTATGCATTGTCTCTACGTTCCAGAACAGCTATCTCTTATTCTATAAATTTATTTATTTAACACAAAAATGTTATTGCCTGAATGTATGCCATACATTTGCGAAGACTTTAGTGGAATAGGTGGTCGACTATTCTTTACAAAAAACTTATCAGTCGACAGTTTGAAGTTACAAATATCTTTCTTGGTCGCCCCATTTGATAAAATATGCAAAATATGTTACTGAGTAATAACTCTGAAATAAAACGATTTAAAAAAGCAAAATATTTTCACTACTTTTCCAGTGTTTTTGTTACGGAAATAATTCAAATGGAAATTGACTTACTAGAGCACAAGAGACATTAACAGTTTTTCTTGTAGCTGAGAGTAGTTTCTTCTTTTCTCAATTTTGCAAATAAAATATGAATATATATTACTCTAATTAGGAATTTTATATATTAATCAATTCAAATAAGCTATGGTAAATTATAATGAAATAAATGTCAGGTTATGAAACATTTGACATTTGCCAGGCAAACATAACCAATCATTTTTGCAATGTATATTTTTGGATCCAAAATGGCGGATTGACATTCGCGTTGGCTCAACTCTTATAGGTAATATAGAGTGACTCTAGTCTTTAAAAAGATAATTGACTGGTTCAATTTAGGAGGCGGTCCAATTGGGGCGACCCTCCCCTATATTGTCTATTAAAAGAAATACTTCTAGGGAATCCTTCGTTTTCGGCATTTTGTAAAAGGCACAATACCTTCTGTTCACATAAACCGACTATTATTGTAGACTTCTTGTAAACCCTATCGTAAATTTGTAAATTATCCCAAAGCCTGCTTTATTATACTATAGCGGTACTTGCGGTACGGGTCTAATAAAAATGACAAAGTCTCGGCAAAGATAACTACTTTATAATAATAGCGTTTAAAGATGCATTACATCAGAACTAGTCAAAAAGCAGCCTGTCCAGCCACTTTTAACTCAACCTTTAAAACAGAACATCGGAATGTAATTTTGTAATCGCAGTTTTACGAATCCGTTTGAAAAATTTCTTGAGCTTGGTTGTTGCATTTTTATGTACAGTTGGTTTCAAAATAATCGAGTACAGCCTTTTTAAGTGGTATAAATCATGTTGTCACAATGACAAATAAAATGTCAAAGTTAGTTGTCAACTTATGTCACAAAACATAACCTAAATAAATAAAGATCATTTTACATTGTAAAAAATTTTCATAATCATGGACTACTGATTTATAAAGTGTATTCGATTTTTTTGAAACCAACTGTACCACAGACAACGAAATTTTTACATAAGTTTACAAATGTTTACCGTACTGCTATAGTTTTCGTGTTAGTACATAAGTATGCTTACATAAGTAAGCGTAGCATGTATTAATATAGCATAGTGTAATTATCGTGTAGTGTATTCTAGTGTAACGTAGTGAAGTGTAACAAGTACTTATATACCATATTGTACGTGCAATTTATTTATGTAAGATTATGCCACGATTAACGGTATCAGCTAGAAGAAAGAGCATACGTCGAAGAATGCAAAACGTTTCTGGTTTTACAAGGTCTTCCCAAAAAGTACAATCAGCAGAATTTGTTTCTGTTGATTAACCTTTAATTTCATTAGATCAAACTTCATCTTCATAAGATCAACCTTCAACTTCAACAGGTCAACCTTCAACTTCATTTGATCAACTTTCAGCTCCAGCACATCAACTTTGTACTTCCACAAATAGTAGCCACAGCCCAGAAGAAATTCCACCTACTTATACTACTGACGTTGAAAATGAGGTGTTCAATGTTAAAAAAGAGCACGAAGATGTCAGTGGAAGGAGAATTGTGGAAATTCCTAATTTTTTAATGCAATTATACATTTTCCTCATGTTGGATTGTTTTCGCGTAGAAAGGAACATCTGAAAATGGTTTCTGAGCAAAGAATTGACCTGCAAAGTAAAATTGTTGTTCAATGTGAGATGTGCGGAGTTAACATTGTTATATCAACTGACTGTAATGATCAGGCAATGGATATTTAAACAAGGCAGCAGTTCTAAAAAGTATCGCAACCGGAATAGGATGTACTCACAATTGAAGAAAATGTTGGCTAATTGTGATATTCCTTGCATGGGCCCAAATCTTTATGCAAAAGCAGAACAACTTCTTGCTACTTATATTGAAGAAACTGCATGGGAATATATGGAAAAAGCTGTTTTAGAAGAATCGCGTTTAGCAATTGAAGAAGGCCGAGTTGATTCAGACGGCATTACATTCATTACTGTTATTGCAGATGGATCCTGGAGTAAAAGATAATACAGAACCAACTATAATGCAGCTGTCGGAGTTGGCGTTATTGTTGGTAAAAAAAACGAAAAAAAGGTGTTATTCTTAGGGATTACAAATAAATACTGTTGTATGTGTAACCATGGTAAATCAAAACATTCTGAAGCTCCCCCGCATAAATGTCTTAAGAATTGGAAGTTCGTCCGTATGGTAAAAAATCCAAGAATGCTTAACGTGGAGCACCTGTCGTTAGACTTAATCCCGACGTTCCTTCCAGAAGGAAGCAATTGAGTATGGACAGAAAGTAATTAAAAAAATCGAATGTCGTAACCATCTTCTACGAAATTTTTGTAGTAAATTAAGAGAACTGACCCAAAAAATAATAAGCAGCACAATGATAATTGTTTTTTGTTGTATAATATGAATAAGCTGAACAACTCTATCAAACGAATGAAGTCGGGTATACAAGGTGTCGTTCTTTTTTATATTACAAATGCAACTTTAACTCATTGTGAGAGAGTACAACAGCTGAGAAATGACATTTTGAACTGTCCTCATCATGTTTTTGGGGATCACAATAATTGCGCCACTTACTTTTGCAAGGACCCAAACGTGAAAATGAAAACAATTGGATTATTGACTTCAAAGACTCGGGATAATATCAAGACATAATGGTTGTTACTGACAGAGTAGCGCTTAATTCTGAAAGTTTTGCCATGAAATATGGACAATAACGCTGTCGAATGTTAAACTCTATAGTTGCAAAATATACAGGAGGTAAACGAATTACCTTTACGGGAAATAGTTCCTATAAAACACGATGCGAAGCAGCTGCTTTAACTTTCAATCTTGAACCAGGCCATATTTCGAACGTAATCCATAAAAAGGTAGTTGGCAAAAGTCCTGGACAATTTACAAAAACTACGTGAAAGCTGCGAAAACCAACTAAAAGTGGGTTACATGTCGAAAGAGACCGTTTATGTGAAAAATCACAAAGAAGGAAGACTTACAAGTCGGTACCAGCCGATAGCGAATATGGAAAAGTAGAGGAAGAAAACATGCAGGTTATCGGCAGAAGAAGATTCTTTAAAAGAAATTTTACAAGTAATGAAAAAATTAAAGACGAATTACATCTGATACAGTTAGAAACAACTGGTCAGAATAATAATCTACTTTGGCGTCAAGAAAGATCATCGCGAATAACAGCTTCTAATTTTGGTAAGATTTGTAAAATGAAAAGCTTAACACATTGTTAAAAGAAACCATTAGAAATGAAGAGTTATGGAGAAGAACAAATCAAGCAGATATAAATATGGAGATAAGAAGGAGAAAGTATGGCTGGCTGGGGCTCACTCTGCGTAAAAATGGAAATGAAATTGGTAAGAAGATACTAAAATGGAATTCTGAAGGAAACAGAAAAAGGGGGCATCCAAAAGGTACCTGGAGAAATATAGCAGAAAAGGAAACGATGACGATTTCGGAGCTGGCACAAATAGCAGTAGACAAGAAGAGTTGGAAGGACTATATTAAAACCCTGTGTCCCTTAAGGGAATAATGAGACCTATTATTACTATTATTTATTATAACACATTGTAAAAATATAGTCAAAAATCTGTTGTATAGCACTTTTAAAGGAAATCTCGCTACACGATGGGGACAAGATCATGAAACAGTAGCACTTAGAGAAGTTCAAGAGAAATCTAATATCCAAATTCGACAATGCGGACTTTTTATTGATAAAGATGATTTCTTTTTGCATCACCAGACGGACTATTAAGCGATGACGGATTAATTGAAATCAAATGCCCTGCATCAGCTGCAAGGATAAAAGTTATAAGTGTTGTTAAAGAAAAGAAAATTAAATTTTTGGAAAACCGGGCTGGTGAAATCTGTTTAAAAAGAACTCGTAATTATTACTTTCAAATACAAGGACAGTTACATATTACGAACCGCAATTATTGTATATGCGTTGTATGGACACCTCAAGCAATGATAAGTGAAAAAAACTGATATACCTTTTATTTAGTAGGACGTGTAATTTCCGACAGAAATTTGATTTTTGTTAAAATTGCAACTTAGTATACCCTTTTTGCAATCAACGTTTCAGTTAAATTAAGAAATAAGATTCAATTAAATTAAATTAAGGAATAAAATAAAATACCATAAATAATAATAGACCGCGCATAATATGAACTTATTTTAACAGTGTAGCCTGCATGAGTAATTAACCATCGAAAACTATTGCCATTGCGCCTGATAGTTAGGCAATTGTATTAAGAAAAAACCCGTATCTTATCATCGTAAATGTAAGATATTTTAAAAAGTAGAAGACATTATACGATGGGGTTTTTACTAAATGAAAGAAAAAACTTAAATTGAAGTACCTACGACGAGATTTATTTAATTTTATGTTTATCAGGCCTGCTTTGATTAGTCGAAAATATACTAACTTTAGCAATTTTTTTCTAAAACAGATTACGTTTTGTAAAGATATTCGAGTCGTAGGTACCTACAGAAAACCTATCTTAACACATTATTTTTCTACTAGCGAATCTTCCCCTTAAGGTACGTTTAGATCTGAGACTTATTGCTTGATATATATGTCAGACACTAATTGTGGTTAATGTAAACGGTGGGGAATTTCTGTCGGACATATATGTTTCATGTGTCGGCAATTTATATCGACACATGTATATGGTTAGATGTAAACGCTAATTATTTTTGAATTCCAACTTGCATGAAATAAATTGCATTAGTTGAGTATTCGTCTACTTTTATAAAAGTATCTGGAAGATATTTCGTTTTATTAACCCATTTAAAACCACTATTATACAGAAAAACTACAAATTAATTTTTTTGTGTTTTGATATTTTTATTAACATTAACTGAAACTGTTTAATAATACAAAAAAAATATTAAATAATATATCAGAACATAAAAAATTTAACGTTGCGTAAACGCAACGCTCTAATTTATAATCACGTTTTTTCGAAACTATATAAGTTTTTGACTTTTTATATCAACAGTAAAATCTTTTGATAAAAATTAAAATTTTTATTTGTAAGAGTAATTTTTTAACGACGTTTCTGTTACCCATGTAATAGTATTCAAAATTCAATAAATTCAGGCTGTAATTTTGATAAAATAAGGATTGAATTTAAATAGAAAAAAATATGCTACATTTAGTTTCACACTATAAAATCACATAGAAGTTATAAAAACAGACATGAATTAGACACAACATACTTAAAAAAAATTTCATTTGGAGTGTTGCGTTAACATTACAAACGTTCATATACGAAGCATTAGAAAGAAATAGACGGAGTTTATTGTATTTTTATAAAATTGCAAATGTAGCAAAAAGAAAACGCTTATTATTATTAGAAAAAAAAATTAAATCAATTGGATAGTAAAAGAGTTGTAGAAAGAAATGTATACGACATAAGTATAATAAATTTAGTATATACAGATGTAAACGGTTCATATATTTATTGCAAACTTTCAGAACATCGAGCATTTCATACACATATTGGTGATATAAATCTCAAGTAATTTCTATCTGAATGTAAACGATCAGAGCGATTTATGTCCCGACACTTGACACATATGTCGGACAAAAGTGTCAGATGTAAACGTACCTTTAGCAAGTACTACCGAATAGAGACACCAGTCAAAGAATATACAGTGGTAAACGTATTAAGTGTAATTTGCAGTGATACTTTACAGAGACATTTGAGAAGGGCCACATTAGAAGAAATGTTGGCTAAAATGTTATCAGTGACAATTCGTAATATGACAATGAATCCAGGGTCTGTTACGAGTTCCAAGACTTTCAATATCAAATAATGTAATTCAACTGTTGTAATTGAGCGAAGCGGAAGAAATATCTTATTTTATTAGAAGAGTAATGTAGACAGTCCATGAATAACAAATCATAGAAAGATTTTTGAAATTGAAGTAGCTTTATGTGTCGAGTTCATAGATAGGATTCTCTGTTTTACTGCATATAGTAATTTTTTCTTTAATGGACATATCAGCAATCAACAACCGATGCTGTCAATACGTAGGTTGCTTAAATCGTGATATATCAGTGCGAAGACATTGTTTAATCAACTAATTTTGATCATGAAATTGCTGAGAAATATTAAAATATATAGATATAATTGAAAAAAGGGAAATTTTCTATTTTTGCATAATAAACACGATTTAACTATTTTTCAAAATGTCATGTGCAGCCTACTCAAATTTTTCTTCAAATTGGCCCCACTAATATATTTTAGTTCTTTGTTTCTCGAAAAGCGGCGCCACAGGAAGGACCCTTGGCCTACTTCCCTCAAACATTTTAGAGCTTATGAGACGGCCATATAAACCCCACTGGGTTTATTAATGCAGTTGCCATGATATGCAGTTGGACCAATATCGCTTGGTTTGTAAAGATTTCCTTTACCAACTCAACATGTAATATACTATTATTCACAATCATATTGCAATATGATACAGATACAACTTCAACGTGCGTTGACAATCTTTTACTAATCTTGAATCTGACTATGAAGTATATACCAAACATTTACATTTCTCAGATTATAGTTGTCAAGTACTAATCTATTCTTGTCATGGAGGAAATCCTAGAATAATTAAAACTCTAAATCTCTAGGACTATTCCCACAAACGTATGTGTGATGTCAACAAATTAAAGAAGATACCCCGATACTGTTTCAAGCTTATTTGCTAGCATCAGTCGAGGATAATCTCCAATTTGCACACACCATCCATGCTTTATATAAGCCCCAAATCTACATTAATACGAAGAAGCAAGGTCCGTAGATGATGTAAAGCAAGCTTAAAAAGATAGGTCGTCTCGATGGACGCCATTTTCTTGCCCACTGACATTTCTTGGCGAAGCCACCATGATTGTGTTTTGACATTATTTCCGTCTTTTTGATACTTGAGGTATCTGTGTATGTTGTTTATTTTATAATCAAAGTTGATAAATATATCAGCGATCACATTAAAATTTGTAGAAATCACCCCAAGTTGACAAAATATTTAGTTTTTTGTTAAAAGAAAATATATGTCATTTGCAACGTGCAACGATTGTACTGGGTGATTTTTTAAATTTCTGATCTAGAAAGCCATGACATAATTTTAAAACAAAAGATGCGGAAAACGTAGGGCGTAGTTTGAATCGTTCGATTTGTCACAACTGTCAGATTTCAAAAATGTTGACATAAACAGTTAATTTGTGTATAGATGCTGAAGGTCAACATTTCCAACAGTTGTTGTAAATTTTGAATAAATATTGTGTTAACAATGTAAATTGTTATAATTGTGAATAAATCTTGCTATTTCTTAAATCCAAGGAATAAAAATTGAAGCGAGTTGTAACCATAACCTAAACTTCTCAAGTCAATAATCACATCGAAATTGCACTTAAACTCGCAATAAAATGCACACTTTGGTAAAAGCATGTTTCGCAAATGATCACTGTTTAAATATTTATCAATTTGTTTAATAAATGTAAAAGTAAGTAGTCAATTTGTCACATAAATGACATTTGGAATAGCAGTGTGATCAACGCTACGCCCTACGTTTCGGTGACCTTCGATACGGCGTAAAAATCACGGCTTACTAGATCAGAAATTTAAAAAATCACCCGGTAGATCCATTAATGTAATAACAAATGATGCACCATTAAAATTAAACATAACATTTCCTGTATGTAAATATCATTAAAATTAGACATACATATAATTTTGTAATGTTTTAGCGCCAAAAACATAGTGTACTATTCTGTATCTAACAGTTGTTTTGAAAAATATTTTATTTTTTCGCTTTTTATTAACAAAATAAAAAGTTTTCGTAGCATTGACTATACCTCAATTTTAAATTTTCCGCCGTTTTCATGCCCATTCAATAGTGAAAATGTATGAGACGATCTACTGACGTTCTACTGACTAGTTGTTCAGCAGTCGCTAGAAGCAGTCGGTACTTCTAGCGACTGCTGGCCAGCTCGGTTCTATTAAGATCAAGTCTGACTGTTTTTTGAGAAACTATATTCAATAAATTAACACTCTACCAAATTTCAGCTTTTTCAAATCACTTCTTCACATTGACCTCATTTTGAAGACATGCGACCACAGCATTGGTGCTGATGCAACGCGTACGATCATTACGTTGTCTAACGACTGCTTTCCAGTTTTTTATTACATAAACTGCTTAGTGATCAATTTTCAGCTTTTAGAAAACACTTAATTGACACTACTTCTTGTTGCAACTTTCAAACTGCGCCGATGGCGAGTGTCCCCATATCCGAGTTTCTTTTGTATAGGATATTTATTTACACCCTAAATATAAGCTAATATTAAAATATTAGCCTTTACAAAACTCTTACACTTTTTGGTCGCCAGCTCTTGGGCTATTAAGGGGGCGTTATTGACGCAAAATATTAGCGTCAAAATATAGCTCACGTTTTTCATTCAGTTTTCTTTTAATAATCGTTTTTTTAGCAAGATAACGTTTGATGTCGATTGCTAGACTGTTAAGGTGGTGTGGAGCATAGTTTGTAAGGAGTAGATATCTAAAATAAATTTTATAATCGTAGTCGAACATCGCCAATTTTGTAGAATTAACGTTTTCTAAAAAATAACCAAACTAAACATAATACAGTCATTATAACACTGTTTAATCGCAAAATCTATGACAATGGATACATGTTTTTGTTTACTTATTTAGTATTGATTGAAATAAAATAGATGTTCACGGCGCGAAAACTAAATATGGCAGCACGAAAATCAGTCATGTTTAGTTGAACGCTTTCTGCACCAGGAAGCGTTGGGTGGTAATATTCGCGGTACATTTAAAAGTAATTTAACTTTCCTAATATTTTAACTAATTATTTAATAAATTCCCGAAGTAAATGTTGTTTTTCTTTACTTAAGAACATGACGGTTCATTTTTGAACTAAACTAAATAACTAAACTATTTCACTCTTAATTAGTCCTGATTAATTTCTTAAAACGAATATATATATTTTTAATGATTTAATATAATAATACTTTTCTTTTTCTTAAAACCAGCAAGAACAACTAATATTTTTAAATGAAATAAATAAAGATTATTAAAAGTTTCACAGTTTTATTAAAATATACCTGACAATATTGTTTCGACAGCTATGCTGTCATTATCAAAGGTAATATAATTATAAACAAACACGTCGCTAAGGTAGATACAAAATAGGTAACTAGATAAAATAATAATAATAATAATAAAAATTAATAATAAAAATCATAATTAAACATCTAATACTTCCAGTAACGGAGAATTATTGAGCTCAAGTTGTTCATTCATTAAAGGTACCCTGAGTTTGTGTTTGTATATCTCAAAGGCTTCTAAAATGTCTAATTTGCGTTTGTTATTACAAAAATGTAGGAATTTAATATTATTTTGAGGAGTCATTGTGTGATTTTGTTCTAAAAGGTGTTTGGCGTAATTCGATTTTTCAGGATGTTTATTTTTGTAATGACGTACGTGTTCTTTATATCTTATGTCAAAATTTCGAAGTGTTTGTCCAATATATACCGAACTACAAAAAGAACAATTTAAACGGTAAATGCCCGATTTCATGATATCATGTGTTCTGTCTTTGGCATTAAATACGAGTTGGGACATGTACGATGCCAGATTTTAATTGGCTGGATCCAATGTCAAGGAGTACATGATCTTAATAGTCTGGCACTTTGTTTTTTAAATTGTATAACAACATTTACATTACATTACATCCTAATACACATTTTCTTTATGAAATTAAATTTTCTTAATATAATATATGTATTTTTTTATAAGTAAATAAATTATTATAATAATGTCGAATCGAAAGACTTATTGACATCTATGTACGTAGTTTGTCAAGAAACAATTTGTCAAATCAAACAACTGAAGATTGATAGGTGAAAATACTTTATGAGAAATCAAGTCGTTCATGACATTGGATCCACATGTCCTAACTCTTATCTTATATAACCTGTTAGTATTATACAGGAACTCTAGTGGCTCCCAATTAAACATGGCCAAAAAAGGTATTCAAATGTTAAAAGTTACTTGGAACAAATAACGATTCATGTTGGCACACTACTAACAGATATGGATGAACTTATATCCATGAACATTAAAAATTGAACGTAAGCACTTTTGTGGAATTACAAGTCCAATAATTAGTACAAGTTGATAAAATATTTTAACCTGATATGAATATGATGTATTCTTGTAAACGAAAAAGTAGTCCACCTTGACAGTTTTGTCTGTGTTAAATCTAACTTGCTGCAATGCATTTAATGCATCTTTTAGATTTATCTATTACTCCAAATGACACATGTACTTGCTAATGTTCATAACGTTCTTGAAAATCCAACCTAAGAAAAAAAAATCGTGACAACCCTCATCCAAAAACAACCTGAATCAATGACGGCTCGTGCCTTAAGAACGTGGGTTGGCCAAAGAATAGCTCTAGTTCTTCTTATTTGATTGACTTTTCATGTCCTCTCTTGAGGATATAGTCTAATTGATTAAGTTAATTAGTTAATTAATTGCTTTTGCTTTTTTCTGTAATCTATTAAGTTTGCTGGCCATTACCGCTGCTCCATCATATATTTGACCCACTAATTTCCTTTCAATATTAAAGTGACCGAAATTTTGGATCAGTACATTAAAAATATCACTTGCACTTTGACCTTCACTAATATTAAAAAAACCGAGAAACCGTTCCAGTACTCGACCTTCGCAAACAAAACGAAAAATAACAGACATCTGAGACAAGCAGCTGATATCCCTATTCTCGTCTATTTCCCACGAAAAACAAGAAGCGCTATTAATTTCGTCGTGAACTTTTTGCATTAAAATTTTTGTTATCGACTCGATTAATTCATTTTGAATTGTCTTTGATAACAATGTAAAAACAGATGATTCAGAAGGATCTATAAATTTATTAAAATTTTGGCCCAACGTCGCAGCAAATTTATCTAATTCTTTCAAGTTGCCCTGATTACGTGAATTCATTGTTTCGTCATCGCCCCGAAATGCCAGTTCTTGTGTGGACAAAGAAATTACCAATTTATTAAACGCTTCAACATTTTTCGATTTTCACGCACAGTTTCATTGTATTTATTTATAAATTCTTGATGAGCAGTGTCTAACGCATTTACAATATTGTGTATACCGAACAGTTTAAATCTTAATGCTGAATGTGTGTGTTCTTCTGAAATCTCATGTTTAGCTAAAGCGTGATTAATTTCTTTTAAATTGTCATAACCTTACAAAAATTTTCTTATTTTTAAACTGGTATACTTGACTTCTTATGCAGGCAGTTTAAGCAAGAGTATACTACATTACTTTTAATTGCGATCACAAAATTAAAAATCCATGAAAATATTTAAAATAATATCGACAGATACAATGAAGTTCGACTCCTTTTATGAATGTATTGTTTTTCAAATATGTTATGTATTTCAAACTGCTAAGAGCGGTCAGGCAGGTCCTGGCTGTACTTGGTATGAAACAAGTTACGCTAACAGATACACGAAGTTCTGCGCTGTAACGACGTCTAGAACACAGATCGTAGGTGGTGGATTATCTCAGGAGTTTCAAAGCAACTACCAGTACTACGTAGGCTGGCCGACCCCAGTAACTTTTAAATGTGAATCTCGTTAAATAGTTTTTGGGTATAAACACTACATTTTTACATTACATTTTAATGATTGTAATTTAATGATTAGTTATTTAATTTAATTGTAATTTAATATTTAATCTTTCTTATTATTTAAAATATGAAATAAAGATAAAAATATTTATTTTACAGAAAATAATAATTTTTCTTCATAGTATCATTTGGTACGGTCGACCTTTCCGTCCCTGTCGAGCCGTCACTGATCTGAATGACTTAAGTTTACTGATTAAAATTCATCGTAGTACATTGTTAAATTGCAGTTTTGCAGATAGGACATTTTGGCTTAGCAAGGCAATATAGGTGGTGAAGTTATTTTATTGTTCCTTCTCCCTTTTACGAAAGTGTAATTTTCTATCTTGATAAGGCAACCGAAAGCGAAAGTAAAACATACAAGGTGGTTGCTAGGTATGAAAAACTTTCGGTCCCTGGACAACGAAGTAAAATTGTCAATTTTTTAAAATATTAGTTATTTACATTACAAGCTGCGAAAGCTTACTTTTAGGTGCAAGGTGTTTTTGATTGGTCGAGGCGAAGCGTAAGCGTAGCCGAGGTTAGTTGAAAACACCGAGCACTTGAAAGAGCTTTCGCAGCGTGTAATGTATTAAACTTTTCATTCTCCCCTTGACATTTATTAACCACCGTAAATAAATAAATAAAATGATCTTGGTTATTGTTTCCAGCCTTACTTTGTGGAACTCCTTATTACCTTTGATAATGACAGCTTACCTGCCGAAACAATATTGTCAGGTTATATTTTAATAAATACTGTGAAACCTTTTACTAATCTAATGATTCAATGATCATAATAAAATAATGTTTGTATACACAACAGTATTGTTACCAAGGTAATGTTGACAACAGCCACCTTATAATACACTCGAGGAAAAAAACGCACCACTTGAAAACGCACCAAAAATACCAAAATTCTAAACCGTCATAACTCGGCGGATTTTGGACGAAGATGGATGAACCTTTGAGTGCTAAAAAGTTTAAAGTGTCTAGTTTAAGGGCGTACGAGCTAATGTTATGTAAAACTCTTTCCGCCCCCCTCGACCGACTGCAGAAAAAAATGTTTTTTATTAAAAAAATGTCAAACTTTAATAGCTTGTTCGGCGTACCAAAAAAATCGTGGACCCTATCGACCGCCAAGGCAATAAAGTTCAGTTCTTTTTCTGTCAAGTTTTTAAAAGTTTGAGTGCCTACGATTTTTTGGCGCAAAGTTATGAATTTTTGAAATTTACCCTGCATTTTGTCGAGTGTTTTTCCACTCCTGCCAGCGACATTATTATCGGTTGAGTTTGAATCTTATCTTTTCCAAATTCAAATATTTAGAAAAATGTTTAATTAATAAAAATATTTTTTTATTAACGTTCATTTTTTTAACGGGTAACCGCCGACAACGTTACCCGATGTGCAAGTGCCTAAATTAATGTTTTGATTTTTATTTTACTAATATTTTGAAATTAATCAGTATCAGAAAGTTATTTGAAGCGTTACAATGCCACAATGAACGGACATTCAACATTATAACGTGCACGAATTGTTGCTCTTTTGGAGGTAGGAGTTAGTATGCGACACACACACACGATGTGCAAAATCCGACCGACAACCTGCTCATGGTTCACATCGGGTAACGCTGATGGCGGTTACACGTTAAAAAAATTAAAGTTAATAAAAAAATGTTTTTATTAATTAAAAACATTTTTCAAAATTTTTGAATTTGGGAAAAAATGTTCAAACTCAACCGGTAATAAAGTCGCTGGCAGAAGACGAAAGACTCCCGACAAAATGCAGGGTAAACTAAAAAAATTCATAACTTCGCGCCAAGTAATCGTAGGCACTCGAAATTTTGAGAACTTTACAGAAAAAGGGCTGAGCTTTATTGCCCTGATGGTCGATTGGGTCCACGGTTTTTTTGGTACACAGTAGAAGCTGTTAAAGTTTGACATTTTTTGAATCAAAAACATTTTTTATTCTTCGGGGATTGGCGGGGAGCGGAAAGGCTTAAACGAAACATTCGCTCACACGCCCTTAAACTAGACACTTTAAACTTCTTAGCATTCAAAGGTTCATCCATTTGCGTCCAAAATCCGCCGAGTTATGACGGTTTCAAATTCTGGTATTTTTAGTGCGTTTTCAAGTGGTGCGTTTTTTCCCTCGAGTGTGTTATATTTTAAAAAATTTGACAGTTTTACTTCGTTGTCTAGGGACCGAAAGCTTTTCATACCTAGCAACCACCTCGCATGTTTTACTTTCGCTTTAGGTTGCCTTATGAAGATAGAAAGTTACACTTTCGTAAAGGGGAGAATGAAAAATATAATAAGGTGGCTGTTGTCAACATTACCTTGGTAACAATACTGTTATATATATAAACATGATTTTCATTCTCCCCTTTACGAAAGTATAACTTTCTATCTTGATAAGGCAACCGAAAGCGAAAGTAAAACATGCGAGGTGGTTGCTAGGTGTGAAAAACTTTCGGTCCCTGGACAACGAAGTAAAACTGTCAATTCTTTTAAAATATAATATTATAAGGTGGTTGTAGTCAACATTACCTTGATAACAATACTGTTGTATATACAATAGTGTATTACATATATACCCAGGGACTAAAGTGCATCTTTTAATCCCGAATGTGAGTTTAAACACATGAAGGATTAAAAGGCACTTTAGTCCAGTGGTATATACGTTATTTTTTGCACGTCCTAAAGGACTTAATCGCAAAAATTCAAAATTTCGAAAATTTTTCCGAAAATTTCGTTACATGTCATTCTGACAATTGAACTGCAAACGCCAAAATCACATAGTTTTAGGATAATAAATCCTAACATGTACCGCGATTACTTTTTATGTTGTTTACTTGTTGTCATGGAAACACTTTTACTCCCTCAGGGAGTAAAAGCGCTACTTTACTCCCTCTTTTCGGGGACTAAAGTAGAGCCTTATATATAGGACGTGCAAAAACATTATTTTATTATAATCACCGAATCATCATTTTATTTATTTATTTACGGTGGTTAATAAATGTTAAGGGTAGAATGAAAAGTTTAATACATTACACGCTGCGAAAGCCCTTTCAGGTGCTCGGTGTTTTTAACTAACCTCGGCTACGCTTATGCTTCGCCTCGGTCAATCAAAAACACCTTGCACCTAAAAGTAAACTTTCGCAGCTTGTAATATAAATAATTATTTATTATAATCACTGAATTATCATTTTATTTATTTATTTATGATGGTTAATAAATGTCAAGGGGAGAATGAAAAGTTTAATACATTACACGCTGCGAAAGCCCTTTCAGGTGCTCGGTGTTTTTAACTATCCTTGGCTACGCTTACGCTTCGCCTCGGCCAATCAAAAACACCTTGCACCTAAAAGGAAACTTTCGCAGGTTGTAATGTAAATAACTATTAGAGTTCCAAGTTATTAATGCTACTGTTAAGTTAAAAGCTTGATGGATTAGACGTGCAAAACCTTTTTTTTAAACTCATTGCTCTTTGGATTAAATGTGTTTGCTCAACACTAATACAGCAATTCAACTCTGCAGAAAAATGACCGTAAAGTTAAATGGCTGACATTATGTTGTCACTGTAATTTTTCTGCAGCATTTAAGTCGCTTTATAGGTGCTGGCCATATCCAATGATCAATTGTTGACACATAAATGAAATTGGAAATACGCAAAGGGTATAATGATTTTCCTAAAGTGTAACTTGACCCAATTTATTAGTATAACTAATATGTAATAATTTTTATGTTTAGAAGCTCCATCGAAATGTTCAATAGATCATGCAATTGTTGAAGTAGATCTCTTTTATGAAGAAATGATGGCTAAAATGAACTTCTTGAAACGAATGAGACCAAAGAATAAATTTACTTTGTTCTCTGATCTTGAAGACAATAAATGTGCTACGGAAAGTTTAGTTTCTTCCTTCGCCAAGAAATCATATAATCCAAACATTAATAAATTAATGGACATAATTTGCAGATTAGATAATAAAATTGTAGAACGCGATAAATCACTTGAGGTATTCTCAGTATTATTTATTTATATATTTTTGAGTTTATTAACATTAAAAATTATTTAAAAGTATTCAAGGTGGCTACCAATAACTTGATGTTATGTTAACCGTCTGAAGAAAATAGTATGTAATTGGTAGCAGTATTAAGTAATTGGAATAGTAACAATATCTTTATTCATTAACTTAATGGAACCACTACAAGAACAAGCTCATAACCAGACAGTAGCTCCCCCTTACTCCAAGAAGGGACAGTAATCAAACGCCTTTAAATTTTTGACAAATTACAAATATATATTTTTAACGAAATAAATATATCATCTGAATCTGACTGATTTG
Source organism: Agrypnus murinus (assembly GCA_929113105.1). Lineage (NCBI taxonomy): Eukaryota > Metazoa > Arthropoda > Insecta > Coleoptera > Elateridae > Agrypnus > Agrypnus murinus. The sequence continues at coordinate 96,331,561 of OV816026.1, forward strand.
TTATTTCATTTATTCAGTTTATTTTTAAAACTGTAGGGAAGTCAGTTACAGTGCTGACTGCTTAGAATTAGACATTCTATACTATACTTATCCATGCTAATGACCCGTCAAAAGATCATTTGGCAAAACAGATTCCATTCGGCGTTTTTAAGATTTCAGAATACTTCTGCTGACAAGAGACCACAAACCACACTTCCAGCTCACAGTTAATATAATACTCATATTTCGTTAATATATATAACTCATAGACTCTATCTCAGACTGCAGCCTATTATAAACTATGTGATGTGTGTTCTAAGATCTGTAGCCTTTGATAGAGTAAACTCTACACACAGTGTATAGTACCTTATATAATATAGTTTATAGTTCATAATTTACGAGGATTAGTTAATAATATACGAGGTAACCACCATAAATTCTCGGCCCGGCAGGTTTCTACAGGTGCTAACATGTTCAAACTCGGTTGCGTCATAGTTGAACATGTAAGAGGCCTACACTATACACGGTGAGTCATTACGGAGTATTCGGACTTTGCCAGTGGTTAGATAACCATTAAAGAAAGAAAATTCCTATATACCATTTTTCTTGTATTTCTATACTTTTGGAGAAAAACGGCATCGAAGTTCAGCCTAATGTTTTCAAATTTAATAGTATGAATGCACATGACACATATTTTAAAAGTTCAAGCAGATATTCAATACTACTAGAATGTGCAAGGATAGCGTAATAAAGTAATAAAAACGTCTTTATTTTGGCCAAGTGTTTCGTAGAATAACAACAGATAAACAGAATTAAATAAACAAAGCATGTTGAGAACGACCTCTCTGATTACTAAAAAAGACAATTTCAAATTCTTTTAATAGGCACATTAACCCCTATGTGTAATACAATACTGCAGGTTTGTGAATAAACACATCTTTTGAGGTCAAGATCGAGGAGATACCCGATACTATTTGGTTTCTCAAATGATAACAAATTGCAAACCCCTTGCACTGCAGCTTTTAGTAATAAAACGTAACAGTACTTGTACTTGACTATGTAAACATATCCATCAATCATTCAGGGTTGTTGAATTAAACCGTCAAAAAGAATAATAAGGTTTTAATAATGGGTCAGTATTAAAATGATGTCATTTCTGTCTGCGTTTACTATTAGAATAAAGGGGAATCCCCCGGATTAATAGATTGTTTTGTTTTAACATCTAAAAAATGGAATGTGCGTCGTTTGCATCCTTGTGCTTGTTTAAACAGATATTACGTTTTAACTGATGGTGTCAATTTCTAAAGATCTTGCATTTATTTCTATTCCCCTTAACTACACTGACCTGCATCAATTATACGTACTTTTCTGAAAACGTCGGTCAACATTTTCGAAATTTTCAAGTTCATTTAATCAAAAAACATTACTAAGGTTTTATGTTTCGAATAACCAGAGAAGCTTATCCTCAAAGTCCGATCATTGAGTACTGAATCACCGTGTATACACATATTACGGCTAGAAGCGTAATAGATTTTAATAGCCACTCAAGCATCGTGACGAGTGCATGAAAATGTAGCTAAAGAAAATTGAGTACCGCGCGGTCATTAAATTTTTAACACAAGAAGAGCACACGCCTAATCAAATCAAACAACGTTTAGACGGCGTTTATGATGATTTATCTCCTTCATATTCCACCGTAAAAAAGTGGTCAAACTGTTTCCGTTTGGAGCAAGAAAAGGCGAAAGTCGTTCAATCGACAAAGAAAGTTATGGCAACAATATTCTGGAATTGTGACGGCATTTTACTGATTGATTTTATTGAGCGTTAGCCGCCATCTTGGAAAACACGTTTTATCAAATATCTCGTGAACCGTGCATCGTACGACAAAAATAGTACAGATCGTTTTCGTAGATAATAACATTTTCTACAACTTTTATTCCGTGTACTACGAAATGTGTTCCGGACACCCGAACATTTCCCAACAAGAAAATCAATTCTCTAGAAGACTGCATTATGAACCTATTTTTTTTTGCTCTGGTTCTTGGACTAATTATTTTCTGTTACTTAGCGTCATTATAGTTAATACATTTTTTATAAGAGTCATTCTTTATGAAATCGAACAAAATCTGCCAACCAACCCCTTTCCGATTTTAATAAAAATTGCTTAGTGGGTTTATTTTCATGAGTCATGAGAAAATTACTGAAATAACGTTAACTAAATTTTTTCGGATTTCCCATAATAAAAATTGTTTTTTGTTTTAAACGAAATTCGAAGATGCAGGTACATTTTCTAGAAAATTAGCAAAAATATCAACACACTTAATAAGGATTGGAAATCTTTTGGTAAATCCCAAGAAAATGGTTCAAAATATTTGAATCCCCAAAATACTCCATCTTCGATTTTTATGGCTTAAATTTATTGCAAAGTGTTAAACTCCTCAAATAGATCAACGGAAAATCATAATTTATGGAGATATAGTCATATTATATTCTGTTCGATGTTTTATATTCTTTTAAGAAAATATTTTATTTTAATTCTTTGTTAATTTAAGAATCATGATTTTTTTAAGTGACTACCCCTGCGAGGTGTGGAGTTTTGGAACGATTATAACAGTGATAAATAACTGATTTTTAAACAGAAAAAAATCAACTTGGCTATTCAAAATGGCGACTGAGCACCATCTTAAACTTTTTTAAATATGATGTGGGATCTATCAGAAATACCTTACTTTAATGGTCTTGTAATGCTTAATGTATTACTTAGAAAATACTGTCATATTTCTAACAATAAGATGTCGGCTTTTTAAATTTTACTGTTTCTTATTCAATTGAATAATTTTCAACAGTTATTCACAACAGTTTATTTCGAAATTGTAATTATTTCTTTAATCGCACACAAGTTGTATTATACAATTAATTGAGTACTATCGAAGTTTCTCTAAATAGAAACAGGTGTCCCTCAAGGCTGTATATTGGGATCTCTCTTTTCTTTATACGTATCAGAATTTCCTAAATATACACGCTCTTGTATCTTATATTTTTATGCCGGACACTCAAATTTACAAATCTTTTGAGGTGGAGGAAGTACTGACGGCCTGTAATGATATTAACTGTGATCTTGAAGAGCTATCTGACATATCTGCTAAGCATGAACTAATACTTAATGGAAAAAAGACAACTTTATTAATGTTTGGCAGGAAGAAGGATAGAGCAAAAGTGATGAATATGGTAAAAAGTAAGATTAATAGAAAAACGTACAGTTGCGGCCGAAAAACTTTCAACGGTTTATTGCGACTGCGTAATTTCGACTTTTACATTCACATAAGAGACGTCACTTTTATTCATTTGATATGTCATAAATAGCATACAAGCCAGCTTCATACGATGTGAATATCAGAAAAATGTGCTACCAGTACCTGAGACTGTTAGAAACTTAGGTTTGATTTATGATGATTCCGATGTCTCCAGAGCGCATACCGACATGTTCTCCATGTTGAAATATTATGCAATAGCCTCGTGTTGTTAAAATTCGATTATTGCGATTCAATTTATGAGCCTTGTTTAGATGCACGCGATGCAGCACATGTGCAAAGGATGCAAAACTCATGCCTTCGTTTGATTTTTGGGATTAGGAAGCACTGCAGAGTCTTACAAACTCAAGGACATAAATTAGCTAAGTACCAAAGCATGCACAATCGAAGAGTATTTCATACTATTTATTTATAGCATAAAATACTCACTTTGAAAACTCCTCCATATCTTTATGAAAAAATAACTTACCGAACAGATGTTTGAAATGTTTATAACTTAAATTTAAGATACCGGGGTTATATTAATATTCCAAAGCATTCTACTGAATTTGCAAAGCAAGGTTTAAAACAATGGGCCGTATTACAAGTCCCGATTAAAAGTGGATAACTAAAGTTGTGTTTAAGATCAACAAGAATAGAGATAGCTTTATCTAATTCTAATAGGTGAGAAAAGACTAGAATTGGTCACCATGGTAATTAAAGATGCTATTAATTTAATAGTGAGATGCGAATACGGCTCAATATTGCTAAATACTATCAGCGGCGGCTCGTCACATGACACAGGTGAAGCGCTGCTTCACCAACGTTTTCTTGTAAAACCTCCATTTTTACTAATTACTACTGTTTTAGAATATTATAATCCATATTTTAATATGAAATAAATAAAGATTATTAAAAGTTTCACAGTTTTATTAAAATATAACCTGACAATATTGTTTCGACAATTATGCTGTCATTATCAAAGGTAATATAATTATAAACAAACACGTCTCTAAGGTAGATATAAAAATAGGTAACTAGATAAAATAATAATAATAATCAGAATTAAATATCTAATACTTCTAATTACTGAACTCAAGTTGTTCATTCATTAAAGGTATCCTGAGTTTGTGTTTGTATATCTCAAAGGCTTCTAAAATGTTTAATTTGCGTTTGTTATTACAAAAATGTAGGAATTTAATATTATTTTGAGGAGTCATTGTGTGATTTTGTTCTAAAAGGTGTTTGGCATAATTAGATTTTTCAGGATGCTTATTTTTGTAATGACATACGTGTTCTTTATATCTTATGTCAAAATTTCGAAGTGTTTGCCAATATATACCGAACTACAAAAAGAACAATTTAAACGGTAAATGCCCGATTTCATGATATCATGTGTTCTGTCTTTAGCATTAAATAAAAATGAAAAAGTGTTAGTGTTGGTTTTAAATGTTATTTTATAATTGTTGGTTTTTCTTAGTATATGTGCAATTTTTTCTGATATTTTTCCAAAATATGGTATAGATATGTAATTTGTGTCTTCTGTTTGATTGTCAATGGGATATATCCTTTTGATAGCTAACCTATAATCTTTTTGTTTAATTAAAGTGTAAATCATGTTCGCATTGTAATGATTTGCTTGTGCTAGTTGTTTAATGGTTGATATCTCTTTGCTAAAATCTGGTTTTGTTAGTGGAATAGTTAAAGCTCTGTGTACTAATGATCTGTAGGCTGCTATTTTATGTGTTTTATGGTGACAAGATTCATTTGGTATTGTTATGTCTGTTTGTGTTGGTTTTCTGTATATGGAAAATTCAAATAGATTGTGTGCGTTAATCTTGATATTTAAGTCTAGAAAGTTTATAGCCCTCTTTTGTTCTGTTTCTAGTGTAAAATTTATGTTAGGGTGGATACTATTAATAAGAATTAAAAATTCATTGATAACCTCAAAAGAACTGCCAAAACAAGCTAAAATGTCATCAACATAACGAAACCAGAAGATAATGTGTTTAGAGAGGTTTAATTCAAATATTTGATCTTCGAACTTGTCCATAAATATGTTAGCTAATAGAGGACTTAGAGAATTACCCATAGGTAAACCATCTTTTTGTAAATAAATTATGTTATTAAAAGTGAAATAATTTTGACTTATACAAAGGTCAAATAATTGAATTAACTCTAACCTTTTATCTAATTCTATATTACTATTGATCAAGAAACTATCTAATAAAGGAATACATTCTTGTGGGGGTATTCTGGAGAACATGTTGCAAATATCAAAACTAACAAGTTTTGAACGTGGTGGAAGATGTATGTTTTGCAGCTTATCTACTAATTCTAATGAATTTCTAACAGAGTATTTCGATTTGTAACCTATCGTGTTAATAATCTGGTTCAGTTTTTTGGATAAAATGTGATAAGGTGCATTGATGTATGATACCACTGGTCTTATTGGCATATTCTGTTTATGTGTTTTGACTAGTCCATATAGTTTAGGTGGTTGTGGGGTTTTATTAATGATTTGTTGCTTTTCTAATTCTGAAAAGCAATTCAAAAAAAATTCCAAAAAGAGATAAAACAAGGTTTAGAAAACTACAATATCTGCTTTTCAGAATTAGAAAAGCAACAAATCATTAATAAAAACCCACAACCACCAACTATATGGACTAGTCAAAACACATAAACAGAATATACCAATAAGACCAGTGGTATCATACATCAATGCACCTAATCACATTTTATCCAAAAAACTGAACTAGATTATTTATTTATCTTTATTTATTTCATGATTATGGAGTTCCACAAAGTAAGGCTGGAAACAATAAACATATTTTAATAATTTTATGAACCAGAACAAAATTAAAAATGAATTACTAAACTAACTAATAAACATTTAAAAAAATCCATGTAAAAAATACAATTATTAAGTACCTACACATCACACAAAGAAAAGGCAAGCGCGACGCAGATTTTCAAACAAACTTTTGCTGCATCAGTCTCCGCAATCAGTACGATACCCCTCTCCCGGCGAAAACACGGTTGCCATGACAACTACACGTTACGCATGCACTTGTTAGTGCTTGTTACTGTGTTAGTGAAGCAGATTTAATTTGTTTCATTTGAATTGTCAATGTTCATTGAAGTGCAGTGTTATGTAGGGCACACACAGTTGTCCGCGACCACATTGCCGACCATGTCGGGGACGTGGTACGGGTAATGATGGAATGTTTAGATTTGCTGTAATTTATTGCATAAACAACTTGAGATTCGACACGGTTTGTATCATAAAATTATAAGTATTGTATTTGTTAAAACGTTTTTATCACAATGAAAGACATTATTGACAGCATCATTTCTAAATAAAGAAAGAGATTTCAGTAGACATTTTATTATGAACTCAATAATTATTTTTCATTTCGATATACACGTTTCAAAGAAATACGGTGCTTATAATTTTATTATACACATTAGCTCGGAGCCCAAGTTTGTTGTTTATGTAATAAATTACAGCAAATCTAAATATTTCGTCATTATCCGGAGCACGTCCTTAACGCGGCACCCAACTCGCGGACAGCTTTCTCATGCCTAAATCTTGATTCAATATGTGACAAACACGTTCTTTGGACATATTCATAGCCTCTGCTATCTCTCTCACTTAATTCGACGGTTGTTTAGCACCATTTGGTGAACTTTAACGATGTTATCGTCAGTGGTTGCAGTTTTTGGACGTCCCGAACGTTCATCGTCTCCCAAGCTGGTACGGCCACGTTTAAATTCAGCTGCCCAAAATTCCACTGTGGTAAATGATGGCGCAGAGTCCCCATACACAGAGTCCAACTCATCTTTGATTTGTGTAGGCGTATTGCCTTTCAAAAACAAATATTTAATGACAGCTCGATACTCGATTCTTTCCATTTTCACAAAAACACTCACATCGACTCACTCAAACGATTGTCAAATAACAACTGCTCGTCCAAAATGGCTGAAATTTTGGTGAGTACCTGTCAAAAGATGCACAACTACATTCCCTAGCTTTTATCACGGCCTACTAGAATCATATAAGCTTCGTTAATATACGGCCGTCTCATTTCCAGTTTTTTCATTGTTGAAAATTATTACAGATTCGTATGTTAAATGGCGCCCACTGGCGGTAATTTCTCAACAAAGATATTTGAAGTCAGAGCTCAGTCGTTAATTTTTAGGTTATACTTTATGTCAATTGTGTCAAATTGCCTCCGATTAAAGAATGTTTACTCGAATATTAACAGAAATTACTAATACGAAATTTATTAACAACGATCAAATATTATTTAGATTATGTATTAAAAAAAATAGGTACATTATATTACATTACAAAACGTTACATTAAAATTTTATTTATTATTTTAATTTATTATTCTTTCGACGTTTTTATTTTAAAAAAAGCTGGCAGTCCCCAAATAAAATTGGTAAACTATTTAAAAATGTTACATTAAAACTAAAAAACATACTTTAACAATCACTTTACAAATACACCTATTTTTATGGTATTTTTTCTGGTATGCTGTCAGTCTTTTCTCTATAGTTAATTCTCTATAGCTAGAGCAGCCTAAGTCTTCTTTTATTTGAAGTATACATTGCAGTCTAGGTTTAGCTAGGGTGTTCTTTCCTTCGATCATGCTTTCTATTATTATTTTTAGATAATACCCGAATGTCTTAAAGTATGTCCTATTAATCTAGTATCTCTGCTTCTCATGGTCTTCTTCATTAACTTTTTTTCTTGTACTTTTTCTAGTATTTCATTGCTCGATATTCGGTCAATCCATCTCGCCTTTAGCATCTTTCTATATCACCACAACTCAAAAGCCTGAATACGTCTGTTTTTACTCTTTGCTATTGTCCAAGTTTCAGACCCGTATAGCGCAACACGTATTCGTATGGAATGTGTGTAACAGTTTAATAGTATTGACTTGATTCTATACCGTTTAGATCATGCATTAAGTTAGTTCAGAAAAGTTTCAGACTCCATCTTCTTCCTGGAACACTTTCTCTACCTTCTTACTATAAAATCTGTTAAGACATGACACGAAAATCGTTATTTAATTATCGTTATCCTAGATTCTTAATTGCCCTTCAAAATTTCTAAATACTTTCTCCGATATCGCTTCTGATTTATATCATATAAACCAAGTTCTATATAAAGGTAATGCCTTATGAGACAAATTTTGTCAGTTTTATATTTATTTTACTGAAACGATTAGTCTTAAAACTCAAGTAGATTTCATCAGCTCTTATGCCTAAAAAATATTTATTTTTAGTAATGACTGCCACAATGAGAATTCATCATTCCATGAATACCTACTTCTAATACTTCTAATCATAGCTTCAGTTCGTAGATCGTGCATTGACATTATGTGTTTACATTATATGCTTTGTAATGCTGTTGTAGTTCAAGTGCTACAAAACCCAAAAGAGCATTTGTAATTTGCGAAATATGAAATTGTACTTACTTATACTGTGGCTATCATGTAGTTATTAAGTGTTTCTACACACATAAAATTAATTTCTCAAAAATAGTATTTATATTTATTCATATAAGTTTATTCGTATTGAACAAGTAAATGTTCAGATTGAAAAACTTTTATTCAAATTAAATAACCTGTATTTTTTGGAAACAGAAAAATATATTCTCAAGAACTTTTTTCAGTCCAAGCATCAATATTCATCATGAAAAAAGAGAATGTTCATGTTAAAACAATTGAATTCTATAACAGAAAATTAAAAACCTCTCAAAGTAAAGATATGGTTGTTACTATACATTCTTGTTGTGAATATTATAGTTTTGAAACAAACCTAAATCATTAATCGAAATGAAATCTGCAATTTGTTCAAATTAAATAGATCATAACCGTTTTTAATTTTCTTTTAAACAAATGCTTACACTAATTGTCTAGTATATGAATCGATGAAGATTCATACTGAACTTATTTAGTTTCTTCTTGATTATGTAGTAGTCTTGTGAGGAAAAAGAGTTACTCTTGTACGGAATAAATTGTTGCAGATTTTATTTCCGTTGAGAAAATATGATAGTGTATTCTCAAGACGAGAAATATTTATTTCGCTTTACCCCTTCCCGTGTCTATCCTAGTGCCACGCCGAGTTCGAACAAGTTTAGTACAATTAATGTTGCAAAACCAACAGACAGCAAAGAATGTCCGAAAAAACACTACTGTAAAAATGGCTATAGACATAAGTGAACTGTTGTAAACATCTGGGTGTATTTTAAAGACGTTATAAGCAAATGTCTTGGTAAGTACATAAACATGATAGGTATTTGTTTAATTCATTTTGATGAAGCGGTACTTCTTTTAAGATGGCGACGGCTCACTTCTGCGATACCGATCAGGTTGTAGTGGTTTGGCTAGACTGGTCCATCCAGAACCATGCCTCTGATTTTTTGCGTAGTTCTGGATAATTCTACGTTTAGATCTGATTAGCCTGCCGTGTTATGCCCTGTGATTACGGTTGGGTCTCTTTCCATTGAACACACAAAGATCTTCTCTAAATGAGTATGATTGATTTATTTTGATCATCTCTGAACCTCAGAAGGAGTAACTCTGTGTTCCAAATGAATATACGTGTTTCATGAATCAAACAAGTAATACATTCAGTTGGAGCGTAATGGGGCTGTTAAATATTCAAACAGAAAACAACACATATTCCAAACAAATATTCATTTATTCACATGAAGTGTTTATTCTCCTCCACCTGAAACTCTGAGAATATCAGGAGAAACAAAAATTTCTCAAACACAACATTTAGTTTTCTTCAACGAAAACTGCGACACTTTCAAAATAAACATTCATTTTCACAAACAAAGCATTTACTGTTCTCCATAAGATGATTTGATTTTCTCTGTTGGAGAAAATCGATTTGCTGATCAGAGGAATGTGACTTACTTTAAACGAATATTGGGTCTATTTACCTTGAGTATATATGCCCGATAATATTATTTCTTCATTTTGTGTAAATATTTATTCGAGTATATACAAATATATAATTTACTTGGAACAAATAATATTTATTTCATTAGAAGAAACATTTTTATGTGTGTAGTCTAAGAATTGTGGCATTAGTAAACATTGCGTTAACTCAGTATAATTTTCTAAATTTTATTATACTATGTAGGACATTTTGGTTTCCTAATTCCTACTGTGACATATGTTTGGCATATTTATATATATATTATATCCAAATCTGTATGCACAAATACCAATAAGTTAATGAAGTATTTATTACATAAAAGGAAATGACAATTACTGGCATGACGTAGAACCTAAAAATTTATGACTGCAGTCTGACTACAAACCATCTTTGTTGCAAAATGACCGTCAGTGGGCGCTACTTAACGTACGAATCTGTAATTTTTGGATCCTAATTTCAACAATGAAAAAACTGGAAATGAGACGGCCGTATATAAGCGAAGGTTATATGAATCTAGTAGGCCGTGGCTTTTATTGACGAGTGCTGCCATCTTCACGTTAAGGTCGGAAACGTCTCAGACCATCCTCGTACATACATACGGCTTTTACCACTAAATCAACCTTACCAATCTTACTTGCCTCTTGTGATTACATTTTGTGTTTTTTGGCTTTTGATATTAATAAATAAAATTGGGATATTATTTAATTAAAAACATGTTTTGTTGCAAAATCACCTGTAAAGACGAAAACTAAAAAAGAAGAAGATTTCCCGCCCTTAATTTGAAAAAATATAATCTGAAGGTAAAATGTTATAGATTATTTCTATTACTTAGCGTCATTATAGTTATTTTTTTATAATTTTAATAATTATATAACTAATTTATTTTGCTCCTAACTCTAACTACCTATTTTCTAACTACCTATACGAGTTTCATTTAATTTGTCTGACAGTTTACATAAAATAACAAAATAAAAACTAAACTGGCTAAAAACATCCAATGATAAATCGAATGGAATTCTGCTACTTCTCCTTTTAGAGCTTTCTTATCATTTATGAAAAATCGTCTACATTAATTTTTTTAAAAGTATGGATACTGCACGTTAGCATCCAAAGATTTTCCACGAGTCTTTGAACTCATTCGCGTCTGACGTGGAATGGTTTTGACGTTTAAATTATTTGAATTCATCCAATTAAAACATGAATCCAAGATTTCGATGAAAGTAAAACTAACCTTTATTGAAAAATTCAACATTAAATTGCTTATACCACTGCACTATTGATAGCTTTATTGAATTGGCAGCCACCTTGTCTAATACAGTTTTGTTAATAAATTCTATATGCAGTAGTCGTATGTACATTTTTATACAATATTTCTAAAATAAGGCCACCCATATGATACTGTTACTCTAATTGACTTAAACACCTTAATTATTAATTGTAATACAGTAATCGTTTCTTACAGATCCTTAAGGAAGAACGAAAAGACGTTCAAGAAGAGATGTGCAATGTAATATTAGATTCTTCTGAAGTATCAGCATCACATAGCAAGAATTCCCAGTTATTTTTGCATTTATGTAGCTTTGAGGAGAGTTCTTCAGAAAAAGAAACAGAATTGAAAGGTACATATATACTATAAGTATGTTCAGTTAAATATTGTTATAGTAAATTTCTAGTGGAAAATGAGATTGTAAACAATAAATCTGAAGATAAGCAAGAAAACCACAAAAAGAAAAATGAGGATGGCAAGAACTTCATAACGAGAAATATTGAGGTAAAATATTCCCCATATTTTACTTATAACATCTGAAAGCAACTTAGAAGTTTAAGCTTATCATTACTAGAAAGTATGTAGTAAATAAGTTGTAATACTTACATCAGTGACTTCAACACTCATCTCTTTGACGGTTCTTGAGAATCATTTTTAACACTTGTTAACTCTGTATGTACCAGTGGAGCAATGATAACTGTGGTGTAAATTTTGCATAATATTCTTGGAATACTGGGGTGGGTGTAGCAGACCACACGGCACCTGCCCATAGAACTGTCCCCGGTATATTCAATACCAGCGATCCGCAGGGAACCTGGATAACGATGACTCAGGCCAGAATACAATGTGTGGTTATACGCAAGTGTAACCCGACGAATACTGATAAACGTTTCTGGGGAAGCTCTGCTAAAATGAGGACCGGTGTGCATGGAATTTGATTCTTACCTGGGATAAGGTATTTTATGATGCCTTGTCGTACCCGCTGCTTGACTAGTTCTAACAGGGTGAACGGACAAGCAGTCGTTCGAGGTGTCGGACTCCATTAGGATCCGAGACTAGCCCAAGAGACAGAGGTCTGTGCAGTCGTTACAGGTGTCGGGGAGACTAGTATCCGAGACTAGCTGGTGGGCAGACCACAATGCGTTTACCCTTAGAACTGCTTGTTGTCTACCCAATCCCAGGTTTGTCTGGGTAACGGATGACGCAATCAGAATGTAATGTGTGGTAGAATTACAAGCAAGTGTTTCTTGACGATGACCCTAAACCGTTGCGGCGGAAGCTAAGCTAACAAAAGGGTCCAGTGTGAGTGGATTCATTCTTACCTGAAGTTAAAGGCTAGAGACCTACGCCTAAGGGGTGTTGAAGCGAAGATACGTAGCCTCTCACGTTCAAGACAACTGCACCCTAACGGGTACACACCGAGATGCTACTTCAATGGTCACTATGAAGTAGCCTCGAAAAGAAGTTCTGTCCGGGGCACACCAGGTCTATAACTGGGAGATCGCGGTGGCAAATCCATTTAAAAGCGCGTTTCAACTCGGGCGCTAGCCTGGAGAGCTAGTAGAGGATGGATAGTAACCTTGCTCTCACCAGTGAGCTACTGGTAGCATTGAGCGTATCTCAATTCTTGAGTTAGAGATAGGTCGGGACTCTATTCATGGATCCCCCCTGATTGCTTCCCTTACCAGCTGCCTAGATAGCTGAAGACTGTTGATTTCGAGTTCATAGTTTTCGGTGTACCAAAGTGTGTAATGTGAGTGTAAGTGTGAGGTAGCAGGGGTTAAATGCTTGCACCTCTATAGGCTATAAAGGTTTCTTCGAAGATTTCCTCCAGCTCAGGAGGGAGTTGTGGGGCATTTTCAAGAAGAATAGACGGAGGGGGGTAGGTTTGTTTCGGAGTATCCTTATCCGTAGACCGGTGTGTGTGAAATCTTATTGCTGATTGCTCTCTTTCATACCTAATTTCTTGCTATAGCTATCTCCTTCACAGTGTCTAACATTATTTGTTTGAGGTTGATGCAGACCTGAGCGATTTCTAAAATTAAACTATGATAAACATAAGGAGATTTTTTTTCGAACTGTCAAAACTGTGTTGTTTGGGGTTTGCAAATTCATGGGTACTTATACTAATGATTCGACTAACTAGCGTATGTTCGAACGGACGTTCCGGCGTCCCGGGTTGTTTCAGCGCCTAGTCATAGTCATAGTCAACAATCATAATTAGGTATAGGATTTGTATGTACTTAAAAATGCTGAAATATGCATGCACTTATGCACTATAAAAACGTGAAATATGCACTTAAATATGCACTTAAAAATCATGAAATATGCGTTTATTAGAAATTTTTAATAAATATATGCACTTTCATTATTAAAAGAACACCTGTTTAGCGTTATTTACATTTTATTTACAGAAATTATTTTAATTAGACATCCTATGCAATAATTTAATTTAATTTAATTATATTTTCTAAACATAGAGCGTTACAGTTCACAATGACGTACATTTTTAAATTTTCAAAAATAAACATATGCCTATTATCCCTAAATATTGTTTTATATTTTGAGAAACTCCGTTCCACATCGCAAGACGTAATTGGGGCATACTTAAAATTGTTTAATTCTACAAGCGAATAATGTTTTAGCTGGTCTAAAATGTCTTGGCCAGATAATGCATCGTTTATGCTTTTAATTAAGTGAAAACCAGGATTTTTGTCTATAACGGATTTAAATTTTTGTTTTATAGTCAAACCCTTTGGCCCTTTTACTTTATTCAAAGAAACACCTAACAATTTTACATGCTCAAGAGATCCATCTAATGAATTTCCCTGACTTTCTAATTTCTGAATTACTTTAGCGAAACGCACAAAATTTGTCAAAACAAACAATAATTCTGCCCTCACCTCCTTAGTATTAAAAGCATCCTGTGCGCTTTGTATGCATAGTGCATCGTGTTTATTAAGTTTATTTACAAATGCTTTAATAATTTCAAAATAAGTTGCTTAATATTCTGCTGCAGAAAGCCAAGTACCCCACCTTGTTGTTACAGGCTCAGGTGGGAGAGGCATTTCTTGAGCAGTTTTCCTAAATATTTGTATGCGATATGGAGCTTTACAAACAATTTTTTTACATCTAAAATTATAGAGTTTACGTTAGGATATATTTCCCGCACTTTCTCCGCAACTCTATACATTGCATGGGCAAGACAAGTTAAGTGGATCATTTTTTCGTACAGAACTTGTAAGCCTGCTCAAGCCTTGATCATGTACGGTGCCGCGTCGGTGATGAACGAAGGAGTACTTTGTTGTACTGTATGCCGTGCGGCCACATAATAGCCATCGAATCATTAAACAATTTTGCCACAGAACAATGATTGGTGCTCTTGAAAACGTCCATTGCTAATAGATAGGATTTGGGATTGTTCTCCGAATTTGAAACGTCAATTATAACGTTAGCCACGTATCTGAAAACAAAAATTTGATTTTTATTTTATCGAACTACATAATTAGTCGATTACAAACAATTAGCGCGAAACAGTTATTTAAAAAGAATTATATTTTAATCAAGCAAAAATATTGTTGTGATTAAATATGTAACTAACAAAATAGAAAATAAAACATCCGTAAATTGCTCTGCTGTCTTTAATTAGTTAAATTTTACTAACAAAACGAAGGAAATGAAGTTTCTACGCACCTTCCATGTTTTCTAATTGATTTTATGGTCTCTTCGTATAAACGAGGTAAATAATTTTTCCTGAGTGTAGACTCGTCGGGTATTGGCATTTTTGAAATTTCTTCCAGAAAATTACGAAATGTTGAGTGATATCTGCATCTACACAACGGGATATCTGCAGCCACTAATGCACTACATAGTTTTTTATTAAATTCGATCGATTTGCTGGACTCACCGCGCGAATTATTAAGGTACCCCTTTTGATGTCGAACCGTGTTCAGATGTTGTGTAACTTGAAAGCGTTTCGTTGCAGTCACTTTATCGTCGCACACTGTACAATACAACACCTTATCGTCAGTTGTAAGAACACTGAATTCCTTAACATAACTTCGAAGTGTAACAGACACAGACCGTTTTTTTTTACCCATCTTTACACTCTAAAATTTCAAACTGAAATGCAGTTTGCAATGTCTGAACTGTCTTAATTGAAAGATTACAAGATTAGTAAATAAAAGTACAGGCAAATTTTTCTATGAACAGGAAGTTGTCAAAGGGTCTTTGGAATTTCCTAATACCTATTTATCACAATACCGCAGGATGTAAGTATTTAAATTTTAGTTGAAACTTTTTCTTTCTTAGAAAATATTAACAAGTACAGATGGTTAAGGCAGTAAAATATTTTAAAGCCTAGTATTTAACAATAAGTTTAAATTATGGGTTTGCCCTAGACTCAATTAAGCAGCCCTTGGTTGGTTGTCTAAAATGCTAAAATTATTTAAAAAATATTAGAAATTTCATAATTAAAGCATGTAAAACGTTCAAAAAGTGGTAAAATATGCACACTCGTTTAAAAATGCTAAAATATGCATGCATTTATAAAAAACACCTAAATATGCATTTATGTATATGCACTTTCAAATTGACATATGTGATTCATATGTGGCTTAAACATGTAGAAATATAACTGCATATATTTGCTATAAGCAGAAAAAACATGCAAATGCATAGAAATCCTATACCTAATCATAATCATTATTGTTAAGAGTTACATATTATTAAATATATTAGGATGTCCAATAATGTTATCATTTTTTTCCGTTGATTTGAGCTGACAAAATAATGTTTTTAGCATTAATCATTTAATCTTTAATCTTGCCGTGTTCGCGGTACAGAGCTATGCTTTCCAAGAGACCGTTATTGCGATACAAATGCGATACTTTCTCTATTTATGTCAATTTCCCTTCAAGTGATGGGAGAAGTAGATAAAAAATGAGAGTTCTGAACCCACCCCCCACTCCTGACCTTGACCTTGAACCTATCTCTCTCTAACACATGGTGACCTTGAATCTATCTCTGTCACCTAAACGTGGCAACACCGCATGCTCAAGGTCATCAAAATGGCAACAATATTCGTGACCTTGAACCTATCTCTCTCTAACACATGGTGACCTTGAACCTATCTCTGTCACCTAAACGTGACAACACCGCATCCTCAAGGTCAACAATATGGCAACAACGCATTCTCAAGGTCATCAATATGGCAACAATGTTGGTAACCTTGAACCTATCTCTCTCTAACACATGGTGACCTTGAACCTATCTCTGTCAGCTAAACGTGGCAACACTGATAATCAATATGACAACAATGTTGTGACCTTGAATCGATCTCTCTAACACATGGTCTGTCACCTAAACGTGACAACAATGTATAGTCATAAAATAATGTATCTTCAAAGTCATCAAAATGACAGCAATGTATCGTCACCAAATAATGTTTCTTCAAGGTCATCAAACATTTAGTTTATTGACCTTGTCAAAGTTAGAAATGATTACGACAGTTTTAACAAATTTTAAACATTATTAGGGGTATATAGAGGATTACATATTTCAACTTTTTCAACCTTGTATTTGCGTAATTTAAAAATCTGCTGCTATCAAACTTACCAATATTTAATGCAGTGCTTTTTATATGAATGTTAGGTTTTGTTTCTAATTGAATAATATGCTGTTTTCTTTTTAAATGCAACATTCCTTTAAGTTAATGACGTTAAATGCAGAACGCGTGCTTCTAATTGTTAGAAAATGAAGTATTACTATTTTTAGTTTTAATATTTTTTAATAACTAACCAAGTAATAATAATAAATAATTAACCAAGTAGGTTATTGTTATGTTCTGAAGTATGAAGGTCAACCTGTTTACATTCGATTTGTACCGATGATTCAAATAGGGTGAACGCACCAGTTAATGACCGTTTAAGACCAAATCCGATTGCAAGCAAATTTGATATTAGTGAATGATACACTAAAGTGCATAAAAAATTGTTCAAATTTGATCCATCTGTCTAGTTGTTAATACAGTTTAGAAAGAATTATTTATGTCAATAATTTATTAATTATTATTGTTTAATTAAGTGAAGTCACAAAACCCTAATGAATGACCAGTGAATTCTAGTTAATGATCAAAAAAACCAGTGAATGACCAGATAACTTTTATTTCAAAAATGTTTACATAAATTGTTAACATCAAAGCAACTTACACTACAAATAATTTTCAAGCTTTAATATCTGCAAAACATCCTTTCTTCTGCGTCTATAACTATCAATTTAATTAATCGAACAAATTCCAGAGCGGTTCTTAATAAAAGAAGATTATTTTGGAAAAATAATTAAATAGTAAATAAAAAAATAAATCAAAATCTTTAACCACATTAAAATTATGTGTAATTTAATGCAATTATAGGTTATATTTTGGATTTGATAATTGCATAATGATAATTACATTGTTTATAATCAATATACCTCAATAACATGTTGAAGTGCTTTTATTAAAACTATATTGCTTTCACCTATTATTAACTTTCACGGTTTAACCAATTTTATTGGTTAATATTAGAAATTTGGGTATTAAAGTATGTAACAGAAAAATGCTTTCACTGCACAATTTTCCTTTTTCTCATTTTTAACCATTTTCAATCGCATAATAAATCCCGCAATCTTTAAAAAATGAGAGAGGCTTTTGTGGTTTGTCTTGGAAATCACTTGTTTATGTGCATACGTACCCTTAAGGTAGATTAAGCTTACAGTAGCTTTAAAATTCGTTAATGGTTTTATTAAAACAGCTATTTATTCAATGTTTTACCTGAAGAAAAAGTATAATTGTAACCGTACAGTGTAGGATTTAAGTATGGAATATTAAAACTCAACCGATTTTAAAAACGCTGAAACACGTCGATTTTGTTTTTAAAATGCACAGCTCGATTTTTCTCAGAATTTTTTTTATGCAACCTTATGATTTACATGATCATAAAGGGAAGAAAAACCACTCTCGATTCCACTACTAAAAATCTATATCATCATCTAAATTTTTTGTGATAACGTATTTTTAGTTTTAATATTTTGAGTGTAATTGTTTAATTGAATGGTCATAGAGTATTTCCTGGTTGCTACAAACTTTTGAATTTTTATTTTTAGTTTTAATGTTTTGGTTTTAATTGTTTAATTGAATGGTCAGAGAGTATTGTCTGGTTGCTGCAAACAACCATTTTGGATTAAAACAACAGAAATAAAGGTTCTATAGTATAATAAATAAAGGTACTACAATAAATATCTACAATAAATATCTACAATTTCATCACGCTAATCACTGGTGATCCATCTCCAAATTTTCGTTTAGGAATTGCAGCAAGGGACTCCCGTGGGGGTTGTCGTTACAGTTACATTCAACATCGATTCCACTAATGACTGTGACGTTTTTTGTTTTTCTATTTTCGTTAAATGTTGTTACATCGACTTTGATTATACGGGGTTTACCAAAATGTTTAGTTTGAGATTTTTAGAAATGGCGGGGAATTTGAATTTGACCGGTCATGGAGTTTCTTTAACTAACCGACTAATAGAAGTGGTCGAAATGATTGTAGCTTTATTAAAAATTTTGACGACCTCCGTAGTGTAGGCGTGAAATAAAAAAATATACGTTTTTCTCAATATGTTTATTTTATTTATAGTATATAAGATACAAAAACCAGCTTATAATATGCATTACAATCAAACCTTACTAAAACGATCAATATAAATTTTATGTCTATGTTCTATATCTAAAATTCTATTTAACACTACACCACATTTCTTGATACGTCTTTGAAACCGACTTTCCATCCACAATAATATTCGTGCTTGTCGGTAGGCGTAATTCCACGTAAATAAATAATGTATTTTATTATTCTCCTGCTTGATCGTAACACGTTTCTTTCGGTTGCTCATTTTTTGTTTACAAACTCTTCTATTGTAGACGTAAATGATTCCAAACCTTCCTTATTTAATTTATCCAACAAGCATTCTATACAGATATTTCCTTCTAAATACGATTCACACAAGTCTACCCCTTTCTGAAACTTTAGAACTCTTTCTTTACACTGTTCATCGGTATAATATTTCCCTAAGCCATAGACTGCTTCGTGATCGGCATCAAAGCGTAGATCGCGTAACTCTTCCTGCACTCTCTGTACTGCACTTTTAATATCAATAGCCTTAGGCCACGATTATGAACTATAACACATCCACATCTTTATACAAGAACGTTTTGCAAGTCGATGTCACACTGAATTCTTTCCGGATACAATGCCACCAGTTCCAAAGCACACACAACGTTCTCGGACGGTAGTAAAGCAGATAACACTTGTTTAACGTTTTCGGTGGAATCCCCGCTTAATACACTCGATCCTTTTAATAAAATTGAACAAGATTTTACAAAGATTTTTAAACGAATTTCTAGCAGAGGAAGTAGTTCTAGAAGCTGAATGATGCTTTCAAATGTTTGGATCTAGCTAAGTGGTGCGGCTTGAAGTTATAGATATATCTATGCCCCCACTCCTTTCGGTGTAAATACAATCTCATTGTCCTTGCCTTGTTTCGTCTGATCTGAACAACGTCTGCTTTCTTTCTTCTGTTCTCAACTACATGTAACATTTGTACTTGTATTTGCACTTATTGTCCTTGCGGTCTTGCTCACCTTTCGTCCGCATTCTTTTATAAACATAGTTAGGTAAGAGTCTCATTGAAATTAAAATAGCATTAAAATTTTTCTTTTTACATCTTAGGTTCGCTTTTTGATTTTTCTATGTATGTGTAGGAGTTCATTCTTAAATGAAACAATATAATGTGACATATTTGCATGGTTTATTTAACTCACTACATTTCACAATGCCTATAGAATTGTTTACACATTATGATTGACTTTGATGTATCAGAGGATTACATATTTCAAATTTTACAACCTTGTATTTACAGAGCACATTTATCTTTTATCTAAGGAATATATCGTTAAGTCCCGGCGTAATTTTTCACGTTTCTAATCAATGTATTGATGCGCTGGATGTTTCAGCACCTTGATTCATTGTTCTTTACTCGGATAAACATCACAACACTTTAACTCTCCATTGTTAAGATGGTGATACGACACAAATGTTCCGTTCGAAACTGGCCCGTATTATACTTGTCTATACATGTCATGATGGGACTTTTTATATTTGTATCGTACCATTCGTTTAACGGCTCTTCCAACTGTTTCGGCGATGTCGCACCTTTTCCATCCAACCATATGCTTTCCCCATTTAAGTCCATTGAGTATGCAAACGTCACTAGCGCAAACACCAGATAACCAGCTTCAAGAGCACGCTTCTCTTTGACGCGTTTAATGAATACCTCTTTGTGGTGGTCTAAAGTTTTCTCGACGTTTCCACCGTATAGTTTTTCGTCTCTCATTTCATCGTCGTCGTCCTCAAAATCGAATATTACTAAAACGGTTGCCTCTACCACGTCCATGATGCTGTACTACTGAAGTATTCTTGCATATGCGTTTATATATACTGAGTTGACGGGTGGGGTACAAGGTCATGGTCTTTAATGGTAACGATAACGAGCGATACAATTCCCATGCTTACACCCACTACTGCAACTAACAGGGTGCCCAAGGTCACCACGGAAGCATAACACGTTTCGCTGCTGACTTTACATTGTTCCACCGGACTATTCCCGATGGTTTGCCACTCACTGTCCTTAGTATGTGTTGGGTACACGAATTTGACCCTGAATCGTACTTCTTGCGTTCTATTGCCGACCTCGTGTTTAAACATTCCCATTTGTTGCAACGTCACTGGTTGCATTCCATACCAAACGCTCGTATTGAAGTCATAGGAAATAAAGGCTGCTGTTGTATCTGGGAGTTTTGCAACGTACACTACACCCTCGTACAAGGTTGCCAATAATATTACCGCCTTGATTGGTAACATCGTCACTGTTCGCTCGCGTTATATTCTATGTTGTATTTGGTTACTTTTAACCACAAACATCTCTACCACTTTCATCGCTAATGGGTGCTAGCACGTTTGCAAACACGCAATGTGGTGACCATTTCAGGTGCTCTACGATTGGGCTATTCGATGGTTCCCATTTGAAAATGTTCACTCGGCAATAAAAACATTCTACTCTATCTTCACGTCCCGTGTAGACAAATCCGGCCTCAGCTAAAGATTTTGGGGTTTGTATACCCTTCCAATTACGAAATGATAACAGTCGTTCTGTCAAGCACGTATTCTGCAAGCTAGCTTCTACACACATTTTGAACTTTTAATACTTGCAATCTGCTATATATACCTAGCGAAATTTCAAAAAGAAGTTAATTTAAATTTTAATGGAAGGAAATTTGTTGTTGGAAATTAGTATTTCCAAACCATTTCTTAAATTTAATTGCTCGGATCAAACTGTTTTAAACTATGTAGTAACTGTGAATTATAGATTTTAAATGCTTATATTAAATAGCTGTTTAACCATATTATTGTTTATTTTTACGATATATTCCTTAAATAAAAGATAAATGTGCTCTGTAAATACAAGGTTGTAAAATTTGAAATATGTAATCCTCTGATACATCAAAGTCAATCATAATGTGTAAACAATTCTATAGGTATTGTGAAATGTAGTGAGTTAAATAAACCATGCAAATATGTCACATTATATTGTTTCATTTAAGAATGAACTCCTACACATACATAGAAAAATCAAAAAGCGAACCTAAGATGTAAAAAGAAAAATTTTAATGCTATTTTAATTTCAATGAGACTCTTACCTAACTATGTTTATAAAAGAATGCGGACGAAAGGTGAGCAAGACCGCAAGGACAATAAGTGCAAATACAAGTACAAATGTTACATGTAGTTGAGAACAGAAGAAAGAAAGCAGACGTTGTTCAGATCAGACGAAACAAGGAAAGGACAATGAGATTGTATTTACACCGAAAGGAGTGGGGGCATAGATATATCTATAACTTCAAGCCGCACCACTTAGCTAGATCCAAACATTTGAAAGCATCATTCAGCTTCTAGAACTACTTCCTCTGCTAGAAATTCGTTTAAAAATCTTTGTAAAATCTTGTTCAATTTTATTAAAAGGATCGAGTGTATTAAGCGGGGATTCCACCGAAAACGTTAAACAAGTGTTATCTGCTTTACCACCGTCCGAGAACGTTGTGTGTGCTTTGGAACTGGTGGCATTGTATCCGGAAAGAATTCAGTGTGACATCGACTTGCAAAACGTTCTTGTATAAAGATGTGGATGTGTTATAGTTCATAATCGTGGCCTAAGGCTATTGATATTAAAAGTGCAGTACAGAGAGTGCAGGAAGAGTTACGCGATCTACGCTTTGATGCCGATCACGAAGCAGTCTATGGCTTAGGGAAATATTATACCGATGAACAGTGTAAAGAAAGAGTTCTAAAGTTTCAGAAAGGGGTAGACTTGTGTGAATCGTATTTAGAAGGAAATATCTGTATAGATTGCTTGTTGGATAAATTAAATAAGGAAGGTTTGGAATCATTTACGTCTACAATAGAAGAGTTTGTAAACAAAAAATGAGCAACCGAAAGAAACGTGTTACGATCAAGCAGGAGAATAATAAAATACATTATTTATTTACGTGGAATTACGCCTACCGACAAGCACGAATATTATTGTGGATGGAAAGTCGGTTTCAAAGACGTATCAAGAAATGTGGTGTAGTGTTAAATAGAATTTTAGATATAGAACATAGACATAAAATTTATATTGATCGTTTTAGTAAGGTTTGATTGTAATGCATATTATAAGCTGGTTTTTGTATCTTATATACTATAAATAAAATAAACATATTGAGAAAAACGTATATTTTTTTATTTCACGCCTACACTACGGAGGTCGTCAAAATTTTTAATAAAGCTACAATCATTTCGACCACTTCTATTAGTCGGTTAGTTAAAGAAACTCCATGACCGGTCAAATTCAAATTCCCCGCCATTTCTAAAAATCTCAAACTAAACATTTTGGTAAACCCCGTATAATCAAAGTCGATGTAACAACATTGAACGAAAATAGAAAAACAAAAAAACGTCACAGTCATTAGTGGAATCGATGTTGAATGTAACTGTAACGACAACCCCCACGGGAGTCCCTTGCTGCAATTCCTAAACGAAAATTTGGAGATGGATCACCAGTGATTAGCGTGATGAAATTGTAGATATTTATTGTAGATATTTATTGTAGTACCTTTATTTATTATACTATAGAACCTTTATTTCTGTTGTTTTAATCCAAAATGGTTGTTTGCAGCAACCAGACAATACTCTCTGACCATTCAATTAAACAATTAAAACCAAAACATTAAAACTAAAAATAAAAATTCAAAAGTTTGTAGCAACCAGGAAATACTCTATGACCATTCAATTAAACAATTACACTCAAAATATTAAAACTAAAAATACGTTATCACAAAAAATTTAGATGATGATATAGATTTTTAGTAGTGGAATCGAGAGTGATTTTTCTTCCCTTTATGATCATGTAAATCATAAGGTTGCATAAAAAAAATTCTGAGAAAAATCGAGCTGTGCATTTTAAAAACAAAATCGACGTGTTTCAGCGTTTTTAAAATCGGTTGAGTTTTAATATTCCATACTTAAATCCTACACTGTACGGTTACAATTATACTTTTTCTTCAGGTAAAACATTGAATAAATAGCTGTTTTAATAAAACCATTAACGAATTTTAAAGCTACTGTAAGCTTAATCTACCTTAAGGGTACGTATGCACATAAACAAGTGATTTCCAAGACAAACCACAAAAGCCTCTCTCATTTTTTAAAGATTGCGGGATTTATTATGCGATTGAAAATGGTTAAAAATGAGAAAAAGGAAAATTGTGCAGTGAAAGCATTTTTCTGTTACATACTTTAATACCCAAATTTCTAATATTAACCAATAAAATTGGTTAAACCGTGAAAGTTAATAATAGGTGAAAGCAATATAGTTTTAATAAAAGCACTTCAACATGTTATTGAGGTATATTGATTATAAACAATGTAATTATCATTATGCAATTATCAAATCCAAAATATAACCTACAATTGCATTAAATTACACATAATTTTAATGTGGTTAAAGATTTTGATTTATTTTTTTATTTACTATTTAATTATTTTTCCAAAATAATCTTCTTTTATTAAGAACCGCTCTGGAATTTGTTCGATTAATTAAATTGATAGTTATAGACGCAGAAGAAAGGATGTTTTGCAGATGTTAAAGCTTGAAAATTATTTGTAGTCTAAGTTGCTTTGATGTTAACAATTTATGTAAACATTTTTGAAATAAAAGTTATCTGGTCATTCACTGGTTTTTTTGATCATTAACTAGAATTCACTGGTCATTCATTAGGGTTTTGTGACTTCACTTAATTAAACAATAATAATTAATAAATTATTGACATAAATAATTCTTTCTAAACTGTATTGACAACTAGACAGATGGATCAAATGTGAACAATTTTTTATGCACTTTAGTGTATCATTCACTAATATCAAATTTGCTTGCAATCCGGATTTGGTCTTAAACGGTCATTAACTGGTGCGTTCACCCTATTTGAATCATCGGTACAAATCGAATGTAAACAGGTTGACCTTCATACTTCAGAACATAACAATAACCTACTTGGTTAATTATTTATTATTATTACTTGGTTAGTTATTAAAAAATATTAAAACTAAAAATAGCAATACTTCATTTTCTAACAATTAGAAGCACGCGTTCTGCATTTAACGTCATTAACTTAAAGGAATGTTGCATTTAAAAAGAAAACAGCATATTATTCAATTAGAAACAAAACCTAACATTCATATAAAAAGCACTGCATTAAATATTGATAAGTTTGATAGCAGCAGATTTTTAAATTACGCAAATACAAGGTTGAAAAAGTTGAAATATGTAATCCTCTATATACCCCTAATAATGTTTAAAATTTGTTAAAACTGTCGTAATCATTTCTAACTTTGACAAGGTCAATAAACTAAATGTTTGATGACCTTGAAGAAACATTATTTGGTGACGATACATTGCTGTCATTTTGATGACTTTGAAGATACATTATTTTATGACTATACATTGTTGTCACGTTTAGGTGACAGACCATGTGTTAGAGAGATCGATTCAAGGTCACAACATTGTTGTCATATTGATGATCAGTGTTGCCACGTTTAGCTGACAGAGATAGGTTCAAGGTCACCATGTGTTAGAGAGAGATAGGTTCAAGGTTACTAACATTGTTGCCATATTGATGACCTTGAGAATGCGTTGTTGCCATATTGTTGACCTTGAGGATGCGGTGTTGTCACGTTTAGGTGACAGAGATAGGTTCAAGGTCACCATGTGTTAGAGAGAGATAGGTTCAAGGTCACGAATATTGTTGCCATTTTGATGACCTTGAGCATGCGGTGTTGCCACGTTTAGGTGACAGAGATAGATTCAAGGTCACCATGTGTTAGAGAGAGATAGGTTCAAGGTCAAGGTCAGGAGTGGGGGGTGGGTTCAGAACTCTCAATTTTTATCTACTTCTCCCATCACTTGAAGGGAAATTGACATAAATAGAGAAACATCTCGAAAAACGATTTGAATACTGGCTCAGGCAACAGGGTTACATGACTTCTGTTTCACTGTTAATTAAGTAGTAGTAATGAGAATTTTGTAACACAGCTTTGACGCTGCACGCTCAACTTTGCTTACGCTAACTTCCTCTCCAAGCAGCATTTAAGTAGCAGTAACTGAGATCGGAACTTTGATTGAGTAGTTGTTACGTAACTACAACTAAATTTATGACTTTATAGGTTTAATTTCTTCAATTCGGAATATTTTAGTAATTGTGTAGTTGTTTCTACTATTTATTGGAACTATGTAGTTTCATTACTTCTGAGTAACTATTAAAGTATGTGGAATGGTATTGCCACTTAGTATACTTACTTTAAAGTCGTTGCAACTTCAAAGTGATATTATGATTGTAGCAGTAACTTGCCCGAAGCTACTTTAAAGTTTTTAAAACCTTACAGTAGTATTGAATGTAAAACTTACGTTTTTGCTACCCAGGAGAATCACATTAAAGTAATTTTTCGTAAACTACTCCATCTCCATATTTACTTGTAAAATGTTGGATTAATCAATAACACTGTGCGACACACTTTTCTTGACATGGGATTTCTCTTCAGGAATGGAAAGATTAAGTGCCAAATAGCAATTCCCCAACGGCATTTTGTTAGGTTAGTTAAAATAAGAGTTTTTTAATTTTAAAGTTTGAGAACTATCAGGGTATCGGATTGGCTTGAAAAATTCGGAAAATAACCTAAAAATATAGTTTTCGAGGTGTTTTTGGCCTTGTTTGAAAGGAAATATTAAAAGTAGAAACAAAAACAAACATAAGTGAAATTCTTGAAATACCAGGGGTCATTTAAAGCGCTAATTTGAAAGAAGAATGAGGTAGCGAGGTGGCAGAGGACGTTCCTTTTTCATAAAAGCTTTTCTCCGATTGTCCCCTATTATACCGCAAAATTCCGGACTGAGAGTAATGTTTCTTTATAGAAAAATGAGTTATTGAATTAAATTCCGAAGTATGAATCCATGTTCTTTATTTTGTTTTAATTTTGTCCAATAAATACAATTTTAACTTTACCTCTACTGATGTATTTGCTTCGTTGTAGGCGCTGGTTCCTCCTTTTCGCTCTCTTTGTATGTCTGAGCTGGATGCGTGGACATCATCTTTGCAGTCACTGTTTTCATTCTTGTCTTCGTTCCTTTCTTCTTCGCTATCCTCAGCGTCTCTCTTTAGCCACCAACACAAATCCCCTAACATGGCATTCAATTTTTTGCCTCTGTACCGAATTTCCAGATGCATTGAAACCTGATGGAATCGCTCTCCATGCTCATCAGACTCTGAAGCTAACTGCTTCTCAAATTAGTCAAGAACTAGTATAAGAAATGTATTTTGAGAGAAATTGATAACTTCAATTTCTCAAATACCTGTAACATACCAGCTATCAAGTCACGGTAATTTTCTGCCCGAGGCTTCCAGAAAAAATGAAAAATCACGGCCTTAATGGCATTCCAAGAGATCGACTGGTCTTCATTCAGATATTTGTCAAAATCCGAGTTTTCCATCAGCTTGCGAATATCAGGCACATTCAAAACGCCTATTGAAATAGATTTATTTTCGTTAGTAGTATATAGTTGTATTGATTATGTATATTAAGATACGTACCTGCTTTAATTTTTGCTTCACTAAGCCCAGGAAATAGTTGACGTAAGCATGCAAATGCTGGTCCATCCGATTCTAGATTTTTAATAAAGCTCGTCACAATACCAAGCTTTATATGAAGCGGTAGTAATGTTGTGTTTAGACTGTTTATATGGGTCTTAGGACACAATCTTATGTTATCTCTTTTAGAAGGTAATAAAACACGTGTATCTTCTATGAGATATTTATTTATTCTTCTTATTGATTCTTGTTGCTATGGCAATATCCCCATCATTCAATGCCTCTCTGATGGATATGTATGTAATGATCTGTATTTTAATATGACAATCCAACTCGAAAATTTTTAACCAATCAAATTACAGAATTTTTCAAATTGGGACCAATGAAATTAGTTTTATAGTGAAAAAACTACTAGAGGTTTTTTCTTAGTGAAAAAAATTATGTCAAAATGAAATGTCAAATTTAATTAATTTAATATTAACTACACACGCTAAATAAAAATTTGCTCGATGGATTGTCAATCCGAATACAACTCGTGGTCTAATTTTTTCTTGCAAAATTTATCATTTAAGACATTCGTAGCTTTTGCTTTTGGAAAATTACACTCGTCTCCTGCGTCGCCTCGTGTAGTTTTCGTTGCGAAAGCTACTCATATCTAAAATGACAAATTTTGTCGGAAAAAATTAGACCACTTGTTATATTATATATGAAAATAGCCAGAGATCATTACAGTAACATGATTTTTTCCTTGGTTTTCTTTGCGTCAACTATTTCCTGGACTTAGTGAAGCAAAGGTTAAAGCAGGTACGTACCTTAATATACGTAATCACGTAATCATCAATACAACTATATACTACTAACGAAAATAAATCTATTTCAATAGGCGTTTTGAATGTGCCTGATATTCGCAAGCTGATGAAAAACTCGGATTTTGACAAATATCTGAATGAAGACCAGTCGATCGCTTCGAATGCCATTAAGGCCGTGATTCTTCATTTCTTGGGGAAGCATCGGGCAGAAGATTACTGTGACTTGATAGCTGATATGTTACAGGCATTTGAGAAATTGAAGATATCAATGTCCCTCAAAATACATTTCCTTAATAGTCACCTTGACTACTTTGAGAAGCAGTCAGCTTCAGAGATTCCATCAGGTTTCAATGCATCTGGAAATTCGGTACAGAGGCAAAAAATTAAATGCCATGTTAAGGGATTTGTGTTAGTGGCTAAAGGAGAGACGCTGAGGATAGCGAAGAAGAAAGGAACGAAGACAAGAATTGTATTTGTTGGACAAAAATAAACAAAACAAAAAACATTGATTCATACTTCGGAATTTAATTCTATAACTCATTTTTCTATGAAGAAACATTACTCTCAGTCCGGAATTTTGCGATATAATAGGGGACAATTGGAGAAAAGCTTTTATGAAAAAGGAACGTCCTCTTGCCACCTCGCTACCCCCATTCTCCTTTCAAATTAGCGCTTTAACTGCATTTTAAAATGACCCCTGGTGTTTCAAGAATTTCACTTATGTTTGTTTTTGTATCTACTTTTAATATTTCCTTTCAAACAAGGCCAAAAACACCTCTAAAACTATATTTTTTAGGTTATTTTCCGAATTTTTCAAGCCAATCCGATACCCTGATAGTTCTCAAACTTTAAAATTAAAAAACTCTCTTATTTTAACTAATCTAGCAAAATGTCGGAGAATTGCTATTTTGCACCTAATCTTTCCACTCCTGAAGAGAAATCCCATGTCATGAACCAAAAGTTGAAATTTGTCGCACTGTGTAATCATTAATCAATTTGCAATTTGTTATGATTGTTAATAGATGTTTTGCTATATAACCTTCAATAAAAATAACAAATTGGTGCCAAATTGTGCCTTAGGGATTGTTATGTATGTAGGTTGAAGTTGGCAACATTTATTTGTAGTGATGTAACTAACCAATCCTGGCCCGTCCTCTAGGCAAGCGTCAGTGACACTTGAGTCGGCTTGAAGGATACACGTCTTCTACACTCTATGCATTGTGTATGTAATTCTCCCTGCTCACTCAATATTAATAAAGTTAATTAAGGACAATAATTGAGTATCTTTTATTTAAACACATAAAAGAACATAACAGGAAAAATATAAAAATGGTTTCTATCATGTGTATCAACTTATAAGTATTTCGTGTATATTTAACATATTTTATTAAAGACATTTTTTTACTAAAAAATATATTTAAAGAAGGCGCGTTGTTATTTTTCGATCTATCATCATCATATTTAACAGAAAAGTTGCAATGGTTTATAATTTTGGTGTACTGGAATGACAAAATAATCAAACATTTCATCGCTCTTTGTATTAAGTACGTATTACAAATAAACTGGTAATTCATTTTGTGACACGATCCAGCATTATATAGTATAGAAAATGATAGAATATTTTTTAAGTTGCAAGAGCAAGAGAGAGCAACCACGCTACACGATATGTCAAAGAGAAAAGACGTCCCACGAAAGTAGCAATTACTACGCCGCTACGTACCTGCTACCCAAAAACTGTTCCCCATTTTGGTTCCAGGCACGTATCAAAACCGTAGCAATTACGTGCTTCTGACTACTGGCAAAAACTTAATAGTTCCACCGGTAGTTGCTGGTACGTAGCGATGACTAAAAATGCTGCTTGGGCATGTTTTTGTTACTGTAAATCCTTTTACACCCACACGACTCATCATTTTGTCTATTCCAGTTGTGGACACGTGTACAACTTTCTGTACAACCAGTAGCTCCTCTTTATGTAACATGTAAAAGTACAGGGCCCAATGAAAACTGACAGTAATTAAGTAGCTTAGAACACTTCCAACCTGATAGTGTTCGCTACCCTTTCTTGACTTTGGGCTAAACTAGTCATGAGCGATGATGCCGTCACGAGGTAAAGAGCTTCCATCCCATCTTCAATCCAGGTAGTCAACTAACTATCATTACGTGATATTCTTCACGTGCTGATACCGCATTTCGGATAACTGTTTGATTCTATATCAGTAACAGACCACGGATCGCCCAGAATCTACTTACAATGGTTCTGACATCATTCCGGTTTCCCGTCACAAAACCGATGTCACTCGTAAACAACTACTAATCCCAGTACTGATCATCCTATCTGTGGTAACCTAGAAGTATACTCGAAACTTCACGTTGGCCTATCTATGAGCTAAATTATCCACTAACAATTAGTTCTTCACGAAACCAATACTTCTACCACTCCTAACTGGCACCTTCTAACAAAATCATCACAACATTAATTCCACATGCAGAATTTGCTAGACTCTCGTGCAACGTTAACAGTCCCATCAAAACATCAGCCGGTTTCCTGCCGCAGACACCATCATTCTTCGAATGCCACACTTCCGCTGAACCCAACCATAATCAATACCATTCACCATTGACAGCGCACCATCGACCGCCCAATCACCACCAATTAACACAACAAGCTGAATTGATAAGCTTTGATAAGCTACAAACTAATTCTAAACCCAAGATAAAACAAAATAAGACACAGATTCTGTTCAACGTGAATGTAGTTGAACGAGAAAAGAGAGAGGGTGCTCTACTCCTAGGTAAGTTGTCTTGCAACCATGGAGAATGGGGCCATGCGTCTTTTCGATTATACAGATTCTGTACAATAGACCAGGCAATGGACAACGTTGTCTACGGAGATATTCAGTTAAAAACTAACATAAATCATCTTCCGCACACCCTTTCCAAGTACGCAACTTAAAATTCTTTTTTTGTAATCCACGTTTAACACTTTGGACAAAGTGGCCAAAAATAACGATAATATTGGTTTTTCGGAAATGCACCATCCCGACCGTGGAATTGTTGAGATTGGAAAAGGATAAGGTGTGGGAGGCAATTGAGATAACTGGGGATGTAATTCAACATACCATTCTCCAGAAAGGCGTATATAAAGCAGGGTTAAAACATAAAGTCAATTTTAACGACTATGAAATAAACAATAGAGAGCGATATAATAAATAAAAATAAATCCTTTAAGGATTATGTGATGAAGTAAGTGAGATGAAGTCACAACTAAAGCATACGGGGTAAAAGAAAAAAATTAGAGAAGATGAAATTTTGCAAAAATTACAAAGGACTGCGGATTTAACTGATCTAAATCACATTATGATGTTCCATTGATCATGTTATACATAAGTACAATGATTTAACTCCAGAAGCATATATTACCTCTTTCTCGGCGCAATAAAATGTTTCACGATATTTATTAAAATATAACCTGACAATTGTTTCGACAGCTAAACTATCATTAGCTATGATTATCACCTTTATATTGATTGTTATTACATTTGATATTACCTACATTACCTATGATTATTACCTTTATATTGACTGTTATTACCTTTGATATTGACAGCTTAGCTGTTAAAAAGATTATCAACGTTAAAAACAAATGCCTAATCCCACATAGAATCTCGTTTTCACAGATCCTTCAGATCAAAGTTCTAATGTTCTACATGTAATTTACAATGATGTAATTAAAGGAATGAGTTTTCTTAGCGACTCTTTTTCTGGAGTTGATGGATGCCTACCGCAACATTTAAAGAACTATCTTTAATATTTATGATAAATAAAGGTGGTGGAATTCGACCTGTAGTAGTTTAACAACGAAGATTGTCTTGAATTCAACTTGATTTTGTAACACCAAATGAGCTTGAAGCGCCAACTCAATATATTCGAGCTTTGGGAGACTTTAGGATTGCTTCCAATTGTATTGATCGAGACTGAATGCTGAATACCGGAATACCGAATAAAGGAGAAGGTACCAGAGCTTTGCGATCTAATTGGGCAGGCCTACAGATTTCCGTCTAATTCATATCTTGGCAATGATATAGTCATTTTACAAAATGGAGCACGACAAGAAGACCTCGCTGTCATGTTAGATTTTATAAAATGTATTATTTCGCCTTAGTTCTGATTGAATCATCCCATCTGGTTCAGACTGCCAGTCAGTTACGCCATGATGCTTCTGATGTCGATAAAACTACTTAGCGAGCCCTACGAAGGGAAATCAAGCTCGTGGTGAAGCAAAGCCCTTCGTATAATACAGAAACACAGATAGACAATCGTACTTTTGTTGTTTATGTGGTTTTGCATCTAGGATGTAAGATATGTGCCTGTGTTTGCGCCTGTTGCAGATTCATTTGAATATCTGGAAAATACCGGACGACTTTAGGCTGATTCTCACTATACGGCAGGCTACCAACGGTCACCGGACCGACAAAACATTGTACTGTACATTTTATATGGTCGCGACGGTCCGTGTCTGTGATGGTTGATGTATATAATGTATATAATAGCTAGTTGGTAGCCGTGTACTGAGAATCTGCCTTTTCACGCCACTTTGTAATTAATGATATCATCAAACAGGCATTAATTACAGCGATGACTCCATCCATTCTTGATCCAAATGGAATCAGTCGTTTAGATGACCTACAGATAACGGCATGGAATAAGGATAAACCTTTGCTATGGGATGTGGCTTACTTTCGTTGACACTTCTATGAGTTCTTACTTAGGAACAAATCTCAAAGAAAGCTGTATCCGTTGAAGATTATGCTATCCGCAATAAAAGATGCAATGACAGTAATGTAATAAATAACTTTGTTTTGTAGTATTTATAATAATCTTTTCGGTTAGTGTACTTCTATGTAAGTTTATAAAATACTCCTGTGTCAATGTATCTACAATAAAATATTCTTCTAAGTTTGATAAAATCAAGTTTGCATAATAAATTGTTTGTTTGTAAAAAATTATCATCCCATGTTGTGTTAAAGAGATCAACAGAAAAAGAACGCCGATGTAGAAAGAGAAATTAAGACAAACAGGCAATTCTGGTTAGCTTTTTTAATATTGTTTAGTACCTAGTATTGTAGTTCATCAAAAACATATTTTCAGGATGTTTGTAACCTGGAAAATCTAGAAGAGAATGTGACATTGCTGTCAAAAATAGTTTTTCGATTTCCTTCAAGCGAGGTACAGTATGATGAAAGGAAATTCTAAACCAGATTTTATAGATAACAATCAATATCAGGAAAATTACTTTTAAAAATAGCAACGGTGTAATATCAAAATGATTTGATCATTTTGATCAACAGCTGATAAGGAAAAATTTCAGAAAACATCTTTTAGCTCATAACTATATATGTTTGATTGTATTTTTCTCTATACTGGCTCTATACTTCGACATCCTTCTCCAGTTTCTCACTCCGAAAGTCCGCAGATCTTCCTCTACATCGTCTATCTTTTTTGTCTCTCTTTCTGTGTTTTATTTTGAGGTTTAAATTACATAACTATCTTTATGCACCGATGCGTTATAATTAGACTATTATTGCAAGACTCATCTAAACATAAACGTCTTTTTATGGCCCAAGGGCCTCTTTATGGTTAGGCGGGCAATAACGAAACGAGAAGCGTCACTTGGGCATTGTGCCAGATCTGAAATAGTGTGCGCATGTCTGGTTATCGCCATTTTGCTGGTGGTTTTGCCTTCAAACTCTGTCAATGTCAAACATGTGTCAAACCCATCAACTAGTAAGCGTGGACAGATAAGTAGCCCGTCAGCTCATTTCACAGGCGTATTTTCCGTGCGAACAGTAAAGAAAAACATTTGGTAATTATTTATAAGATTTCGTATTTTTAGTTCATTAAAATTTGCCAACCGTGAATTTAAAACTGTAACGCCAAAAAGATGACGGAACGTATGAAGGTCATTCAAATCGACTACCAAAACATCAAAGGCGGTATGTCAAGTGACGCTTCTCGTTAGTCCCTGTTCTCTGACGAAACGTCAATTAAATGTCAGAAGTTTTTTTGTAGAACTTGATTGGTTCTTAATATAATTTGTAAACTTATCACCAATGAAAATAAGTTGAAATTCAATATTTTGGAATAGTAACTATAATAACGTACTTCGTATAAGCACATAAGTATACGCACAGCGGCTTGATGTAGCTACGTACTCATTTAATTATATTTTTACACAATAATAGATAAGACATAAAAACTTAGTCTGTGCATAAAATAGTGTATGTATAACGGGCATAACTTGCTTTTATGGCCCTACAGCCTTTTCCTAGCCCTCGGCTAACGCCTCGGGCTAGAAATAACGGTTCTGGCCATAAAAGCTTCATTATGCCCTTAATACATAAATACCTATTACAGTTCTTCTCTTCATTCATTCTACTTGACCTAGTCATCTTGTTATTTGACTTTTTATATAAGGGTCATTCTTTCTGAACTCAACCACCGGCTAGGTTCAAAAATTGGCGCAACTTAGAAAAACCAGCGGGAGCTCATTTTAAAGCTTGAAACCTCTACTTTCGAATGTCACAGTCACCTATATGAAAAAATTTATATTTGACCCCTAAAACAGGGTAAACACGTATCCAGTTCCAAAAAAAAACTTTTAAAGTTGAAAAAATTAGAAAAAGAAATATTTTTTAAATTTTCTTAACGGCCTCGCATTCTTCGTCAAAGGATACATAAATTTCGTCCTTTGCGTTTTTTTCCTAGAGTGCTTCAACTTCGAGCAAAATTGAGAACAACAATTTACTATTTTTGAAAGTTTATCATTTTTTTCATTAAAAATGGCGTCAGATAGAAAAAAATGCTTATTTCTACTCGATGAATGAGACCGATTTAAAGTGATTTTGAAAATTCTCATCAATTTAGGTTTTAATAATATGATTAAACCCATAGATAGGCAACACCTATAATAGTCCAGGCGACAGGGAAATTGGTATATGGGAAAACTCACAAGACTTGATAACAGCAATTTTTTTGTTTAGTATGTAGGGGGGTGTGTGGTAAGTCTACATTCAAGTTTTCGTTTTAATCGGTGGCTGCGAAGTGTCCGCCATCTTGGAAAAAGGGGTTAAAGTGTTTTTTCAATTTATCTCGTTAACCGTAGGTCTGAGGAAAGAAGTGTCGAAAATTCGATTCTCTACAACTTCCTCAATTCACTTCTTTGAGAAATATTTGTAATAAAAACGTTATAAACAAATAACCGTAAAAATTTATGGGTTGCAAATCTTTGGGGTGAAATAAACATTTCATTTTTGATCATACGAGCAAGATTGTTCTTACCTTTCTTGTAGGCAATCTAAAAACGAACAATTTAGTTCACTCACTTTTTTGGTTCCGTTCTTTGGTATAGTGGAAAGAAGCGGCCGAATGGAGGTAAGTCGAAAACGAGGCAGTAAGCGCGTATAACGTTCTTCCTACTGGTAAGTTATTTATCTCCTTAACCATACGTCTGAGTAAAAAAATTGTTACCACCATTTTTGTCGGCAATACGATTCTCTACAACTTGCCCAAACACTTCTTTGAGAAATGTTTGTAATAAAAAAGTTATAAACAAATAACCGTAAAAATTTAGGTGTTGAAAATCTTTGGGGTGAAGTAACTATTTCATTTTTGGTCGTACAAGAGAAATTGTTCTCACCTTTCTTGTAGACAATTTAAAACCGAACAATTTAGTGTACTCACGTTTTTGGTTCCGTTCTTTGGTACAGTGGAAGGCATCGGTCAAATGGAGGTAAGTCGAAACCGAAGCAGGTAAGCCGTATAACGTTTTTCCTAATGGTAAATTATTTATCTCCTTAACCGTACGTCTGAGAAAGAACGTTGTCAGCACAACTTTTGTTGGCAATACGATTCTCTACAACTTTTATACTACACTTTTTTGTGCCATGTAAATAGTTACAAAGTTATTAAAAATAAATTGCTAAGATATAGGGGGGTGGTGATTTGTATTGAACGTATGGGATGAAATAAGTATTTCATTTTTTGTCGCACGGAAAAAATTATTCTTACATTTCTTGTACACAAACTAAAGACGGGAATTTTGATATATTTACTTCTTTATCACGTTCTTTGATATGGAAGGCAGGAGTTGAAAGTTTACCCATGGCATATAATAGCGAATTTGTTGAACATATGCATTCTATACGCAATTAAACAATGACTCGATAATAATTACATAGAATGTATTATAGTTCATTTTTTCCTGCTGTATGGTTGCGCGCGCAACATATTTTAAATTTTGAATCAAAATTTAAAATGCAGTGATTTCATTGGGGGGACTGGAAGTCCAGCGTACACCAGGGCGTACACCGCGTACACGATGGCAACGGCAGCAGGTATCCTGATGGCGCGTGCGCGCGTGCGCCAGTGTCAAATGGCTGTTTGTAATTGGTCTGTACTCTGTAATGTCACATTTCTGAAAATGCGGCAGTGCACATGAGGCTTTTGTAATGCGCGCGCAACCATACAGCAGGAAAAAATAAACTATAGTAGGTGTACTTCTCTAGCGATTCAAATTCTGATCGATGGGTGGGAGAATGATCCTGTGCCTTTAATCACTCGAGGCAAACTGCACAGGCGCATGAAAGTCGTAGAATACAGCATGACTGCCATCCACTCAGGTCAGTCCCATGGGTCAGTCGGTTTTGTCTAGCCTAGTCGAAAGTCGTTAAGATGAGCGTCTGTTTCGTGTGCAAAACTTCTTTACATGAAGGTGAAATTTGCGTTGTGAAGGAGAGAGGAGTAAAATGTTTGCTCCAAAGAAGCATTGAAAGAGGAGATGAGGAGCACGAAGAATTTCTAAGAGAAGCATTGACCTGAGTGGATGGCAGTCATTCTGTATTCTACGACTTTCGTGGGCCTGTGCAGTTCGCCTCGAGTAGTTAAAGGCACCGGGCCATTCTCCCATCGTCGACCAAACTTTGAATCGCTAGAGAAGTACATCTACTAATACATTTTTTTTTATTTATTTCTTTATTTGATAATAATTAATTATACATTGTGCCAGACAATGAAGCTAGTAAAAGCTTGTGCTTGTTCTAGAGCACAATTTCACTATAAGGTCAAATCCAATAAATATAAATATTTCAAAATAGGGTACATTCTATGTAATTATTATTGAATCATTGTTTAATTGCGTTTAGAATGCATATGTTCAACAAATTCGGTATTATATGCCATGGGTAAACTTTCAACTCCTGCCTTCCACTATATCAAAGAACGTGATAAAGAAGTAAGTATATCAAAATTCCCGTCTTTACATTGTGTACAAGAAAGGTAAGAACAATTTTTTCCGTGCAACAAAAAATTAATTACTTATTTCATACCATACGTTCAATACAAATGACCACCCCCCTATATCTTAGCAGTTTATTTTTAATAACTTTGTAACTACTTACATGGCACAAAAAAGTGTAGTATGAAAGTTATAGAGAATCGTATTGCCAACAAAAGTTGTGCTGACAACTTTCTTAAGCAGACGTACGGTTAAGGAGATAAATAACTTACCAGTAGGAAAAAGTTATACGGCTTACCTGCTTCGTTTTCGACTTACCGCCATTTGACCGCTGCCTTCCACTATACCAAAGAACGGAACCAAAAAGTGAGTACACTAAATTGCTCATTTTTAAATTGTCTACAAGAAAGGACAATTTCTCTCGTACGACCAAAAATGAAATAGTTACTTCACCCCAAAGATTTTCAACCCCTAACTTTTTACATTAATTTTTAATAAATTTTCTATTACAAACATTTCTCAAAGCAGTGAATTGAGGAAGTTGTTGAGAATCGAATTTTCGACAAAAACGTTATGAATTACTTCTTTCCTCAGACCTACGGTTAACGACATAAATTGAAAAAACACTTTAACCTCTTTTTCCAAGATGGCGGGCACTTCGCAGCATCCGATTAATACGAAAACTTGAATGTAGACTTACCACACACCCCCTACATACTAAACAAAAAAAATTGCTGTTATCAAGTCTTGTGACTATTTTTACCCTGTCGCCTGGACTAAACCTTAATTTTCAAAATCGCTTTAAATCGGCCTGTAATTCATTCATGTAATTTTTTCGTATTCATTGAGTAAAAATAAGCACTTTTTTCTATCGGACACCATTTTCGATGAAAAAAATGATAAACTTTCAAAAATTGCAAATTGTTCTTCTCAATTTTGCTCGAAATTAATGAGACTCATTTTTTTATTAGGTATTATTGCAATATATGGTCTCGTTTACTTCTTCTTTCTTCTATTGCCGTTCCTCGTATAATATCTCTTCAAAGTATTTTTTCCATCTTTTTAGTAGGATCTTTTCTTTCCGTTAAATTCATTCCAAATTTTATCTTTACATGTATCTATCCGAAGTATAAATTCTTTTGTACACTCTTTAACTTTGTTGTAAAATTCTTTACTCTCAAAATTGCTATTGTATTCTATTATTTCGTTCTTTTTATTCATTCGTCATTGTCTAGTCAGATTCTTCTTGTGTTTCCTTGAATAATTTCTTCCATGCTTCAGTTTTTAGTTTCACAGACTCCATACTTTCTTCGTCGTATCAGTCGTTCTTCATTTTCTTTTTTTTTTGCTTACTACTTCATCAGTTGTTCCTGTTTTGATTGTTTCCCAATCCTCATTTACACTAAATACACTTTGTTGTCTATTTTCTAATCTTCTTGCGATTTCGGTATGATATGATTCCCTTATGTGATTATTTCTCAGTTTATCTATACTCACTTTTCTTGCTTTCATTCTTTCATAATTTGCTGATGATATACGATATTTATTTATATTTTCCCACTAATAAATAGTGATGTGGGTCACTATGCGTTTATACCAAAGCGTCACTCTATATATCATCTGTCCAAGAGCATTTAAGTCACCTAATAATATTAATCTATCCTGGGAACAAATTTCTCTACATACCTCTTGTAACTACTCAAAATTATCAGTACGTTTGCTGTAAATCCCACCACAGACCACCCATGTGGTTGAACATAAGAGAGACGGGTGGAGTGTTAATCTCGTTATAGTATCCAAATATATATATAATTGGATTAAGGAAAGACCAGATAGGTGCAATTGGTAGATCTAGTGGGCGTTGCTACATGCTAGTGGGCGTGGTAGATTTGTGTGTCAGTACTTTAGTCTCTCTATAAGATTCATTTATACAGGGTTTTATGTAGGTCGATGCAAACCTTTCAAGAGCTGATAGAAGACGTCATTTAGAACCTATTTAGCCAGACATACCTCAGTACGAAGTGTTACGGTTTTCGAGGTATTTGTCATTTTGTGTTTTTTTGAAAAATCTCAAAAACCGAAAGTTATACGCTAATTACACAACAATGGCAGATGCTATCTTTGTTCTATCATTTTATTCTTTTTAGTCTAATGTGTTTTCCTTCTACACAATACGTTAATGATTATCAAAAGATGAAGTAAACATTAATACTGTCATTTTGACTTCGCAAAAAGGGTTAGTTTCATGGCAAGTTTCGGTTTTAGAGAAGAATTTATAAAAAAATATTGCAACCCCCCTGCAAGAGTTTAGATACTTTAAAAAAATTCTGCCATTTGTGCTCTTTCGAATGGTATGAAATATCGCAATAACAAATAGTTGGTAAAGGCAACATAGGTATTAATTTCAGAAGTCAATGTTAACTGAGAAACAAGAGAATTGTCACCTAATTTTGACTAGTATAATTCTAAAACACAAATAAAACTATGTTTACATTAAAAATAATTTATTTTCATTCATGTTCGAAATTATTTCCCTGATTTCTAATACATGCACGTCTCACTTCTGTTGTAGTCACTTTTAACGTAGTTTCTTCTTTCATTTGGCCGAAGGCTTTGTGGATTTTTCTGACAAATGGTCACGGTTGTGAATCTCTTCACTATACACAAGTTCTTTAGGATGTTCCTAGAAGTCCAGAGGAGTTACGTCGGAGATTAATTCGAAAATGCGCTGGGCAACCGTAAAAAAATTATGGGTCGATCAGCTTCAAATATTGCGACAAGGTTTACTAGATCGGGTTGGCACCAATTACATTTACCGACATAAAATGTGGCCCAATTATCTGTCTATAAGATCTACCCATACATTCACTGAAAACTTCCTCTGGAACGAGGTTTGTTTTTTATGTGCGCGTTCGTTTCCTTATCTTCCCAGCAATGGAGGTCATGGGCGTTAGTAATGACTTCTCTTGTGAATTTGGACTCGCCAGTCCAGATTCTTCAGCCATAACGCCATGAAACTTACCCTTTTTGAAAAATCAAAATGACGTTATTAATGTTGACGTCATCTTTTAATGATCTTTAACGTATTGTACAGAGGGGATACACATTAGACTAAAAGAAAAAAATGATAGAACAAAGGTAGTACCTCCCATTGTTGCTTAATTAGCGTATAACTACGTGTTTTTGGAATTTTCTCAAAAAAAAACACAAAATGACGAATACCTCGAAAACCGTAAGACTTTGTACTAAGGTATTTGTGACTAAATAGATTCTAGATGACGTCTTCTATCAGCTCCTAAAAAGTTTGCATCGACTTACATAACACCCTGTGTATATGGTGGATTAAGCAACAACCAGAGAGGTGCAATGGGGGTGTGGTTACATGTGGTGAATGTACTAAGTAAACTAGAATATTCTGTGGTAGTGGATAATAAAATAAAAGGCAAGAAGTTTTGTTTAACCTGTTACATACCTTCAATTAATTAATTAATTTTACAGATTCTTGCTTATAATTTTGGAATATTTTTTTTAAATAATATTTTCCTTTCAAGTTAAATAGATTTTTGAAGTAAAGTCCCTACCGTTCGAAACACGGGCTTAAATCTAGTATATTATTAATAAAAGTTCTATTATTAACTGTGCCTTTTATGGACATTTTGCAGGTTTTAGGGTTTACTTATACAAAATATATCATTGACCTACGATAATTCTGGTACCAATAAATCTTACACCATATTGTATAAAGTATTTTTATTTATTTATCACTCCACTGCCTCTCTAGTGTATTTCTTGTACTGCTGCAATTTATATTCTGTATTTTATTAAGCCTTCTGCTATCAGCTTGTCAGACTGCAACGGTGCTTGAATATTTCATGTTCCAAATCTAATACCTATTCTCTTGCCATTTTTCCATATATTGGTCTGTTTCCTACTAATTCTTCTGATTTCATTAGTTTGAGCTTTCGTAACAGTGCCTGTTTTAATGGATATGGTCGTCGAGCCCAAGCAAGAACCCTCCTCTAGGGGCTTATCATTCTTCATCATCACCTTAATCGACATTTTCCGGTTTCAAGGTGACGGAAACTCTTCCTCGCCCTTCTCTTTCTGTGATGGTATTTTCTGACTTTAGATTGTTCTCTTGTCTTGGACGTTGCTCAGTATTTGCGGTACATACCTTATCGGCATTAACATATACTCTCTTCTTCTATAGTTATTCTTGCAGTGTCATCTTAAACGTACTCTGCTTGGTTATTTACATTTTGCAGGAATCTTAAATATTTCTACTAATTTGTACAAAATCCATTTTTGTTATTGAAAAATTTGTTTCAACAAAAAGTAAACTACAGCCGTATATGTTTATTATGCATTAACTTGGCGACTCCGTAAATAATAATATAATCATAATAAATGCTACTACCCGTTACAGGGCGCACCAGGTCCCAGAAGCTATCAAGTTTGCGCGGGAGGGGGGGGGTGGCGATTATTATTATTACGCAGGTCCAACGTGCGGCTACAGTCGACTTAACAGATAGTATAGCACAAATCCCACATTTGCGTTACAGCTAAGGAAAACTGCAGAAAACTATTGCATATTTTTTTGAAAATTCCTGCGCCATTATACAGGGTGTTTCAGAAATAACTGTTATCCTTTAAATGGTAGGTAGAGGGGGAGGCAGTAGAGCTAATTTACCTTGACAAGCTAAAAACAAAGGTGGTAGGTCAAAAACGAATAGGTTTCAAGAAAATGAATTTTAAAGTTTAATGAATTTTGGATCCAAAAGGATCCATGGTCAGGATCGAATCTAAACATTCAATAAAATTTTAAAATTAATTTTCTGGAAAAATTCGTTTTTGACCTATACTTGTCAAGGTATATTATCTCTACTGCCTCCACTCTACCTACCATTTAAAAGATATCAGTTATTTCTGAATCACCCTGTATAAGCAAATAATTTGAGAGTACAAAATATCGATATTTTAAAAACTGATCTGGTTACTGAGATAACATCTTTTAAAGGTTACAGACAATACACTGTTTTGGTTCATTTTGTAATGAAAACAGCAATTTCAGAAAATTAAATAGTACCTCAGTAACAAGATCAGTTTTTAAAATAATGATCTCGAGTTGGCTGTAAGTAAGGACTGAACTGACAATGCTTGACAACAGTCTGATGTTTGTATGTGAAATAATAATTTACTTTTCCCTGTCTCAGCAGTGGCGTATCTACGTAAGATTGCGCGCCCCTGAGAGATTTACGTTTGCGCATCTCATATACAGGGTGGCTGATTTTTCATTCTCCAGGTTATATCTGCAGAAATATCAAAGGTAGACGAAAAAGTTACATAAGAGACTTGTTTAGCATAACCTGATTTATAAAATAGCACAGTTTTTTATGGCTGTTATTTTCTGGAAAAATATCCAACTTTAATTTTTATATACGTCCTGTGTATATATTTTTACGGAATAAAGCTTTAAATCAATTTTTCTTTACAATGATATATCAAGGGTGGCTTTTTGACTAAATTACATCTTACAGTTCAAAAAATAAAATTATCAGATTTGCTACGATTTTTTAATTTACTCTTCGATTACAAAATTATAGCAGCTTTTATTTAATTACTATTTAACAAATAGAATAATACCCAATGCATTTTCTGATAATGACTGCTCAAATTGTCCACCATGAAAGTCGAAATCTATTTAGGCCCGACTGATTAAGTTTCCTCCGGCTTTTGGCAGCATTATAGGT
Organism: Agrypnus murinus; assembly: GCA_929113105.1. Lineage (NCBI taxonomy): Eukaryota > Metazoa > Arthropoda > Insecta > Coleoptera > Elateridae > Agrypnus > Agrypnus murinus. The sequence goes on from OV816026.1 coordinate 96,375,181, forward strand.
GTAACTAACAAGGTCGCTGCAGTGATTTTATTTTGAAATACATTTTGAGGAGTCGCTTGTTTTTTTTTAGAAAAACCCTTACAAAGAAATCAAGAGTAGACAAGTCAGGTGACCTCCTCTGTTATCGATTCGTTTTTGGCCAAATTCATTGTTTAAACCTTTAAACAATTTGTTAATGCACTCCATTATGAGGTGGGGCTTCGTCGCGTTGAAACCACAAGTTTCGTCGTGTAAGACTAATGTTTTGCAAAAATAATAAATTTTGTTCCAGGTCACAGTTCTATCGTGAAAAGGAGGTCCTAAAATGTCGTTGCCAAGTATCTCTATCCTATCCTTGCCCCTCGATTGGGGCAAGTGTAAACTCATATTCCTATGTTCATATGGAAACAAATAGAACTTAGTGTGGGGCATGTGCAAATTCTCCAAAATTTCAGGAATACGCAGATGTTTTTGGATTTCAAGAATTTTTATTAGTTTTTTTTATAAACTCTTAAAGAAAGTAAACAAAAAAACGTTAGACTATTAAAGAATATTGTAAGTGTCAAAACTAACGTTAAAATGTAATTTACCCCAATGATCGATTTTGGGGTCTGGCAGAAGCAGCTCTATGTCGTTTTCGTCAATGACTGAATTATCTTCAACAGGCGGCCATGTGAATTTACCATTTTTGATTTTCTGAGGAAGGACACTTGCCATTCATCATTTTCTCTTCCCGTTATTTTTCCTACGTAGTACTTGTGAGCTCTTTTTTTTCCTTCAAATCGAATCAGTGCATATGAGTTTATGGACAATGTTTTTGGGGTTTTATCAAATTCTTGTTCTCGCTCTTCTTCCTCTACCTCTCTCTGTAAATTTTCGTAATATGCTTCAACGTCATCAGAGGAATCTGCTAAACACATTTCGCCCTCCGATACGTCAGTGCTGCTGTCAGTGTATCGGGATGTGCTTACTACTTGAGGTTGTAGTTTTGTTGGCTTTTTTTTCGGTTTTAATTCAACTGTCGGCTTCTGTTTCTTTTTCTTTGGCTTTTCTTTCTTTTTCTTTTCTGCCTGTTCTTTTTCTCGCATCTCTAACAACTGTTCAGCATCAATTTTAGTTATCACTGTTGCCCCTTCGGTTACCCGTTTTCGTTTTTGGATACCATCCACTGTTGTTTGTCTTACTTTAGATAACAAAAGATCTTCAAATGTTGTTCCTTCATGTTCGTTTTCTATCTCTTCATTCTCATCTGCCCCTGCATTGATTAGTTCTTCAGTTGAATTTTCATCTTCCCGATTTAGTTCTTGGTCTCCGACTTCACCTTCATCTCCTGCGTTGTTCATTCCTTCCTGGTCAAGCATATTTTCCATCTGCTTTTTTTCATCCCACCTCTTTAACGCATTTTTATCGAATTTGTTTCGGGAAACTACATCCTTATTGAAAGGGAATATTCCTGCTTTACGAAAGCCATTTTGTAATACTTCTGGTCTTATTTGTTGCCAGGTAATTCCTACAAGTTGCGAAAACATCTTCTTTGGAATCTTGCGTCCCACATTATGACGTTGCCAGTTAGTCAGCTGCTCTTCCCATTTATCTTTAAAGGATTTAAAAACGGAGAGATCCAGCGGTTGTAGAAAATGTGTGCTATGGGGAGGCAGTTTTAAAATGGTTATTTGATTCGCCTTTGCAAATTCAATAACGTTGCAATTAACGTGAGTTTTATGCCCGTCATAAATTAATAAAATAGGGCGCTCATTGCCAACAGCTTTTAAGAATGTGTTTTTTAGATAATTGAAAAACACATCAGACTCCATCCACCCATTTGTTGTAGCTGCATAATTAATCTGTGGAAAGCAGTCATCTCCTTCTTCAGCTATCCATGAGTCCCGTATGTACTTTCCTTTGAATATTATCAAGGGTGGGGCCTTCTGACCACCTGCACTCGCTGCTGACAGAACGGAGACATTTTCACGTCCAGACGTACTTGTTGTTCTAGTACTGGGAAGACCTATGGCACCAACTACTCTTATTTTGGACGGATCAATTGAGAAGCTTGTTTCATCAAAATTCCAAATCTGCTGAGGCTTATCTGTCAATTTCAAATCTTCCAGTGTCTCCTTCAGCATTTCAAAATAGCCGTATATCGTAAATGGGTCGCATACTGTCTTGCGAGCATACTCGACAGATTGCGTCTTTTTAATCGAAAGTCTGTGCCTCTTTTTAAAGGCTATAAACCACTCTCGCCCGGGCATATTATTACGAAAATTTGTCTTAATTTGATTGGTTGTAACAAAGTTACTTACTACCCCAAGCACCTCCTTCCTCGACAATCCGAAGCCCCATTTTTCCATACAACGCAGTCCCTCCGCCAGTTTTTCTTCTTCTTCCCGAGCAATAGCAGTATCTCGTCCTTGTGTAGAGCTCTTTGTGGCTCTTTTCCCATGAATATGAGTGTGTAGGGTAGCCTTTGGTATGTGGTAAGTACGATGAGCCCCGTGTAAGGTTAATCTACCACTCTTGACCTCCGCTAGGGCACGAGCCAAGTCTTCTTTATAATATTGTGTAGCCCTCTGGCTCTTTCTTATGTAAGTGCGAACCATTCTGAAGACAAATGCATTTTTATAAGTTTACACTTGCCTCATGAAAGAAACGATTTTTGTTCACACTAGCCCCACTAGGAAAATCTCTGGGGGCAAGTGTGAACATAATTATAAAGTGAGGTTATATATTATTTGAGATGTCTACACCGTCAAAAAATAAAAATTTACACTTTTTTATGGTAGTAGATAATCACAGTTTAGCTTTTACTCACCTCAAGTCGCATATATGAGGAATTTCATGAAGCGCTCCTATGTCGCAACACGTCGACTAGCCGCCATGAAATTTTGATAGACCTCTGTGCTGCCACCTGAACTCATAATTTGAAAATTCAAGCAGGTAACTGTAACGGTGTAAGCTTTTCTTCTTTTGCAACTAGACATAAATTACAATAAAGTCACAGAGCGGGTTTTTTAAAAAGGTTTACAGTTACCCCATATTTACACTTGCCTGACTTTACCTTACGATATTTTTTCTAAAAATAAGTTGGCCATGAAAAGATTTTTAAAATAAAATATTTAATAATTATTAATAATTAATTCATTACCATAGAATTAATAGCCAATTTCTGTAGTAACTTTTCTTCTTTATCTACAGAATCAAATAAACTTAGTGGTGACTGTAATAACATAATAAATAATTATTTTCTTTATCAAAACAACACCTGTCATAATCTAAATTTTACGCCATAAAACAACAACCTTCATCTCTTTTCGTTATTATGACAATGCTATACACTGCTTAAAAAGCAACTTATATATTACACAACTTATATACAACAAAATATTACTACACATTGAATGTTTTTTACCTCCAATGCTTGTTTTAAGATTTGAAATAAAATTTAAATAGTGCCCATCCGAGAGTTCCCCGCGTCGCAGGGTCTGCGGGGGCGGTAGGTACGCCACTGTGTCTCAGCAATCCATGATCCAATTTCAATATTTTTTGTGCCAAAAGATTCCTTTTTTATTCACTTTAAAATTAGGTATCATAATGGGTGGGGGGGGGGGGGCATTTAATATTTTAAAGTTTGTGGGTGGAGGGTGAGGGGGTGAAATGCAAAGCTGTCATTATCAAAGTTAATATGAATATAAACAAACACGTCGCTAAGGTGAATACAAAAAATAGATAACTAGATAAAAAGATAAAAATAATAAGAATTAAATATCTAACACTTCAGTAACGGAGAATTACTGAGCTCGATTTGTTCATTCATTAAAGGTGCCCTAGAGTTTGTGTTTGTTTATCTTAAAAGCTTCTGAAATGAAACTTTTATTAATTTTTTATTTATTTCATATATATATATAAATACCCCCCCTCGAATGTATCACTTCCACTCCGCAAACTAGCTGGCTACATAATAGTGCAGAAATTCTCAAGAAATTTGCATTATTAGGGTCAGGAAAGCTCAGCAAGCTCAGCGCAACCAACTCAGTGATCTTTAATTAAAGTACAGGCAGCATACGCGTACTATACGCGTTTGACTCTTGAAGTTTAGATTTTAAGTAACATTTGCATAAAATCCATTCTGATAGACGTGATATTGTTTATTCGAGTTGAATTAACACGTACAACACTGGTGTATTGACTAACATGGTGGTTGTTATGAGCGACGTTCTTCGTATCTGTATTATTTACCATCAAAACCTTTATTGATCAAACAATAATTACATTGTTTCATTTCTTTTCAGTTAGCAAAACAGCATTCGATGACGCAATTTAGCCTAACAGATGAAGAAAAGCTCACATTAGAATTCTTACTTTCAGATATAGGCAAGCAAATCACTCTAATTATCACAGCATTGATTTCTAAAACTAAAATAATTCTCTTTTAGATTCTGAAGAATATTCTTTAACCCAAACACAAGAAAACCCTAATATCGGAACAATCAAGAAACGGTTTAAGAAGAATGTCAAATCTGAAGAAAACAACGGTGAAGAGAATGCAAACCAATTTAAAGTGCAGCAGAAGGATTTAACTACGCTGCAGGAATTGGATGAGAAATTAAGGGTTAGTTGATATTAATTTATAATAAAACTTGGTAGTAACTGTTTGTTTATAGGAATTGTTTAAATCAAATCTAGTCGAAACAGCTCGTCAAATGCCTGAAATAGATTACAAGGATGGGGAATTAGAAGAAGCGGTCAAGGAGGGAAAGTACTGGAAACTTTATAATCTCGAAAGAAGGCTTCAAAGTATAGATAAAAGCCTTGCTGAAATTGCAGTTAAAGATGCGGAAGAAAAGGAAAAAAATCAACAAATCCCGGAACTAACTAATGTAATAGGAAATAGTAAGAAGGAAGGGGAAGAAGACGCAAGTGCTAATGAAGAAGATGGGGATGATAAATCTTAATGGAAAATTTTATTAAATATAAATTTTAGTTGAACCTTTAAGGGTTATCGTGTCTTATTTACAAATACTTCGTTCTTGTTTCAGACATTCGCGTCTAACCCCGCAATCATTAAGGGGATTTAAGAGACAATAGAATATTCAAGGGGAAAATTATACCTCAATTGTACATCTGTGCGAGTTTCACCCTCAGTTTGTGATTTGCAGAGTTTTAGTTCTAAATATCTACAGATATATCAAGCAAAATATTATCTATTTATTGTATTATATTTTCTTTTACATTTTTTCTTAGTATTCTTTTACATTGTGTGAACGTTAGAAATAATTTTTAATAACTATACTCACGTTGATAATATATTGCATTCGAACATTTAAATTTAATAATGGTCTTTACTACCTACCCATTTCACCCCTCAAATTTGATGGGTTTAATGATTTGATTTATAGTCGTATTTATGTACTTGTTATGAAACCAGGCGAATGAAATTAACTTTTCTTTTGTATACCACACGCATTGTGCTTACAAAATCAACCCCACATTTATATGATTGCGAACATAATAGCTCCCTTTATTTGAACAATAATATTCGGTTATTATAATAATATTTAAGGGGTTTAATTTTATTAGTTACTTACTAATTCTGTCCTTTGTGTCATTAATCTTACATTTCCTTCCTACTGTTTGACATTTAGTTTCCTTAGGTATAGAGTTTGACATTTACAATTTTTTGATATTTTTGATTTCCTGGTGTAGAATTTAAGACGATGTCACAGTGACCGGAAATGTAATCGTAGGTGACCTGGCCTTCTAGTTGCTAAATAAAAAGTGGTACATTTTAGGAATTTCTGGTATTTCAAATGTTAGAATTTAAAATTAAATAAAACATTCTTTAGTTTTTATAAAAATTAGATAACAATATAAAACAAATTAAAAATGGATTAAAGCATTAGACGCATATTTTAACCAATATTCCCGCTTTTTTTCATTATAAACCATGAAATATTGAAGAATTAGAAGACATTAATGTTACAGTATTATTTGCAATAAATCTTAGTATATAATAATTATTGAGAAACGATCAAGGGCGTATCCAGGGGGAGGGGCCAGGGGGTAGCTCCACCCTTTCCAAGATCGAAAAATAAAAAAAATAAAACAAAAAAATATAGTAGCTAATTTTTGAAAAATTTAAAATCAAATAACATTTTGAAAGAAATTAAACAAAAAATAGCATAGATGTACTAAACACGATATACGTGCCCCGTCTCACTAAAGTTCGCACACTCTATTTTTGTTATTTAAAGGACACCCCGCATTTCTTTTGATATACACAGTAGCTGTTTCTTGTTGGTAGAGTGAAGTACTGTCTTTGCACTTATTGCATATTAAGTTTCATGAACTTCTACCGAATGGTTTCCTCACGCCACTCCTTCAACCCTGATCAATCTGCGGACGTAAAGAGGCGGTAACAGGGATCCTGTCTCAGTAAAATTTTATAAAACGTGACATGATGTAGATACAGAAGCAATAACCTTTTTTTAACAATAAAAAACACTTGAAGACCAAAGGAAATTTTGAGAAAAAGATTATAGGGTGTACTTTGTTTTAAAATATAAAAGATACACACAACGAAATATAACAATAAAACAACAGAACTTATAATATAAGAGTACTTTGACCTAAAACCTGACCAAAACTCTTTTGTGCATCTGATAGTGAAATACCTTTCAGTTGTGAATTTATTGTGTTTAGCAGCATACATTCTTTCTTCCAATTATGTCAACATGTCTTGCAAATAAAGATGTACACCCTCGACATAAAAAACTGCACGAATGAATGGCAGCATTCTTTGGACAAAAACAAGATGAAGAGTCCAGTTGCGCATTCTCTCCTAGCTGTATCTCGGCAACACTCAAAGTGTAGCAAATCTAGTCTACTTTAAAATTAAAAATAACCACTTTCGCTGTAAAACACATCGTTTACAAGATATTCTTAAAAAAACCGAAGAAATGTCGAAATTTTCGTTTGTTTTTCAATATGGCGGTGGTGCGCCAATGTTGTAAACTTGGATCTTTAATAAGGACTCCAACATACAAAACATATCCAAAACTCAGAACTACCCGATCTTTTGCAAAGTAAGGTATGTTTTCTTACAGATTGACTGGACTATTAATAGTCCAGGCGATAGGGTAAAAAAAGTCACAAGACTTGATAACAGCAATTTTTTTGTTTAGTATGTAGGGGGGTGTGTGGTGAGTCTACATTCAAGTTTTCGTATTAATCGGAGGCTGCGAAGTGTCCGCCATCTTGGAAAGAGGTTAAAGTGTTTTTTCAATTTATGTCGTTAACCGTAGGTCTGAGGAAAGAAGTAATACATAACGTTTTTGTCGAAAATTCGATTCTCTACAACTTCCTTACTACAGACTACTTCCTTACCCTTCTTTGCGAGATGTTTGTAATAAAAAAGTTATAAACAAATAACCGTAAAAATTTAGGGGTTGCAAAGCTTTGGGGTGAAATAACTATTGCATTTTTGATCGTACGAGCAAAATTGTTCTCACCTTTCTTGTAGGCAATCTAAAAACGAACAATTTAGTGCACTTACTTTTTTGGTTCCGTTTTTTGGTATAGTGGAAGGCAGCGGTCCAATGGAGGTAAGTCGAAAACGAGGCAGTAAGCGCGTATAACATTCTTCCTACTGGTAAGTTATTTATCTCCTTAACCATACGTCTAAGTAAAAAGTTTGTTACTACCATTCTTGTCGGCAATATGATTCTCTACAACTTCCTCAATACACTTCTTTGAGAAATGTTTGTAATAAAAAAGTTATAAACAAATAACCCTAAAAATTTAGGGGATGAAAATCTTTGGGGTGAAGTAACTATTTTATTTTTGGTCGTACGAGAAAAATTGTACGAACAATTTAGTGTACTTACATTTTTAGTTCCGTTCTTTGGTATAGTGGAAGGCAGCGGTCAAATGGAGGCAAGTCGAAAACGAAGCAAGTAAGCCGTATAACGTTTTTCATACTGGTAAGTTATTTATCTCCTTAACCGTACGTCTGAGTAAAAAAGTTGTCAGCACAACTTCTGTCGGCAATACAATTTTTTACAACCTCCATACTACACTATTTTGTGTCATGTATGCAGTTACAAAGTTATTAAAAATAAACTGCTAAGATATAGGGGGGGTGGTCATTTGTATTGAACGTATGAGATGAAATAAGTATTTCATTTTTTGTCACATGGAAAAAATTATTCTTACTTTTCTTGTACACAATGTAAAGACGAAAATTTTGATATACTTACTTCTTTATCACGTTCTTTGGTATAGTGGAAGGCAGGAGTTGGAGGTTTACCCATGGCATATAATATCGAATTTGTTGAACATATGCATTCTATACGCAATTAAACAATAATTCGATAATAATTACAAGAATGTATTAGTAGGTGTACTTTTCTAGTGATTCAGATTCTGGTCGATGGGTGGGAGAATGGTCCTGTGCCTTTAATCACTCGAGGCGAACTGCACAGGCGCACGAAAGTCGTAGAATACACCATGAGTGCAATCCACTCAGGTCAGTCAGTTTTGTCTAGTTTAGTCGAAAGCCGTCAAGATGAGCGTCTGTTTCGTGTGCAAAACTTCTTTACGGGAAGGTGAAGTTTGCGCATTGAAGGAGAGAGGAGTAAAATGTTTGCTCCAAAGAAGCATTGGAAGAGGAGATGAGCACGAAGAATTTCTAAGAGAAGCATTGACCTGAGTGGATGGCAGTCATGCTGTATTCTACGACTTTCGTGCGCCTGTGCAGTTCGCCTCGAGTAGTTAAAGGCACCCGGGGCCATTCTCCCACCCGTCGACCAAAATTTAAATCGCTAGAGAAGTACATCTACTAATACAATTTTTTTATTTATTTCTTTATTTGATAATAATTAATTATACATTGTGCCAGACAATGAAGCTAATAAAAGCTTGTGCTTGATCTAGAGCACAATTTCACTATAAGGTCAAGTCCAATAAATATAAATATTTCAAAATAAGGTACATTCTATGTAATTATTGTTGAATCATTGTTTAATTGCGTATAGAATGCATATGTTCAACAAATTCGTATTATATGCTATAGGTAAACCTTTCAACTGCTGCCTTTCACTATACCAAAGAACGTGATAAAAAAGTATATTAAAATTCCCATCTTTACATTGTGTACAAGAAAGGTAAGAATAATTTTTTTCATGCGACAAAAAATGAAATACTTATTTCACCCCATACGTTCAATACAAATGACCAACCCCCCTATATTTTAGAGGTTTATTTTTAATAACTTTGTAACTGCTTACATGACACAAAATAGTGTAGTATGGAGGTTGTAGAGAATCGTATTGCCGACAGAAGTTGTGCTGACAACTTTTTTACTCAGACGTACGGTTAAGGCTGTTTTACCCGATTCTGAAGATAGGGAAACGCAATGTAAACTATTTATTTATTTATTCAATAACCGCTGAATATTTTTTGATCGGGTTTTTACCAAAAATTTACCTACAATGTAGTGTATGATGTAATGTTTTTAAAAAATAATTTTTAACGTTTGAAACCATAAAAAACTTAATTTGCAATAGGATCGCTTACTATGCTTTTATTCATTTATTTATCAACGTATATTTTTTTAAACATTTTTCCCGTAATCTGTGCGTCAAATGCTATGATGTAATGTAAAGATTTTTTTTAGAAACGAAAATTTCAACTTTAAATTAAGTTTTTTATGGTTTCAAACGTTAAAAATTATTTTTTAAAAACATTACATCATACACTACATTGTAGGTAAATTTTTGGTAAAAACCCGATCAAAAAATATTGAGCGGTTATTGAATAAAAACCGAGTAAAGTTTACATTGCGTTTCCCTATCTTCAGAATCGGGTAAAACAGCCTTAAGGAGATAAATAACTTACCAGTATGAAAAACGTTATACGGCTTACTAGCTTCGTTTTCGACTTACCTCCATTTGACCGCTGCCTTCCACTATATCAAAGAACGGAACCAAAAAAGTGAGTACACTAAATTGTCTACAAGAAAGGTAAGAACAATTTTTCTCGTACGACTAAAAATGCAATAGTTATTTCACCCCAAAGATTTGCAACCCCTAAATTTTCACGGTTATTTGTTTATAACTTTTTTTATTACAAACATCTCGCAAAGAAGTGTATTGAGGAAGTTGTAGAGAATCGAATTTTCGACAAAAACTTTATGAATTACTGTTTTCCTCAGACCTACGGTTAACGAGATAAATTGAAAAAACACTTTAACCCCTTTTTCCAACATGGCGGACACTTCGCAGCCTCCGATTAATACGAAAACTTGAATGTAGACTCACCACACACCCCCGAAAAAAAATTGCTGTTATCAAGTCTTGTGACTTTTCCCATATAGCAATTTCCCTGTCGCCTGGACTATAATACAAATTTAGGTTTTTCTAAAAATATTTGATAGATGCTTTTATAAACTTCATCACTGAAACATGAAGAATTTCTGAACATATTGTATGCCAATGGACTAAAGTGCATCTTTTAATCCTGAATGTGAAGTTTATTTTCCCGAGCGTAAGCCAGGGCTATAAATACACGCGAGATTAAAAGGTTCTTTAGTTCTGTGGTGTATACGCTATTTTTGCAAGACAATTTTTTAACACCAAAATCACATAATTTTAGCATAGTAGTTCCCAAGCACCATTTTTAGTCATCTCTACGTACCAGCAACTACCGGTGGAACTATTAAGTTTTAGCCACTAGTCACAAGCACGTAATTGCTACGGTTTTGTTACGTGCCTGGAACCAAAATGGGGAACAATTTTTGGGTAGCAGGTACGTAGCGGCGTAGTAATTGCTACTTTCGTGGAACTTCTTTTCTCTTTGACACATCGTGTCGCGTGGTTGCTCTCTCTTGCTGTTGCAACTTAACAAATATTCTATCATTTTCTATACTATATAATGCTGGATCATGTCACAAAATGAATTACCAGTTTATTTGTAATACGTACTTAATACAAAGAACGATGAAAAGTTTGATTATTTTGTCATTCCAGTACACCAAAATTATAAACCATTGCAACTTTTCTGTTAAATATGATGATAGATCGAAAAATAACAACGCGCCTTCTTTAAATATATTTTTTAGTAAAAAAATGTCTTTTATGATAAATATACACGAAATACTTATAAGTTGATACACATGATAGAAACCATTTTTATATTATTCCTGTTATGTTCTTTTATGTGTTTAAATAAAAGATACTCAATTATTGTCATTAATTAACTTTATTAATATTGAATGAGCAGGGCGAATTACATACACAATGCATAGACTGTAGAAGACGTGTATCCTCAAAGCGGGCTCAAGTGTTACTGACGCTCGCCCAGGGGACGGGCCAGGATTGGTTAGTTACATCACTACAAATAAATGTTGCCAACTTCAAGATACATACATAACAATCCCTAAGGCACAATTTCGCACCAATTGTTATTTTTATTGAAGGTTATATAGTAAAACATCTATTAACAATCATAACAAATTGCAAATTGATTAATGATTATTGATTAATCCAACATTTTACAAGTAAATATGGAGATGGAGTAGTTCACGAAAAATTACTTTAATGTGATTCTCCTGGGTAGCAAAAACGTAAGTTTTACATTCAATACTACTGTAAGGTTTTAAAAACTTTAAAGTAGCTTCGGGCAAGTTACTGCTACAATCATAATACCACTTTGAAGTTGCAACGACTTTAAAGTAAGTATACTAAGTGGCAATACCGTTCCACATACTTTAATAGTTACTCAGAATTTTATGAAACTACATAGTTCCAATAAATAGTAGAAACAACTACACAATTACTAAAATATTCCGAATTGAAGAAATTAAACCTATAAAGTCATAAATTTAGTTGCAGTTACGTAACAACTACTGAATCAAAGTTCCGATCTCAGTTACTGCTACTTAAATGCTGCTTGGGTTAGGTTAGGTTTCCTTGTATATAACGCGATAATTTTACGTTACTCCATAGGGAGTAAAACAGCTACTTTACTCCTTCTTTTGAGGGAGTGAAGTAGAGCTTTGCATATAGGCCGTACAAAAAGATTTTTTATTGCTTTTTTAGGCTATCATTCAGTCGGTTCTTTACCGATTTTTATTTTTTTTTAACTTTTGTAAATCAACACTTCTTCTTTTCCCAGTAGCAAAGAGATTTGCAAAATGTGACAAGAAATGGCTAAGCTCTAGTCGTTAGAGCAGTGCAAGGTTCGAAAACTGGAGAGGCGCAAGTGGATGGAAAAAAGCTTAAATTGACAGATTAAAATAATGAAAGGAAATTGTTATTCATTTATTTATTTTTAAAATTTGTTTGGGCGAGGAATCAGAATGGCGGAGCATCCTTCGTACCTTATGGCACCGATTGCTATGATTATTTGGCCGACCCTATTAGAATTTAACCGAATCTGGGGGAATTCCACCCCCAGTAGGGATTTTTAACGTGACAAACATCGCATTGACACGGGACCTACAGTTCCTATCCGAGAAGAAGGCATGTTTTTAATTTCTCTCTGCTATGAAAAATTACCAGCTCGGCCGGGGATCGAACCTGCGATCCTTAGATTATGAAGCAAACATGCAAACCACTAATCCACCGAGACTGGCGAAAGGAAATTGTTGTTTTGCATGTTATCGGCCATAACTCGGTCATTTGTTAACCAATTTAAAAAAAAAAATTTAAATACCATCCAAGCTCTTCTTTCAGTTAATGATAAATATTTTTCAAATTGTTGAGAATTCTTGCTTTTTAAAGTTTACGTATTTATGGACCATCGAGTTGACCAGATTCTATGCAGATGCCTACACGACCAGTAGTATCTAGAGTCATTACATCTAGTCACCTAGGCCGCGCTGGTCGGTCAGAGTACCGCAAACGCCGCCATATTGGGGCAAAAGAAGCACAAAATTGTTCATTATTTTTATCTGATTGCATTTAATCAAATCCACGTTTACTTTAAAAAGTTTTTCTTATTCTGAAAGATCTTACTTCTAATATATCAAGTACGTAAAATGTGGTTTTAATTTGTCCATTATTAAAAATCACCTTTCTCCGTCCCAATATGGCGGCGGTTTGCGGTATTCTGATCTATGACTCTGATCGACCAGTGCGGCTTAGGTGACTAGATGTAGTGACTCTAGTAGTATCATACATCAAAGCACCTAATCACACCTTGTCCAAGAAACTCAACCATAGTATAACCATCATAGAATACAAATCGAAAAACTCTGTCAAAAATTCATTAGAATTAGTAGAAAAACTACAGAACATACATCTTCCAGTACATTCAAAACTTGTTAATTTTGGAATTTGTAACGTGTTTTCAAATATTCCACCACAAGACTGTATTCCTTAGTTAGATAATTTCCTAGTTAACATAGGCGCCCGTAGAGATTTGTTTAGGGGGGAGGCAAGCTTAGAATCAACGGCATGCTAGGAGGGCAAGCCTAGAATAAACGACATGCTAGGGAGGGGGGCAAGCCTAAAAAAACCGGTATATTATACAAAATCTTCAATAAATAGTTATTTTCATTAGAAGCTGCGAAAGTTTACTTTTAGGTGCAAGGTGTTTTTGATTGGCCGAGGCGAAGCGTAAGCGTAGTCGAGGTTAGTTAAAAACACCAAGCACCTGAAAGGGCTTTCGCAGCGTGTAATGTATCAAACTTTTCATTCTCGCCTTGCATTTATTAAACACCGTAAGTAAATAAATATAATGATGATTCAGTGATTATAATAAAATAATGTTTGTATATACAACAGCATTGTTACCAAAGTAATGTTGACAACAGCTACCTTATAATACTATATTTTTAAAAAATTGACAGTTCTACTTCGTTGTCCAGGGACCGAAAGTTTTTCATACCTAGAAATCACCTCGCATGTTTTACTTTCGGTTGCTTTATCAAGATAGAAAGATACTTTCGTAAAGAGGAGAATGAAAATTCAAATTGTTCAACTTCCAGGAGGGAGCAAGTACCCCTCCTTGCCCCCCTTCTGGGCGCCTATGCTAGTTAATAGTAATGTGGAATTAGTAAAAAAATTAGAGTTAATTCAATTATTTGATCTTTGTATCAGTCAAAATTATTTAACTTTTAATAACATACTTTATTTACAAGAAGATGGTTTATCTATGGGAAATTCTCTGAGTCCTCTGTTAGCTAAAATATATATGGATAATTTAGAAGATTTATTATTATTATTATTATTATTATTATTATTTGAATTAGATCTTTCTAAACACAATTATTCTTTGGACTCATGTTGATGACATTTTAGCTTGTTTTCACAGTTCTTTTGAGGTTATCAAGGAATTTTTAATTCTTATTAACAGTCTTCACACAAACTTCACGTTTACACTAGCAACAGAACAATTAGAGCTATTAATCTTTTGGATTTAACTATTACAATTAATACAAACAATAAATTTGAATTTTCCATATACAGAAAACCTACAGACAGAGACGCCACTATTCCTAATGATTCATGTCATCGTAAAATGCATAAACTAGCGGCTTATAGATCTTTAGTACACCGAGCTTTAACTACTGCAATGAAACGATCATATTTTGATAAAGAAATTTCAATCATCAAACAATTAGCACATGCAAACCATTATAACCATAACATGATTGACACTTTAATTCAACAAAAAGATTATAGGTTAGCTATCAAAAGAATATTTCCAATTGACACTCAAATACAAGACACAAACTACAGATGAATACCATACTTTGGAAAGATAGAACAAATTGCAACTATAATACGAAAACCTATAAAACTAACACCAACCTTTTTCATATTTATTCAATGTTAAAGACAGAACAGGTCATGTCATGAAATCCGGTATTCACCGGTTGAATTATTCTTTTTGTAACTCGGTTTATATTGGACAAACACACGCTGTTATAGACATAAACATCCAGAAAAATCGAATTATGTCAAACACATTTTGGAACAGAACCACCCAATGACACCTCAAAACAACATAAACGTACAGTACATTTAATGAATGAACAGACTGAGTTTAGTAATTCTCCTTTATTAGAAATGTTAGATATTTAGTTTTTGTATATATTGTATCTAGTTACCTATTTTCTGTATTTATTCTTAGCAACGTGTTTGTTTATCAATCTTATCTGCCTTTGATAATGACATTTAATGTCGAAACAATATTGTCAGGTTAAGAATCTAATAAAACTTGGAAACTTTAATTAATCTTTGTATTTATATTATATTTTATAATAGTAAGTCTGCATTTTCTTATTTGAAGCCTATTAGAGTAGCTTAATTGAAAGTTTTAACACATTTCAAAATGTTTTGTAAACATTATACAACGGAATATTAGAAAATTGAAAATATTAAGTCTTTAAACCCAAAATATTAGGGATGAATATATATAAAAATGGAACAATAAAAAATAATATTAAATTTGTTTCCCTCATGCCTTTAGACAATGCCGGTTTGAAAGAGGCAAATATCTCGGTGTGGCAGCGAGACAAATATTGACAAAGGGATTCGAAGTGTGCCCACAAAGCAATATTACGTCGTCATAAATTGTTTATAGTCGAGTTGAAAGGCGAAATTACTTTGTATACCCTTTGTATTCCACACAAGAGTTCATTCTAGTTTGAGAAAGCGAGTAAGCCATTGTAGAAAAAAGTTTTTACTCTTTGCTTTCTGTGTTTGCAAAATAGTACTGAAATTGAAGCACAATACAAGCAGCTTAGCCTTTTTTCTTTTTCTTTGTTGTGTGACATGTGCGACACGTACAGATAGACTTTTCACTTTTGTTAGTACCTTATACACAAAAAATCTTTTTTGGAAAATGGAAACCCATTAAACATTTTTTGCATTAAGGATTTATTTTTCTTCTCTACATAGTGTATGTCCAAATTAACT
Organism: Agrypnus murinus; assembly: GCA_929113105.1. NCBI lineage: Eukaryota > Metazoa > Arthropoda > Insecta > Coleoptera > Elateridae > Agrypnus > Agrypnus murinus. Next base: position 96,391,083 of record OV816026.1, read on the forward strand.
GTTCCCTAAGAAGACGTGCTTCTGCTTGTTTCATAGATGAATTACCTGCGTTGTAATTGCGGTTTGAATAAAAGGGTTCTCAAAGTAGTCTATGCACTTTGAGATTGTTGCGACATTTCAGATGGAAACGTCTCGATGTTTCAGCCAGAAAAGCTTGAAATTTATTTTTAATTATCTGTATGAAAAGGAAGGATCCTTTGAAAGTACAAATTACTTCTATTCTAAACTAAATGAGCATGAAACAGCTGTAGATATCTTTTTTTATTGATCCATTCAAATTCACTGGCCAACAAAAAAAAATCTTTTTTCTGCTGACTTTGATCTGACACTTGATTTTAACTAAAATTGGTACGCTAATGCCAAATATAAATTCCGTTTTCCCCTATCACGTCAGGTTTTTTTCTACGGCGTTTCTTGTTTGCCGAATCCAAAATTCTTGAAAATCGTTAACTAAATGCAGCAAATTCTTAATTGTTTACGGAATTCTTAGAGATTCCAAATACATTTAGTCATAAGCATAATATACACTTGTACCTCATAATATCTAAGTAAATACTTAATTAGATAATTAAGTGATAAACAATTGTAAAGTAATCAAGTCTACTAAGCTAGTCCTCATCGTCAACATATTAGGGTTTAATGAGATTTTATTAGAAAGTATTGATCACTTAGAACTATTTAAAAGTAGGCAAGGGTGATAAGAAAATGCTAGTTACATGTTAGTTGTTAGTGAAGAAACTACATCATGTCTACTACTCGAAGATGTGTAAATAGTGCCGATTCTTTCTGCTACATTTGTGGCAGCTTCACCGTTCCCAGTCAAAGGACAAATATTAGTGTTTTCGTTAAGAAAATGTATTTGGCTTATTTTGATGTAAAACTTGCTGATCAAGACAAGTCATGGGCTCCACATAAAGTGTGTAAATCATGTGTGGAAGATTCGCGGCAGTGGAGCAAAGGAAAACGTCAGAAATTAGCTTTTGGCGTTCCAATGATATGGCATGAACCGAAAAACCACGTAGATGATTGTTACTTTTGTTTAACTTAGACCTCCGGTTATAATACCAAGAATAAGAATAAAATTGTATATCCGAATATTGACTCCGCGATTCGACCAGTACCTCATTCCGATGAAATACCTGTGCCAGTTTATAAAGAGCTTCCGTCACTTGAGCACTCGGATGCTGAATACATGTCAGATGTTATTGAAGATCAAGATGATTCAGATGTAGATTCTGTCAATGAAGATATATTTTCTAATTATGGACCACAACGCTTTACTCAAGCAGAATTAAATGATTTAGTAAAGGATTTGGGCCTATCAAAGGAATCATCGGAACTGCTAGCTTCAAGATTAAATGAAAAAACTTACTCAAGCAAGGTACGAAGATAACTTTTTATCGTAAAAGGGAAAGTGATCTTGTGCAATATTTTAAACAAGAGTGTGAATTTGTTTATTGTAACAATGTGCCAGATTTGCTAACTCAAAGGGGCGTTGTACAATATGACCCAAGTGAGTGGCGTATGTTTATCGACAGTTCCAGCAGAAGCCTCAAGTGTGTCCTACTACACAACGGGAATGTTTTCGGTTCAATTCCTATTGGATATTCCGTTCAATTAAAGGAAACATATGACGACATTGATAAGGTGATAGAGTTACTAAAATATACAGACCATAACTGGGTCATCTGTGTGGATCTCAAAATGGTAAACTTTTTACTTGGTTTTCAAAGAGGATATACAAAATTTCCTTGCTTTTTGTGCCTCTGGGATAGTCGAGATAGAAACCAACTGGATTCAGAAACATTGGCCTCCTAGAACATCCTTAGTTGTTGGAGAGTAGAATATTATGTCAACCTTTAGTCGACAGAGAAAAAGTAATTTTTCCACCTCTTCATATCAAACTGGGTCTTATGAAGCAATATTTTAAAGCACTAGATTTGCAAAGTGACTGTTTCCAGCACATATGTGAAAAGTTTCCACGACTAAGTTACGAAAAAATCAAAGCTGGGATATTTGATGGACCTCAAATTAGAACTTCCATGAGAGATCCAAATTTCATCAACTCTATGAACGAAGCAGAAAAAGAAGCCTGGACTTTATTCACGATGGTCGCGAACAATTTTCTTGGAAACAAAAAAGCATCCAATTATAAAGAGCTAGTGCAATCAATGCTTGAAAAACTTCACCGCCTAGGTTGTAACATGAGCATAAAGCTTCATTTCCTTCATAGCCATCTTGATAGGTTTCCCGAAAATTTAGGTGCTGTAAGCGATGAGCAAGGCGAGAGATTTCATCAAGATTTAAAAACCATGAAAACTCGGTACCAAGGAAGATGGGATTCTCATATGATGGCCGACTACTGTTGGAGTGTTCAAAGGGACTGCCAAACCAAAATGCACAGCAGAAAGTGCTACAAACGAAAATTTATTCCCTGACTGTTGTTTATTACTAACACTTTTGTAGTTTTTTGAATGATCATTGTGTAAATATTGTACATAAATAAATAAATGAATTATTATAATTTTATACTTTGTTTATATCGTATAAGTTCTTAAGTTACAACTTGGCCGCATTTGCAATTCTTCAAAGAGCATAAAATGATATAGAATTAAATTTTGACGTGATACGCAAAAACCAATATGATTTTCGGATTCAGCCCACCCAAATTAGTAAAGAACAAGTCTCATATACAAGTCAGCAAAAAATGTGTTGGCCAGTGTATCTTTGCTTGCCTGTTTATAATTTCGTTAAATAACGATTTCTACCTTAAGTAAATACTTTAGTAGTTTTTGCACTTTTGAACATAATCTTTAACAATAAGCATAAAAATACATCATGCAATGTTGAATTGTAACTATTTACTATAATAGGGTCATTCCATGCGAAATGGATCACTAAAATGGGTCGATCTCACGGATTTTAATGAAAATCACTTATGAGGTAGCAATCAACTAAAGAACATAACTTTCATTCATCAATTTGCTAAATTACGCAGAACTTCGGAAATATTCAAACTGAAAAAATATTAAAACTGCTTGCACGCCTTTAAAGAAATATAAATATCTCGAAAAGTATTTACCCTAGAACAAATATTTTTTTGTATATTGCTCACTAGAAGACGGTATTTTTGGACAGCCTAATAATTTTTTGTTATCAAACGTATTTTTATTTTTTTCTAAACGAAATATTTTAAAAATGCAGAAAAATCGGTGTGGTCACATTTTTAAAAATCTGAAAAAAATTGTACAGATTCTTTAAACATTTCTGTATTTAAATGCAAAATGGCAAGCTGGACGTTTTAATAGTTTTGGCAGGGCAAATTTTTAAAGATCGCGTTGCAGACAGCCGGCGCACCATAGATCACAGTCAACCGGCACAAACCGCACTCGCTATACCTTCTAGTTAGTAATAATACGGTCCATATTACCAGCTTAACTCTTAACCTTAACCTCTCAACTAATGTACATAAGATAAATGTATATTTGCGTGGATATGATTATACCTACTAATTAGTTAATTACTTAAGTATTTAAATCGATTACTTCGGGTGTGTTACATAAAGTACTTTTCTTGCGGCTGTCCAAGACCATAAAATATAACGCAACAGCTTTTTTAATTTAAGTTTTAAGGTCAGTTGGGGTAATTGGTCCATAGATATACAATTATTTTGCTTCAAACTCTTTATCTCATATTTTATCGTGAAGTATAAGTTTAGGACCTTGTTTTATAGTAACTTTAATATATTTCCAAAAAAATATGTAAAAATAAAGCAGCTCTAATGCCAACTATTGCATTTAAAAATTTTTTTTTTAAAACATGTCCGGTGGTTCCAGTTACCCAATAGATTGGGGTAAATGGAATCATCGTCTATATTTTATATCCACATTACTTTATAATATGTTTTGGGTAACTGGGACGCTCTAAGGATTTTAATTAAAATGTCTCCAAAAAATTAGGGCTGCAGTAGGAATAGTTTAGAAATTATCGCAGTCGGAAGAGTGTATAGGATAAAGTACTAAAAATTCACGTAATTCTCATAGACGTTTAACGATAGTTTTAGTTTTTATTAAGCATAGTTTCAGTTACCCCATCGCTCCAATTACCGCAGCTGACCTTATTAAACATCAGAACCTATAATAGAGATCGGAAGTTATTATGATAATTTTTGCAGTGGATAATATCATTAACTCACCTGGGCCACAAGTTCAAATATTGAATTTGCAATGATCCTATAGCTCAGTCTATAGTTTTTAACGTTAATAAATTTGACACTCTAGCTCGATGACTGGATTTTAATAATATAATACAACGTAAGCTGGTGATTGGTTGCTACCTACAATAGCACCCAGTCTAACCTAGTGAACATCTATTTTTTAAATTTAGGATCAAAAACAACTCATCTTCTGTAAACAAAAATGGTATCTAAGCTATTGCATTATGATATTTTAGGGTCTTTGATGGCCGCAAGAAAAATGCTTTATGTAACACACCCGAAGAAATCGATTTAAATACATACGTAATTAACTAATCAGGAGGTATAATTATATCTACACATATATACATTTATCTTATGTACATTAGTTAACACCGACCGCTGGAAATATAGACGGTATTATTACTAACTAGAAGGTAGCAAACGCGGGTTGCACCGGTTGACCGTGATCTATGGTGCGCCGGCTGACTGCAGCACGGTCTTTGAACATTTTCCCTGCCAAAACTATTAAAACGTCCAGCTTGCCATTTGGCATTTAAATACAGAAATGTTCAAAGAATCTGTACAATTTTTTTCAGATTTTTAAAAATGTGACCACACCGATTTTTCTGCATTTTTAAAATATTTCGTTTAGAAAAAAATAAAAATACGTTTGATAACAAAAAATTATTAGGCTGTCCAAAAAGCCCGTCTTCTAGTGAGCAATATACAAGAAAAATATTTGTTCTAGGGTAAATACTTTTCGAGATATTTATATTTTTTTAAAGGCGTGCAAGCAGTTTTGATAATTTTTTCAGTTTGAATATTTCCGAAGTTCTGCGTAATTTAGCAAATTGATGAATGAAAGTTATGTTCTTTAGTTGATTGCTACCTCATAAGTGATTTTCATTAAAATCCGTGAGATCGACCCATTTTAGTGATCCATTTCGCATGGAATGACCTTATACAGATTCTTAAACAACTTAGTCCCCCACGTTCCTTCTAAGAGGAAGTGATTGAGATTGACATAGCAAATGCTACTAGTTACTCACTGGTTGGAGCGAGGTTGCCTATCCACCTTCTACTAGATCACCAGGCTATTACCGGAGCTATTAAGTTAATACGTGCTCACCCGCCGGAACCCTTCCGCCCTCTTTCCGCCTGCCGATTTAGCATCTCGGCATGTAGTACCCGTTAGGGTGAAGTTTCTGAGAATTCGACGACTGGAACTACACAGCCGAAGACAGACCCCATACTGTCACCTCCGAGACCCTACCTGGTGGCATGCAGTTTCCCATAGGTCTGAACTAACTAAACTGAAACAATTTAAACCCAATGTTAAAATGTAAAACATATTACCACAATCAAATAAATAGCATAAAATCCGTGTATAGACGTCACAACTACCTAACTAGCTCACTACAAAATACGATATGAAACAAATATCACAATCCAATAACTAGCATAGCATCCGTGTATAGAACGTAACAATTAACCAACTAGCTACACTACCACTAAAAGTACCGTTATGTAAATAGAAACAGCATATAAAATATCACAGTTAACATATGTATTTACTTACCTAATCAATTTACCGGGGAGTCAGAAACCTGTCCCCTCCGATACCACAGCAGTTCACATTACTATCACATGAAAAATCTCGACTTGCTCTTCATACTCGAATACCGATACATGACCAAAGTTGTTCCAAGCTACGGCCATTTTCTGCGTCGTGTCCTTACCCACAATGAGTGGCCAGGTCTCTTTCCTGTAGGCAAAAATTTCTAAAAGTCTGCCTCGCAGTCTCCCTTCTATGGAGCGTTGATCTGAGAAGGATATGTTCCGTACTATCCGGTTCCACTTCTCATGCACAACGCTCCTCTACGTCACGGAGTCCAAACCTGTTGTAGTACTGCCGAAAGGGGTCATGCCCCGTTACCAGGGCCACAAAGTCTTTGTTAAAATGTCGAAAACCTATGTCAACCTGTTCTGCTGAAAGCCTGTTCTACTTGAAAGACTGTGGTCTCAGTGTTAATGACTATCTTTTGTGTGTGAACCTCTCTATCATTTTTCAAAGCCGCTATAGCCGCTCTAACCTTTTCATTTACCTTAGAGCCATCCGTATATATAATCACTTCCTCCTTTTCTTGTAACTCTTCCTGGAGTTCTTCAATGCTGCCCTGGTTCATCTCCTGAATGCTAATTCTTTCTCTTTTAGTGGGGTGTAGTAAATCCCGCAGTTCGGGCTTTCCTTCGATCAAGTGTCCTATGAGGTGTCCGTTCTGCTCGAATTTCTGTCTCAGCCTGATCCATAGCGGCATGATATTGGATATTACTTCCACCACCTTAGTGGGTGCAGTTCTGTAAGCCTTAGTTATCGCTAGAAGAAAAGGCCTCTGCAGAGCCGTTATGTGTTTCCGCACACGGGAATCCATCCCCTATGCCCCCATATCTCCGCCGTGTAGGTGAACATCGGCATAATCCCTCTTAGATACATATACCTGCAATCCCCTGGCCTGACTCCCCAATTTTACCACATACCACCAGCAACTTGTAAGCAATCCTGATGGCTTTTTTCCTTAAAGCCTTCCAGTGCTTGGTGTAATTAAAATCTCGATCAACGATCAATCCTAATTGCACCCTGTAATACAATTATATGAGCTCCACACTGTAAGACTGGTTTTATAATATTTCCTGTTGCACTAACAAACATGCCCTGGGTCGTCTTGATATTATACTACAGTTTATTCCTCGTGGCTCATATTTCACACCCTTCCCATATGGCTTTCCAACTATTCTCAGCTTGCCTTGCAGACCTACCCCCCATAACCACCAATTGTTCATCGGCAAAGGCTTGTACCATGATCAGGCCCTCTCCCCCCCCTTTTTCCTGACTAATTCTACCCATGTCCCTAAACCATTCCTCCATCAGCACAAGCCAAAGAATCGGGCCTAACGATGACCCTTGCGGGCAGCCTCTATATCTACCATCGCTCCAACGGCGCCCAGCCTTACCCGCCTGACGAGTAACTTGTCTAATATTTCCCCCAAAACAGGAAGAAGGCATATGGGTCTCACCCCCATTCCAGATTCCCATCTGGAGACAACCGTTGTAAATGGCCAACATCTGATGTCCGAGTTGGTTGCAGGCCCTTTTAACTATTTCAGTGGTGATACCTTCTCTACCCACTGCTTTCCTCAGTGGCATCTCTTGAAGGATATTTCTTACTTCATGTAATGTGATGTTCCCCTCCCTATGTGGGCCCCATAGCATCCGATCCCTGCGTATTTCCTCATGCTGTAATGTGTCCTCTTCTACTTTGTCTCTAGGAAAAAAGTCCTTTATTAACTCCCGCTGTGTTTCTTCAGTATTCCTTGTCCATGCCCCATCTTCTTTCTGTGTGTTCTTTTGCGTGCCCATCCTGCCTCATTATCTTATAGGGTAAGACACACGGGTCCACTTTGGTGCTCTCCTCGCAGTATATCTTGAAGAACTTTTCTCTCTTCTTCGATCATCTTTTTATATTCGGCTCTCTCGCTCTTATATAACTCTTTTCTCTGTCTCTTCTTTCAGCGCTTCTTTCCAGATGAAAATCTTTCCTAGTCCTGGTAACCTTCTTCGTTTATCCGTTAAAGCCTGGCTCCATTAAGGCAATGGTTTATGTCTATCATCGCCCGATATCATTGTGTAATTCAGCTCTCTCCCTAACCAGAAAGTCCAGAAGCTGCTCACCTCTGGTCCTGTTCCTTATCCCCAGACGGCATTTCTCGCATTCAGGTCCCCTGAAGCAAGCACCCTTGTCTCCAGTCCCGATTCGAGGGTCTCAGTGGGCGAAACGTACACATTGCTAATTACGATATCGGTTTTCCAGTTGTCTATAGCTTCTATCCTAATTGGCGTTGTTCTTTCGTTTGTCCACTGCTGTAAAAGTGTGGCTTTGATTGAACCATTCAGGACTATCGCTGACTAGCCCTTGCTTTTTCTATGTAAAGGGTTCCCCCTGGCCATATTTTGTCCACTTTGGGCGGGGTTTCTTGTATTAGGATCACGTCCGCATCTACCCGGCTTGCGTATTCCCTCAATACCTGTATTGCCGCGTTTCTTCTATGTTGATTTGTATTATCTTCAGCTGTTTATCCATAATTAATGCGCGACTCAGCAATCCTTTTCTTCCGTAAGTAAATCGGGCACCTGACGTCCGTCGCGGCGCGTGACCTGTCTAATTCCTCTCCCGCATTCTAGGTCAGACAGCGCCCCAGTAGCACATACATGTTGGAAAAATATTGTTTCCACATATTGGCCAAATGTTGTAAATGACAGACACTGACAGGATTGGCACAATATGCAGAAGCAATATCTCCCCAGTATTGCATTTTGATATTGGTCATACATTGTAACATTATATTGGTTCAATATATCTTTATAGTATTGGCACAACATGTGCATAGGATATGTCACCAACATGGTAACATTGGTCCAATGTTGGAAACATTTAATGGTTCAATATTCTTTTACAATATCGTCAAAATGCATTAACAGGATATTGGTCCACTGTTGAAACATAGTATTGGTTTATTGTTTCCAGCCTTATTTTGTGGAACTCCATAATCATGAAATAAATAAAGATTATTAAAAGTTTCACAGTTTTATTTAAATATACCTGACAATATTGTTTCGACAGCTATGCTGTCATTATCAAAGGTAATATAATTATAAACAAACACGTCGCTAAGGTAGATACAAAATAGGTAACTAGATAAAATAATAATAATAAAAATTAATAATAAAAATAAACATCCTGAAAAATCGAATTACGCCAAACACCTTTTAGAACAAAATCACACAATGACTCCTCAAAATAATATTAAATTCCTACATTTTTGTAATAACAAACGCAAATTAGACATTTTAGAAGCCTTTGAGATATACAAACACAAACTCAGGGTACCTTTAATGAATGAACAACTTGAGCTCAGTAATTCTCCGTTACTGGAAGTATTAGATGTTTAATTATGATTTTTATTATTAATTTTTATTATTATTATTTTATCTAGTTACCTATTTTGTATCTACCTTAGCGACGTGTTTGTTTATAATTATATTACCTTTGATAATGACAGCATAGCTGTCGAAACAATATTGTCAGGTATATTTAAATAAAACTGTGAAACTTTTAATAATCTTTATTTATTTCATAGTATTGGTTATTTAATTAATTTATTCTGTCAATTTGCATATAATAATAATTATTTTTGTCAAAATCAGCATGGTTTTGTCCAAGGTAAATCAACTTCAACAGCATTAAGTAACGTATTAGGTAATGTACTTCACTGTCTTAACAACAATCAACGCGTTATTAGCCTAAATTGTGATCTTTCAAAAGCTTTCGATCTGGTTGATCATAATATACTACTAGAAAAATTAGAATATTACGGAGTTCGCGGATTAGCTTTACGTCTTCTAAAATCGTACCTTAACGACAGAAAACAAATTGTTGAATTGCGTTATTTAAATCAAGATAATGAAATCGAAATACACCGTTCCTTAGTAAACGATGTGTATTATGGAGTACCACAAGGATCAATTTTAGGTCCGCTACTTTTTGTTATATATATATAAACGATTTGCCGTACAATGTTAATGCTGGAGTCACCTTGTATGCAGATGACACTAGTGTAAATGTTACGGGTGCCAATATTAAGGAATTGGCTTATAATATAAATCAAGTACTCCATGATATACAAGATTGGTTTTCAGCGAGCCATCTCCTAATTAATATGGACAAAACTTGTTCGATGTCATATTTAAGCGACGGAGATAGCGAGGACTTATCGTATCTTTTAAAAATCTACCATATTAAATTAAAAAACTTACACTCCGTTAAATTTTTAGGTTTAGTCGTAGATCGTCAATTTCAGTGGAAAGAACATATAGAAGAAATGTTACCTAAACTTCAGAAAGCGATTTACAGTATACGACGTTTAAAATATATCTGTGACTTATCAACCTTGCGTACCGTTTATTTTGCGTATTTTGAATCCATAATCAGATATGGATTGATTTTTTGGGGCAATTCGATACATCTCTCTAACATTTTAATACTACAAAAAAGAGCATTAAGAATTATATACAGTATCAAAAGTAGGGATAGTTGTAGACCTTTATTTATAAATCACAATATCTTAACAATTTTTAATTTATTCATTTACGAAAGCTCGATATTTGTTTTTAATAATAAAAATACTTTCAAACAAAATGCGGATGTTCATGACTATAATACTAGAAGCAATCTTCTGCGACCTAATGCTGCTAAAACTTCAACCTATTATAAATCATTCATGTTTACGTCGGTTAAAATTTTTAATAAACTTCCTGATCAGATAAAAAATTTAGAAAATATTAAAAAATTCAAATGTGCACTAAAATCGTATTTGACTGACAACTGCTTTTATAACCTGGAAGAGTTTTGGAATACTGGAGATACTGCGACTGCTTAGTGTTTGAAATGCAAACTCCATATCTATATTATCTTTAATTACTCTTTTAATATGTTTTACATCTATGTTTTTTTTATGTTTATGTTATGTTTTAATGTTTTTATAATCTTTTATATCATATGCACTACATGTTTCTTATCCTATTTATATTTACACAATATTTTATTTTATTTTATTAATATGTATGTTTTTTATTGTATTGTTCAACGCCACTGGCACCAGAATAAATGTTTATCTATCTATCTATCTATGAAATTGACAGAACAAATGAATTTACTCTCAAAGTAAATTTTATCTAGGAAGTAAAAAGTTTTATAATACCAGCCCTAAATAAATCTATCAACATAAAGCAGATAACTAATAAACTTTTAATGCAAAGTCAAATCATTTTAATCAGATTTACTTTAATTTATTTAAAGAATTTAACCAAATTTCAAAAACAATAAACACCCGCTTTCAACATAGCATATCATTTTCTTTCATAAAAACTCAGTATTTGTACTTGTATGTTCAAAGATGTCCCTGTTTTTGTAACAAATTTAAGTCTATATTAATCATTTCTGATTACTGATACGATTCCCCTTAAATATATCCAAAATATATTGGCAACATATTGGGGCAATATGTATAGTACTATTTGTAGGTTAAGTATGATATTTCATTCACTTCATTAAGAATCTCGTTTGCATTACACCTATTAAAGGCGAAACAATGCTACATTAACAAATAGGTACATAAAACAAATTACACATAAATGTACCTATAAATTGTTTTCGTACGTTCTAAAAATGACGCATGCACATTGTTTACACAATTCATGTTTAAACGAAATGCTAACTAAACTCGACGGTTGTAATGATTAAAATGTATACATACAGATATTATAGTCAGTACTTACAGTTTAATACAAATAACACATATACACACAGTGATAAATATAAATTTTTCGACAAGACAAAGCTAGCCGCCGAAATCACAACACATAAAAGTAAAACAACAGTGCATCAAATTAATATCAGTGCCGATGAAATCACGATCGACGCAGCCGCGCCAGATTACCAATATCCACACTAAAAGGTTGTCTCATGGTAAAGTTAATATGACATACCAAACAACAATAAACAGTATAGAACACCACTTAATGTGGTATATGACTCTACAGATGTCGCAACATTCATTTCTCGGTATTAATGTTATTTCAGGCTATGTATATAAGCCTGGATGATGTGTGTATAATTCACAGGAGACTATCTCTAGCTGATGAGATCTAAAAAGATCGAAACAGCTGTCCTAGAGTGTCTCCTGTGAATTATACACATCTCATTTATATTTGTGGGTTTAATATTGTCACACTTTGACTTATTTTGTAAAATAATTTCCCCACTTTGTATTTTAATAATGCAAGTTTTTGTATTATAATTCTTGATCCCTGAGTATGAGAAAATAGTAAAAAAATTCTTTCTGCTATATTTTTGAAAATATGAAGGTCTAAAGTTTGGATCATTCTATGTTAATATTTAATACTATAACTGCCAAAAATTAACCACTTCTAATCAATCAATCCTAATATGCCCCAAAGAGTTTTTAGTAATTCGATTAGAAGAGCTGAAGCTTGTTGGGAAGCACCAGGTACACCTTCTCTAGTTGAATATGTTTTTCGTTGTAATGTAAGTTTTTTACATTGTTTTATTTTTAAACTGCATTTTTAATTAAATCGGCGGTAAAGATGGACTAAGTGGGAAATATCAGGGCTATACCACAAGTTTTTGTCTAAAAGGATGCCACAATAATAGAAGTTTATGCAATAAAAATAAATTAAAATGTAGTTAATTTAATTTGACTTGTCAAAATTTGACAATTGTAAAAATCAATAATAGTTATTTACGTGACAAGTTTTGTAAACAAATCTTTACAGCGAGCTGGAAAGTTTGTTGGGCGAGCGACAAAGGAGCGAGCCTCTATATTCCAGTGAGCCTAGTAGAGATTAATTGCAAAGCATCCAGCGTGCAAAGTTTTAGTTTCACCGCCGCCAGCGGTTTTTAGTAATTTATTGTATATTTTTTATAAAGACATTTTATAATCAATAGGGCTGTATAGGGTGTTAAGGTACAATACAGTGCTGTAGCTGTAACTGCTCATCTACTTAGATACCATAAATACCTATAAAGCGTTATTTGCATAGAAAGTGGAAATAAATAAACTTTTGCGTTTCTGTACTTTGATTTAATTTGCATTTTTTATAAAAAACGCAAAAATCTGCCGACTGAATGAACAACATAAATTAGGGGACTAAGCGTAACATACAAGGTGTTCCGTATCGCTATGTTCAAACTTCGGAAGCGTAAAGTAGGTTCAATTCTGAGAGTAAAAAACGGCAAAAGTGGTAGGTCGATTTTTATTTTTGTTTCGGAGAAACATATGTGCAATACTATACACCGTGACCCATTAAGACATACTCAGACTTTGCCAGTGGTTAGATAACCATTAAAGAAAGAAAATTCCTATATACCATTTTTCTCGTATTTCTATATTTTTGGAGAAAAACGGCATCGAAGTTCAGCCGAATGTTTTCAAATTTAATAGTATGAATGCACATGACACATATTTTAGTTCAAGCAGATATTCAATACTACTAGAATGTGCAAGGATAGCGTAAAGTAATAAAAACGTCTTTATTTTGGCCAAGTGTTTCGTAGAATAACAACAGATAAACAGAATTAAATAAACAAAGCATGTTGAGAACGACCTCTCGATGGATATTGTTTCAAAAATGGTATTTTTGTTTTGTGTTGTTTCTGATTACTAAGACAATTTCAAATTCTTTTAATAGACACATTAACCCCTATGTGTAATACAATACTGCAGGTTTGTGAATAAAAAATTATAGTACTCGTGATAGGGACACATCTTTTGAGGTCAAGATCAAGGAGATACCCGATACTATTTGGTTTCTCAAATGATAACAAACTGCAAACCCCTTACACTGCAGCTTTTAGTAATAAAACGTATAACAGTACTTGTACTTGACTATGTAAACAAATCCATCAATCATTCAGGGTCGTTGAATTAAAACATCAAAAAAAATAATAAGGTTTTAATAATGAAACATTCTAGAATTCCAATAAAAATAACAATACCTATTGATGGATAGATCAAATTAGCTAAACATGTCTTTACTTAATTAAAACTAATATCTGTTTATTAACGCATACACATCGAATTTAATGATACATTAAATGGGTCAGTATTAAAATGATGTCATTTCTGTCTGCGTTTACTATTAGAATAAAGGGGAATCCCCCGGATTAATAGATCGTTTTGTTTTAACATCTAAAAAATGGAATGTGCGTCGTTTGCATCCTTGTGCTTGTTTAAACAGATGTCACGTTTTTACTGATGGTGTCAATTTCTAAAGATCTTGCATTTATTTCTATTCGACTTAACTACACTGACCTGCATCAATTATACGTACTTTTCTGAAAACGTCGGTCAAAATTTTCGAAATTTTCAGGTTCATTTAATCAAAAAAAGTTACTAAGGTTTTATGTTTCTAATAACCAGAGAAGCTTCTCCTCAAAGTCCGATCATTGAGTACTGAATCACCGTGTATAGGTGAAAATTTGAATTTGAATTCTTAGTTGGACTGGGTGCGGGATAGTTGCCTTTTGATTAACCAAACACAACCGTAATACATTTTTGGAAAAATATTAATGTCTTCAGATTCATTTTTTCTCTTAAAAATGTAAAAAATAAGATTAAAAAATGTTAATTCTTCGAGCAGTTTTTAGCAGCTCTTCGCTTGTTTTCTTTAATAAATAAACAAAAACAATCCACAATCCACTATGAAGAGATTACGTGTTCCACCCCCACCCTCCCATATGTCTAGAAATTTACTTGATAAAATCTTTTTTTTGTCGCCATATTTGATATTGCTTTTCAGGAAGAAATCTTCGCTCGAATCAATCCGTCCCTGGCGTTGCTACTACATACTAACGAAGCTTCAGTTATCATCTGTGGTAATTCTTGGAAACTTAAAACTTCGATGTTATCAGGAATGCTTATAATCTTTTAATCATTTATTTCTCTAAGATCTGCTTCGGTAATGCTTTTGGTCAATGGTGGCTTTTAATTTTGTTTAAATTTTCACCCAAAGAATTTTGAAGGAAGTCTTAATGTCATTGACGCTTCCGGACGTAGGTGTCACATGCCCTAGGTAAATAGAACCTGGTTCCGCAACAATAACTACGTTTTCTTCTGTAATTTGTTTAGTGTATAACTGAATTTTATTTATTCAACAGCAAGTATTTTAATGTATAAATGTTAATTGTAATTAGCATTGCCAAACAACTGAAGTAAATACTTACTTGTGGTATAGGGCGGTGTCATTTTTAACGACAACCACAGGTAGGCGTGGTTGCCAGGACTGACTGGTTAACGTGCTGATCTGACAGAATGGCGTAGTGCACTGAGGCGTTATCGACGAGAAAAATCTTCTTGTCAGTTCCGGGGATCGAACCCTCACCCCGGCTACTCACCTAACAAGTGTCCTATCTTTCCTACCGTCAAAGTAAATTCCAAAAACAACATTTCATTTTTGTTTCATTTCTATATCAACTAGATTTTTGTTCCATCTTTTTTTCTTTTAATTTTACTTCTGTCAATAATTAACAACAGATTATCGTTACTGACTATACCAAAGAGACTATACCAACTATATCTTTGAGCACAGCATTCACAAAGAGAGATCCATCTCTGTTTGAAAGTTGTATGAGATACCTATAGTATCAACCCCGATATAATCGGTAGCATCATTGTTATCAATTTCGTTACAGTGGTCTTCTTTTGTTTGCTTCCCTCTTCTTCTTCCCTTGTACTTTGTACTTGGTTGAAATTGTATCTTTAATTTTCTTTTCAAACCTTTTTTACTAATTCCTTTCTTTCTTGCGACTTCGCGATTTTCTTTGTAGGTTTAATCATGTTTGCCGATCATCATGTTTCTTTGGCCTATCTAGCCTTGAAAAAATCACGATACCACACAAACAATTTCATAACGTCGGAAAATGTTGCAAGAACATTGCCACAAATTTAAAACTATATTTGATATAAAAAAAACCATAAAAATCAATAAATAACAGTTTTATAGGATAGGAATATATTTTATATGATATTTTACAGGATTTATAGGAACAGAAAGAGGACCTGAAGATGGCGCTGGAGAAAAATGTGTGTTTTTTATAATAATATTGATGCAAAAAAATAACTATTTCTGCCCCAGCCACGTTTGTCTTGCCGTCTTAAATTGTTTTAAAAAAGTAAAAAATTAGGGTTTTCTTTATTAAAATTTCAAAATATCACCTTCAAAAAGGAACCTGAAGATATCGCACAGGAGTGCATTTTTTGTGGGTTTATGTTGACCTAAATAGGCAACTATTCCACAACCAGCCATACACAATTTAAAAAAAAAATTTTACTCCGCCCTACTGGGGAATGCTTTTGCAAAGTAACAATTTGTTTACTGAAGAGCTACAAACAAAATGAATGAATGAGCGACTAACTTAAATTTAATACACCCCTTGCCTGTCTACAAGGCTTCCTATTTCGCGCTTGTTTTCGCGTATTTCTTGGGCTGCCTGCTGAATGTGCTCCAATGATTCCTCTCGGGTGTTAAAAACTTGTGCATACAGTTGCTTTATATCTATACACTACATACAGGGTGACCCAGGGGTGCGTACAAGCTCCATAACTTTGTTTCTATCCAAGCTATCGAGTTGATCTTTTTTTAAACGATAGAGCCGACAATGCGGCGCATTCTAAAAATATTTTTATTTATATACAGCATGTTCCAAAATAGAATACACAAATAGATTCTGTTTTTTTAAATGGCAACCACCCATTTTTGTTACATTTTTGGATTCGCCACTAGATTTTGGATATAACGCAACCAGCTTTTTAGACCTATCTGCAATAGTTTTTGACTTATGTCAATTTAATGTGTCAAAATGGTGTCGTACATAGACCCATAGAAAAATTCATAACTTCAGAACCATTCACAATTAATTAACTAGCTTGTTTTTAGTCGATTCCTTAAACTTTAGCGCATCTTTTGAGATCTAGGTGAATTCGTAGGCAACGTTCCAACGCCTACTACGATTTTTTGAAAATGGCAAATTACAAATATCAATAACTCGATTTTTTCCAATGGAACACCCTATATTTTATTGCACCATTGCATGGCGTTTTTTAAGAGCTTTTTGCCAATATAGGGTTTGTAGGGTCTACCTTGTAACATTACCGAGATTTGTTGCAAAATAAGAATTATTGATGGGTTTTCGAAAAAAAGAAAAAGAATCGAGTAGGCCGCTGTCATAAAATTTGACACATCCGTATAATTTTAATAATTGTACACGTCTAATTGTTGATAATGAATTTCACTCGCGAAGAATTAGTGAATATGGTCTACTGTATTGGCGAAGCTGACAGAAATCCTTTATTAGCAACCAGAAACTACCATCAAGAATATATCCAGAAGCAAGAACTCCACAGGCGTCTTCATTCGAAAAGTTAAGAGATCGGTTTGAACTTACTGGTAGTGTGTCTTATACCAAAAAGGAAATTGTTGGTGGTCGAGTCACTGAGGAAAATGAGTTGCAAGTTTTATTGATGCTACAGGAAAATCCTCACTTAAGCACTAGGGAAGTAGCAGCGGAAACGGGCATTTCTCAAAGTAGTGTGAACAGAATAATATTGAAACATAAGTTTCACCCTTATCATCTGTACCTACATCAAGAATTGTATGGCGACGATTTTGTGAATAGAGTTTTGTATTCAAATGAATGGCTTAATTGAGGAGGATTTTAATACTTTAAACAAAATTCTATTTTCTGATGAAGCAACGTTTAAGAGCAACGGATCGGTCAACCGACATAATATGCATTATTATGCAACCGAAAATCCTCACTGGATGAGGACTGTTGATCACCAAAATCGATGGTCGCTTAATGTTTGGGGAGGAATTATTGGAAATCACACTATTGGTCCCTACTTTTTCGACAATGTCCTGAATGGTGAAAGGTATTTACATTTTCTTGGCGAATATCTTCCCAGAATGTTAGAAGAAGTGGATTTGGACACCAGAAGGACCATGTGGTTGCAGCACGATGGTGCTCCAGTGCATAACCACAGGATAGTGCGAGAATTTCTAGATCAATCCTATCCTAATCGTTGGATAGGCAGAGGAGGTACTATTTCTTAGCCCGCGCGATCCCCAGACCTTACTCCTATAGATTTCTTTCTTTGGGGGTACGTGAAGGAAAGGGTTTTCAGAGATCGCCCAACAACTGCAGATGATATGAAAAACAGGATCACGGAAGCCTTCCGTTCAGTTGATGGAGCAATGCTTGCGAGAGTTCAGGGCTTATTTACTAGAAGAGTAGCAACTTGTGTGGTACATGATGCTGACCTATTTGAGCATTTGTTATAAGCAGACATTGTTTCCTATTAATCATCCTTTCCTGTTCTTGTAAAGATTAAATAAATAATTGTCCTCCTGTTTCTATTACAATTTATTTTTTTTAAACATAGTTCTTTTTAGAATTGTATGGATGTGTCACATTTTATGACAGCAGCCTACTCGATTCCTTTTTTTTCGAAAAACCATCAATAATTCTATTTTGCAACAAATCTCGGTAATGTTACAAGGTAGACCCTACAAACCCTATATTGGCAAAAAGCTCTTAAAAAATGCCATGCAATGGTGTAATAGAATATAGGGTGTTCCATTTGAAAAAATCGAGTTATTGATATTTGTAATTTGCCATTTTCACAAAATCGTAGTAGGCGTTGGAACGTCGGCTACGAGTTCGCCTAGATCTCAAAAGATGCGCTAAAGTTTAAGGAATCGACTAGAAAAAAGTTGGTTAATTAATTGTGAATGGTTTTGAAGTTATGAATTTTTCTATGGGCCTATGCACGACACCACTTTGACACATTAAATTGACATAAGTCAAAAACTATTGCAGATAGGTCTAAAAAACTGGATGCGTTATATCCAAAATCTAGTGGCGAATCCAAAAATGTAACAAAAATGGGGGGTTGCCATTTAAAAAAACAGAATCTATTTGTATATTTTATTTTGGAACATGCTGTATATAAATAAAAATATTTTTAAGAATGCGCCGCATTGTTGTCTCTATCGTTTAAAAAAGGATAGAAACAAAGTTATGTAGCTTGTACGCACCCCTGGGTCACCCTGTATATGTATATAACTCCAGAAATAAAAATCAAAGGGATTATGATCAGATCAAGCTGGCCTTGCAACCGGTCCACACGATCAAACCACCTTGGGTAATTAATATTTACGAAATTCCGGACGGCAATTTCGAAATGTGGTGGCGCACCATCCAGTTGAAGTCACATGTCCCTTCATGTTATTAATGTTACATCTTTCAAATATGTAGGTGCCAATTAGTTTGTTTGTTTGATTGGGTAAGATATAGGTTGCGGTTCCAGGTACGTTTTTCAATCATGGATACTCTTTAAAAAATTAATAGCCCTTTATCTCCGAAACAAATAAAAATAGACCTACCACTTTTGTGTCTTTTACACTCAGAATTGAACCTAGTTTACACTATTGATGTTTGAACATAACGGTACGGAACACATTGTATACCTGTTCAAAGATTCAAAACAATCGGTTCATTGACATAACATTTCGTTGCCGCCCGGTATGCCAAGAAAAACTAACAATTACAAAGTAACCTTTAAAACTACCAAATTAACACTTTTTCATTTTTATCCAATGCTAAAGATAGAACACACGATATCATCTGCGTATGTTGTAACTGAAATAAACATCCAGAAAAATCTAATTACGCCAAACCCCTTTTAGAAGAGAACCACACAATTGTATACTAAATTTCTACTCTTTTGTAATAACAAATGCGAATTAAACATTTTAGAAGCTTTCGAGATATAGAAACACAAAGTTAGGGTGCCTTTAATGAACGAATAGATTGAACTCAGTACTCCGTTACTGGAAAGTGTTAGATAATTTCATTTCTATTATTTTTATTTATTTACATATCTTTTTAATGTTTTTACCACAGCGATGTCTTTATTGATATTTCTGTTGTCTTCGATAAAGACAGCTTAACTGTCGAAATAATTGTCGAGTAGATTATTTATTAGTTATTTTCGATGCTAGTGCGCTTTCACTTCAATTTTTAGGCTCAATTTAAAGCACGGCCAATTAGTAGCGTGTTGCAGGTCTCCCAGAGTTTCTTTGCTGTATCTTTTTTGTATTCGTTTACACAAAATTGCATAAAAGCATAAATTTGTGAAACTTTTCACTAATCGCATTTATTTGTTTTATAATTATGGAGTTTCGCCAAATCAGGCTTAGAATCAATATTACATTATTTATTTTGGCAATTTAAATAATTCTAAAACCGTAAAGTTTCAGAGTATCTCGTGTATTTCCGGACTTTGAATAGATTTATACCAATTATTACAAAAAATTGATCAAATTCTATTAAACTGTTTTTGAAATCTCATCTGCACAAAATTGGATCCATAATTAATAATGTAATTAACGCATGAAATAGTATCTGTCTGCGCTCGGAATTATTTTTTCATGGTTGTCGAAAATTTTCCTAAAAATTGTAGTTCAATTGTCTTCAATTTATAAAATATTGCTAACAAATGGATAATTTACTGATGGTGGGCAACAAATTTTCATATAAAAAAACATAACAGGAATATTCTTTTAAGAATTAATAATGCATACTATAAATTGATTTTTAAGATTTCCCGAAGTGAAGTAGTTCATTCTTCAGTGTCTACATTTAGAAAAATAAATTCCTTTCTTCTTTACAATATAAATTATTCAGACCGTTTTATATTTTATTGAAACTTACGAAGTCATTTATAAATAGCGCTCCCAAAAACAAGAGAAGTATTTTTAGCAACAGAAGAATCCAAGAAAAAGATAAAAAGGAAAAACTTGAAAACACAGGAAACGTATTAGTATAAGACAAAATACCTATTCTCATTTATAATAAATTTATCTCGCATGTTTCTATCTATCCATCCATTCACACCAACCAACACTCCCCAAAAATGTCAATAGGACCTTAATTGAATACATCGCAGAGGTCGCGTCGAAAATTCCTCTAATGTTATCACTTATCAGATGAGATTTGTCGATAAATCACTCCGTCACAATCTAAACGAGAACGATTATTGGATTTAGGGTTCGAAGGGCTGTGGGCTGGGGGAATGTTACGTGCCCCTCAAGGGGATGTACAGGAGTACCTTGTAATTCGATATTGTGCTCCGCCCTAGAGGTTATATGTTACCCAGGCAACGAGGACGCAAATGTGTTCCCCTGTCAATGGCGGATTCGGGCGGAGTTTTCTTCTGGAAAACTAGCAGTACTCTGAAACTGAGGGTTCGTTTATCAATCTTGTTCAACAGAAGTTTTACGATATCCTTATTTGAGAATTCAGAAAAAGGAGCTTTAAGATGAAATAAGCTGTTTTTATATAAAGCTAATTTATTATTATCGGTACTATATAAATAAATTAAAGAATGTAATGTTTAAGAAACATAATCATGAAACGGCATACTTTTTCAATTGATCCACCGTATTTAAATAAATTCAAAGTAATCTAGAAGTGACTAATCATCGATAGAGTTGGTACACCTGTGTAATTGTAATGGCGGGCAACAATTATGAAGTTGTTTTAGGTTATTTTAATGTGTATTTAAATAAACATGTACGCGTGACACGTGTACACGAAAAAATGCTAATCATTACATAATTATATAAATAAATACAGGTGTAGTTTCTATCTACATACACGTGTACCTTTGTAATTTATGTTTTTGACCGTGTGCGAGTTTTATACACATAAAATATTCAATTCTTCAATGTTAATTGAATTCAAGAAAGATTTCATTGAGTTAAGATAATTCAATGTTAAATTTAAAAAATACGAAATTTACTAAATATACCGGGCATTATAGTTATAACCTGTCAACTTATTCCTTATGTTACCTTATATATAACATTAACATCAGATCCCACTTTGCTTCAAGATATATTTGATCTCATCATTTTTGTGACACAATATATATACTAATTTTCGAAATCGAGTATTTTTATAACATGTGCCAATTTATCCCGCCGGTTACGTATTTAATCCGTAAAACAGTTTATGATATATGCTATATTTTTTCTAATTTGCGTTTGTAATACGTTTATTAACGTCTATCAGTAGGAGTCGTTTATGGCTATCTATAAAAGTACACCGTACTTTAATGAATTATAGGGTTATTTAGTTTTTAAGGGTTGGATGGGTAATGCGTGGAATGTGACAACTTCAAACTGCAAGTATCTGTCAAAATTGTCAACCTCCGATAAATTTTTAATTAATATCGTTGAATTGGTTCGCTGTTTGTTGATTGTTACTTACATGAAATTTCACTTGAAGTTATAGTCTATTTTTACTTGGAAAGAAGATTAGGTTTTGGATATTCCTAATTAGTAACATAAACAAGTCTCGTACCTACATCAAATCTGCTTGGACAAATCAGTAAGTCCAATTCATGTTTGTAATTTTATGGTACTATAAACAAGACACGTATCATCGATTTAATCATCTTTGCTTTTTTTCGCGAATTTCGGGCGGAGTGCAAATTAAGTTGTCTTCGCTCATATTTTATTTATTTGTAACACTAATAAAGTAACAAAAGTAATAACTAATTTATTTGAAGTGACGGATGATGACAAATGATTCAAAAACTCAAGTGGGCGCCGAGTGTTACCAACTGTTACCAACTAACACAAAATTCTCTAGACGACCAAAATTTTTTTTTTGTAAAATAAGAAAAAAGCAAATTAGAAAAAATAGCATAAAATACTCGTTTTATAAGGGCATTGGCGCACTCATCCCATAGAAAAACTCGCCTGCGGCTCGTTTTCTAACTTGGGATTCGTGCGCCAAATCAACCCTTATAAAACTTGTTCTTTAATATACTATTAATGTCGCCCTATTTTATCTGATACAAACTTAAGCAAACAAAAAATCGAATTACCCATGTTATATCTGTATTAATACACGTGTAATATAAATACACATGTAGTTCATGTACACGTGTAATAAGGAGCTGTAATATTTATTACTATAAAATAAATTATAATATAATATAATTTAATATTTCTTTTTTTATTTTGCATCTATAATAAAGTTGTTAAAGCACCCAAAACAGTACCTTAATAGCTCACTCGAGTGCTTATAGCCCAACTTTTTCAAAGTTGGTAGCATTGAAAAAATAATTGAAAAAAACAGAAAATTGACAAAAACTTCACTGAACTTTCTGTGTCAATCAATAAATCTTCAAATGTCACATCAGTGTTGTCAACTACATACCACAAAAATCCCTAAATTTTGAAATTGCGATTTTCTTTTTATTTAAAAAGGGAATAAAAGACGCAAAATAGAAAAAATAGCATAAGAAACTCGTTTCATAAGTCATTATTGCACTCATCCTTTAGAAAACTCGCCGCAAGCGGCTCGTTTTCTAGATTTAGACTCGTGCAATAAATTTTGCCTTATGAGACTCGTTCTTTAATATACTATTTTCTATTTCGCATCTATAATAAAGTTGTCAAAGCACCCAAAACAGTGCGTTAATAGCTAACTCGAGTGCTTTAATAGCCTAACTTTGTAGCATTGAAAAAAATTGAAAAAAACAGAAAATTGACAAAAACTTCACTCTAAAAATTTGAATTTTCAAATGTCACATCAGTGTTGTCAACTACTACAAAATTCCCTAAATTTTGAAATTGCAAGTTTTTTATTTAAAAAGGAAATAAAAGGCGTAAAATAGAAAAAAAATAGCATAAAAAAAAACTCGTTTCCTAAGTCATTATTGCACTCGTCCTTTACCCTAGATTTGAACTCGTGCAATAAATCTTGCCTTATGAAACTCGTTCTGTAATATACTATTTTCTATTTTGCATCTATAATAAAGTTGTTAAAGCACCCAAAACAGTGCGTTAATAGCTCACTCGTGTGCTTTAATAGCCTAACTTTTTCAAAGTTGGTAGCATTAAAAAAAATTGAAAAAAACAGAAAATTGACAAAAATTTCACTCTAAAAATTTGAATTTTCAAATGTCACATCAATGTTGTCAATTACTACAAAATTCCATAAATTTTGAAATTGCGATTTTTTTATTTAAAAAGGAAATAAAAGGCGCAAAATAGAAAAAAATAGCATAAAAAAAAACTCGTTTCCTAAGTCATTATTGCACTCGTCCTTTACCCTAAATTTGAACTCGTGCAATAAATCTTGCCTTATGAAACTCGTTCTTTAATATACTATTTTCTATATTGCACCTATAATAAAGTTGTTAAAGCAAACAGTGCGTTAATAGCTCACTCGAGTGCTTTAATAGCCTAACTTTCTCAAAGTTGGTAGCATTGAAAAAAAAATGGAATTGACAAAAACACCACTCTAGAAATTTGAATTTCTACAAAATTCCCTAAATTTTAAAATTGCGATTTATGAAAGGCGCAAAATAGAAAAAAATAGCATAAAAAAACTTGTTTTATAAGTTATAGATTTTATACAGGGTGTCTGAAGCCACCCAGAACATACAGAAATTAAAATAGGAAAACTTTAATAAGATCAGATTTTGCTGTGGCCTACTTAACATGAAATATCTGAAATATTGATGTAAATGTTATTCTCAAAAACACCGATTCTCACTGCTCCAATACATTATCTTATACGAGCCCCTTCTCAACTCAGTTGGTACAACGTTGGGGTTTTTAAAAATTCGTTTTTAGAAACCAAAAATAAAAACAAAAGTTATTCATACAACATCTTTAGAATATATCAGCTACAAGAAATATCTGTTAAATCACTAAAACCGTTAATTACAACAAAATAAGAACAAATTGAAGAAATGCAAAAAATACCCAGAAAAAATACAAGATTAACACAGAAACAATTTGAAAGTTCACCACTGGGTAACATCGCCGTTATTTTTTATGACGTCCAAAACTCTTTGAGGCATAGTTTTAACTAAGCCTTGACAAAAATCTGGTGTAAAGGAATCCCATATTCCTTGAAGCATTTGCTTCAGTTCAGGGATTGTTCTGGCGGGATGTTTCCGGAGCACCTTTTTCATCTCGCGCCAGAAACTTTCGATTGGGGATAAGTTCGGACTATTAGAAACCCATCCCAAAGACGGTATACCGTAGTCTTCTATCCATTTCAAAGTCTCTTTCGTCCTGCTGAAAGACAAAATCTTGCGCTGATATCAAATGTTGTTCCATGATGGGTAAAAGAGATTCTTCTAAAATGTCCAAGTATTTATTTGTATCCATAGTTCCTTCGATAAAATGAAGTTTTCCTACACCTTTGGATGACATGCTACCCCAAATCATGATCGATGCAGGAAATTTCACTTTTCTTTTACGACCGTCAGGATGGAATCCCTAATGCTTTCTGCGAATAACCCGACTCCTACTCCATTATATTGCATGCCACTGCTGAAGGGTTCAATTCTTATGTGTTTCGCCCATTTTAATCTATTTTTCTGTTACTGTGACATCAAAATTGGCTTTACCTTAGCCTGAAACAAAATTGCGAATTTTAAATACAGTTATTATTCACCCTTTATTATTTGTTTGCCCAAGAAACTTACTTTGTAAGTAACAAATCCCATATTATGGACCTCTCTGTGACATGTGGATCGGGAAATTCGTCTTCCAACAGCATCACTCCACAGAACACTTAACTAAAGATAATTTGCCCGCCGGTTTTTTCAATACTTTCTTTCATTGCCCTTCTATCGGTTTCAGTGATTTTGTTTTTTCCTGTATTTCGATTTCGCTTTGCGGCGACTAAACCTGTAGTTTTATATCTTCTAACTATATTTATTACACTATATCACGATAACTGTAATAAATCTGAAATTTCCGAGTTTGATTTCCTAGAATTAAAAAATCTAACAATACTAACTGAACAATTTTCTTCATTGATATTCTTTCCTCTGTTCATTTTAAAGGGCACAAATAGCAAATATAGCTTCAAAATGTATAAAGTGCATTTGACACTAATTGGCAATTGTTTTACTGTCGTTTCTCCAAGGTCACTTTGCGATCTTAAGGTTATTATAATAAAATAAAAGTGAAAGTGTGATTTCAATAAGTGTGGCAATTGACATGGGAAGGGACTCGTAAATGTCAATTATTTTCTCATATTGTACCAATATAAATTAAATAATATTGAATCATGCAAAGATAAACTGATAGGTGTGACCATAATCCACTTTTTTTTATTAATTTTAAAATATTTGTTAAATTACTTCGCCACTGTAAACAACAATTATTGTAATAATAAAATTTTGACTTTATAGTAATATTTAATTTATTAATTTGCTTGCAACAAATACCACTTTGTTAAAATTGGATGTATTAATATAAGCCACAACAAGCTCTGATCTTATTCATTTTTTTCCATGTTAATTTTTATATGTCCTGGATCATTTCAGACACCCTGTTAATATTAATAGTAAATATCATTTACACTAAAAAGACTAAATTCTGTAAAAAGTAAAATCACGCAGTAAAATCACAAGAATAATTTATGTTTTCTGGTAAATATGATAATATCACATAACGTATGTAAAATAATATTTACTATAAATATCACAGGTAAGCGACAACCAGTGATATATGATACTGCATATTTAGTGTGTAATCTTTGCAAAAGTTTTCAGGCAAGTCTTATCGAATTTGTAAAAAGATATTAAAAAAATCATTGAGTGCCTACGTACCCACGTTTTTTTGCGAAACAATTGATTTTGAACATCAAACCCAATTTTACTCAATGTGTAATATAACCAGTGACTATAACCAATATCAATAATATACTATAACCAAAAAATGAAAAAACTAAACCGAGTGAATCTAGCAGGCGCAGACTAGCAGTCGGAGCTGATTGTGAACGAGCCTTGCTCCCAAATTGTCAAATTTAGACAGTTTGAAATTAAAAATTATCATTGCAACCTGTCAAAGTTTTAAAAGGTTTTTCACAACTCCAATTGTTAATTATTAAACTACTATTAATAAATAACCTTCTGATAGCAAAAGTGTGCACGACATTAGTTGCTGCTTTAAAGATTTTTCATAACTCCAATTAATATTTATTAATAGTAGTTTAATAATTAACAATTGAAGTTGTGAAAAACCTTTTAAAACTTTGACAGATTGCAATGACAAATTTAATTTCAAACTGTCTAAATTTGACAATTTGGGAGCAAGGCTCGTTCACAATCAGCTCCGACTGCTAGTCTGCGTCTGCTAGATTCACTCGGTTTAGTTTCTTCATTTTCTGGTTTAGGTATAGTAGTTGATATAACGACAATTGATTGGGCATCATGTTTTACACTGGCGAAGCTTGGTTCCATCTATCAGGCTACTTTAACTGACAGTACAGTGATTTCGATAGAGCTTTTGTAGTCTAAGTAGAAATAAATTAGAAATATTTTTCTGTAGGCGACTAAATAAAAATTGGTTCTATAATGGATACAATGGATAGCTAAGTTCTGCACATAAAACTAAATCATACCTAATAATCGTTTAGATTAACACAAACCATCTAATCTTCAATGATTTGTAGAGATTTTATTGTAACGGTAGGGCCTCAAGCGGCAAACACAAAGACTTTTACAAAAATTGTCTTTTTTTCAGATATATCTGTTTAAAATATTAGCATTTTTCGAAATTTTTGTGACAGTAAAATAATAAATGCAGAAAATCTCCACTCTTTGAAACCAGATGATTATCTTTCTTACTGAGATTGGAGCATGCACTAAGCCTGAAATATTTTTTCACAATGGTATCTACAAACCCTATATAAGAAACATGAGATCCAAATCTTGTTTTTTATTTGCAGTTCAGTCCAATGAATAAATGAACATCTTTTTGTAGTAAATATTTCTATTTAATAAATTTTCTTAAAATTTACAGTATTTTAAAATTGACATAAAAGTATTTTACACTTTATAATAATTAAATTGGATCCTCCTATTTTATAAATTCTCTCATTACAAAAACATTATAATTATTCTTTTTCGTTGACAACTTTTTTTTAAACTTAATGTTTGTCTTTTAACTCTCCCTGGGAGACGTTGATGCCTTACTTACCTTTTAAGACTACCTACACCTTAAAATTCAATTAATCGTCTTGAAAGAGAGTTGAATTTTCTCATCTTTATAAATTTGTTCATATTATTATTGGCCAGTGAGAAATATTTGAGAATTGTGTGTTTACATGCTATTCGCCTATGTAACAAAATCAATAATACACCCTGTACAAGAAACATAAAATTTAATAAATACCTATAAAAGGCCAAACATTCAGAGGTAAAAATAAAATTGATACTATACGTTTATACATAAAGTGTCACCGTCATCGGCTGCTTTTCAATGCTACTTGAGATTTTAAAAATATGTTGTGGACCCAATACCTTTGATCTTTTGAACGACTTTGCAGTTATGTCAAAGATTCGCGGTGCCGGCGCTTCCAAAAGTGTTGCTACAGCTGCTGTATTCTTTGCAGGCGTGACCATTTAATTTCCGTTAAATCGAGCTCTATCGGTGCCGCTATTGCATTCCAATTAAAACAATTACTTACTAACATCGATAGAGTAGTTAAACTGAAAAAGATAATTGACAGATAAGTTATGGAATCTCAAAGAAGTTTTATTGATAATACAAACGCTGATTTTGAAGAACCTGTAGCTGGGATCAGTGGACTCAGTAAGGTAACCATAAATGAGAATGACAATGACAGTGATTAATTATTAATTAAGTACAGTTGATACAGCAAGTGATAAAGGTTTCATGTGGTGGTGCTCTTCTGAAAAGCAACCAAAACTTAAAAAGCAAGTAGTACCTCAAAAGGGGCTTTCCTTGGCACACACAGCAAAACCTGCAGATTTTACCGGTGTGCCTAGTCGCGCACTAGCCAAAATTGCAAACGCAGTTTTAGAAGACATGAACCTGATTTCGAAAATCGATACAACAAAGGTCATATACATCAACTACAAGAAACTAAAATCAAGGAAAATGTTTCAATTAAAGGCCTCTATTTTAATGGGAAGAAAGACGACACCATGTTGCAAGAGAAAAACCGCCGTGTAATTAAGATTGAAGCGAACATAGCTTTAGTCGAAGAACCAGCAAGTTTATTTTTTGGGCATGTAGCTCTGACGCAATCACGAGCGACGGATGTTGTCAAAGGAATTGTAGGTTACATGGAATGAGTTGGTGCGCAGGGGCTAAACACGCAGAACAATAACAAACTTAAACTTTGGAACTTTTCGTTAATGTACTACACGATAATGAACTAATAAATGGATAATTTCATAAGATTAAGCTGGGAAGGGTACGAGGCTTCTGGAGGAAACCCAAATATAATGATTTACCTACCTAAGATTAAGTTACAGCTCATACAGCTAGTAACTATTTGCTGAAATAAATTTCTACCGAAAGACTTATTATTGCAGATCCATTGATGGGACAGCCAATTGCATAATTTGACACCATCGTGTCTCTTTCCCTATCCATATTTTAAAGAATACCATATTTCTAAATGTCTAGCAAATACATGCCGATTGCTGTATGGTCAACTCTATTAGAATTAGAATATAGAAGCTGAAGTGCAGGAATTCTACTCCAGTAGAATTTTATCATAGCAAACATTGCATTGACACGGAGCCTACGGCTTTACTTCTTTATTCGGGAATTCGAGAAAAAGGCCCAAATTCACCGAATCTGGCAAAAAATAATCATTTTTTAAAATTCCAGGTTAAAATTTATTTAAAGAATCTGTCTATCCATCAATAAAACAGAACTCTCACTGTATTATACTCGACCCTTTCATTCTTAGCCAGTCTTATCATTTTTATTTTTTTCTAAAATATGTATACATATTTTTTAATTTATTGTAATATTCAAGATTAGATATCCTTGAATTTCTGTAGATATTCAGTAGGGTTATTCGGAATGCAACGTACTACTTCCTCTGAACCAATTTCGTTCCGCAATATTTAATTTAAGCATGGCCGCGTTTCCGGTTGTCAAACCGATGTTGACTCCATCTCATTCTCAGTAATAATAAGATTTATTCTCGACGCTCAATATTCTCAATCGGGAGTTCGGGTGCGCTGTTTGAATAGACGTATAACAACGATGGAAGCGAATTTCCTTGATGTAGGAGGCAAATAAAAGCTCAAAAGCTCTTCAAATATATATACATCTTTCTATATGCTGATGTGAACGTCGTAGTTTTGATGAGACTCTGAAATCTTGTTTATATTCAAAAATACACGTTATCTATTTACGTTCACCGGTTTTATATCGATCGTTATAAAAGAAGTTGGAATTTTTTCTTTTCTCTAAAACGTCTTGTTTACGCTCAAGTAGAAAAAGGTTACTTGGGAAACTACACTGTGATGTTATAAAATTAATATTTCGTTACTTTTAAAGCGAAATATACTTTTTGTTGTAAAACATTGTAGTAATTCTTTATAATATTAGATAATGAAATT
Organism: Agrypnus murinus; assembly: GCA_929113105.1. Classification (NCBI taxonomy): domain Eukaryota; kingdom Metazoa; phylum Arthropoda; class Insecta; order Coleoptera; family Elateridae; genus Agrypnus; species Agrypnus murinus. Next base: position 96,421,408 of record OV816026.1, read on the forward strand.
GTTCTCGCAATTTAATTAGTGAGAGCTTAATTAATCTTACAGTTAGTTCAAAGTCTGATTTAATTATCTATATGAATTAGGAAAAGTTCTTTTCTAACTAAAGCCAACTATTATGGTAACAATAGTAAGTTATTATCGACGAACGAAGAATTTACTCCCGATAGCCGGTAGGCCCGAGTGAGTTAATTTCTCTGAGTCGATAATATCCTTAACTGACGTGTGCTATACAAAATCTTATCCAACATTTCTTTATTTAAGTTTAAACATCGAATTTGCAATGTACAGGGTCGCTGATATGTATGGAAACGGTCGATTGATTATCTTCTAAAGTAAGATAGCTAGCGAAAAATGTTAAATACAAAAGTTTTAGGGTTTTTTAAAATCTATTACAATAAAGACAAATTAAGTATACAAGATCAGTCAAAAAGTAATGACGAAACAAAGTTGTTTTTTTTTAATGGAACACCCTGTATATTATTCCATATTTCAATTTATCTCGAAAATCTAAACAAAATTGTATAGCACATCAGTATACCTAAACTTAACCGTTTTCGAGATATCGAACTTTGATAATTACTTTCTTATAAATTATACAAAAATATTTTAGTCCATCAAATTACCTTTGAAAGTTTCTAGCTCCATAACAACGCAGCATCGTTCTTTTGTCTAACAATGATTATCTTGACAACACATGTCAAAAATACATTATTTAGTGTGAATAATTTTCGCGCAAAAATGGCACGTTTAAGTGAAACCGAGGTATTGAAATTTCAATGATCATAGGATATGGTGATAGACGAAGAAGTTCTGACGAAATAGTGGATATTTTTCATGAATTGCATCCCGATCGGTAACGTCTTTCTAAATCAACCGTTTCAAAAACGTTGCATCGTTATCATGAAACTGGAGGTTTAACAGATCGATCAAAAAGTGGAAGACCAGTAAGCGTTACAAATTAAAGACAATTCTTTGAATGGCATGTTAGATGTGGTGGAAAATCCAATAAATTCCACACAACAGAGGGCTTTAAATCATAACATGAGTCGATATTCCATTCAAAAAATTTGTAAACGGAAAAAATTCCGTCCATATAAAGTGCATTTGTTATAAGAATTAAGTGAAGACGATTTTGATCGTAGAATCAAGTTCTGTGAAGTTAAATGGATAAATTAAATCAAAAAGCCAACTTTGTCACCCGCATATTATTTTCTGACGAAGCTACATTTTGTTTAAACGGGCACGTAAACCGACACAACTGTAAGTATTGGTCAGATCAAAATTCACATTGGTTGGAGGAAGTTCACACCCAACGACCACAAAAAGTAAATGTTTGGTGTGGCATTATTGGTGGACTCGTCATAGGACCCTATTTTATAAACGAAAATTTGACCTCTGAACGATATTTATTACTTTTGCAAGAGCATATTATTCCAGAGCTTAGACGATTATTCTCGAATAATAACAATCCCAATTTACTGGCAGAACAAATATGGTTTCAACAAGATGAGGCTCATCCACATTTTGGACTTGCGGTATGGGCATATCTAGATGAAATTTTTCCTGAAATATGGATTGGACGGGCAATTGAATGGCGTGCTAGGTCTCCCGATATGACCCCGCTTGACTTTTTTCTGTGGGGTCATATAAAAAATTTAGTCTACAAAAATAATAAAATATTGAAGAGTTGGAAGAAAGGATAAGGCAAGAAATTTTCAATATTCCTCCCAATGCTCTTTTAAATTCACTACAAAATTTTGTTCAGCGAATTCATTACAGTCAGGAAGTAAATGGTAAACACTTTGAGCACCTTAAATAGAATTCCAAAGAAAATATTTGTTTTCTCTTTTTTTTCTGGCATAACTATTATTTTCATAAAATGTAAAATGTCCAGGACATTCATTAAAAAGTACATAATAATAAATTTGAAGGTAGTAAAAAATGATTTTCAAAGTTCGATATCTCGAAAACGGTTAAGTTTAGGTATAATGATGTGCTATACAATTTTGTTTAGAATTTCAAGATAAATTGAAATATGGAATAATATACAGGGTGTTCCATTAAAAAAAGCACCTTTGTTTCGTCATGACTTTTTGGCTGATTCTGTATACTTAGTTTTTGTCTTTATTGTAATAGATTTTAAAAAACCCTAAAACTTTTTTATTTAGCAATTTTCGCTAGCTATCTTACTTTAGAAGATAATCGACCGTTTGCATACATATCAGCGACCCTGTATAATTAGTGTGTAGTTTTGACCGTAATAAATTTAATACTCTAGGGCGATGACTACTGCAATGTAAGCTGGTGATTGGTTGCTACCTATAATAGCAGCCAATCACCATTCTAAAGTGGGTAACAATGTTTTTCTACCCAGAAGTGAGTAAACTTTAATTTTAATTGCTTACAAACATCAAGATTTAGCCTTCTTTATTTAAAGGTGTTGGATAAAAAGCTTTATTAATTATTATAGGTGAAATAAATAAAGATTCATAAAAAGTTTCACAGTTTTGACTAAATTATAACCTGACAATATTGTTTCGACAGCTAAGCTGTCATTATCAACGGTAATATAAATATAAACAAACACGTCGCTAAGATAAATACAAAAAATAAGTACCTAGATAAAAATAATCAGAATTAAATAGCTAACACTTCCGGCAACGGAGAATTACTAAGCTCAATCTGTTAATTTATTAAAGGTACCATGAGTTTGTGTTTGCATATCTCAAAAGCTTCTAAAATGTCTGATTTGAGTTTGTCATTACAAAAATGTAGAAATTTAATATTGTTTTGATGAGTCATTGTGTGAGTTTGTTCTAAAAGTGTTTGGCATAATTAGATTTATCAGGATTAGGCATGATGGCATGATTAGTTTATTTATGTAACAACGCACGTGTTCTTTATATTTTATGTCAAAATTTCGAAGTGCTAAAGTTTTCAAAAAAAATCTAGTCTTTGCTTCAAAATAGTGGGTACCATCGGGTTTTATATAGTTGTACCGTAGTGAATGTCCCGCCGCTGAGAGGTATGCGCTTTTTCCTGCGTTACGTGGTCCGATGGTTTCTTTTTTCTCTGGCTAGACTAAGTTTCTCTTGATGCTTTCTTTTCATATTTTAGATAAACACTGAAGGAGTTCCTTTTTTTGAGGAGTCCTTTAGTATTATAAGTACTTGTCGCAATCCTGCATCTTGTTTACTCTTTTACCCCTAATTTCTTTAGTAATTAATAAATTAAAATGTTCCACTAAACTGTTGTTCATATTATCTAGAAGACTAATTAATACTTGAAACATAATAAAACAAGTTTTAGTTCAACATAGTAGATATACTAGGATAATCGGCCCTACGGGCCTAAGCACTTAAGTATGATAGAAATAGCATTTATCGATTTTTTTAAAAGTAGGTCAGTATTTACATGACCTACATAAATCTCCAATCGATTCCCTATCGATAGAGCACATATTAGTACAAAATAGCACTCAATAGCACTAAATAGTACGATAGAATCAGCATTTATCGATTTTTTAAAACATGACCTAATTTAAAAAATCGGTCGTGCTCGACAAATTACGCGTCGAATGAGCCCAAGCCCATCTCTCCAGCCCTTATAGAACGCGAGAATGGGGCTCGGACACACTCACACACATACAAATCAACTTTAGTAGTAGTTAGATTACAATACGAGAACGGTAATTGCTTTATAACAGATCGAGAAAAAGTTGAAAAAACGAAACATGAAGGTTACACTTTTCGATATCTGTTGTAAGCACTGAACGATGAGTATTGTATGATATTTTTTGTGCTAACCAACTAACTTTTTTTTTAAATTTGAGGTCGACTTCATTATGGACATACTACAAAATATACTAACCTTACTTTTGTATTTTTGTAATGTCAAATTCTAAGCGTTAGCTGTCACCAAATTACAAAAATAAGGTTAGGTATGCCTTACGGTATGTTCACAATGAATGCTATTTTAATCATTTTATACTCATTTATTTTTATAACAGCGTGCAGACACTATGAATTATAACAGTTCTGTTAGATTCTTGTTGTCATAGCAACCGGCAACGATTCGTAATATCAACTTACTGTAGCAAATAACAAATCGGGAAACAAATGATAGTTAAAGAGATGAGTGCAATTTTAGTACCAATATTTGACACGGATAAATGATGATTTTCTGGAAAGCTTACATCATCTTCTATAAATTATTCCTGTAAGTGAAAGGGCCCTGTTCATCAGGAAGGGCGCCAGAAAATGAATTTTGAGAAAAAAAGAAAAATGTGTCTGACATGACAGAAAATGATAAAATAACATTTGGAGGGGGAGGGCTAAAAGTGACCAAAAACCAATTGGCAAATCGCCAATTTGGTCTTCCAGGCAATTTTTGACAGAATATTAAGAAACAAAAAAAATTGGAATTGTAATGCGAAAATTGGCAAGATGGTCAGTTACATGCCCAAGATTAATGGAAAAACTAATTTTGTGCCTACAAGGTCACCCACTCTGTTATTGCAATTTTTCTAAAATGCAAAAAGAATTTCAAAACAAGTCAGCGCCTTGGCAGAATATTGTGCCGTTGCCTCCGTAGAGTCCCACAGGTCATGGAAAACCAATTTTCTGCCAAACTGACCGACCGTAGCGCTATAAATCTGCCAATTTCAAATTCGAACATTTTTGGCCCGTTTTCTTAGATTTTCGGAAATCAAAAACATCTTTACATCTTTTAAGCGTCTCGGGGTTAATAACTTAATATCCTCCCCGTCAGTTTCATTACATATAATACACAACATATTCTGTTGAATTAATACACATACAAACAGTAGCTACTTCATATCTCTACCATCAGGACACATGGTTTATGGAGTCGTAAGATTTGAGCCGCCATTAACAGCCATGATATGTCGCGCGTAGGGGGGCTGGGACGCACACTTTGTAAATCGATTTCACCCCTTCCCGTAGATCGATCTTGGCAGAAAATTATATTCCCACATTCTTCACAACGTGACGAATAATTTGAGCTTAAAAACATCCATGACGCTTACTTTATGTGATTTTTTTTTATTTTTTGAAATTCTGTCAAAAATTGCCCGGAGGACCAAATTGGCAGAAAATTGTTTTTTGGTAACCCCCCCCCCCCCAAATGTTATCTTACCATGCCATGTCAGACATTTTTTTCAGATTTTAGTTTCTGACGCCCTCCAGCGCCCTTCCTGATAGTCAGGGCCCTTTCACTTACAAGAATAATTTATAGAAGAGGATGCAAGCTTTCCAAAAATTCATCATTCACCCGTATCAAACACTGGTACTAGAATTTCACTCATCTCTCTCTAACTATAAAAACTGGTCGGTAGCGCGAAAGCTTAGTTTTCTCTTCAGTCGTTCCACCCTTACAACAATATTTAGTACAGTTATAGTGTTCACGAAAATGTCATGTGGTATGAAGTGTGGAGGTATAGCCCCGTTACTTTAGGGTTGTTGTTCCAAAAAAAGCCCAACTCTTTTTTTTTTGTTTTAATCGTTCTATTTTGTCGTTTTAAACAACATATTAAAAATCGAGAGTGAGATCGCGACGACGCTTAATGGGACCTTTTCGTTAAAATCCGGACATTAAGCTAATAAGTTCGGTAAACATAGTTTATCTACGTCTGGTTGGATAAGAACTCTTTAATTATTATGTCATTCATTTGAGTTAGATAATGAAGTTTATTATCAAACTATTCAAAATTTATTCAAGATCCTGCCCAATTCCTTTATTTGTATACTTTCACTTAAGTTTAGACTCTTCACTCTACTATCGGGACGTATATCTCGCAAACGGTTCACTGTACGTAAAAAATGAATATAACCGTTTTTGTTGGAAATTTAATTATCTTTCATTTCTATAAGAACCTTAATTGACCTCCCAGCCATAGGAAGTGAGATATCTGCAAAGAAACAAATTTCTCACCTTTAATATTTTTAACGCTGGCGCGATCACACTCTCGATTTTTAATATATTTTTTGAACTGACAAAATAGAGCGATTAAAACAAAAAAAGAGTTGTTTTTTTTTGGAACAAAAGCCATATTTATGTCTAAAGAATTGGATCTAGTAGCTCTCTGGATCTGATTCTCTGCAAAAATTTGTCAACAAAGATTAAATGTTCTATTTATCCTACTCTTAAATTTAGGTAGAGCTACTTCGCTAAACGCTGCTGTATCGTCTTTGACAAAATTTGTTGACATGTTAAACAATTTTAACGTAATCTAAAGAGATTTAAAATTCATCATTTTCTCTGTGATTACACTCATGCCTTGTAACCTGCAAGTAAATGGTAGATGCCTATTAAGTTTTTTAATTAGAAACAAAATAATAGAACATTAGATATATCCGAAAATCATTACTTCTTCATTGACACTATTGTCATTTTCAAACATGCATTATCATGCATATGATTATTTGAATGGTTTAGGGGAAGAGGAGGAACAGTGTTACACAAAAAATATTTTTTGATATAATTGAAAACCAAATAAAAATTTTAAAATTTATTCTCTTACTAGTTTAAGAGTTACAAATCTTGTTTCAACTTTTACATTTAACTTGCTTTGATTATTTCAACTTTTAGAGAAATTAAGATTTATTCAACTTGGTGCTCTGTGTAACACTGTATCCTAATAGTGGGGTACAGAGTTACAAGGAAAGGTTAACAATGTTAAATGTTAATAACTTAAAATTCTTATATTCTTGCGTTGTACGTACGAATTTATAAGTTGAATTAACTTCTGTATCCGTTTTACTGTGTAATTTCCCTAACTGACAAAATTATGTGTTTTATTGTAGCCTCTTCTTGTATTACCACAAAGTTTCCAAGATCGATATCATTTGAATGAAATAATGTATCTTTGTCACTTAGATGCAACTTGGACTGATTACTGTCTGCACAAATGTTACATAAATAATGTTACACCGAACCCCACTATCCACTGTAACACTGTACCCCAATCATCAAAAATCTATACTCGAATAGTTAATGACACAAACAGCTTTGACGTTAAGTTCGTGCTTCTCCGGCGTAAATAAGCTTACAAACTACTTATAAATACATTTTTAATAATCTAGCTTTAATTGATTTAATCCTGAAGTAAATTGTATTTTACTTGACTTTTGATATTAAAAAATATACATACCTTAATTTCTTGAAAACCCATTCGTGAATATTAACCAAAATGCACCTACACTTGGTTAACACCAAAGTACTTCTAACATAAAATGTGAACAATGTTTAATATAAAGCAATCCTAAAAACATTAAGTGTAACACTGTTCCCCCTCCTCGCCTAGTCTAATTTAATTAGAATTACTTAAGTTTCCAATTTGCTATATTTTGACTGTTACTTTTTGGTTTTTTTAAACGTCCTAAAAACAGCTTAAGTATTGCACACGACAATAATAGTGTATTACATTACAAGTCATGAAAGTGAAACTTTGCAGAAGAGGAGGCTTATTGAAGAGTACGAGGATGCGTAGCATCCGAGTATCTCTTTAAAGCCTCCGATTCAAGCAGAGACACTTTCATGACCAGTGATGTATTATATTTTTTCTGAAATCGTTTTTCAAAACTAAAAATAGATTTAAACTGAAAAAATATATCAACATCAGAGTCGTATGAGAAGTATGAGTCTTGTAAAGTGACAGGAGTCTTGTAAAAATCATGAAAGTGACTAGTCTTTAAAGTGACACTTTCATGACCAACCTGAGTTCTGTCATGACAAGCTTTCTTGACGATTTCAGAAAATAGTATATTACATGTTGAGTTGGTAAAGGATATCTTTACAAGCCAAGCAATAATTGTTTGAATAACTGTTTGACCTCGACGTACCGTCTCGGTCAAACAGTATCGCGAGGCTTGGAAACTTTACCAACGAAACATGTGTACTATTGTGTTCACAATAATTTTAAATAATTAAAATAAAAGGTAATTTTAAATTTTAAAATAAATTTTCTATAATTTTCATTTTTCCAATCAGCGCCATCTATCGACCAAAAGAAGTTTTAAGTAAAGTTTCATTCTTCGCCGCTAGATGGAATTAATTAATTCCATTGTAAGTATTAAATATAAAATACGGAAAAATAAAAATAAAACTAATTTTAAATAAAAAAGATGTTTTTAGCGTTAAATACATTTACAAAATCCTAAATTTAAATTGGATAAAACGTCCTGTTTTAAATTATTCACAAAAAGAAGTTGGCCAAGACTTTACATGTCAGTTTTAATAAAGGAAATTGATAACCACTTTGGTGTTTTTATAGCAATAGCTTACACTCCAAGGTTTTTACAATTATGAAATGTACATATTGTAATATGATTGTGAATAAAATGAATTTTGGCCTTCTAGGGAAGCACAAATAAACTTAATACTTTTCTTGTAATTTTACATATAGTACAGGTAATTATCAACTTATTTCTAACGTAAAAGTGATCAATTTGATCCTCGGAAATCTCGCGGAAAGCTTCACGTGAAGATATAAACTGTTTGCTTTCTATATTTAATATATTGTCTATTTAATATATAATATTTTCTATTATTACCTACTACCGTTTCGATTTTACTAATAGCAGTATACATATTGTCATGATATTTGACATACAATAGAAAGTATGCACCCCCAGGTAATATTTTTCCAATAAAATGTTAGATGCGTTGCATAACCTCAAGGAGAAAAATATGTAATTTTAATTTTTTTTATGTAGCCAAAGAAAAGGTTTTAATTTAATAAATATGCACTCTAGAACACACTAGGCAGTAAAAGGATAAGTTCTAAAGTTGATTTTTTACAATCTTGGCAAATTTTCATGGTTCAACTAACGATGTGAAATCGTTTACTAAATATGCAAGAAAAAATAAATTTGAGGCCATTTCAAGGCAAGTTTTGACCTAAAACAGATAAGGTACATGGTAGTGATGATGTATGCAAGTATTTGCTGCCTTACCTGTTTTATCAATGTACAGAAATTATGTTCCAAGTTAACGAGATAGTGAAATCGTTAAATTCTTTTCTTTAGTTAGATTATATGGCTTGTGGCTAAACTGTTTCATTGTTGTTTTGTCAAGCAGTTTCTTGGGCACAATTTTAAAACTGTAACTGTGTAAATGTTGGGGTTGATTCTTGTAGAAGATATCATTGAAATAAAAGTTTCTGTGTTTTGCCATAGCAATGTGATCATAGCAATGATATCTAAAAATATGTAAATAATGTTAATTAAGTAAGATTGGATTTTATCAAGATAGGAAGATGCATCTAGGTAATTTTAAGTAATTAAGTTAAATTGAGCTATTTGGTAGTTGAGTAGGAAGTGTGTTTTGGTTGACTTTTTCTAGTGACCTTATTTTTTATGTCAATACAAGTGTCAAATATCATTAAAAAAGAATTTCTTTAGCTATCTATTTATGTAATTTGTTTAAAGAATAAATAATAGTTATAAACAATTATGTGGTTATGTTGTGTTTCGTTCTTAAACTTCTTTGGTCTTCCACCAAAAATATCACTAAAGCCATCGTTTGTTTCAAAAAGGGCATAAAAAGAGCGGCCAATTTAGTAAAAGTTATTTTAGATCTTTCAAACAGTGCACACGTGTTGAGAGCAAAAATTTAAAAAATTAAGTTTATGTAGTGAGTTAGATAATTTTGTATACAAATCAAACGTCAAAATGTTAGGTTATATATTATTGAAATGTCAAAGTGTTTAACAATCATTTAAAATCTTTGAATTTGACCATTCTTTTAAATAATAATTATATTTAATTAATATAACAATCAGTGCTGGGAATTTATTTGTGGAATATTTAATTACAAGAAGACAATTTTATTTGGATAATGGAACTTTTAACCTTCATTATAATTTGGATGTTGGAAGGGAATTTAAAAACTTAATCATTAAATGGACTTATAATATTTCAAGCAAGCAGTTGGATTTGAATTTTATTTATTAATACCATTTATTTCGACATTATTTGAAAGAGTGGTAGGTGGTTGTGCTGCCACCATTTTAGTATTAAACCATATGGAAAACAGAGAATTGCTGTGTTGTTACAATTTTAGTTGGCAATATTAAAATATTATATTTAAACATTCTAAGGTATTTATTTAATTTTAAATAAATTTAATAGTTGCGTGCAAGGCTGACGTAATTGTAGTATTCTTTATCTAGCACTTAATAAGTTCGGATGGTTGTTACAACTTATTATGTTTTTAAGTAATCTGTTAATAAATTAGAAGTTTCGCTAATTTCTTCTTGTTATTAAATTTCTGTTTCTTAAATGCCACCAAATTAATATCGCATAATCAGAGTTGTTAAAGGATCAAGTTGCGCATTGCCTCTGTGTGAGAACTTACTAATGCATTCTTTTCCTTTATTACTTTCAAGTTATCTTCTAGTTTGACAAATTGTTGCAATAACAAATGGGTTTTCTGTCATTGCTTTAATTATGATATTATTATAGCTTTTACCCTTATCTTTTCTTAAATTTTGATTATCGTGTTTTTGCTTCTTTTGTTTCACCACAATATCTTGCTCTATAGTCATTTAACTTCGTCGTTGGTCTTCAACTGCTCTTTATTTCAAAGCATATACAGTGTGTCCTTGGATGAAGTTGAGAAGAGGAAAAAATTTCTATTATTGATTTTACGACAAAAAGTAATTGTTTAAAAAAAAGTTCTGCCTGTTGAATAAATAAGTTTACCATCAGAAAATCTAAGATTAAATGTACAGAATGTCCATAAATTAAGATGAAAATGCTTCGAGAGAGAAGTACCATTTATTGCATTTTATAGTTTATTGTTAATAGAAAAAGTTCCTTAAAAACATAAAATTAATTAAAATACAAAATTTCAAGTTTAAATTTAGATTGTTATGGTTGTATGTTGTTAAGTTTAATTAAAGATAAATACTAAAAGCACGAATACAGGACGCGGTTAATGAAATTAGTTTAAATGGACCACAAACCATACGTAAAGTCTATGGTTAATTTATTTAAAGGATGAGATATGTGTGGAAGTTGGAGGTGGTCTTGTAGAATAATATTTGTTGACTTTCTTAATTGATTGAAATTTTGTATTTAAACTAAAAAAATGCAATAAATGGTACTTCTCTTTTCATGTTATCTTAATTTATGGACATTCTGTACTGATTTTCTGATGGTAAACTTATTTATTCAACAAACAGAACTTTTTATAAATAATGACTATTTGTCGTAAAATCAATAATAAAAAATATTTTCCTCTTGTCAACTCGATCCGGGGACAAATTGTATAATTCTTTATTGTTGCTTTTAATTATTTATAACAAATTTTCTGTTCTCTTTCCCTCTTTACTTATTTCCATAACGTCTCTCATTGCATACTTCGTTATTCTTATGACTGACTTTTAAGTCTTTTATGTTTTCTTCTACTCTCTGAATTTTTCTGCTTTTTCCCAACACATCAAATATATCGATTTTCCCCCTTCTCTTTTCTTCATTCAGAGTTCTCCAAGTTTACAATACACATCTTACTTATCTTTTAGGGATACATTGGACTGTACATATAGTCTAAAAGTAAAATATGTCCCCAAAAACGACAACAATTTATAAGAATGAAAAATAAAAAAAGCAAAGAAACAAAAATTGATATTCAATAAATCCCACTAAACTTTGCCGTCAACAACAAACCAACAGTTTATTTGACAAAATACACTGAGAAACTGAGAAACATCGAGATCTTCTTTCACAACATAAAAGTCCTAAAGGATCAGCAAGGTATGTGATGAGTTAATTTAGCGAAGCGGAATCAAAAGGAGAGATGAGGCGTACGAGTGTCGTTGATGATCGCCCGACGGGGAATACATCCCCTGTAGTATAATATTAAGCCAGCTTTGTATTTACAAGCCACTGGTCGTTACCCGGTAGTGCTGGGATTATTAGTTTTTGATCCGCATCCCTCTTCTGTGCATCCAGCTTCACAATGGGCTAAGTTTACCGTGTGATATGTCACGCTACGTCAAGTATGCTTTTTTAAAATGCTACTTTTACCACTTATTGTTGTGACGTTTCATTATATGTTGTTGATATTTATTAAAAGGAGACGTATTGCTGGTTTTAGACCTAAAGAGACTTTCTAGTAGAGATTACAATAAAAGTTGCCTTCCAGTATAATAAGGTGTTGCACATATCTTAATTAATCTCTTCGAGTTCTCTTTTCATTTCCTGCACTATAGTAGATGTTTTTTTGGAAATATTTCTTGATAATAAATATTACTTGAAAGATATTTATCTACGAAACAGAGACGGTTTAAACGAGCCGGCTTAAAAATTATAAAAACTATTTTTTTCTAAAGAACCCCGCACGTTTCTTATGGAAATTGGATCCCGGTCAAATTGTCTGAAATTTTTATATGTTGTAGTTTATATCATCCTAATCAAAAGTCTCTATGGTCACGAAGCTCTAAAATTAATAGTTTCGGAGTTACAGAGCACGAAAGGCAGGAAAAACTAATGATTTGGTTTATGGATTTTTAACACGTACAGCCTCAGTAACGTCATTTTTTGTGTATATTTTTTGTTTTAATTAACACAGGTAATTATGTTGTTTTGCATCGTGTGAATCATGTGAAATTATACTGGGTGTCCTATTATATTTTGACCATTTATAAACCTATATAACTTTTGAACTAATTGACATAATGAAATGCGGTGTTTACCAGTCTTCTTCTTAGTTTTTAAAGTTTTTTTACTGAGTATCCGTTTTTTTACCCACTTGAAATGACAGCATATTTTCGGAGGATTAGGCAACTTTGTGATTTCAAATGGAACACCTTGTATATTTTTACAGTTGGAAAGCCCATCGCCCCTCCCTTTCCAAAATTACCAAACTTGTCATGGTTATTATACAGGGTGATGATTTTATAAGCTCTTAAAGTGAATACCGCATGTTATTGAAATGCTACGAAAAAATATAATAATTCAGAAAGAAGACTATGGAAATAAAAGAAAACATCAGTGTAAACGTCAAATTGGTTTATTGACCACGACCTCCTCGATTCGACGCCGACGATTGACGTCTTTATGCGGCCTGTTCATTTGCCAGTTTTCGGCGTTCTCCGCTTCGCGCCACGTCCCGGGGGAATAGACGCGTTCAACCGTTCGATTTTATCCGACGCGTTCACACATCCAAATGTACACTTAGCAAAATGCTTGGAATGTTTATAATCTGTGATAATATTTTAAAATAAAATCCGGACTCTTTTGAAGGTTATTGTTAAATATTTGACTTTTCTAAACTTTATTCAGTAATTATTCGATATAGCGCTACGGGTTTTCGTTCGAAAAACGTCATAAAAACAGTCAAAGATTATAAAATATTCTTATCAGATGACACAAACACCATTTTTAAGCCATTTTCACGTAAATACAGCCAACTTTTTTTACTAACTGTAACCTAACATCATAACATTCTAAGATCAAAATAGCCATTTTAACATTGTTTTTCTTATTAATTACCAGCGCGATGTTTTTTCGGATTATTGTTCTCTAAGTTATCCTCTACAACTCAATATAATTGGTTTACCTGCACAGTAAAAAATGGAGTGTTAACTTTTACACTCAAATAACACCCAGAGTGGTTCCTATTTATCCACACTGATGAGTGTAAATAACATTGGTCTTAAAAGTGGTAAATGCAGGTATGCAGGTTAAAGTCATGGATTCTTTATACATATCTTACACGATACAGAAATGAAAAAGACACTAACGAGTGTAAAAATGACAAACCATATTGTTGAGAAAACATTTGTTGAGTGTAAAGTATGCACGAACTGAGTGTTAATTTCCCATTCTTTTAGTGTAAAAATTATTGCTTAAATTGTAAGGAACATTCTTTTAATGGAAAAGGAACCAATTATAGTGGTTACAATCATTTATTGGAGTGTACAAAAAGATAAAAAAGAAAAAAGTAAAAAAATAATGCACACAAATATTAGTTTTATTTTAAAACAAAATGCAAAATATAAATACATTCTAAATCTAAATAATCTAATGTAAATACATACTGTGATGATTTTCCTTCATTATTTGAAAATCATGAATTCTTAATTTTGTTACCCAATGTAAAAATGTTCAAAGTTGACTGTTTGTGTTTATCATTTGTAATTATGAGTTTCTGTAATTAAAGTTTTATTAAATTTATTATTGACACATTCTAATTTACATTACAAACCTTACCTGTAATTATAGAAACGACATATGTCACTAATCACAATGTCAGTTCTTAATAATCACACGTTTTATAAACACATGTTTATAAGCTTTTTAAGCTGAGTTCGGCCGTCTAAGTACCGACCTACTATACCGACATATATACTTCATCACATATATACTTATGTAGGTACTACATAGCAAGAATCAGAAACGGTTTTACATTTAAATGGTTCTTTGTAAACCAAAAATCTGAAAATAATTTTATCTATTATTTATCCATAATTCACGTAAACATTATTATTTATATTTATGCATAATGATGATTGAAATTACAAAGGATCAACATGACTGCTAAAACTTTTACATAAAAAAAGCTGAATAGACACAACCAGGACTGGAAATTATAGTTTTAAAATCTTACCTAATTGCACAATATCGTAGAAAGATGCATCCTCTTCTATTTTAGCATATTTACTTTTATTGGCTAGTTGAATCTTAAAAATCATTGTCACTTTCAAAGAGAACTAACTACATTCAAACACAAACAGTAAATAAAAGTCTCACGTCCAATCGTGATTATTCGCGTTGGAGGTGGATGTTCGGTGGATGACACTCGCGAGGGTTAAATCGGTTTTGTTGGCAATCTCATTAACCCTCTTTACTGCTGTTAACATGCTAGAATAGTGAAATACATTTTTTGAAGGATGACTCTTACACTAACGAGAATATCTTTACCAAATTCAAATGATTTGTACACCAAAAACATTATTTTTACCCATATTTTAAATTAAGATAACACTCATAAGAAAATTGTTGCTGCGTGTTAATTTTGGTTGTTAATTTCATTCACATGAGTGTAGAAATTTACACTCAGATATTTCACCACACCAAATATGTTTTTCACCACCACTGCATTTTTTACTGTGTGGGTTCAGAATAATTATGGGTCCGTATATCGAATAATTAATCTTTATTCTACTTTATAACGAATTTAGTGCGTTTGCTTTTGTTTGATAAGTTTTTGATTTAAAAATAGTAATTTTACTGAAAAGAAAATGTCAATTCACAACAAGAAGTGCTATGTGTTACTTACAGAAATTACAAAAATGCAACGAGTTTCTTCGCATTTCCTTCCAGTATTAGCTTACGAAATAGGTGGATTGAAAATTTACATTTTCCTTCTGGTAGGATTAAAACATATACGAGGGAAGATCAATATTTACGGTCCCTGATATAGAAAGACAAAGAATTTTTAAAACATTATTTATTTATTTCTCAACATAATCTCCCTGGACTTCAATGCACTTGGTCCACCGATGTTCCAATGCTTCAATGCCTTTCAGGAAGAAGTTTTCCGGGTGCTCCTCAAACCAGCCATTTACTGCGGTCATAACTTCATTATCGTCTCCATATTTTTTTCCACGCAGGTTTTCCTTTAATTTTGGAAATAGATGGTAATCACTGGGTGCCAGGTCTGGTGAATATGGAGGGTGTTCTAGGATTTCAAAGCCAGCGTTCTGTATGGCAGCCATGACAATGCAGCTCTTGTGGACTGGAGCGTTGTCCTGATGGAACAAAATTTTGTGTGCCAACTTTCCTGGTCTTTTTCGGTCGATGCTTTCGCGCAATTTTGGAATTAACCCTGCATAATAAGAACCCGTTATTGTGTGTCCACGCTGCAAATAATCGATCATCAAAATTCCTTCTGCATCCCAGAACACTGTGGCCATAATCTTTCCAGCCGCCCGTTGAACTCGAAATTTGCGTGGAGGTGGAGAACCTCTGTGATGCCACTCCATACTTTGTCTTTTCGTCTCAGGATCAAAATGGTGCACCCATGTTTCATCCACAGTCACAAAGCTAGTGAGAAATTGCTTCCGATTGGCCTTCAGGTACTCCAAATTGGCTTCCGAATGCAGCACTCTAGAGCGTTTCTGATCGACGGTCAGCATCTTTGGAACCCAACGCGCCGAAATTTTTCTGAGATCAAGAACATTTCTTAAAATATTTTCAACTGACCCATAAGAGATGTTCGTTATTTCCGCGATATGGCGAATAGTCAGTCTTCTATCTGCCATTACCATATCATGGATCAAATTGATGTTTTTGTCAACGGTGACACAGACTGGACGTCCCGCACCTTTCGCATGTTCGCAAGTTGTTCTGCCTAATCTAAACTCACGAGACATATTTTACACCACTTGGTAAGAAGGGGCAGAGTCCCCTAAAACGTCTGTCATATCCTTGTGAATTTCAGTAGGTATTAATCCTTTTTTTTGCAAATACTTTATCACCGCTCTGACTTCACTTTTTTCCATTTTTAAAAATTGTCTGTTATCGACCAGCTTAATTATTAATAACTTTCAAAGAACAACACGCACCTACGCAAAACTTGACACAACAAATGATTAGTAATGACAGTTCTCATAGAAAAATGAGTGACGATATCATGCAAAGCCTACTATGTCAGGGACCGTAAATACTGATCTACCCTCGTACTTTAGTAAAATGTTCATTTATTTTACTTTATACATTTTCTAAATTACATCGTATTTAGTGCATTGTACAGTAGAAAGGGACAGTCCGCACAGTATAGTTAACGTAGAATTATAATTTATTTCAGATACGAAAATACCCGAAAGTACTGTTATCTGTAAATTACACTTTAAAAGCAGTTGCTATAAAGACGGATCTTCTGGTTGAAAGTTATTAAAATGTAATGTGGTGCCCTACAGTACATACAGTAATTTCTGAAATATATTTTAAAAAAAGTCTTTTATCATAACACATTTTAGACATGTTTTTCGAACACTCCTCATGATGTACAGTATGTATTGACCAATTCCTTGAGCAATTGCTTCTCAAATCGCTCTTAGGATTAATCAATCAACAAGATCGTGGAGATTTGAAATGCCCTAGTAAAAATTTCATATTAATAAACCAAATTGTGGTTTAGTATAAATGGTACTTTAGTACCATACTCGAACAATGCCAAGTACCTTGGCATGACACTAGACGCTAAGCTCCGATGGAAAGAGCATGTAAAGAAGAAAAGAACTGAACTTGGTCTAAAATATAAACAATATTATTGGCTCCTTGGAAAAAATTCAAAGTTGGCACTAAATAACAAAATCCTAATCTATAACCAGATCTTGAAGCCGATATGGTTATATGGTATACAGCTTTGGGGTTGTACCAAAGCTAGTAACATTAAGCCCATTCAGTCCTTCCAAAACAAGGTTCTGCGTAATATGGTCAAGGCTCCATGGTACGTCCGTAATAGTGACCTTCATCGGGACCTTGGCATTCCAACTGTTCAAGACGACATTAAAAGGTTTGCTAGCAGGCATGAAGCCAGGCTACATAATCATATCAATGCAGAAGCTCTTCAGCTGCTGGACAATCAAGATCTCGTCCGAAGATTGAAGAGGACAAAACCATTTGAGCTTGTGTGGTGTTTTGGGTAAAAGCAGAGCATTGTGCGCGAGTGAGAATGTTTAGTATAGTTTCAACCAGAACAAACTACAGAACATTAATGGATGAACTCTAGCTTATAAGTATTTAGTTTAAGATTTATTAGATAAAAATTAATGGTTGATCAGCTTTGATCAGTTTTAATGCAAAGCACCACACAGGTGTTATTTAATCAAAAAAAAAAAAAAAAAATATAATATTAATAAACCAAACAGAACTGGTTTTAAATAGATTTCAATATTTACCTCAAGAATGCAATCATTGTAGTATTTTAGCTGATCTTGACTTCAGAATTCTTTATCTTAGAATTCTTCTTTATCTATTCTCAAGATTTACAACAAGGACCTTTGAAGAATAATTTTAAATATACTTCTAAAATCAATATTAACTAACCTTGCCAAAAAAGCACCAACAACATATCTGGAACGCGATTGTACATTAAACTTCTTTCTAAAAAAGTACTCAAACATTGACAAATAAATACTTTTCATAAAAAAATGCTTTTTCTTAGAATCACCACTGCCCATGGCATAAATTGTAATTTATTTGAAGTATGTTAACTGTCAAAAGTGTAAAAATTTAAGCTAATTTTCGAACCATTTCAAATTACCGGCGCGGTTCTGATCTCCAATCCCCCGGTAGCTAGCGCCATGCGGAGAACATGTGCATAATGATATTTTTAAAATTTGAACTGGCCGTATTAAGACGTCAAACGTCTTAATACGGAGGTCGTGTTATTGACAATTACATGTTACTTCAATTGCTGATATTCAAAATGTACATATGAAACTCGATCTAACAAAGGGTAACAGGATACTTATTAAACATTAATCAATTAAGAAATAAACAAATCATTAACCATTAGTTAGTTATAAAAGATGTTCAAAATGCCGTCCATCAACTTGGATACATTTATTTATTCGTTTTACCAAGATGCTATAGCTTCCACTTAACACCTCGGGGGTAATGCTGTTAAAGACATCTTTTTTCGTAGCATTTCAATAACATGTAGTATTCATTTTAAGAGCTTATAAAACCATCACCCTGTGTAATAACCATAACGGGTATTGCACTTTCGGAAAGAGGAAACAATGGGCTTTCCAACTGTGAAAAAATATACAGGGTGTTCCATTCGAAATCACAAAGCTACCAGATCCCCTAAAATACGGTATGTCATTTCCGATTAAACAGGAAGTTAGAAAAAAGACAATACTCAGAAAAAACTTAAAAAATAAGAATACTATTGAGTAACCATCTTTGTTGTCAAATTATCCATAAAGATTAGTTTATATATTTGTAGCAATTCTACATCAAGGGGTACATTCTTAATTATTTTCTACTTTTTAATGAATGGTACAAAATTCACAAAATATATGATACAAAGAATACTAAACTACTTGTTAGTAATTAATAGTTGCTGATGATGCATTATATGTAATTTGAATCAGTATTATTTCCAACTATTTTATTAATAATTTTTAAGGCTTAAAAAAATTCTTCACAGAATTTTGGCATGCATTAATTGCACGCATTAATTTATCTTTTCTTGTTTTCTTATCAGAAATAAAGCGGTGTATATAAAGAAGCCAACAAACCATATTGCACAAGTCTTTTAAATCCACTTAAATTGTAGACTTGAACCGCAACAAATTTGTGTTTTCGTACATAGTTATTTCTTCCGGTCTCTGGTAAGCACTTATACTATTGTTTTGATTAATAGTAATACACCACACTGTGTAATAAAACCAAATTTTATTAATCAGTATAAACAAATAATTGCCATTTAAAATATTAGAGATGCATTTTCTTTTATTTTTCTTCTTTTATCGTGATTTGAAACTAACTAAAACTATGCATTAATTGGAAACAAATTTCTGCATTACACCGACCACGGAAGTATCGTGAACCATGGCTAAAACGCAATGGACTTGCACGCGTATTTTGCTCATAAGCACAATTTTAGCAAGTGTCATTTTTGCAAGTGTAAAGCCTAACCTGTCATACCATTCCGATGGAAAACCAATTAAATTCAAAGTTGTTTGTTATCTGGGTGACCAAGAATGGGATCCACGTAAAATTAATTTGGAATTGTGTTCCCATATTGTATACGTATACGTTGCTACACTCAACGAAGAAACTCTTCTAATCCATCCAAGGGAGATTTCTCAAGGTACAATAATTAATTTACTTTTTTTCAACGCCATTATAATGTGTTTTCGTAGCATTTAAAAATAGAATAGATATACTTAGAAGAAATGGCATAAAAGTATTAATTGCCATCGGCGGATGGGATGATTCCACAAATGATAAATATTCACGTTTAGTTGCAAAACGTTCAACCAGAGCTACGTTTGTAGCTGATGTGGTGGACTTCCTTGAAAAAAGCGGATTTGATGGTCTTGAATTACAATGGCAATATCCAAAATGTTGGCAGGTAATGGAATTTCCTTTCCTTAATATTTATTAGAAGTTTTGCTATCAAAATATAAACTAAGTAGGTAATCGCACTTAACAAGTCTCTTCTACAAACCAATGAAGTTTATTTGCCAATTGTAGCGTTCATGGTATATTATACAATTATATTTCAGAGTATGTGCTATAGAGGTCCGAAAACAGACAAACCTGGATTTGTAAAACTAACGAGACAATTATACGAAGCATTCAAACCAAACGGCCTATTACTATCAGCATATGTTTCACCAATTGAGCATGAAATAGACCAAGGTTATGATGTTCCATCAATTTCCAAATACGTAGATTGGATATCTGTCATGTGCCACAGTTATCACGGTTTTTGGGACGGTATTACAGGGCATGTAGCTCCCATGTACGCCCAACCACATGACTCTGATAATAAACAGAATACGGTAAATATTTAAGAATGACAAACTTGCAGCTAAAAGTACTTAAATATGAAGTTGCTTTTATTTGTAGAATTTCTCCCTAAATTACTGGATAGAAAAAGGAGCTGATGTATTGCACTTTCGGAAAGAGGAAACAATGGGCTTTCCAACTGTGAAAAAATATACAGGGTGTTCCATTCGAAATCACAAAGCTACCCGATTCCCTAAAATACGGTATGTCATTTCCGATTAAACAGGAAGTTAGAAAAAAGACAATACTCAGAAAAAACTTAAAAAATAAGAATACTACTATCCATTTCTTTTCTAGAGTCCTCTGACAGTGAAAGCGTATTACTCGGGAACTACTGAACCAACTTAAATATTTTAAAAACGAGCCAATAGTAAATTTATTTCTACATACAACAGTAAAATATTATATTTCTAACTGGTATACTTTTGTTTTTATCGGACGATACGCAATAAAAGGTACCCATTTTTAGGTACATTTCATTGAAAGTAAGTTAACTAATTCTTCTCTCAGAAAGTATTTGTCATAGATGTATGAGATTTTTGTAGGGGTTAGAAAGAAACCTTGCGGTTCTTATGTTATCAATTTTCAGGCAAAAAAGCGTTTTATTTAAGATTTATGTGAAAAAATATCGAACTATGCATTCTTGTCTATTAATAGAGAAAGCGTAAAATTTTTTTCGCTAAATCAACACTTTTCATGTGTAGACAATATTTTTTTCAAAAAAATGTTCATAATTTTAATAATAAAAATACGGAAACAAAAAAAAACGATTTTTGATAACAAGCGTTTTCGATAAAAAACGTTATTTTTGTTATTGCACTTTTATTGTTAAAATTCGGAACATTTTTTTAAAGAAGAGAATGTCTACATATGAAAAGTGTTAATTTAGGGAAAAAAATTTCACGCTATCTCCATTAATAAACAAGTACGCATAGTTCGCTATTTTTTTATATAGATCTTAAATAAAACACTTTTTTGTCTGAAAATTAATAGGATAACAACAGCAAGCAAGCAAAATTTTTTCGCTAAATCAACACTTTTCATGTGTAGACATTATTTTTTTTAATGTTTTTAATTTCAATAATAAAAATGCGGAAACAAGAAAACGATTTTATTCGGAATCATATGGTAATATGTGCATTCCTAACCGCCTCAGAGGGTGGGAAATTAACCATTCCTAACTTACTTTTAATTCCCTCTCTTGGTCAGGAATGTAATCATTCCCTACCTGTTATGCCTCTCTTGGTCAGGAATGTGATCATTCCCGACCTGTTGTAAGTTCGTAGTTTGCTCGGTAGAGGGCGGGTGCATTATTAGGTCAAGTTTGTCACTTCAGTTGTCAGTTGTAAATAATTATTATTTGTTAAAAAATATGATGATTCCGAATAAAATAGTATACAAACCTCGGCGGGACGTTTCCTCCTGTCTCGAGCATTAGCTCACCTCGGGCCTGGGCCCTCGGTGAGCTATCTTAGCTCTCGACAGGAATGAAACACTTCCCGCCTCGGTATGTAATCTACTATTATTCGGAATCATATGGTAATATGTGCATTCCTAACCGCCTCAGAGGGTGGGAAATTAACCATTCCTAACTTACTTTTAATTCCCTCTCTTGGTCAGGAATGTAATCATTCCCTACCTGTTATCCCTCTCTTGGTCAGGAATGTGATCATTCCCGACCTGTTGTAAGTTCGTAGTTTGCTCGGTAGAGGGCGGGTGCATTATTAGGTCAAGTTTGTCACTTCAGTTGTCAGTTGTAAATAATTATTTATTTGTTAAAAAATATGATGATTCCGAATAAAATAGTATACAAACCTCGGCGGGACGTTTCCTCCTGTCTCGAGCATTAGCTCACCTCGGGCCTGGGCCCTCGGTGAGCTATCTTAGCTCTCGACAGGAATGAAACACTTCCCGCCTCGGTATGTAATCTACTATTTAATGACAAGCGTTTTCGACAAAGGCGGTTTTTTTGTTATTGCACTATTATTGTTAAAATTCGGAATATTTTTTTAAAGAAAATAATATCTACCTAATAATATAAATCTTATATAAAACACTTTTTCGTCCGAGAATTAACAGGATAACAACCGCAAGGTTTCTTTCTAACCCCTACGTAAATCTCATAGTTATATGACAGATACTTTCTGAGAAGAAAAAAATTTAACTTACTCTCAATGAAATTGTCCCTAAAAATGGGTACCTTTTCTTATGTATCGTCTGATAAAAATAAAAGTATATCAATTAGATATATGATATTTTATTGTTGCATGTAGAAATAGATTTACTATTTGCACGTTTTTAAAATATTTAATTTGGTTCAGTAGTTCTCGAGCAATACGCTATCAAAGTCAGAGGACTCTAGAAAAAAAATGGATAGTAGTAGAATCATTAGGTAATCTAGGAAAGTCGAATCCATTTTCAGAACTAGATTTTAATATTTTAAAAACGAGCAAATAGTAAATTTACTTCTAAATACAACAGTAAAATATTATATTTCTAACTGGTATACTTTTGTTTTTATCGGACGATACGCAATAAAAGGTACCCATTTTTAGGGACAATTTCATTGAGAGTAAGTTAAATATTTTTTTTTCTCAGAAAGTATATCTCATATAACTATGAGATTTACGTAGGGGTTAGAAAGAAACCTTGCGGTTGTTATCCTGTTAATTCTCGGACGAAAAAGTGTTTTATATAAGATTTATATTATTAGGTAGATATTATTTTCTTTAAAAAAATATTCCGAATTTTAACAATAATAGTGCAATAACAAAAAAACCGCCTTTGTCGAAAACGCTTGTCATTAAAAATCGTTTTCTTGTTTCCGCATTTTTATTATTGAAATTAAAAACATTAAAAAAATAATGTCTACACATGAAAAGTGTTGATTTAGCGAAAAAATTTTGACGCTATTAATAAATAAGAACGCATAGTTCGCTATGTTTTCGCGTAAATCTTAAATAAAACGCTGTTTTGTCTGAAGATTAATAACATAAGAACCGCAAGGTTTCTTTCTAACCCGTACAAAAATTTCATAGATATATGACGTATACTTTCTGAGAAAAAAATTAGTTAACTTACTTTCAATGAAATTGTCCCTAAGTATACCAGTTAGAAATATAATATACTTAGAATATACTTAGTTAGAAATATATTTACTTTTGTATGTAGAAATAAATTTACTATTTGCTCGTTTTTAAACTATTTAATTTGGTTCAGTAGTTCCCGAGCAATACGCTTTCAAAGTCAGAGGACTCTAGAAAAAAAATGGATAGTAGTGAACACCGCATTTCATTATCTCAATTAATTCAAAAGTTACATAGGTTTATAAAGAGGGCAAAATATAATGGGACCCAGGTATAATTTCACATAATTCACACAAAAGCAAAGGGAGGGGCGATGGGCTTTCCAACTGTAAAAAAATATACAAGGTGTTCCATTTGAAATCACAAAGTTGCTTAATCCTCCGAAAATATGCTGTCATTTCAAGTGGGTAAGAAAACGGATACTCAGTAAAAAACTTTAAAAACTAAGAAGAAGACTGGTAAACACCGCATTTCATTATGTCAATTAGTTCAAAAGTTATATAGGTTTATAAATGGTCAAAATATAATAGGACACCCAGTATAATTTTACATGATTCACACGATGCAAAACAACATAATTACCTGTGCTAATCAAAACAAAAATAAAAACTATACACGTTACTGAGGCTGTACGTGTTAAAAATCCATAAAACGAAGTATTAATTTTTCCTGCCTTTCGTGCTCTGTAACTACGAAACTATTAATTTTAGACACTTTTGATCAGGATGATATAAACTACAACAGATTGCAGCCAATTTAACCGGGATCCAATTTCCATAAGAAACGTGCGGTGTCCTTTACTGATTTCCCAGAGTTTACAGATCACCATTGCTGGCTCCTGTAAAGTGTTGCCAGATTGAACATAATGGATTTCTATAGGAAATTAAATTTAAAAAACAGACATTTTTATATAAATAGCTTGTATACAATGTGACAATGATCATATGTTACACCGAATATATGTACTTTTTTATTTTTCAACCAATTCCTATAGAATCTCAACTTTAGAAACTTAAATGGAACATCCTGTATATCTATACATATTTGGAATCTACATTAAATTGTTACTACGATGGTGTGACATTTTTCATTTGTTTCCAAGATTTTTTTAAATTTTTAGGTGCAGTTGGCTGAACTGAGCTGAGATGATGAGTGAAGGATGATGAGCTATACGATATTTAGTGTAAGTTTACGTTCACGTCATTACTAAATTATGACGTCAGACTATGCGCTGTTGCCATATGGAATTGGATATTCCTTGTTTGGTTCAACACCTCTGCTGCATATTTTTAGTGTATGTTTTTAAAAGAATTATTCTCTTATGAACAATATAACTTGGTTCATCCCCATCCATCCCCCCATCATCCCTTGTCTTGGATGGTCATTCTTATAGTATACGCATCCGATTTGTCGTAAGACAATGGATAAAGAACTTCTACTTCCTTCATACATGAACTTGGTTTTCCATGTTTTTGATAAAATATTAAGTGATACAACATGTTCTCCTGTAACCACATGTAGTATATCCATTGGAAAGCACAGCCACACACATAACGTCAGATACTTACTGTTCTTATATATTTCATAAATTTCATTGCGAATATTTGCATCTACAGAAGAACAATGTCTGTAGTTTGTTTTCGATTTCGTTTCTTCTTTGGACTGAAAACTTCTTTCGCAGATGAAATGTTGTATCTCTAGAATTGTATACAGTTGAATCTTTCTTACAGAAAGATAAACGCATAAACTAACTTCTGTAACTGCAATTGAATGAATAAGTGGACCGTTTAAAATAATTTATTAATGTCTTAACTAATAATCTTGATCTTTTACACAACACTTTAGACATCTTGAAGTAAACAAATAATAAAAACAGGGAAAATCATCAAACACAAAATAACAAACTATCGTAAACCAAACTCAGAAAGCACATCTGAAATAAATTTGACAATACAGCGTGTCGCATACACAGGTGTACCAACCTGTTTTTTTGTTGAAATAAATGTGTATTTTCTCATTAAATTAACAAATTACGTTTTGGTTTAAAAACCTGTTTGTATTTATTCTATAACTAAACATATTACTAAATATATGAAAATTAAATTTTATTATTTTCGATAAAGCAAATAATCTTTCTTCATAAAATTAAATTTTGAACGTTATTATTTGCACAGTTGGTTGTACTTTTACGTCACTACTTTTATATTTATGACGTGAACGTAAAGTTAGACTAGATGGTGTATAGCTTATTTATTTAGTGTACTTCTAGATTGGATAAAAACTACATAAGTACCTTTTTATAACCTATTAAAGGTAATAATTTCATATTTTAAAACATAACCTTTGAATTTTCCGTGTGAACCCAATTTTTCTCTACAGGTCATTTCTACCCACTGACCCATGGAGACCGACTGGGCGGGTTTGTTACGCTAGTATTGTATTATAACGTTCAATATTAGTTATTTTTAATAGTTGATGACTATAATGTTTATACATCAATTATCATTATTGGATTGTATTATTCACTGGTTTACATTCATTTTACATAGTCTACAAATTAGCATTGCTTTTCTGATTCACCAACAAATACTTAAGTTTAATTGTTAATTGTTTGTATTTAATATGTATCACATACCAATAATAGTTTACTTTATAATTACATTTCCATAATATAGTTAAGTTAAGATGTAAAACTAGTAACATCATTATTCTTGCATTAGTATAATAAATATACTAATTTAAAAACGACAGTGATTCTTCTTTCTGCAAGAAACGCAATTTGCTATTAATTGCATACCCATCTGAGTAGATGGTGCTCTAAAAATGTCGCCTGTAGAGTCACTGCATCTAGTTATCTAGGCCAGCTGGTCGATCAGAGTACCGCAAACCGCCGCCATATTGGAGCAAACGAAGCACGAAATTGTTCATTATTTGTTCTGTATTGAATTTAATCAAATCCACGTTTACTTTAAAAGGTTTTTCTTATTCTGAATGATCAAACCTCTAATATGTCAAACACGTAAAACGAGGTTTTAATTTGTCCATTATTAAAAATCACCCTTTTCTGCCCCAATATGGCGGCGGTTTGCGGTACTCTGATCGACCAGCTGGCCTATGTAACTAGATGCAGTGACACTAGTCGCCTGTATAGTCGCCTGTAGAGACCCTTCAATTAGTCTGGCCAAGGCAGCCATTTTATATCACAACATGTGGCGGTAAATTTGAAAAGTACAGAAATGGTTACACGGCCAAATATTTGCACGCATGTGAACGGTATTTGACTAAATTAAAAAACAAAAAATAGTGGGTTGTATATATAAAACATTCTTTAACAGTATGATTTCATGAAGATTAAGATGTCAAAATCAAAATTAATATATGAAAAATATTGTGATATAAAATGGCGGACACCGTGGCAACGCATTGGCCAAACTCTAATTGAAGGGTCTCTAGTCGCCTGTGAATCACTACATCTAGTCACCTAGGCCGCGCTGGTCAATCAGAGTACCGCAAGACGTCGCCATATTGGGACAGAGAAGGGTGATCTTTACTCATGAACAAATTAAAACCACATTTTACGTATTTGACATATTAGAGGTTTACGGATAAAAATGATTAACAATTTCGTGCTTCTTTTACCCCAATATGGCGGCGTTTTTCGGTACTTTGATCGACCAGCGCGGCCTAGGTGACTAGATATAGTGACTCTAGTCGCCTGAATAGCCCTTTCATTTTCAAATAGCAGTGACAACGATAGGTCTTGTCGCTGGGGCAAAAGCACCAGAACGATGTTGGCGACATTGAATGTTACCAGATTTGACATTCCGTCTTACAATAAATCTTAGGTTTTATAATAATCATGCACAAAGCTATTTACAATTCAGCATTAATTTGATAATGGACATGCATGTTCTGTAAAAGCGATCATTTTAATATAATATACGTAATACGTAATTACGTACTACGTAATTGTAACTTTTAAACGACTTTTTATTAAATCTCAATAATAGCATGCATGTAGTAATTTGTCGCTACTGTTTGAAATAGAGGGGCTATAGCCGCCTGTAGAGACCCTTCAATTAGAGTCTAACCAAAGCGTTGCTACGATGCCCGCTATTTTATCACTATAGGATCAATGACATGGATTCTGTCATTTCACTGCTAAATAATGTTTTATATACACAATCCAGTATTTCGTGAGTTTTATATGAGTCAAATACCGTTCACATGCGTGCCAATATTTGGCCGCGTTTCTGCACTCTTTAAATTTGGCCTAGTAGAGATCTAGTCGCCTGTAGAGATCCTTCAATGAGAATTTGGCCAAGGCAGCCATTTTATATCACAACACGTGGCACCAAATCTGAAAAGTGCGGAAATGGTTACACAGCCAAATACTGGCACGAATGGGAACAGTAAGTTCAACAGTATGAGTCAAATACTGTTCCTATTCGTGCCAGTATTTGACTCAATTAAAAAAGGCAAAATAGTGGGTTGTGTATATAAATCATTATTTAGTAGTAAAATATGTTGTTCATGGATAAGTATGGAAGTAAAAAACAACGTGATATAAAATGGCGGCGCCAACCAGTGGCGTAACTACCGCCCCCGCAGACCGCACGAGGCGGGGGGGCGCAACCCTCCGAAGGGCGCTGCTTTCGTGAAATTATATTTCGTTGGCAATAAAAATTTTAAACGTTTTTCGTTTATCCAGAAGCAAATTGTGACGTTTTTGGTTTGTTCGTATCTTCTTTTGTGTTGTTGTTATAGCAACCAACATTATTTTTTTAAATGGCATCCGTATGTTTTCTTTGCATTTTTGAAAAGTGTTTATTCTTGTCTATTTAGTAATACTATTTTATTATAATGAAAAAACGTTAAAATTAGAAATAAATATTTTAGGAAATAGAAAGGTCCCCTGGTACCGATCCATTTGTTAGGAAAAACATTATTCAAATACGCCCTAATGTTTGCTGCAAAATGTGGCGGCGCTCCGTCTTGTTGGAAGATAATCCTGTTGTCAATACCTCCATTTTCACCTGAAATATTGCAGTAATTGTGGGTATGACATGATTTTGAACTCAAGGTACCCATTATTGGTAAGAGTTTCATTAAGTAAAAATGGTGCTATGATATGTCCTTCTAGTATAATGCCTGTCAAGACATTGACTTTTTGCGGATATTTTGTGTGATATCCTTCTTCCGCCCAGTGTGAATTTGCATACGACAAATACCGACAATTTCGTCGATTTATGATATCGTTCAGTACATAAATGTCGCTTGAACGATGAACACAATGTAAAAAGTAAAATTGTCAATTATATTACATCTTTCCATCATCTGCTCACAAAATTCCATACTCCTATCGTCTTCATTTAGGTTGCGGATTAACTGGAGTTTGTAGGGACGAAATTTTGTTTTCTTTAGAATTCTGTTGAACATTTGTATCGATAATTTATAATTGTTCTACTTCTTCTTTTGTAGAAACCTTTGGCGCTTCTTTGATTGCTAATAAAACAATCAACGCATAGCGGGTATTGTATATCTTTATCACTACCAGCCTCACGAAAATTTTCAATTCGTTGAGATATCGCACCTTGAGAAAAGGAGTATCTGAATAGATTCGATTAAATACATTGCATACTTCACTTTGAGTTCTCCTATCCTCATACCTATCTCATTGAGTTCTTCTCAATTAAATGAGCCATGTTTTAATAATTTATATGTATATGTTTAATTTATTAATTTATTTATTATGTCAATAAGTTATATTATGTATTTTGTAATTAACAGAGTAATAATGATGTACTACTTGTTTGTTTATTTGCGTTTGTTTGCTTCTTACAGTTTTATTTGTCAAATTTCCATAGCATACTTGACCAAAACTTATAATCAAGTCTTACTAGATTAATTTTACTACAAGTCAGTTCTCATTATTAATTGATTCATTCCTGCTTTTTTTTCCTGAAAATATTTTTTTCTGATTTAAATATCCTAATTTTTTATTATGATAATTTGGTATTACTAAATAGAGAAAACCGACTCTTTTCAGAAATAAAAAAAGATACTGATGGCATTTAAAAAACAAAGTTAGTTGCTATAGCAACATAACAAAAGAAGATATGAACAAATCCAGAAGGTCGCAATATCTATCTGCATAAACTAAAAAACTTTGTATTTAACATTTGTTTGTAACTGTTCAAATTAAAAAGTTACAGCCATTATTTTATACTTTTGTTACACCCTGTATATAACGGGCGTAAACTCAAGTTTCGCAGGGGCGCGCAATCTTATGTAGTTACGCTACTGGCGCCAACCCAAATGTCGCGACGCATTGGTCATACTCTCATTGAAGGGTCTCTAGTCGCCAGTTTTTGTATTCCAATTTATATGGAGTTTCCGGTATTAATAATATTAAAGTATTTGATGTTACTTAAGCAATGTAAATCTGGGCATCAGACTGTATTTTGAATCACTCTATTATTATAATTTATATAAGTTGGGATTTTTTTAAAGACCAATTAGTAATTCTATTTAATTTGCTCTGCATGCAACATTTAAAATTGCTTAAATCGAGTGACTGCAGATTCGGCTGCTTCGGTAGAAGGTTCGAATACTTTCGATACATCCGAATCGCGACGATTTTGTTGTTCAGTTTGTAAATTATTAGATAAAGGGTTTTGGGGCAAAATTACAAATTGCTGAGAAATGTAGACCAAAACCAAAACTTCCAAATTTAACAACAAAGATTGAAACTTGCACCAGGTATTTTAAAATAGACGCTTACAAAAAGTATGTAAAAGTTCTGCTGTAAAAAACTTTTAAGTTCAATAATTATAACACTGTTTTTTATTGTACCTAGGCATATTAAAATTAAAATCCTGGTTGCTTCCTTAGCCTAAATTCTCACCGCACGCCACTGTCGAAAATATAAATCTCCATCATTCCATAGTTTATTCCAAAACCAATTATGATCAATTTGTAATTCCAATAAATGTAAATTTCCGAAGTTAATTAAAAAAAATACAAATTACTTTGGGCATTTTGTAATACGTTGTAATTTATACACCCCTCTTCTTTGTTTTATATGTAATAATAATAATTGCATTAAAGCAAACATAATCAGGTTTTTAATTTCACTTATTATTATTATTTTTAAATAAAAACAAAACACATTAATCACAATAAACCCTTACAATTCAATTATATAAATCCGACTCATTTATAACTTTTCACAAAAATTCAGTTAAAATTTTGTTAAATAAATGACAAATAATTTTAAATTTCAATTTCAAAAGCATTCAACATGTTTTAACTATATTCGATAAATAGCAATTAAAATCCTAATTAACTTCAAATCGATTTGAGTTCAAATTAACTGAAGATTATTTGGTAAACGTTTTACTTTTAACTGAAAAAGAGAAGTAACTAAGACATCTAAATTCAAGAATAAGAGAGGGGGAATATGGGGGTGTTGGTCAAAATATATACTGGGTGGAAATAAATGATTTTCATCAAGTTACCATTGCATTCCCCATGTAAAAGCACGACGTGCCGCTCTACGAAAATAGAGAAGGCAGTACCATAACCTCAAATTCAATAAATTCTATGAATTTTTTGACAGATTGATTTCATTTATTGACAGAACTAATTTAGCACTAAATAAAAAAGAGTAGAGCGGTACAGAAAAATTTACATGTGAAAAAATCCCAAAGGGAACTTGATGAAAATCATTTATTATTATTACCACGCTGTATTATTTTCATATCCTATTTATATAAAAACAATATTTGCAACAATTGCAAAAAACGGTTGTAAAATGAATGTAACACCTTATTAACGAAAATATGACCACAAACGCAGTATTGTTTTTAAAATCAGTTTTTGAAAATGATACAATACCTATTTTTAATTACTATTCGTAAAACTTCAAACATAATATTATTGATCGCACGTTTGTGATTGCAATATTCAAAAGAATTTGAGAAACCCTCAAATTATCAGTTAGCCGATATATATCTGAATCCATCCCACACAACGATCAAATTAACTAGGATAGTGTGAAGTGGAACACCATGACAAAAGGAAAGATTAATCTTGATCGTGTCGAGTCAGCGTCGAGTTATGCAGCTCAATAACGAACCATAAAAAGACAGTGGTGGCGAAATGAATTTCTACACTTTACTGGAATTTGAATTTGCCTTATTATTTAAGAAGCATCTTTTTAAGTTAATAACTACTACAATTATATTATTTTGAAACAAGTTTAACTACAACAACGCTTTAAGGCATTTTCTAAATTAACTAAATTAGGAGATTGTAGTACCAATTTTCTATTATAGGTTATATTTATTTTGCTAGACATACCTATCGTCCTGTAATTTTTATATGTAAAAAATCATGATAAAACATATTTGATAGAAGAGTGAAATTAGGAGATTATAGTGTCAATTTTCCGTTATAGGTTATGTTTATATTGCTTGATGTACCTACTACCTACCTATCTAAAGTTTGTCAGTCAGTTAGTCATACGGAACGCCACTGACAAACACGTTCACGCTTTCCTCTTCCTCATCGTTTTCTTCTTATACTGTCGTAGTGGACGTGTGTGCTATATTATGTTTACAAGACATTTGAAAAATGCTGTATTATATGGACATAGAAGAAAATTTCCGTGTCCTGTTGCTAGAGCAAACAATAGTTTCTGCTGAATTCTACACATTATTTGCAGCATTTCTAAAATATCAAAAACTCCCGCATTTCCGCATATGTATTTGTAGATTCGCAATAAAGAATATTTAAGTGCATTCTTCTCCAACAGATACGAATCCTTTTAATTAATTTTAAATTAGTAACAGGAATGCAGTTAAACCTGTTATATTAAAGGGGAGAGTAAAAAGTACTAGAGATGTACTAAAGTGTCATTGAGAGGGTGATAATACCGATAAAATTTGTCACCCCGTTTATATCCAACCTATGCAATATTCGAATTGTTGAGGCTTTATTAGATTGACTGCGATGACGTGTAGTATATTGCTTTATTATTCATTGCTGAAGAGATATTTTGCTGCCCTGACTTCGAGGGTATGCATTCCTGACATGGAAGATTTTGTGCACAAAATGAGAATTTACTGAACTAAAAAAATATTTTCATAGTTGATTGTTTTTAGCCTTAGTATTACTTACATACTTCATCAGATGTACGATTGAGCGAATTTTAGTAAAAGCTACATTTTAAAATTTGTTGTTTTTTCAGTTCTCTACCAACAATGCAGAAAAGCCTATAGCCTTTACTGACTGACCGTTTGTCGACCTCCGGTGAAATGACAAGTTACTGTCAAAATGAGTAACACTTTTGAAAAAGTGATAACGGAACTAATCAACCGTGGATCTTTCCGTGGAAGTCTGATTGATCATCGATTGTCACCTTTCACCATCAAAAGTAACACGGTCAATAGTACCAAACGCCTACTTAGGGAAGCAGTCAAACGCTATGACTAGAGTTACTCTATACTACTTATAACAGTTCGACCAACGCCAACGTGGGAATTGACGCTGATGGGTTGGATCCATTTGCACTAATGCCAATTTAAAAACACAAATTTTGACAAAATTATGTAATTTAGGACCGGTCTTTTCACTTTCTCATACATTTATGTAAAAGTTAATTGCTATCGTTACAACAGTTTCTACAATTGTATCCATGACAATTAACGGCCACATAAAGTTACAAGGAGATGAAAAGATCGCCTTATAATTTTACAAATAAACTAATGTTTAGTAAATCAAGAATTTTTATGTATTTTTCTTATGTTTTTAATAAATATAAATTGCAATCGAAGGGTTGATGTCAAAAACAACAGTTGTCAAAAAAAACAAAAACCTTTAGAAAAACCAAAAACTAACTGGAAGGCCAAAATTTTTATTATTTGTAACTATCTGCACTGTGCAGTTTCTGAAACATTCTTACACAATCCAAAAATCTGTGGTTTTTGAAAAACTACTAAAAAACAGATTTATTTTTTTATTAAACATAAGATACATTTTAATTAGAAAATTAGAATATATCGGTCTGGTAGATTTAAAAAAAAATTAAATATATACTTTTTAAACAAAAGATTCATAGAATAATAAT
Organism: Agrypnus murinus; assembly: GCA_929113105.1. Taxonomy (NCBI): domain Eukaryota; kingdom Metazoa; phylum Arthropoda; class Insecta; order Coleoptera; family Elateridae; genus Agrypnus; species Agrypnus murinus. The sequence goes on from OV816026.1 coordinate 96,455,184, forward strand.
AATAATAACAACAACAACAACAACAACAACAGCGACAGCGACAGCGACAGCGACAGCGACAGCAACAGCAACAGCAACAGCAACAGCAACAACAACAACAACAACAAGCAACGCAGAAGCTATGAAGCGGCGGCTGCAGCCGACTTAAAGATAGAACAGCGCAAATCCCACATTTGTGTCACAGCTAAGGAAAAACTGCAGAAAACCTTAACCAGATCTGCCGGTACCAGGATTCGAACTGAACCGTTTGGGTGAAAGTCCAGCACGCTAGAGGTCTGTAATACACTACCAAGGTTGTAATTCTCTAGCATGAAAGAAAAATCTTCACAAGCACTGCTGTTATAGCCTTCGGCAATGCACCTGAGTCTTCATCCTCATCTCCATTAGTCTCCAGAATATCATAAATCTTTTAGCTTTGCATGATTGATTTCGATAGCACCTTGGTACATAGGCACAAGTTGTAAATCACTAGTAATATTGGAGTCTTGCTTCTGATTATTATGCATTGCCTCCTTATCTTGAAAAACTGTAAGAGTTACAAAAAAAAGTTAAATACCAAAGTTGGTTGGTATAAAATACATTTTAATTTGATAATACTTTTGCATACACAGGGTAAACCGTTTTGCTATCGCTACTTTCGACTTTTTATTTTAAATGTAACACTCGATATCTTTACACTTTATTTTAAGTATTTTTGATTAATGTATATGTCCACAAATTCGGAATAGTTTTCGAGTAAATCCAGTTTTTCAAATTTTCCATCTTCAAGGACTCCCATTGGGCCCAATATGCTTTTAGGGTTCTGTTGAGAGGGCTGACGACTTCCCAGGCAGGCCTTTCTCCTACACGCTTCCATTCCAGTACCATTTTTAATTCGGGATCAGCCTCCTGTTGTCGTTGCAATTCTTCCGGCAACCAATTGTCGTTGACGATGGTAGTTCTTAATACTTGGCAAACCATCTCTTCCAAACGAGAGCAATGACGGCAATCCGTTGGACAGGGTCTTCTTGAAAGAGCATCGGCATTTTGATGACTGGTGCCCGCTCGATGTTCCGTGTCAAAGTCGTATTCTTGTAATCGTTCGATCCACCTTGCGACCTGCCCTTCAGGATTACGGAATTGTAGAAGCCATTTCAACGCTGCATGGTCCGTCCTCAATAAAAATTTCCGTCCGTACAAGTATTTGTAGAAGTGCTCAACGGACTTCAAGACAACCAATAATTCTTTTCTGGTCATACAATAATTCCTTTCGGCTTTCGACAAAACCTTACTAAAATAGCCGATGACCGTTTCTTGTCCATCCTGTATCTGAGAAAGTACACCCCCAATGGCCAGGTTACTTTCATCTGTGTCAAGTATGAATTTCCCTTCTGTCCGTGGGTAGCTCAATATTGGTGCTGTTGTCAAGGCACGCTTCAACTGTTGGAAAGCTGTTTCGCACTCTCCACTCCAAACATACTCGCACCCATCTTCAGTTAACCTTGTCAGGGGCATCGCTATATTGGCAAACCCAGGAACGAAACGCCTGTAGTAGGTACATAACCCAAGAAAACTACGAACTTGGTGTTTATCTTTCGGTGTTGGCCACTCTTAGAGTGCACGGATTTTTTCGGGGTCGGCTGCCACTCCATTTTGTGATACGATATGCCCGAGATATTTCACCTCCCTTCGGAATATGTGGCACTTTTTCGGACTCAATTTCAGATTGGCTGTACGCAGTCTCCCGAACACTTCCTCCAGATTTTTCAGATGTTCACTGAATGATCTTCCAACTACGATCACGTCATCCAGATAGACTAGGCAAGTCTTCCACGACAGCCCCCTCAGGATGGTCTCCATTAGACGCTCAAAGGTGGCCGGAGCGTTACATAGACCGAAAGGCATAACCGTAAACTACCATAGTCCGGAACCAATAGTGAACGCGGTCTTCTCCCGGTCTTCAGGTTCCATTTCAACTTGCCAATAACCACTCTTTAAGTCCAAAGTCTAAAACCATCGTGAACCAGACAGGGTATCTAACGTGTCGTCAATGCGTGGTAAGGGATAGCTGTCTTTCTTGGTCACGTTATTGAGCTGCCGATAGTCCACACAAAATCTCGTTGACCCGTCCTTCTTACTGATCAGGACCACCGGTGATGCCCATCGACAGCTGGATGGCTCGATGACCCCTTGCTCTTCCATATCGGTAATAATTTTCTCGGCTTCTGCTCGCCTTGCTAGAGGTAGACGTCTCGGTTGTTGTCGGACTGGCCTAGAGTTCCCTGTATTGATTTTATGTTGCACAATATTGGTTTGTCCCTTCTGGGTGTCGTCAAGAGCGAATATATCTTGATATCGGTGAACCAAACCCTGTACCTCTTTCACTTCCGTTTTGTTAAGGCCTTCGCATGAACTAGTAACCATACCCACTAGTTTTCCTCCATGGTCTTTGGGCACTGGTTCTGAAACATCAGCCATACACCTGGTTACTCGGAATACTGGCACACACTGTCCCACAAGGGTGCTCTTCTTTAATGTCACCGGATCCATATTAACGTTCATAATTCTCACCGGTACTATCTTTCCAACCTTGATCAGCGTTTTTCCCACCAGTATGCCACTATGGATCTTCTTATCACAGACAGGCTCCATCATTCGCACACATCCTACCCGAAGATCTCCATCCAAACCTGCCTCGACAACCATCTCACTTTGGCCAGGAAATATCACATCTTCTATCAGCAAAACCCTTACAACAGGATCTTCTCGTGGGTGCAACGGAAGTTCTTCGTTACCGACCTTCAAAACACCCTCCTTCAAATTCAACGTAAAACCAAATATTCTCAGGAGGTCCATTCCCAAGATAAAGTCATCAGTGATATCGGCTACCAGCACCCCATGATCACGTTCTTCACTTCCAATACCAATCTTCATCTTCACCACTCCGCGTGTTGGTATCACTTCACCTGTTGCTGTACGGAGTTGAGTAGTTTTCGGTAACAACTTAATACTTGATCATCAGAACATCAGGGCGTACGATGTATTTTGTCGCCCCAGTATCAATAAGTAGTGGAACAGTTCGGTTAGCAATCTTTCCATCTACAAACAAACTGCCGTTACTATTCTTTGATGTTACTGCATGGATCGTGATCTCCGGGGCATCTTCACTCGCAGTCAACGTTCGCCCCTTCTTGCCAACCTCCTTTAACTTTTCCAACAGTTGTACTTGCTTTGGTTTAGAGCAAGTACATACAAGTACAAGTACGGCGTCGTATGTGCCCTTGTTCGCCACAGTTCCAGCAACGGAGCCCTCGAACTTCTTGAGAACTCTTCTTACGACTTTCTTCCTTCCGAAGAACTCTCAGTACTAAATCCTCTAGGTGATCTTTAGAACCTTCTTCTTCTTCCACAACGGCCCGAACACGCCCGTGACCTCGGGATGCTTGTTTTGCAGCTTCAAATTCTAAGGCGTGAGCAAGCGCATCATCAGTTGTTCTTGATCGTGCCAGCCTCAATGATTGTTGTGTTTCCCCGTCTCTTAACCCATCAATGAAGGTCTGCACAGCGAGTTGTCCCAGAAATGAATCGGATGCTGTAGGGTACGCCAATCGGACAAGCCGCGCAACATCGGTTTCAAACTCCTGAAGGCTTTCTCCATTTTTCTGGACACGATTCTTCACTTGCGCGTGATACACTTGTTGAAGATGCGCGTCTCCATATCTCATCTCCAATCTAGACACTAATAACTGGTAATCATTTTCCTGTCCGGCTGGGATTGTGTGCAGGACGTTCAAAGCGTCTCCACGCAAAGCCACAGTTAAAGAAACGGCCTTCTCCTTGCCTGTCCATCGTTGGCCCCAGCAGCCGCCTCAAATTGTTTGTAGTAGGTGGACCATGGTATCTTTCCATCGAACGTGGGTGGTTTTACTTTTATTCCTACGGAGGGACCCTTTTCTTCTTTAAGTTGTTTCTTTACTTCATTAAACGGCAACTCAGAAGTTGAAGGAAACAGCAGTTGACTCATTCTATCTTCCAACATTTTAGTTACGCTATCTTTTCTCTTGGGCTATTCTCTCTTCTACCATCTTTATTACCTTATTCTGTTTCTCTAATTTAATTTCTAATAGTCCTAACGCGCTGGAATTTTCCAACAATTCTTCAAAAACTTTTTCTTCTAACGCTTTGACATTGTCCAGTAATTCTCCTTTAAGCCTTCTAGAAGTTTCTTCGGACTTTTCTAGTAATTCTTCTTTAAGCCTTCTTGAGTTTTCTTCGGATTTCCTAGAATTCTCCAGTATTTCTTCCTTTAGCATTATAACATTTTCTTCGGCTTTTCTAGAATTTTCCAGTAATTCTTCTTTTAACATTCTAGAATTCTCTTCCGACTTTTCTAGTAATTCTTCTTTTAACATTCTAGAATTCTCTTCGGACTTTTGCATTAGTTCTTCTTTTAATATTCTAGAATTTTCTTCAGACTTTCTAGAATTTTCTTCGGCTATTCTAGAACTATCTTCCATCTTACTTAACAACAAATTAGTATCAATTGCGGGTCCAGGTATTTCGAAGAGGTAATTTTCAGGGTCTTCCTTCTGTTCCAAAAGTCATTCTCTTAGCCGATCTATTAACACGCTTTTAAGGCCCGTTGTTTCCAAATCTCGTTCTTCCAGTTCGCGTTTTAAGTCTATTATCTTCAGATCTTTTAACAATTTCATCGCCATTTTAATTATTAGTTGTAATTGTTTTTAGCACTAACAGTTTATTTTCACAGCACTTTGTTTATTATTCGATTTTATTTATTTTAAAACCCCACACCTGACACCACTGCAACGTTCTTTATAAAATAATAACCAAAAAATGCTGTTGAATCATCTATTAATAAAGAGAAAACATTCACACTCAACACACACTAATTCAATCTTAACTAATTTACAAAACACAATTATAAACTAACTATTAACTATTATTTATATTTATTCACAATATTTATTTTGTACTATTTACAAACACACATTTATATTCTACTCAGATATTTATCTATTATACTTGCTACTACTAACACGTCTAATTGCTCGCGGTTGACTAATTGATTCCCTTCCGTGCAAGCTGGCGTTTATATACTGTATAATCTTCTAGAACATGCACTAGATTCTTCTAGAAGGTCTATTGATTTTTCGCGCCGTCTATGACTCACGCTGATGAATCACACATGCAAGTGCCGGCGAACCACACTGGCAGATGTTGCTGAGTCATGCAATTCTCGAACATCCGACGGCGGTGTTTAGAGGGCCGATTACGTTCATTACAATATATTAAATTTTCAAAAACGGTGTTTTATGAGATTTATGAAATTAAAAGATATACAATATTTTTCAGTCAATATGATGGCGATGATATCATAAAAGAGCCCTTAAAAGGAGCTTTAAGATAAAACTAAGATGAGCTTTCTAGCTCAAATAGATGTTGAGATATATTCATTAACATGAATCAATATCACAGAAAATTTGACGCATTTTTGATTATTCAATAATAATACACCAAGAAAGCGGACAAAGAAGTTTGCAAAAGTAGTAAACTATTGGAAGATGAAAACGACTACTATATTTTCAGCAATCGATTATTGTTATTGTCATTATGAAATTTTAAAAATCAATAATGGACGACTATTATACTCACAATTTTAAAGTGATATGCGTGTAAATCACAGACGGCACCCTAAGACAGACTGTTTCGAGCTTTTGGCTCTCCTCAGTTAGGGGTAGCCGTTTGCTATTTCCACACATATCACCCGAGCTTATATACTAGCTCGGAAATAACATTAACACCATCAAATAACTGTGGTGCCTCCTGTAGGAATCAAGGTCTTAGGGTGCCGTCTTGGTTTACACACATATCACTTTAAAATTGTGAGTATCATAGTCGTTCATTATTGATTTTTAAACTTTATTAAAAACACTTTTGTGTTTGTATAGTTATTGTCATTCTTTTGAGAGCTGAGAGGGTCAGGATAGACTCAGTTGCTAGTGTGTTAGTATCAGTGGTAAGACAAACAAACCGTAAAAAGAATACCACCATTAATATTATTGTTAACATTTTGTAAAACTTTATCATTTAATTAACATCTCTTAATTTAAGTTTAAATATTGAATTTGCAATGTATAGTTTACCGATGACTGGACTACTTTTAATAATGTTATGCAATTAAAGCTGGTGATTGGTTGATAGCAGTTAATAGCAGCCATTCATATTCTAAAGTGGGAAAAAGTGTTTATTCACAATCATATTGCAATATGTACATTTCATATGTTGTAAAAATCTTGGAAAGTAAGCTATTGCTATAGCACCACCAAAGTGGTTAACAATTTTCTTTACATGTCTGTAAAACTGACATGTAAAGTTATGGCCAACTTTTTTTCTGAATAATTGAAAACAGGACGTTTTATCCGATTTAAATTTAAGTTTTTATAAATATATTTAACGCTAAAAACATATTTTTTATTTAATATTAGTTTTATTTTTCCGTATTTTATATTTAATAATTACAATGGAATTAATTAATTTCTAATTTTAAAATACCGAGCGCATACATTGCCATCTAGCGGCGAAGAATGAAACCATACTTAAAATTTCTTTTGGTCGATAGATGGCTCTGATTGAAATTATGACAGTTTATAAAAAATTTATTTTAAAATTTAAAATTACTTTTTATTTTGATTATCGTAAGTCTAATTATTGTGAATAAAATAGTATACATGTTTCGTTGGTAAAGTTTCCACGCCTCGCGATATTGTTTGACCTCGACGTACCGTCTCGGTCAAACAATTATCGCTTGGCTTGTAAAGATATCCTTTACCAACTCAACATGTAATATATACTATTTCTACTAACAAGTGAGTAAAATCCAACTTTTATTGTTTAAAAACATCACGATAAAGTCATAGTATATATAACATACAGTAATGTGACTGTCGCAAATAATTTCTATCCACCACACTACATAATGGCGCGAGTCGGCAGTATGCAGACAGCAGTTCTGTTTCAAACACGGAACAGAGCGTATCGAAATTACCAGAGCCGGCGCGCAGTATTAGTGCCAGTAAACAATGCATAGTGTTAGTCGTTGTGCCGCCAAAGGCTGTAAAAATACCTCTGAAAGAACTACAATTAGTTTTTTCAGGTTTCCGATAACAGGTTATTTTTAGCGATTACGAAATCCTACATAATAAATTTTTTTATGCGATTTATTAAAAGAGTTCAACAATCTAGGTCAACGCCTTATTAACAGGTGTGAACTACATCGTCTTTTGTTACTTTCAACTGTTAAAAAAAGTCAAAGCGTGCGAATTAACGTTTCTTGATGAAGAAAGGCGTTTTTAAAAATGGTACTTTATTTTAAAAACGCAAAAGACGGAGCCCAAGTTACAAAATGAACACAGTTTATTGTTAAGTACAATAAAATATGTATTCGTCGTGAATTTACACAGTATGCACTTGCATAATCACTTAAATACTATTATACAATTTTAACTTAAAGCTGGTAATTATGATGTTCAGAAAGACCGAGGTAAACAGTAACCATGGCCACCAGTTTCTACGGCTTTCTGGGTGAGTATTGCTTAAAAGAAGGTAAACATCTATCCTGATAGACAGTTTCTATCTTTCAAGCTTCGTTGTAACTCAGACTGAACTGTCCCATAAAGTGCTGGTCTTTATATACTCCTTCTGTGGGTGTGAAATCCTTCAGTTGACCGCACGTGGCCGTGTGCCTACGTGACTTCCTTATAGAGTTCTACGTTCTGCGGCTCCTGTGGCCTACGTGACTTCCTTATAGAGTTCTGCGTACTGCAGCTGCTGTGGCCTACGTGACTTCCGTATAGAGTTCTGCGTACTGCGGCTGCTGTGCTATGCACACACGTGGCCGTGGGTTTGATACTGCGCCTGCAATTGTGGGCGCTCCGCTCGAGGCGTTTAGCTCGCATACATTTATAATGAGATCGCACTTCGCTTGGGTAATGAACAAATGTTAACTTGCGTTAGGATTGTACTTTTTAGCATTTCGTTTGTCATTGTGTCTTTAATTTAATATGAATGAAAATAAATTTTATTATTATTAATTATTATTATTATAGTGTAAATTGATTTCATCTCCCTTATTTTGTACGTATGTGATTTCGGTGACCTAGATTCTCCATCTGTTTGTTGAACAGGTATTCAAATTGTATGCAGCTATGCATTTGTTCGTAATTATTTCTAAATAAAATGAAATGACTATTGCAGCGCAAGAATATGGTTAATGGCTTGAAAGAATAATGTAACTTTAGTTGGTAATTAACGATGTAACAAGAAACAACTCTTCTAACTTAGGGCCGATCTATTCACCTCCTTTTAAATTTATCTGGAAGTTAGTTGCTATAGTTACAATTGTTTCCACAATGGTATCCATGACAATTAACTAGTAGATAAATTTACAAGGAGGTGAATAGATCGGCCCTAAGTTTAATAAATGTTTTAAATATCTAAATTGATTATCGTTTTATTTATTAGATTCTATAAGTAAAACAACTTCAATCAAATGGTTCACTACACATAATTCTACTTCATATTTTACTATACTATTATATAACAAGAGATTTTGTTTACATATTTGGTCGAGACATTTTATTGAATGCGGCTCTGCGTTTTATTTACCGGCGATGCCGACCGATAGACGTCGGTCCACTACTTCGTTTATGGGCGTGATATTCGAAGGTGGATTAATAAAATGAATGGTGTCGCATGCAAGTGAATCTACTGATTGTTATATATACTGTGATAAAGTCTTTTTAAAGTGTTGGCTAAAAGAAATATGACATAAAAGCAGAAACTAAACTTTATAACTGACAGTTTGTCTGAATTTGTCAATATGAGAATAAATATTTAAAATCTAATAATTTTGTTTTGAATTTAAAACGACTTTTTATTTATAATAGAATTATTTAGTTGGGAAATCTTTTTATAGTGGTAGTTTTTTGATGTATTTAAAATAAAAACACCATAAATACGTATATAATAAAATAATATAATAAAAACACCGTAATACTTTGTAATAATAAAAAAGATGATCATTTCAAAAAACAACTTTTCTTCTTCAGATTTTAATAATTTACATAATAATTTTCCTGTAAAATATATTTTTTTATAATAATATCAGATGGTAAGAGGATTAAAAATCTTTTTTTTACTTACATGATGAATTTAAAACTTAATCAAAAATTTTTAAATGAAAAAAATGGTGGAATTTACACACCATTATTATAATTAACTACGTATTAATTTTTCTGTTTTAGATATAATATTTTATTTTATGTTAATTTGATTGAAAATGTAATTTTGTTCTTGTGTGTCTTTCAATTTAAAATGTTTAATTGATAAACTATCTATTGTCAAAGATTAGAAAATTATCTGAAGAGCGCATATCACTTATAAATTTGTTACTAATATTATTATAACTAATTTTCATTTCTCATAAGTATTCACTTTTTACAAAAGTATTAATATTAGAAAAACATTTTTTTATTTTATATTTTAGAACAAAATAAATTAAAATATTATATTTAATTACTATTCAAATTTTAAACAGTAAAAATAATTACATTTTATAGTATTAAATTTGAATTAAATGTTTAAATTTTTAAAACAACAAAAAATAGTACTTCTTTATCCCATTTTTAAACTGAGTTGTTGTAAATTATACTTAGGTTTTCAATGCCAGTTTTGTAATTAAATGCATTTGGATTTTTTTTATTTCTATCATTTTGTGTATTAATCTTTTTTTTAAGTTTCTTTCTTTTTGTAAAATTTTTGTGCAATTAGATTTGAAATTATGAAAATTGTGCATTGCATGATCTGATAATGCAGTATTTGGTTTATTTGGTGTTGATATTTTAACTTTGATTGAATTTTTATGTAAATTTTGTTTTGTTTGACCTATATAATTATCTTGACAGTTGTTACATTCAATTTGATAAACAATACTAGTTTCATTTTCTATACTTGTTTTGTCTTTTAAATTATTGAAAAACTTTTGACCTATTGGTCAATGGTTTTTATATGTAATATTAATAATATATTTTTTTAATTGTTTAGCAATAGTTTGAGATAGTTTATGGATAAAAGAAAGAACTATGAGTTTAGTCTCGGTGTTATTTTAAATTCATTTTAAAATCTAAATTTGCAAGAATTGTGTAATTTAAGTCGGCGTTAAGCTGAAAAGGAAATTGAACCGATTTACTCTTACACAAGGCATTTAAAATAATAGATCAGCACAAACCCAATATTCTCCTGCCGTTATGACCAATTTTATGGATAAAAACATAATCAATCGTACCAAATCCGACCCTGATATACTCTTCTATACATAGTTCAACAAGGATTGTGTTTTATTTGGTGTTCAGCTTAAAACACAGTGACAGTGACATTATAGCGTTTTGTAGGGCTCTTATGATCGCTTGGGGCGTTCGAAACGTTGAAGAGATGTCACGACTGACCACTGCACGTGACTATTCGCATTGCTTGTTTATTTAAACTTAAGCTTCTTATTACAACTTTAATAAAGTTTAATAGTGTTTGTTGCTCTGAAATAAAGCCAATGTTTACTTTAGTCAGGGGACTAACTTGTAATAAAGAGGGAATTTCTCAAAGAACAACAGATTTGTTTATTTTTTCTTAAAATAGACTTTAGCATCTGCAATATAGAAAAGCTAGGTTTAATCTGCAATTAAATTTCTGTAGTTAATAGAAAACTCTTGTTAAAATATATTTGAAAACATCAAAGGTTTTTCATGTTTAACATTATCATTTAAAAATTGGCTTAGGAAATAAAACATTGAAGTGCACTATAAATCCAACCATATTATACAGGGTCATGAATATGGAGTGTTAAAATTAAAATACACGTCGCTTTTAAGCCGCGAACAAAAGCTCGAGAGCTTTCGAAAACGGCGCAGCTGCGGCCATCATGGGGGGCGCAAAAGCTGCGGGAGTCGATTTAATTTATCCTAAATTTGATTTGGACGCAAACTGTCCTATCAGGTGGCTCTTTGTTTTGAGATGATTTCATTTATTTGATTGTTGGATAATTGTTATTGTGCACAATTTGTTTTGAGTATACATGAAATTGATTATTTTGTTATAAAAATATTTTATCTTCCTCCGTAAAACAAGAGAATCAAGTGAAATTGCTCTTATAACTATAAGTGTGCTATTATTTGTTTTTGATGATAAAATACTTTATAAAATTAATATTCTTTTGTGATGTAACAATAGATTAATAAGGAAAAATATAAACAAATTTGAAGTGAATTTCTTTTTCAAGTGGTTTCGATATATCAATCTAAATACGTATGTCAGGTGTATATCATGTACGTTTTAGGTTTTTGAAGAATTGCTCTTCCTTTTGCACTCACATTATCACTTTTACCGGGTATATTGCTTATATTGTCATTAAAGGCATTATTACAGTCAGTCATAAAATTAAACTACTTTTAAGAGGCGGCTGTCTTCGATAACTGCACAAATTTGGATACAGAAAAAAACTGGTGTTCTCCAATTTGCTTTAAACTTTCAGGGATGATTCTTTAGCCCATAAAGGCCATATTGCCCAAAGAAGGCATCGCTTATATTGATAAGCACGGCGGTAAAAGTCAAAATGCTAACTTTGCGTAGAAGTATCCTATACTCACATGCTGTGGACTCATTTGGGGGGGGGGCGGTTCAAAGAGTAGAACAACTTTGTTATTTGAAGCATCCGAAAATTCCTACTATGCGTAAAGTTATGTCAAGAAAACTACTAAAAATAGAGCCTCCTGGTGGATTTAAGCATTTTTCTATGGATTCAGAATGCCTTACACCATAAGCTGTATATCTTCTCAATTTCTTCCAACATTCTGTCAAATTCGAATTCGTTCTGGTTGTTTTTGATTTTAGCTTTCATTCAGGTAAATGCCGTTTTTATTTGAGTCGTATTCATCAGGTATTCGTCCCCAAAAAACACATATTCATTGTGCTCATTCTTCAATATCGTCGATTCCCTTCATACCTTTCCGTTCCTTTCATCTTCCTTCGAAAAAATCTCCGACATTATTGGTGAAGAAACGAAAGAAAGAGGCGGCGAAGGTCATCCGGCAGATCATGGTAATCGGCAAACAAAATTTTGCGAGAGCAGTGCAGGAAAGGAATCGACAGTTGATGCTGGTAAAGTGTTCAAGCTAATGCGCTTATTGAAGGATGTGCACAATGAATATATGGTCTCTAGAGGTTATTACCTCAATATGGTTCAAATAAAATTTAAAAAAATCCGAACGAATCCAAATTTCACAAAGAAGAATGCATCGATTTTGGAAATCGATCCGGATAAAATTGTCCAAAATCTTACGAAGAAATTCAGAAAGGCGACAAAAGAAATACTCTCCGAGAGCATACCTACTTAAAACTATTAATTAAACAGATATTCGTCTCATTGCAATTTGTACATACATAGTAAGTAAATAGACATAGTGACTCCACTCGGTCACTTTCTTAGTCCATCTACCATCATCAGCTCTTATTATGTTGCCCGCCCATCGCCATTTTAAGCTAGCGATGCGTTGCGAAACATCATCCACCTTTGTTCTGTGTCTTATATATTGGTTTTATGCGTCTCCCTACCTCCGCTGCCTGTGTCTCTTCTGCTATTGTTATTTTTTGATCCAGGTATATATACTCATTTACCACTTCTATGTGTTCCTGTCCCACTTCGATAGGTGTTGCGTTGTTTGTGTTTGACATAATTTTTGTTTTTGCGATATTGATTTTGAGTCCTATTCTTTTGCCGACCTCATGTAGTTGTTTTAACATTAGTTCTAGGTCAGGCATGTTATATAATAATATAATAAATAATAATAATTACTACAACCCATAGCCTGGAAACCAGGCCCCAGAAGCTATAAGCTTGTGCGGGAGGGAGGGGGCGATTATTATTATTACGTAGGCCCTAAGTGCGGCTGCAGCCGACTTACAGATGAAACAGCGCAAATCCCACATTTGTGTCACAGCTAAGGAAAACTGCAGAAAACCTTAACCAGATCTGCCGGCACCGGGAATCGACCGCGGACCGCTTGGGTGAAAGTCCAGCACTCTAGACATTACACTACCAAGGCTGTTTTGTTTATCATGTTGTCTGATAGTAGTACAATATCATCTGCAAAGCGCAGGTTGTGCTAAATCCCTTTCTGAACCCAGCTTGCTCTGATGTTTGATATGCCTCTAGCTTATGAAATGGCCTGTTGCTTAAGATTTTCGTCAGTAATTTATACAGGTGTGACAGTAGTGTTATAGGTCTATAATTTCTTAAGTTTTTATTATTTCCCTTTTTGTATATTAGTATAACCTTGGAGGTTTTCCATGTTTCTGGTATTCTTCCTGTTTCGATGCATTGGTTAAAAAGTATTTGTATATATTGTAACAGTTTTGCGTCTCCCATTTTTATCATATCTATTAGTACTTCGTCTAATTCTCCGGCTTTGTTATTTTTCATTTCTTTCACTGCGGCTTTTATTTCATATTTGCACACTGGCGGGATGTTTTCAGTGTTATGTCTTGTTAGGGTTCTTCTATTGGGACTGTTTTGTGTTTCTGGTGTTTTTGATGTGTATAAGTTTTGGTAGAATTGCTCTATGATCCTCAAAATCTTTTATCTTTTGCTTACTATTTGCCCCTTATCATCTATAATGTATATTATTTCTCTCCTTCCCTCATTTACCTTTTTTAAAATATTTTGGGACCTTTGTTTTCTTCAATTACTTCTTCGGCAATTCTTTCGTTGTACTGCTTCACATATTCTCTTACTTCTCTTGATTTGTTTGTTTATTTCTTCTTGAGACATGTTTTGTTTTTCGATATTTCTCTTAACATACGTATTAGCTGTTTCGTTTCTTCCTTTATTCTGCTTGGCATTTGTTTTTTCTGTGCTTTACTTTGCACTTCCTTTGCAACATTCGTCAGTTTCTCTGTTATATATTGATTTAGTGTGTTGATAGCTGTTTCTTGATTCACGTTATCATTATCGAGTGCTATACTTAACTTATTTTTATATATTTTTTTGTATTCTTCCAATACTTTTATTTTTATCATTGTCCGGCCTGTATCGTTACGAGTTCCTATTCCGAATTTGCCCATGCATGTCTCTCCGAGTTCTTGTACGCCTATCATTGAACTGAAGTCTCCAATAAGTATTGTATATTGAGTTAGATTTTTCCATTGCTTTTTCTATATCTTCATAAAATCTTTCAACCTTATCTTCTGTGTAAACTGTGGTTGGGGCATATACCTGAATGATCTTGATTCTATATCTTTTTGATAGCTGTAGTATTACATATATGACTCTTGATACTCATATTGTGAATATTATATGGCTAGCCCAATTCTTCCGAATGGGCATACCGCCCCATTTCTGTTGTTTTCTGTTTCTCCTAAGTAATATATCAAATTGCTCTTTCTAAGTCGTATTAGGTTTTCTCTCTTTCTTCTCACCTCGCTTAAACCCATGATGTCCCATTTAATATTTTTGCTCCTCTTGCAGGTGTGTAAACCTCTCTTCTGAACATATGGATTGGGTATTAAATGTCGCGATGTTTAGGTTGATATTGGATTGTTCTTTCTTTCTTTTGCTTACTAGTGAACTTTTGACCCCACCCCCAGAATCCGTGGGGCAGACCGATTGTCTGTCGTGGGATTGTGGATTAATCCTACCCACCTGGGGTCTTTTTCCTATTTTCGTTTTACAGTTCGTCATGTTGTTGCTTGAAGGTGTTTGGGCTTTCGTACGCCTCGCTTGCCTACTGCGTGTTGGCGCGTGTTATTGCAGCCACCATTATGGGTACCGACGTTGCTACTAGTTTTGGTCCGCTCCGGGTATTTTATTTCCCCAGTACCCGCCATATCTGGCGGGCGTTCCGCTATCCGCTACCCGGGGAGGCGCCCGATGGGGGACCAGCAACCCCACACGGGGTTGTCTTATATTAAGACAACTTGATTACGATGTGGGGGAAGGAGAAGTAATGTACCGGTAGGTACTGCCTAACGCTTGACGCTAACAAATTTAACCTAAATTCAGCGTTAATCTAAAGTTCCTTATGTGAAGGCAGACCACTTAACTTTTCAGGGAGTGCTTGGATTAAGGTGGAGCATAAAAGAAAGTTATTCTCCTAAGCTAGTACGGTCTCAAACGCGGATAAAGGAGGAGGGTTTTGAGCATATGACCAACGACACCACGCTGTAAAAAAAAACACATTGTTACGAAACCTCAAGTATCAAAAACCGGATAAAACCAAGATGTCGACCCTGCTTCGATTTACATATGCACATGTACGAACACTAAACAGAACAATGCACTACAAGAACTGAGAGTGAAATCTGCTCTACAAAAGTGAAATCCTACAACGCGAACGTAGCAGTTATACAAGAAGTTACATGGGTAGGCAAAGATATAATTGAAATCCGAAATTATAACTTTTATTCTAGCTGCCACAGAATAGACTATACATTCGGAAATACCTGATAATAAATTTCCAAGCAATAAACCCAAGAATATGAGCAACCAAAATGAAAGAGGAGTTCTTTAGCTACAGCTGCATTAACGCACATGCCAGCAACTACAAAGAAAAGCCCGGCGAAGAAAAGGAGGAATTCTATGACCTACGAACTATGATTAGAGGAAGCTTACAGGAAATGCCTAAAACTAGATATCAAAGTGTTCCTAGGGATATGAAAGCCCAAATAAGCCAGGAGACAATATACCCACCAAATATTGACAAATATAGTTTTTATGCAACCAGCAATGAAAATGGGAAGTTTCTAATTAATTTTTCGTGGTCGCTTAACATGACATGAATTTCATTAATGCTTTACGTGGGGTCCCCGTGTTAACATACCCCCATGTTCCTTCCCTTGGGAGGAAGTAATTGAGATACGCTCAATCAGCGCGTAATCGCATAGCAATTGCTCCCAGTCACTCACTGGTCGGAGCGAGGTTGCCTATCCACCCTCTACTAGCTAACCAGGTTAGTACCGGAGCAATTGACTTAACACGTACTCACCCCGCCGGCACCCTCCCATCCTTTTTCATACGGGGCTAAGTACCTCGTCCAGCATTAGGACTATTCCCCCAACTTAGGTCAGTACATCGGAACCCTCCAGTCCTCTTTCATACCTTCATAGGTTCCGTCACCGAACCAGGGTTGGGGCCACTGCTCGATCGAATCCAACCTCAGATGTGACAGGACTTGGTTTTTAAATGGGTTCGCCACCCCGATCTCCCAGTTATAGGCCTGGTGCGCCCTCGACAGAGCTTCGTTTCGAGGCTACTTTAAGGGCCCTTTTAAATCAGCGTCCCGGTGTGTACACGTTAAGGTGAAGTTGTTTTGAACGTGAGAGGCTATGTATCTTCGCATCAACGCCCTTTAAGTGCAGGTCTCTAGACGATTTCTGGGAATCCGACGCTGGAACTGACAGCATATGCCAGACCCCCGTACTGTCACCTTCGAAACGCTCCCTGGTGGCATGCAGTTTCTCATTGTTTAGCGAGAGAACTCCCTAACCGAGATAAGCCTCACTTGAATCTCCTCCATTCGACTAGGACAGACAGATATTATCTGAATGTTTTACGTGGAGTCCCCGTGTGAACATACCTCCACGTTCCTTCCAATGAGGAAGTAATTGAGATACGCTCAATCAGCGTGCGAACTGCATAGCAATTGCTCCCAGTCAGCTCACTTGTCGGAGCAAGGTTGCCTATCCACCCTCTACTAGCTGTCCAGGCTAGTACCGGAGCGATCGACTTAACACGTGCTCACCCGCCGGTACCCTCGCGTCCTCTTTCATACGGGGTGAAGTACCTCGTTCAGCAATAGGACTATTTCCTCAACTTAACTCAGTTGAATAGAGAGAGCCCTCCAGTCCTATTTCATACCTTCACAAGCTCCTCCCCGAGACAGGGGTTGGGGCCACTGCCCGATCGAATCCAACACCAATTGTGACGGGACTTGGTTTTTTAATGGTTTTGCCACCCCGATCTACCAATATATAGGTTTGGTGGGCCCTCGACAGAGCTAGGACAGACATGATTGTCTGTATGTTTTACGTGGGGTTCCTATATTAACATACCTCCACGTTCCCTTCCAGAAGGAAATAATTGGAATACGCCCAATCAACGCGCGAATTGCATAGCAATTGCTACCAGTAACTCACTGGTCGGAGCGAGGTTGCCTATCCACCCTCTACTAGCTATCCAGGCTAGTACAGGAGCGATTGACTTAACACGTGCTCACTAGCCGGCACCCTCCCGTCCTCTTTCATACGGGGCTAAGTACTGTAATGATATTCATTCATAAAAACAGTCATTACATACATATTACCTCAAGAAGGCATTGGATGCTAAGTGATTGCCATAGTTACAAAAATAAATAAGAAGTAATAAAAGATATCTAAAATGAACAGGTTCTTTATTAACTCCAAGATTAAATATAACTTCTGGTAAACACCTACCGTTATAACTGGTGACCTTTCGACGATAAGTAATCAACAAGAAGAATCGAACACATCAGCAGATCTGAATCAAGCTGTAGTGTGTCCTGCTTCCAACACGTGCTAGTCGGTTCCTCTGCATACAACTAACAGCACTTAGTTCTGCATCAACCAACTACGGCATCTACAATTGGATTGATTGGACAATCGCTAGCTTATCGATTTTGAACCAATATCGGAATATATACCTTTTTTTAATCAAGATAAGTATAACTTAATTCAATTTCATATTGAATATGGCTGCTCATATTCCATTTCCTACATTTGACAATTCAAATATAGAATCCTGGTTAACTTTATTAGACCGTTATTTTATTCATCTCAATATAAACGATGAACGCATACGATATGATATTCTAACCTTGAACTTGCCAAATGATGTTATAACTAACCACCAAGATCTCATAGTAAACGTACCTCGCAGACAACCGTATTCTGTTTTGAAAAATGCCATAAAAAATTATCATGTAGGCTCACGCCTTTCGCGAATTTCAAAACTCCTGGTTGACATTCAGTGGCAAAGTCAAGGAATTGGTGGCTGACATTTGAACACTGTCAAAGGACTTGAACTTTGACGATAAAATTCTCAAAGATTTTCTAATAGCGAAATTACCAAACCATTTAAAAATTCAAGCAATAAATTTATTACATTTACCTATGTCAGATCTTGTAGAAAGACTTGATATGATCAACGAATTACATGAGGCTCCAAAACCTGATCAATTACATACAAATTTACAACATAAGATTGACCAACTAAACGATCAAATACAAAACCTTTATGTACGGCAATAAAGAACAATAGTGATGCATACTTGCCACGCGAATTTCGTCAACTTGAATATATTTCCCATTATACTAGTGACATTAGACATATTCAAGGACAACAAAATATTTCCGCTGACGCATTAACAAGAGTGCAACTTATTCATATGCCCAATTCTTCAATTAATTACGAGGAAATTTCTGGTGCCCAACAAACGGACAAAGAACTGCAACATCTTCGAGAGTGCAATAATCTCAAATTGGTTCAAATTCAAAATCCCGGTCAATCACCTATTTGGGCGGATGTAGGCAAGAAAGATCCCAGACCTTACGTTCTTCAACCATTTCGCTATAAATTGTTTCAACAACTACATATGTTAATGTTGCGCATCCTGGTATCAGAGCTTCAAGGAAAATGATTTCCCAACGTTATCTATGGTTTTCTATGAACCAAGATATAAAAAAATGAGTTATTTCCTGCACTGATTGCCAACGCCACAAAGTGATTCGTCACACGAAAGCTCCTCTGCAACCAATTATAGAACCAGAGCAACGTTTCCAAAAATTCACCTGGATCTAGTACATTTGCCACCTTCAGAAGGTTATAAGTACTTATTGACCATAATAGATCGCTTCAGCAGATGGATCGAAGCTATTCCTTTAAGGGATGCTACGGCAACTACAGTAATAACTTCTTTTATCAACACATGGATAACACGCTTTGGAATTCCCCATTATATAACAACAGACAATGCTCAAATATTCCATTCTCATTTATGGAAGCATTTCACAAATACATTAGGGATAAAACACATTACTTGCACCGCGTATCATCTCATAAACCAAGAGATAATTGAGAGATTCAATCGTACACTCAAACAGGCCATACGCACTAGTGGTATATCTTCTTGGTTAAAGAACCTACCATGGGTGTTACTTAGTCTACGAGCTACGATAAAGTCCGAATTAGATGTTTCACCTGCAGAAATGTTGTATGAAACTGCACTTTGTTTACCCGGAAATTTCCTTGAAGAAAAGAAACCCGATGAAGATTTCCGAATACCTCAATTTCTTCGTCGAATGAAATATCAAATGCACAATCAGAAATTTTTTTTCACAAGGACATATAAATCAAATTCTTTCGTTCCCAAAGAATTACATAAATGTACACATGTTTATGTTAGAAATGATACACATGACTTAAACATTAAAGACACCTATGTTGGCCCTTATCAAGTGATAAACAGAACTGCAAAGTATTTTATGCTAGAAGGACTAGATCAACCCGTATCAATAGACATACTAAAGCCTGCTTATTTTACATGAATAAAATTTTCATTCGCATTCTCTTTTCATTCTAGAAAGAATACCTTCAAGAGATGAACTGCACTTGATGCTGAAAATTAGTGTTATATGTTCAATTTAATTATTCAATATTAATTCAAGTGTTCAATTTTGTATTTGCCGATTTGTTTTGTTGCTTAGGTTAAGTTTGTCATATTACTTCGCCTTCAGCAATACCTTTTTACTATTAAAAATAAGGACTTTCAATTCTTTAATTATTAGCACCTAATCCTTAGCATAAGTTTTATTGTCATAGCATGTAGAGAATTTTATTGAAAAGATGCAAACGACCTCAACTTTTTTGTAATAATAATAATAATAATTACTAAAACCCATAACCTTAACCAAGGCCCCAGAAGCTATAAGCTTGTGCGGGAGGGAGGGGGCGATTATTATTATTATGTAGGCCCAATGTGCGGCTGCAGCCGACTTATAGATGGTACAGCGCAAATCCCACATTTGTGTTACAGCTAAGGGAAACTGCAGAAAACCTTAACCAGATCTGTCAGCGCCGGGAGTCGAACCCGGGCCGCTTGGGTGAAAGTCCGGCACGCCAGACATTACACTACCAAGGCTGTGTAGCTAGTATACATTAAACATGCCGCTACATACAAGTACGACATTAATGTATGCTATTTCTTTTGTTGAGGAATGCATTAAATGCCCTTTTGACTCACGGCTCATTTCTTTTGGTACATGTTCAGCCGTTTTTTTACCCGGTGTGTCATGTAATGATATTCATTCATAAAAACAGTCATTACATACATATTACCTCAAGAAGGCATTGGATGCTAAGTGATTGCCATAGTTACAAGAATAAATAAGAAGTAATAAAAGATATCTAAAATGAACACGTTTTTTATTAACTCCAAGATTAAATATAACTTCTGGTAAACACCTACCGTTATAGTACCTCTTCCAGCAATAGGACTAGTGGACCCCCAACTTAACTCAGTTGAATAGAGAGAGCCCTCCAGTCCTATTTATTACCTGCATAAGCCCCTCCCCGAGACAGGGGTTGGGGCCACTGTCCGATCGAATCCAACCTCAATTGTGGCGGGACTTGGTTTTATAATGGTTTTGCCACCCCGATCTACCAATATATAGGCTCGGTGGGCCCTCGACAGAGCTTCGTTCGTAAGTCTACGCGTTATAGACTCCCAGTGTGTACCCGTTAAGGTGAAGTTATCTTGAATGTGAGAGGCTATGTATTCGCTTCAACTCTCCTTAAGTGTAATGACTTTCAGAGCTTCTCCCAACCGCTGTACACGGCTGCAGTCCGGATCATAGGGTGGTCGGGATAGCTCCTAAGCACATTTACCTGGCGGCATGCAGTTTCCCATCTGCCCGGGATAAACCTCACTTCGCTTCTCCTCACATAGGATTCAGTCAAACAGCGGGTTCCTTTGATGACCATAAATGATCTCGGTCAAACAGCGGGTTCCGTTGGAGAGCATAAGTGACCTCGGTCAAACAGCGGGTTTCATAGGTGACCATAAATGACCTTATCCAAGGCGAGATTCGAATCCGCCCACACCGGTATCATATACCAGGGCTACCCCTGATCGGTATGAGTAACCGTCGAGAATTCTCACGAATTTCTCTACCACACACTTGACCTGACAGCTTCATCCATTACCCAGTTTCCAAGGAAACAAGGATAGGGTAGAATACAGCCAGTTTTATGGGTGAACGTCGTGTGGTCTCCCGAACACCCAAGCTAGGACAGACATAGATCCAAGATTGTTTTAGGTGGGGTACCCTTGTTAACATACCCCCACGTTCCTTCCATGAGGAAGTGATTGGGATACGCCCAATCAGCGCGCAAGTTGCACAACCGGCAATCGTGCAATTGCTCCCAGATTAACTCACTGGTAGGAGCGAGGTTGCCTATCCACCCTCTACTAGCTAAGCGTTCACTAGTGACCGAGCAGTTGACTTAACACGCTGCTCACCCGCCGGCACCGGAGTACCTCGTCCAGCATAGGACTATTCCCCAGCTATGCCCTCTTGCAAAGTGGGACCACTGCCCGATCGAATCCAACCTCAATTGTGGCAGGACTTGGTTTTTAAGCGGTTTTGCCACCCCGATCTACCAATTTTAGGCTTGGTGGGCCAGGACAGACATAGATCCAAGATTGTTTTACGTGGGGTACCCGTGTTAACATACCCCCACGTTCCTTCCATGAGAAAGTGATTGGGATACACCCAATCAGCGCGCAAGTTGCACAACCGGCAATCGTGCAATTGCTCCCAGATTAACTCACTGGTAGGAGCGAGGTTGCCTATCCACCCTCTACTAGCTAAGCGTTCACTAGTGACCGAGCAGTTGACTTAACACGCTGCTCACCCGCCGGCACCGGAGTACCTCGTCCAGCATAGGACTATTCCCCAGCTATGCCCTCTTGCAAAGTGGGACCACTGCCCGATCGAATCCAACCTCAATTGTGGCAGGACTTGGTTTTTAAGCGGTTTTGCCACCCCGATCTACCAATTTTAGGCTTGGTGGGCCCTCGACAGAGCTTCTTTAAAGTCTACACGTTATAGACTCCCGGTGCGTACCCGATATTGGTGAAGTTGTCTTAATAGTGAGAGGCTATATATTCGCTTCAACTATCCTTAAGTGTAATGGCTTTCGGAGCTTCTCCCAATCACCGTACCCAGCTGCAGTCCGGATCAAAGGGTGGGCCAGGACAGACAGCGGGATACTTAGCTCCATGAAAGACCCTGACGTCAGGTAAGATTCAATCCACCCACACCGGACCCTCTTGTTAGCAGAGCTCCCCCCGCAACGTTTTAGAGTCATCGTCAAGAAACACTTCGGTGAAACGTAAACGAAACACCTCGGCATAACTCTACCACACATTTCATTCTGATCGCGTTATCCGTTACCCAGACAAGCCTGGGATTGGGTAGATGACGACCAGTTTTAAGGGTGAACGCCGTGTGGTCTGCCCACAAGCTAGTCTCGAATCCTAGTGCTTCCCGACACCTCTAACGACTGCCCTCCTTCTATCTTCGGGCTAGTCTCGGATACTAGTGAAGTCCGACGTCTCCAACGACTGGTTGTCCGTTTACCCTATTTGACACTATAAGCTGCTTAACATGACAGTGATAAGTACATATTTTAAACATAAACAAATATACAAGAAAACCTGGACATTCCCTGATGGTACTATAAAAAGCGAATTAGACCACTGATCGATATACACCATGCCACAGATACACTAGATGTAAGTTCCTTCGGAAGGACAAACGTTGGCTTGGATTACTACCTAGTAATTGCAAAATTACGATTATCCAAACAAAGACAAGAAATAAAATATAAAAGTAATAACTACAGGAGTTTTGGGAAAAGTTTTTTAAGTAAATTTTCCTGCTGAATCCGAATCCAGAGGGCGCCCGTCCATTTGGACTTGACTCTTTAAAAGCCATTTTTACGTAAAATCTCAAAAAATCAGAAACTTGCTACTTTTTAGTTTGCATTGTCATAACTTCGTCTTGGATGGAGCTAGAAAGTTATTGTTTCCAAAATTCCCCCAGAGTTGTAGATTGCAATGTACTACTTAAAACTTAGTTTTGAGAGAAAATATCTGAAAAAATTGCCATTTTGTTAGTACACTAAAATCTTTTCACCATGCGAACAACCTTTTTTGTCAAAAAAACTTTAAAAAAAAAAACCTTGTCTATGTGAATGCAAATGTCATACAATAAAACAATAAGGTCTACGTTGTTTACATTCTACATTCACTCACATAATTACGCGTTTAGCTGCTTTGTTGGAGCAGGAAAGTCATAGTCGCCCGCGTAGCAGATATTAAAATTTAAATAATTTAGTTTGTATCACAGATAGCGGTATGATTTTTTTCACCAAAAACTTGTTTGGACCTTTTAGTAAATATAGTCTCGATTATATATGCGTCAATGTCTTGTAATAAAAAAAGTTTTTTGCATTGTGAAAATTTTATTGCACAAATATGACATAGTATAACAAAATGGCAATTTTCTCAGATATTCTTTTTCTCAAAACTAAAAATTAAGTAATACATTGGCAATTCACACCTCGGAGGAATTTCTTGAAACAACAATTAACTTTGTAGATCCATCCAAGATGAAGGTATGACGATGCAAACTAAAAAGCAGCGCGTTTTTGATTTTTTGATATTTTACGTAACAATGGCTTTTTAAAGGTCAATGCTATTTCAAATCGACGGGGTCTTCCGGATTTGAATTCAGAAGGAAAATCTAACCATTTTCAACACACGTGTGTCATCGAGTCCAAACCAACTCTTTAAATAAGCATTTTTTGAGATGCCTGCTCCCCGACGAGAAAGACTGACAGATGATGCAAAACTATGAATGAATGAATGATGAATTCCAGCGGACTCTAGATAAAAACCTAATAATAAATCCCTTACTGAAGAAGGGCAACAGCGTACACGAACCGTGGACAAGATGTATGGAGGCAATAAAGAAAACTACAGAAGAAGTTTTAGAAGACCAGCCAAGGAAAGTGAATAATTATTGGCTTGATGAACAATGTACCGAAGTAACAAACAAGAAAAATGTTGCTTACATGAAGATACAGAAAACACAAAAACAAGGAGAATTACGAAGAATACCGAACACTAAGAAAAGCCGAAAAGAAAAGAATACATAACCACAAGAAAAAAGCGTATAATGAAAAAACAACTAGAAATCATAGAACAATTGAATAACTAAAACAAACCATTAAAAATGTACAGTAACTGTACTAAATGTACAAATAGTAAATACTATGCGGAAGGAATTTTTACTCAGAGTAACCATCATGTGCAGAGACAAATATAACAATATACTAGTTAATCTCTAAAGAGAGCATACTCAGTGGATGGGCAGAGCGCTATGAGGAACAGTTGAACGAAAATGAAGAATGTTATCAAGGCAGAAATACAGAGGATGAAGAAGGTCTATAAAGGAATAGAGAATCTCATAACTTACCCTTCCCCCTCTCCAACGCTAGAGGGGGTAGAGAAAGCAATAACAGTAATTTTATTGAGAATGCAATAAAATGACTACGTAGCAATAAATCGTCTGGTACAGACGGCCTACAAGCAGAACTATATAATAATGGTAGCAAATAACTACCTAATTAGAACCATGCATAAGATCATTACAAAAGTATAGGAACAGGACATATTCCCAGATGAATTAAACGTTGAAATGATCTGCCCCATTCACAAAAAAGGAGACCAGCTAGAACGTATTAACTATCGAGCAATTACACTGCTTCATGTGGCATGCAAATTGTCTTATATACTGCACACACGACTGAAGTTTCTGGCAAGCAACATACTATATAACTGGAAAATATCAATATTGCGGGTTCTAAAACGAGTGTAAAAAAGTAATCCACAAGGAAAAAGATTAGTATTAGGGCGCCCAAAAGCTAGATACATATATGAGCGCTATTGAAAAATAAGCTCAATAGCAACAACAACGGATTTTGACAGTTTTATTTACCAATTTGCTTGCGTAAAAGTCCGGAAAAAACTAGTATAAGTGTAGTAGGTGATTAAATTTTGGAGGAGTTGCGGAGATTCTGGATTAATATGGATACAATATTTTTGTCAGATTCGGCGGATACCTCTGGAAAATAGTGAACCATTCTGACATATTTTAATTAGGATAAAACAGGATATATATACATAGGGTGATTCATTAGGCTCTGTACAAACTTGGCAATGACAACTAGATGTAATTTCATGAAGAAGTGTTCATATGCATGTAGGTTCGATCTTTCTTTCTTAAGAAGTTACAGAACTTAGTAGTAGGGAGTAGTAGCTATGATTTAGGTAACAAAATTTAGGAATCATCCATTTTCTAAAGAAGAATATGCGAACATTGTTTTTATCTATGGATTTTGTAATGAAAACGCTCGTAATGCAGCGGGAGAATATCGAAATAGATTTCCTAATAGACGTCACCCGTTACATTCAATATTCAGTACATCATTTAGAAGACTTTGCATGACGGGTACCACAGCTCCTCCTAGGTCCATTCGCCAGCATGATGTAAATATTGAAGATCTTGAAAACATTATGAATGCTGTAATTGAACAATCGGTAACTAGTATCAGACGCATATCACGAAGTTTTGTGTGGCGAGCAATACATTGCCAGAGGCTGCACCCTTATCGACGAAGTGTACAAGCATTGCATTGCGGAGATGGCCAAAAGCGATGACAACTTTATTTAAAGCATTCTATGGTCAGATGAATCCAATTTCTCTACAGACGGTATTAATATTTTCCACAATGACCATCTTTGGTCTCTGGACAATCCACATGCGATCAGAACGCGTAATTTCCAGCAGAGATTTAGTGTAAATGTTTGGTCTGGTTTATTTAACAATACACTATTTTTAAACGAATTTGATGAAACTTTAAATGCAGAGAGGTACTATAACTTTTTGAGTACCACATTTTTGATCTTCTGGAAGACGTTCCACTCCACCTGCTGTAAGATATGTGGTATTAGCATAACGGGGATGCGCCTCACCGAGGAAGACAAGTGACCGAAATTTCCCAAAAACATGGATGGTAACGGAGGTCCTACACCATGGCCACCAATCACCCGAGTTAAATCTTGTGATTTCTATTTATGGGGTCACTACAACTTGTTTATGTCGTGGAAGTAAATGATCGTCATCAATTATTGCAGAGGAATCGTCATGCTGCAACTCATATTAGAAATAATATGAATTCATTACGCGTGCAAGAGAGTTTAGTTCGTCGTTGTCAGTTGTGTATTCAGAATAATGGATTAATTTCTGCACAGTTAGTGTAGTCTAAATGTTGTTTTCTGTTTTTTACAATAAATGTTTTTTATTTTCTTAAAATATGATTCATCATTAGTGTTCAAAGAGCTAATTATTTTAAAAGCAATATAACTGCTTAACAAAGAAAGACAGAACCTACATTCATATGAATTTTCATGGCCAACGTTGCAGAGGCTAATAAATCACCCTGTATTTTTGTGGACGTCACATGAGTTTTGTTGATTGATTCTAGTCTTGGGGGAGTCATGATGAATTTCAAGTTTATATTGGAGCTAGTTTCAGGATTGGTGACTTCGATCACGCTCCAATTTTCGGCTACCTAAAAGGTGACTAGAATGTTCATGCATGACGTGTTTACCAACAAACTAGTTCTTTTAGAGTCACCAATTAAGAAAAAGATTTGTCTTATAAGGTATAAAATATCATTTTGACAACACTTGAGTTATTGTGTTGTTAGACTAAGGGCCGGTATTATAAAACTTTTTACTTCCTAGATAAAATTTACTTTGAGAGTAAATTCATTTGTTCTGTCAATTTCCTATGCAAATTGACAGAATAAATTAATTTACTCCCAAAGTAAATTTTATCTAGGAAGTAATAGTAGATTACTTACCGAGGCGGGAAGTAGAACATTACGCGGAGAGCAATGTTGCTGCCCGAGGCGCGAAGCGCCAAGGGCAGCAATTGCTCGACGCGTAATTTCTTCCCGCCGAGGTATGTATACTATTTTATTCACAATCGTACATAATTATGTTCTTACATTGATACCTTATACTTGATATATGTATAACAACACCAGCGTTTTTATTCAGGTGGCGATAAAATGACAATTGCTGCAACAATTGTCAAAGTAAATTCGTGTCACTACTAAACCAAATTTAATTACATTGCTCCTAATTGCAATTTACACGATTTAAAATGCCTGATAGTGAAACTGATGTAAGTTGCACACCACCGGAATAGCGAGAAGTTGCTAAAACAGTGACTGACTGTTTGTTACCTGCTAAAAGTAAAGATAGATACGAAAACTTCTGCCATCTGTTGAGAATATTTAGAACGAGCAAAAGGTAAGTAATGGATATTACTAACCAAGAGAACTCATTACTAACCAAGAGAACTTATTATTGACTCTGGTGTATAATAAACTACTTTCTAACTTTTTAAACGTCAGTAATGAACACATTATGTATCGATTGTGAATAAAAAGTTTTATGTCCGATTGCATTATAAAGTACTGTTTATTGTATTGTTTTGAGGCAGTGAACTGGCTTATTATTGTACTCGTAAAATAAAGTGGTAGTAGTAAAATAAAGTATATAGTAGTAAAATAAAGTATGAAAGCTGTCTATTACCTGTCACATTTTCTTCATGTCAAGAATAGAAGTCAAATTTATAAACTGATTTTTTTGATAATTAGCCAATTTTAGGAATCAAACATAAAGCTTTGTATGCAACTCTTAACCTATAGACCTTATAGACTCACCCTTTTTATAGGCCTTGCTCGCTTTGCTCGCTCGGCCATAAACTGGGCTTGTCTATAAAGTCCTACATTATGTACTTGTTACATAAATAGCTATTATAATACCGGTCCTAAGTACATATAAAACTCCGAAGAAAAATATTGACGTCGATAAGGTTTATTAGTCGCAAAACTTATGTAGATAAGCTATAAGTAAATAAAACAAAATTTAAGTCTTCTGACATATTATTTAAATGTTTTTACTTTTCCTCTATTTACATATTTTACAAAAATACAGTATCGATTAACAAGGTTTTTTACTATAAACAATTAACACTTTTGGAGAAATATTAACCAAAGCGTTACGTGAGAACCATTGGGTTCTAAGTAACAATTGTTATTCTGGACAAGGATGCTTCAAAGGTTCATAAATATTTACATTAAATCAAATGCAGTGAAGAAGACTGACATTTCATTCGAAATTAAACAAGTTTTAGTTAGTTTAGACCTTAATATACACAACATAGCAAAACAATCCAAAATCAAGAAATGTCACCAAGCTCCATGTGGTTCTCAGGTCACGATATAAGCTTTATCCAGATATCTTTCCAAAATCAATATGTAGTATATCATCGTAATTATTATAATCACCCTGCTTCATTGCACGAACTCGCGTTTGCTCTGTTGGTACTGGTGAATCACCACAATTATTTTCTTTACAACAGTCCGGGTATTTTCTACTAGTATCAACCCTACAATTTGATTCGTGAAGGAAAGATACATGTCCACATCTATAAAGATATGAAACTTATAAATAACTTTATCTTAATCTAATTAGATTAAGATGCGCTGTGATCGTTACCCGTGATAGTGAATACTCCCAACTCCACATGCTACTCGAACACATCTCTCTATAAGATACTTGTACTCTCCAAACTTTAAGTGACCTATTGCTGCATCGCTGCTTGTGCAACCATCTAACATATTTGATAAAATATATTTAGAGCGAATACATTCAACATACGAGGTAAGCGCCATAAATTCTCGGTCCGGCAGGCTTCTACAGGTGCCAACATGTTCAAACTCGGTTGCGTCATAGTTGAACAAGTAATAGGCCTACACTATATATATTACGGCTAGAAGCGTATTAGATTTTAGTAGCCACTCAAGCATCGTGACGAGTGCATGAAAATGTCGCAGCTAACGAAAATTGAGTACCAAGCGGTCACTTAAAAAGTTGCAACCATTGAAGAAATGGTATTAGAAGATCGCTGTTTGAAAGTTAAGGAGTTAGCAGTAATGTCTGACATTTCGGAAACAAGTGTTCGCCGAATTCTTAATGACCATTTGGGTATGAATAAAATTAGTGCAAGTTCTTTGTGCTGTTCAACGTCGCGTCGAATGTGGGCGCTCGTTTTAAACTTGTGTCGAGACGACCCAAAGCCGATTTTGGCGTCTATTGCCAATGGAGATGAAACAATGGTTCTATACTATGATCCCCTATCCAAAAGCGAATCGATGATATGGCGGCGACCCGATGAACCTCGTTCCAAAAAGGCGAAAGTCGTTCAATCGACAAAGAAAGTTATGGCAACAATATTCTGGGATTGTAACGGTATTTTACTGATTGATTTTAAAGAACGCAATACAACTATTAACAGTACATATTATGCGTCTGTACTGTATAAATTGAGAAACAATATTCGTGAAAAACGTCGAGGAAAATTGACAAGAGGTGTTCGATTATTGCACGACAATGCACCCTTTCAACTGCCGCAATTTCACAAGCTGCCATTCGCGAATGCGGCTTTGAAGCATTGGATCTTCCACCGGACAGTCCGGATATGGCTCCTAGTGACTATTAGTTATTTTCCGATTTAAAGAAAGACCTTAGGGGACGTCGTTTTAAGGACGAGAACGAGTTGCAAGCAGCTGTAATTGAACATTTTGAAGGAAAAACTTCAGATTATTTTTACAAAGGCATTGAATTATTAATTCCACGTTGTAATAAGTGAATTGACATTAGGGGAGATTATATTAAAAAATAAAGATTATTATATTTTACCAAGTTTATTTTTTCTACATCAGCCCGAGAGTCTATGGCGCTTACCTCGTAGCTATACTTAACCAATATACAAAAATATCAAGAAATAATATACATTAAAGGCACGTGACTAGATTTTCGACATTGCATAAGTTATAAGCGAGGTGATAAGACAAATTGCACACATATTTTCTATAAGAAATGATAAGAAATGATAAGAAAACTAAATAAACTCCCCATACAAGTTAGGGATATCAGACAATCTGAATGCTTAAAGAAATCAGTACTATCAAGTACTATTGTAATTTAGTGTATCGGTATCGAAGAAATACAGTGTTGACTTGCGAGGTACTATGTTTCATTAGCACACAGACTTTTACATAAGTGAGGGCAATATGAACAGCATACAATAATTATATGCTGAGGTGTTTTCAACAATCTCATTCCACAATATCATGATAGTATTAATTATATGATTATCTGTAATATCTAGACAACAATGCTAAACAGCGTGATTGTATGGTTGAAGAAAGGCTTGCCAAAGGGTCATTCCATGCGAAATCGATCACTAAAATGGGTCGATCCCACGGATTTCAATGAAAATCAATTATGAGGTAGTAATTAACTACAGAACATAACTTTCATTCATCAATTTGCTAGATTACGCAGAACTTCGGAAATATTTAAACTGAAAAAATTATCAAAACTGCTTGCAAGCCTTTAAAGAAATATAAATATCTCGAAAAGTATTCATCCTAGAACAAATATTTTTTATATATATTTTTTATATATGAAGACGGGCTTTTTGGACGGCCTAATAATTTTTTGTTACCAAACGGATTTTTATTTTTTTCTAAACCAATTATTTGAAAAATGTAGAAAAATCAGTGTGGTCGCATTTTTAAAAATCTGAAAAAAATTGTACAGATTCTTTGAACATTTCTGTATTGAAATGCAAAATGGCAAGCTGGACGTTTTAATAGTTTTGGCAGAACAAATTTCCAAAACCGCGTTGCAGGCATCCGCCGCACCATTGTTCTATGATGCGCCGCTATTCTATATTATTCTAGTAAGTAATAATACGGTCCTATTACCAGCGGTCTGTCTTAACAAATGTACGTAAGATAAATGTATATCTGTGTGGGTATGATTATACCTACTGATTAGTTAATTACTTATAGTATACTTA
The DNA here is from genome assembly GCA_929113105.1 of Agrypnus murinus. Taxonomy (NCBI): domain Eukaryota; kingdom Metazoa; phylum Arthropoda; class Insecta; order Coleoptera; family Elateridae; genus Agrypnus; species Agrypnus murinus. The sequence continues at coordinate 96,486,378 of OV816026.1, forward strand.
AATCGATTTCTTCGGGTATGTTACATAAAACATTTTTCTTGCGGTCGTCAAAGACGCTAAGATATTATAATGCAATAGCTTAAGTACCATTTTTGTTTACAGAAAATGAGATCTTTTTGATCCTAAATTTTTTGATTTAAAAAAAAACAGATGTTTACTGGGTTAGATTGGGTGCTATTGAAGGTAGCAACTAGCAACCATTCACCAGCTTACGTTGTATTATGTTATTAAAACCCAGTCATCGGGCTAGTGTCAAATGTATTACCATCAAACACTATAGACTAAAGACTAAACTATAGGTACATTGCAAAGTGAATATTTGAACTTATGGCACACGTGAGTTAATAATATCATCCACTCCAAAAATTATCATAATATCTTAATTAACTCACTTGTACCTTAAATAACTATTACTGATCTCTATTGTAGGTTCTGATCTTTAGTAAGGTCAGTTGCAGTAATTGGAGCGATGGGGTAACTGGAACTTTGTTTAATAAACGGTAAAACCATCGTTAAACGTCTATGAGAATTATGTGAATTTTATCGACTATACCCTATACACTCTCCCGATTTAGCTGCGATAATTCCTGAACTATTCCTACAACAGCCCTAATTTTTGGGGACATTTTAATTAATATCCTTAGAGTGTCCCAGTTACCCAGAGCATATTATAAAGTAATGTGGATATAAAATATAGACGATGGTTCCACTTACCCAATATATTGGGGTGATTGGAACCACTCAACATGTTGTTTTAAAAATAATTTTTAATACAGTAGTTGGCATTAGAGTTGCTTTATCTTTATATTTTCTTTTGGAAAATATATTAAAGATATTATAAAAAAAGTCCTAAACTTATACTTCATGATAAAAATGTTAAATAAGGGTTTAAAGCAAGATACTTGTAAAGCTATGGACCAATTACATTATATTTTAGGGTGTTTGACAACCGCAAGAAAAATACTTTATGTATCACACCCGAAGAAATCGATTTAAATACGTAAGTAATTAACTAATCACTAGATATAATCATATCCATTATCCACACAGATATACATTTATCTTATGTACACTAGTTTTAGTTAAGACAGATCGCTAGGATTATGGACCGTATTGTTTTAACTAGAAGGTAGCGAATGCGGTTTGCGCCGGCTGGCCGTGAACAATACTGCGCCGGCTGCCTGCAACACGGTCTTTGAAAGTTTGTCCTGTCAAAACTATTAAAACGTCCAGCTTGCCATTTGGCATTTAAATACAGAAATGTTCAAAGAATCTGTACAATTTTTTCAGATTTCTAAAAATGTGACCACACCAATTTTTCTGCATTTTAAAAATATTTCGTTTAAAAAAGAATAAAAATCCGTTTGGTAGAAAAAACTTACTAGGCAGTCCAAAAAGTCCGTCTTCTTGCGAGCAATATATAAAAAAAATATTTGTTCTAGGATAAATACTTTTCGAGATATTTATATTTCTTTAAAGACGTGCAAGCAGTTTTGATGATTTTTTTCAGTTTGAATATTTCCAAAGTTCTGCGTAATCTAGCAAATAGATGAATGAAAGTTATTTTCATTGGTTGCTTACTATCTCATAATTGATTTTCATTGTAATCCGTGAGATCGACCGATTTTAGTCATCAATTTCGCATGGAATGACCCCAACGTAGTTATATACATCAACTTTACAGCTACCGCCTCTTTCTGCAGATTTATACTCGATAGATCATACTGAATAACCATTATCTAACACTAAGAAAGCAGAAACTAACTCATTAGAAATATTTACTTGTCTAACTATGATAATATTATTTCTTTCCATTCCTTTTCTAATATTCCTAACTTATGTGGAGCAGCTTACTTATGAAAGTGCATAGAAGTTCTAGAATTGCGTTAAGTGTTTTGTCAGCAAAAACAGCCTTTTTTTATTAAGAATGGGAACTGGTCATAATTGCAATCAATGTTTTTGGAACCAACTCTCTCAAGTTCGAGCTGTATCCAGACATCGCATATTTTGTAGTAGTACACTCATCGATAAAAACACTCTTGTCTTTTATAGTTCGCCTAGATAGCAATGTGACGGTCTTTAAGCTTACCTACTATTACATTAGTTACCTTAACACTATTATTAAATGATTTATTTTTGAGCAGATTAAAGCAAATTAGATTGGATTGTCAAATCCGAATGCTACGTTATTAGTCACATTTAATTAATACACGTCCCAAACAAAAACGCCAAAAAAGGTAGCATTTTGTGACACGTCTGATGTAGTACTCGTACTATAATAGAAGTTCTTCTTAACTTTTTTTTATGGACTTCGGACTAAATCCGTTGATAGCTATATTAAATGGAATATTCTATAGTTTTTATTATTATTTCTTGACTTCTCTGTATAATAACAGATGTTCAAAAAGTATCTGGATTGGTATCTAAGGTAACCTTATCTAGCTACTTTTTGAACGCTCGTTATAACAACAATATTTACCGTCACTATTATCACCAGTAATCTCTATAGCTGTCCATCCGAAAGTATCATTTAAGATTAAAATACCAAGTAGTAGAATACAAAGGCGCTTCATAATTGGGTTTTATTATTAAATATGATAATCTTGTAATACTTAACCTGTTATGGTTGGTGTATTAGCAAACTTTATCGTGAATAAACAAAAACTAACATGTAATCGGGTAGTTATAAATTTGGACATAAAAGCTTTATTGCTACTAATGTAATTATTTTATAATTGTTTTTAAATCAACTCAGATTATAATGAAAAACAAGTGGAAAAGATTTCTGACCTCAGAGTAGTAAAATTTCAATTCATATTGTGCAGTGGCGTGAGGTGAGAATTTAAGCTATGGAAGCAACCACGATTTTAATTACAATACACCTAGGTACAGGCGCGGATTAACGGGGAGGGAATAATCCCCCCCCCCAAATTTAGAAATAAGTTTACATAGAATAGAAACAAATAATGTTTGTTTAATTATTATTTGTTAAAACAATTATTTTTTCAAAGATTTCCCCCTCGAAATACTTCTCTGGATCCGCCACTGCTAGGTACAATAAAAAACAGTGTTATAATTATTAAGCTTAAAAGTTTTTCAAAGAAGCACTTTTATACTTTATACTTATGGAAATTGGTGACTATCATTCTTTATTTAAAAAAAACTACTACTACGTATCAATTTTCCGGTCTTAGCAAAATACCGGTACAGGTTTTAATCTTTGTTGTTAAATTTGAAAGATCTGGTTTTGATCTGCCTTTCTTAATAATATGTAATTTCTCTCCAAAACTGTATGCGAAAAATTCCTTATTAATAATTTACAAACTGAACAAAAAATCGTCCCGATTCGGCTATATCGAAGGTACTCGAACCTTTCACCGAAGCAGTTGAATTTGCAGTCGTGACGATAATGCAATTTTAAATTTGCATACAGGCAAACAAAATAGAACTATTTGTCTTTAAAAAAATACAACTTATAAATTAAAATAATAAAATGCGACAAAATACAGTCTCATTCGCAGATTTGCATTACTTAAGTAACACTAAATCGAACAAATAACCAAATTATAATAAATAAACATTTGGGAACGAAGCACAATAAAAATTACGACCAAACAATGTTAACCAGCCAAACAGCATCCGTCTATTATAACACCCTGCGCTCGCTGATTCACGCCAAGGTTAAGAGAAGAGCATTTGTAATCAGTTTATTGTTTCCAGCCTTACTTTGTGGAACTCCATAATCATGAAATAAATAAAGATTAGTAAAAGTTTCACAGCTTTATTAAAATAGAACCTGACAATATTGTTTCGACAGATATGCTGTCATTATCAAAGGTAATATAATTATAAACAAACACGTCGCTAAAGTAGATACAAAAATAGGTAACTAGATAAAATAATTAAATATCTAATATTTCCAGTAACGGAGAATTACTGAGCTCAAGTTGTTCATTCATTAAAGGTACCCTGAGTTTGTGTTTGTATATCTCAAAGGCTTCTAAAATGTCTAATTTCCGTTTGTTATTACAAAAATGTAGGAATTTAATATTATTTTAAGGAGTCATTGTGTGATTTTGTTCTAAAAGGTGTTTGGCGTAATTCGATTTTTCAGGATGTTTATTTTTGTAATGACGTACGTGCTCTTTATATCTTATGTCAAAATTTCGAAGTGTTTGCCCAATATATACTGAACTACAAAAAGAACAATTTAAACGGTAAATGCCCGATTTCATGATATCATGTGTTCTGTCTTTAGCATTAAATAAAAATGAAAAAGTGTTAGTGTTGGTTTTAAATGTTATTTTATAATTGTTGGTTTTTCTTAGTATATGTGCAATTATTTTCTGATATTTTGCCAAAATCTGGTATAGATATGTAATTTGTGTCTTCTGTTTGATTGTCAATGGGATATATTCTTTTGATAGCTAACCTATAATCTTTTTGTTTAATTAAAGTGTCAATCATGTTCGGATTGTAATGATTTGCATGTGCTAGTTGTTTAATGGTTGATATCTCTTTGGTAAAATCTGATTTTGTTAGTGGAATAGTTAAAGCTCTGTGTACTAATGATCTGTAAGCTCATATTTTATGTGTATTATGGTGACAAGATTCATTTGGTATTGTTATGTCTGTTTGTGTTGGTTTTCTGTATACGGAAAATTCAAATAGATTGTCTGCGTTAATCTTGATATTTAAGTCTAGAAAGTTTATAGCCCTGTTTTGTTCTGTTTCTAGTGTAAATTCTATGTTAGGGTGGATACTGTTAATAAGAATTAAAAATTCATTGATAACCTCAAAAGAACTGTCAAAACAAGCTAAAATGTCATCAACATAACAAAACCAGAAGATAATGTGTTTAGAGAGGTTTAATTCAAATATTCGATCTTCAAACTTGTCCATAAATATGTTAGCTAATAGAGGACTTATAACTGCAATATCTGCTTTTCAGAATTAGAAAAGCAACAAATCATTAATAAAAACCCACAAACACCTAAACTATATGGATTAGTCAAAACACATAAACAGAATATGCCAATAAGACCAGTTGTATCATACATCAATGCACCTAATCACATTTTATCCAAAAAACTGAACCAGATTATTAACACGATAGGTTACAAATCGAAATACTCTGTTAGAAATTCATTAGAATTAGTAGATAAGCTGCAAAACATACATCTTCCACCACATTCAAAACGTGTTAGTTTTGATATTTGCAACATGTTCTCCAGAATACCCCCACAAGAATGTATTACTTTATTAGATAGTTTCTTGATCAATAGTAATATAGAATTAATTAAAAGGTTAGAGTTAATTCAATTATTTGACCTTTGTATAAGTTAAAATTATTTCACTTTTAATAACATAATTTATTTACAAAAAGATGGTTTACCTATGGGTAATTCTCTAAGTCCTCTATTAGCTAACATATTTATGGACAAGATTGAAAATCTAATATTTGAATTAAACCTCTCTAAACACATTATTTTCTGGTTTCGTTATGTTGATGACATTTTAGCTTGTTTTGACAGTTCTTTTGAGGTTATCAATGAATTTTTAATTCTTATTAATAGTATCCACCCTAACATAGAATTTACACTAGAAACAGAACAAAACAGGGCTATAAACTTTCTAGACTTAAATATCAAGATTAACGCAGACAATCTATTTGAATTTTCCGTATACAGAAAACCAACACAAACAGACATAACAATACCAAATGAATCTTGTCACCATAATACACATAAAATATGAGCTTACAGATCATTAGTACACAGAGCTTTAACTATTCCACTAACAAAATCAGATTTTACCAAAGAGATATCAACCATTAAACAACTAGCACATGCAAATCATTACAATCCGAACATGATTGACACTTTAATTAAACAAAAAGATTATAGGTTAGCTATCAAAAGAATATATCCCATTGACAATCAAACAGAAGACACAAATTACATATCTATACCAGATTTTGGCAAAATATCAGAGAAAATTGCACATATACTAAGAAAACCAACAATTATAAAATAACATTTAAAACCAACACTAACACTTTTTCATTTTTATTTAATGCTAAAGACAGAACACATGATATCATGAAATCGGGCATTTACCGTTTAAATTGTTCTTTTTGTAGTTCGGTATATATTGGACAAACACTTCGAAATTTTGACATAAGATATAAAGAACACGTACGTCATTACAAAAATAAACATCCTGAAAAATCGAATTACGCCAAACACCTTTTAGAACAAAATCACACAATGACTCCTCAAAATAATATTAAATTCCTACATTTTTGTAATAACAAACGCAAATTAGACATTTTAGAAGCCTTTGAGATATACAAACACAAACTCAGGGTACCTTTAATGAATGAACAACTTGAGCTCAGTAATTCTCCGTTACTGGAAATATTAGATATTTAATTATTTTATCTAGTTACCTATTTTTGTATCTACTTTAGCGACGTGTTTGTTTATAATTATATTACCTTTGATAATGACAGCATATCTATCGAAACAATATTGTCAAGTTCTATTTTAATAAAGCTGTGAAACTTTTACTAATCTTTATTTATTTCATTTGTAATCAGTGCTTATATTAAGTGTATGTATCACATTTGAATCGGTATTTTCTTTCCGTGCAAGTTTAATGAGCCTAATTTAAAATAGTACTCTAAATAATTATACTTTTTGCTGTACAGAGTTGATATTGAGCTTTAATTTGATAAATATTTCAATTTAAATAAACGATAACCATAATTTTACAAAAGTATTTTTGTTAGCATTGTTTTTATTTTTAATAAATTCTCAAGGCAAGCATTGCTTCCATTGCTTCCATGGATTGCACGCCACTGATATTGTGGTCATTCCATGCCAAATCATCACATCTCACAATCCGACCAGCTCAGATTTCCATGAAGTTTGGTACAATAGTAGAGGACATAGCTAAAAGAACATAGTTTTCACAAACAAATTGTTTTATAATAAAATATTGATTTGTCAGAATTGTGATCCAAAGTTGTTCCATTGGAAATTATTATTTTTTGTTATTAACTGATCTTAAGCTGTTCTGATCTGTAAATCTGGATCAGCAGATTAGTCCAAAGGAAAACACAGATATACTCTAAATGCCTGATACAATACTCTTGTCTGAACTGCCAGATGCATGATTTGTGTAAGAAGTATGTAACTACCATATTTAACAATATTTTTACTCCTGCCCCCAAAGGCTCCCCAAAATGAAATTTACACCAAACACAGACTGCATCTAACTATATAAACAGACGAGGTGCATGGTAGTGATGATGTATGCAAGTATTTGCTATCTTACCTGATTTATTTGTATAAAAAATTATATTCCAAGTTAACGAGATAATGATATCGTTAAATCTTTTTCTTTAGATAGATTATACAGTTCGTGGGTAATATGCTTTATTGCTGTTTTGTCAAGCAGGGTCTTAAGCACAATTTTGAAACAAATTTTAATGTTGGGGTTGTTTTTTTGTAAAAGATATCATTGAAATAAAATGCAAGTTTGTACGTTTTGCCATAGCAATCTGAAATTAGGTACTATTTTTATGTTATTGAAATCTAAAAGCAAGTAAATAAAGTTTGTTAGGATGTAATGTTGGATTTTGTCAAGGAAGATGAACTTAGGTAATTTTAGTTAATTAAGTTAATTTTAGTTATCTGATAGTTGTGCAGAAAATGTGTTTTGGTTGACTTTTTCTAGTAACCTTATCTTTTTATGTCAATACAAGTGTCATATAGCAATTAAAAGGAAATTTCTTAGTTATCTATATAGTAAATTTGTTTAAAGAATAATTAATAGTTATAAACAATTATGTTGCTACGTTGTATTTAGTTTTAAAAACTTTTTTATTTTCCACCAAAAATATCATTATAACCTTCTTTTCTGTCAAAAAGGGTATAAAAAGAGCGACCAATTTAGTAACAAACTCTCTGTTATTTTGGATCTTTCCAACAGTGCACACATGTTGAGAGCAAAATTGTAATATTTAAGATTATACAGTGAGTTCGAAAACAAAACATATGTCAAAAAAATGTTAGGTTATATTTTGTTGAAAGTCAAAGGTTCAATAATCATCGAAGATCTTTGAAGTTGGCTTTTATTTTTAATAATAATTACATTTACTTAATATAATAATCAGTGTTGTGAATTTATTTGTGAAATAATATGCAATTACGAGAAGAAAATTTTATATGGATAATACTTTTTACCTTTGTTATGATTTGGATTTTAAAAACTTAATCATTAAATGGACTTATGGTATTTCAAACAAGCAGCTGGATTTTAATTTAATTTATTAATACCATTTATTTGGACATTATTTAAAAGAGAGATAGATGGTTGTTATTCCACCATTTTAGTATTTAAACCATATGAAGAATAGAGGTTTGGTGTTTTGTAACTCTGATAGTTGGCAAACTATTGGCGCCTAATATTGATTTGATTTAAAAATTTAAGGTATTTATTTAATTCTAAGTAAAATTTAGTAATTAAGATGATGATGATGATGATGCCAGAAATATTACTCCTCGGATAAAAAGTATTATACTATCTTGGGATTGGCTTTTCATTAGTTCATGGCATCCAAATTTCAGTTTCTTTTATATTTTAATTTTTTTAAATTTGTTATTGTATTCAATGTTAAATAAATTTTTGTCACTTCAAATTTAAAGAGGATTTTGTTTATATTTATTTGTGTACTTTAATTGTTTACTAGATTTATATTTATTTAGTGTCCTATTCAAGCGACCCGCTTAAACGAAGATTTTCAACAGGAGATTTTGATGCTTCATCACGTTTATAATTCGCCGGAGCAAATTTCTTTATGGTAAAGGTAGGTAATTTATATTTTGTGTATGTACATATAACATCACTGTGCTTCTGTCGAAATTCTTCACGAGAGATGGATGGCAAAAGCTACTTATTGCCTAAAGATTTTTTATTCCGTAGTAAGTTTCTGTTATAAGCGGAAGGAGAAAATGCTATCTGCTATATTTCCATTTTTCTTGTCAGCATATACTACGGATTTTCGCCACCGTACCTGAATTTCATAGTTCTGTCTAAGCTTTGTCAACATGAAACTGTCAACCGTGACATATTTCTTGTTGTGTTACAAAAATTGAGTAAATGATCATTTAGGTTAGGTATTTAAGTTCTGCAACTGTCACATTGGCTTTTTTTTATTCCATTTTGTCACTCGAAGAAAAACAGAATGGTCGATGCTTTAATAGAATCAGAATCATCGAATGAAAATGTAAAGCGAATAAAAATACAAGTCAGCATAATTCCGGAATTTGTTAAAAGGGGAATGAACAATCGACCTTTTTTCCCACCAATAGTGAAATGCAGAATTAAAAACGGGTCTACCTTTTTTTACTTCTGAATATTGACTGACCTTGCTGATCTGATTACTTTAGTTTAGTAACTTATAATGGCAACAACCTCAATATGATTCAACATCAATCGTCATATATAAACAAAAAGTACATAAACATAACCTCTGATTGATGGACGATTTGTGAGATCTAACGCTACAAATAAAAAGTAAGTATAACATTAGGATTTAAAAAAGTCTTTTAAAGTAAGATTTTATCTGGCGACATCAACACTAAAAATAATAACGGCATTTACTTTTGACGTGTTTAGCTCCTGCACATTATATTAACAACTACCTTCAGGACAATTGTTACATTACAATTACGCACATTGGGACTACATAATAATAATAATCGCCCCCTCCCTCCCGCACAAGCTTATAGCTTCTGGGGCCTTGGTTTAGGTTATAGGTTGTAGTTATTATTATTATTATTATTAAGACCAATAAAACTACAAGAAAGATACCAGATTTACTATCAATATTAAAAACAAAATGATAGTATGGTAGACTGGCTATTGACGCGCTAGTTTGATGAAGAGGTCAATTCGTTTCTGTCCAAAATTGAGCATTGTTTAAAAGATTTGACTCAGACGTTCAATTTCTGTAGACAGAACCATCAACATGGCATAAGAATGAAGATTACGTTATATGTCTGGAAACAGTAAACTGAGAGTTAATAATGATGCGGCAGAGAAGAAGATTATATTAATGGAAGATGATAATAATGATAATAAATTATTTACAAAAAGTGATAAATGAAAACAGTGTGTTCTTCAAATTGTAAACAAGCACCGTCAAAAATCTCCTGGTTATAAGAAAGAGACTTTATCTAAGCGTCAATACTTGCAAAAAAATACAACAATTTACTTTTCATCTCTTTTTTACATTTTCTTCGAAAACCGTTAGTCGTAGGAAAAAAAGTAATAGTTGATAATGTGTGCTACTCATCCAGATCTAGTATATCTTTTGTTTGACATATTTTTTGATATCATCAATATTTTGCAAGATAATAAAAGAAAATGGACTTTTTTTTGGACTTAAATATTTTAGTTCATAAATATTTTATATTTTTTAAATATTTTTTATTTATATTTGATTGATTTTGTTGGTTTTTTAAATATTTTATTATTCAATCGAGCTGAGATTTTCAGAAATTGTTTTTTTATAAATTGCAACTGGGAGATGACGAAAAAAAAACTCGAAAAAGATTATCATCAAGAGTAAATAAGAGCAACCCTAATATATACAAGTCTAAAAGGCAAATACACGGTAAAATGTTTGGGTAAAAAGGGATTTTTTGATTTTATATAATACGTGTAGTCAAAGGTTCAAACCAAACATGAAAATTATTCAAAAAAAAAAGGTTTAAGTTCAATCTGTCCACCAGAATTTAAATATGGCAAAATATGGGAAAAAATCAAAAGTAGTGCGCCCCATAATATGGGTCTCAATAGTTCTGCAAGGGCCATATAACTTCTAAATAAGAATAATTACTAAAAAAAAGTACATACATTTTACAACAATAAAACTGTTATAGTGAATTATTTCTGAACAGGGTGCTCTTCTAAATAGGTGTAAATATGAGCATTTTTAAAAATATTTTGTAAAATATATAGCACGATCTAAAAATCTATGTTTGTACGTGCTGCGATGAATGGCACTAAGACAAATAAAATAAACTTATTCAAAATGTTTCTAGTGTAGATTTAGAATGCGAATAAATGCCCTAGCTCATAACATTTTCAATAAGTATCTCTTATACTTAGAATGATCTAATTGTCTGGAAATAATCTTCAATTTTCTCTTCTTCTATCTTTCTTATACGATTTAAAAATAATAATAAAGGTAAATAACGTATGACTCAGAAATAAGTTACGTGAATTTGTCACTAACTTTAAGATTACATAAGTAACGTGGACGCCAAATATATCTTCTAAATACTAACTTAAAGTGTATAATATTCAAAAAAAAATGTATCTCAGAACAATGTGGATTCTCGTGAATAAATTGAAATGACCAAACTACTTTCTTAATGACTTTTCACTCCAATGTTCTGTCTTCTTCTCTACCATATAACCAGATTCCAAAATATAGTTAATTTCAAATAATAGAAGGAAAATGATTTCCTACCTTGTTTCTTAACAGTTCCTTCAGTCTTGATTACTTACAATTTCTTCCCTATCATTGTCATTTTCAATTCCTTGTTTATGGCTTCTTGATTCGAGGGAACCATTAATTATGACAATTACCATATGTAAATGCCTGGACTCGTACTCTACTCCCTTTGCCTTCTAATATACTCCATGGAAATCCAGGTTCACAATGCAAATGTGAAAATAGATATAACAATAATAAATAACTAAATCCAAAATTGGTAGGCTTGGCCTTTTGTTTTGTTTTCCATAGAATGATATTTTATCATATTAAAATGACTTAGATTGTATTTAAATTACAAAAACATTTAGAGTTTGTGCCTATCGATCAGACTTTATCATAACAAAATTAAACACAAAATAAATAACTGTAAAATTAATGTTCACACAACTTCATTTACGTATTCTTAAATGTTTCATAATTAAACTGTTTGAGCCACCCTCGGTGGATTAGTGGTTTGCATGTTTACTTGATAATCCAAGGGTCGCAGGTTCGATCCCCGGCCGAGCTGGTAATTTCTCATAGCGGAGAAAAATTAAAAACATGCCTTCTTCTCGGATAGGAAGTAAAATTGTAGGTCCCGTGTCAATGCGATGTTTGGCACGATAAAAATCCCTATTGGGGGTCGGATTACCCCAGATTCGGCTAAATGAATATAGTAATCGGTGCCATGAGGTACGAAGGATGCTCCGCCATCCTGATTCCTCGCCCAAAAATAAATAATAATAAAATATCATGAAATAAATAAAGATTAGTAAAAGTTTCACAGCTTTATTAAAATGTAACCTGACAATATTGTTTCGACAGCTATGCTGTCATTATCAAAGGTAATATAATTATACACAAACACGTCGCTAAGGTAGATACAAAAATAGGTAACTAGATAAAATAATAATAATAATCATAATTAAATATCTAATACTTCCAGTAACGGAGAATTACTGAGCTCAAGTTGTTCATTCATTAAAGGTACCCTGAGTTTGTGTTTGTATATCTCAAAGGCTTCTAAAATGTCTAATTTGCGTTTGTTATTACAAAAATGTAGGAATTTAATATTATTTTGAGGAGTCATTGTGTGATTTTGTTCTAAAAGGTATTTGGCGCAATTAGATTTTTCAGGATGTTTATTTTTGTAATGACGTACGTGTTCTTTATATCTTATGTCAAAATTTCGAAGTGTTTGCCCAATATATACTGAACTACAAAAAGAACAATTTAAACAGTAAATGCCCGATTTCATGATATCATGTGTTCTGTCTTTAGCATTAAATTTAAATGAAAAAGTGTTAGTGTTGGTTTTAAATGTTATTTTATAATTGTTGGTTTTTCTTAGTATATGTGCAATTTTTTCTGATATTTTGCCAAAATATGGTATAGATATGTAATTTGTGTCTTCTGTTTGATTGTCAATGGGATATATAAGTCATATATATAAGGGATGTCAATAAGACCAGTTGTATCATACATCAATGCACCTAATCACATTTTATCCAAAAAACTAAACCAGATTATTAACACGATAGGTTACAAATCGAAATACTCTGTTAGAAATTCATTAGAATTAGTAGATAAGTTGCAAAACATACATCTTCCACCACATTCAAAACTTGTTAGTTTTGATGTTTGTAACATGTTCTCCAGAATACCCCCACAAGAATGTATTCCTTTATTAGATAGTTTCTTGATCAATAGTAATATAGAATTAGTTAAAAGGTTAGAGTTAATTCAATTATTTGACCTTTGTATAAGTTAAAATTATTTCACTTTAAATAACATAATTTATTTACAAAAAGATGGTTTACCTATGGGTAATTCTTTAAGTCCTCTATTAGCTAACATATTTATGGACAAGTTCGAAGATCGAATATTTGAATTAAACCTCTCTAAACACATTATCTTCTGGTTTCGTTATGTTGATGACATTTTTTCAATTTTTCATTAAACACTTTCTCATTTTTATTTAATGCTAAAGACAGAACACATGATATCATGAAATCGGGCATTTACCGTTTAAATTGTTCTTTTTGTAGTTCAGTATATATTAGGCAAACCCTTCGAAATTTTGACATAAGATATAAAGAACACGTACGTCATTACAAAAATAAACATCCTGAAAAATCTAATTACGCCAAAAACCTTTTAGAACAAAATCACACAATGACTCCTCAAAATAATATTAAATTCCTACATTTTTGTAATAACAAACGCAAATTAGACATTTTAGAAGCCTTTGAGATATACAAACACAAACTCAGGGTACCTTTAGTGAATGAACAACTTGAGGTCAGTAATTCTCCGTTACTGGAAGTATTAGATATTAAATTCTGATTATTATTATTATTTTATCTAGTTACCTATTTTTGTATCTACCTTAGCGACGTGTTTGTTTATAATTATATTACTTTTGATAATGACAGCATAGCTGTCGAAACAATATTGTCAGGTTGTATTTTAATAAAACTGTGAAACTTTTACTAATCTTTATTTATTTCATGATTATGGAGTTCCACAAGGTAAGGCTGGAAACAATAAACAAAAAAATAATAAAATAAACTGTTTGATAACTGTGAAAAGAAAATACCTGAATAAACCTTTATAAAAGATACATTAGGATTGTGTAATCAATGACACACAATTAAATAGCTTACATTTATTTTTAGCTAAAGAAGTTGAAAATTCTTGAAGTAACATTTTTAAATAATAATTTTTGAATTTACTAAAATTTTCTAGATTTTGTGTTTGCAACTCACAGCAATACTTTTATGTAGTAGCCATAGCATCTGGTTCGCAACTATCTGTCCTTCATGTACTTTTGCTAAAGATGGACTTTTGCCATAAGTAGGACGGATTTATTTCTATACTACGAATCGCTGGAAATAATTAAGGTTAGACAAGATCTTTTGTAGTTTGTATACAGGGTGAGGATTTTAAGACTTGGACTATATGAATACAATTCTGCGCAGGTAATTGGTAGGAAGGCGGACATATTTTGATATAGCTTTTAACTTTTACCCTCTCTCATTTTTAAGGGTGGGGGGTAACTTTAAAATTTTAAAAGGGATGATACATATTTCTTTTTCTAATTTATTAATTATTAGATTAGAAATAAAAAATAATAATTTGCCATATCATTTTATATAAAGTATATTTAAATTATTAAATTTCTTAAGAAATGAGTTGCTCTAATTATTAAACATACATCTTGACATGTGGTTCCAGCAGAAAGGGACACCATCTCATTATGCAAGACAGACCCGCAATTATTTAAATGAGGTGGTTGAGAATATGTGGATTGGTCGAGCTGTCTCGACAAACTGGCCTACTTGATCACCCGATTTGACTTCACTTGATTTTTTTTTCTGTGGGGTTCTTTAAAAGAAAAGTTATGGCGACTGTACCCACTACAGAAGAAAATATGAAAAATCGTATCCGATATGCTTGCTAACTAGTGACGCCTGAAATGTTACATGGAGTAGAATATTCAATTACGAAAGGGATGGAAAAGTGTGTAGAAGTTGAAGAGAGCATTTCGAACACCTTCTGAAGCATGATTCACGTTAAATAAATTTTAAATGAAATGGTAAATTATTAGTTTTTATTTCTAACCTAATATAATTAATAATTAGAGAGCTGTCCCGAGTCGAATTCAGATAGTCCGAGTTGTTTTTGACATATTGCCGTGTAACACTCATGAAATGATCCAATAATGATGTAGGTAATATTTACAAATATAAACAAAATAATAAATTGTGGTCTTCATGTGCTAATCTTCAATCGATGTAATTGCCTAACACAAGTCGACCTGCAGAATTTATGCGCCCTTTTGAGAAATTATGACTAATTATTTTTAATTAGTATCGATTAAAAGTTTTATTTACTGTTTATATTTACCCTATTAAAAAATCAATTAATAATAATATTAGTAAATTATCCTCGGCCTATAATTTAAAAAATATATACACATATACTATACGTCTTAATAAGAAATATTCTTTGTCGTAAACTCCATTTTGCATATATCATAATTGTGTTTTTATTATTTTATTGCGCAACTATAATCTTCAATAGTTTATGTAATCTTCACCTTTATTTAACATTGTGTTTTCAATGGAATCAACTAAAGAGAATGTATTGCCAAGAATAAAATACTATTATTATGCATAATAGTATCCAGATTGATTTAATTAATACTAGAAGAATTTTCAGTGCAAAAATTTTAATACATTTAACATTGAAAATGTAAAAACAAAACCAATTTATTAAATAATAATTCCCAAAAAAGACATAAATTACAAAAATTATAGATTATACTACAACGAGTTGCAGTGGCGGAGTAACCAATAAGCAAACTAAGAAATTACCTAGAGGGCGCAGGCTTTACGGGGGCCAACCACAACAATATTTCTCTCCATGTAGTAATAAACAGTGATAATGAAACAAAAAAGTTAGGTAGCTTTTACACTAGCTTTTACTATTTTCAAACAAAAATTAGTAAAATAGCAACCATGCGTAATTTGAAACCTAAACAACGCTGCTGGTATCTACATCGAATAGTTTAGGTCTCCAGGAGAACACGCAAAAAAGTCCCCTCCTATCCCTTTGGTATGTCTACCTTCTCTGTACCTACCAGCGTTACAGAGCTACTACTTACACCTAAAGTGTGACCGCCCATTGTATCCTCCCAGCCGATATTTCCAAGCAGCTGGTCGCACGCACTTCCAGCGTTTATGACCATGAGTGAGAGTCGTGGCACGACCCTCTACATATACCTTCTAGCGAAGGCAGGCATTCCAGTAGAAAGCCCAAAATGTGGCACAAAATGTTTACTGTGACACATCTTGCCTCTCCGTGCCTTTATTTCACTGCCACGGCTTTTTTTCGGTAAAATTTTCGCTATAATAGTAAATATTTCACTAAATACCTATTAAATTAGTTAGATATGCTTTCTTGGAACACTACTGATCATTCTGACACCAAATATGAGAGCCATCCTACCACTAATAACCATTCTGCAGCCTAATAAACATTATAAATTCACTGCAATTTCTGTGACTTATGTAGATCCTTCTTGATCCGAAGAAATGGGAGAGCCGAGACGGGAGGAGAGGAGACTTTTGCGCATGTTTTCGAGGCCAATATTAAAATTTTGCAAATTTTTAGATTATATTTGTTTGTTTAAATAAAGGTGCTAACATCTAATAGAAAAAGCCAGAACTAATCTTGGTCGGTACTGCCCGGCTCTTCCTTACATTAAATAATTTCAGGTCAACATCTAAGATTCCTGGGCTATAAAATATGTGAACATAAGCAAACTACAGTGGCCATTCGAGAAATGTTCAACCATAGGCGCCCGGAAGGGGGGCAAGGAGGGGCACCTAGAAGTTGAATAATTTGAATTTTATTGATGAAATATTCTACAGTGCGAGTGTAAAGTCTGGAACTATCGCAATAAATCGTTTATTAAAGGTTTTTGAAAAAAATCCTCGAACACGTCAATTTTGATCTTAAATGAGACATATTTTACTGTAATAGTCACTTAAAGATCGCTTTTTGTTTTTGAGTTATAAGCCATACACATTACACACATAATTACTTTATTATGTGTGTATTACACTACAGCCATAATATCAGTATTAATAGTGACATATTATTCAATGTAGCAGATAACCAATAATGTTTTTATTTTTTCATTAAACATTTAGGAAAAACTCATATTTTGAGAATTTTATAACCCTCAAGATCTAATCTACTTCAAAATCTACATCACCCATCAAAAAAAAAATAAAATTAGTTATAAGTAGGCGAGCATGTTGTAAATATTTCTCTGGACATATTTTTCTTAAGATGAATAGTTTTCTAGGGATAAATTAAAAAAAAGATGTCTGTTGCATTTATTTGATTTAAAATATAAATACCATAAACATTTCCAACCAGTAACGAATCCAAAATTTTGTGAGGGTGGGCCGAGTAGGGGGGGTTCTTTTCAAGTCAGCTTAGGTTGTTTTCTTTAGCAGAAAATCTTTAAATTTTGGACCAGAATCTGAAGTGTATTTAAAAAGTTGTAAGCTGATGCTGTTACTGAAGCATAACGTATACCTATCTTTATCAGTCGATAGTGACAATAAAATGACTTTAATTATGAAACAATCAATTTGTTGTTGTCTACAAGGATTCCATTTATATCCTAAAAAAGCACATATCTCTGATCATGGCAAAAAAATATCTGAGCCGCAATGCAAAAATTTTAAAAGTTAAACAATGAAGATTGATTTCTCTGAAAAGGACGCGTGTCACAAAGCAAGTCGTAATGGAAAATGTTACTGAGATCTGACACTATTATTGTGCAAAAACTACTGGAGATTTACCTAACTTACTGGAGACAGCTTCTTGACGAAATTCTCAGCCGAAGCATAGTTCGAGAGTTATTAGCAAAAAATGGGAGGGACTCAGAATCTCCCCATTTTTTATGAGGATAATGAATGCTACATGTAGACTTTCTAGAAAATAACTGCTAGGGAGCGGGAATCATCTCTTTGCTGAGATATTGGCCTTAAAAATCTATAAATTCTGATTGCGTGCTCTGTGGGGACTACTTTGGGCCTTCATATCTTCTAAACTACAAAACCTGAAGCAATATGGTATGTTCTCTGAAAATTAGATGCAGAATTCTGTAATTGTGTTAGATTTCATGGTGAGAAGTCTAATAGTTTAGGAGTAATGAGACTTCAAAAATGTCAACCATCAATTGGTCTTGAAACCTAAAATTTGGGGTACTTTACTAACTTTAGTAGATGAATACCAATATGAAAATCATTAGAATTGACTCTGTTTGAATTGACATGGAATCACCCTATATATTTATTATTTATTCACATTTGTAGTCCAAAGGAATAATTTAACAACTTCGGTTTCTGAAGGTTTTTGAACTTCTCTTTTCTTCTGGAGGTAGCCCTCTCGAAGATTATCAAGTGTAAGAAGGGTGTGCATTTCGAAACTATTAACTGTTTAGGCCTTGAGTACTATACAAATTGTGTCAAGTCCAAAATTTCTCAGAAGCTCAACTTGGTCCTCCGTCATGATCATTATTGCAAAATCTTCCTCGACAGCAGAAAATGTCTAATACGCAAGCTCGAATCATCACGCAGTTGGTGTATGTAGACGCGAGTCGCCGAATGGTCCCATACCGGACGCAATCGTCCGAAAAATTGTAGTTTTCGTCCTTTTGTCATAAATAATTATTTCAGCATGATGCGAGCCAAAACAAAAACCTCGTTATGCCCTTTCATTATATCCCCTTTCAACTTATATCCTTTCAGGTTAATGTTTATTTATCTTTTTTAAGTAAAATAACATTTTATATTATGCATTAATGCATAAGAGAAAAATAAATATTTACAAATAGTTCATAGTGCTTTATTATTGCTGCTGGTTATTAAATAAAAATTGTGAACAGCTCAGCAGATTTAATGATTAAATTCAAGATTTAATAACCCTTTCAAGTTTATACTTACTGAGTGATAATAAAAATAAGTAAATACTAATACTACCAAGTATATATTAACTTTTATATTAATAATATTTACATATGCATACGTATCTACTAGTTTTACAAGTACCTACTGAATTTCATATTAATAAAAAGAAGTTTTAACTTCTAATCCTAAGTAAATAATATGCTTAAAGAGATTTAATCGCATCTAAAACAAATTCGAAATCATGTTCCGTAGAGTAAGAGCTCCTAAGACTTATGAAATTATATCGGATTAACAATGGCGAATGTGGAGTGGTTAACCCGACATTTTCTAAATGGATATCTTACAGGAGAAACTCGATTTTAGGCCAAACTAGTAGAGTCTCTCTAGACGGAACCAGTTTATCCCAAGCAGGATAGGATGAACTATACTTTGTTCTAATCCAAACTACTTAGATTAGCCTGAAACCTAAATATGTCTCTCACAGTTCAAACTAGGTTGCCCTAGTCTAAACTAGTTTATACTGCAATTGTACTTCATTTCAAAGATGTACTGGTTTATCCTACATAGACAATCAAGGGAAGACAAAACTCAATTTTCAATCATGCATTTTTGTGACACTTCAAGTTACACGCTCGAACAATAACGATGTGATTGGTTTCGATCGATTAAAACCAAAACTCTTTAGTACCTTTACACAAAAAAATTAAGTACACAGGAAACATTAACGTGAACAAATTTAAGCTCAGGCCAAAAGCTAGCCAGTTCACAGATACAAATTCGCATCCGTTATCAGACTGCAAGATGCATGGCGCTCCTACAGTTAAAAATATGTCATGTAAACTGTAGGCACCTCTTCAGTCCGTTTGAACTCCAGTGGAAAAAGCAAAACAATTTTAGTAAGCTGGTCTTGATAAACCATAACGAACTTGAACTTGCCATTTGGATATGTCCGAAAATCAATCAGACCTACTTAGCACCTACTGTTCATTTCCGCGTGTAGAATTGGCTTGGAAACCAATCCAACTCCCGTTTCTTCTTAGATTGTTTTTGCTGGCACACTTCGCACATATACAAGAATAGGCTCTGTACTCTATATCACAACTAAACTAAATTTTTGTACGACCATGCTATTTCGGATTGTTTACCATACTTGGTTTTAGAACAGTAGGTTACATTTACTGGTTGCTAAGCAAAAACGCGTCGGTAAGTAATTACTTACCGTTCAGTTCTGTCAAAAACAGAACGGTAAGTAAATTTTATGTAAATAAATGCATGATCTTTAGATGTCTCTTTCGCGAGAAATCATTTATTTTCTAAATAATTGGACTATTTAAAAAAATGTATGTTGTTTATTTAAATTTGCTAAGGCCTCTTCAATATCCCAATTATATTCGTTTTCAGATTCACTGATTCTCACGAGTTTGACAAATATCGTGACATTAAAAAATAATAGTAATTACAAACGTATCCATGGTAACGACAAAACCTACTTAATGTTTGGTGGATATACAGGGCAAAAATAAATTATCTTAAATCTATTTTTTTCGGGGATATTTCCTTAGTTAATACCTTTGTATTCATAATGGTCGTACAAAAAATAGTATAAGCATCTCAAACAGTAAGGAGTTTACCGATCTCCTCCAATATTGGCGACTTCGCTTCGCTCAGTCGCCAAACATTGTCGTCGATCGGTAAACTGTCCTTACTGTTCTTGATACTTAATATACTATAAATGTCTGGAAAAATGTTGTATCTATACATAAAAACTGGGATAACTTTTTTAAATTTATCAGAAATGAACTAAAATTAAATACGCAAACAAAGTATTTTATGGGTGTATGCTGGTATGCTATAAGTATTTACTTGTAAGTATTAGCATGAGCTTATTAATACGGATTTAAGTATTTACTACTGTTATTAGTCGATACTGATACTTAAAAGTAAATGCTAATACTATACTTATCTATCTATATATATAAAAGGGAAAGATTGTCTGTCTGTCTGTATATATGTATGTATGCGATTTTCTCCGCAACCACTGGACCGATTTGGGTGAAATTGGTATCATTGGAAAGGTCTTGGCCCAGAATAGCAAATAAGATCAAATTGGACTCTGATCGGCCATCGTGGTCCGAAATAACAGCGAAAAACCCATATATGGAAGTTAAAAATGGGTACTGAGATTGATGTGACAAGAAAATATATATAGATATGTTGTCAATTGTCAAATTTGGTAATTTTTGAAATTTTTGAAATAATTTCCAAATTTGGTAATTTTTAAAATCATAGCCATATATGGTTATGATAAAGCGCAGCAAAGCGCGCCGGGTATTTGCTAGTAAGTATATACTTGTAAATATGCAGGGTTAGTTAAAAGTATGAAGACGGCGATTTATTGTTGTTAATACTCATTTTAAGAAATAATGTTCAATAAAAAAGTTTTTTTATGAAATTACGTTTGAGAATACTTGAAATTTGTTTTCTTCAATTGTTTTTGAGTAGTTACGACTTTCGGTAATTTTTTTTAAATGGGAACGTTAATTTTATGCTATCATTTGATACAGCATTTTTTTCTCTTTACAATAGTATTAAAATTTTTTTGATGTGATTTGATTTGATTTTATTTTATTAACATTTTTCAAGGAAACGCTGGTTCAAGTATTTACGAA
This sequence comes from Agrypnus murinus, assembly GCA_929113105.1. Lineage (NCBI taxonomy): Eukaryota > Metazoa > Arthropoda > Insecta > Coleoptera > Elateridae > Agrypnus > Agrypnus murinus. The sequence goes on from OV816026.1 coordinate 96,508,094, forward strand.
TAGTATGTAACATATATGGGTCATTCTCCAGAAAAGGTAAAAAAACATGTTACTGGTAAATTGCGTATTTAGCACTGTACGTATCAACAGCAACTTTGCAAGATTATTTTGTATGGTTACTTTAAAAAAAGATCTCACCTAAAACTTGAAGAAAAAAAAAGTTTTTTTGTTAGTTTTGTTCATCAAACTTTACCTTTGTCATACTCCGAGGCTGTAACCAGCTGCTTTTACGAGTGTATAATGTTACAATATTTTTATCTGTTTCGAATAACTTTTAATTTGAAGCAGTGATACTTAAGCTTGTATCTACAGTTTTTATAAAATGATTTATTTATTATATATTCTGTGAAGATTTTTGAATTATAGCCATATTATAGGTGTAACTAGTTTTGGCGTCATTTTTGAAGCACAAAACAAAAACGTAAAAATTTGGCAACGTGGTGTTGTATTGTGTCTGCACATACCGGGTGTGCATTCAGACATCTTTCTTTTAGCTAGCAGCAGGTTAAGTTAGCGGAAGTGGTTCGACTCCTAGAATAAGAAGTGTCTTGTTAATTGAAAAGCACGTACGTACATTTATTAACCGTCATACCCGTAGATAGCTCAAACATATATAATTGATTCGCCTTTTTTATTAGCTGTGTTTGTGTTTCAGAAAGTTAGGTTAGGTTAGCATGCACCGTTTAGAGGAAATTATTTAAAAACTGTAAAATTGTCATTTCCGAAGTCGTCATCCCCGAAGCCTTTTCCAGCTTCGGTAATATAAGAATAATATTTTTATACTTAATAAACTAATAAAGATTTAAATGTGTACCTCGCAGCCCTCAACTCCTTAGAGAAAAAATCATTTCCAAAGTTCTCTTTTACTTTTATAAAAATTACACTGGTTTTAACGGTTTTCCGACTTTTTGAGTTAATTGACATTAATAGTGACTAGATGTTCATAAAAATTGTTAGTTTTATAAATAAAATGTGTACTATTTTAAGAAACAATCCTTTTCATCAACTCCGTAGTGAATTAGCATCATTACTATAGTACGCATGTTCAAAAATTAAAATCTTTAAGAAAATACTACAACAGTTTTACTGACAGGTGTTCTGCTGTTTCCAAAACATATCAAAAAACCTAAAAGCAAAAACTACAACTTTTTTTTTTGTTTCTTTTGTTTCTTAAATTGTCCTTTTGTACGGAGAATGACCCATATCTAAGATTAAACTCGCCACTGTTAATTTTAACAGCAATACACTTATTCCATACAATTAATGTGTGCAATTTGGTGCCGAATTTAGTTTTAGATCTACCTACTATTCATAAATAGCTGAACCGACATTTTCTGAAAAAAATGTTACTAAAATCAAATAAATAAAAAAAATTAATAAAAAAATTCAAGTATTCTTAACAGTAGATAAAAATTTCCTAAAAAACTTGAACATAACAACGAATGAATAACAACTACAATAAATTGCCGTCTCCATACTTTTAACTAACCCTGTATACTACTTTTTATTAATACCACCCACTGTTTAATAAAATTGTTCTACATATTACGTTCTTTTCCGACAAACCTCTCAAAAGGGTACACAACCAAATATTTACTTTATTTTTACAAACTATGCACTATACCAACTATATGGAGAAAAATAAAATACAAGCCTACTAAATAAATGTTTAATATATTACAAATTTTAAATTAACTTCATACATTATATATGTCACAGCCAGAGGGTCAAATCCGGTAAATAATTATTTGCCTAATCATTTACTAAGTGACGGGGCAGATAGTAAGACGATAATAAATCTATACGATTTTGCTACATGCCTAGACATTTACCAAATGCCGTTTGTTTAGAATAGGCAGTTAGTAAAATACTTCATGTGCTGTCGGTAAATAAGGTAATAACTGCACTTGTAAACAGCTTTGTCCATTGTAAAGAGAGTCCTTAAAAGTTGCTTCTGGCAAAGAAATTTGCTTATTATTTTGTAGGGACATCTTGAATAATGACTATTCTAAAATAGCGGCATTTAGTAAATGCCTGGGCAAGGGCAAAGATTTTCCAAGTGCTCATATAAAAAAATGTTCTACAAAGAAACGTGCTATTGGTTTCATAATGATCTAGGACAACAAGGCTAATACGATGGTATTTTTTATTATTTTATCCTATCCATTTACACTTAGAAAAAATAAAAAAGTAGCATCATATTAGCCTTGCTGTCCTAGATCATTATGAAATCAATAGTACATATTATTACCTTATTTTCCGACAGCACATAAACCATTTACTAACTGCCTGTTCTAAACAACAGTATTTAGTAAATGCCTAGGCATATAGCAAAATTGTATAGGTTTATTTTCGTCTTACTATCTACCCCGTCACTTAGTAAATGACTAGGCCGGATTTGACTATCTGCCTGCGACATATAAAAAAAACTGACTCCAATCTATTATGTACATTCTATATCAGGACAACATTTCGGATAAGACTTGGTTAAATCTTCTTCCGTAATCTTGCAGTTTTTCAAACTTTCATCAATTGCAATCGATCCACAACTGAAATAAGTAAGATAGCCACATATTATAATCAAGTATAAAATTAAAAATCGACAAAGCCATACCCAAAATAAGTTATAGTGGTATCATCTCCACATGACACTTGCACACATTCACCTTTTATAGTTTTTTCTTCGCCTTTTTCCATCGCTCCAACTTTTTCATTTTTACTGTAACAGTGCCCAGGATGTTCTACAATTTATTTTTTAATTGGCGTAATTTTAAGAAATACATTAAACACTTACCAACTGTATTATTTGTTAACTCGAGGGCTGTCCATCCAAGAACATCAGAAAGTATTGCAGCAGCAATAACACATAAAAATGCTACTTTCATGATGGAAATTTAAAATAATTTTGTTTTGCAAGTAAAACCGATCAGATTATTAAATATGTACTACAAAGAAGAGTAAACACAGCAGTAAATTTATATACTAGGTACCGGTTTTAGAATTAATTAGTGAAGATAACCTTGTTTACTTATTACTGTTAAATTTAACCAACTATTTTAATGAATACCAAGAATTATGTTTTCTCGTACATTCATTATAATAAAAAGAAGGTGTTTCATAATAATATCGAGAAAAACTTGTCCCCGGCACCTTTTATTAATGTTAATATATAAGTAATAAATAAACGTAAAAAGAGTAAATCGCATGTCAACTCTTTGTTTAAAATAATATAAATTATATTTCATTCATTCTGTTACGCTTCACATTTTATAAATAAATAACATCGACAATTATAACTACCTACAACAAATAATAAGTTACACAAGTACGTTTTTTATTTACAACCGTAAAGGATTTCAGCACTTTAACGTGTTCGTCTGTAGTTGAAGTTAAGGATTCTACACCTAGGGTGGTCCAACAAAAAAGCAAAGTCGGAAATCTTATACTCTCACCCCCTAGGATTATTGTATATCGAAAAAAAAGTTCCCCTATTTTTTTATTTTGAAATCGGAAAATGTTTAGGGGTGCCTCAAAGCCCTTAAAGTTTCCCATGTATTTTATATGGAAAAAACACTTTTTCATAGATTTGGTAAAGAATTTTAGAAAATCAATATTTTTTAACGGGACTACTTTGTTTCTCTTCAGAAATGCTCAGAGAATGACATCCAATAATTTATTTATCAAGATATTTTATATTAAAAAATAATAATAAATATTTTTTAACGATTTTTCTGTGTTTCTTTAATTTATGGGGGTTTTTGCGGGTCTGTAAAAAATAGTTAATATAAAAAATTTAACAAATAAATTATTGGATGTCATTCTCTGAACATTTCTGAAGAGAAGCAGAGTAGTCCGGTTGAAAAATATTGATTTTCTAGGATTCTATACCAAATCTACGAAAACGTGTTTTTTTTCTATATAAAATACATGGGAAACTTTAAGGGCTTTGAGGCACCCCTAAACATCGACCGATTTCAAAATAAAAAAATAGGGGTACTTTTTTTTCGATATACAATAATCCTAGGGGGTGAGAGCATAAGATTTCCGACTTTGCTTTTTTGTTGGACCACCCTAATTCTACACATTGCACTACAGATTGACAACAGTTTAAGCTATAAACGAGAGCTTAACGTAGGCAAATATTTTCATTCGAATGTATATAATCTTTTTTCTATCTCTTTTTTAATACTAACATAAATAATTTAAATTCCATTATTGATTATTTGTTTCAAGTTAAAGTTAAAAGTCGTTTTTTTTCGTTTTACTACTTCCAATTAATACTTGTAAAATATTCATTTATTTTCAAGTTTTTTTTTCTGTTTTTGCAATAGTTTAATATACATATTGGTTATTAATCTAATATTAAGTCATTTGTGTCAGGGTCAACCGGGGTAAATATGAAACGAAAAATAAAACTTTTAATTTTAAACTACCTTAAAATTAAAAAGTCTTCATTTTTATACATCAATAGATTCCTTTTAGCCTTACCTTTACCTATAAGACCATATAATATGTAAAAGCAATTTATATAAAATTATGTTTGTAGTCATGAAGAGGTAAACACTGCGTTTCATTTTTAACCTGGATATGGGGTAAATATGAAACGCAAACGGCAAAAAGTGAAACATCACCTTAAGTCTTTATTTAATGAGGTATCAAGTACGTCAAGGGCATATCGGGTGTCCACTCTCAAAGTCGATCATAGGCAATTAACATTATATATTTTATGTTTATGTATTTTGCTGTACTTCTATACTAAACCAATACATATTAAAGTAATGAAGATTTTAAACAGTCGTTATTCAATTGTGAGGTTTGAAACCATCATTATTAACTTCCTAATAACCTAGATAAACAAGCGTGTATGCGCTAAAATAAAATAATTTGAAAATCATGGCTTGTGATACTTAACAACAGCCAACTCTTAAATTAGTATTTTAAAATAAAAATCGCACTCTTAATATTATTAGCATCATTTGATGCGCAATAACTTTCTCTTTCTATTGATAACATTATCTTTCTTAGTTTCTTGTAGTTGAATTTGGCGCACAGGGATCACCAAAAACGTTCAATACAATGGCCGCATTCAGCAGACTTACCGGTGATAAACCGGTGCTGCTCACCGCTAGATTTTAACTGAATTATGAAAACTTAGTTACCGGTTAATATATTTAAATTTACTTGTCAAATATAGAGTGACATAACCTAATTCGATATTTGTATTAGTAATAATGGAGCAGCTAATAGTAGATGAGGATAATAAAACTAAATTGTAAATATCAACACTTTTTCGGTAGGGATTTTAAAAATATCTTTAGGGGGAAATAGAAGATTTGAAGTTCTAGGAAATTTGTACATTCAGGATAACCTCTTACGGTTCTAAACAAAAAGAAATCAAGTAGGTCTAGCACAATAGGCTTTGTAAGCCCAAGGCTTTGGAGGCCCAGGATGCCCAATGCTGTGTTCATTCTCACTTGGCCAATCTCTCAGCGTCAGTTGCTTTAAATCTTCTAGGACCCATAAAATCTTCGTTTTCTTTGCCCTCCCCTTACAAATGGTTTCTTTTGGTTCTTCATTCAGCATCTTCTAAGAGTGCCGTATTAACCCAAACATAACACGAGATTTTCCCCCTAAATATCGTTAAAAAACAAGGGTCGTCTTATATAGGAAGTAGGCAGTGACCTTCACAGTCTACTTCCTTGGAAGTTTAGTAACCATGTGTTAGGAATAGGTTTTGCTATTGCAGTTCACGGAACTTTCTAGTCAGTCTTGAGATACAAAAGCATATGAAGAAAAAATAAATAAGAAATACAATTTTCAATTTTTATTTATATTAGTTACAAAAATAAAACTTGAAAGAAATGCTTGAGTTCTTTATAAGTTAATTTAATACATACCTAACAGTTAAATCCAGAGATTACTTCAAACATGGCGGAAATGCGGTGATGCAAGGAAATTTTAACATGGAAACTTTCAATAATGAAAACTTTACGTGGAAAATTGTTACAATAAAGGTTTGAAGGTTCATGCAAGGTATGCTTTGTAAAACTGTCATAATTTTAACGCTAAGTCAATTGTTACATGGCTACTTGATTTTTTTTTTATCAAAAACTTGGAACTCTTGATTGTTATTCAATCAAAGTTAAAATCAAAAGTTCAACTCATCAAAGAGTTGGACTGGTTCAACGGGCATAAGAAACGGGAGGCTTGCAAATGCAGAGTGTTGACCATGGAAGACCAAGAATTACACGAACAGTAGAATTACAAGAGGCTATGGTGGATTTAGTAGAAGATAATCCAAGGAGGAGCACGAAGTATTGAAAGTGAATTAAATGTAGATCACACATTAACATCGCGGATAATTAATGCATAAGTGTATTATTCTTTGCACTTTACTAAAGTTTATCTACTTTTACCTGAATATTGCAATAGACGAATTAATGATGATGCAAATTGGTTTCTAGAATGCGTACGAATTGATACTGACTTTCCGGCTAGAATAATCTGGACAGATGAATGTTTTTTTTGAAGATGGTTCCTTTAATCAACATAATGAACATTATTATAGTTATTGTTTTATTGTGAATGTGTGTGCTGGAATACTGGGATGTACTTGGCTCTGTCTTTCTACTGGCTAAATTTTTCAACAAACGATTTTACAGTCCTTGTTGATGATATTCCTGTGTCAGCTGAAAAACATAAGGTTTCAACTAGATGGTGCACCGGCACACAATACACAACCAATTCGAGAATATATTTAGTATAACTTTCCAAATCGATGGCCCGGTGTCTGGCCTGCCAGGTCATCTAATTTGACTATAGTGGGTTTTTTGTTTGGGATCACGTGAAAAAATTGTCCAATATAGGTATGAGTTACATCAGCGTATTCAAGAAACTTTTCAATCAATTAACCCAAATGTGTTTTTTAGTAATTCGATTAGAAAAGTCGAAACTTTTGGAAGCATTGTGGCCTTGTTCTTCCATTGAACCCTGAATCCTTTTGAATACTTTCCTTAGTTGGATATGTATTTTTGTTGTAATAATAATTGATTTGTTTTTTATATCGTTTTATTTAAGTAGTGATGTGTTTTAATTTTATGCTTTATTTGTGTTCTATTTAATTGTTACAAGTTAGTGTGATTTTGATAACACATGGAATTTAATTTCAATAAAACATTATATCCATGAAAACAATGACGTGTTACTGCTTTATTTGCAGTTAGACAATACGTTGCCAGATCCATTAAATATGAAATCCCCATAGTTTCAAAATCATTACGCAAAAAATTTTTTTATTATTTTTCTCATACTCAGGAAGGGTTCTTTAATATTGTAGAAAGGAGTTAATCAGTCATTTTTTCAGTACCTTGTATACCTACTTCAAGAGGTCTTAGTAGTAGCAAATGCTAATAAATAAACAAGCGTACCTCAAAACAAATAATATAATTGATATACTACTACATACATTAATAGTAAGTGGATACGCACTTATGTGTTATACATAACATACTAAATAAACTTATGCTTACATAAAATAATGGAAAAGACAAAAGAAAAGTTACACATTATAATTCAGTTGCATACTATATCCGGACAGCATTTTGGGTAAGGCTTGGTTAAATCTGGACCTCCAACTTTGCATCCATTTGGTGCAGAAATAGCTCCGCAGCTGAAACACAATACTTGTTATGCATCTACAGGGTGAATTATCGGTTTTTTACATAAGCGAGTAGCACGTAAAAAAATAATTTCTCAAATATTAGATATAGCCCCCCCCTAATTATTTTAGAAGAAACTGTAACGTCACTGTAGCAAAGTTCTAGATCTTATTGAGTACTGTACAAAACACCCTCACTTTAGCAGTCTGTGTTAAATAGTTTCCAAGATACAAGTGATTTTCTGGTATAGGAAATTAATATTGTAAATGTGGTAATTGTTGTTAACGAATTTCTGATTTACACTGTTAATTTCCTATACCAGAGAATTACCTATATCTTGGAAACTATTAAGCACAGAATGCTAAAGTGAGGGTGTTTTATACAGTACTCGATAAGATCTACAACTTTCCTTTTCCTCTAAAATAATTAGGGGGGGGGGCAATATCTGAGAAATTGTGTTTTTACATGCTGTTCGCTTATGTTACAAAACTGATAATACACCATGTACCTATGTACAGGGTGTAGAACAGTGTTACGCGCAATACAGATTTAAGTGCATTTTTCGTGACCCTAAAATTGTCTCATGTAGTTATTTTACAGCAAAGATCGCAACCTGAAACTAAAGAAAACAAAACATCCGGTTTTGAAAAAATGAGTTATGCTTTGGAAACATTGGAACAGCAATGGCAAAATAATCGCTACCCAAACGTCATTTTTAAGGTAAGATTGCACTGCTTGACGGCGAAGCGAAGACGAAAGCTATAATCCGACGGTACTCCACATACAAGATGTATTTACATAATCATGATTGATAAGTTAGGAAATAAATTGTAAGATTCATTGACAATACACAGAAGCGTCCCTACGGTCGGTCAGCCGGGCGTATGCCCGGGGCCCCGAGAGCTAGTGGGGCCCCGCACCGAGCTACCTTATTTCTAAAAGGATTCTAACACATCTCGAGACTTCACGATAAACAGTAGAGGTGTGTCATAGCATTTTGTTAACGGAAGTACCTACTAGAAATAAAGTTGGTGCATTATTCTAAATCTTCTATTACAGCTACCCCTCGTTACGAGGTTTCTAGTTATATTAGTTACACCCTGTATATTTATTTATTCACTTTCTTATTTACTGGGGGCACCACTCCATATTTGTGCCCGGGGCCTCAAAATCCAAAGGGCGGCGCTGACAATACAGATTCTTAATGGTTGGGCAAACAATAATTTTATTAAAAACACATCGAATTCAATTTTTCAAAATGATGACGCACAAAGCGAATATTTCCACTGTCATTTTGATGTTTTCAAAGTATAACTGATTTTTGACGTTCGACGTTATGATCGTCACAATCAATCGTTTACAATCAAATGCAATCCATAACCAAAAGCATCATTGATTTTTTTGCTTTATATAGCATTCCTGAATAACTTGATTATAAAAAATTAGGGGAGATAATATTAGGGTTTGAAATAAAATGCACGTGAAACTGTATTCTACGTGAAGGGATTCTACACCCTGTATAATAATAATAATATATAATAAAATTACTACAACCCATAACCTAAACCAAGGCCCCAGAAGCTATAAGCTTGTGCGGGAGGGAGGGGGCGATTATTATTATTATGTAGGCCCAATGTGCGGCTGAAGCCGACTTATAGATGGAACAGCGCAAATCCCACATTTGTGTTACAGCTAAGGGAAACTGCAGAAAACCTTAACCAGATCTGCCAGCGACGGGAGTCGAACCCGGGCCGCTTGGGTGAAAGCCCGGCACGCCAGACATTACACTACCAAGGCTGTTTACACCCTGTATACTGCTGTATACTACTATATTCAAAAAATTGGACATCTATCTTAATCATATGATCTTAATAAGTATTAACATTCTTTATACAATGAGCGTGCAGTCGTCAACTGGTTTTACTAGAAGACTAGAAAATTTGTTAGATCATCCAAATGCATTAGTAAAGATTACTTTGCCAGGCAGATTGAAATAAAAAAGAAAGTGAAATAAATTATATACTACCATCTTTAATTTATTGTTACCCGATAAGCCTTCACCTTAAAAATCTTTTGATCTTGTATATAACAAACACAAATAAAAATAATTTATTTTGTAATTAAAGAGCCTATATTGGATGAATAATAAGTTCTAAGTCGCAATTTCGTGAAACCAAAACCAACGTATAATACTAACTGAAAGAGACTAATTCAAAAATACTTTTTGATTGGTATATTATTATTTCTAGTCTATCCATAATCAAATAAATAAATAGTATTCGTCTGTGCAAAACTATTTTGTCTACAATTATAAAAAGTATCATCATTACCTGTAATGGTGTATAGAAGTATCATCTTTACATGACGCTTGGGCACATTCACCCTTTATAGTTTTTTCTTCACCTTTTTCCATTGCTCCTACTTTTTCATGTTTACTAAAACAGTGTCCAGGATGATCTGTAATGCATAGTAGATAATAATAATTATTATTATATTAATGTTATAAAGTACGTAAAGTTAAGAATGCATTCAATACTTACCAACAGTATTATCTGTTAATTCAATACTAGCTGCTCCCAAAGCAACTACAATAATTGCAAAAAAAGTAAGACTAAGCAATATTATCTTCATGGTGCTTTCGAATGTATTAAAAACTAGAGGATTGTTTACGTATTTATACAGCAAATTATGAAAATGAACCGGTTTTAGAGCTAAGCGTATACCTGATCAGTGACGACAATTTCGTCGTAAAATTAAGCATTCTGCATATTTTATTGACTTCAAAAGGAGTTCATTGAATTAAAAACTTTAAAATATTTAATAATTCAAACACAAGAAAAAGATTTATATCAGTAGATAATGAAGAAAAAACCAGTAGGATGTTTTTTGGTTTAAAGAAGAAATTGCAGACTGAAAGTAGGTATAAATATAAGAGACAAGTCGCTAGACCAACATCCCAAAAATATGTTCTATTGTACTCAGTTGATTTCTTCAACTTTGCTCAAGAGAATTATCATAGTATAAGATATTTTTTTGTTAGGAGTGCAGATTGTTATTACAGTGCAGCACAAAAAGTTCTTGGAATAAAATCAAACCATTGCTTTAGGCCGGTTAGTGCTACAACACTCCGAATTTCACAGGTATCAGAGTCCAAAGTACTGTGGCAAATATAAGTTTGAAGAAAAACGACAAAGCCAACATTTAAAGCGAAGTAATTTGTTGCATGTATACAGTCTGTTTGATTTAATGAGTCCCGTTCACTTTATTTTCGGTCAGAAATGTTATAAACGATATATATTATTAACCGGCATAACATTCTCTATGATCTGGTTCAGAGAATTTGGTATTTACTAAATCGGCGTGATAATGATGACGTCTTGAACTTCTTTAAAATTGTATGATAGGTGTTTTTTTTACTGAAATCGATAATGTATTGTGTTCTAAACCTGAATATTATAAAGAATTTTAAGCCATTTAATAGTGTATATGGTTTATACCATTTCTGATCAAAAATAAAGTTGTATAATTAACCTGTATATTTAGAAAATTGGCGGATTGGGAAAATCTTACAGACATGTAAAGGAAACGGTGATGTAAAAATCCATATATATACATCCACATAGATCTTCACGACTTCACATAGTAGCGATATGTAGCCCAAGAGAGAATATACATGTAGGGTCTGACAGAACAACCGTCAAAATCAATAATCGAAAACCGATTAAAAAATATTCAAAGGTTCGATTGGTCACTTGTTTTGATAATTTGTGTCTTCTGTATTATGGTATAAAGTCTTTTCTGCATTAACATAATTATTGTGTAGTGTATCGGGATGTTCTGTTTGGTCGCAGTCCGGACAAAAAATACATTTTTCTAAAATAAAAGTGATACCGAAATGCTGATGATCATCACATTCACATATTATATTCAAAATATTTTTGAATCAATTTAGTTTTGGTTTAGTTCAAACAGGGCCGGCGCTAGCAGTTTCGCCGCCCCGGGCAAAAAGGTAAAATACCGCCCTTTTATAACAAAAATTAAAAGAGATAACCTAAACCCTTCCCACGCTTAGTAGTAAAATTCTGATAAAACGAGAGCAAAAAATTGGTATTAAAAATGTTGAAGTTTTGATTTGGCAAAAATACAAATTTCTTGATTTATGATTTTGGCACTAAATTGAAATTAAGGTTGCACAGAATAAAAGAAAAGACGCAAATCTAGTATATAATTATAAAATGCATATATTAAAAAGATAGTAAAACAAATTATAGAACCACTTATAACAAATTATAGAAACAGCCTTGGTAGTGTAATGTCTGGCGTGCCGGACTTTCACCCAAGCGGCCCGCGATCGACTCCCGGCGCCGGCAGATCTGGTTAAGGCTTTCTGCAGTTTTCCTTAGCTGTGACACAAATGTGGGATTTGCGCTGTTCCATCTGTAAGTCGGCTGCAGCCGCAATTAGGGGCTACGTAATAATAATAATAATCGCCCCCTCCCTCCCGCACAAGCTTATAGCTTCTGGATCCTTGGTTTAGGTTATCGGTTGTAGCAATTATTATTATTATTATTACTACAAATAAAAACCTAATTATTAAAAATACAGTTAAACTTAAAAGTGTTTTTTTCTCACTTTTAATTCTGAGAATTTTTTTGACATCAATTTCTTCAGCTAGCTCATGTTCAATGGCTAATGTTGTCAAGCCATTTAGCCGATCCTCGATAGTTGTAGAGCGTACAAGATTTTTAATTAACTTTAATTTGGAGAAACTTCTTTCTCCACTTGCCACACTTATTGGAAGAGTAAGCAAGATTCTTAAAACTATACCGAGATTTGGAGCAAAATCCATCTTTGAAATGAATTTTAAATTCATTAAATTGGATGGGTAAGCTCAAAATTAGCCGGTATGTCAATTTTGTCGGCGAGTTATCGAGCATCGCAAAGCATTTCATTAAAGGCCGTGTCCGATCTAAGATCCTTGAAAAAATCTTTACAATTTTTCAAGAGTTCCATAGCAGATGGTAAGTCATAGTCTTTTGTCTGCAAGAGCTTACTTATTGGATTGATACAATTTAAGATTTTGTACCAAATTACAATGGAGCATAAGAACTTAAATTGTTTAACACAACTTAATAGTCCAGAAGCCTCAACTCGTATAGAGTTGTCAATCTCCGGATTATTACAAACAGCAAATAAAGCATCGTATATCCCTCCTAATTGATACCTCAGTGGTTTTAATGCATCTATTCGGCTTTCCCAACGAGTATCACTTAGGGGTTTCAAAGTTAGTCCCTGAACATATTTTATTAATATCGTCCATCGAAAAGTTGATGAGGAAAAAAATAGATATATTTTTTGCACCATATTAAAAAAATTGACGGCTTCGAAGGATGCCTTTGCCATGTCATTAACGGGCAAGTTTAATGAGTGGCTACTACATGGGAGGTAAAATGCTCGTAGATTTAACGCTTTTATTCTAGATTGTAGTCCCGATTTATCACCTCTCATGTTGGCCCCATTATCGTAAGGCTGTCCCCTCATATCCTACAAATTCAATCCCAATGTTTCAAGTCTTTTAAGTATTAGAGTTGAGAGTTCAGAGCCCGTCGATCTTTCAACCGGAAGAAAGCCTAAAAAGCTTTCATTAATTTTGATGAAAACCTCATTGGGATTGGATTTGTCAATGGATACATATCTTACTAAGACTGGCATTTCCTCGATCTTGCTGACATCAGGAGTACAATCTAGAATAATTGAATAATATTTAGCTTTTTTAATCTACCTAATAATGTCAGATGTTATATTTTCACTTAAAAGAATAATTATTTCATTTTGAATATCTTTTCCGAGATAGTGGACTTTAACTTCCTTTTTTTTGAGCACTCTGCGGATATGCTCTTCCATGACTGAATCAAACTGAGCAAGTAATTGAATAATTTGTAAAAAATTACGATTACCGAAATCGTAAAGTTTGTCACTTGTACCTCAGAGGGCTAAACAGTTTTGAGCAAGCATTTTTATTGTTGAAACAATTCGTAGAAGCACCTCGTACCAGTAATTTATCTCTGAGGTAATGAGTCTTTGTGAGTGACTGTCAATCGTTTTAGAGTACTGTATTCTTTGACTAAATCCAATCCAAGATTTTTGACTTTGGATATGGTTTTTAGAGGTTTTATGTTGTTTTAAAGTCTCAGCGAGGTGCTTCCAATCTTTAAAACCTTCAGTAGATAGAGAACTTAAAATAGAACCAAAAAGTTTGCAGCAAAAGCAATAAACACAGTTTTTTGCAATTGAATAGACTACCCAGTTACGCATGACTTTTTCACCATTTTTCATGTTTCTCAAATAATGAACTGCGCTAAATCTTCGACCGGTATCATTATACGGAAAACTGTATTTCCTTTAATGGTTGAGGTGCTCCTTCTTTTATCAAAAAATATATTTCGGCTTCTGATAAGCTAGTTGGCCAGGAACCCGGATCTGAATTTATTATCGTAGCAAATGTCTCTTCTTTGGATTTCCCTGGAGTAGGTTCAGTGGATGTCCTTGGAGTAGATTCTTTGGATGTCCCTGGAATAGGCTCCACTTGAGCAATATCGGTAGCTTGACTGGTAATGGATTCATAATTGAATCAGATTTGAATCAGCTTCTAATACGAGGGTGGTTTGATAAGTCAGTGACTTTTTGAATAAAAGATATTTATTTCGGCAAATAAGCGTTTTATTTCTCAACATAGTCTCCTTTTAGCTCGATAAATTTAGTCCAGCGTTTTTCCAATTTTTTATTCCTTCCAAATAATAGGTTTTCTCAAGGCTCTCAAAATAGGCGTTTGCTTCAGTGATGACCTCTTCATTCGACCCAAATCTCTTACAGCCCAGCCATTTCTTCAGGTTTGGAAATGCGGTCGTTTCTACTTCAAATCAATATCGAATCTGTCCAAAAGCTCTGAATAATATTCGACGGTGATCGTTTTACCCTTTTCAAGGTAATCGATGTGAATGATACCGCGTGCATCTCAAAAGACTGTGGCCATCACCTTGTTGGCCGACAGACCCACCTTGGCCTTCTTTGGTGCACGTTCACCCGGAGAAACCCACTGTCTTGATTGTTCCTTAGTATCTGGTGTAGTGTGATGGATCCATGTTTAGTCTACGGTAACGTAACGCCGCAAAACTCGTTCGGATTGCGGCTGAACATCGCCAAACACTCCTTTGAAGTGGTCAAACGGTTGCGCTTATGGTCGAGTGTGAGCAATCGCGGCACCTATCGCGGGGATAGCTTTTTCATGTCCAAATATTCATGTAAAATGTGATGTACCCGCTTAGTTGAGATGCCTACAGCCTCAACCACCTCACGCACTTTCATTCTCCGATCGTCCAATATTATTCCATGGATTTTATCGACGATTTATGGAGTGACGACCTCTTTTGGGCGACCTGAACGTTCGGCGTCACTTGTGCTGGTACGACCATAACGGAACTTAGTAAACCACTTCTTAACCATTGAAATTGATGGTGCAGAGTCCCCATAGTATTTATCAAGCCTTTCCTTGGTTTCCGTGATGGTTTTTTTACGCAAGAAATAATGCTTAATCAGCACACGATATTCACTTTTTCCATTTTCGTTAAAATTCACGAGGTTGTTTGCTTTCAATGGCTGTCAAACACAAACAAAATGGCGCAGCCTTCTCAAAATTTTACAGTAGTTTATTCATAGATGGCAGTTGACGGGAGCAGTGTTGCATTTAAAGTTACTGCGCGGGAAATTCAAAAAGTCACTGACTTATCAAACCACCCTCGTATCTCTGTGTCGTCATCGTTCCTTTTCGTGCCTTGTAGGTAACTTAACGGACTTCCAGCCTGTTTTTGAATTTGAACTTGCTTTTTGACCCTTTTTCTTTTCTCCTGAGCACCCGATAATCTTTTACGTCCATCAGACATTCTATAAACAATTAAGAAAATGTTTCAATAAAAAATAATTGTGTTTTTTTTAAACGAAACAGAGGCGTTTTCGAATGTTTCAAGGCGAGATTTTGTTGGCTTTGTTTAGGGTAAATTGTTAAAAAAACACTTTCTATTCCATTGCTGAGGTTTCGGTTTTAATGAAACCTTATTCAGAGATTCAAGTTTTGATTAAGACCGAAACGTCAGCCATGGAATTGTAAGTGGGTTTTTTTACAATTTACCCTAAACAAAGCCAACAAAATCTTGCCTTGAAATAAGTAAGTAAGGGTACGAAAAAACAAAAGATTTTTCGAATGTTTTTGGAAAGATGCTCCCCTACGAGGGTTAATTTTTACCCCTGACATTTATTTATAGCGAACATGAGTTGAGCGGTACCTTGTCTTTTCTTACTTACCTTTTGATTCTTCTTATGTATTACATATATATATATATATATATATATATATATATATATATATATATATATATATATATATATATATATATATATATATATATATATATATATATATATATATATATATATATATATATATATATATATATATATATATATATATATATATATATATATATATATATATATATATATATATATATATATATATATATATATATATATATATATATATATATATATATATATATATATATATATATATATATATATATATATATATATATATATATATATATATATATATATATATATATATATATATATATATATATATATTGTTGTATTATTTTGTCGTAATTGGGATTTAGCCAAAATTAATGAACATTATATAATCAAACGGTATCATATTGCTTTATTTAAATTAAATACAGCGAGTAATTTCGTTTTTCTAGCTACATAAAGTAAGAAAATATTTTGAGCGCCAACTATTTATTGAACGGTCCTCGTATAACGCATAAATTTTATTTAAATACATGTTTCGAATTTAAAGGTGAATAAGGCTAAGCTATTTAAGCAAGAAACTTTTATTTTTGTTTAAAATATTATCATTTTGTTGATAAAGAAAATACTAAGCTCTGCAGGACATTTGTTTTAAGGTAATTAATGCTAAATTTAATAAGAAATTCGTATAAGTGTGGATTTGATGATGATATTGTATGTTGAGGGAAAATGTGTTAGAATTGATAAGAATTTAAAAGAGTGCCTTTATTTAGAAATAAATAAAATTGTGAGCAGTTGTTTTGAGCCAGTTGTGGCGGGAGTATGTTTTTTGAAAGCCATGCAGGTGCACGTCGCTGAGTGTACACACGCAAAATCAAATTATTCAACATTTTGGCGCCTGCATCGTGGGGCAAAGTAAACATTTTTTGACTTACGTGGTAGGGCATGTTAATAAGGGATGTATTACAACATTTTTGACTCCAACGTGCTAGGGTTAGTAAATTTAAATAAAATTTTTGGTGAATGCATCGTGTAGGGGCAAGTTAGGTTGCAACATGTGTCTACCAGTAATTTGGAGCTTATTGTTTGATTACACAGCATTTTTAGCTACATTTTGTTGAGTCGATTAATTAATGCAACAATTTATTGGAAAGAGAGGAATTAATAGTTAAAAACAAAATTGACTAGATAATGTTTTTAGGAATTTCTGGTCTGGTAGATAAGAGTTTAAAGGAATTTGTTTGTTGAATTTAAAATAAATTTTGGGATTTATAGGACAAATGATAAAATATTTAGATTTCTTTTGTTGAGAATATAAAATATTTATGTAGAATTTACAAAAGGAAAAGGAGTGTTTTTGTTGATAAAGGATAGATACGCTAGGAAAACAGGCAAGGGTTAGGTTATATGACGTCACCCAAGAATATATGCAATATTTTTGAAGAAAAAGAAAAGAAGATAATAAATCGTTGCAGAAAGAAGCTAGAGAGAGAAATAAAAATGGCAGAAGAATTTCCATTCGCCGATATGAGCATAGAAGGATTCGAAGACAAGGAAGGGGAGGAAAAGCTGATTGAAGAGCAGCAATTATCAATAGAAGATAAAATGATGTTAATGTTCGAAGAAATGATGAAAAGAATTGATGGGAATTTTAAAAGAGTTGAAGAAAATTTTAAACGACGACTTGAAGAAAATTCTAAACAATTTAAAGAAAACTTTAAACGAATTGAAGAAAATGAAAAACGAAGTGAGGAGAAAAGGGATTTGGTGATTAAAAAACTGGAGGAAGTTACGATGGAAATTAAAGAAGATAATATGGAAACCCAGGGAAATTTTGAAAGAGCTAGAGAGGATTTTAAAAAAAGTAATGATATAAAGATTCAAGAGAATAAGATAAAAGTAAATCAAGTATTAGAACAAGCAGAAAAAGTTAATGAAGATGTAGAAGATAATAAAATATTAGAAATGACGAAGATAGAAATGAAGGAGGATGGAAAATATGAAATGAAAAAGAAAGAGAGCGAGATGAGAAACAATATGGAAGAAGAAATAAAACAGAGAATTGAAACAGTTAAGGGAGAAGTAGTACAAGGCATAGAAGCAAATGATAAAAAATTTACGAATATAAACAAGGTAGTAGAAGCAGAAAAAAGAATAGGGGATCAAGGAATGGATGTATTGGAAGCGTTTATGATGAAACTAGATTTCGAAAAGAAAGTGATTGGGGTAAGAGGTAAAATATTGAATTGGATAATGCAAGAGTCTGAAGGGGAAACTAGAGGGTTAAACATGATAAGTAGAAATGGACGGTATGAGAATAAAACGAAAGAAGAATTAAAAGATATGGAGGAAGAATTAAGTAAGAAGCTGGAAGAACCAGAACGATACAAGCAAGAGATTTACAACATGTTAAAAGAATATAAAAATTTAGTTATTGATGAAGCCTTGATAGCAAGAAATTTTGTACTCAAGATAGGGAATTTGTTAGGTAGAGTTAAGAAAAAATTAAATAAGAATAGAAACAATAAATAATTATAACATATCAAGTAGGGAACTTGTTAAGTATTTTGTATTTAATAGTTTAGTTAATAGGTGTATATAAAAAGGGGAATAATCAAATTAAATAAGTTGGAAAATTTTAATTATCATATATCAAATGGTGAACTTTTCAATTTATTTCCATATTAAAATCTGTAAATAAGTGTAAAAAGTTGAAGGGGAAAATGTTGTATTATTTTGTCGTAATTGGGATTTAGCCAAAATTAATGAACATTATATAATCAAACGGTATCATATTGCTTTATTTAAATTAAATACAGCGAGTAATTTCGTTTTTCTAGCTACATAAAGTAAGAAAATATTTTGAGCGCCAACTATTTATTGAACGGTCCTCGTATAACGCATAAATTTTATTTAAATACATGTTTCGAATTTAAAGGTGAATAAGGCTAAGCTATTTAAGCAAGAAACTTTTATTTTTGTTTAAAATATTATCATTTTGTTGATAAAGAAAATACTAAGCTCTGCAGGACATTTGTTTTAAGGTAATTAATGCTAAATTTAATAAGAAATTCGTATAAGTGTGGATTTGATGATGATATTGTATGTTGAGGGAAAATGTGTTAGAATTGATAAGAATTTAAAAGAGTGCCTTTATTTAGAAATAAATAAAATTGTGAGCAGTTGTTTTGAGCCAGTTGTGGCGGGAGTATGTTTTTTGAAAGCCATGCAGGTGCACGTCGCTGAGTGTACACACGCAAAATCAAATTATTCAACAATATATATATATATATATATATATATATATATATATATATATATATATATATATATATATATATATATATATATATATATATATATATATATATATATATATATATATATATATATATATATATATATATATATATATATATATATATATATATATATATATATATATATATATATATATATATATATATATATATATATATATATATATATATATATATATATATATATATATATATATATATATATATATATATATATATATATATATATATATATATATATATATATATATATATATATATATATATATATATATATATATATATATATATATATATATATATATATATATATATATATATATATATATATATATATATATATATATATATATATATATATATATATATATATATATATATATATATATATATATATATATATATATATATATATATATATATATATATATATATATATATATATATATATATATATATATATATATATATATATATATATATATATATATATATATATATATATATATATATATATATATATATATATATATGTATTACAGTTTTTTTAAATCGTTTAATTAGATTTAGAATATTTACTGTCAAAGTTACCATAAGCCGAAAAAATATTTTTCTGAACAACTACTTTTTGTTTGGACCCATCGATTTTATTTTTAAAAAACGCACTTTTGCTTATTTCTGTTAGGTAACATGCTCAAAGCAATAATTTTTATTTCGCTCCTATTATCTTCGAAAAAATACGTCGTTGTAAGAAGAGTTATAAACTTTTCAAAACGAGGTGCCACTTGACTCACTTTCTTTATCCAAATAATAGGGGTATAAATTACCCTTCATATGGGTTGATAAATATAAAAAAACAAAATAAAAAGAAAAGTGACTACCTTCAAAATAAAGTCGACGTGTCCGAGCAAAAAGTCAAAATTGAAAGATAACATGCTTAAAAAAATTACTTTTAAATGGCTCATGGCAAATTTAAAATTAAATATATATCAAAAACTATTCAAACAATTTATAAAAAAAATCGACCGTAGTTAGAAGAATTAAGAGCCCTTAAAAACAAGGTGCCATTCGGCCCATATTCCCTATAAGAGGGGTAAAAATTACCCCTCATAGGAGGTGTATCCTACTGCATGAAACACCAAAGTGGCCAAACAATTGACGGATTTGAGCGTTTTTCCAAAAGCATCCTGTAGAAGCTATAAAAATATTTGTTTAGAAAAGCTGCCTATTTTTTAATTATTACCTACTCACCTTACTTTTACAGTAGGTAAGGCGCCCCTTGAGTCCATCCCTTCCCTTTTTATGCAAATGACCCGCGATCTAATTAATATTCAAATGAGGCGTGGTCTAATTAAATGCGCGAATTAATATTCAAATGAGGCGTGGTCTAATTAAATGCGCGAGCGCGAATTAAATGCGCGAATTAAATTAATTGATCTAATTAAATTAATTCACGGTATCAATTACATATCTCCTCTCTCATTTACATATATGATTTCTCATATGCATGGGCGAATTAAATTAATTGATCTAATTAAATTAATTCACGGTATCAATTACATATCTCCTCTCTCATTTACATATATGATTTCTCATATGCATGGGCGAATTAAATTAATTGATCTAATTAAATTAATTCACGGTATCATTTACATATCTCCTCTCTCATTTACATATATGATAGCGCGAATTAAATGCGCGAATTAAATGCGCGAATTAAATTAATTGATCTAATTAAATTAATTCACGGTATCATTTACATATCTCCTCTCTCATTTACATATATAATTTCTCATATGCATGCGTGAACATATCTGCCATTTTGTATCTTTCATTTTCAATTTATCATCTAGGATTTCCCGCCCTTAGATTCAAATTTTTAGTACTACTACTGCCATCTATCGGTGACGTCATATGATCGGTATAGTAGATTTCTATGCGCCTGTTGATAGGCAACCCGCTATATTTTTTATAAAAAACCAATGGAGCCAACAGGATTTGAACCGGGGACCGGTCGAATGGTAGTCAGCCAATGCATCCACTACACCAACGAGGTAATCTATTAAAAGACTGTAAAAGTTGTATTTATTAAATAGATACGCGTCACCGTTAATCTTATACGAACTAAAATTCATATTAAGCATAATTAATCTATATGATTATTTGACAGTTACATCATTAAATGCGCGAATTAATATTCAAATGAGGCGTGGTCTAATTAAATGCGCGAATTAAATTAATTGATCTAATTAAATTAATTCACGGTAACAATTACATATCTCCTCTCTCATTTACATATATGATTTCTCATGGTATCATTAGTGTATCTCCTCTCTCATTTACATAACTGATATCTCATTCTGTACATCTCATTTTTATATATTATTTGCCATCTCTCATCTCTCTCTCATAAATTTATTTTAAAATAAATCAGTCCTATTTGATATTTATCTTCAGGTCATCATGTAATTCTGTGAAAATAATTTAATATGTAGAAACGTAATAATAAAAAATTTATTTTCAACTATACAAAAGTAACTCTTAAGCTACTGTCAATCAACTGTCGGATTAGCTCTGGTGCATTAGACCTGTTTAAATATACGGCATAAACATTTAGTTTGAAAGGAAACAATTAGGGTCGTTATGATTTCATAAAATTTTATTCAAGTGAATCTTCTTAAGAATATAGAACACTGTGAAGCATTATTTTTAAAATTCAAAAACATTATCTATAGCTAAAACTGTTTAAGAAATAACTTTCAAACTAAATGTTTTGCATGAAAATACGTACAAACTAATTAGCCATGTTTCGACATTCTTTAAAACTGCTTTCAAACCATAAATAAACAAACGTTCTTACGAATGACTGACTGAAAGGAATTTAGATTTTCTAAATAATTTGTTAAGAGATTATCATCTTAAAAGCGGCATAAATTATTGTTTTAAATAACAATTACTCACCCTTGTGTTAACCCGTATGCTAAGTATGTCCTAATGGTAAAACTGTAATCAACGAGATCTAATATCATAGTAATATTATATAACAGATTAGGTGACCTAACAAACTCTTTAAAGAAATGTTTATTTACATGTATGAGATAGTATTTAACATAATGTCCTTACATACTGGGTTACGATAGAGACGGGTAATCATACGATCTGTTGAAATGTATGATATATTATAAAATAACGTTTAAATAAGAGTTTACTTTAGATGCTTTCGTATAAATAAACAAACGTTCTTACGAATGACTGAAAGGAATTTAGATTTTCTAAATAATTTGTTAAGAGATTATCATCTTAAAAGAGGCATAAATTATTGTTTTAAATGACAATTACTCACCCTTGTGTTAACATGTATGCTAAGTATGTCCTAATGGTAAAACTGTAATCGACGAGATCTAACATCATAGTAATATTATAACAGATTAGGTGACCTAACAAACTCTTTAAAGAAATGTTTATTTACATGTATGAGATAGTATTTAACATAATGTCCTTACATACTGGGTTACGATAGAGACGGGTAATCATACGAGCTGCTGAAATGTATGATATATTATAAAATAACGTTTAAATAAGAGTTTACTTTAGATGCTACGAATATCTATATGGTGTATAAACAATAAGAACACATATTTAGAAACTGTTTACAAGGTAGTAGATATAACGAAAAAAGGCTAGCATTTGTTCAAAATTACATTACGTCTAGAGGGCGATATGAATATAACTTATAGGATTTAATCAAACTAGAAAAATACCGATATATATTCAGCGTTGAGAAATAATTATACTATGCGTTTAAATGTTTAAGTTCATCATAGCCTGCATCTCCTAAAATATGAGCGTTATACACATGTTTGAAATTCAATTCATCTTGCTTAAAGAGAATAAGTAAGTTAGCGTTGTCCCTAATCAGATGTTTCGGTATCTTTGCATTTGTCTGACCTAAATAAAATGAATCAACATCCTTTATGTCTACTCATGCTAAAATATTATCTAAGTTTTTCCTGTTTGTCACAGATAATATCATCGAAAATGAATACTGAATTAGGTTTCACATCATTAGGGGTGATTACATCATCGTTTTCGCCATATTTAGGTTGAAATAAAGACTTGGCGTATAGGTAGATATTTTCAAATTTTAATTCGTCTTCATTAGTTAGTAGACCTAACAAGACATTAGTTTTACCACAAGAAGAAGGTACATTCAAAATTGCTCTATAGGAAACAGATAAAAGCTTACAATGCTTCTTATCACCATCGGAATATTATCGAGAAACACGATGGTCTAAGTTAAAATTATTGATTTAAAAAGTAATGACCATTACTCATCCTTTGTGTTTCGCCATATTTAAACGTTATTTTACAATACATCATACATTTTCAATAGCTTCGAAATACGCAGATATGTAATAATATACTATATACTCTTGTAGGTTATTCAACGTATCTATAGTAAACTCTTATGATTAAAAATAATCTGTAACCTTATTGTTTACATCCTTAGGTTAGAAACAGTCTTGAAACAACAAAAAAAACGGCTGAGTCCACCCTGTTAGACAAGAAATCAGAGTATGGGCGTGATAAATAAAACATATAAAGTTATTTTACAAACATTTATTTAGTATACATAACATAATACAATATAGACTATAAGTTGTTTTCTATGACGACTGTTGTAGTTCTACGGGTCTCTGAGTCGTCGTATGCCCTCGCAGAAATACTAATACGTATAAAAGTCCGACGACTGACTCAATGGAACTGTACCGGAAGCCCTTTCCTTGTTCAACTCTTCGTTACTATCATAGTTGGTAAACGAGGAACCACATTCATCAATACCCAAATGTATGGTTGAAGTCACATCTTCTTCTTTTTCTTCTTCTGTCTCAATGATATCAGTAGGTCCATTTGCTTCCTTTACCAGAGCTGTCTTTACAACATCTGCGTTATTATGTACGTTTTTTAAATGCCTTTTATAGCTGTCGATACGTGAAAGATATTTGAAGCAATTAGGACACCGGACTTTGATTGATTCGTGAACGCTTTTAATATGTCTTTTTAAGTGGTCACGACGTGAAAAAGTTTTGACACAGCTAGAACACTGGATTCTGTTTGAATCGTGTATGGTTTTTACGTGTCTCTTGCAAGTGAATGGCCTCGCGAAAGACTTGAAGCAAACCGGACACTGTATGTTGCAATCCTGTCGACCAGAGTCATTATTCTTACATACGTCGTTAGCGTGCTGCTCCATTTCGACTAATGAAGGAACAGGAACACTACCCCAGCCTATTTATACTGATCGACCAGCTCAATCGGTTGTTCTCGGTTATAATCGTAAGCGCTCGGAGAAATATGTATGCTCGAGAATGAATCGTAGGTTCCATCCTAAGTGTATAACCCGGAACCGATGTCCGTACATTTTAAATTATCAAACTTACCATATAAACATGAATATTTACTACATTTGCTTTAATTCTTGTTCCCTCCCTACATACCTACCTACCGTAAACAATATGACATATCTGTGTCTAAATACAATGAACGAAAGTACTAGAGGAACTTAATACCTTAGATCACGGCTGTTTCTGGATACGTGATTTCCTCTTACAATATCTATAGTTATGAGAACCTTGAAGACTTAACCTGGAGAAATAAAACATCGTCAGTTTAAAAGAAATAAGTTCTTCGCCATATTTAAACGTTATTTTACAATACATCATACATTTTTCAATAGCTTCGAAATACGCAGATATGTAATAATATACTATATACCCTTGTAGGTTATTCAACGTATCTATAGTAAACTCTTATGATTAATAATAATCTGTAACCTTATTGTTTTTATTACATCACAGGTTAGAGCATACGAATATAATTTAGGTTAGATTAGGTTAGAGCCTACGAATACATTTTTAGGGCAGAACGTAGGGAGCAGAGTAAGTACAAAACAACATACTTTCATACAAGAACGTTTATTGATACGAGTAGTTTCGACGCTACTTAAAACATAATACATAACTTATATATATAATATCTATTAAAATAGTACATTTCGTATACACTAATAATGGTACTACATACCCCACTATAAAGTAAACATGGTAAGTATAACAGCAGTTTAAAAGAATAGATAGTCAATATAACTATATCTAATTATTTTATAAAATACTATGTTAACTAAGAGGTTAGTTTTAGAATTGTCGATTACTAAGACACCCGTTTCTTCTGCCTCCCTTAGTAAATTCATATTGTTAGCTTCTACTTTGTCAACTGTTACTAGAATGCTGTTCTTTAGATCCTTTACCTCGCTCTATGTATCTGTAGTCATTACAATGAAAGTTTGTACTGTTGTGTCGAATTGACGATTTGATTTGAAAATTTAATAATGTAATTTATCGTTTAAACTAACCCTTGTTTACTTCTATATATGTTTAATTATTATGTAATTAGTACATCAAAATATGTTCTTAATATGTTTTCAATTTCCTTATAAAATATAACTATATATCATTGAAATAAAACATTATTAAAATATTAAAAAATAATTTTATTTTATCACGTCCTAAATATTTACACGACTGATCACGTTTCTCGTCAGCTTCTTTTCAAACAATTGCAGTCGTTTATCATAAACCTAATGGTGAGCCTGTATTATTCGTATTACGATATGGATATATTATTCAATTTTCATATCTTTTGCTAACCCTACATAACCTAAGCTTTACATAGCTTTAGGCATGTTTTATATTTCGTATTTAAACACATAAGACGACATATCTGAATGATATATTAAATAAAAATAAATTGCTACTAAACGTAAGCTAGACTTGAATGATATCGATCGATATGCTATAATATGTATAGCTTAAATGCTAGATTAGTGAAGGAACATACAGTGAAGAGTGTTTTGGGAAAACCTTAATGTAGCTGCTGAGCTCTGCTAACCAGCTTCACTTATAGGTACACTATCTATTTAGCTGATTCAATAAAAATTTCGTTATTTAAAAATTCCTAACATTTATCTGTTTTAGAATATTCAAAGGCAGTATATGACAATAAATTATCGTGAGACTCCTGATCTATACAAAACGTCTTATATAAAATTAGAGATAAAAAAAAAATTAAACCTATGACATATGGTGAAAATGCAAATATTCAATAATTCTAACCCCAATTTTTCTACTTTTCTAGACGTAATGTAATTTTGAACAGATTTTAACCCTTTTCGTTATATCTACTACCATTGTAAGCGATTTCTACATATACGTTCTTATTGTTTATACACCATATAGATATTCGTAGCATCTAAAGTAAACTCTTATTTAAACGTTATTTTACAATATATCATACATTTCAGCAACTCGTATGATTATCCCTCTATATCGTAACCCAGTATGTAAGGACATTATGTTAAATACTATCTCATACATGTAAATAATTACAACAACAAAATAGAAAAGTATACTTGAGGGTAAGAAAGAAGTCCTGGACGCGGCTATCTATAACATATGTCATATGTTTTTGTAATACGTCTTTATAACTTTGAAACTCTACGTGATTTCCTCTTACAATATCTCTAGTTATGAGAACCTTGAAGACTTAACCTGGAAAAATAAAACAGATAAATATTTTACTTTTTATTGAAACTAGTTAACTTATATTCTAACATGTAAATAGTTACAACAACAAAATAGAAAAGTATACTTGAGGGTAAGAAAGAAGTCCTGGACGCGGCTATCTATAACATATGTCATATGTTTGTAATACGTCTTTATAACTTTGAAACTTTACGTGATTTCCTCTTATAATATCTCTAGTTATGAGAACCTTGAAGACTTAACCTGGAGAAATAAAACAGATAAATATTTTACTTTTTATTGAAACTAGTTAACTTATATTCTAACACAAATATACAACAACAAAATAGAAAAGTATACTTGAGGGTAACATTTTGTATAACCATTATCTTTTATTCTATAATACCTTCTTCTTTAAGCTCAGAAATAATTGAAATAATCTCATCCTAGTTTTCTAAACTACTGCTACCCCTCTGTTTTAAGGTATACAGTAGACGAAGCTTATCGACAACTTGATTCCAATACGGCGTTTTGTTTTTGGAAATTGAAATTGGTAGCTTGAGGTTAGAGCCTACGAATACATTTTTAGGATAGAACGTAGGGAGCAGAGTAAGTATAAAACAACATACTTTCATACAAGAACGTTTATTAATACGAGTAGTTTCGATGCTACTTAAAACATAATACATAACTTAAATATATAATATCTATTAAAATAGACCAGACCAGACCAGACCAGACCAGACTAGACTAGACTATATCCCTTCACCCTTCTCCCTTCTCCCTTCTCCCTTCTCCCTTCTCCCTTCTCCCTTCTCCCTTCTCCCTTCTCCCTTCAACCTTAACCCTTCGGTCAGAACGTGAAGTTTTTGGAATGTTAATGACGATTTTGTAAGTAGCTACAATGGTCTAACCTAATAAATATTTTATGAACTAATCTTAATAGAGATTTTTTGTAAGTAGCTACATGCTCTAACCTAATAAATGCTTTATGAACTAATCTTAATAGAGATTCTTGAATCTTTGCAACAACCGGGGTCTAAAATCTATAACCTTAATATAATTTTTTAGGGGTCTAACCTAGATTGCTTCATTTAATTTAATCATTTATATTAATATTATATTGATTTATCATGCAATTTTGGGTTTTAAAGTAAAGTAAAGAAGAATTAATGTTTTTTATCACAGAATTTTGAAATAAACTTCTAAACTTTGTATTCATCGTTTTGTTCCGAGCTATCTCAATTTCAAAATCAAGACTACAGCTATGCTGTTTTTCTTTACGGCGCCAATCTTACAAACAAATAGTTTCTAAAACGATTTGATTATAACACCCTCTATTAATCTGACCTGACTACTAAAAACTTCTAACTTTAGATGTTTTAAAGATTACATCTTCAGTTTCTACAATTGAATTTCTATAATAATTAGATTCAGCCGCTAATTTTAAAATATCAAGTAAGCTCTATTATATTACAGACGGTATAATTGTTCATGATTTTACTGTCTATCATCTATAGTCTAGTCTAGTCTGGTCTGGTCTGGTCTGGTCTGGTCTATTTTAATAGATATTATATATTTAAGTTATGTATTATGTTTTAAGTAGCATCGAAACTACTCGTATTAATAAACGTTCTTGTATGAAAGTATGTTGTTTTATACTTACTCTGCTCCCTACGTTCTATCCTAAAAATGTATTCGTAGGCTCTAACCTCAAGCTACCAATTTCAATTTCCAAAAACAAAACTCCGTATTGGAATCAAGTTGTCGATAAGCTTCGTCTACTGTATACCTTAAAACAGAGGGGTAGCAGTAGTTTAGAAAACTAGGATGAGATTATTTCAATTATTTCTGAGCTTAAAGAAGAAGGTATTATAGAATAAAAGATAATGGTTATACAAAATGTTACCCTCAAGTATACTTTTCTATTTTGTTGTTGTATATTTGTGTTAGAATATAAGTTGTCTAGTTTCAAATATGTATGTTAGAATATAAGTTAACTAGTTTCAATAAAAAGTAAAATATTTATCTGTTTTATTTCTCCAGGTTAAGTCTTCAAGGTTCTCATAACTAGAGATATTATAAGAGGAAATCACGTAAAGTTTCAAAGTTATAAAGACGTATTACAAACATATGACATATGTTATAGATAGCCGCGTCCAGGACTTCTTTCTTACCCTCAAGTATACTTTTCTATTTTGTTGTTGTAACTATTTACATGTTAGAATATAAGTTAACTAGTTTCAATAAAAAGTAAAATATTTATCTGTTTTATTTTTCCAGGTTAAGTCTTCAAGGTTCTCATAACTAGAGATATTGTAAGAGGAAATCACGTAGAGTTTCAAAGTTATAAAGACGTATTACAAAAACATATGACATATGTTATAGATAGCCGCGTCCAGGACTTCTTTCTTACCCTCAAGTATACTTTTCTATTTTGTTGTTGTAACTATTTACATGTATGAGATAGTATTTAACATAATGTCCTTACATACTGGGTTACGATATAGAGGGATAATCATACGAGTTGCTGAAATGTATGATATATTGTAAAATAACGTTTAAATAAGAGTTTACTTTAGATGCTACGAATATCTATATGGTGTATAAACAATAAGAACGTATATGTAGAAATCGCTTACAATGGTAGTAGATATAACGAAAAGGGTTAAAATCTGTTCAAAATTACATTACGTCTAGAAAAGTAGAAAAATTGGGGTTAGAATTATTGAATATTTGCATTTTCACCATATGTCATAGGTTTAATTTTTTTTTTATCTCTAATTTTATATAAGACGTTTTGTATAGATCAGGAGTCTCACGATAATTTATTGTCATATACTGCCTTTGAATATTCTAAAACAGATAAATGTTAGGAATTTTTAAATAACGAAATTTTTATTGAATCAGCTAAATAGATAGTGTACCTATAAGTGAAGCTGGTTAGCAGAGCTCAGCAGCTACATTAAGGTTTTCCCAAAACACTCTTCACTGTATGTTCCTTCACTAATCTAGCATTTAAGCTATACATATTATAGCATATCGATCGATATCATTCAAGTCTAGCTTACGTTTAGTAGCAATTTATTTTTATTTAATATATCATTCAGATATGTCGTCTTATGTGTTTAAATACGAAATATAAAACATGCCTAAAGCTATGTAAAGCTTAGGT
This sequence comes from Agrypnus murinus, assembly GCA_929113105.1. Lineage (NCBI taxonomy): Eukaryota > Metazoa > Arthropoda > Insecta > Coleoptera > Elateridae > Agrypnus > Agrypnus murinus. The sequence continues at coordinate 96,538,191 of OV816026.1, forward strand.
TATGTAGGGTTAGCAAAAGATATGAAAATTGAATAATATATCCATATCGTAATACGAATAATACAGGCTCACCATTAGGTTTATGATAAACGACTGCAATTGTTTGAAAAGAAGCTGACGAGAAACGTGATCAGTCGTGTAAATATTTAGGACGTGATAAAATAAAATTATTTTTTAATATTTTAATAATGTTTTATTTCAATGATATATAGTTATATTTTATAAGGAAATTGAAAACATATTAAGAACATATTTTGATGTACTAATTACATAATAATTAAACATATATAGAAGTAAACAAGGGTTAGTTTAAACGATAAATTACATTATTAAATTTTCAAATCAAATCGTCAATTCGACACAACAGTACAAACTTTCATTGTAATGACTACAGATACATAGAGCGAGGTAAAGGATCTAAAGAACAGCATTCTAGTAACAGTTGACAAAGTAGAAGCTAACAATATGAATTTACTAAGGGAGGCAGAAGAAACGGGTGTCTTAGTAATCGACAATTCTAAAACTAACCTCTTAGTTAACATAGTATTTTATAAAATAATTAGATATAGTTATATTGACTATCTATTCTTTTAAACTGCTGTTATACTTACCATGTTTACTTTATAGTGGGGTATGTAGTACCATTATTAGTGTATACGAAATGTACTATTTTAATAGATATTATATATATAAGTTATGTATTATGTTTTAAGTAGCGTCGAAACTACTCGTATCAATAAACGTTCTTGTATGAAAGTATGTTGTTTTGTACTTACTCTGCTCCCTACGTTCTGCCCTAAAAATGTATTCGTAGGCTCTAACCTAATCTAACCTAAATTATATTCGTATGCTCTAACCTGTGATGTAATAAAAACAATAAGGTTACAGATTATTATTAATCATAAGAGTTTACTATAGATACGTTGAATAACCTACAAGGGTATATAGTATATTATTACATATCTGCGTATTTCGAAGCTATTGAAAAATGTATGATGTGTTGTAAAATAACGTTTAAATATGGCGACGAACTTATTTCTTTTAAACTGACGATGTTTTATTTCTCCAGGTTAAGTCTTCAAGGTTCTCATAACTATAGATATTGTAAGAGGAAATCACGTATCCAGAAACAGCCGTGATCTAAGGTATTAAGTTCCTCTAGTACTTTCGTTCATTGTATTTAGACACAGATATGTCATATTGTTTACGGTAGGTAGGTATGTAGGGAGGGAACAAGAATTAAAGCAAATGTAGTAAATATTCATGTTTATATGGTAAGTTTGATAATTTAAAATGTACGGACATCGGTTCCGGGTTATACACTTAGGATGGAACCTACGATTCATTCTCGAGCATACATATTGCTCCGAGCGCTTACGATTATAACCGAGAACAACCGATTGAGCTGGTCGATCAGTATAAATAGGCTGGGGTAGTGTTCCTGTTCCTTCATTAGTCGAAATGGAGCAGCACGCTAACGACGTATGTAAGAATAATGACTCTGGTCGACAGGATTGCAACATACAGTGTCCGGTTTGCTTCAAGTCTTTCGCGAGTCCATTCACTTGCAAGAGACACGTAAAAACCATACACGATTCAAACAGAATCCAGTGTTCTAGCTGTGTCAAAACTTTTTCACGTCGTGACCACTTAAAAAGACATATTAAAAGCGTTCACGAATCAATCAAAGTCCGGTGTTCTAATTGCTTCAAATATCTTTCACGTATCGACAGCTATAAAAGGCATTTAAAAAACGTACATAATAACGCAGATGTTGTAAAGACAGCTCTGGTAAAGGAAGCAAATGGACCTACTGATATCATTGAGACAGAAGAAGAAAAAGAAGAAGATGTGACTTCAACCATACATTTGGGTATTGATGAATGTGGTTCCTCGTTTACCAACTATGATAGTAACGAAGAGTTGAACAAGGAAAGGGCTTCCGGTACAGTTCCATTGAGTCAGTCGTCGGACTTTTATACGTATTAGTATTTCTGCGAGGACATACGACGACTCAGAGACCCGTAGAACTACAACAGTCGTCATAGAAAACAACTTATAATCTATATTGTATTATGTTATGTATACTAAATAAATGTTTGTAAAATAACTTTATATGTTTTATTTATCACGCCCATACTCTGATTTCTTGTCTAACAGGGTGGACTCAGCCGTTTTTTTTTTGTTTCAAGACTGTTTCTAACCTAAGGATGTAAACAATAAGGTTACAGATTATTTTTAATCATAAGAGTTTACTATAGATACGTTGAATAACCTACAAGAGTATATAGTATATTATTACATATCTGCGTATTTCGAAGCTATTGAAAATGTATGATGTATTGTAAAATAACGTTTAAATATGGCGAAACACAAAGGATGAGTAATGGTCATTACTTTTTAAATCAATAATTTTAACTTAGACCATCGTGTTTCTCGATAATATTCCGATGGTGATAAGAAGCATTGTAAGCTTTTATCTGTTTCCTATAGAGCAATTTTGAATGTACCTTCTTCTTGTGGTAAAACTAATGTCTTGTTAGGTCTACTAACTAATGAAGACGAATTAAAATTTGAAAATATCTACCTATACGCCAAGTCTTTATTTCAACCTAAATATGGCGAAAACGATGATGTAATCACCCCTAATGATGTGAAACCTAATTCAGTATTCATTTTCGATGATATTATCTGTGACAAACAGGAAAAACTTAGATAATATTTTAGCATGAGTAGACATAAAGGATGTTGATTCATTTTATTTAGGTCAGACAAATGCAAAGATACCGAAACATCTGATTAGGGACAACGCTAACTTACTTATTCTCTTTAAGCAAGATGAATTGAATTTCAAACATGTGTATAACGCTCATATTTTAGGAGATGCAGGCTATGATGAACTTAAACCTTTAAACGCATAGTATAATTATTTCTCAACGCTGAATATATATCGGTATTTTTCTAGTTTGATTAAATCCTATAAGTTATATTCATATCGCCCTCTAGACGTAATGTAATTTTGAACAAATGCTAGCCTTTTTTCGTTATATCTACTACCTTGTAAACAGTTTCTAAATATGTGTTCTTATTGTTTATACACCATATAGATATTCGTAGCATCTAAAGTAAACTCTTATTTAAACGTTATTTTATAATATATCATACATTTCAGCAGCTCGTATGATTACCCGTCTCTATCGTAACCCAGTATGTAAGGACATTATGTTAAATACTATCTCATACATGTAAATAAACATTTCTTTAAAGAGTTTGTTAGGTCACCTAATCTGTTATAATATTACTATGATGTTAGATCTCGTCGATTACAGTTTTACCATTAGGACATACTTAGCATACATGTTAACACAAGGGTGAGTAATTGTCATTTAAAACAATAATTTATGCCTCTTTTAAGATGATAATCTCTTAACAAATTATTTAGAAAATCTAAATTCCTTTCAGTCATTCGTAAGAACGTTTGTTTATTTATACGAAAGCATCTAAAGTAAACTCTTATTTAAACGTTATTTTATAATATATCATACATTTCAACAGATCGTATGATTACCCGTCTCTATCGTAACCCAGTATGTAAGGACATTATGTTAAATACTATCTCATACATGTAAATAAACATTTCTTTAAAGAGTTTGTTAGGTCACCTAATCTGTTATATAATATTACTATGATATTAGATCTCGTTGATTACAGTTTTACCATTAGGACATACTTAGCATACGGGTTAACACAAGGGTGAGTAATTGTTATTTAAAACAATAATTTATGCCGCTTTTAAGATGATAATCTCTTAACAAATTATTTAGAAAATCTAAATTCCTTTCAGTCAGTCATTCGTAAGAACGTTTGTTTATTTATGGTTTGAAAGCAGTTTTAAAGAATGTCGAAACATGGCTAATTAGTTTGTACGTATTTTCATGCAAAACATTTAGTTTGAAAGTTATTTCTTAAACAGTTTTAGCTATAGATAATGTTTTTGAATTTTAAAAATAATGCTTCACAGTGTTCTATATTCTTAAGAAGATTCACTTGAATAAAATTTTATGAAATCATAACGACCCTAATTGTTTCCTTTCAAACTAAATGTTTATGCCGTATATTTAAACAGGTCTAATGCACCAGAGCTAATCCGACAGTTGATTGACAGTAGCTTAAGAGTTACTTTTGTATAGTTGAAAATAAATTTTTTATTATTACGTTTCTACATATTAAATTATTTTCACAGAATTACATGATGACCTGAAGATAAATATCAAATAGGACTGATTTATTTTAAAATAAATTTATGAGAGAGAGATGAGAGATGGCAAATAATATATAAAAATGAGATGTACAGAATGAGATATCAGTTATGTAAATGAGAGAGGAGATACACTAATGATACCATGAGAAATCATATATGTAAATGAGAGAGGAGATATGTAATTGTTACCGTGAATTAATTTAATTAGATCAATTAATTTAATTCGCGCATTTAATTAGACCACGCCTCATTTGAATATTAATTCGCGCATTTAATGATGTAACTGTCAAATAATCATATAGATTAATTATGCTTAATATGAATTTTAGTTCGTATAAGATTAACGGTGACGCGTATCTATTTAATAAATACAACTTTTACAGTCTTTTAATAGATTACCTCGTTGGTGTAGTGGATGCATTGGCTGACTACCATTCGACCGGTCCCCGGTTCAAATCCTGTTGGTTCCATTGGTTTTTTATAAAAAATATAGCGGGTTGCCTATCAACAGGCGCATAGAAATCTACTATACCGATCATATGACGTCACCGATAGATGGCAGTAGTAGTACTAAAAATTTGAATCTAAGGGCGGGAAATCCTAGATGATAAATTGAAAATGAAAGATACAAAATGGCAGATATGTTCACGCATGCATATGAGAAATTATATATGTAAATGAGAGAGGAGATATGTAAATGATACCGTGAATTAATTTAATTAGATCAATTAATTTAATTCGCGCATTTAATTCGCGCATTTAATTCGCGCTATCATATATGTAAATGAGAGAGGAGATATGTAAATGATACCGTGAATTAATTTAATTAGATCAATTAATTTAATTCGCCCATGCATATGAGAAATCATATATGTAAATGAGAGAGGAGATATGTAATTGATACCGTGAATTAATTTAATTAGATCAATTAATTTAATTCGCCCATGCATATGAGAAATCATATATGTAAATGAGAGAGGAGATATGTAATTGATACCGTGAATTAATTTAATTAGATCAATTAATTTAATTCGCCCATGCATATGAGAAATCATATATGTAAATGAGAGAGGAGATATGTAATTGATACCGTGAATTAATTTAATTAGATCAATTAATTTAATTCGCGCATTTAATTCGCGCATTTAATTCGCGCATTTAATTAGACCACGCCTCATTTGAATATTAATTAGATCGCGGGTCATTTGCATAAAAAGGGTGGGGATGGACTCAAAGGGGGCAATACCTACTTTTTACAACACACTTTATGACACAATTTTCAAAAACTCACGGCAAATAATAATTGTATGTAACGCACTCTACTTCACTAGTAACCAACCTGTAAGACAATTATTCCATAAATAAAACAATCGAACTGCCTCTGTTCCTTTTATAATAGTAGCGTGGAAATCGCGTCACAGCTTGTCATGATTGGTTTTTCGCGACCCCATACGCATACATGTTCCGACAAATTATCACGGTAGAAAATTGTTTTACAGCACTTTGTATGTGCCATGATCCAAGTTCTTTTCTATGTTTTGTATTTGCTTACCTATTTTTTTTCTATAAATAATATATTTGTAACTAGGGCTGTACGATTATGGAAATCAATAATAATTAAAAAGCAATCGATTAAATTGATTGATTAATAAATCGATTATTATGCATAGAATCACATTACATTTATATACTGGAATAATGTACACCGTATGAAAGCTTGTGAGATCAGCTTTAAAATGATACCAAGATTATTGCAGTAGGAAGAATATTGACTGATTTACACAAGTTTAGATATTCAAATACCTCAATTACACAGTCGAAAAATGCTAAAAAAGCCAATATTTCAAAAAATCATAACTAGGTTAAATTTCATCTAAAAATTCTGCACTAGCAATCTGAAAAAAATATGAGCAAAATCTGAGATCGAGCAGGAATCACCTATTTTTTAGATGATTTCACACGGAATGACTCTTATCGTAGTAGAAAGTCAATTTTTGTATTAAGTTTATATTTTACTCAGACTTGAAATCTTTTGCAATGTCTTCAGTACTAGAGCAATGGAAAACGTAATATGTTTAAAATGCCCACCCGGGTGGGGGGGGAGGTTGAAACTCCCAATTTAACAATTCTGGAATTTCTCAAATTGAGCGAAGCTCATGTTGGGGGGAGGGTCGCTGATTATAAATCCAATAAGACATTAAGAAATTCAAAATGGCGGATTCAAAATGGCGGCCTGTCATATTGAAAATGCGATTTAGGCCGTTTCTATTTATTGGAGTGTTTGGAATGTGATTTTGTAGAGGTATATATTATTTTGGTTACCTTATTATGTAACAACATGAATAATTTCGCTCAATTTGGTTGAAAACTTCCTAAGGTATTAAGTTGGGGATGTGAAAGGGAGATTTACCTGCTGACTTTCGATACTTTTTAAATAAGACTTCTACATACAAATTCTTGATCTCCTTCTCAGTATTTTATATATTTTTCACACCAAATATAAAAAATACAAATCTAAAGTATTTATTAATAAAAAGTAGTAGTAGTATTAATTTAGCCCAGAAAAATTATTATTCTCACAATTTTTTAAACCAAAGCTCAAAACGTTTGCTGTTTTTACAAAAATATTCAAACTTCATGCATAAAGCGCGATTTATAAAAAGTATTTAAAGAACCATCGAATGCTTGATATTTAGATATGAGCAGGAAAACAACCCACCAAATAAGAAATCATAAACCAGATAATAGTAATAATAATAATTACTACAACCCATTACCTGGCGAACCAGGCCCTAGAAGTATAAAACTGGGAGGGAGGGGGCGATTACTATTATTATTACGCAGGCCCATCGTACGGCTGCAGCCGACTTACAGATAGTGTAGTACAAATCCTACATTTGTGTTACAGCATAGGAAAACTGCAGAAAACCTTAACCAGATCTTCCGCTACGGTAGTCGATCCCGGGCCGCTTGGGTCTAGCAGGAAGTCTAGCACGCTAGTCAGTATACCATCAAGGCTATTGATAATAATCAATAAACACCATCATTTTTATTCAGCACGAAACAAGAAGACTTCAGGTAGATTTCCGTCAATGGACGAAACGCGATATGTAAAACAAGATATCACCCTTGGATGAACTGCAATTGAAAATATAGAATATACCTTGCGTCCCATTTAAGAGTGTGAGTGTGTGACATCTTTATATCTTTTTTAGTTTTTATCCGATTTGAACCAGATCTATCCTTAAAGGTATAACACATTATGGTCTACTTATGATCAGAAAATAAGAGACCATAAACATCCACTTTCGATACTACCAAAACATATTATAATTTTCTTAATATCAATTAATTTCCAGAGAATGCTGGATAATTGCTTTATTCTGCCATCGATTACGATACTGTCAAATTGAAGAAAAGGCATATTTCGAACATTTGTTTAAATAATAGTATATTATGTATTAAGGGCTTAATTGAGTGTGTTAGAGCCCGTAGAGTCAGTTAGCGCCTGAGGCGAAAGCCGAAGACGCTAAGACGATAAAACACTAATTAAGCCCGAAATGCATACGTTAGTTTATGTCCGGCCTAAGTTTAAATTAATATTTAATTTTAAAATAAAAATAATTTAAAAAGTGCAAAACTTCAAGTAGGTAGGTGCAGTGATAAAACTTTAAGTAGGTAGGTGCAATGGTATATAATTGCTGTTGTTACTATGGAGACGGCGTAAACAAGGGTAACTATTTTTCTAGCGGGCTTTAAAAAGTTTTAGAGCCCTAGAGCACTAATTTAGCAACTTACGCTCTAAAAACAGGTCACTAAATAGGTCATAATCGTCCGACCGTCATAAAAAACGATTATGTACTTAGTCTTACTTAATTTTGAAAATGTAAATGTAATAGGCCCTAAAATCTAGTTCTGAAAATGATTCGACTTTCCTAGATTACCTAATGATTCTACTAGTCTTGGCATAGGCATATAGCTTTATTTTTAAGCATTTCTACTCTGTCTTGTTGAAGTATTGCCGTATGGCTGTAGGGAATGGGGTATTTCTTTTTCGATACTAGTAAAACGTTTCTCGTATCTATGTCATGCTTAACATCAACAGCACTTGAAAATCCTGCTTCACCTTTTTCAAATATAACTATCTTTATAGTTTGCGAACAGTTGTAGAATTAATCTTCTTTTTGGTTCTTCTAAATGAGATAAATCAAAGTTTTCACTGAAATTTTTGTTTTTCATTGTTATTGAAGATTGGAAGTAAACTGTAAGTTTAAAAATATCCCCAGAAGTTATTACTTCTGCTGAAGCTATTTCTTGATTCTTATGGAGGGTAGTGTTCTTACATATCAAATTTGATATTCGTATTTGAATAACAGGTAGATTACTTTGTTACAATATTTCATTAATGAGTGAATTTGTATTTGGATTTAGTAGCAAAAGCTCGCCTTTAATTCCTTTTTTTACTTTTTAGAAATGTTTGATTCTGAGTAAGCTTGAATAAGTGTATCTTTTATTAAAGTTGTTGAGGTGCGTATTTTCAGTGCTACTGTTTGGAATTATTAAAATTTCTTCCTTCCTTCCTCAAAGGTTTTTGTAAAATGTAAATGTAAGTTTTTTATATGGTATTCAAGAACATTTAATTGTTTATAATTGTCCAGCTCATAAATCAGGTAGAGTTACAGCGTACATTGTACAAAATACTGAAAAACGGGTGATTACTATTTTTTGTATCGTTCCTTATCGAATGATCGCAACTGTACTTCCATATAATCTATAAAGAAATAGGCAACTTCCTAAATTGTATGCAATTTTGCTTAATAACCTAGTATTAATAAAATCAAAATAAAAAGCAGCATTGCCAATCTCAGTTCTCCTCATTGAGTAGGATAACGCACTGTCTTTGTCTAATTATAAGTGCGAAGTTGACATGTATAATGTCTATATCTATCCGTGTGTGTGCATGTTTCTTCTTTTTATTTTTGTCAATTATTTTTGTCTTATTGTGAATTCTTTGCCTTTATCTATAATTTCCCAGAAGAGAGTATCGTTGCTGATGTATCCATTTTCAATAATGGTTATTTAGGGAATAGTGTCTGTATTATTTATTTTAGTGACTCCATTATAATCATAATTATTATTTTTATTTTTATTAACTGCTTCATATTTTTTAGTTATGATCACATTATTCTGCGTCGTTATGGCATATTCTATTAATTTCCCTTTCTTTGATTTGGTTCCCTCTTGTGAACGTTGCAAAAATTCTATTCTTTCATATAAATCATTTATTTTGATTCGATAGTCCCACATTCCTAGGAAATTTTCCCAGTTAATAATTTCCTTTGATAATGTGCCATTGTGCCATTAGGCAGGAAGTCGCTATTGCACTCAAACTATCTGAGCGAAGAAAATCTATCCAGATTACAACAAGATTTGTTGACCTATGCCGAAATGTTTTATTATTTATATTGCTGTGATCTTTGAAGATAAAATAAAATACAATATGTCTACCGTTCCAAATATAAACATAAATTATATACGGTGGATTGAAATGAGAATACACCACAGATATTTTTCTTTATTCCTCTCAGCTAGCTCAGGTTTACTCAGTAAAGCATAAATTATTTGAATTACGAGACTCTTATTTACTTTTATGCCTGGAAAGTAAGAAAAACTTATATCGTAAGCACTAAAGCTCCTGCAAGCTGGACAACTGCTACTAAACTCTGAATTCAAAAGAAAAAAGCGCTGGATGCTTGTATTAACATCAATTAAACACATATATAAAATTGAAAACACATAAACTTTATTTAACGAACAAAATAAAAATTCAAATGGAAAGTCAAAGTAAAAAAAATGTTATTCAAAATAATACAGTTGATAATTGAAAAACACTTCTCAGGTTTGCTCAAACGTTAGAAATAATTGTAGTGACCTGACATAGGATCAGTACGGTCATCCGTTTGAACAGACCAACACAAATGAAATTTATTTATAAATAAAAATATTCATCAAATGTAAATAAATTTTATATAAAAGAAATTTAGTTGTTTTATTTACTTCAAATCAAATGAATTCTCAAAAGAACTTAATAAACTAAAACCAAATAGTTTTATATTTGAGGATGAATTTTACAAGTTAATTATTATTCATGAAATTAAAAAGAATCATTCATTATAACCAACCTTGTATATTACGATATATTTTCCCCTTTTTAAAAAGTTAATCCTTTTTATTGGTAACACTGCGATGAAACCAATCAGCTGACTTCTTGTTTATAAAATATCGTCGATACGTAGATCGATGTCAAAAAATAAATTCAATCAGAATTTATTTAAACAATCACTTTCACTTTCAATAATTGTTGCACAATAATTAAATCTTCTTTTAATCCTTTTAAAAATGTTCAGGTAACACTTTAATTTATTTTAACTTTGTTTCATATATGACATTTGAAATATAACCTCAAATTTACAGATTTTATCCGGAGCCGGGCATAGATTCTGCCTTGTACGTTTTATCGACTGACTTTGTTACAATTTGCCCCAGCTTATATAGTTTATGCCAGAACAAAAGAAAACTATGACATTTTTTCAAAACAATGAAACATCGATTAAGCTCGTGACGTCACCGATCCGTCACAGCTGTTCTGGATTATTACTAATCCTAAATCTTATATTACAGAATTGTAGCCCTTGAAACGAAGATCAAAAAAGTATTCATTGTCCCAAAATGTATCGTAACGAAGATATTCAAGAAAAACGATTGACAATGTACATATCTCGTTACGATCTAATTACATATAAAGTTCAACAAATCAAGGTTCATCCTTTACAAACTAGTTACATGATACATGACACAGGTAATACAAATAATTTCTCCATAGAAACATCTTTACAATTTACTATAAACATAATTTTTTTAGAGTACGAACACCAATTAATGCATATACAAGTGCCAGCTTAAATATTAAGTCAATGTTTATCAATTTATGCTCAAAATGTCCAGCATACAATGCTCTAAGCACTTACATCAAAACAATGGTGAGGAAAAACAGGATAAGAGCCATATCAACACAAACGACAGGATTTAATACCTTCATTAATTGAAGTGATTAGAAATCTTATAAACAAATTCAAAAATTAATTGTATTGTATAAGTCACAACAAGATTGACCTAATTAATCTATTTTCAGCTAATTAGCAACATAAACTTGATCTGGCATCCTGGAAAATAGAAAAATCTATCTAACGTTAAACATCGTAAACTGTAAAATTTGAATATGGAAATTACTTCTCCCTAACAAATGAGGAAACCGTCCCAAATGTAACTTGGGTTGCATAAACATAATTATGATCAAGCAATCTAATTAAATGATATCCTTTTTCTGAAAATGAAACCTATTATTATTATGCATAAGAAAGCTAGGTTATGTTTGCATGAAATTTTTAATCTTAATTTTTAATTTAAGTATAAATGAATCTAACTATGGTCCTATGTATAGCCTTTATATTAATTATGCCCATGGCATAGCATGCCCTCTTTTAATTTAAATCTAATATAAAAATATTTGTGTTAACGTTTCCGTTCCGTTGTTGGTAAAATTTTCAATACAGTGATTTGACAACACCGCAATATCTTAAAGATTATAAGAATTGTTACAATTTATTAACATATAATAAAAAACCAGCCAAATGTTGTTTATATGTACAATAATTTATTTTAAATTAGAAATGTTTTGCATCGTTATCAATACATTAATATCACGCAAGATTATATGCATGACTCAGATATATATATATATATATAAATAAAGAAAATAAATACGCATCACTATTTTACACAGCATGATGATTCATGAATCATATAAACATTCTATATAAGGGCAGCAATCAGGGTACGGTTTTGACAAATCTTCAGAAAAAACTACGCAATGTTTCTTCGGTATTTTCCATTTACCACAACTGAAACAGTATCCCAAAAATAAGAATATAAAGTCAGCATACTTTGTTTTTTATAATTCACCCTCCATAATAAATGGTTGTATCGTTATCACAAACTGCCCAAATACACCTTCCAATGAAAGTCTTATATTCATATTTTTCTAGAGCTACATTTAAAGTTTCGCTGAAGCAATACCCCGGGTGTCCTGAAAGAGGAATTTATAAAATCACTGGAAATCTAATAATAAATATACTATTATACACTCTTACCTAAAGTATTATTTGTGCGTTCGTATTCCATGTCTATTACTCTACAACTGAGCAAAACGAAACTGTTAACCAAAAAAATATAAAACACAATAAGCATCTTCTATTACAATTAGAAAAAAGCAGCATCACAAAGTCTTGTATGTATTTTGAATTTTAAAAGTAAATGTATTTTATTTAAGTAGATCATTTAGCAATAAGCAATAATGATAACATTTTAACCTTAACATAACTTAAAGCAAATAATAAGTAGCCTTTATAGTAGTCATACATACAGCTTGTAAATTAAGTTTAGATATTGAAATAATTTTGCCAAAAGATTGCCAGAACAACATTCTGTAAAACATTTGAATGGGAACATAGTAGATCCCAAATACAAAAAATGTAATAATAATAATAGTGTCTGTTATTTAATCAGTCCTAATCAGTCCAGAAATCATTTACAAGAGGTATACGTTTTCACTATATGCATAGTATTTTATTACAAAATTCAAAGATGAAGCATGATGATTGATATCTTTAATAATCTATTGACATATCTGTTGACGAATACTTGCAGCTTCGCTGTTAAGGCTGCTGTCTCGCTCTGTCTTCAAACCCTTAACATTGGTTTTAAATATGCACAGCTTCGTAGATCTGTTCAGCTGTCTTGATCTGCAAATAGGTTAAAGTTGAGGTACTCTTTAGGTGGAGCTACTTCGACGTAACATACAATTTCGTTAATATAAGACTTCACATGTAACTGAAGCAACTTACCTGCTCCCTCCCTCTTCATCGACCTTTAGGTTTTTTTGTTGTCCATTAATCAAACATATTTTTTTGTTTTGCTGATTAGAACTTAGAAAATCGCCACTTCAAGTTTTATTCCTTAGGAACTCTCTGCAGCGGAAGCTTTGGAAGTACTCTTTCCAGTGTAGGATTGTGTGGTTTGTTTCATGTACTGCATGCTCGTACTTAGGTCACTCACACACACTCGTTAGTTGAGGTCTTTGTGATAGTTGTCGGCTTTCGCTGTCTCTTTCACTGTCTCTGCTGGTAGTCGTTGTGCAGTTCCTTTCGTCATTGATCCTTCTTATCTATATACTAATCCTAAAGTACTGATCTTTTAATTTTTTGCTATTATTTTGCTTCTTCTATTGTCCCTCAATTTTGGTTAGGTTTTATCTGAAGTTCGTGGATTGAGCATGCTCATGCCTAAGACTACCAGCAATACTACTGCATTTAACAAAAGCTTTTTTGTTTTAAATTTCCAATTTATCATTCAAATAAGATTTTTCTTATTCCTCTCGCAGCACCACAAACCTATACTTTAACTCGATACTATGTACAGCTCTGTCACTGCTCCAATCTTCAGATTATGCACATTATGCTTCTTCTTGTCCCTGCTCTTTAGTTTAATCAGACTTCTCATATATTAGTGTGACTGGAGACAATGACAGTCATTTCTCACTTCGTTTTATTTCTGCTACGCCCATTTAGAACTTACTCTTACTTTATGTAAACCCATTATTATTTCCCGGTTGATGTTATAATTTCCCATCTGACCATTACAATTGCAAATGACAATTAGAACATATTGTCTTTTAATTAGTTCCAGTTTGCTTTCCACTTACGTTTCCATCAGTCCATAACACAATACTATCGTGAATGTAGCCACATTAATCTTTTTTGGTATATAGTTTCTACATCATTATGTAAATTCTTGAGTTCATTAACACGACGAAGCTAACTCTTTCTCTGTGTTCCCCAATGTCACAGTCCTTACCGCCGTTGTCAGTTTTCGGTTCTCTAAAACCTGTTCATCTGATCTAGATTAATCCTATAAGATGACTCTATTCAGATTCTTTGCTCAGAGTACTTGATTCACACATTCCGGCACAGAATGTAAGTATATGTTTGCAATTTAAAGTTTCTTACAGTAAGATTCATTCGATCACCACGATTGGTTGTTATTTATGATATCCTGTAGCTTAGCTGGTTTATAGATACACAGTACCCCAGTTATCTCTAGGTAACTTGTGTGCACTTCAGATATGGAGTGGCACCTACCGTTCTCAGGAAATTTGGATTTGAGAGTACCGCCATTAACCGAGTAAAGTCAAGATTCTTCTGCCATACTAGAAGGTGAGCTCTAGTAACAACCCTCGCATCTCTGGTTTCAGATTCTCCTCGAACAGACCTGCTAACATACAGACGTCTGATATACGTCTACGACTGTTACTTCCTCGGCGTAAGTTGTGAGAACATCCGGATGCGATGGGTCGTATTATGCTCCGATTCGAACGCGATTTTCACAGGCTTTTGTGTCCGTCACTCAAATCTAATGGGGTGCTCTCGTTCTATATACTACCTAGTACTTGGCGCGTTTCAAAATAAAGGTCCGACCGGTTATAAAAAAAGAAGAAATAAGAAACTGAAACATGTATTAGTGGTTCCAAACACATACATACCTGCGTTATTTTTCTGCATAGTCACTATTTCGGTCCAAGCACTTTTGAGATCATAAAGTAAGCTTTTTCAAACTTTCCGCATAAAATTCCATCACCTGAGATTTCAGTCAGTTTTGCATTGCCAGGTTTTCAACTCTTCACTTTTTTTTAATCGTTAAGACGCAAGCTAGTTCTTGAGGTGTAAGAAGAGATATTAGCCACTGAGCGCGAGGTCGAGACTGTAGGGTGGAAGATCAAAAAAACAAAAGTTTTGATTGCGCGGACAGCCCTGAGCGGACATGAGCATTTGGACGGCCTTTAATAAACTCACGAAACTATTGCCTCACTTTTCCATCTCATTACAGTAGGCCCATATGTTTCACACACAACTGGCTGTGAATTTCAGCAGCCCTGTGTGCTCTTGCGTTTAGAATCGGAATGCATAGCTGACGGGATTGTTTGTTTTTGCACTCACCATGCAATATGGCCGTTACATGCCCAGCAGATCAATTAAAACTACTGTCCATGCGCAACTAATCAGTGTTACCAATCGCCCTTTATAACTGATCAGCCCTTAGCTTTGAAATGCGCCTTGCCTCGTATGTACATAGAAAAATGTATCCGAACTCAATTGGTTCGAAAATATCGAAGTGATATCTAACCGGGTGAAACTGTCGCATTATTTGTAGTGGCGTAACTATCATGTATCAGTTCGGGGCAAAGACCCGGGGCCCGGCGACTTTGGGGGGCCCATTGTGAAACCTGAAAATGCTATTTGTTGATAAGTTGATATATTTATTATTTATCATTTCTGTATAAGAGTAGTTGTTTTAATGATTTATTTTTAATCTTGTTTTTAATTTTATTTTTGCGTTACTGAGTCACTAACTTAATTATTTTCTTATTCTTAGGATGAATTTTACAAAATGTAGTGTATAGAAAGTCATACTATATGGTTTTATTTGTTAAATCGTAAGCTAGCATAGTTTAGTTACTAACCAAGACCTTTTGATTACCAGATACCGTGAAACTGATCTTCGTTGGTTTAAGCTAGTTAGTTAGTTAAACAATTAAACAAATGTTAAACAATAGTATATTAAGTATCGAGAACAGTAAGGACAGTTTACAGATCGATGACAATGTTTGGCCAATATTGGAGGAGATCGGTAAACCCTTACTGTTTGAGATGCTTATACTATTTTTTGTACGACCATTATGAATACAAATGTATTAACTAAGGAAATATCCCAAAGATGGTAAAAAGATAGATTCAAGATTATTTATTTTTGCCCTGTATATCCACCAACCATTAAGTAGGTTTTGTCGTTACCATGGATACGTTTGTAATTTTATTTTTGAATGTCACGATATTTTTGTAGTTTCAACATAAATAAATAGATAGTTGTTATTATTATTTATTGGGTATTTTTTCAAAGCAAATTTAAATAAAAACATAATTTTTTTTAAATAGTTCAATAATTATTTAGAAAATAATGATTTTTCACGAAAGAGACATCTAAAGCTGATGCATTTATTTTATAAATTACATATAATTTACTTACCGTTCTCTTTTTGACAGAACTGAACGGTAAGTAATTACTTACCGACGCGTTGTTGCTTAGTAACCAGTAAACATAACCTACTATTTTAAAACCAAGTTTGGTAAACAGTCCGAAATAGCAGGGTCGTACAAAAATATCTATTCGTTCGCTCTGTCACAATCAACACCAGGCCTATAACTGGGAGATCGTCCCGCCACATCTGAAGCTGGATTCGATCGGGCAGTGGCCCCAACTAAGGCTTGGTGAAAGAACCCTCTGGAGGGTTCCGATATACCGAACCTAGGTTAGGGAATAGTCCTAATACTGGACGAGGTACTTGACCCCGTATGAAAGAGGTCGAGAGGGTGTCGGCGGGTGTGCACGTATTAAGTTAATCGCTATGGCACTAACCTGGTGAGCTAGTAGAGGATGGATAAGCAACCTCGCTCCGACCAATGAGTAACTGGGAGCATGTGCTAAGCATATGCGCGCTGATTGAGCGTATCTCAATTACTTCCTCTTGGAAGGAACGTGGAGATTAAGTCTAACGACAGGTGCTCTATGTAAAACACTCTTGGAATCTACGTCACAATCAACACATTAACAACATATTTTCCTATTCCCCCTTACGTAAGTCGTTTACTATTTTGACGAAACAACCGAAAGTAAAACATGCAAGGTGCTCGTTGCTAGGTACGAAAGTAGCACTTACGTGGCCAGAACAATAACGTGAATTATATCTAATTTTTATGCGGAGAAACCCGTTGTTTGGAAATGTTCACGGGTCGCCAGGTGTTTTCCAAGATTCACACAACCAGTCACCTCATAATCTTCAGCCGCGATCTTAGTTTCAATTAATTTTTTTTTATTATTATCTATAAATATTGGAGGGGGGGAGAAGGAAACAAATTAATACATTACACGATGTGAGGACTCTTTTCTTCGATTCGGAGACTCTTACGGTGTCCCTTACCCTTAAAGTGTCTCCTTGACAGAAGAGTTTACTTATGCATCTCGAAATGTAAATACCTTTTGGTAGTTTTAACTAATGCTTAACTGCACATTAAAATAATAATATTAATAATTTGGTTCTAAAAGTTATATTAGAAGCCTAAAAGTTAATACTGCAGTTTTCGACCTTTTTAGTAAATTGGGGCCCAACTTTTCATAACAGTTTTTGAAGTTCTGATATTTTTTCTATGTCTATTTTCCTTTTACGGCTGATATGCAGCTACAAGGCTAAAATTTGGCATTTGGCAACACTGCCGCACCCAACGAATTTCTCGCGTTTTCACGAAGTTCCGACCTGCGTCGCAGATGTATCTGCCAGTATAAATGTCGTTACGTTTACCGAGTTACTTATATGTATTTTACCTACCTTTGAGTGTGACATCTTATTTTTGTATTAACAGAATGTAGCTTTTTTTTTAGTTTCAATAATAAGTTTTTTCGAATATCTAGCCTTTTTTTTCATGTCTTCGCATCGCCCTTTTGTTATTTTGCGCCTCCTTAAGAGGGCACGCCCCACAGGTTGAGAATCACTGAGTTAATAAGTGTTTTGACTTTGACTCTCCCGTCGCACCTAATGTCAAATATCCATAAACTGTCATCGTCGGTTTTTGGTTAAAACATGAAATGCTTAAATGAGCATAAAACAATAATAAAAGGCTGTAAACTATTAGTAGTAATAAAAATACACACCAATGTCTTATTATTAAGATTTTATTTAAGTTCTTCCTCTTTTTGCGACTGTGTGGGGGCTCTAATGATTATCTTGCCCCGGGGCCCAATGTCGTCTTGTTACGCTACTGATTATTTGCCATACTTTATGTAACTGTAAACATATACAAAGTGTTTGATTAGATGTTATATCGTTTCTAATGCTTTAATTGTATTTTTGTTCTGTCGGTTTAATTTTTTAAGATCGTTTTTCAATCTTCAGTTAACATTATCTGAAATTTGATTGGCATAGATACACTTGTTGAGGCAAGCGTTTGCATCCACAGTATTTAACTTCCAGTTAGAGCTAACCGTAGGTATCCTAAAAGCGTTTTGAAATGAATCGTTAACAAAACGGTTACTATATTCAAATTTTGGCGTTTAAACGGTGACGTCGTACGTATTAACGGTTGATACCGTACGTAACCGTTTCGGAGGGCGTTGGATTATAAGAGGGGGAATATAACGTCAGTCAGTTGGCGATATTTTTGTGCGTTTTCAAATAATGACATGTATTCTGTAAAAACCATTTCATATCAATTGTTACGCATAGCAATTATTGAAGAGAAACGAATTGATGTGAATTGATAACAATTCAAGCTGGTTTTGGTATTCTGTAACGTCAATTGTTACGAGCCGATTGAAGAGAAAACGTAGCAATTGAAATGCCACTTGTTGAGAACTTCGGATATAACTGCGCGTGCGCGCACTTTCGCCATCTACCATCAGTCTCGCGGAACTCGACATTTTGATATGTTTGACACCCGCGGGAATTTCCTACTTTTTAAAAATAAGTAGTAAAGTTATAAAAGTTGCTGAAAAAGTGAAAAACAGTTTAATTGGATATTAGATTTTATGAGCAACAAGTAAATTGTTAATTACGGGAAAACTGCGACCAACATGTGATAGGAATATGTTAAATATTCCTAATTATTTCTTAATACTCATTTATTTTAATCCTAATAAGTTACGGCCTTAAAGAACGATGTTGACAGTTGGAAAGACAGTAAAAAACAATTTTACTTTGTAATTTTTATAAATATATACGTATAGTTATCAGTTGAGGTTAAACAAAATAAACATTTTGTAACGACACGGATCCATGCCGGGTCCGGCACTCGCCGGGCGCTTGGGCATTCGTAGTGTTGAAATTTACCTGTTTTTAACATAAACGTTTGCGAAATTACTTTTCTTTAGGTTTATTTTACAAATGCATTAAATTTCTACTGACATAAAAGCCTTTTTATAGAAATATTAACGTTTTTTGTAAAAATAAAACACAATAAAGTTTTGAGGTGAGTACATAACAACGTCCGGATAACAATTGATATGGCTTTTCAATTTTTATTGTTATGACATAGCAATCGATTGATACAGAAAGTGCTTAGAGAATACCACTTTTGCAAAATCGCTTGTTATGGCTGTCCCATAACAATCAATTGGAGTGTAACAATTGATATGATTGCTTACAGAATAGACCTAATTAACCGTAATGAACAATTGCCAAAAGCAAGTGCAGCTTAAGGCTAAGCTTTTGTTGTAGGTTTCTGCGATTGCACAAACATTATTTTTTGCGTTTACCAGTGATGACGTCATGTCAATGTTACACCGTTGCTAACCAATTAGTTTATCACAGGGTTTGGTAGGTCGTTCTGAGTAATCTTAATTTTTGTGACGGCAAATATCAGTATCTCTTTCTTTTACATGTGAAAAAGTTATAGCTACATAGGTAAATAGTACAAAGAACTGCTTAGCAAAATAATTTCTAGTTGAATGATTTTTATTTGAATTATAAAACGAACCTATACCAATAATCACTCTGTACTACATACATATCAGAAATCGCAGAAAAGATTGTTAGTATCCGTGGATACTTTTTCTGTATTTTTGCTTGTACTGATGTGGAAAAGAAAAAGCATGCAAACTAGGTATGTTCTAAGTGTGCACAATTTTTAACTTTGTTGTTCTGTCTGTTGTGGGTGTTGAACTGTTATTCTTCTAAGGTTAGTCTTTTCGTAGTGTATGAATGAATAAAAAAAATAAATATCTAAAATATATTTTTATCAAAATTTCATAACTAGCAAAACTAACAATAGGATTATCATGTTAACATTTAATATGCGGGCAACATTCAGGATAAGGTTTTGATAAATCTTCTTCTGTAATTTTACAATTAGGAGGACCTGAAACTACTCCGCATCTGAAAATACATCGAAAAATAAACAATTTCATAAAATTAAAATTTTATATATTTTATATTTAAAAATAAAACGTGTAAGAACTCACCCAGCGTAAGAAATTAAACCACCTTGTCCACATGTAACTCTAACACAGGCATTATCCTGCCTTTTTGTTTCTCCAAGCTCTAAAGCCCCTACGCCTTCAGTTTCACTATAACAGTGTCCTGGGTGATCTACAATTAAGAATAAGTAATATAAGTATATATAAAAATACACTACAATTCTGTAGTAGTTTTTCAAGGAAAAATGGACCTAGGATTCCTAGGAACTCTTTTTACGATTCTTGAGGAAAAATACTACTTGTCATCAAAACATACAACTTCATAAAAGATTAAAAGTTAACTTTTACTTGAAATGGAAGTAACTAATATTTACCTTTACTGTTATCGGTTTGCTCTAAAGCTGTCCAACCATAAACAGTGGTAAGAGACAGTAACACAATTATCAAACAATACATTTCTATGAATTTCATGATTGTAGTAATATACCGGAACTTAGTTTTATTCTTTTGCATTTAACAGCACAAATATGTACAATGTAGTGTATTCATCTTTATATATACCTACATACATATAAAAATATAGACACTAAAGGTTATCATTAGTTTATCGTTATGTTTATTGCTACATTTTGTTTATTATTTATATAAATTTTAGTAAGTCAAATTGATGTTCTTGTTCGACATATTCTCGGTATCACTTAAATTACAGCAGTTCGTAAGAAAAAAATTATGAAATCCAGATTTTTTAGAAAGCAAACTAAAGTATCTATACTCTATTTTTTTGCTTTATGTTTAAGAGTAGGCTGTGCATTTTTGTAACAGTGTATATATTAGGGGTGCGTTCTGCATTATGATCCAGAGTACGCTATCGACTCCGGAGCGTCCTTTTATTGTTCGTGTGTTTACTCTGCCGCGTTCTACATTAGAGTAATTGGCGTGAACTCCAATTGCACTCGATTCACAGAGCTAACTCCATTGTTCTGTAGGTGCGTTCGACATTCTGATCCAGAGTACGCTATCGACTCCGGGGCATTTTTATTGCTCGCGTGTTAGCTCTGCCGCGTTCTACATTTCCAGATCAGAGCAATTGGAGGGAACTCGAACTGCTCTCGATTCACAGCGCTAACTCCATTGTTATGTGCATCACAATTCAATTTGTTGTAAGAAAAGCAGCGAAAATGCTTGACTTCGTCCCTATTTTATGACATATATATTTTTTAATTTGAATAATAAATACCTTTTTTAATATATTATGAATATTTATTTATTAATTGTATATTGTTTCTTTTTATCTTGGACAATCAATTAAAACATTTTGATTTATTTAACAACCTATAATTCGATCCGTTTTAGGATCTTCCTCAGGGTACAAAAGTAAATTATGGTAGAACACTGTCAATTAATAACAAAACTATTTGAGATACCTATATCTGTCATTCATTCTATTGTTTACACGAGAGTGAGAAAAAATTTGTGTGTGCTATGTACGTGATGCTGTGTATGCGTGTCTGTCTGGGAAAAAAATTAGACCAGAAGGAGGAAGAATGTAACAATAGAACTAAATATACAAATACTCTTTCACAAAAATTAGAATATATATAAAAAAACTATAACTAATTATATTTAACGTTTGCCTAATTTTAAAAGAGTTTATACTACAGAAATTTTGATTAATGTAACACGTTTCCAAAAGACCCGTTTTTGATTATTGCTAAAATTTTGGTGTCATTAAAGTTTATCTTATGAAATTCATTTTTAACATATATAGCCAAAGCTGTTAAATATTTATTATTTCAATATCGTTTTTATGTTGATTTAATCTTATTGACAATTTTTGGGAGGTCTGACCAATATATATTTGGTTACAGTTATTACAGGAAATTTGGTATACTAATTTTGACTGTTGATTAAATGGAATTTTATCTTTTAATCTGAAATGAAGGTTTGTTAATTGTGAACAGATTCTTTTTTATTAATTTTATTTATGTATTTCTTAAGATACGAATAATTTAGTTTGGTAAATTTGGAATGTGAGAAATTGGTTTATAAATAATGCTGTCTCTGTTTTCTACAGATTGTTGGTTAGTGTAGAGTAACTGTTCCGTCAACTGTGGAGAGTAATTGTTGTCAATTCAAATTGCATTAAGTTTCCGTAGACTGCTTAATTTATAATCGGCGTGATTAATTTTTATAATATAAGATAATCTTACAAAATTATTATTTTATTAAGTCATTACTATACTAAACTCCTTTCTATAGACTAAAGAGATGAATAGGTTAAGAGGGGCATGCAATTCATTAAAATTAAAAGAGGGCGCTGTAACTTGTTTTAACGTAGAGTCACTACATCTATACTCTGGCCGCTCAACAGAGATAGTAATAAAAGTAAGGGGGCGTAGCCACTTCATCAGATTGGCTACTACTAAAAACCCAACTGACACTGAAACATTTTTGTATTCTACATGAACATAACCTCAAAAGACATAAGATTTTAATAATAAACTACTTCTAATGAATATTTTTGATATTACCTATTTCAATTAAATTATGTATTATCAATTTTAAAATATTTAATAGTAAATGAAATGTTCAAAAACTAATCAAATATTTATTTGATATGCTGATCTGCATCAAAGTGACGCTATCTGTCACTTTGCCGTGTGAAACGGACTCCACAGTTTCGCGCGCTGTTTCAATTCGCCCAATAGCAAAGTAGCTTTTAAATCGCCCGCTCTTTTGTGGGCGTTTTTATTACTATCTGTGTTGACCGGCCCGAGTATAGTCACCTAGACCGAGCAGGTCGATCAGACGCCGCCATATTGGGGCAGAGAAAGGTGATTTTTATTAATGGACAAATTAAAACCACACTTGACTTATTAGAAGTTTGATTTTTCAGAATAAGAAAAACCTTTTAAAGTAAACATGGATTTGATTAAATGCAATCAGATACAAATAATGCACAATTTCGCGCTTCTTTTTCCCCAATATGGTGGCGTTTTGCGGTACTCTGATCGACCAGCGCGGCCTAGATAACTAAATGTAGTGACTCTATTTTAACGAATTCTTATTAACAACGACCTATTAATTATGCAGATTTAATTGATAAAAGAGATGTATCTAATTTATAAGAATTGGTTACTTTTCGGAATGATAAATTTTCAGAGTTATAAAGTGTAAGATTTGTTTGAAATCGTCTAGGCAAAATTCATTCTAATTTGAAAAGAGGTCATTAGCTATAAAACTTAAAATATGCAACATTAAGTGTTGATTAAGAAGATTGCAAAAACTTATGACTTCAACAGTTGTGCCATTTTGAGTAGTTTTAAGTAGCACTTAATACAAAAATGGAATGAACAATAGTATATTGCCAGCCTCGGTGGATTAGTGGTTTGCATGTTTGCTTCATAATCCAAAGATCGCAGGTTCGATCCCCGGCCGAGCTGGTAATTTTTCATAGCGGAGAAAAATTTAAAACATGCCTTCTTTTCGGATATGAAGTAAAACTATAGGTCCCGTGTCAATGCGATGTTTGGCACGATAAAGATCCCTACTGGGGGTGGAATTCACCCAGATTCGGCTAAATTCTAGTAGGGTCGGCCAAATGATCATAGCGATCGGTGCCATGAGGTACGAAGGATGCTCCGCCATCCTGATTCCTCGCCCAAAAACAAACAAACAATAGTATATTATATACCCAGGGACTATAAAGTGCATCTTTTAATCCCAAATGTGAGTTTATTAATAAACACATGAGGGATTAAAATGCACTTTAGTCCAGTGGTATATACGCCATTTTTTGCACGTCCTAAAGGACTTAATCGCAAACATTCAAAATTTCGAAAAATTTTTCCGAAAATTTCGTTACATGTCATTTTGACAATTGAACTCTGCAAACGCCAAATCACATAGTGTCAGGATAATAAATCCTAACATGTACCGCGATTATTTATTTTTGTTGTTTACTTGTTGTTGTCATGGAAACACTTATAAAAAAGTGCTACTTTACTCCTCTTTTGGGGGACTAAAGTAGAGCCTTATATATATAGGATGTGCAAAAAATCTATTTCAATGGGTACCAGCGCCCTCAATATGGTTAATTGGAAATAGAATCAGCTGACCGCTCTTAACAGAAATTATTATTTTACAAGCTCTTTCATATTCTGTAATCATATCATATTGTGTAATGTCTATCATATTGTGTAATATCTATCATATTGTGTAATGTCTAGCGTGCTGAACTTTCACCCAAGCGGCCCGAGATTGACTCCCGGTGTCGGCAGATCTGGCTAAGGTTTTCTGCAGTTTTCCTTAGCTGTGACACAAATGTGGGATTTGCGCTGTTCCATCTGTAAGTCGGCTGCAGCTGCACGTAGGGCCTACATAATAATAATAATCGCCCCCTCCCACCCGTACAAGTTTATAGCTTCTGGGGCCTGGTTTCCAGGTTATGGGTTGTAGCAATTATTATTATTATTATTCTATTATCTACTTCTTTAATTTAAAAGATGATACAGTTTATTAACAATTCTATAGGTATTTAATTTTAAAAACTGTATTAAAACAATTCTTCATTTCTTAAAAATAGGTAACCTTTGAGGTTATGTAACCAAAATACAATCCGATATGATCTATTACGTTGAAATATTCTTGTGTGCACAATTTACTCTAACCACGTCATTAGGCAACTCTGACTTAAGTGAAGTGGATAGCCGCACGGTAAAGAGACCGACTCTTACTCGGGCGCACAGTTCGATCCTTGGAACCGGCGAAGATTTTTCTCGTCGATAAAGCCTCAGTACACTTTGCCCAGCTATCAGTTTGGCACGTTAAGCAGTCGGTCTCGACAATCACATAAAATCTTTCTGTGGTTGTCGTTAAAAGTAACACCGCCCTATAACACACACAAATATGTATTTACTTCAATGCCAATGGTTTGGCAATGTTAACTGTAATTAACATTTATACAATATACAATACAATACAGAATACTCTAGATCAGAAAGCCGAACGTGTCCGGTGTATCATAATATTCACAATTCAATTAGTTACGAAAAAAGCAGCGAAAATGCTGGACCCGTCTTTCTTTTATTGCATATATATTTTTTAATTTGAATATTGTTAATTATTAATGACCTTCATTTAATAGATTTATTTTAATAATATGATATATACAAATAAGTTTCATCTTACAAAATCCTTATTTTATTAAGTCATTTCTATAAACTCCTTTCTATAGGTTGACAGAAATTATTATTTTACAAATTAATTAATATTAGTTCGTACATATTTCTTTAAATAAAAAAAATAGCTATTAACGATTCTATAGTTAATTTTATAAACTTTATTACAAAAATTCTTCATTATCTAAAAAATTAAGGGTAACCTTTAAGGTTATGTAACCAAAATACGCCCGATGTGATTGATTACGTTCGAATATTCTTGTGTACACGATTTACTCTAACCACGTCATTAGGCGACTCTAAGGAGTACTCTAGATCAGAACGCCAAACGTACCCGAAATCCGGTACTGTAAACTTGACATTTCACCTAAACACAACTGTTGAAACATTCCATTTCCAATCTGTTGAAATCAATTTTCAGTACTGTTTATGAAATGTGGCTTTAAAACTGAATTGAATAGATCAATAGACACAGTGAAAATTGATTTTAAAACATGACCAGAGTGTATATGCTAAAACGTAAAGTTTGTATGTCACAAATTACTTTTTCAGAATTTCAAGGAAAAAAAGCGTACAGCAAAAATGTATCGTGAATCTTGAAGTGGAGCACTAGGATTTATCAAATTTAAAATTTTTAAAGTCTCATTTTTTTAATTCGTCTTAAAGACGAAAATTTCCATTGCACTAAAAAATGAGATTAAATGTTTTGTCGGTGACACTATGTGTAGGGATTTTATAAATTATATGTGTTGTTCACTTACTCATCAAAAGCATGCGGATGTTTATGGTAATGACGAATATATGAAAATGATGTATTTTTTACGTTTTAATTTTTTACGTGCCAAAGATATACCGCGTGGTACGTAATTATTACATGCCATTGAGCATCACTGTAGAATATTAATTGTGGCAGGCAAAAAGTTATAAATCTAATTCGTTGTGATCGTAGGTAAAAATGTCGCAAATAGCGTCTTGCCTACTTTACCACAACAAATTATAATTAGTTCTCTTCTTGTATTTACACATTAATTCCTTTCATGTGTTTATACATTATACAACTTATATGGAAAAATTGTTGTTTCCCCAGCAATCAGTTCTTGGGTAGCTTAGCAGTAGAGCATCTACCTGGATAGCAGAAGGCTCCAGGTTCGATTCCTGGTCCGAGATAAATAATTTTTCCATATTATATCAACGTTTAATTAATTTAAATTTTATTTAAAACATTCATATATATCTTACGTATTGTGCTGTACTGCTTCAGTAAATGAAAGAAGTATTTATTAAAGATTTACGAGTCAGTATACCATAAAACGTTGTACAATTCTCGACCCTTACACAAACACTACGTGCTTGCACGGATAACAAGCTCGCTTGTTAGGTACCGTGCTCAGTGGCGTAACTACCGCCCCCGCAGACCCTGCGACGCGGGGGGGCGCAACGCTCCCAAGGGCGCTGCTTTCATAAAATTTTATTTCGTTGAGAATAGAAGTTTTAAAACAAGCATTGGAGGTAAAAAACATTCTATGGAAACAATAAAAGGCAATTATGGATATACAGCGTGGCGCACTAAATGTCACCCAATTTAATTTTGTTCTTAAAGCTATAGTATTGGGCTATCACCTTCCAAATTGTGGGCGCAAGTTATTCAGTTTCTGAAAATTACGCCAAGTGGAGTTGGAAGTCACATACATTTGACATTGGCACAATAGTTCAGGAAGAGTTTGTGTTACACAATGAATGGCGTTGTAATCAAACAAAACATTCGATTCTGGGGAACGGAACACCCGCGAATAATCCACATGAAAGAAAGTTAGATGGAAGAAGTGAGTGTGTGGGTGGCAATGTCCAGTCATGGAATCACCGGCCATCTTATCTTCTTTTTCTCCCCAAATTAATGGCAAGAGATCTACCAATGCAAACATTGTGGTTTATGCAGGATGGAACGCGCCACCACACTGCGAATGTTGGTGCTTGATTTCTCACAGGAAACTTTTGGCTTTCGTATAATGTCACACAGATTTCCTGGCCGTCGCCGAATGCCGCCCCATAACCCGGATATCAACTTACGTGATTTTTCCTTTGGGTTTAAAAAAAGGTGTACCACAGGAATCCCGAAAATGTGGTGTAATGCGATGCAATGTAAGGGTGCGTCTTGAAGATGTGAGGCGATGCGGTGTGCATATGGAACATCTTATCCTTTATGAATATTTTTCTATGCTGTTGTGATTACTTTGTTATCAATTCTGTACCAATCTCTTCCAAAATAAATATGTAATTTATAAAACAAATCGTGCGTCACCCTTTAAATTGCTCAAAACAATTAGAAGACTATTTATCTGCTTTGATGACGACGCTAAGATTAACTAATATACCTTTCCGTCGTGATCAGCGACAACAGATTGACAATTCTCGGAGAAATATATTTTATAGGGGAAATAGCAGAAACAATGGATTTTGATAACTTAATTCGCCAGTCTGCGTTAAAGCTCGACTTAAATACAATCGCGGAATTAACAGTAATTACAACCAATATCCGAAGCGACATCTATACAATTCTAATCACATTTATCGATAAACAAAAGTAAGATTTGTTAAATAGGGGAAGCCCACTTAACTAACAACAGGTGTTCAAGGCAAGGACGAAGATATGAAAAGGATGTATTTTTCGCATACTTAACGTGTAAGATACGCCACTGGGCACGTAATTATTGCATGTTACTGAGCATCACTTTGGAATACTAAATGCAATAGGTAAAAACAATGGAAGGCACGTAATTTTCATATGAATTTCTATTCCAGCGCTACATGGGATATAAGCAAATGAAAAGATAATGTATTAGGGGGCGCAAACGGAAGTTTCGCAGGGGCGCGCAATCTTACGTAGTTACGCCACTGACCGTGCTCGCACGTAAAGTTCTAAGTAACGGTCTTGCAATGTAAATAACTATTATAGGCATTTATAGTAACTTAGTAAATGAGTAGTTACAGCCATAGTCCTATAGAATTTGACTAAAAGAGATCCGAAAGTTTTACAATGCTCATAAAAAGCTAATAAACAGTATTTGTTCTTTAGTCACAACACCATGACTAGAAAATGTTTTTTTATAAAAAATATACAATAAATTAATAAAAAAAAGTTGCGTGGAGGTGGAAATGAAACTTTCGGCACGCTTTTGCAATTAATCTTTACTGGGCTCACTGGATTCTGAAGGTTCCTTCGTCGCTCGCCCCACAAGCTTACCAGCTTGGCCGTAAAAGCTAATTTACAAAGCTTGTCACGTAAATAACTATTACAATCCATAGTCGCCTACGACTGGAATAATTGTTGAACACAGGGTATTTTGTAGCTAGGATTTTGTACACTGCTAAAACATACAAAGACAAAACCTACTCTGAATTATAAAGAAAGTAAATAGACTATATAGTGCCCCTGACCATGTCCACACTACGTCCTTGGTTGTTATCGCTCTTGTCATCCGGATTCATGTCACCGTAATGACGAACAGTTTACATTCGCTGTAATTTAATGCAGTAAGTAAAAACCTTATATAGTGTTTATTATACAATGAAATAAATATTAATAGCGTCATAGGGTCTACACAAAGCTGTTTGTTTAATTAGATGTATTCTAAAGTAGCGAAAATTTAAAATGCCATAAATAAAATGAATTTACTATAAAGGAGACATATTAATATCTTCCATAATCTTGCGATTAGATTACATCTGCTCTAATTTATTACAGCAAATAAGTAAAAGATGGGTCTGCTAAAAATTATAAAAATATAAGTAGTTATTATTCCAGATATACCCATCTTTTTTGCTTTCGCTTTGTTAATAAATTGAGTTATTACCATTTAAACTTTTCGTTCATATAACACTAGATATCTTATGAGTATACATTTTCAGTCCATTTTATGTCCATAGTCCATACGGACATTGCATATAAAACGGACGTACATTTTGGACTACTTTCCATGAACATATTATGAATGATCATCGGACGTACACTTTGGTACTATGGTACTAGTAAATATTTGCATTGGTTTTTATTTTAATTTTCGGAATATGCTGCTTACACCAGGTCATGTGCATATCCCACAACGTACGTTGCGTGTAAATTCCGGTTATGGCATGTCGTACCTCTCCAACTCCTCCAAGCTCTCACCTACTACCGTCATGTCACTTCAGAAACTGCCACCAGTGTAAATGAATGTTGTTGTACTGATCAAGAAATATCACGTAACAAATACTTATTAGTATGTTATTAGTATGTACACCATGACTAGCAATTCTCCCAATCCTCTACTACCACCATGACCTCGAAATTTAATTTCTTAACATGTTACATAGTTTCTAGTTTTGAAAAACTGGTGATGAAGTTTCGCCGAACTCTGAAACGAAATTTGGGAAAGTTTCTGACTAGGCGAAGTTTTCATGAAATAATCAAACAGGGTTTCCATAATTCAATATTTCTCAGCTCTTTCATCATTTTAGTAAAATGCTCTATAAATGTTTTGGCTTGTTGAGTTTTTCTTGAGAGCTTGTAAGAAGCAGTCGCTAAAAGACCTGACCAGCAGAAAATACGTAGAGCATTCCAGTAGGTATTCCGTCACCTGAGCTGACCCCCTCTACTTTTATGCAAATGACCCGCGATCTAATTAATATTCAAATGAGGAGAGGTCTAATTAAATGCGCGAATTAAATTAATTGATCTAATTAAATTAAATTAATTCACGGTATCATTTACATATCTCATCTCTCATTTACATATATCATTTCTCATATGCATGCACGAATAAATTTAATGCACGGTATCATTTGTATATCTCATCTCTCATTTACATAACTCATCTCTCATTTGTACATCTCACCTCTCTCATTTCTCATATGCATGCTCGAATTAAATTAATTCACGGTATCATTTGCATATCTCATCTCTCATTTACATAACTCATATCTCATATGGATGCTCGAATTAAATTAATTCACGGTAACGTTAGCATATCTCATCTCTCATTTACATTTATCATTTCTCATATGCATGCTCGAATTAAATTAATTCACGGTATCATTTACATATCTCATCTCTCATTTACATATCTCATCTCTCATATGCATTCAAGAATTAAACTAATTCATGGTATCGTTTGCATATCTCATCTCTCATTTACATAACTCATATCTCATTTTGTACATCTCATTTTTATATATTATTTGTCATCTCTCATCTCTCTCTCTCATAAATTTATTTTAAAATAAATCTTATGTTGTCATTCCTATTTGATATTTAAATATAGATCAATAGGTCATCATGTAATTCTGCGAAAACAATTTAACATGTAGAAACATCTAGGGTAATAATAAAAATTTGCTTTCAAGTATACAAAGTATCTCTAAAGATTACTGTCAATCACCAGTCAGATTATCTCTATTGCATTCTGACATGTTTAAATATACGTCATAAACATTTAAAATACGGTTTACAAGTAAAGCAAATGTCGTTATGATTTCTTAAAAATTTATTTAAATAATTCCGATAAATATTTATAAATAAAACTTAGAAAAAGGAATATTGTGTAGTACCATTTTAAAGTCAAAAAGCTTATACCGTTTTAAATTTTACGCTTTTCAACTGTTGCCGTTCTTAAATGAAATTATACTTAATTAGAAATGTAAAAGTCATACGGCTAACATTTAAAATACATCCGAGCAACATAATTGATAATTATCATATAGAATTTTGAATTTTCTCGTTACGAGTCATTTAGTTTTCAAAACAATTATCATTCTGTTATTACTAAGTTCAAAGGAATTTTAAGCCTTAGATTTTCTAACAAATAATTACAGTTGTATTATTCATCTTAAATACAATAAATGAATTTTAAAAACCGCAGTTTTCAAAAGATTGTTTCTTTAAATATTCTAATATTCAGGGCTATATGAACCAAAACGATTAAAAAATAAACATTCTTCCCCTGTTATGTGAATAGTATAATAGACAGGCATCGTAATCCCTAAAAGCAATCAAGCTTTTCGACGAAAACAATAGAATTTTTAAAAATAATTACAATCTCTTTAGTACGAACAATAACATTCAACATTCTAGTGTTGTATTAAAATCTAGAAATTTCAGAAAAACGGTTTTAAAATAAATTGTATGTAGTTATACATTGTGAAATAAAAAATGCAAGAATAAAATACATACACGGATTAAACTAAACTATATATTAAACGTAGAGTAATGATTTATGTTGTATTCATTCATTAACTTTAACTCGATATATACAAATTCATATATGAGAGAAATGTTATATAAGTCAATACAGCCCTATAACTATCATTTATTGAGCTATACAAAGAGATTTATATCTACGCTAAACTAAAGATTAATAGAAGTAATGCATCCCTGATATCATAAGATAACGATAAAACACGTGATTATTCTTAGACTAAGGTCTAATTTAGGTAGTCAAATTGTAGGTAATCGAATTGTAGGTACATATCATGATATGATATACAATTATATTCTAGTAAGAATTGTAATAAAGTCACTGCTATAAATAACAACATTTTTTATCACGATCATCTATCATTATCATAATCATCTAATGTCATGCAGAGTCAGCAGCTAGCTCCTAAGTTCGTATATGCGAGAATCGGTATTATATAACACACACATCAGTCTACATTCATTGTTCTAATATTGATAGGAACTTTCTAGAATCTATAAAGTTGTACTACATATATTCAACTAATTTGAATATACGATAACGGGTACTCATTATACTTCTATGCACACAATCGAGGTATCAGTACACTCCAACCACGTGATCAAGATTGTAGTATTCAAATCAACCTTCCTAGCCCCTATACAAGTATTCTAGAATACAGAGTATTCATCACTAAACGTATTCTTCATATATGAAATCATAAAGTTCGAGTCTAACTACTGACGAGGTGAAAGAATAGGTGCAATCGGTTTATGCCCATACCAGGCTCCCTATGATTATTATAAATGTCTTAACAGAATAAAAAGGGCGAAATGAATATAACTTATAGGATTTAATCAAACTAGAAAAATATCGATATATCCTACGTTGAGAAAATAATTATACTATGTAAGCATCGATACGCTACATATGATTGCGAGCCTGAGTATAAGCATAAATCCTATACTACAGATTTTTATCCTTTTTCATTATATCTACTACAGACGAGGTGAAAGAATAGGTACATCTAACATGCGTATGCTACAATTATCTAATTTTCTAGTTTTCTAGACGTAATGTAATTTTGAACAGATTTTAACCCTTTATCTACTACCATGGAAAGCGATTTCTACATATACGTTCTTATTGTTTATACACCATATAGATATTCGTAGCATCTAAAGTAAACTCTTATTTAAACGTTATTTTACAATATATCATACATTTCAGCAACTCCGAAATATGAAGATGTGTAATAATATACTATATACTTTTGTAGGATATTCGTCGTATCTATAGTAAACTCGTATAATTAATACTAATTTGTAATTATTTTCGACACCTTCGAAATATAAGTCTATAACATATCTACCCAAAAGATTCGCCGACAAACTTAGTGAAGATAAAGTGGTCGATCTCAACCAGAAGATAGCGAATAAAACTCTGTCTCTAGGATTGGTTTACCTAGGTAAAGTAAAGACAGAAAGATATCAACCGTATGCTGACTGTATGTTTATCGAAACGAATAAGGTATGAAATGTAACAGGTAGTCTATTCAGTGAACATTGCCTAATACTTTTTCTGATTCTTCTTCTAGCCTATGGATCCACAGCTAGAAACACGGGCCTGCTAAATGCCTGCATTCACCTACCCTATCAATATGTCGTACAATGCAAACATTTAATATTATTATTATTAAAATTTTATAAATAAAAAACGATAAAAGAAGTTTATAGTTTTCATTTATTTTTATGTTAAACATATACGGTAGCAAGATCTAGATCGTTGTATACAAATTCATATATGAGAGAAATGTTATGTATCTCAATACATACCTAAAACGTATTCTTCGTATATTCAGTAAGAGCTACCCATTTTTTCTAGACATTCGAATTTTGAACAGCTTGATAACATGTTTTCTCATTTATTCATAATTAGGGTCAAGTTGAATAAAGTACATAAAAGTTAACAGGTTAAAATAGAAATTCATTTTGCTACTTTTATATGTGCTAAGTAAAATAATAAACAGATATTTCGAAAATTTTATGCATTCTTGAGAGAACTGGGGTATAATATTTAAAAACACAATGTAGAAAACATATCAGCAGAGAAAGGGAATACATAAATACAGTATGTTTTGTATGATGAGGTGTCGTCAGTTTTAAAAGAAATAAGTTCGTCGCCATATTTAAACGTTATTTTACAATATATCATACAATTTCAATAGATTCGAAATACGCAGATATGTAATAATATACTATATACTTTTGTAGGATATTCAACGTATCTATAGTAAACTCGTATGATTAATAATAATCTGTAACCATTTTCGATACCTTCGAAATATAAGTCTATAACATATGTTTGTAATACGTCTTTATAACTTTGAAACACAGGGTAGTTATCTCTTGCAATATCTACAGTTATGAGAACCCTGAAGACTTAACCTAAAGAAATAAATCAGATAAATATTTTACTTTTTATTGAAACGATAACTTTACGTACTAATATATGAAAATAATATAATGTATATCGCCTGATAAATAAAATTGAAATTATTCTTATTCTTTTTACAATGAAATGTGTTTTGGGGAAAACACGATGAAACGTTATGTATATTAATGAAGGAGTTCTGTTAACGCATCCGTTATTTAGAGATTCACTTATAAGTACAATATCTATTTAGCTGATTCAATAAAAATTTCGTTATTTTTAAAATTCCTAGCAAGGGTTCAGGGTTCTTTATCTGTTTTAGAATATTCAAAGACAATATATGACAATAAATTATCGTGAGACTCCTGCTCTATATAAAACGTCATATATAAAATTAGAGATAAAAATTTACCCTGTGTATTGGTGAAAACTCAAATATTCACGGAAATATAACAACCGGTACATATGACGATACTAATCAGTCTGACGCGGAATATATATTTTATATTATACAAACGGCGAGAAAAGAATAGGTACAATCGGTTTATATTCATACCAGGATCACCAGTATTATTATAAACATCTTAACAGAATAAAAAGGGCGATATGAATATAACTTATAGGATTTAATCAAACTAGAAAAATATCGATATGTATCCTGCGTTGAGACAATAATTATACTATACAAGCATCCAGTATGTAAAGTAAAAGGCATTAGACTCAACTATGATGTACTGAAACTCATCAACGATCATCTTTTATCCCGATGACGTTATAGGGTGACATTATGAAGTCGTACTAATATATGAAAATAATATACTGCCTGATAAATAAAATTATTCTTTTACAGTGAAGAGTGTTTTGGGGAAAACCTTAATGTAGCTGCTGAGCTCTGCTAGCCAGCTTCACTTATAAGTTCACACCACTTAACTGATTCAATAAAAATTTCATTATTTAAAAATTCCTAACATCGATAGCTTTATCTGTTTTAGAATATTCAAAGGCAGTATATGACAATAAATTATCGTGAGACTCCTGATCTATACAAAACGCCTTATATAAAATTAGAGATAAAAAATTAAACCTATGATATATGGTGAAAATGCAAATGCCTTCTTACTGTGTATAATTTTGCCCCATGTAGATATTCGTCGTATCTATAGTAAACTCATATTTTAACGTTATTTTACAATATATCATCTATTTTCAATGGTTTCGAAATACGCGGATATGTAATAATATAAGTACTATATACTCTTGTAGGATATTCATCGTTGAATATAGTAAACTCGTATGATTAATATTAATTTGTAATTATTTTCAGCACCTTCGAAATATATATCTATAACATATGTCATATGTTTTGTAATACGTCTTTATACCTTTGAAACTCTACGTGATTTCCTCTTACAATATCTATAGTTATGAGAACCTTAAAGACTTAGCGTTTACTGTCTCCAGCCTTACTTTGTGGAACTCCATAATCATGAAATATAATATAAATACAAAGATTAGTTAAAGTTTCACAAGTTTTATTAATATCTTAACCTGACAATATTGTTTCGACACTTTGTGTCATTATCAAAGGTAGATAAGATTGATAAACAAACACGTTGCTAAGGATAAATACGGGACCCGGACACTTCGCCCACCGACTACTTCGCCCACCCGTATTTTAGTACCATATTGCCCAACGGAAAGTCCACTTCGCCCAATTTTTGAATTGTACCACAACGCCCAACACGACCATTTCGCTCAACTTTTCACGAGGCACACAACGCCCACCAGGACCACTTCGCCCACTTGTTCACTAGGGACACAACGCCCACCTCGACCACTTCGCCCAACTTTCGTATAGACCCCACAACGCCCAAAACAGGACCACAACGACCAAAATCGTTCGTTAGAAATCGGCTATTGTACACATAAAGTGTTGAATAATAGTAACGAAGCTGTGTGACTACAATTTAATCAAAATAATATTTTAGGCGAACTCACACGCTATAAATGTTGAAACGGAAAGGTTAATATTTTTTAATGTAATGCATATCATATCTGGGATAATTTATCTACAACTATTAGTAGTTAGGTACATATAATTTAATAAAGCTTGTTTCTATTTTCAAAGGCCTTTAGAAGACGGAAAGGTAACGAAATGAATTAATTTTGAATTTCCCTATTTAGCTGGTTTCTACCACTCGAAGTTTACGTTTAGTTTTAGTTTTTCATTGTGTAAGTCAACTTGTTACAAAATCTAAGAATGTCAGATACAAATTAGTCATATAAAGGGTTAAGTAGATCAAATTTATGTCCAAATGAATTATTCTTTGACTAAATGACAGGTTCACTTTTTATCATCGGATAATTTAAGTTTCATATGGAGAGTTTATCGTAAAGGTAAATAAATATTCGAGAATAGCCCGAAAAATCGCGAGTTTAGCTCGAAGGACTTTTTTAAAATATGCCCTTGCTTCTCGGTTTCTACCAAAATAATGAAAATAGTAACTGAATAAATTAAAAATTAGCTTATTCAAATTGTAAATCGAACTTGTATGTCTTTTATAGAGAGGTTAAGCAATGCCGACTATACAAGGTGTTACACTTAGCTGTCGTATAAACTGAATACGAAAAAATCATTTTGCCATTTTTGAGCCACATCGAAGAAAAAATTAATAAAATCACGGCCTACCTTACTATAAGAACAAATACCTTGTTTAACGAAACAGAAGGTTTAAAAACAATATTTAGACAATTTAATTTTGTTTGTGATGTTAGTCTGTGTAGTTATTAAGAATGAGTGATGCATGAAAGAAATGAGATGTTTACATTCAGACAATACTTTATTATTGCATTACTAATCTTTAGGGAATGTTTTGTTTAGCTATAACGCAACCTTGACACTATCTTTGAAAACGAAATACTTCTACATTGGTGAATACTTAATTCTTTTTATTTCATGCCTACACCACGGGGGAACCAACAGCTGGCTATATTTATTAAGTCTTTAATACATGTCCTTTATCAGTACTGATAAAGGACATGTATTAAAGATGATAAATATAACAATTTCAATTAAATCTTTATTTAGTTAAATCTTATTTAGATTTTATGGTAAATTGTCATGAAATACAGGTTTTAATAAGTTAGTACCACCAAGTAGCTCATATTTATTGTTTAGAATTTAAAATACTATTCCCTTGTTGCTGAGAGTATTAGGAATACTGCGAGTGAATGACTTTTAGCGTGACGTCACAACAATATCTATACAAAAGGCTATGGCACTTTATCTGATAGGCATTGGATTAATAGACGACTTAAAGTTATTGAAGATTCACTGAAGATTCGTAACGTCTGAACAGGAGATAGTACACATAAAATGCAACAAAAAAAGCTTAATATGATTAGTGCCTATCTTTCATAATAACAGAGAAAAAAGGTTTTTGAAAAGTGGATAGGTGGTCACAGGTTTAAGAATCACAGTTGGAGCTGGATATACCTAACTAACATTTTCAACGTGATATCTGATACATTGAAGCAGCTGATGCTATTAGATGATGTCACAGTTTGTTTTGACTATTATTTCCAGCAGTTTCCAAAAGTTGCCCTTTTTAGCAATTTTTTTCGAAATGCATAAAATAAAAAATGTCATAAGGATTTTTTGTTCCTAGTGACGAGTAGGTACTATTACACATTAAATTTATACAAAACTTTATTTGTAAATATGCCGTGAAGAGTTTAACAGGATTTATTTATTTTAAATTTATTTTAATACAAGTTAGTGAATACTAGAATACTACCAACTAATACAGAGCAAAAGGTAATTTATTCAATATTTTAATAACCAAACTAAATAGTTATATTATGTCTTTGTTTTTTATTGTATACAAGTACATACAGTAACGTTTGTTGTGATACGTGATAAATATTATACCTTTTTTGTTTGCAAACGTAATTATAACTTAAATTAATACACTTGTGGTTTTGAATAACTTTTATTTAAAATATATGATGGAAATGAATAACGTGCTATTGATATCGTTGCATGCTAAGTACTACTCTTAAATTGTTGTGATGTTTCGTTTTACCATGTGTTTTTAAGTCAATTGTTATCATTAATAAATATGATAGTCCTAATGGATAATTACAAGAAAGAATTATTTTGAAGTTTGGGTCACACAATTGACAAACATTTAGTTAATTAAATACACTGTTGAAAGTTTAAAATATGTAAATAAGACATAGCAAATAAGTGATTAGGAAAATTTAGAATAGTTATTATTGAAATTAATGAGTTAATTAATGATTAGATTAACAGACGAAATGGAATTATGTAATGATATCTAATGTTTAAAAAACTTATAAAATTGATAGGTATTATTCAACACGTTTAAGGCATTGAAATTATCTTATGCTACGTACTACCTATCATTGTTTTATTGCTACGTTGAACAGTCTTAACGATCATCTCGTGTACGAGGGCTAACTTTCTTTGCGGTGATTAAGCACAACATAAATATGTAGTGCTTAATTAAATATCTGCTTATTTTAAGGACTATTAAAATTTGTGCATCTCTTAAAATAAACTATAATTTTAGCCATATATGAAAAGTAAATATAACGGGTGCCTCTTCTCATCGGTCGGAAAAAAGGCGCACTACGATATTCTCCAGTTCATATGGTCGCAATAACGAGAAACAGTGTTTCTGAAAAATGGACTTTTAATTTTATTTATAATTTTCTTATTTTTTACATTCCCTTCTATCTCTGCAGAATGCATCGGTGCATAAATTAAATGCACAATAGTGTGGATCACCCTAAAATACTGCCGACAAATGCATATTTATTGGGTATAATAAAATGTCAAAATGTGCGAGGGATTTTTGAGTTGCATCTTCGGATA
This sequence comes from Agrypnus murinus, assembly GCA_929113105.1. Classification (NCBI taxonomy): domain Eukaryota; kingdom Metazoa; phylum Arthropoda; class Insecta; order Coleoptera; family Elateridae; genus Agrypnus; species Agrypnus murinus. The sequence continues at coordinate 96,577,311 of OV816026.1, forward strand.
GTAACTGAGCAACTAAAAGTAATAAAGCAATATAATTTTATTGACGATCGGCAAACACATCTGTATATATTGACAATATGTTTTAGGAAAAAATATTTTTGCTTAAAGGTGCATTTAAACTGAAATATTAAGAATTTTTACATCTTATTTTTAAAATAATTTTGTAAATCCTAAACGGTACCTTCTTCTAAATTATTCACAGAACAACATACAATATTTAAATAAGTTTCAAGTAGTAGAAACCAGCTAAGTAAATAGAGAAATTCAGAATTATTTCATTTCGTTATCCTTCCGTCTCCTAAAGGCATTTGAAAATAGAAAACAGCTTTATTAAATTATATGTACTTAACTACTAAGGAACGCGTGGACTACAATTATAGTAAATAATAATTGTGGATAAATTATGCCATATATGATATGCATTTCATTAAAAAATATTAACCTTTCCGTTTCAACTTTTATAACGTATGAGTTCGCCTAAAATATTATTTTGATTAAACTGTAGTCACACAGCTTCGTTACTATTATTCAACACCTTATGTGTGCAATAGCCGATTTCTAACGAACTATTTTGGGCGTTGTGGTCCTGTTTTGGGCGTTGTGGGTCTATACGAAAGTTGGGCGAAGTGGTCGAGGTGGGCGTTGTGTCGCTAGTGAACAAGTGGGCGAAGTGGTCCTGGTGGGCGTTGTGTCCCTCGTGAAAAGTTGGGCGAAATGGTCGTGTTGGGCGTTGTGGTACATTTCAAAAATTGGGCGAAGTGGACTTTCCGTTGGGTGATATGGTACTAAAATACGGGTGGGCGAAGTGGTCGGTGGGCGAAGTGGTATGGACCCGTATATACATACAGAAAATAGGTAACTAGATACAATACATAACAAAAACTAAATATCTAACACTTCTAATAAAGGAGAATTACTAAGCTCAGTTTGTTCATTCATTCATACAGCCTTGGTAGTGTAATGTCTAGAGTGCTGGACTTTCACCCAAGCGGCCCGCGGTCGATTCCCGGTGCCGGCAGATCTGGTTAAGGTTTTCTGCAGTTTTCCTTAGCTGTGACACAAATGTGGGATTTGCGCTGTTCTATCTGTAAGTCGGCTGCAGCCGCACTTAGGGCCTACGTAATAATAATAATCGCCCCCTCCCTCCCGCACAAGCTTATAGCTTCTGGGGCCTGGTTTCCAGGCTATGGGTTGTAGCAATTATTATTATTATTATTATTATTATTATTATTATTATTAAAGGTACTGTGCGTTTATGTCTGTATATTTCAAAAGCTTCTAAAATGTCTAATTTGTGCTTGTTGTTGCAAAAATGTAAGAATTTAATGTTGTTTTGAGGTGTCAATACAACATTAATACAACATTAAATTCTTACATTTTTGCAACAACAAACACAAATTAGACATTTTAGAAGCTTTTGAAATATACAGACATAAACGTACAGTACCTTTAATGAATGAACAAACTGAGCTTAGTAATTCTCCTTTATTAGAAGTGTTAGATATTTAGTTTTTGTTATGTATTGTATCTATTTACCTATTTTCTGTATGTATTTATCCTTAGCAACGTGTTTGTTTATCAATCTTATCTACCTTTGATAATGACACAAAGTGTCGAAACAATATTGTCAGGTTAAGATATTAATAAAACTTGTGAAACTTTAACTAATCTTTGTATTTATATTATATTTCATGATTATGGAGTTCCACAAAGTAAGGCTGGAGACAGTAAACGCTAAGTCTTTAAGGTTCTCATAACTATAGATATTGTAAGAGGAAATCACGTAGAGTTTCAAAGTTATAAAGACGTATTACAAAACATATGACATATGTTATAGATATATATATTTCGAAGGTGCTGAAAATAATTACAAATTAATATTAATCATACGAGTTTACTATATTCAACGATGAATATCCTACAAGAGTATATAGTACTTATATTATTACATATCCGCGTATTTCGAAACCATTGAAAATAGATGATATATTGTAAAATAACGTTAAAATATGAGTTTACTATAGATACGACGAATATCTACATTGGGCAAAATTATACACAGTAAGAAGGCATATGTAGAAATCGTTTACAAGGGTAGTAGATATAACGAAAAAGGTTAAAAATCAGTTCAAAATTACATTACGTCTAGAAAAGTAGAAAAATCGGGATTAGAATTGTTGTATATTTGCATTTTCACCATATATCATAAGTTTAATTTTTTATCTCTAATTTTATATAAGGGGTTTTGTATAGATCAGGAGTCTCACGATAATTTATTGTCATATACTGCCTTTGAATATTCTAAAACAGATAAAGCTATCGATGTTAGGAATTTTTAAATGAAATTTTTACTGAATCAGTTAAGTGGTGTGAACTTATAAGTGAAGCTGGCTAGCAGAGCTCAGCAGCTACATTAAGGTTTTCCCCAAAACACTCTTCACTGTAAAAGAATAATTTTATTTATCAGGCAGTATATTATTTTCATATATTAGTACGACTTCATAATGTCACCCTATAACGTCATCGGGATAAAAGATGATCGTTGATGAGTTTCAGTACATCATAGTTGAGTCTAATGCCTTTTACTTTACATACTGGATGCTTGTATAGTATAATTATTTTCTCAACGCAGGATACATATCGATATTTTTCTAGTTTGATTAAATCCTATAAGTTATATTCATATCGCCCTTTTTATTCTGTTAAGATGTTTATAATAATACTGGTGAGCCTGGTATGAATATAAACCGATTGTACCTATTCTTTTCTCGCCGTTTGTATAATATAAAATATATATTCCGCGTCAGACTGATTAGTATCGTCATATGTACCGGTTGTTATATTTCCGTGAATATTTGAGTTTTCACCAATACACAGGGTAAATTTTTATCTCTAATTTTATATATGACGTTTTATATAGAGCAGGAGTCTCACGATAATTTATTGTCATATATTGTCTTTGAATATTCTAAAACAGATAAAGAACCCTGAACCCTTGCTAGGAATTTTAAAAATAACGAAATTTTTATTGAATCAGCTAAATAGATATTGTACTTATAAGTGAATCTCTAAATAACGGATGCGTTAACAGAACTCCTTCATTAATATACATAACGTTTCATCGTGTTTTCCCCAAAACACATTTCATTGTAAAAAGAATAAGAATAATTTCAATTTTATTTATCAGGCGATATACATTATATTATTTTCATATATTAGTACGTAAAGTTATCGTTTCAATAAAAAGTAAAATATTTATCTGATTTATTTCTTTAGGTTAAGTCTTCAGGGTTCTCATAACTGTAGATATTGCAAGAGATAACTACCCTGTGTTTCAAAGTTATAAAGACGTATTACAAACATATGTTATAGACTTATATTTCGAAGGTATCGAAAATGGTTACAGATTATTATTAATCATACGAGTTTACTATAGATACGTTGAATATCCTACAAAAGTATATAGTATATTATTACATATCTGCGTATTTCGAATCTATTGAAATTGTATGATATATTGTAAAATAACGTTTAAATATGGCGACGAACTTATTTCTTTTAAAACTGACGACACCTCATCATACAAAACATACTGTATTTATGTATTCCCTTTCTCTGCTGATATGTTTTCTACATTGTGTTTTTAAATATTATACCCCAGTTCTCTCAAGAATGCATAAAATTTTCGAAATATCTGTTTATTATTTTACTTAGCACATATAAAAGTAGCAAAATGAATTTCTATTTTAACCTGTTAACTTTTATGTACTTTATTCAACTTGACCCTAATTATGAATAAATGAGAAAACATGTTATCAAGCTGTTCAAAATTCGAATGTCTAGAAAAAATGGGTAGCTCTTACTGAATATACGAAGAATACGTTTTAGGTATGTATTGAGATACATAACATTTCTCTCATATATGAATTTGTATACAACGATCTAGATCTTGCTACCGTATATGTTTAACATAAAAATAAATGAAAACTATAAACTTCTTTTATCGTTTTTTATTTATAAAATTTTAATAATAATAATATTAAATGTTTGCATTGTACGACATATTGATAGGGTAGGTGAATGCAGGCATTTAGCAGGCCCGTGTTTCTAGCTGTGGATCCATAGGCTAGAAGAAGAATCAGAAAAAGTATTAGGCAATGTTCACTGAATAGACTACCTGTTACATTTCATACCTTATTCGTTTCGATAAACATACAGTCAGCATACGGTTGATATCTTTCTGTCTTTACTTTACCTAGGTAAACCAATCCTAGAGACAGAGTTTTATTCGCTATCTTCTGGTTGAGATCGACCACTTTATCTTCACTAAGTTTGTCGGCGAATCTTTTGGGTAGATATGTTATAGACTTATATTTCGAAGGTGTCGAAAATAATTACAAATTAGTATTAATTATACGAGTTTACTATAGATACGACGAATATCCTACAAAAGTATATAGTATATTATTACACATCTTCATATTTCGGAGTTGCTGAAATGTATGATATATTGTAAAATAACGTTTAAATAAGAGTTTACTTTAGATGCTACGAATATCTATATGGTGTATAAACAATAAGAACGTATATGTAGAAATCGCTTTCCATGGTAGTAGATAAAGGGTTAAAATCTGTTCAAAATTACATTACGTCTAGAAAACTAGAAAATTAGATAATTGTAGCATACGCATGTTAGATGTACCTATTCTTTCACCTCGTCTGTAGTAGATATAATGAAAAAGGATAAAAATCTGTAGTATAGGATTTATGCTTATACTCAGGCTCGCAATCATATGTAGCGTATCGATGCTTACATAGTATAATTATTTTCTCAACGTAGGATATATCGATATTTTTCTAGTTTGATTAAATCCTATAAGTTATATTCATTTCGCCCTTTTTATTCTGTTAAGACATTTATAATAATCATAGGGAGCCTGGTATGGGCATAAACCGATTGCACCTATTCTTTCACCTCGTCAGTAGTTAGACTCGAACTTTATGATTTCATATATGAAGAATACGTTTAGTGATGAATACTCTGTATTCTAGAATACTTGTATAGGGGCTAGGAAGGTTGATTTGAATACTACAATCTTGATCACGTGGTTGGAATGTACTGATACCTCGATTGTGTGCATAGAAGTATAATGAGTACCCGTTATCGTATATTCAAATTAGTTGAATATATGTAGTACAACTTTATAGATTCTAGAAAGTTCCTATCAATATTAGAACAATGAATGTAGACTGATGTGTGTGTTATATAATACCGATTCTCGCATATACGAACTTAGGAGCTAGCTGCTGACTCTGCATGACATTAGATGATTATGATAATGATAGATGATCGTGATAAAAAATGTTGTTATTTATAGCAGTGACTTTATTACAATTCTTACTAGAATATAATTGTATGATATCATATGAATAATACAACTGTAATTATTTGTTAGAAAATCTAAGGCTTAAAATTCCTTTGAACTTAGTAATAACAGAATGATAATTGTTTTGAAAACTAAATGACTCGTAACGAGAAAATTCAAAATTCTATATGATAATTATCAATTATGTTGCTCGGATGTATTTTAAATGTTAGCCGTATGACTTTTACATTTCTAATTAAGTATAATTTCATTTAAGAACGGCAACAGTTGAAAAGCGTAAAATTTAAAACGGTATAAGCTTTTTGACTTTAAAATGGTACTACACAATATTCCTTTTTCTAAGTTTTATTTATAAATATTTATCGGAATTATTTAAATAAATTTTTAAGAAATCATAACGACCCTAAGTGTTTTCTTTCAAATTAGAATTTACTTTACTTGTAAACCGTATTTTAAATGTTTATGACGTATATTTAAACATGTCAGAATGCAATAGAGATAATCTGACTGGTGATTGACAGTAATCTTTAGAGATACTTTGTATACTTGAAAGCAAATTTTTATTATTACCCTAGATGTTTCTACATTTTAAATTGTTTTCGCAGAATTACATGATGACCTATTGATCTATATTTAAATATCAAATAGGAAAGACAACATAAGATTTATTTTAAAATAAATTTATGAGAGAGAGAGAGATGAGAGATGACAAATAATATATAAAAATAAGATGTACAAAATGAGATATGAGTTATGTAAATGAGAGATGAGATATGCAAACGATACCATGAATTAGTTTAATTCGTGAATGCATATGAGAGATGAGATATGTAAATGAGAGATGAGATATGTAAATGATACCGTGAATTAATTTAATTCGAGCATCCATATGAGATATGAGTTATGTAAATGAGAGATGAGATATGCAAATGATAACGTGAATTAATTTAATTCGAGCATGCATATGAGAAATGAGAGAGGTGAGATGTACAAATGAGAGATGAGTTATGTAAATGAGAGATGAGATATGCAAATGATACCGTGAATTAATTTAATTCGAGCATCCATATGAGAAATGATAAATGTAAATGAGAGATGAGATATGCTAATGATACCGTGAATTAATTTAATTCGAGCATGCATATGTGAAATGATAAATGTAAATGAGAGATGAGATATGCTAATGATACCGTGAATTAATTTAATTCGTGCATCCATATGAGAAATGATAAATGTAAATGAGAGATGAGATATGCTAATGATACCGTGAATTAATTTAATTTGAGCATCCACATGAGAGATGAGAGAGGTGAGATGTACAAATGAGAGATGAGTTATGTAAATGAGAGATGAGATATGCAAATGATACCGTGAATTAATTTAATTCGAGCATCCATATGAGAAATGATAAATGTAAGTGAGAGATGAGATATGCTAATGATACCGTGAATTAATTTAATTCGAGCCTGCATATGAGAAATGATAAATGTAAATGAGAGATAAGATATGCTAATGATACCGTGAATTAATTTAATTCGAGCATCCATATGAGAAATAATAAAATGTAAATGAGAGATGAGATATGCTAATGATACCGTGAATTAATTTAATTTGAGCATCCATATGAGAAATGATAAATGTAAATGAGAGATGAGATATGCAAATGATACCGTGAATTAATTTAATTCGTGAATGCATATGAGAAATGAGAGAGGTGAGATGTACAAATGAGAGATGAGTTATGTAAATGAGAGATGAGATATGCAAATGATACCGTGAATTAATTTAATTCGAGCATCCATATGAGAAATGATAAATGTAAGTGAGAGATGAGATATGCTAATGATACCGTGAATTAATTTAATTCGAGCCTGCATATGAGAAATGATAAATGTAAATGAGAGATGAGATATGCTAATGATACCGTGAATTAATTTAATTTGAACATCCATATGAGAGATGATAAATGTAAATGAGAGATGAGATATGCAAATGATACCGTGAATTAATTTAATTCGTGAATGCATATGAGAAATGAGAGAGGTGAGATGTACAAATGAGAGATGAGTTATGTAAATGAGAGATGAGATATGCAAATGATACCGTGAATTAAATTAATTCGTGTATGCATATGAGAAATGATATATGTAAATGAGAGATGAGATATGTAAATGATACCGTGAATTAATTTAATTTAATTTAATTAGATCAATTAATTTATTTCGCGCATTTAATTTGAGCATTTAATTAGACCACGCCTCATTTGAATATTAATTAGATCGCGGGTCATTTGCGTAAAAGTAGAGGGGGTCAGTTCAAGTGACGGAATACCTACTCATTCCTGTGAAATAAATGTAAAGTTTGTTATTAATGGATTATATTCATTTTTATTAGTTGCATCTATCAAAATGAGTAAAAGTTTACCTATTTCTGAACTCGAGCAATAAGCGTTTCCAACAACTTGCATTCATTATTTTTACTGCTAAATTGAAAAAGAACCCAATTAGTATTCACTTCTCAACTACCGAAGAACTATTATTGCAGATTTTGAGGACCTTGAAGAAACTTTCGTGTAATACGGTAGAATGATTAAAAGAAAAATCGAAGGAGATTATATTAGAACAATTCCCCTGATACCTTACCAATTATGATACCAATTACCCAATACCTTTTGAGTAACTCTTTCTTTAGTGTTAAGTGCATTTCTCAATTTGTGTTATTTTGCACAAATTATTTATTAAACGTCCAACATTCAATTACAGATTCCCCAATCAAGTATCAGTCAATCAATACATAACCAGTAGAAAATTCTGGAAACAGCATTAAAAAAATGGTAGGTTTTAGGTATTTCACGTTGTTAGTGTAGCGCTATTGAAAAGTGTTGCGTCAAAGTACTGCGTCAACTCGTCAGTTCTCGTTTACATCGTTGTGCTTTGCCACGTTGTTCCGGGTTTTCATTGAATTTTTGCTTTATTTTGCTTGTTTTCTTATTTTACAAAACATTTCTTTTCGGAACTATGGTTTCTACCTAGACTACGACGCCACTGCAAAATAAAGAAGGATAAAAATGTCTGAAGGGTATTCGTGTTGCCAACGTGACAATAATTTAACGTAGCTGTAAATCCAAACCTTCCTTAATCATTTTGGATCACCCTGTATAATACTTTCACCATTGTTTAAATTGTGCAATTCTGTAGAGTAGTAGCAAAATGTGAAAATCCTGTTGACATCATAAAAGACTAATTACTACTATACGAAAGACGAACGCTCTAGAATAACTTGACAAGTAAAACATCCCCCTATTAAAAGAATAAACTAGTTCGAACGTAATTTCGTCTAGTACACATGTGACGTCAGCAGGCTTTTCTCATTTTGCGATTACTTTAACAGGTTTGATTACACAATTCTTGAAAACAAACACATATAATATTTTGGCAACTTACAATAGTGATAAAAAATAAAGTAAGTTTGATAACAGTATTGAACTATGCAACGGTCAGTTGTCGCAAAAATAGCTTCACAGGAAGCTTAATTTTAAAGATTATCTCAACAGGAATTTCAATTTCATATATCGGTCTGGAAATCAAAGTCTTACTTTGTACGTAAATCACTTAGATAAAATCACAGACATAATTAGTATTTCTCTTATAAGCGATTTTTTTATCATTTTTTGTTTAATTTTGGAAAAACCTGAAGATGAATTTTGAACCTTTTTATCTTAACAAACGTATGTTTTGCAAATTCATTCATAAATTGGAAAATCTGCATTTATCTGTTTATCTCAATATTGTACATACATAGTACAGTGTGTTTTTTGTAAACGATAATATAGGAAATCCAATGGAATTTTATTATTTTCCTGGTAAGTTTGTACCCTTGCAAATGTATAAGTAGAAATTTTGGTATCAATCGAAAGAAGAATTCATTTTACGTCAAACAAATATTAAACTTTATGAAGAAAACCAAAATCGATTTAGAAAAAGACTTAAAAAGCTTATGGATTTATTGCTTTTTGTAATAAGCTATTAAAAAAAAGCAGGAAGATGAACGCCGATTGGTGTAGCGGTTAACGCTTCAGATTCCTAATCAAGAATCGCGAGTTCAAACCCCATCATCGTATACTTTTTTTTTTAATTGTATTGCTTACTAATTATTATTTTTAGTACTTTATTACAACGATTATTAGTTTTATGCCCTTTTTCATTTGTCTTTTTGATGGGTAGTTAAAATTGTACAAAAAATAACGGTAAACCCCCGTAGCAAAAATATCTAACAATAAAAAAAATTAATAATCGTTGTAATAAAGTTCTAAAAATAATAATTAGTAAGCAATACAATTAAAAAAAAAGTATACGATGATGGGGTTTGATTTCGCGATTCTTGATTAGGAATCTGAAGCGTTAAACGCTACACCAATCGGCGTTCAGCTTCTAGCTTTTTTTAATAACTTATTACCAATTACATTCAATAAGCTTTTTAAGTCTTTTTCTAAATCGATTTTGGTTTTCTTCATAAAGTTTAATATTTTTTTGACGTAAAATGAATTCTTCTTTCGATTGATACCAAAATTTCTACTTACATTTGCAAGGGTACAAACTTATGAGGAAAATGATAAAATTCCATTGGATTTCCTATATTATCGTTTACAAAAAACACACTATATATAGTAAAAGTATGTCTTCTATGTTTCAAGGTTCAGTGATTGATAATTAATTTAAAATTTATCTCCACTGATAAAAAGTTATTTAAAGCAAATAAGGGTAGGTAAAGTATCATTCAAATAACCTTGAACTTCCAGTTGTATATTTTCCATTTGTGAAAGATAAGGAGCAATTATTTACTGGAATCAAAGTAAACTTCAAAATAGAATTGAAAACTGATACTGTGATAATGATACTGTCGATACTGATTATTTAGTTTTTAATAGTAGGTATTATAAGATAGACACAAATTAGAACGAGGTTGGAATTTTTGTTGAGCGCCACTGAATTTAAAATCTCTTTCATTAATTAGAAGTGTTTATTATTATGAAGTCAATAATGTTTTTCATTTTGATAAACACGTTTTAAAGAAATACAAAACTTATACAAATTATCTCCACGCGCAAGTTTACTGCAATAAATTACAGCAAATTTAACAATGCCTTATTAACCGGACTACATCCCGACGTCCGCGACGTGAACGCGGATTAGGGTTCGCGTATATAGTATATGGTGGATTTTAATTACACGCTGTGTAAAACTTGTAGATGTAGAGGCTTATTGTATGCATTACAGATCAATTTTTTTCATTCTGATTTGTTCCAAAAGTTATAATTTAGAACATTTTTTGTAATAGAATGGTTCTTTTCTGAGTAATTTTTCTTCTTTATATTTTAAGTTGAAAAATCAAAAAGATCAAATTCCCATAAAAAATTCTAGTAATTGTAATTCGTAAAATAATTAGAGAACTTTTAGCGTTCAAAACGACATTTTAAGGTTTATACGTTAAAAATTCTTTGTAACAAAAGTTTGAACTTAAAGGAAAATAGTTTTCTTTAAAGTTTTTCCAATAAAATACTGAAGTCGGTTCTGTTAAACCCATATTAAATGAATGCCTCAGGGGACGCTCAAGACTCGATTACGAGCACTTGGTCGTGTGAAAGTGCAACTGATGTAAGCCCGTGTAAGCGGAAGGTAAATATCGTTTCAATTACACATTCTGTGTCTACTGTCTCTGCAAACAAGTGCACTGATAATGCTTATGTGCCCTCTAGGTTCTGCAGGGTTTTAGAATGAATACAAATTTTACGTATTGACACGTTTAATGACAATTCCGTGTTACCCCTTATAAAAAAAATAGTACACTTTTATGACTAACTGCTGATTAAGCAAATAGCTTTTAATAATATTTAAGTTTTAGAGATACATAATTTAATTTTAATTTTAAATTGAAAAATCTACTACTACTTTGTTACCTAACTTCGTTGGATTAGTGACTAGGATGTTGTCCTAATCCCCGTCAAAGCCCGTAACTTTTCTTAGCGGAGAAAAATTTTAAGAATGCTTTCGTTTCGGATAACGAAGTAAAACCTTAAGTCCGATGTCAGTGCGATGTTTGACACGTTAAAAATTACTATTAAAGAGAAATTCCACTAGATACGGTTAAATTCTAGTACAGTCGGCCATATTAACCTAAAGTAATCGGTCGTAGAAGAAGTACGAGGGATGTTCCGCCATCCCTAGTCCTCGCCGAAAAACAAACAGTTGCAATTGTAAAAATTTGTTTATTTTTTGTTTATTTCCTTTGATATTTTAATATGTTATCGCTAATGGTCCAAGACAGTGACGTAGGTAGGGTATTTACATGGGGCGGAGGGTAAAGATAATATACCTACGCATCATTGTTTACTATGATACAATTTGCACTCGATGGCGAGATTTGGGGGTGGAAAGGGTGTACAATTATCTCCTCAATGTCAGCACACCTAAGAAAATTGTTTGCATGTTTAAATTATTTAAACTCGAGAGCACGACTTTGTCTCCTCAATAACAGACCTGAAGTCCTAAAATTCCGCTACTGAATCAAACCGTGGAATAGAGTATTTTAACGAGCTTCTTTCAGTTATAACCTAGAAGATCCAATAATTGAGTTTTTACTTGCCCTACTTGCAACTACTTGAACAACTGGCTGTTCGTTGCACGTCCCACTACATTATAACAAAACAAGTACATTCTCACTGTATCTTTAAAAAACTGTTAAAACGAACGGTTTCTTTGCTGGTACTCACTTCTATGAAGTGGCGTGTTTAGGAACATTTTCGGGGGGTGGGGGCTATTCTATAAGAATTCTGAGTCAAAATACTAAGATTTTCATATAACATAGATTTTGACAGACGCTGTTGTTTCATACCCATTAACTATCTTGAGACCCTTGAGACAGATAAAATTCTATCGCCTTCAAAACTAGTTTTAATAATCTGAATGTTCTTTTCCTTTGAATAAATCATTTTGACAATAAAAGTAGATAATTAGTAACTATAATAATCAAGCAAGGAAAAATTAAAACTTCAATGCTATTTTAAGTCATAGGATAATTACAATGACATTCTGAAGCAGTTGTTAAATTTTATTCAATCCCTGCTTTCCACGAAAACCTGATGGATTTCCACTTCCCATCCCAAGCAGCATCTAAGTAGCAGTAACTGAGATCGGAACTTTGATTCAGAAGTTGTTACGTAACTATAACTAAATTTATAACTTCATAGGTTTAGTTACTTCAATTCGAAATATTTTAGTAATTGTGTAGTTGTTTATACTATCTATTGGAACTATGTAGTTCCATTACTTCTAAGTAACTTTTAAAGTATGTAAACGGTATCGCCAGTTAGTGTAATTACTTTAAAGTTGTTGCAACATCAAAGTGGCATTATGATTGTAGCAGTAACTTGCACGAAGCGTTTAAAACTTTAAAGTAATACTGAAAGTTCCTGCCACTTTCCTGGAACCATTGCTTAACCCTTTGAGGTAACAGAACCTTACAGTAGTATTGAAAGTAAAACTTACGTTTTTGTTACCTAGGAAATTCACTCTAAAGTAAAATTTTTCGTAAACTACTCCATCTCCATATTTACTTGTAAAATATTGGAGGCCACTAATCAATTTACAATTTGTTATGATTGTTATTAAGTGTTTTACTATATAACCTTCAATAAAAACAACAAATTGGTGCCAAATTGTGCCTTAGGAATTGTTATGTATGTAACTTGAAGTTGGTAACATTTATTTGTAGTGATGTAACTAGCCAATCCTGACCCGTCCGTCTGTACCACTTGAGTCGGCTTGAAGGACACGCATTTTGTACAGTATATGCATTGTTTATGTAATTATCCCTGCTCACTCATTATTAATAAAGTTATTTAACGACAATAATGGAGTATTTTCTATTTAAACACATAAAACAACATAACAGGAATAATATAAAAATGGTTTCTATCATGTGTATCAACTTATAAGTATTTTTGTCATATTTTATTAAAAATATCATCTGCACATTCAACAGAAAAGTTGAAATGGTTTATAATTTTAGTTTACTGGAATGACAAAATAATCAAACACTTCATCGCTCATTGTATTATTAAGTTCGTATTACAAATAAAATACTAATCCATTCTGTGACACGATCGCAGCATTAGTATAGAAAATGATAGAATAATTGTTAAGTTGCAAAAGTAAGAGAGAGTAACCACGCGACACGATGTGTCAAAGAGAAAAGAGAAGAGAAAAGAAGTTCCACGAAAGTAGCAGTTACTACGCCGCCACGTTTCTGCTACCCAAAAATTGTTCCCCATTTTGGTTCCAGGCACGTAATGAAACCGTAGCAATTACGTGATTGTGACTATTGGCAAAAAACTTAATAGTTCTACTGGTAGTTGCTGATGATTAAAAATGCTGCTCGGGCTATTGAGAATATGCAATGTGGCAGAAAAGTATAGAAACCCTTAAGTATCTCTGGCACGGCATACAATGCTTACACGAGATCGAGGCGAGTTTTGGGACACTTCATTTAGATAATATACTGGATTTAAAACAAATATCGACAGTGTTGCTAAGATGTTAGATTTTTGGAAACTTTTGTATTTTAAATAGGACACCCTGTTTATTTCTATCTTTTGAGTTCCCGCAGTAATTCTACAAATAATTTATGTAGCATTCTCTATACTTAAGTTCAGCCGTTTTCGAGATATTTTAACATTTTTAACTTCATTTTAACATATAAAGGTTAGTTAGTTATGAACCTACGACTACTTTGTTATTATTAAAAGTTCTGATTTAATATTACCTATGAAGTTAAAGAGCGATTGTGGCTCGGTTAGTTGCGTGCGGAACTACCGACCAAGGGACCCGGGTTCGAACCACGGCCAATATATATTTTTAAAAATCGCTTCTTCCTCGGAAGGCAATGGCAAATCACCGGGTATACTTTGCCAAGGAAATCTCCCTAAAATTAATAAAAAAATGGTTCGGAGTCCACTTTAAGCTGTAGGTCCCCTATACTTGTGATCACTGAACACGCACAACACAAGTATAGGAGGGAGATGCCAACGCTCTTCAACGGAGTATGGCACGCGGAGATGAAGTTAAAAATTTTAAAATATCTCGACAACGGTTGAGCTTAGATATGGAGCATGCTACACAAATTAAGTGTAGAGTTACTGAGAGAACTCAAAAATAGAAATATACAAGGTGCCCTATTTAAAATACTAAAGTTGGTAAAGCTTCCGAAAAACTAACATCTTGGCAACACTGTCGACATCAGTTTTGAATCCAGCATATTATCTAAATGGAGTGTTCCAAAACTCACCTCGATCGTGAAAGCCGTTCAAGAGATACTTAAAACTGTTTCCATACTTTTGTGCTACATTGTATACACGTTATGGTTTATGTATCTAATTTGACATCTGTCAAAGTTAACCTCAAGATTTACAATAAATTAATGCTTTTTACAATTTTGTGTAGCCGAATACAAACAATTCCGTTCGATACGCGTGCACTATCAATCTTCTAGTACTTGGTCTTTTTTAAATCACGCCCGCGAACCTAAAAATTGACGCAGCAACGCATTTGTACTTTTAAAACGCTAAAGAATGCACAAGAACATGGCTGCTTGATTTAAAATGTGTACAACATTTCAATGGAAGTAATTGTAGATAGGGCTCAGCACCCACGCAGTTGTTCTACTTGGGGGCTCGATCTCCGCAGCCCTTACGAAGTCGACGCCAATGCCAGCATAATTAATTAATACTAATTAGGGAATTCCATAGGGAATTAAGTATTACCACGTAGATTCATTTGCTACTTATTATAACGGCTATTACTAAGAATTTTTAAAGCAAAATATAAATGTGATGTTCAGGAAAAAATTTTGTATATGTAAAGACATGTATCTATCTACCTACCTTCTCTAATTTATTTTCTAATTTAAACATTTTTATTGCACATCTCATTTTTACAAAAATAAACTGACAATCCTCCCCTTTTAATATTACAAATTTATATAATGGAAATTCATTGTGTGAAACCCTTCGTAATAAATACCATTCTGTGGGAATATCCTTTGAATTTAAAGCAGGATTAATTTAATGGCTGTAAACATTTACCGGACGGATAGAATAAACCAGGGGATTATTTTGTGGCATCACCAGGTTTTAAACAAAGTATACATACAGGCATTTTATTCTAGAATTACGAATAAATTTAATTATCATTACCAGAAAATTACTTTCAGTTAAAAATCTTGAAAAATCAGAACGGTACCGAAAACGAAGCAAAATGAACTAGTATGTCCTTTAGCAAAACCTCCAAGCAAAAATGACATTCGCTCATGTTTCTTCTCCCTTTTTCAAGTCCATCTCGAGTTTTCCCATCCCCCAAAATACTAAAGTGATCCGCTTGTAAGGATAGTGGATTTTCCTGTATTGAGTGCGACATGGAACTGATCGCCATTTTATTGGGCTTTTATACATTATTTATGTCTCGAAGTTTCCGCCATTTTGCGGTGAAAAGGCATTAATTATTCATTCTAAATCACTTAATACCCAGTTGGAAGTGCGGTGTGTAGGTGTCAGATTCATGCATTATTTAATTTAAGCACAGCTATTCTATTTTCTTCCCTTTTACGAGCTTTTTAACGTTTTGTGCTCGTCGTGGAGCTTTATGTTCTATTTTCATTATATTTATGTGCATATTAATTATTATTATTATTATTACTATTACTAATTTTATTATTCCTAGTATTTTATTATTATTACTAATTTTTTTTAATAGCACATGCAAAACTGAATTTACTAATTAGTACATTTTTGTTGCAGCATTAGCCAAATAGCTATCAATTATGCAGTGTTGCAGATTTTTAATTATTTAAAAGAGAATTTTTTTATTTCAATTACTAATCTGCAAAGCCAATTAAAGTAATAATGTGTATAACGTCTATCTAAAATCGTTAATTAATATTAGAAATTCTTCTGTAATCTTTTAATTAATTGTTTTCCCCTCTTAATGATTCTGCCAATAAATCTTCAATTGGGTTTTTTGAAAATTCACGGTTTTTATAAAAAGAGATTTGAATTAATGGTATGCTTACCTATCTTTGCTTTTATGATAGTTTGATTAAATGGAAAATCCGTAATTATCTTGAAACCTCAACTTTGACACTTGGTCCATAACATAATACCACAATTTGGATAATACAATTGTGATGACTAGCTCAAGTAAGTTTTGATTTCTTTTACTGTATTTAAATATTATAATTGACTTTTATTAGTTTTAGGTTATGTAGGGCTTTTTTTTATTATTATGTCTTTATTTTCAGCATGCTCCATTACATTAAAGCTGTAATACTACATGCTTATGAATTACTTAAATTAGTATTTACAAATGTCTTCTTTATATATTACACTTTGACTTTCATTAATCTTGATTTAGTTTTAAAATTATTCAACACTGTTAGCTTAATTTCTCAGTTTATCAAAATCAATAGCTTTTATAAATTTTATAAAATCTATAAAATAATTCATCATTAATTTTGATTTTTCTATTGGCCAATCGTCTCCATCTAAAATAATCTTGTTTATTAATGTCTGTTGTTTCTTAGTATGTGACAAGTGTAGATCATACGGTCCATTGTTTGCTCTGCTTCATCACATACACAGGTTGGGTCATTAGCATTCTTAAATCTATGATAGTAACTTAGTAATTTTCCATGTTATGTTAGCATTACTGTTAAATTTGAAGTTATAGGTATTTTAACTTTTGTCTTTGCATTATTGTTGGAAACAAATTTTTAGTTATTCAGCCATTTTCCGTTGTCAACCATTCTCGCTGCCAATCATCCATACTAATTTTACTATGTCTTAGTAACTACTTACTAACTAATGTTACTGTCTCTGATATTAATATACTTTTAGGAAATTTGTTGTACACGATAACTTCTTCTGCACTTTCTGCTGCCTCCTTAGCTAGTTCTGCAGCCAATTCATTTCCTACTGTACCCACATGTGCTTTCGTCCAATTAAAGTTGATCTTCCAATTTTGTAAATTTAAAGTCTTAAGAGGCTGTCTCCGAGAAACTGCACAAATTTGGATACAGAAAAAAATCCATGTTTCGGCATGTTACGACCAACCATAATGGCCGTACTGAATGGCCGTAGGTGACTGGAGCCAGTGACTCTACTTAAAACTAGAGTCACTGCATCTACTTACCTAGGCCAGCTGGTCGTTCAGAGTACCGTAAAACGCCGCCATATTGGGGCAGAGAAGAGTGATCTTTAATAATGAACCAATTAAAACCACATTTTACGTATTTGACAACATAGAGGTTTGAACTTTTAGAATAAGAAGAACCTTTTAAACTAGACGTGGATTTGATTAAATTCAATACAGAATTTTGTCTTTAATATTCAGAGAAATTAACCATATTGCTTGTGAAATATGCCAATATCTCAGCAAGGAGATAATTCCCGCAACCTGACAAAGTTTTGAAAACTTTAAAGTAGCTTCGGGTAAGTCACAATCATGATACCACTTTGAAGTTACAACGGCTTTAAAGTAATCATACTAAGTGGCAATACCGTTCCATTTACTTTAAATGTTACTTAGAAGTAATGGAACTACATAGTTCCAATAAATAGTATAAACAACTATACAATTACTATAATATTCCGAATTAAAGTAATTAAACCTAAACACTCATAAATTTAGTTGTAGTTACGTAACAACTACTCAATCAAAGTTACGATCTCAGTTACTGCTATTTCGATGCTGCTTGGTACTATCGTACAATTAAATGGATTTCGAAATCCAATTAGTAAAGCTCTTTATTTGGATATATTTAAAAGAGGTCGTTACAGAGTTTATTGAATTATTTGTCAAGATTAATGAAAGCAGACAGCTGATATTTGCGACTTGAAAAAGTTCGCAACCTTGTGGCGTCAAATATTTAAAAAGGAATTAAAATATAAACGTGAATTTTTAATAGTAGTTAGTTTTATTATTAGTAATTTAGAATTGTCTCCAAATAAAGAAAACTGATCTATTTTGGGATTAAATTAAAAATGAAAGATAGAATAAAAAAGATAGAACTTAATCAGATTTTTTTTGTTGTTGCATTGAAATATTTAAAAATAAATTCATAATTAAGAAGTGTTTTTATCTTTTTACATCACATAAAAAAATCTACTTTTCTGGTATCTATTTTCATTTTATTTTGTTTGTTCTTTGGTATATGCTAATTAAAAATAAAGTTGTGTTGTTATTACTTTGAAAATTACTTTGTGTACCTATGTGTTTTTTATTAACGTTTGTCCATAATAATTATAAGGATATATCATATCCATTAAAGCGATCCGCCTGAGAGTGTCGTTTACAAAGTTTTACGTCTCCAGCTTTTCTCTTCTCAACATAATAGTATATCGACAAAAACAGAGTGAGTAACATGACTATAACCAAAAAAGGTAAAAATGCAGAATCAGAAAATTCCTTATAACAGCGAAAATAACTTCCAGAGGAATTACAAAAAGTATGCGCTACCAGTTGAATTCAGTACAATAATTTAATAAAAACTCTATAAAGAAAGTCAATATCAGCTAATTCACCAGTGAATAAATCTTCTTAATCTGTTTTTAATTTATGACTCAATACACTTATTTTAAAGTGAAAATACGGTCATATACTATTATCCAAATTTTACATCCCCATACCACAAATTACAAATCATTGTCCAAGTATGCACCATTAGTAATGTGTGGCAATTACTCTATCTATTCTTCCAAGCACTTCCAGGTATTAAAAAATGACAACTAAACATGTGACAGTAGGTGATCTATAGCTCTTATTGTTAGTTATAATAGTAATCCACTTTAAGGAATTACGAAGCTATAAAACTTATCAAGTATTTTCTATAAGTGACTTAACTTTAATACATACTTTCATAAATAATTATAATTGATTATTATTGTTATTATTTATTGCACCATATTATACGAAGTCTATAAAAATAGAACAATTAATTAAACTCGACCAAATTAAAGCTAGAAAAAAAAACTAATCAAAATCAAATGAAACGTTTTTCCAAAAAAGCTTATATCTGCTTCTGTAGAAATTGTGATTGTATCTTTGCGGCAGAAATTTTTATTGATGAATCAAACTTATTTATCATTTATATCTTTATCATAATCTGTAGGAAAATTGTTATTTTTATTGTTTTTACCAGAAACACTTTAAAATTATCTATATTTGACTAATTTAATAGGCATTACAGTATCACATAGAAATCACGAGATATACTTAGTACCATTTTAATATCAAAAACAATTTTGCTAACTTGCTGTTAATTGAGAAAAATGATTTTCCTGGAATTAAGCAATTCATCAATGGCACGTTTTCTTGGAATACTCATATTTGCTGTGATATTAATAGCAGTTCACAAGGGAAAATATCCAATTCATAAAAGTTATAATTAAGTCTGCCATGTATCGACATGGAATTGCATATTTTCATAGATCAATCAAAAGATTTAAATCACAAAACGAAACTGGTGCTGCTGGGTATTCCGATAAATGATTTTTCTAGTTTATGTTTCGAGAGTGCAAATTCAGATTACTATGCAAACAAAAAGCAATAAGTATTAAACAATTATCAAACAGCCATATCTGTATAGCTTTGTTTTTCTTTATCTACAATTTAACACTATAGTTCTCAATTTTTAGAAAAATTCTGAATTGTTTTAGTGATAACTTTGTTATTTTAACTTCTATAGGTTAGAAACAACTTTTCAGATATAGAACACTTAACTTTTTATATAGAGCAAAAATCTTAGTTCATAGAACGTTTTTCTGAACCTAGGTCTTATTTTACTTGGCAATTCTGTTTGGGGAAAACACAACTTTTTTTTAGTTTTAGGTATTAACTATATTTCCTCTGATTTTTTTTCGCAGTTACTAACAAGTCGCGTGAATTTTTGAGACTTGAGGTCGTAATCAGAGGTAGAGATAGGAAGTAAACACAGACCACAATTATTTATATACTAAACAACAGGTTACAATAGATTGGGTTACAACATAAGTATGAGGACGGTTAGTTACTCCTAAAACTAACATTTAACATGAGGGTGATCGGAACCACCCTGTACTAGCACTATGTCCTACAACTAAGCGTTAGGAAATCCGGTAATCAATGCCCCTGGGCACCAGATTCTAGACCCCTAATACTAAGCAGTAGGGGATTAGGTAATCAATGCCCATGGGCATCAGATTCTAGATCCCCTACTATTAATTAATAAAAAGGTTTCTTACCAGGTCTGCTCCAAGTTCAAGGTTCAGTGGAGTCGTCGAAACAACTGAATATGGACTTGCAGCATCCGGGTTGATGTACTGTATATTGCGGAAGTCATTAGCATGTTAATGTGAATCTGTAGGCGCGGCGTTCCGCGTATTCGTTGTTATTTCTTTGTACGGTAAGCAGCTGCATTCTAGCGTAGGCCGATCGCGTGATGTGCTGAGTAGAGGTTCTTGAAATAAGAGCAGCTGACTCGCGTGTGTGGTTATCATTAAGCCAACGCTATATAAAGTTACGAAGAAATGTATTAACCCTGTATGATAATTGCACCAGTTGGAATGCAACTTGCGATTCGTATGAATTATTTGATTGCAAATAATTCCGTTTGTGACAAAAAGTAAGGACTATAAGGACAGAGTGCCTATTAAAGCAAAAAAATGGTTAGATTAGTACACAGTTCTTTTTATTTTCAAGAGTGATTTAATGAGTTTTTGTTTCTGCAAAAAAACACATAGCTTACGAATACAAAAGTGCCAAGTTTCTTAGGAGGTCAAGAGCAACAAGATGAAAATGGAAGAATTGTGTGTAGATAATGGAATATTGATGTAGAAGATATTTATGGAACAAGTGAATAAAGAGAGCTGTTATCCATGAGGCGAAAGCCGCCTGTCCTAACTTCCCCGAGAGAATAAAAGCTGTTTGTTGACAACGTTTTATCCATCAACCTTAATATTTAACTTCAAATATTGTATTTGAAATGTATAATTTAGTCTTTAGTGTTTGACAGGAATGGTGAGGTGTTGGATAAACATTTTCCTGATAGTCTTTGTTTCATTACTTAATTACAACTGAAAAAGCGGTTTCATTAAATGGGAGTTCTATTTGATGTTGATATTATTTGACAGACATTTTTTATATCTAATATATCAGGTTTTCGCAGTTATTATTTCGTTTTAGAAAGATAATGGTAAAAACAATTTTTCTAGCAACAATATCTCTTGCGGTTTACTCGATCTCTGCGGTCTATATAAGGTAGTTGTACCAATTATCGACAGCTTGATTAGTTTTTCAAATAATAAGATTTCCGTAATAGCGGTTAATTCCAATTTTCTTCTAATTCAAAAATTGATTTCTGCGTTATCCAATACCAATCTGCTGCCATCCGACGTAATATGCAAAAGTCGAAGTTCTTACTTTAAATAATGTTAGTACTGCATGGACATAAAATAGTACAATTCGTTGTGTTGGTGTATAACAGATGAGTAAGTTTTATACAGTGATTTTTTTTGATAAATGTTAGTTTAGAGCAATGAAAACTGTTTTTAATTACTTAGGGGGTTATTAAAGCGTAATCTTTTTTAAAAATAATATTTATATTGACACCTAATTTGTATAAAATAAAGTGTCACTAACTGGTACAAGATTTCAGCTCTATGTGCCAGTTACCTACAGTAGTATCGATAACTAAGTCCAGAGCTATATTTCCAAATTTTATAAATTTTTAAAATAAAAACTAATTTACAGCACTTCTGCTGCTTCTTCCAAAAGACCGGGTGGGGGGGATGGGGTTCCCGCACACTATCTTCCTTTCTCTTCAGTTTCAGTCCACTTCAAAAGTTCGTCGAGCGTTGTACAGATAATACAATCTTATGTCATGATGCAGTAACAATTGGCAAACGAGCAATGGCAAAAATGGAAAACTTGCCATTTACAAATATTAAACTGTCACGTAAAGATCGCGCACTTCCTCTTTCCTCAATGAATTCGACAGTCAAGATTGACAATGAAAAAGTTGTCGTGGATCCATTCTTGCTTTTTCAGCGAATCTCCATCACCAAGAAATCGGACGAGAATTTGAAGAATTATATGCAATATGAACTGGCTCCTTACCCGCTGGCATTCTTCAACGAAAGTGGAACGAGGAAGTGCAGAAAGTCAGCACTATACACACTGTTTAAGCAAATTGATAAGGACGTTGATTGAATTACCTTTAAATTTGTTGTTGATGGGAGATTTCTAGTCCACAAAGTTGTTTCGCAAACAGAGACAACTGTATCAACTATTTGTGATGGTTAAGTTAGATTTCTGAGGATCCATTATCATGGGAGAGGCTGCACAGTGGTTTAAATTTCCTTCAATTTGATATACACTGCGTTTTAACTGCTGTAACTTGCTATCATGATGATTAACAACACTTTAACAATAGAAATAAGATAATTGCAATTGACACACAACACTTTTTTATAATTATAGCTTTTATTATATTACGAATCATATAATGAAAGTATTTACATGGACTGCTAGTAATTCAAAAATGCAAAAATGTGCATTAAAGGCAACATGTACAGTCACAGCCTGTGATTGCATGTAAGAATAACAAATGGACATTCTCCGTCATTTTCGACTCCTGCTGCAGCTGTTGTGAGGAATACACAATAATCTTGACCTTTCCTCTTCCAGGTTTTACCATCAGAATGTCGCGATCAGTTGGGATTTTGGCTACCAAGAGAACAGCCAAGTTGACGTCCTCCCCAATAACAGCTACCAAGGAATTTTGCGATATGTTGATAGCTGTTTTTACAATATCAACGTCAGCATGACTTGAAGCTTGGAGCGTTTTTATTCCATTTTTCTGCAGCTGCATCATCCGCAGGTTTATCAGCTGACTCTTATTATGAAAGTTGGAAAGGAAATCCTCTTGTTTGACTTTCATTTCACTTTTCAAGCTGACATTGATGTCCACACATCTCCTGAGTCGATATCGTCGACTCTGTTCAGCTGCTTTTGTGCTCCCTGATGTGTCAGCGTACCCATCGAAAACCACTGTACAACCTCTCCCATGATAATGGGTCTTCAGAAATCTAACGTAACCATCTAAAATGGTTGATACAGTTGTCTCTGTTTGCCAAACAACTTTGTGCACTAGTAATCTCCCAACAACAATAAATTGAAAGGTAGTTAAATCAACGTCCTTATCAATTTGCTTAAACAGTGTGTATAGTGCTGACTTTCTGCACTTCCTCATTCCACTTTCGTTGAAGAATGTCAGGGGGTAGGGAGCCAGTTCATATTGCATATAATTCTTCAAATGCTCGTCCGATTTGTTGGTGATGGAGATTCGCTGAAAAAGCAAGAATGGATCCACGACAACTTTTTCATTGTCAATCTTGACTGTCGAATTCATTGAGGAAAGAGGAAGTGCGCGATCTTTACGTGACAGTTTAATATTTGTAAATGGCAAGTTTTCCATTTTTGCCATTGCTCGTTTGCCAATTGTTACTGCATCATGACATAAGATTGTATTATCTGTACAACGCTTAACGAACGTTTGAAGTGGACTGAAACTGAAGAGAAAGGAAGATAATGCGCGGGAACCCCATCCTCTCCACCCGGTCTTTTGGAAGAACCGGGATTGAGGGTGGGGGGGCTCAAGGGCGCGGTTGATGGTTGGGGAGGTGGGGCTTTTTAACCCCACCCCCCACTTTCACTCTACTAACTGTCTCCTCTCCCGCCCACTGCCCATTTGCTCGTTGGCTGCCAATTGAGCGTACATGTTAGAAATTCTATAACTTTTGATTGGTTGAAGATAAAGTGGCACAAGTTATACCAAATTGAAGGAAATTTAATGTTCTACAACTTCGTTTCAGAAAGTTTTTCTGAGAAACGATAGTGAAAGGCACTAGAAGCAAATGTTCAACAAAAAGAGTGAGGTAAAAATTATCGATTTTCAATAACGTATATCTCGGAAACCGTTGGGAATTCGACAAATATGTATAGAAACAGTTTTATAGGAAATTTAGTTAGCTTTCGTTTTTATTTGAAACGTTTCTTTTCTACATGCACCGGTTCCGAGATATAAGAGAAATACCATAAAATGGGACCTTTCGACCCCCCCTCCCGCCTTTAGCTCACCTCCCAGGGGCGGGGACTTTTAGTATGTTTACCTATTAACTACTCCTAACAAAGTCCTGAAGTCAAAAATTCTCGCATATTCCATGCACTCTACACCCCTCTTTTGAGCACTCATTGACTGGACTATTTACTTGATCAAGTGTAACGAAAATCTACTATGGAGATAAATATTGGCCCAGAACCAGTATTGTCGAGACAAGAACGAAAGCTTCTTGTAGAAAACCCAATTGTAAGTACGAAAGTATATCAAATTTATATCTTTTTTTATTATTTATTTATTTAGTAATAAAAAGTATATACAGGAAAGAATCCCAAAAAAGAATACTTCTTTTGCCATAGAAAATAAAACAAAATGAAGAACGCAAACATAAAACCCAATAATAAAGAAAAAAAAATGTTAGCAATTTACAGATCGAATGGTAGCTCTACATATTTGTATATATAAAATTAAGTAATAATTATAATTAGTAATAACCTCGGGAAAAGCCCGTAATAAAAAGGAAATGATAATAATAATATCTACGTAATAACATTAAGATGTTTATAGTAAATACAAATAAAGGAAATAAAATATAACGTGATATGCGAAACGTAAATTTCAGGTGTGACACATTGCTTTTAAATTCTTTTTTAATCTGATTAAAGAAGTTGAGAACAGATCTAATGAGGTATACTTTTGGTTATAGGTTCGTACTATACGAATAAGAGGCGAATTATAACAAGCATTAGTTCTTGAAAAATAAGGTACAAAAAGATGATCATTTCTAGTTACACGTACAGGAACGTTGAAATTTATCTGTTCTAAAATATTTGGACAGTCTAACAAGCCGGTAATCAATTTAAAAAAGAAAAAGTATATCATACATTTCTCTGGATATATTCAAGGGCAGCAGACCGAATTCTACGCATGATTCGTTGTAATTAATACCGGGCATATGGAATTTCTTGTTGATATAGGATATAAATCTTTTCTGTATTGATTCTAACGTATTGATATAAATGCTATACTGCGGATTCCAAACCACACTAGCCTAAGTAATTATACTGTGGACATAAGCAAAATAAAGACTCCGAATACTCCGAAGGTTTCTAAACGGACGACAAATCCTAACTAAAAACCCAGACATTTAAAAATAGAGGTAATGTGTTTTGAAAAGGTTGATTTATTATCTATTATAACTCCCAAGTCTTTCATTGAATCAACTAATTGTAATTTATAGGTATTGAAGTGATAAGGAAAAGTAAACACAGTATAGTTTCTTGTAAAAGATATTGTATAGCATTTCTGAAGATTTAAAAATAACTTGTTAACACTGCAATACCTATCTATGCGATTTAAATCGTCTTGTAATAAGGCACAATCGGATAAAGATTGTACTTCTCAAAAGATTTTTATATCATCAGCGTACAAGAGAAGATGGCAGTTACGAACACATTGTACTATGTCGTTGATATAAACAAGGAAAAATAAAGGGCCTTAGTGAGAACCTTGTGGCACCCCTGAAATAACTAACATAATCAGATAGAAATCCATTTACTCTCACAGCACATCTATTCGAAATGTATGACTCAATCCACCTTAATAAGTCAAAAGGCATTATGTATCAGAATATTGTGGTCGATTTTGTCCAACGCTTTGCTAAAATCAGTATAAATGGAATATACTTGAACACGTTTATCTAGCGCCTTCTGTAGATAGTCCATGTAAGCAACTAAATTAGTCTCAACCGATCTCCCAGGTAGGAACCCGTGTTGTTTTATACAAATATGGTTGTTAATTGTGTTTTAAACTACTTTATAAACTATCATTTCAAAAAGGTTAGGAAGAGTTGACAAAATAGAAACGGGTCTATAATTCTTAACCAGTTTCTTGTCTCCAGCTTTAAAGATAGGAATTATGTAAGCTTTTTTTCAGACACAAGGAAAAACACCTTCCTGTAAAGAGCGGTTGAAAATAATAGAGATAGGGAGTGCTAGAGTACTTGAACACCTACGGAGGAACGCCGCAGGGATACCATCAGGTCCTGCGCCCTTGGCTACATCAAGATTATTAAGATATTTTAGCACATCTTCAGGAGAAATTATCAACGTAGTTGGTACCGACGTGTTTCGAACCTGAGAATTATATATGTTAGCGTCTAATAGTTGACCATCGATAAATACCGAGTTAAAGTGTTTTAGAAACAGATTACATATAGAAAGACCATCATCAGCAACAGCATCTACGGATTTTAATTGATGTGGTATATTTAAGTTATGTTTTCTAGATTTTACATAAGACCAAATGCGTTTAGGGTTACTGATTAAGTCCACCTCGGTAGATCTTATAAAATTACGGTAATCTAAAGAAATTAGATGCTTCGATCTTCCACGCAATAAACTAAACATACGGTAATCCAAGTTTGTTTTTGAATTGTTGCCATTTTTTGTGAAACTTGCGCTTCTCTATTATCACTCTTATTGTAGAAGAGGAAAACCAAGTCGGGTATTTACTATTTACAATCTTCCTGGGGACAAACTGATCAATAATGATAAATACAGTATTATAAAAGACATCCAACATTTCTTCACAGTTAAGGTTATAATGTAAATTTTCCCAATTAACATTTCTTAAGCTTAAATTTATATTATCATAAGCTGCTCGTCTAAAAAGAATATCTAACCTCATTGTTATTTGCAAGTTGTCCTACTTTTAATGGTTTTAAATAAATATCTAATGGAGGGTGATGCTGATCAACATTAATAACTGGGGTAATACCCCTTTCTACTAATTCTACACAAAAATTGTTTGACAATATTAAATCGAGTATTCTGTTGTTACAGTATGTTGTTGAATTGAGAAAAATTACAATAAGAAAATAGGTTAACAAAATCCACAGCTTGAGCATCATATGTATATGGTTTAAGTGAGTTATCGGTAGCTGGGTGCAATTCAATGCCTGGTAAATTAAAATCACCACAGATAAAAAATAAATTTTCTGGAAATCGATCGAGAATCTCTGTTAACTTATCGCGAAACACTTCAGCTGCATCGAAGTCACGAGACGGCAGATAGACACAACACACAAACAATGATTTCGTTCACCATAGGATATGGAAACCCATACATCTCGGAATTACTTTGGAAATCTTCCATTCTTGTTGACTTGATAGAACCACGTACTCCAATTAGCACAGCTCCATGATCGGCATTTGATCCAGTAGAAGATCTATCCCGGTGATATACCGAATTAAATAGTTCAGAATCAGATATATCATGTTTTAAAAAGGTTTAGTTTAGGCAGATAACATCATAATGCACGTCGCTAGTGTTGGCGTATAATAGATTTGTCTTAGTTCGTACACCACGTACGTTTTGGTAGTACAATGATAAACACATAATGGAGAAAGAAAGATTGTAGTGAGTTTAAAGCCGAAATACATTATAGTTTTCTCACATCATCATTAGATTTTATAGGAATGACCTTTGATTTATCGTCTTTTCTTGCGAAGATGGAACAATTATAATAATTACTACAACCCATAACCTAAACCAAGGCCCCAGAAGCTATAAGCTTGTGCGGGAGGGAGGGGGCGATTATTATTATTATGTAGGCCCAATGTGCGGCTGCAGCCGACTTATAGATGGAACAGCGCAAATCCCACATTTGTGTTACAGCTAAGGGAAACTGCAGAAAACCTTAACCAGATCTGCCAGCACCAGGAGTCTATATGAATTTGTAACCTTTTTTCTTGGCTTCATCTCGAGTGAATCTGTATAATAGTTTATTCCTCAACGTAAGGTGTTCATTGATGAAAATATTAACTTGAATGCCCTGACTTTGACTGTAAGTAAAAACGCCCTGTACTAAATCTACCACATTCTCGTTAGATTTTTCGGGAATACCCTGAATTTCTAAATTGTTAAAGCGAGAGTACTGTTCTAAATCTTCGATTTTAGATAATTCTATAACGGTCTTTTTCAGTTGAACGTTTTCAGTCTTGATTATATCAATTTCTTTGACTTTATCGGTAAATTTAGATAATGCATGTTCGAGATCAGAGATCTTGTTGCCACAAAATTCGATAAAATTTAAAAGTTCGTGGTATTTATGATGCAAAGATTTAATATCTTGCTGAATATCACGTACAACTGTCATCATGGTAGTTGATCCTGATGAGTCATCAGCATTATCATCGATAATAACAGAGCTATTAAGCGACGAGGAATTCATACATTTGGTGCATTTCCAGCTAACGTGATTTGTTGAGAATGATCTTAATTCAGAGGTACTCAGATTAACGCATTTTCCATGATAGTATAGGGCGCATTTGCCGGCACACTGAATACCAAGAGATTTGCTGTTAATAATTTTAGAACACAGTGAACAAGAGCTCGACATTATTATTATAATACTATGCTTATAAATTAATTTTTACTAGATTACAAGGATTTAAAAGAAAGTTTAAAAATTTAAAAACTGATGAATGTCAATAGTATCAATATTTGAAGGTCGTGATAGCAATGCACTCGCTTTAAAAATAAGAGCACAAGAATAGTTCTTATAGATCCAGAAAATAACGAAAACCATGATTTCAAGCTAATAATTGTATTTTAATAAAGTTTATTTAATATATTATAAACTTGCAAATTCTGTAGTTTATCACAATTGTTATAAATTATTTAATAAAATCTTCTTAACACTTTAATTTTGTAAACAAACCGTTTAGTTAACGACAGCACGTCTTACGTTTACGATGCATTTTTGACCATTTTTGATAACTGGATCATTATTGTTTACTTTTTTGACCAATATTTATTCGTGACTCTCTTGGTCTCCAATCAACAATTGATTTAGTCCGTCTATTGCCCTATACATAATATGTCTGGCCTATTATAAATTAACTTGCACTATTCGTTGGAGGTTATCTAATCAAGGGCATGACAATTTTTGTTTCTTGTCTTATTCAACTGTTTTTCTTAATGGCTTTTCATCTTTGTGATGATATTTTGCATTTTCTTGTTTATTTGTCGTCTAGTGATTTAGTTACATAGTTAAGCAACTCTTTCGGGTTGTTGGTTATTATTCCAATATCATCAACCATACAGTTAGATACTGCCACAATCCGGACTCAGTAGTGAACACGGTCATCAGGTTCTAGCTTGACTTGCCAATAACCACTGTTCAAGTCCAACGTTGAAAACCATTGAGCCAGACAGTATATCTAATGTATCATCGATACTTGGTAGGCAGTAACTGTCCTTCTTGGTCAGCTGCCTACAGTCCATATAGAATCTCACTGGCTTCTCTTTCTTACTGACCAGAACTCAAGAGCCGGGTTATGTACGTAACTAGTGTTGTAAATGAAAGAACGTTCTGAAAATGCTGGTGAGAACCAAGGTCCATTAACTTTATAGGTTGCCTCAGTGAGTATTAGCCAATGAGCGCCCGAAACGTCAGAGGGTTACCCATCCTATCTCACTTACATTCATTTACTATATGGCATCCGTCTCTGTCTTATAGCTTTTTTAAGTTGTTTTACAGCTTTAAAAAGTACATTTAAGTATGAAATGAAGTGGAAAAACTGCCTTGTATGCCAAAATTATATTAACTTTATATATATTAAATAATTTACTTGAGGCATTACTTAAAGAAACTAAGATGTCTTTAAATATTCACGAGAATTCATTATTTTGGACTATATGCATCATTCAATGTTTATTTAAAAAATTTACACCTATCGCTAATTAGTCAAGAAAGTATTATGCTTTTAAAGTTAACATTTAGTCGTTTTCTTTTGCACATGTGTGATTAAAGATCCAAACAATCATAACAATTTTAGCATAATTTGAGAATGCTTTGTCACAAAAGAACATTGGCAATATAGTTACCAGTTTCGTCACAGCACGTATTCGATTCAATCATGTCAATCACAAAATTTATACGATTCAAAGGGGTAAGGAGATTACCAATCATGCTAAGAAAATCTGACTAGTCGGGAGTTAATCAGTATTCAAAAGAACGCGATGTGATAAGAAATTACAAATCTGATTTAATCTTCCACGGCAAAAAACGACTATTGTCCTTACATACAATATTTATTAATTAATTTGTCTTTTCTAATTTACAAAAATATGGATGTCTTTTTTTATAATACGATATAATATCTAATAGAATTAAGGTTGCTTGCCCGCGATGTATCTTGCATTTGATGTGAAATCTTTTGTATGTTACTAAAGGTTTGTACGGGAAACAAAAAACCTCGTGATCGCCTATAACTAGCCCGAAAGGCGTTACCTTTTGAGCAAATTTAATACTAATTAAAAATGAACTACATATTGATTATGTTAATTTATTAAATAATTTTTTTGTATTTGCTTGTTTGTATAAATTTGTTTTCTTTTCTCGTCTTCTGATTTCCTTTTAGTACCTGTTACTGAATTTTCAACCAAACTTTCAAAAAGTTTGGTTACTAGGATCTATATTTCTGTAGTCCGTTACAGTCCGTTGCAGAATCTCAGCTTCTGTGGTTTTTATTAAACTATTATTGCAATCTGCAACTGTATATCTTTCTGCTGGCATAATACAGTATAAAACAAAACAATTAATATTTTGTAAAAGCTTTTTATAATAGTAATCAGAAAGAAACGGGCACATTGAATAATTACACGAAATTAATTGTTGGAAAAACAAGACACTAAATAATTTAATTTATAAACTTATAACTTCTGTCAAGAACTGACTTTTTTACTACAAACAAATCTACAAATTAAGTTTGCAAAAGTCCTGACGCTTGACAGTGACTGCAAGCACTGCATAAATACAACATGAGTGCAAGTGAGAACAAATAAGTGAATGGTTAGTTCTAGGTAGTCCTCTGACGTATTTGCTTTCGCCCTTCCGTCTCAAAGAGGGGTCTACTAACTGCTCTACTGAGGTAACCTATAAAAGTTAATAGATCTTGGGTGAGAACATTCGCGCACGTTCGCGCATGATATAACCGTATCAAAAGAACGTTCTCTTGGAGAGCATAATCAAGCACGTTCGCGAACGTTCTCATAATAATTCTCGAGAACTTTCAGCACAAACGTCACAAACGAGAATAAACAAAACCATTAAAAATCGAGGATAAATCCGAAACTAAACGATCTTAAACCGCATGCCCGCGCAAAATGTACACCTGTTACTCGCAGCTGCTGTCGGCGCCGGGTGTTCAAAAGACAGACAATTTTATAAGCATAGTTTGCACAATTTATGCCTTTGAAAGTATCATTGAATAGAAATTTGGGTTTCCGCCCGGAAGCACCTGTTTTGTCTTTCGTTATATATGAACTTTTTATTTAAATTTGTTATATTTTGTTTATACAAATAGTGACAAATGCTTGTAAAGTTTTTAATATATATTACTGGTGCATGCGGTGGCTGGGTACTGGACACCGGCCGTAGACACTACGCCGACTGGCGGTTTTGGACATTTTTCCGACCGTGGATACTACGACGTGCACACTGACCGCAAGCGATGGACACCTTTCGCGGTCAGCGCATTATCCACGGTCGGCAAAGCGTCCAGCAGCAAAATTTATTTTAAGGGTCGGCATAGTGTCCGCGGTCGGCGTTGTATCCGGTAGCCGTAAAGGTGCATACCTGAGCTTCTAATCTAAATATAATGGGACATATCCACATGCCATGATTGAAGGTGTCTCTAACTAAAGTTAAAATCAACAAGAAAAATCTTTATCTCATTCTAATAGGTGGAAAAAGATCAGAATTGTTCACCATCGCAATTAAACACGTTATTAACTTAATAGTGAGATTTAAATATGGCCCAACGAGTTTAATATTTCCAATTCTCTGTTATTGCATTTTTTAACACATTACCGTCCAACAGTCAAATTTACTGCAATTACTAGCATTATAAATGAGAATAGGAAAATTAGAGAACATTCGAGCATTTTCAGCATTTTGAGAAATTTCAAGAACTTTTGAAATTATCTTTATTTTGGGTATATCTTTGCAAGTTAAAGGTATATTATCCAGTCCTGCTCACTTTTGAGGGTTTATTCTCGTTTTTTCTTGTTTGTGTTCCGGGAATATTCTCCAAAAATAAATGCACGAGCATTTTCCAACACTATGCGTAACACACTTACATGTACCAAAGCGTGCGTCAATGTCGAGGTGTTACTTGTCATCTGTAGTGGTGTAACCTTACATTTTTATCTCGGAAACGGGTAAAACTACTCGGATTTTCACGATTCTTTTTTGAAAATCATGTAAATATAAAATACTAAAACCTTTATAAAATAGATATTGACGCATAGATCGAGAAATGCGATGAAACTCGAATAACCTGAAGATTTTCCAGTATTGGTTGCTCGACCATCTCAGAATAGGATAATTTTTTGTGTGTTATCACACCTATGTATTGGTAGTTCGAAACCACCATTAATTTAATTTTATTTCTTTTGGTTTAAATATGACAGCCATATTTGTTTCGTGGAGCATGACGTTACTTGCAGTTTTCTATGTAACCAAAAATCTGGATATCTCAAGAACAGATTGTCGTAGGGACGTGTAGTAAAAACCGTTGTATTGTTCACACTTCGAACTACATTTGTTATTCTAAACATAAGTTTTGTAAGATGCTTCTTTATGGGTGCAATTTAAGCCCGAAGTTTAACACATTTTCTGCAAAATCCACTTTTTAGGGTGCCACATTTACAGGAAAAGGTGAGGTCTCAGGGTTCATTTTTTCTAAGAAGGTGCACAATTAAGAATAGCTTATGTTTAAAATATCTGAAACCTGAAACTTCACTATTTTGGTATTTATGGGCTTTTGATTTCATCATTTTTGGGCAAGCTTGGACCTCAATATCTCTGATGGGCATGCATGGATTTTTTTTATAGTCAGAGCTAGTGAAGCATTATATGATGACAAGCTGTGGTAAAATTTCCATTTTCATATTAGCATGAGGACAGAGTTATGCTGAGTTGAAAGCTGTAAAGAAATCTTGTAAATGACTATAATACGTTCCAGTGATAAACTATGTATTTTTAATACAGGGTGTCCCACAATGCTGTTTACACGCAATATCTCTCTTATTTGAGAAGATAAAGAAATCAACCAAAAACTATTGTGAATGACTACAAATGGACCTTCAGAAAACATCCTTAAACGCTGGTTGCATAGCAACGTTTAAGAGATCATGCCAACTTGATTAATTTTTCAAATTGCACCCTCTGTTTTTTTTCACGGAAATGTATTCTCCACTTGATTCTGCATACGGAAGTATGCCTTACTTAATTATCTAATGTGCATTTAGGGGTTGAAAAAAATATTTTTTATAAATTGTACACTTCATATTCACTAACTAAATTATTTATTCAAAAAATATGATTATAGCCGTGTATACAAGGAAACTACTGAGGCACTTTAAAGCCCGTGTAGAGTCCACAGGAGGGAATTTTGAGCATTTGCTTTAAGTTTAAAATAAATTTGATTTATAAAAAATAATTTTTTCAGCCCCTAAATGCACATTAGATAATTAAGTAAGGCATGCTACCGCATGCAGAATGAAGTTAAGAATACATTTCCGTGAAGAAAAACAGAGGGTGCAATTTGAAAAATTAATCAAGTTGGCATGATCTCTTAAACGTTGCTATGCAACCAGCGTTTGAAGATGTTTTCTGAAGGTCCATTTTAAGTCATAGTATAGTTCACAATAGTTTTTGGTTGATTTCTTTATCTTTTCAAATAAGGGAGATATTGCGTGTAAACATCATTGTGGGACACCCTGTATATGACCATCTCCGTTAGTAGTTAACTATGACAGTCAACTATTAACCTATTATAAAGGTTTTACTGTTTTATATGTACGGCATTTAAAAAAAATCATTCAAATATGAGTAGTTTCAACCGGTTCTGAGATAGAAACGACGTGATTTTTCTTCATTTTTGACCAACTTTGGACCTTAATATCTCTGATGGGCGCTGATGGAATTTTGTTATATTATCTTCATATGAAGCAGTATATCATCGCAAACTGTGGTAAAAATTTTAACTTAGATATTAGCGTGAAGAGAGAATTATGCCCAGTTGAAAACTGTAAATGTAAACACTCTCCATTATTATTACTGAGTAAATGTACTTTATTCTGGTGGTAACATTGGTTTGGGAAAGTAAAATTATTATTACATTACTATTATTATATAGTTACATGCTATTGATAAAAGTCCTTGCAGTGATAACTAACGTTATTAATATAATATGGGTGCTTTTTCCATGTATTTTCTTCCGTGGTCGATTTTCCTCTCAACCCGTGTAAATTGTATGACAGCTAACATAACCACAACTCTATGCTCACGCTAATATCAAAGTTAAGATATTTTTACTACATCATATTGCCATCATATATTGCTTCATTTGTACGAAATATAAAAAAAACCCATCTAAGCCCATCAGAGATATTGAGGTCCAAAGTTGTCCAAACATAAAGAAAACAAGAATTTCAAAAGCCCATAAATAGCAAAATAGTGAAGTTTCAGATTTCAAATATTTTAAACATAAACTATTCTTAATTGTGCACCTTCTTAGAAAAAACGAACCCTGAGACTTCACCTTTTCCTGGAAATGTGGCACCCTAAAAAGTGGGGATTTTGCAGAAAATGTGTTAAACTTCGGGCTTAAATTGCACCCATAAACAAGCATCTTATAATGTTTCGAGTTTCACCGCATTTCCCGATCTATGCGTAATCTCTATTTTATAAAGGTTTTAGTATTTTTTCAAAAATTCATTTTAATATTCGAGAACAATTAATGTCAGGTTTTAAATTTCCACGAATTCATTTTAATATTCGAAAACAATGAAAAAAATTAGTAAAAAATGTGTTAAATTCTTTCAAAGAATACTACTATAAAATAGTTCCAAGAATTATTTCCTCCTTTTTAAATTTTCATAAATTCATTTTAATATTCGAGGACAATGAAAGAAAGTTAGTAGAAAAATGTGAGTTAAATTCTTTCATAGAATACCACTATAAAGTAGTTCCAAGAATTATTTCACCCGTTTTACAATTCCACAAATTTATTTTAATATTCCAGGATGTATATACTTGATATTTTATATACATAAAATATCAAATTAATATTTATTTTTATAGAATTACTACACACGTAAGTATAATGCCTTTTGCATAAATTCAAAAGGCTTACCTAACGTTAAAAATAAAAATTTCCAAATGTCAATAATCCAACGAAAGTAAAATTACGCACAGCTGAGATAACTAAACAAAAATTATAAACCAATAAAGGAATTATCTAAAATGTTAAAAATATTTTGCACTTCCACAGTACAAACGTGTTTATTTTACTGAATGGCCCAAAGGAGCTAATAGTTCCCTAGCTAATAGGCCTATTGGGTAATCCAGTGCTGCCAGAACTACCCAGAATGCCCATGCGCTGCTCGATGGCCTCTTCTCGGCTTCTGGCCGCCTTGCTAAACGTAGACGTCTAGGTAGCTGTCGGACGGCTCTGGAGTTCCCGGTGTTTTTTTTATGTCGTGCACATTGGTTCGCTTCGATTCGCTATCACCAAGGGCATAATGCTTGGCATCGGTGAACCAGATTATGTAGGTGCAGGATTTGGGAATGGATGGGAGGATAAAGCCCTTCAATTCCGTTCCCACAAGGTTTTCGCACTAGTATTCGTAATCACTAATTCCCCAATGTTGACAATGGTTTCCAAGAGCAGACGAAAGAAGAAGAAAACTAAGAAATTTTTCATTTTTAAAAATATTTGCAGTATTTATTTAAGATTAATGCATCAATATGTCTCAATTTATTCATACAATAAAAGTATGTACAAAATATCAGACATCATATTCAAATTTCTCAAGAGTACGACTAAGAGTACGACCGGATTCCTAAATCCCGCCACTGTGTCTCCAGAACTTTGACCAGTGCCTTTCCCACCAATATGCCGGCAATAGAAACAAACTGCCGATGCCGGTACGATTTTTTGAATGGCACGGCGTGGATAATGATCTTCTGGGCATCTCGACTCAAAGTCAACGTTCGCTTCCTTTCGTCGACCCCCTTTAGTTTTCCGACGACTTACTTTTCTTAGTTTAAGACAACGGCGTCGTATGTGCTTTTGTTCGCCACAGTTCCAGCAGCGGGGTCCTCAAACCTCTTGAAAACTTTTCTGGCCGATCCTCGGAGCCTTGTACTTCCGCAACGGTTCGAACACGCCCAAGCGCTTCATTAGTTGTTACTGGTCGTGCCAATCACAATGACTGCTGTGTTCCCCCGTCTCGTAATCCATCGATGAAAGTCTGCACAGCGAGTTGCCCTAGAAAGGAATAGAGTGTCATAGGCAGTAGACGCCAATCGTGCCAACCGCGCAACATCGGCTTCAAACTCTTGAAGACTTCCTCTACTCTTCTGAACACCATTCTTCACCTACGCGTGGTACACTTATTATAGATGCGCGTTTCCGTATCTCATCTTCGGCAGAGAGACTAATAGCTGATAATCGCTTTCCTTTCCTCTTTCCAGTTTATCCATCCATTTGACCCTCGCAGCTGCCTCAAATTGTTTATAGTAGGTGGACCATAAGGTATGATTCTATCGAACGTGGGTGGTTTAAGTTTTATCCCTGCGGTAGAAATTCTTTCTTCTACGATTTTCTTCTTTATTTCGCCAACTGGACACCCAGATGTTGGGGAAAACCGTAGTCGAGTCATTCTATCTTCGAGCATTTTGCTGATGCTGTCTTCCTCAATCGTTGATGGCAGCTGCATTTGGGCCATTCTTTCTTCTTTAGTAACCTATCTTGTTACATCAATTTAATTTCTACTAATTCTAACGCGCTAAAAAATCCAAAAGCGTTTTGCTTTAGTACTTGGGAATTTTACAGTAATTCTTCCCTAAGCCTTCGAGAACTTTCTTCAGATTCTCTGGATTTTTCCAGACATTTTTCTCTAAGCTTTCTATAATTTTCGAAAACTCTTTGTTTCAGTGCTTTGGAATTTTCTAGTAATTCTTCCTCAATCATTCTGGAATCTTCTTCGGACTTTTCCAGCAACACCTCCTAAATCATTCTAGAATTTTATTTGGACTTTCTGGGATTTTCCAGCAATTTTTTCTTAACTTTCATTAACAACACGTTAGAATAGACTCCGACATCAGGTATTCCGAAACGGAAAGTCTTCGTGTCGTCATGTTGCATCATCCTTTCTTTAAGCTCAGCTATCAACGCATTTTTATTATCACTTATTTCTAATTAATTCCTTTTCCTGTATTTCTCTCTTTAAATCTGTCATTTTCAATTCGTTCAACGATTTCGTTGCCATTCCTGTTGAATTCGTTTGAAATTGTCACTTAATACCAATTTTTTTAAGCACTTTTTTATTCACTCTCGATTTTATTTATTCATTTTATTCCCACTCCTGACAATACTGTAACGATCTCCTAGTAAAAACTGGGATTTCGTGTGAATTGTACCAGTACATAGTATGTATACATGTATATTGTATACATACATAGTATGTACTTGAATTTTTCTATTAATTTCATAAAAACCTGGGCAAAGATATACTGGGTGGTTTGTCATTGACTTCCGAGGCAGAAGCAAATTTAAGAAATCCGGTGATATTGAACGCGGATCCCTTGGTTGCAGTCCTACAAGCAATTAATCGAGCCACAATCGTGCATTAGGTAATTATACATAATGACAGATTTAGAAAAGTTATTGCAGATTATTTAAACTGCTTGACACTGCTATTAAAAAATAAGCCATAAGCCAGAGTAGAATACGTTTCCAGAATTTGGCCAAGACAGTTACTTACTTCCTTCGGAGCCGGACATTTAGGCACGGCCATTTAGGCGTGTCCATTTAGGCGCGGCCATTTCGGCTCTGCCTTTTTGGCGCGGCCATTTCGGCGCTGCCTTTTCGGCGCGGCCTTTTCGGCGCGGCCTTTTCGGCGCGGCCTTTTCGGCGCGGCCTTTTCGGCGCGGCCTTTTCGGCGCGGCTTTTTCGGCGCCGCCTTTTCGGCACGGCCTTTTCAGCGCGGCCTTTTCGACGCGGCCTTTCCGGCGCGGCCTTTTCGGCGCGGATTTTTCTGCGCGGCTTTTTCGGCGCGGCCGTTTTGGAGCGGCCGTTTCGAGCGAGGACACTTCGGCGCTAGGTGCTTACAGGAAATAAATTCAGTATGATCGATGAAATACAGTATTCGATAAATACGGTATGATGAGAAAAAACTCAATATTTGCCAATCACAAAAGCTCGTATGTACTGCCAGATTTAAGAAAAAAGTATTTTTCTAAGCTGCTTAAGCATTAAAATCAAAATTCTTTTGCAAATCTCTACATAAGGGAATCATTTGTAATAAGAACCTAATTTGTTTATATGGGTAAAATTTTTATAATTGGCCATTTGTTGTCCGGGACAGATAGCAACAAAATGAAACGCATTTTTAACAATGAAAATGTTATTTATTTTAGTTTTTGTTGTCTTTTTACCAAAAACAAACATAAAATGTAATTACCGAAAATTTCTCTTATTTTTTTTTAATTTAAAACCGCGAATTGTCATTCCGTGAACTGTCCCCGGTTCAGAAATTAAGTATATAATTCAAGTTTATTTTGGTAATTTTGTCCAAAAGGCTATGATCAGTGTTTTTCTTCCGCTATAACTATGAAGAGATCACTTTAATATCTATTTAAAAGAGAAGTAAAAAGTGACTTATTAGATATACACGTGTGAAGTAATGTCCTTTACATTTAGCATCATTCCGGGAACGTGTCATGTTTTGATACGTGAGATCTTCATTTTTGCAGCTAAGAGCAGTACAGTGAATAAAATAGTACCAGCTTGATGTCAGTGTCAAGGTGAAAGCATGTTTCTATTTCATATTCTTGAGAAATAATTTATATTTAAATCTAATTTAGTAAAAATATCAAGTTATGTTTAATAATAGTCATTTCGTGAAAGCTTCTAGTATTTTTAAAACTTCATTTACATATTTCTCGTTTGTTTCATCTTTCACGGAAATGTGCTCGCTTTAACTTAACCTGTAATATCTTGCTTCTGATTTGTTATGTAGATATGGCGCGAAATTAACTGATGTTTTGTCATTCCGGGAACTATTTAAAACTATCATTACGGGAACGCCTCAAGATTAATTATACGCTCCTGGAATAAGAAAATCGTCCCCGCTATGATTAAATCGCTCCAAAATAGTTGGAAAATTGATGGATGTTGATTTTTCAGTTTTTGAGAATGGATAGGTTACAGCAGTGGAGGCTCGTGGCTTCCTAGCAAGGTTAGTCTCGAAAAAGAACTCCTGCTGCAAAATCCAATTTAATCTGTGGGCGGTGCAATGTGTAAATAAGGCTAAAGGTGCACCAGATCCAATTTCAGGCAGTTTAACTCTCCCGCTATAACGCAAGCATCGTCGTAACATTGAGCAACTAATTTTTGTTTAAAATTAAAGGGTTATAAAACGTTAGCTATTAGATCAAATAGAATCATTCAGGGGACGCTTGAATCATTCAGGGAATGCAAGTATAACTTTAATTTTTACAAAAAATAAAGTGATAGGCAAGATTTCAAGCCTATATTTACACGCTCTTGTAACGTCTATGAACTAATTTGTGATAATTTTTATAACGATATTACCTAAGATTAGTTGCATTTTGAAATTAGACTCATATTTAAAAAAAAATACTCGGATTGTCACATTTAATGGTTGGAAAATGTGAATACATTCTTAAAAGGGTGATGATCTATTTTTGTAATATGTAGGTTACCTTAATCTTACTATATAAACAAAAATACTCAAGATTTTCTTAATCCATAATTTGTAAGTGCATGTAATAAGAGCGTTCCCTAAATCATGCTCCCTCTCGGTTTAATATAAAAAAGTATCAAAAAGTGGCTCTTCATACTGATATCTTGTATTGCAATTTCGGCAGTTATTACAAGTAAGTATAACAATGTGGAAAACGTTTAGATAGTTATGAAGTTAGAACTTTTATTTTCTTCCAATTTAAGTTTTCAAATAGCCAATTATAAAAATTCTACCCTTATTATAAATCCCTTATTTTTAATAAGAATATCATGTTTGATAATCATGTTAATATAAATTTAAAAAAACCAAAAATTTTATAAAGTCAATTAAATGAAATAGGAAAATTGACATTAACATTGAATACCGCACCACTGATAAATACTTACCCCACTTCACGAATTTTGTCTCAATAGGTAAGCACTTATAAATGGATACTGCTTAGTGCTTAAAGACAAAAAGCACTGGAATAACGCAATATAACCAATCCAAGCGAAATTCTAGAATTAAGCTGTATGTGTGTTGTGTGTACATAAAAATAAAAAAGGTTACTTTGATAATAGGGTAGGTTATCCCAAAGAATTAGACTAATAGTTCAAAAAAGGTTTTATTTAAAGATCTCTGAAAGTTTTTCCCTAATTTGCCACGGAAAAAGTGCGCTTTTAGTCAAAGTGTGCTTCTAAACATTTTCCTGTCAGTTGCAAGTTGATAGTGGGCTATTCTGGTGGCGTTTCGACAAAACTACCGTCATTGTCAGCAGGAGTTCTCGTAAGCAAATACTTTATTTTTTCTTTTTCTTCATATTTTTCGGTCTAAATACTTATCGTTTTTCATTGTTTATAAGGAAGATTAAGATAAAATATTTCAATTCTGAAATATTATGCCAAATTTTCGCCAACGAGTCAGCTTGTTGGAGTTTATGGTATGCACCATTGAAGACATAAAATTAAGATACTGAGTACATTTCGACAACACAACTTAAAAGTTAAAATATATCATTTTAACGTTTAAGTGAACGTAGTGTCTTAATTTCTAGGCGATCTGTACTAAGAAATGTAGAAAGCACAGTGGGGAGAAGACGAGGATCCAATGTCTATCTGTCCGTCACGCTGTGACAAATAGAAACTGCACCTAATTGATCCCTAAGAGCTCGAAATCATGACGATAGTTTTCAGTCACCAGTCACAACTTGATGAATGTTTGGATACATCATTACTTTCAGCTGACTACCTGAAAGTTTAAGCCTTAAGTTCATACACAGTTTGATTTATTTATTTTAGTTGGAACTTCCGGGTGTCCCTTTTCCGCCCGAAGGCACTAATTGAGGTAAGCTCAATTGCTAATGCAATGCCACCAGTACTCACTGGCTGGATTGAGGTTACTATCCATCCTCTACTAACCCTCCAGAAAGAGCTAGTAGGCTAGTACCGGAGCTATAAACGTGCTCACCCGTCGGCACCTTCTCTGAGGAGATGGCCCCTCATCCAGCTTTGGATTATTCCCCAACATAGTTCCACTACTCTACTTACAGGTCCACCACCCGATCAATACCAACCTCAACTTTGACGGGACTTTTTAATGGTTTTGCCACCCCGATCACCTAGCGTGTGCACCACAAAAGACCTTATCTTAGGTAGGAATCAGTCCACCCACACCGGTACTCGTGTTAGCAGAGTCTCCTCTGCAACGTTTATGAGTATTCGTCGAGTGACACTTGCGTATAACTCCACACATTTATCCTGGCACTGAGTAATCCGTTGCTCAGATACCTGGGATTGGATAGGCCGTCACCAGTTCTATGAGTGCACGCCGTGTGGTCGGCTCCGCATACCCCAAGTCACCAGTCAGAGTGGCGACTGGTTTCCTAATTGTTTATGTGTTGCAATGGTATACACTGCAAATATGCTCCTTAGTTTAAACCTTATCTAACTAGACCACAAGCTTTTATGATGGCTGATATAACCTACAAATACCTTTTGCTATTTAATCTACCAGATTTACTTATTACCCAGGCAGTACCAATCTAAAGCACACAAGACTAGTTAAACTATTCAATACCACTAAAAATTATAATTATTATTTAATCAGTAATTTATTCTGAATCAATAGTTATTAGCTACTTGTCTAGGCTATTGAAGATAAGGATGTGGATAAATACAATCATATTAGAGAAACAAAACAAACAAAAATAAATACTACGTATCTTTGAAAGAATTACTTAACTTAATCAGGAGGATTTTTCAAAAACAATACTTGTATAAATTACACGAAACCCTGATTAGATCTAAAACATAATACTAAATGCTTTTCAAGTAATAGCAAAATGTCCGAATCATTTCTTGACCTTGCTAACTTATACAGTATTATCAAATAAAACATCTACACTTATTTTGCCATTTCATCATTCTCTAAACACGAAAACAAAACACCTCGTAAGATAAAAAAATGCCACACGTCAATCAATCTCACAAATTTTGCTCATTGCACCCTGATAACTAAGGTAAACATCCTTAAAAATGATACCGTTAGAAAAACTACATAATCTTCTACATTTTTCTATATATCTATATCATACCGAAAAAGATATTTTTTTAAAAAAGAATTTAGCTTTTAGGAACAATAGACGAGAAGTTCATTTTAGTTCGTTTCAGCCACTTCATTCGAAAATTGATCCACTTCACCAACTGCGCCCCTATGCTTGGTTGCTCCCTTTCGAGAGCAGGTTCAACACTTGGCATTTTATTTTTCGTGTGTGCAACTGTGAGGGTCTACAAAATGTACACTTTGTCTGCTACAAAGTCTTTTAGATCAAACAAGTACCATTCTTGAGGGTAATAATATTATACAAATTAATTCAAAAATAGCGAATTATAGGATAATATTTATCGTATTATTTTTCAAACCAATCGATTATACTTTTGGACTATTTAAATATTAGAATCATTAGGATCTTGCATGACAGATAAAAAATGCTTTCCTGAAAAGTAGTCGATGGTACTTTTCTATAACAGTATACGTACGTCATGTCCTGAAGCACTTAATCAAGATGTAACGATTTCTG
This sequence comes from Agrypnus murinus, assembly GCA_929113105.1. Taxonomy (NCBI): domain Eukaryota; kingdom Metazoa; phylum Arthropoda; class Insecta; order Coleoptera; family Elateridae; genus Agrypnus; species Agrypnus murinus. The sequence continues at coordinate 96,620,808 of OV816026.1, forward strand.
GATTTTGAAACGCAGAGTTATAAATAGTTATCAAACTTAGACAGGAAAAGATATGAAGTGTAGTATTTAAAGAGGTGCAAAGTGCTATGAAAGAAGTTGTATGTCATTATTAATTTTTAATCAAATATTCCTTATACTATATGTAAAACTGCAGCTTACTATTGGCTAGAATTCAATTTTTTTTACATATGTTAAAATGAAAATACAGTGCGATTCTAAAGTATGGAATAAATTCGATAAAAGGGAAAGTATTGATTTTTTGAAAAATTTCAAAAACACGTCAATTTTGTTTTTAAAGTCCGCACTTTTTCTTGGCAAAAGTATAAAATTATCAAACTAATCCAGATCTAGTGGCTAAAAAATCTTTTTTAGTTTCCTTTTTGATTATTTTATTATTTTTATACTATTCCAGTAATTTGCTTTCAGTTAAGCCTATAAAATAATTTTGACCGGCTAGAGTCGGGTTTCAGCCCAGTGTGCGACGTGGTCGCAGAAGACCGTGTGTGCTCTACATAAAACATGAGCTTGAATATCCTTAATATGTGATGTTCTATTGATAGTATTTGTGTCATCTGACATGGGCTCTGAAAGATAATGGTCATTATGCTTTAGTATAATGGGATTTCAAGAATTTGTTTCATAATGCATTAATAAAAAATATATACAGTGCGATTCTAAAGTATGGAATAAATTCGATAAAAGGGAAAGTGTTGATTTTTGGAAAAATTTCAAAAATACGTCAATTTTGTTTTTAAAGTCCGCACTTTTTGACATGATATTCGAATATACAGGGTGATGTGTTTAAGTGTGGTGACGTCATCGGCATTTTTTTAAATAACAACTTTTATTTTTGAGTTCATATTCTGACACTTCATCGAATTACCAACATGTTAATGTAATAAGTTTGTTACCTTAAATAAAAAAATTCTGAAAAAATAATTATGAAGACAGGAAAGTGCTACAGTCACAACACTTAAACGGATCATCCTGTATATCCGATATGTCAAAAAATGCAGACTTTAAAAACAAAATTGACATATTTTTGGAATTTTTCTAAAAGTCAATACTTTGCGTCTCACTTTGCATTTAAGTGTGGTGACTATAGCACTTTCTCGTCTTCATAATTAGTTTTGCAAAAATTTCCTTATATAAGGCATTGATGTAAGGTAACAAACTTATTACATTACCATTTTGGCAATTGGATGAAGTGGCAGAATATGAAATAAAAAATGCAAGTTGCCATTTAAGAAAATGCCGATGACGTCACCACACTTAAACACATCACCCTGTATATTCGAATATCATGTCAAAAAGTGCGGAATTTAAAAGCAAAATTGACGTGTTTTTGGAATTTTTCCAAAAATCAATACTTTCCCTTTTACCGAATTTATTCCATACTTTAGAATCGCACTGTATATATTTTTTATTAATGCATTATGAAACAAATTCTTGAAATCCCATTATACTAAAGCATAATGACCATTATCTTTCAGAGCCCATGTCAGATGACACAAATACTATCAATAGAACATCACATATTAAGGATATTCAAGCTCATGTTTTATGTAGAGCACACACGGTCTTCTGCGACCACGTCGCACACTGGGCTGAAACCCGACTCTAGCCGGTCAAAATTATTTTATACGCTTAACTGAAAGCAAATTACTGGAATAGTATAAAAATAATAAAATAATCAAAAAAGAAACTCAAAAAGATTTTTTAGCCACTAGATCTGGATCAGTTTGATAATTTTATACTTTTGCCAAGAAAAAGTTATTTACATAATTATATTATTGAAAAATAAGGTAAAGACGTAAAATAAATAGCATTTACACGAATTCTTCTCTATTTTAAGAAATATTACACAACTTAAGATGCTTCTTTGATATCTAAGTGAAATAACGTACAAAAATTATATTGCTAATCGTTTAATAACTATCCCTTTTCATTTCGATTATATTTCAGTTTGTGCATGTTGATTTTTAAATATGTTATTCTTTATACTATAGGAAAAAAAATATTAAAAATACAAACGCAAAAGCTTGCAAGATTTCTAAGTTATAAACCACAAAATAAAACATTTATTAGGGTCGGCGGTGGACGAGTCGTGTTCCAAGGGTCGTGGGTTCGAATCCCACTTGGGGCGACGAGATTTTTCTAATTGGAAAATTCCGCCACCTCAACTATGGATGTGCGTATTCCTGTTGCATGTTAGATGGGGGACAGATGACCTTAGCTGTTGGTTCCCCCGTAGTGTAGGTGTGAAATTAAAAAAAACATTTATTATTCGGAAAGTAAAATTCGCCGTTTTCTATATTAGAAGGGTATCAACTTACCTTTTTATAAGACTTTTTAGCACTTCAATTCTGTTTTTATAAATTATTGAAATCTATAAAAAAACAGTTTTACAAAAAAACACATAAGCATTTATTAGTTAGTCGAAATTTTAGAAAGTAAAAAAGACACCGACTTGAATCAGAAAGCTCAAGTAATTATTAATGTTAATTTTAATTAATATTGCCTAACCACAGAAATATTATAGTATACACAGTTGTACCACAACTATGTATATGACAAAGTGTCCTGTTTAAGGACAACCACAAGTAGGTGTTTGCGTGATTGCCGGGACCGACTGCTTAACGTGCCCTGCGACAGCACGGCAAAGTGTAGTGTACATGCTGCTGAGAAAATCCTATAGCCGGTTCCGGGGATCGAACGCGTGCCGCCTGCTTCAGAGTTTTATGCCTATAGCAATACCTATTTAGTTGTTGATAGTTGCCTAATTATAATAATTGGTAGCTAGTGCAATCCTCACAGAACATAAACTGTCTCATATACCTTGATTTTATAGTTATGGGAGTGTTATTTTTTAAATCCATACACTTTTTATCTTTCAAAACAACATAGATCAAGAACACAATTTAATTCTTGATTATTATACATATACAGGGTTATGATAATGTAATGCACAAAATTCATAAAACGTACAACGATCACTTTGGAACAAAATGCAAAAACACGTCAAATGTTTTTTTTTATTCCGCATCTTTTGACATAAGTTACAAAAATAACACGTCAAATTTGTCAAAGTTATGACGTCATTAACATATTTTTTTAATGGGAAGCTAAGATTTTTATTACATTATTGGAGAAAGCTTGTTTTGTTACACTAGGGAACAATAGTTGCAGTAGGGCTCACATAAGAAAAAAAAAACGAGAAAATGAATAAAAAACGAAATAAACGTAAGTTTCATAATAATCGTTGTACGTTTTATGAATTTTGTGCATTACATTATCATAACACTGTATAACAATCGTGTGTTAAGGTGCAAATTGGTAGATGTCTGCGAGAAAAATATTTAACATTTAAAAATATTTCATTTGCACCACCGCTTACGGTTAACCAGCCATCTTTACACTATGAAAAATTATTGTCTTCCGCTAAACTCCGGCCATTGCGTCGCAATGGAATTTTCTTTTTTCTAAAAGTTTGTTTCGGTCGAATTTCTCGGTATTGCAAAATAATCAAGTAACAGCATTATGCATAAATAGGCAACCAATTATACAGCACGCTATTTATATTGCATAGTAAATCACTGTATAGCACTATATCTATTAAGTGTTACTAGGGAACCCCGTCAAGACATGACGGTGACATGAAGGCTAATTTATTGGAGGGTTTCCTTATATACAATGTTCGTTGTGTAGTTACAATCCTTCGGGTTTCCAAGCGTGGTTATTTAATATTAATATTTATTAAATAAATGAAATCGAAAAAAACAGTTGAAAATACTAAGCTTACCATTCTCAGACGAACTTTTAAACGCGTTATTTAACAAACACCTTTGACTTACCCCCTCATCACCAACCCCGACTTATCATCTCTTATCTCTTCCTCAGACTTATCTACCATCTTCCGGCTTACCCTCCCCGCGACTTATATCCCTCTCTGACTTACCCCCTTCACCTAATTCCCCCTCGAACTCCCCCCCGAATTACCCACTCATTCTTACATAAAATTCTAAATTGAATTCATATAGTATCATATGCTTAATACATGGTGGAAGGGATAACTATGCGTTAATTTTAAGGGGTGATAGAAGCCATTAAAAGGAATAAAAATGTCTGTACAACTTTGTTCTAGGAGGTACCACTTTTTCAGAAAAAAATTAAAAAGTTGAAAACTTTAACGTTATTTTGCCGCGTTAATATAATTTTAGTTTAACTATGGGGATAATAATCAAAAGATGCATCTCACCTAGCACAGCAAAAAGCCTTAATAACTTTTGTTCGCATGATTAATCGTTAACGCGTAACATCGGATTCTTTTTACATTTAAAAAGTTTCAATTTTTCAAAAATTTGTAAATGTAAAAAATCTGATTTTAAGCCTAAACGATTGATTATACGAAAAGATGCTATAAAGGTTTTTTGTTGCGCACGATGAGATGCATCTTCTGACAAAGCGCCATAAGTCAACTAATGTTATTAACGCGGTAAAATAATGTTAAAGTTTACAACTTTTTAATTTTTTTCTGAAAAAGTAGTACCTCCTAGAACAAAGTTGTATAAGACTTTTTTGTTCCTTTTGATGTATTTTATCACCCGTTAAAATTAACACATAGTAACCCCTTCTACCCTGTATAGCAGAGTTCTAGATTTGGTCAGTCATTTTCTCCATGTTCCTTAAGAAATAAAACACTAATTCTTAGACATTATTATTCTACTTTTTCATCAAATATCCCAACACACTCATAGACAGACAGATATATCGAATTTCGTGAATATGCTCCATTTAGTATGAAACTCGACTGCGACTTGTTTGTGGCATAGTAAGCATGTACCTATAGGTTGGATGTTTAGTTGCAAAGCAACCGCTGTAATGCTTTTAGGGTGGACGGGAGACCACACGACGTTCACCCCTAGAACTGGCTGTCTTCTACCCTATCCTGCTGACGGGCAACGGATGAAGCTGTCAGAATAAAGTGTGTGGTAGGGAAATTCGTGAGAATTCTCGACGGTAACTCTGACCGATCAGGGGGAGCCCTGGTAGATGAGACCGGTGTGGGCGGATTCGAATCTCGCCTAAGGGACAAGGTCATTTATGGTCACCAATGGAACCCGCCGTTTAACCAAGGTCATTTATGGTCACCAAGGAACCCGATGCATGACCGAGGTCATGTATGGTCACCAAAGGAACCCTCTGTTTGACCGAGGTTATTTATGGTCACCAAAGGAACCCGCTGTTTGACTGAATCTCTAGTGCGGTGACTAGAAGTGAGGTTTATCCCGCTTTTGGGCAATGGGAAACTGGATGCCGCCAGGTAAATGTACTTAGGAGCTATCCTGGCCACCCTATGATCCGGACTGCAGCCGGGTACAGTGATTGGGAGAAGCTCTGAAAGCCATTACACTTAAGGATAGTTGAAGCGAATACATAGCCTCTCACTATCAAGACAACTTTACCAAATTCGGGTACGCACCGGGAGTCTATAACGTGTAGACTTAAAAGAAGCTCTGTCGGGGCCCACCAAGCCTAAAATTGGTAGATCGGGGTGACAAAACCGCTTAAAAACCAAGTCCTGCCACATTTGAGGTTGGATTCGATCGGGCAGTGGTCCCTCTTGATAACAGCGTCAAGTTGGGGAATAGTCCTATTGCTGGACGAGGTACTCCGGTGCCGGCGGGTGAGCAGCGTGTTAAGTCAACTGTTTGGTCACTATGCGCGACTTAGCTAGTAGAGGGTGGATAGGCAACCTCGCTCCGACCAGTGAGCTGATCTGGTAGCAATTGCACGACTACCGGTTATGCAACTTCCGCGCTGATTGTGCGTATCCCAATCACTTCCTTCTGGAAGGGACGTGGGGGTAAGTTCACACAGGTACCCCACGTAAAACAAACTTGACATTCATGTAATGCTTTTAAATTAAAAATATAAATAATTAAAAAATCACAATATTAAACCTCCACAGACTACAAAAAAACGGGTTTAAAAATATAAAAATTAAATAAAATATAAAAAGTAGTCTTGACTAATCTACAGAGTGATAACTTTATTAACATAAAAAGGAATAAATCAAATCGCTCTTGTAGCACTCGTAGACGAAGTGGAACAAAAATGAGCCATGTTTTTAATATATAGTAAATAATAATTGACCTGTACAATAAAGTTCAATATGACCGGTGTATTCACTATCGCAGGACATAAGATTTTCGTTATCTAAAGCAGTGTTAATGGGAACACGATAAGTTTGATCGCCAACAGTGGCGTGCGGTGAGAATCTAGGGAAGGGAAGCAACCATGATTTTAATTTTAATATACCTAGATACAATAAAAACTGTTATAATTATGTTGGTTTTGATCTGCCTTTCTCAACAATTTATAATTTGTATGCAGAACTCCATGCTCCATGATGCTCCAAAACTGTATGCAGAAAATTCTTTATCGAATAACTTGCAAACTGAACAACAAAATTGTCGCGATTCGAATGTTTCGGAAGTACTCTAACCTTCTACCGAAGCAGCCAAATTTGCAGTGATGTCGATATAAGCAATTTTAAATGTTGCGTACAGAGTAAACTAAATAGAATTATTTATCTTTAAAAAATCCCAATATTAGCAAACACTAAAAATCGAATAAATAACCAAATTATAATAAATAAATCACCCGAGCACGGAGCACACTAAAAATAATTTGACCTTACGATGTTAGCCGTATCTTACGAAAGCGAGAACGCAGAAGTGCAGTAAGCAAATGAATCGTTGCTTATATGCAGTATATGTAACACATTTGAATATGTATTACCTTTCCGCGCAAGGTATTGACCTTAATTTAAAGTAGTGTTCTAATTATACTTTTTGCTGTGTAGAATTGATGTTGAGCTTGAAGTTGATTAAATATTACAAATTTAAATAAACGATAACCATAATTTTATACAAATATGATTGTTAACATTGTTTTTTATTTTTAATAAATTTTTAAGGAAAGCATTGCTTCCATGGACCGCACACCGCTGATCGCCAATAATGAAACCTTTATAATAATCGTCCAGTCATTTTCAACTTTTGCAACAATTTGCTAACGTATCTCACAATGATTTGTTTTGCCCAAACAATAAATCAAACAGCTATAAATAAGCAATTGCCATCAGAACATCACGTAATGTTTGTTTAATTTGTCTGTTTTCCATGGTTTTCAACTATGCGGGTTTGTTGCAGCAAACGTCTATAATCATAGATAGTTCCAAAAGTTAACAACGATGAGGACTGAGAGGGTGCTGCAGGTGTCGTCCTCTTGCGTATCCAAATACATGTTTTAGATTTATTATATTTAAAAATATATAACTTAAAGAAATACAGATATTAAATAGTGCTGACTAATATACACAGCGGAAGCTTCAATATAAAAAAATCGTGTAACTCAACCTAGTAGAGCTCTCAAACGAACTGGAACAAAAATGACCTTTGTCTTTTAAATATATAGATAAGAGGTTTTCATTTTTAATATTTTACAAAATATTTGACACGCGCATTCGCGCGCAAATCTCACGATCAGTGGTTATATCACCCATGTACAAACCTCCTGCAAATTAAATGAGATCTTTAAAATTATATCTGAACCATGACCCTTAGTCAATTCTTTCAATAGGATATGGTCTACACAGTAAATGGACTTACACTTTTATAATATGGGATTTCTCTACGCTCACTTTATTGTTTAGAATTTTTTCCATCAGCAACATAAACAAAATTCGATGGATCAACTGGGATCAGAAGAGATGGGTCGAGCTGTTGCAGTGCTCCACTGATCTTGATCTTTTATTTCATCTTCGTCGCTTACTGTCCTGACTCCATCAAACGCCGTTTCCATTCCAATTATTATACAGTGTTGTACAATGACCACGAACTATTGGATGACTGACTTAGATTAGAAAAACAACTAACAGAACTTGTATGTTGATATCATCACAAATTTACAAAGCGTGCAAGAAAATGTGTTGAGTCCTGCAATTTTAACTTTAACAGTAAAGAACAATTCGGAAACTATAAAAATTTCCTTTTTTTGCGGCTGGAGATGGGACTGGCTTTGGTTGCTGATAATAATAATAATAATTGCTACAACCCATAACCTGGAAACCAGGCCCCAGAAGCTATGAAACTTGTGCGGGAGGGAGGAGGCGATTATTATTATTATGTAGGCTCAACGTGCGGCTGCAGCCGACTTACAGATGGAACAGCGCAAAACCCACATTTGTGTTACAGCTAAGAAAAAACTGCAGAAAACTTTAACCAGATCTACCGGGACCAGGAGTTGTACCTGGCCCGCTTGGGTGAAAGTCCAGCACGCTAGACATTACACTATCAAGGCTGTATAATGATGTATAATAATAATGATACCTGTAGTGATCTACGGTTATTAGTTTCTGTATTACCTCCCAACGCAAACAAGTCATTAAACGTAAATTATTCACTTGAAATGGTTTTTGTATATCCAAATATGGGGAGAAGTTAATACAACTGGATATCGGATTACGAAGAGACTTTCGTTTGCAATTCACAATTGCTAATGTTTCTCGCCCATTTTAGCTTATTAGCTAAAATAAAACAACGGTTGGTTGACGACACCATTCATTTAACCACAAAAAGTATGTTAACTACATCTAGTAGTGAACCAACAATCCGCCTTATTTCGACCAGAATGTAAAGTTGCACATATATTGAATAAGTATCCAAATGTGTTACGTAATAACCAAAATCTCGTCATGACGTAACAATATAATCACTACTGGTCAATCAGTAGCAGCAAAACCTAGACGACTTCATCCAGAAAAGCTAGCTGCAGCCGTAATGGAATTTCAAGAGATGATTAACCTAGATATATGCAGACCATCTAATAGTTGCTGGGCAAGTCCTCTACATCTTGTTCGGAAGAAAAATGTCTCTACTAGGTCAGCAGATACCCTATTCCTCACCTGCAAGACTTTAATAGTCAATTAGAAGAAAAGGTTATTTTTTCAAAAATTGATTTAGTGAGAGCCTTTCATCATATAACTGGGACTCCTGAAGATGTACCAAAGGCAGCCATAACAACGCCAATTGGTCTTTTCGAATTTACTAAATTAGCATTTGATCTATGTAATTTTTAAGGGATCTATATTTTGTCTACGCATATTTGGTTGACTGCCTTATAGAATCATCATCAATTGAAGAACACATTCTCCATTTAGAGAATATGCTTCACCGTTTGAATGAGCATGGCTTTAATATGGATCTCTTTAGATGTATATTACATTCTCAGAAATTCTTTCTGTGATACCATGTCTCTTTCAAAGACATTCTTCCTATGAAAAAGAAAGTACAAGTCATATTTGACTATTGTCGTCCATTTATGATTAAAGATCTTCCAAGATTTTTGGGACGGGTAAACTCTTACCGCCGTTCACTGTCTCAAGCTGCCAAACACAAATTCCGTTATTTAATATGTCTAAAGATGTTAGAAAAAATGACAAACTTCAAATGCAATGTACCGAAGACGCCAGAGAAGACGAACAATTAACTAATGCGACTTTATTAGTCGAGCACCTGGTTTTAAAAACATAGCAGGACATGTCCACTTGTAAAATTGACGTAGCTGACTAATATAGTATTCTTTTGAAAATCGTGTCCAAGATTGTTGTTGTATTTTCTGAATATTTTTATAACGTGAAAGTCGGTTTTGAACAATACCTTGTAGGTCAGGTTCGGGAACAGCAGTTATGGGTCTACCAATCAGGAAATGGGATGGTGTTATTGGTTTAAAACCATTAGGATTATTTGACATTGTATGTTATACCGGGTGATTTTTTAAATTTCTGATCTAGTAAGCCGTGATTTTTACGCCGTATCGAAGGTCACCGAAACGTAGGGCGTAGCGTTGATCACACTGCTATTCCAAATGTCATTTATGTGACAAATTGACTATTTACTTTTACATTTATTAAACAAATTGATAAATATTTAAACAGTGATCATTTGCGAAAGATGCTTTTACCAAAGTGTGCATTTTATTGCGAGTTTAAGTGCAATTTCGATGTGATTATTGACTTGAGAAGTTTAGGTTATGGTTACAACTCGCTTCAATTTTTATTCCTTGGATTTAAGAAATTCAAACTACGCCCTACGTTTTCCGCATCTTTTGTTTTAAAATTATGTCATGGCTTTCTAGATCAGAAATTTAAAAAATCACCCGGTATATGGGTCTCGAATTTAATGTTCCTTCAATTTGACTAAGGTTGGTACATAATTCTTCAAAGGTAAGAATTGTACCACAGGAATAAAAGATCTAAAAAGTACTTGATACTTGGACATAAATCCCAAGGGAAATTTTAATTTTAAATTTTTTATCGTGTACGTATAGGTCTCCTGTAAATATACACAACTCCCCTCCCCCCATGTGTCCCGTGTCCGCCTCGTCTTTCTTTCTTGGGCTTTTGAAATGGTTCTTTTGACCAGAAGATGAAACGTAATCGCTGAATGTTAGTTTTAGTGGTGTCCAGTCAACATATGTGACCGTCCACAGGAAAAGGGACTTAACTGTTTCGAGGTCGAAATTGAGTTAGTTACATTTCCTAAAAGTAGATAATTTTCTGAACAAAATGACGCCTTTTTTGTAAAAAATTACAAAAATTTACCGAGTTATGAATTTTTGAAGTTTTATAATGCACAAATCTTGTTGTGAGATATCGCGATTTAAAGTTTGGCAATTTTCAACGACCGTTTTACAATGGAACATTCTTTTTCAACCCCACACTTATGGCGCTATCTGGTAACATTTTTTGCATAGATTTCAACTAGATAACAGAAATAAAAAAAGGGAAATGTAAAAAACTTGCATACAATTGTTTATTATTAATTTAATTATAATCATTAATAATTAGTTAATTATTATTTCGTGTTCAGGCTAGAAATTTGGAACAATCCCCTTTTTTATACTTTCGCGTGAATTATCGTCCTGAAACCAACTTTACAAGGTGGAGGATATGCCTGAACAGTGTTACCAATCAAAATCTCAAAATCGACAAAATTTACCCAAACACTTAGTTTAGCCTCTCCTGAGAAATTAGTCATGTACGGTTAAGGTCCCTTTTCCTGTGGACGGTCACATATATAAAGCCTGTAGAGTTCAGAATATCATGATTAATATCTTAGGTTCTTTAGTACGGGTTCTAGGGAGTCATTTTCCAAGATGGCGGCCAATAATTAGCTCCGTTACAAAGATTTAGAATATTATCAAATGAGATATCCTTTCCTACTATTTGGCACCTTTTAAATTCATTTACACCATTAAGAATACGATATTATGCATATTTTATATGGAAACAGAATTTTAATATCATTAAATAATGACAGGAATTCATGATTGGTTGTTGTTGTTATAGTTTTCGTAAAATGATTTGAACTACGTACCACCCAATCTTCTTTATCAACATTAGCACAGCTGTTTCCTTTGCAGTTTTTGCACATAGGGTGCAAAAGCGTATTGTCTTCTTGCAGATACAGACATTCTTTCGTTATTGTCTACATTTACAGCTAACTGTCGCCTTTAGACGCTGTGAGACAGGAAGTGCTGTATAGTAACTGGGACCAATTCCTTGGAAGAATTTGAGTTCCATCTTCAGTCAGTTGAACGAAGGCTATTTCCCAGCCACTGCTGAACCTTAATGAAAGTTAGTTATTTTTTTGCGATGTTATCTCTTTCTTGCTGACTGCTTTACTGTAACAGATGTTCCTCAGTCCATCAACTTTTGGCCCTGGTTTCTTTACAACGTTGTTCAGTACAGTTGCAAGATGAATGCTTCTTCATCTCCAGCACTGACAATCTCTTCATTCGTAGCTTCACGTTCGTTTACAAGTTAAGTTCTTGGACTTTCACTTTCGAAAAGAATGCACTTGTGTCGCAACTTGTTGCAGCATGAACAAAGAGTAATACATACCACACAATCTGTCATGCCTTTTCCAAGTCCTAGCTGAATTTTTTGTATATTATAATTTTTTGTAGTTAGTCCAGAGATTGTGTGATGTGTATTGCTCTTTGCTCATGCTGCAACAAGTTGCGACACACGCGCATTCTTTTGGAAAGAAAAAACAAGGACTTAAACTGTAAACAAACGTGAAGCTACGATAACGCAAATCTGCCCCCCAACTAGAGATGCGGCATGTCAACATTCGTACAGAGAATATCACCAGGTACTTACAGTAATAAACAACCTTTCCATTTCTAAAATAAATTGCAATAAATAACTAACTTCTATATTTAGGTTCAGCAGTGGCTGGGAAGTAGCCTTCCTATAACTAACTGGAGATGGAAATCAAATTTTTCTAAGGGGCGACAATACTTCCTGTCCCATAGCGTATTCTGGAGCTGTTAGCTGTAAATGTAGACAATAATGCCAGAATGTATGTAGCTGTAAAAAGGCAATGCTCATTGGCACGCCTCTACTGCATACGCAGTATATAAAATAAAATTCGTAGGTCATTATTTTTTAATGTTTTTAAAAGTCATGTCAGTCTATTTCCATATAAAAAATGCATAATACCGTATTCGTAATAGTCTAAATGAATTTCAAAGACCAAATGATACCTCACTCGATAATATTCTGACTCTTGGTGAAAGGGCTAATTATTGGCCGCCATATTGGAGAATGGCTCCCTAGAACCCCCAATATTTCTGAACTCTACAGGCTTTATATATGTTGAGTGGACAATATTGAAGCTAATACCGAGCAATTATGTTTCATCTTGTAGTTAAAAAAACCATTTTTGCAACCCAATTTCAAGGGCCCAAAAAGGGACGACGGGGACGCGGAAGGTATGGGGAGGTTTGTGTACATATATATTGGCAGGGAACTTATATGTAGACGATAGAATTTATGTCCAGGTTACCTTCCTTTTATTCCTGAGCTATTGTATTTATATCAAGTAAATACTTGCATAGATACCTTCTATGGGCTTGGTAGAACTCTTATACCTAGTGTTTATTCTGAACAGTGTGAAAATAATTTACTGAGTTATTAATGTTTTGATTTCGTTGTGCTATGCTACTTATAACTTTGGCATCCCTTGAGAGTGGCGCCTTTGTTTTTGTGCAAAAAGAAACGTCTCCTTAGCCCTAATGTCGCCAATTCTTGCTGTAAAATTACTTAATTTTCCATAATTCCAAGCAAACAAAAAACAAGGAACTATTAATATTTCTTCTGCAACTTTTTACAGAAGTTAAGAAAAATCTTGGTGATAAAATTCAGATGCTCAAAGTAGTATTTATGTAGTAGTCAATTTTTCTAGGCTAAGAGAGAAGACTGTGATGTTTGGAAGCTTTTTGAGATTTTTAAGTTTACCTACTACACATTGTATTAATATATTATTATAATCACTCCATTCAGGTATTTTTGTAAGGGCGGAAATGATAAACGTTTATTTTAATTGTTTGATTTTCTTACCGATTAGCTATATCAGCCATTCTATGGATCAGAAATCTATTTTCATTTCCCTCATAGGGGATTTTTCGTTAACTTTCGCCTCAGATTGCACTTGGATCCGAAAATTAAAAAAATCTTATCTCTCTAAATCAATAATCTAATAAGTACTTTTAAGTGAAAGAAGTCTTATAAATTGTTATTATTGTTCTTACCTGGAACGTCACACTTTATATCAGTAGGTACTTATTTCTTAATTTATTTATCTTACAATTAGTTATGTTATTATGATAAACGTACAAAAGTCAACTAAAAATAGCTGCACGCATATAATAATAAAAGACAAATTTGTTATCCTTAAAATGTTGAATTAAGGATTAAGTCGCTTTTTTTAAATAAACAAAACCATTTTTATGGATTTTCGGTAAATTTCCTTCACGCATTGTTTGCAACCAAAATGTTTACAGTGTTGTTATAAATTATAAAAGCTGTGTGTATGTGTGCTTAATTTTATATTTAATTTTTGATAACAGAACTGAAAACTCATGTAAAACAACATTATTTCATATGTTTTTCTTGAAGATTAAACAATTTCATGTATATAAGATCTATAAAATAAAACAAACTCGCTTTTAGAACTATGTAGATATATTTTATTAAATATTTTTCTTAAAAGTAGTTAGTACGGTCTAATGTTTTAATTTTTCAAATTTTATTAACTCTAGGTTTACTAACTGAGTAAGGTTTTATTTACAATATCTATTTCTAATTTTTTTAATATAAAAAGTACATTCAATACGATGATTTTTTTTAAATTGCAATTAATGGAAAAACAGTTTAAAAGTTATACCAATTTGTTTTGTACAAGAAAATTTTGAATATTTAATTAAATTGAATCATACTAACAAGATTAATTAATAATAAATTTTATTTTTACAACTACCTCACTACAGTTTAAATATGTCTTAATTTAACATTTACTATACACACATAAAACTACTATATTTACACATTAATAAATATTGCATCATTAGAATCACAAAAAAAGTAATAATATCATCTTTGGTATAAATATTATAAAATAAAAATAAATATTCAATTAATTAATTAATAATAATATTCACCTGACCTTTGTACAACAAAGAAAATTTCCCAGTCTTAATAATTTCTACTTTGTAAATGACTACACACAAAACTTCATCTAGTCCAATCATCTGAAGAAGACAATGGTGAAAACGCCGAAACTTGATTATGAATCGGTAAATATTTAGGGGACATATTTAAAGGTTCGGGACTATCCGACCGGAGTTTTACTAACTGTAAAGGTTTGGTCTGTTTATCTTGGTCACCACCGATAAGCGATTCTATCGAAAACCCGTTTTTAGCTTTTTTATAAATTTCCGTGGTCGTAAGATCCTCAATATCCGATACTGAAGTCACATTCGGCGGTTGTACAGGTACTGGTTTGCAAATTCCGGGTTGCGGTAAAATACCTAAATGTCCTAAACCCAAGCGCGAGAGATCCATCGGTGGTAAAAGCGGGATTCCATTCGGTAAACTCGTTGGTAAACTCGGAAGATAAGAATAAGGATTATGTAAACTTGGATGAGAGAATAACCCGTGTTGATAACTTTCTTGATTTAAAAAAGAAGCAACCATAGCGGAACTGTGATGATCTCTAAGTAGTAAATTTGCTGGGGAAGGTCTCTTGTATCTTTTTCTTCTCCGAAGGAAACTGCCATTATCGAACATGTCTTCTGCTAAAGGATCTAACGTCCAATAATTTCCCTTTCCTGGATTTCCTGGTTCTCGGGGTATTTTAATAAAGCAATCATTTAACGATAAATTATGCCGAATTGAATTTTGCCACGCTGGAAATTTGTCTCTGTAATAATGAAACCTCGTCATTATAAATTCACATATTCCGCTTAAAGTGAGTTTCTTATGTGGAGATTGTAGAATTGCCATCGTAATTAAGGCGATGTAGGAATAAGGTGGTTTGATGAGACTTGACGATTTTTTCGGTGATGATTTTTCTTTATTGTATGCGTCTTTTTTATTCACATCTGGAGATTCACCTGATTGTCCTCGAAGATCTAAAGGACTTTCAGATGTTGGATATCTTTGTTGTTCCAATAACATTTCGGTTTGATGCAAATCGTGCGGATCGAAAATTCGACAACCATCGTCCATCATTAACATTTAACACACACACTTTTCTCACTAAATACAAGGCATTGTTTGGTACAACTTGATTTAATCCCGTTATCTGAATCTTATTTATTTTATATTTGACACACCAAGCCACTGAAGATTTTATCTTTATGTATGTAATAATATTATCTGTTAGCTTTACCTATTTTTGGGAAATTTTTTTCAAAGTTTGCTTTTGGTATCAGTACAGGTATTTATTTACTTGTTGAAAGCGAAAATAGATACACTGGTTAAGTTTTTCAGGATAAACGCACCTTTTTCGTTTAACGTTAATAATTCGACTACACTATTCACGCGGAGCACATACAATTTTTAAATAAAAATTCTCACACTTGAATTTAAAAAAATACAGATTATCACCTCCGAATCATTAATGAACTTCGATATTTTGATAAAAAAGATCTCAATGATGATTGGTTTGTTTATAAAAGCACTTTACTATACTATTTTTCTTTTTGATTTGTTTTAAATCGCGATAACTTTCCTTATCTTGATATAACATGAGAATATATAAACTTTGTTGGCCTTTTATCAAACGCTGATATTGAAGATAAGCGGATAACGTTTGCAGCCTCTGTATTCTAGAAATGTTATACCAATATTATCTTGACAAGAACAATGATGGTTCAAGCCACCACATTTCCGGCAAGCTTAGTAGGAAAACAAAGTGGTTGAAGTGGGGGGTTGAAGCTAGGACACGCCTTTTACCCCCTTGGTCACACCCACACTGTTCAGGGATTCAGGATCAGCTTTTCGGGATTTGCACATTTTTACAGCGGGTTTACTATGCTGCGATTTATACCGGGGTATATAGTCGAAGCAAGCACCAATATACGCATTGTTTACACTATGTTGAAAAATTCAAACATAAATCGGTAAAACCTAAATCTAGGTAAAACAAATTATAGGTTAAGTTCGATTTTCTGTGTTTAATGTAATGTAATATTGTAACAGAACATGATTACATTTTATTGATTAATACTAATCGTGTTTAACACAAAATGGCTAATTGACTAACGCAAAGATAAATAGTATAGTTGATTTATTCGGATATATTTAATCTGGTAATGCTCCTCATTTCTCTTTTGTTTATGTAAATATGTTCATTCAAAACATTGAATGTAGAGTTATTTTAATAACTCCAAAGCTTCCTTAAAACGCAAAGAGTCTTTCTGAAAACTGAAAGAAAATGTAAATTTTCTTTCAAAGGATATAATATCCTGGTTTGAAAGTTAATAAAAGACCATGTTTTCGTCTCAACTCTGGTAAAAGATTCTTTAGAAAAAATAAACCCAATTAGCATCTAGGAAAGATAATTAAGGAAGACTAAAAATAATTAGTAGAGTTTCAGATTTTTCAGCGTTTATTGAATAATGAAATGCCTAGTTTAAAACACATATTCTTGACTTCAACGATGTCAAATAACTTTTTTTTTATTTTTGCAGAAGCTCATCGGATTCGATTAACTTAGTGGGCCTTCTTTAAAATGAAATATCTATAATAAAAAAGGCCTATACGGAAGTAAGAAGTTAGCGACGGACACTATAACGCGAAGTTTCCTAAGATTTTTATGTAATAACTAGCGGTCCGTCCCGGCTTCGCACGGGTGGACATTTATTTGTACTAATATTTGTACACCTTGGGTTACATTATTTAAGTTTCAGTAGAGATCCCTAATTTTTTCTAGTAATAAATATAGCCTATGTTACTCAGGGATAATGTAGCATTCTAATGGTGAATTTTTTAAATCGTGTCCAGTAGTATTTGAATTTATTCGTTACAAACATACAAATCTTTCCTCTTTATAATATTAGTATAGATAAGAAATTTTCATTATTTGATTTTATTTTCTAGTTATCCTTGGTCCCTTTAGAGCGTCGTGTATATTCCCAGTTTCCTTTATGCACTTTTTCATTTTTTTGGTCCTGTGACACAATTCTCATTTCATTTAATGATTCTTCTCTGCTTGCACTCACTGTATTGTTCAAATCCAGGTTTCCCTCGGTCTCTCTCTTTCTCTCTCTCTCTATAAAGAAGTCCGCGAATAACATAGACATTATAAGCTGTAGAATACCCTAACTTGGACCAGTTTTGAACTGTAAATTGCTGTCGTAACAACATGAATTTCCTTTCCTTTAATTCTGAAAGCTAAAAATAAGGGACTTATATTAGAGCTTGAAATTATCGCCCCAACTAGGAATCGAACCCAAGACCTTCCGCTTTCCGGGCGGCATCTCTTCCTCTGAAATATCGGCGGATTTGCTTTCAAATATAATTGAATGCAAAACATTAATTAAACAAAATAAAATAACCTTGATCTTGATCTAAAATTTCTATATACCATATAGTAGAGGCGTCAAGAGGCATTCCGTATTTAAAACCCGTTGGCCTAAATCGGTTCAACGTTTATCTAAGATGTCTTCATTTTCCCCCCACTCCCGAGTAGGTAGAATATACCTACTACAAAATAGTTGCCATATGGATCAGGACACACTTCAGTTATTTTTGAATGTTGCTTAATTGGAGTGTCGCTCGTAACCGGAATTATTCGATTAAAGTCCGAATAGGAGGGGGGAACGAAATTTCAAAATTGTGCTTTTTGTCAATTTTATTTTGCTTATATATCGTCGGCCGTAGCACCTATTTTGACCGCTTTTGAGAGGATTGTAGGGAGGGAGATCCGGCACCTTCCGGTACCCCTTACGACAAAAGGGGGAAGATATTTTGAAAAATTCGCTGTGGCCTTGTGCGCCATAAAATCGCAAAATAATGCTCTGACGATGTTTTTTGGTATTTTGAGTCCCAGAAAATCTTGGTTCGTTCCATAGACGTCGGGCGTAGGGAGGAGTGATCGGGTGTTTTTGCAAGATATCGCCGTGAAAATCGTCGGGTAGTTAGCCAGGCCGACAATATTCTTTTCCGATTTGCATCTTTCGCCTTTTTTTCTCAGAAATTGTATGTAGGTTGTAAGGAAACGTAGTGTGCGGCGTAGACTGATCCCGTCCGTGTCCCGATGGGTACCAATTGTCGACAAAAGACAAAAGACGATCGTCACAGGGAATTTTGTTTTTTTAAGTACGTATAGTGTAAAATCAGTTCTTCCACCTATCAGACAAATCTTCTCGTTTTTGTTTCGTTTCCCCCACTCCTAGAAATGCGTTTTTGGTTTTCTCTCGGTTTCTTATTTACTTTCACTGTCGGATAGCGTTTATGACAGAACATAATATATTGATGTCCCGTGTATCGGTTTTAAGAACAGCTTTAAGCAAAAAAAAAGTTTTTTGAACTTTGGAATATCATAACGTCCTTATCTAAAGATCTGTAACTGGGATAATTATATCAAACAATAGCCCTGTATCTATAAAAAGCCTATATGCATTGTCTCCGACGGAGACCATCTTTAGAATCAAAAAGTGGGAAAACCGAATGGAGGACAGAAACAGGTTTAAATCTGGAAGTCGCTCGATCAAAATCGTCCCCACGTAATCATACCTGTTCTGAACAAGTCGATTCCGTAAGAAAGACATTGCAAAATCTCCAAAATAGTTCTTGACTGGAGTGCGCAGCCAAAGATGATTCTTTGGCTGTGTTCTCCTGCATTTGATAATGCAGAAGAACACAGTCAGCGACCTAATAAAAATAATAATAATTTATCGGTTGGAGATCCCATTCGGATGCCGCAAAGCTACGGCCCAACACAATTCAAGTGTATCGTCATAAGTCCAAATAAGTTCGGAGAACGAAATGGTCAAAGTTAAAGTTTTGCGCTTTTAAAAGTTTTACCCTTTTGCGCCGAGATTTTGTTTTGCTTACATGTCGGCGATTGTGATCGTTTTTGAATAGATCGTGTGGACGCAGGTCCCACCTTCCGACAGCCCCACAAACTCACACCCTCCGACAAGGAGGGGAGATATTGCAAAAATTAGTTGTAGCCTTAATGACCTTTGGTCCGGCAACCTCTATAATATCAAAGGTTAGGTATTTCTAAAGTTATATTAACAATCAAAATGAGACCTACAGGTTTTTTATACGGGAAGTCTCGGGAAGTGGGTGCCTACTTTTGGCGGAATCATTTTTGCATCACTTTTTCCAGTATTGTTATAATTGAACTTCTTAGCAGCACCTATTAGGACAGAATCAGCATGGACTATAGATAGTCCTGCTACAGCGTCAACACCAACTTCAGATAGTAGTGGGGGTGGTTCTTGAAGGTTGAAGGTTCTTTATTTTCATTTCCTCTACCTCCTATTAGTTCAGTGACTAAACTTGGTCTAAAGTCAAAGTCACTAAAAATGTCCAAGGGCTGCAATTTGTGTGAGCAGTAGGATCGAAACTATAAAATCATTACTCCATTTTCTTTGGTAAAACAAAGACCTTCAATCCAATGTTAGCTGTAATTATCCAGTAATAGCAAAGAAAGGTCTTACTTTGAAAATTTTACATTAGTGTTAAAACGTTTCAAAAATTACAGTTCAAAAAAGTTTCAATTGTCTCGTGCACCCAGCCAGATGATTTTATTGAACCAATAATTGGCCATCCATTCATGGAAGATGGGGGAAGATCATAAACGGAGATATTAACATACTAAGGTGACCAGGTTTCCTCGGTCATGGAATAGCTCCAACTTGTTTCCATCCCTTTCTTGCAATAGCACGGTCTGAAACTTGGGAAGTTGTGATGCCTGTCTTATCCATGGTCTAGATGTCATAGACTACAAAATGATGACGCTCCATGACTATCTCCAGGTTGTAAAAAAATCTTCTCACCTGCACCTGATTGAACCCAGTAGTTCTATAGCAATACTTGTTGTGGTAGGCTCTGGGGGTTCCCTGTACTTTTTCATAAAGGCGGTGAACCAATCTGGGCCAGCAGTTTTATTTTGTTTCCAATTTGTATAGACAGGTAAATTATTATCGGCACTATAAAGCAACTATAACACAGTTATTAGGTTTACTATGTTGTGCTTATTAAATTGTAACAAGTAAACAGCCTTCAAGTTGATGATATTAATGGCCATACAAACAAGAAATACATATCTGAATAAATGGAATTAACTTATAGCATGTTCTTCTTTTCCGATTTGCATCTTTCGCCTTTTTTTCTCAGAA
This sequence comes from Agrypnus murinus, assembly GCA_929113105.1. Classification (NCBI taxonomy): domain Eukaryota; kingdom Metazoa; phylum Arthropoda; class Insecta; order Coleoptera; family Elateridae; genus Agrypnus; species Agrypnus murinus. Next base: position 96,641,580 of record OV816026.1, read on the forward strand.
ATTGTATGTAGGTTGTAAGGAAACGTAGTGTGCGGCATGCGGCGTAGACTGATCCCGTCCGTGTCCCGATGGGTACCAATTGTCGACAAAAGACGATCGTCACAGGGAATTTTGTTTTTTTAAGTACGTATAGTGTAAAATCAGTTCTTCCACCTATCAGACAAATCTTCTCGTTTTTGTTTCGTTTCGTTAGGCTCTGGGGGTTCCCTGTACTTTTTCATAAAGGCGGTGAACCAATCTGGGCCAGCAGTTTTATTTTGTTTCCAATTTGTATAGACAGGTAAATTATTATCGGCACTATAAAGCAACTATAACACAGTTATTAGGTTTACTATGTTGTGCTTATTGAATTGTAACAAGTAAACAGCCTTCAAGTTGATGATATTAATGGCCATACAAACAAGAAATACATATCTGAATAAATGGAATTAACTTATAGCATGTTACAGATTATAACTTCGTGTTTCTAGAGTTAAAATGGGCAGCCAGAATGGGGATAGTTGTCACCGGAGACAACCAGTTTAGTCCTTTTAATTTAAAAAAAATCTGTATATTCTTCCCCACGAACCATGAGTTTCTGGCCACGATTGACGACAGTTGTTACTTTTGTTAGATCTTTGTACTGACTGACATATTTGACACTGACTAACCAAGCGATAAATATTACTATTCATACCTGTCTACCAAACACAAGACCTTCCCAATAACCTTAGCACGTACAACGTAAAATTTGTAACATGTTGACTGTAACAGTTTAGGCATTACGACACGATTGCCATATTTAGTGGAGAGTTTTCTTGAACAGGCAGATAGTTTCTAATATTAAAATATGGTTTGTATTCTGTTTTAGAGCCTCATGATCTGATAACACAAATTCTTTACGTTTTACAGCAGTGCATCTGAAGCAGTGTGGTTAGTTACATCTTCTACAGTTCTCAGAAGGTAATTTTCCATTAATTTATTTACAAGTAATAAAATGTTATTTTGTATATTATAGCGCTTCCCATGATGGATATGCTCAAGGACGTTTTATTCACATCAAAACTAATTACTTTAAATTAATGTTTTGTTATAACTGACAGAAAACCAATAATTCCACAACCGTTGTTTGGTATGAAATTGTAGCTGGTCGGTCTAAACAGGATGTTTTCAACACACTTATGTTTTATTATTTCAATTCGAGGTGCTAAAAATGTTATACTGTGGCTGGAAAATTGCCCTGGGCAAAGCATTGAGCTTTATTTACTTTTTGTACATATTAAAGATTCAGAACAGTTTACTCTTGAATCTCAAAGTATTTTTAGTCAGGAGAAACTTTAATTGCTGTAGAATTGTTCCACTAATAGGTGGAACAAATGGACAAAGTGTAGAATTTTAAAGATTTCATAGAGGCAGTAAAATATGCATCAAATAATGATGTCAGAATTACTCCTTGGATCGCAGCTTAGCCAAATGGTGGCAGCAGTTTTTGTAGAGGGGAAACATACTTTTACTTACAAAATAGTTTTGAAGAAAAATCTAGTTGAACATAGCAGTTGAAGAAGAAGTGGTCTAATTTTTTTAATAGTAAGCTAGCACGAGATGTAACGCAGTCCTCTTTCCTTTCCCGAAGTATCAACTTCGGAAATGAGGGATTCCTTTTTAGAGAACATGTGTCAATAGAAGTTGATGCTTAGATAAACATTTAAATGATAATTTCTGGATCTTTGATGCTTTATTTTATCATATCCTCTGAGTTTTTTCGTTCTATTATAAGTTTTATATTTTTTTGTATATGGAAAATGTTTTTTGTACTGATACCATTTTGATTTTGTTTTTAATTTATCTGATACTAACTGCCTTTACAAAAAGTTAAACATTTTCTTAATGTAAATTACTCGTGCTGATAAATTTTTATGTACAAACTATTTCTAGTAAGCAAAAATATATTTTTGCTAACCCATTTGACGGAACGGCGACTTATCTAAAGCAGCTAAAATTTCAAAATACATATTTATTTTGTCAATTATTTCTTCTGTTCTCGACAAAGCAATGTATTATTCAATTAATCTTCTTATAAATAACTTACATTTTTATACTTCAATAAAACCAACGTTCAGAAGTTTTATATAGGTGCGCTAAGCGCTATATTAAATAATTTTGAATTAATAATAATTTATTGAGAATTTTCCCTTTTTTCTCCTATGAAGTCATCTAGAAGAAAATATTTAAAATATGCATTTAATTTCAATACGAAAGGCAAAAAATCCCTATTACCACTTCTACTGATTTTTAAGATAATAATAAATTAGAGCTCTCCAACTTGGACTACCTTAATGAAATCAGCTTCGACACGTTTCCACCGTTTTCCCCCTCGACTACAACGATTCACCCTTCTTCATTTCCCACCCTTAAGACGAGGCGTGGTTGTCACGCTATCGTGTTATCATTAACCAGTGGCCTGAAATGGGTGGAGTCAGTATGTCTTTGTTTGTTAGGTAAATAATATTCTGCACAATGTATACACCTTTATCAGAATTAGAATGCAACCCTGTCGTTTGTGGCAAAGGCACCTCAGAGGATGGCTTTTGCGTGGGTCACGTTCTCAGTGCTTTTGTGGCTGTTGTATGCATAACTATGGTTTCTGCTCAGACTGTGACTGGATTGTTATATTAGATTCACCCACTTGGTGACACGCTCTGCTACCCCCTGGAAATAATTTTAGGCCTTTGTTTTCTGCTTATGTTTTGTGCTTCGGTTTGGATGAATTAAATGAATATTTATAACTTTACTTATTATGTTGTTAAACGTCGACAAAGAAATGAAATTTCCATTACGCTTCAAACATTCTTTCTTTGTATTAAATTTTATTATAAAACAAAAATTGTAGGTGACGAAATAATTTCTTTGATATTTTTTTATATTTAATACTTTTTTATAATTTGTGCTAAATTCCTATTTCAAAATAGACTTTCGCCAAAATCTCTTAAATATTATTAGCTTAGTGAAAAATTCTGAGTAAGTCTTTAATTAGTTGTTATTACAGGAAAATATTTATGAAAGTATCATTTTTATATAATTAAGATTAAATTTAGGACGCAATCGTCTACAGATAAAAAACGGATTGATTTTTCTTCTGACGAGCACAAAAGTGTTTTGAAGTTTTTTGTGATGTGCTAATAATGAAGCATTGAGATGTATTCTTGGAAATGCAATTAAGAGATTAATATATAGTTTTGTAGAACATTAATTGGATTGATTTTTCAACATGATTAAAAAGTATTTTTTTCTCAAACCGCACGAATATGACATAAAAGGTAGTTCATTGAAGAACTGTTACTGGTTACAGTGGTTACCATAGCAACTGTACAAATAGCAAGCATTTTTTGTACTAGTACAAAAAATAATCTGAGGTTACGCGTGACATATTTTCTGCGGTAAATTTGCAATTTATATTTTCCTAACAATATTCAAATATTAAATTAATTTCCTAAGACTTAAAAAACAAAAACCAATTCTAACCTCTGTTTAGTTAACGCATATCTCTCTCCGACGCCTATCGAAAGTTCTTCGAATTTTCATCAGATCATCAGATGGGAGTGGAGATTACATATTTCTGAATACATATTTCTTAATAATATTACTATTACAACGGCTCCTTTTTACCGGTATTAAGAGTGTAATAAATAAAAAGTAGTTAAACCTCATGTTTGTCCTCATCTCACGGAGTTTGGTAGTTAAAAGCGGTTGGAAAAAATAGTATGTTTAATTCGTACAAAAAATGAGTTTTGGGATAAGATTGCCAGATTCCGGTAACTTTCTTATTTGTCCCAAAAACATAATTTTTGGTACTAATTAATCAATTAACTGTTAAATATAGATATTTAATTAAAATATAAACATTTTATATATCCATTCTACTTAAAAGATAAACCGTATTGTGCATTTATTGACAGATTAAAAATAAATTGAGAATAAAACTTAACATTTCCTTCAAATGACCTTAATTTTGTAATAATGCAATACATATTTACTTGATTTCTTCGATTTATTGAAGAACATTATAGAATATAATTATTTAAAAATATAAAATTTCGCTAGGCAGAAAAGACATTATGTAACAAGTCTTTAAGAATAGCAAAAAAATCATTAGTAGGCCAGTAAAATAGAATCCGTTGGTGGAAATAAAGGTTGGAAAGCGGGAGATTTTTCGATCGCTTCATTTGACGTCAAATATAAGTATCCTAGGTTTGCATGGTCCCTCGACGCTAGATTACCTGAGCACCGCGAAATCTTCGGACCTTTTTTTTAGTTTGTCGTTTATAACTCCAAAGCGGTGTTTTCCAACGAAAACTTTACTATTACAAGAAGTAAAGAGCATTAAATTCTGCGTCGGATGAGTATCCAACACTTTAAATTCGGTCTAGTGGTATGGTCGAAATCGACGGTCGAAAAACGGCAATTTTACAAATTTTCGATTTTCCGTCAGACCGGACGCCCAGAGGCTTTCCATATAAAAAAACCGTTGGACTCATTCTGATTGTTAATATAAGTCGAGAAATACCTAAGCTTTGATATGATAGAGGTTGCCAGATTAAATTAATGGCCATCTTTGTCATCCCCCATCATAGCAATTAGGATCAATCCATACGAAGTAGTGCAGTACTGGTCGCTCGATCATTTCGAAAAAAGATAATTTTTTGTGTGTTATCATCCCTAAGTATTGATAGATCAAAACCACTGTTATTTTATTTTTATTCCTGTTGATTGAAATATGGCAGCCATATTTGTTTCGTGTTACACGACGTTTCTTGCAGTTTTTTGATCTAAACGTAAATCTTAATATCTCAAGAACAGTTGATACTAGAGACCTGCTGTAAAAATGGTTATATTGCTCACATGTCGGACTACATCTTTTAATCTAAGCATAATTTTTGTAGGACGCTTACTTATGAGTGTGATCTAATCCCCATATGATTTAATATTGGTATTTATGGGCTTTGAAGTTGTCGTTATAATAATTGCTACAACCCATAACCTGGAAACCAGGCCCCAGAATTTATAAGCTTGTGCGGGAGGGAGGGGGCGATTATTGCTACGTGCGCTGCAGCCGACTTACAGATGGAACAGCGCAAATCCCACATTTGTGTCACAGCTAAGGAAAACTGCAGAAAACCTTAACCAGATCTGCCGGCATCGGCAGTCGATCTCGGGCCGCTTCGGTGAAAGTCCAACATGCTAGACATTACACTACCAAGGCTGTACAATTATGATACGTACACCACGAAACCAGTATGACTACCATATTTCAATCAAATGGAATAAAAATAAAATGACAATGATTTTATCTACCAATACTTAGGAGTGATAACACACAAAAAAATTATCTTTTTTCGAAATGATCGAGCGACCAATACTGCACTACTGCATATGGATTGATCCTATTTGTTATGTTGGGGAATGACAAAAAATAGCCATTAATTTAATCCCGAAACCTCTATAATATCAAAGGTTAGGTATTTCTCGACTTATATTAACAATTAGAATGAGTCCAACGGGGTTTTTAATACGGAGTTATAAGCGAAAAACTAAAAAATGCCCGAAGATTTCGTGGTTCTTTTGAAGCCTGCAGGTAATCTCGCGACGAGGTACCGTGCATACCTAGTATACTTATATTTGACGTCAAATGAAGCGATCGAAACCATCTCCCGTTTTCCAACATTTATTTCCATCAACGGTCCCCATCGGGACTAATTTTACTGCCCTATAGGTACAATTCAAAATAACAAACTAAGCATATTAGTATAGCCCAGGTAAAATTGATTTTAACCCGGAAAAAAATTGGGGCATACGGGGATTTTTGAAAACAATGTCCTATATCTCATACCAATAAGTCCCCATCGATATCTGTAGTGGCTTTTTTAAGAGCCCTTAGAGTTAAAAGGCTATATTTAATGCCCCTGAGAACATGATAAAATTCCAGATTTCGATTTTTGTGCAAATTTATTGCCTTTTTCTGCATAACTGAAAATCATAAAAGCCATTTATAATATTTCTGATCCTCTAAACCCCATATTTTAGGCACCCTTTGAAAAGTGGGGTATCCATGACTCTTCATTTCACGGATTCGTCAATGTAAGCGTGTATGGTATCAATGAATACTAATTCCAGCCCTTGGTCCACGAATTTGATAATTAAAATCGCATGAAGTAAACCGGAAGTACACTACGTTACCATTCTCCAACATGGCGGATACAATAATTATCAATACCAAAAATTAAGGTATGCTATTTAGAATCAAATGAACCAAACGTTTAGTATTATTGCCTACAGTATTTCGAATAATGTTCGAAATAATATTGTGTTGATTATACTTCCTCTTGATCGTCAGGATCTGAATCATCCGAAATAGTCTGAAATTGTGTACCATTTTCACATTCATCGAAATAACAGCAAATAGCTGAATACATCAGTTGGGATTCGCACTTTTTGGTGCGTTCTTACAATTATTACAAGTATAATAATTATAAACAATAATTATAATTATTATAAATATTACAGTTCTTACAATTATTAATTATTGCAAGTAAGCCACCAAGTTGAGGAGTTCCGGTGATGCAGGAGGTAGTTTGAACGGTATAAGGATGTAGCAGTTAACTTCACCCTTTCACCACCCAAACAGAGTCGGCTCCAGTCAATTCCAGCGCCACTCCTGTACTGTGAGATATACTCGTAGGAAGTGCTTCTCTGCTGCACTATATGTGCGAGTATTTCTAGCACAGTTCTTCCTCTTGTAAAAAATAACTAAAGTTGTATCAGACCCTGTGACGGCATGAATAAATAGAAATATTGTTTATTCTGAGCACTTTTCCTGTTGGTGGAGGGAAGAAGGAGGATTCAACTTTTTAGGAGCACAAGCCACTAACATGACCAAGATATCAATATGTGTGTGTATGAATGTTGATGTTGATGTTACTGATTTAGCTGACAGCCTAATAGCTATTGAGACACCAGGTAATCAGAATCACGTAGGGCCTGATTAACGGTGACGTCACTCTTCTGGAGAATTGGTATAATAATAATAAATGCTACAACCCATAAACTGGAAACCAGTCCCCAGAAGCTATAAGCTTGTGCGAGAAGGAGGGGGCGATTATTATTACGTAGGCCCTATGTGCGGCTGCAGCCGACTTACAGATGGAACAGCGCAAATCCCACATTTGTGTCACAGCTAAGGAAAACTGCAGAAAGCCTTAACCAGATTTGCAGGCACCGGGAGTTGATCTCGGACCGCTTGGGTGAAAGTTCAGCACGCTAGACATTACACTACCAAGGCTATTAAACGTATTAGAATAATATTCTCATACCTTTGGTGCAACATAGAACTTGAGAAACTACTACTGTTCCCATTACTTAGAGCCTAATACCTGAGCGACTATAATAGGCCGTTGTTGAAATTTAAAAATTATAAATCTGTATTTGATGCCCACTATTTCCGCTTGAACATTCGGTCAATTAAGTCCGAATGTCCAAGCTCTCTCATTTATACGGTCCCCTAAGGGATTCGAATTGAGATACGCTCAATTAGCGCGCAGTTGCTAAGCAGTGATACCAGTAACTCACTGATGGGAGCGAGGTTACTATCCATCCTCTACTAGCTCTCCAGGCTAGTACCGGAGCGACAAACGTGCTCACCCGTCGGCTCCATCCCGAGAGATGGTACCTCGTAAAGCTTCGGACTTTCCCCCAACTTGAAAAGTTGGGGACCACATACCCGATCGAATCCAACCTCAAATGTGGCAGGACTTGGTTTTTAAGCGGTTTTGCCACCCCGATCTACCATATTATAGGCTTGGTGCAACAGTCGAAATAAGTCCCAGCTCATCAATAGATGAGCCGGGGCTTATTTCGACTGTTTCCCATGAAGTTATCCTTGCTCACTGCCACTGCCATGTCAGGCGCGATGGACAGTTCCGCACTCTTTTTCTTTATGTAACGACGCCTATGCTCTACAGCCTTGGTCTTCAGGAGCTCATCATAACGTCAAAAACTATTCTTACAGAGGTAACTGTAGTGATTAGATTAAATATAACTAGAATATAATTATGCATTTTTATAACTATGAAAACACAAACTATGGATTTTAATAAACACAAAAACTGCATAGTTACAGGTTTTCAACACTTAATATGCAAACACTTACTAAAAAAGAATGTTAAGAAATAACTACGACAAATTATGTCTTCTTCATATTTTGCATAAAACAAAGGCGAAATTTTAGTAAACTAGTATGAATTGAATTTCTATTTGATAAGCCAATTTATTTCAGTCTATTTTGCCTTGAGTCTAGGGTTTCGCCTAGTTACAACACTGCTATGTGGATATCTGCTCATAACAATTAAAACTTCTTATCTAAATCTGTTCGCTACTTTTTAATTATACTTATTGTACCCGCCATGTTGGAAAATGGTAACAACATATCCTTATCAACATATTTTGAGAAAAACTCTTAAGTTTTAAGTTCGCCCATTGTACTCACATTACATTAAAAATACTAAACAAGTAGAAAACAAGATTTTTGTTAGTTTCGTACCCTCCCCCCTCAGTAGAAGGTTTCTAGTTATGTTAATTACACCCTGTATATGAGGTTGCAAGTTGTGAGGTAACTATAGTATTAAGAGACGCTTAAGGTCCAAGACTAAATAAGGGATCCAGGGCCAGTTTGGATATTTACAGGACTCAGGGCAAACAAATTGGACCTTTAAATCACAACTTTTTCCTAAGAATTTTATTAAATCAGCTCGAGATCAGACCAGGTTCTAGGCAGTGTTTATATGGACCAGTATAAATTTGAGATGAATATATTTCTTAAATACATACGAAAAAATATTAATAATTTCTTTATAATAGCCCAAGTCCATATTACTTCGGACGTTTCTCTTTTTGGTAACACAATAACCGCCTCTACAAGCAAGGGTAAAAGGTCAGCTTTTGTCGCCCGAAAAAAATGCAGAAATCACCAAAGCATTCTTGGCTATTTCATACCTTATTGATCGATTGCAAGAGAAATTCAAAACCTTTCCAGAAGGAAAAGATCTCCCTCCCCTCTCAGTGTGGAAATGGTTAATCTGGTCATTAAAAAAAACAGTATTTTCTTTTTGCGATGACTTTTGCAGCTGCTACCGCCAAAAAGCCATGGACTGCGTCAACACACCTTACGAATCAACGATGTATCAGTCAAACAGTCAACGATATACAATGTATAGGAGGTATCCCTATAAATGTAGATATTATTTAACTAGAAAAGTTTGTATGTAAATAGAGTATGTAACAGGTTAGAGAAGTTTAATGATTACAATTCATAGGGCAAGTCAGCTTCGACCAACGCTCGGTTCCTCAGTACTGTTATGAACGACTCACAACTCATATATTTTTGCATGATACGAAATGGTACTAGGCAACGCGTATCAATAAACTATAAGAGTCAAATAAATAATTCATAGAAGTAAATCTGCGTTTTATTTCCTTCTACAAGAATTAATAAATATAGCCCTAACACACCAACCACAGTGTTAAATCGCTATAGTACTTATTTCTATAAGAAATTATTTATACTATTCATTTTTTTATTACTTTCTTTAAATTAACAATTATTCTTAAGTTGTATTTATAGTGCTTCATAGGTCAATGTGAATAAAGATGCGGGCTTTGCAGGCGAAGATGAAGGAAGGACAAACAATCTTACTGTCGCCAACTAAGAGCATTTCCTGAAATAAAGCTGCTAGATACTAAACGAATTGATATTCCAGAGGTGTTTTGCCACCAGCAGAAATTCGGACAGTATCAGATGCTGAAAGTTTAGATCGTAGATTCATGGGGGATGTAGAACAGGAAATCAATATATCAATATATTATATCAAGATATAATATAAGAAAATTTAAAAAAAACTTTTTCTACTGAGAAAAACGACAAACGAAGTAGAAAAAACAAGAAATAGAACACTCGTTTTCATTCAAAAGGAGGTGTTTAATAACAATGAAGCAGAAACTATCAGTCAGTAAGAAGTTATTTCAAAACACGAATCTACTAAATACAATTGAGATTAGAGAAATCGCCAAATTAACTTTGTTTTTTAACAAAAATAATGTACGTTCTTTTTAAATAATACTAAAGGTGCTGTTTTAATTGTCTATTATCAAGAGAAACACTAACACTAATTACTAACAACTATAACTAATTATTAACACACTTAGACTAATTTAATTAAACGAATATTTATTTCAAACAAGATTTATATTACACTGATATTTATACTACCCCCGATGCGCGAACGTGATTTGCTGGTTGACTGCCCCCCCACTTACTTCGCTGAGGCGTTTATATACACTATATAAAAAATTTGCTGGAAAGCGCTAGACTCTTCGTCGATGCGTCATACATTCCGCCGCCGCCCGCCAGTCTCGAATGTTCACCAGAAATACATAGGGATTTCTCTAGTTCATTACAATAGAAAGGACATAAGAGTGCGTTTTAATTTTTCTTTATTTATTTTGTTCTTTTAAATTCTATTTAAAATTAATTCTATTTTTTACACTTGTGGATCTGTTAAACTTACTTTTTGTTTAGAAATCCCTTTTATTCTCATTTTTATTTACTTAACTACCTCTTAGTAACTAAATATTCTTTTTATATTGCAATTATTTCTCATATATTCTTGTTGTTTATATTCCAATCCAAATTAGCCTGTCTTTGGTCATTATTTTGCACACGTTGCTAAGGATAAATACATACAGAAAATAGGTAACTAGATACAATACATAACAAAAACTAAATATCTAACACTTCTAATAAAGGAGAATTACTAAGCTCAGTTTGTTCATTCATTAAAGGTACTGTGCGTTTATGTCTGTATATTTCAAAAGCTTCTAAAATGTCTAATTTGTGTTTGTTGTTGCAAAAATGTAAGAATTTAATGTTGTTTTGAGGTGTCATTGGGTGGTTCTGTTCCAAAATGTGTTTGGCATAATTCGATTTTTCTGGATGTTTAAGTCTATAAGAGCGTACGTGTTCTTTGTATCTTATGTCGAAATTTCTAAGTGTTTGTCCAATATAAACCGAGTTACAAAAAGAACAATTCAAACGGTAAATGCCGGATTTCATGATATCTTGTGTTTTGTCTTTAGCATTGAATAAAAATGAAAAGGTGTTGGTGTTAGTTTTATAGGTTATTTTGTAACTGGTGGTTTTTCTTATTATAATTGCAATTTGTTTTGATATCTTGCCAAAGTATGGTATTGATATGTAGTTTGTGTCTTGTATTTGAGTGTCAATTGGAAATATTCTTTTGATAGCTAACCTTTAATCTTTTTGTTGAATTAAAGTGTCAATCATGTTATGGTTATAATGGTTTGCATGTGCTAATTGTTTGATGATTGAAATTTCTATATCAAAATGTGATTGTTTCATTGGAGTAGTTAAAGCTCGGTGTACTAAAGATCTATAAGCCGCTAGTTTATGCATTTTATGATGACATGAATCGTTACGTATAGTGACGTCTGTGCTTGTGAGTTTTCTGTATATGGAAAAATCAAATTCATTGTCTGTATTAATTGTAATAGTTAAATCCAAAAAATTAATAGCTCTATTTTGTTCTGTTTCTAGTGTAAACGTGATGTTTGTGTGAAGACTGTTAATAAGAATTAAGAATTCATTGATAACCTCAAAAGAACTGTCAAAACAAGCTAAAATGTCATCAACGTAACGAAACCAAAAAATAATGTGTTTAGAAAGATCTAATTCAAATATTCGATCTTCCAAATTATCCATAAATATGTTAGCTAATAGAGGACTCAAAGAATTACCCATAGGTAAGTAAACCATCCTTCTGTAAATATATTATATTATTAAAAGTGAAATAATTTTGACTGATACAAAGATCAAATAATTGAATTAACTCTAATCTTTTTACTAATTCTACATTACTATTAACTAGGAAATTATCTAACAAAGGAATACAGTCTTGTGGTGGAATCTTTGAAAACATGTTACAAATGTCAAAGCTTACAAGTTTTGAATGTGCTGGAAGATGTATGTTCTGTAGTTTTTCTACTAATTCTAATGAATTTTTGACAGAGTATTTCGATTTGTATCCTATGATGTTAATAATATGGTTGAGTTTCTTGGACAAGGTGTGATTAGGTGCGTTGATATATGATACTACTGGTCGTATAGGCATGTTGTGTTTATGTGTTTTAATCAGTCCATATAGTTTCGGCGGTTGTTCAATCTTATCTACCTTTGATAATGACACAAAGTGTCGAAACAATATTGTCAGGTTAAGATAATAATAAAACTTGTGAAACTTTAACTAATCTTTATATTTATATTATATTTAATATGTAATTGTATTTTACGACAGATATTGGTTTGCCAGTAACCGTAGTCAAGACTATTTTTATATTCTTATATTAAATCCAAGTTATGTTACATCACTGTCAATGAAATAGGTAATGTTTCATAATTTTACTAAACTAATACATTTTTTTCCAAGAAAAAAGACTTTTTGCAAGTAAAAATCCTGTCAACCCAAAATAACTTTCCTAGCCAAATTATCATTATGTACATGTACCGAAGCAATAAAATCAATTCAAACTTGAATCGGTTTATGGTAAATTCGTTATAGATGTTCAATTGACAATTATTATTAATGATAAACGCAAATAGTCAACACTCGCGAATCATCTAACAAACTCTTTTTTCACTTCAACAACTGAGGCAATTATTTTCATTAATATTATTATAGAAAAATCATAACAGTATAGTGGAAGTTCTAAATCAGTTAAGTAGCAATGGGCAAGTTTTTAGGTAATTAAAGAAAACTTTACAACGGTTGATAAGCTTTGAGACATTAACGGTACTTTTTGGGTACTTCTATTAACTTATATTTATCATTCGGTACATAGACTTTTATGTGCAGCATTGGCGACGGTAACATCGTTTTGCAAATAACATTTTCTCTATTATACCGTCTGTCCCCTTATAGAGTTTATAAGAGGGAAAAACTTTTTTGTTTATTCTTGATTTTATATCAGTTGCCATTTTTATTTTTTACTTTTTTGTCTCCCATCTTATACGTTCTTGACATCCGGCGGTTTACAAATTTGCTCCGTTCGTAAAGAATTGATTCATTGCCATCTCTTAAAACCTGTTGATAGTACTTCACTTATTAGAACTGTTAAATCCTGAGATAATCAATCGGAGTGATATTTAATTATACTCACATCTAATGGAAGTAACTTCCTCTCCAGTAATGTAGATATTGAATAAAAATACGTTTAATGGCAGTATCTCAATAGCACTCGACACATTTGAGACACATACAGCTGACAGTATTTTAGCAATTCTATGCATTTTCTCTTAACTTCCTTTTCCTGGGTAAATTTGATTGTAGGAAATTTAAATTTAGTTGTTCCACAAAATCTTCAACTGCGCATTTACTTTTGCCAAAAATACGAAATACATCGTCTACATACCTAACCCAAACCCAAAAACGCTAACAAGAGGTTATTTATAAGCTGGGATAAGCTGTTACCGATTGGTGTTCCATCCATTTGTTCATAAACCTGATTATTAATTTGGAAAAAAATTGTTTTAATCAAAGTGTTGCCAAAAAGACCAAACTTTCTACTTCTTTATCATCGACACATTTTCTAAATATTTTAAAGTTTTGTCAATCAGAATACTCGTGAATAACCGGAATAACCGTGAAGTTCTGTAGGTATAAATAAGGTTAGATTTTTTAGATTTTAGTTTAGTTTTTCAATGTCTGCTGAAGATGACAGCCTGACTGTTGAAACACGTGTCCAGAGTGATTAAAAGTGTGATTAAAAACATGCGTAGCTTCAAGAGAAAGGATTATTTAAAGCTTCATCGTTTCAAATCGAAACCGAAATATCGCGTATTAACATTAAATAATAGGTGTTTCTGTCAACCGCTAAGATTCTTGGTAAAATTCTTTGAAACTAAATTTCGTGGTGGTAGTTGACCTCAGAAGTCAGTTGACCTAGAGAAGTGAAAATACCTGCCATATTTATAGAGTGGGACATTTACTGGGCGTTACCATCCAAAGCCGACATAAGTTGGAGCGTGGGTTCAGAAAATATTTTTCTACTCCAGCTATTTGAAAGTAGACTTTTTCAGTTGTTATTAGAGAATTGAAAGTTGACATTTTCTAAGGGGCAAGTAGGCTCTCTCAGTCGATCTTCCAGGTAGGTATAAAATTGATATTTTTTTAATATCCTTGCTGTTCTAAAAATAAATCTTACGTGTGCAAATTTATTTTAAAGGCGAACAACTGAAAATGTCACAGTAATTGGCAAGTATGATTAGATGGCACTATAGTGTCAGTGCCTTACCTTGAAGATATGCCAAATTTATTGTCACAGACAAAATTATTTAGAATTAAATAATTCATTATTTCGCAAGATACATTCCAACCAGTATAAATGTTCTCCAAGGTCCACTTCTTCGCAACGTTATACAGCGTTGGTTGGTATTAATAGCCACCTGCTCCCGACATTCGCAGAACTCAAGATAAGAACACATGCGATCGACAACCTATGCCAAGGAACAACTGCATGCTGAACAAAGGAATACTAACGAATACGCTGAACCATAAACTGAGCAACGCCTACAAGTTAACATTAATATTCTAATGTGTTCAGTCCTAACGTTAGTATGTTCATATGTCTACGGTCATAAAAGTTAATATATTCAATTTATTCATCAACGACTTTAGTGATATTCATGAAGATACCGTATATAAACAAGCTTGCTTCGATTCATAGTTAGTCGTGTGTTTGACTCCATTCAACCATGATCTCGTGGCCAGCCTGATAAGAAACTCTTTTATTACTTAATGGTAGGGGTTCGAGAAGCAAGCGTTCAGAGGCTCTGTTTACCTGTTTCCCCATACTGCTTATTTATTAGGAGCCTAGAAGCTAGTGTCCTGGGACACTGCTTAGTCGTCGTATATATAGTTATTAGGGAGGTTTTGACCACCCTAGCGTTAGTGTTAGTATGTAATATGACATTTATGAGGCCCCCCCCTCAAGCTTGTGTAGTTTATAGTAATCTTATTTATTTACTTTTGGGTGAAAAATCGGGATGGCGGAGCATCCTTCGTACCCCATGGCACCGATTACTATGATCATTTGGCCGAGCCTACTAGAATTTAGCCGAGCCTGGGGGAATCTTATTATATTGTAAAATTGAACCTTGTGTTTTATGTCGTATGTTGTGCACGAACTGCCATTGACGTTCTCGAGAGATAGCCTTGTTCCGAGTTTCTCTCAATCGGCAATCTGCCACTTTGCATGCATAATACACAAACAGCTATTTTAGTTCTAGAATCAAACTCAATGTGATATATCACTTCAGATGTTAGTGCTAGTAATAAAATAAAAGAACTGATGATTGAAATCTTATTTTACATACAGTGCGGTAGAAAAGTAAGGAATAAATTCAGTTCTTTAAAAACGCTTAATATTTAAGATTTTTATTTAAGAATTTATTTTTTAAATTATATCGTTTAGTAGTACCATTTAGGATAGTTATTTTGTAATAGCTAAAACTAATTTTTCAACCATTTTCCTGAAAACAATATTACACAAATTTAATTATTTTCACTAATTTTGTAACTAAGTACTTAACAACCTAGTCAGGTTGTCAATGCCAAACAAGATCATCATTTTTACTTAATCTTTAAACATTTCAAATTGCATTCTGGTTTTTAGTCGTGTGCAATATTGCGGATTAGAATTGCAATTTTAAGATTATGCGGAAAATATTTTCGTAAAGAAAAATTGTTTTAAATTTGTATTTTGAAAAAACAGTTATAATGTTACCTGCAAACCTGCCAATGTTACCTGTTAACTAGCAACTAACTGCGCTACGAAGAAACATTAGCGCGCGTGCCACATTTATTTTAAAAGTTGTTAAAGATCGTATTCATTTAAATATTTTTTTTTTAAAAAAGGGTATAACTAATTTTTTTCGCAATTTTCAGGATATTAGTACTCTTTAAACTCATAACGGTAATGATAAAAAAGAAATAGTAATTTTAAGTACTTGAAGTGATTTTACAGATGATTTCCTAAAAGCATGGGTTAATCCCTATATTCGATTTCCTAATGAAAGATACGGTATGTAGATACACAAATTTTCTTTAGCCCCCCCCCCCAAAAAAAAAACCTAGACCTAGTTACGTCTATGGTTTTTAAAATATTGAATTTATTTCCTATAATTCTACGTTACTATTTATAATACAAAAGACAATAGTATAACAGGTACGCCTTTTTAGGTACATGCAGGCGTGGATATCGGGAGTTTCCCGGTGGGCCTTTATAAAAATGCCTCGAAGGGCCCTACGACACGACTGAATTTAAATTACCAACAATTAAATTATATTTAAAGTAGAAACAATATACCTCGCCGCTGTTCAACTCGACCGCACCTGACGACCAGCGACGATTGAATTTAATTTTCTTTCCCGTTTTTTGTCTTAGCGAGCCATTCAAGAACTCGCTAATTTAGAAGAATCGAAGTATCCTAATGTTGCGGGTGCGTTACGTATCATATTTATATTGATAACGTAATTTGGGGATATTTTGTAGGTTCTGCCTAGAAACTTGACCCGTCGCGATGCGATCCGGTGAATTTGAGTTGCGTAAGTGGGCAAGTACTATCCGGAACTTCTGGCGGCTGTACCATCGACTGATGTCCAAGTGCCAGTTCAATTCGACAAAGAAGAATCTATCTTTATTAAGGTTTTATGTCTTCATTGGGACCCCATGGCCGAAGTGTTTTTCTACTTGTGTCACAGTATAGATCGCCTTTGCACAAAAAGAAATATCTTATCGGAAGTAGCGAGAATTTACGATCCTTTAAGATTTTTAACCCCAGTGGTTCTCTTTGCAAAAAGGTTGATACAGCAATTATGGATGACGAAAATAGATTGGTACAAACCTGTTGCTGCGGCAGTGATCAATAACTGGAATTTGTTCAAGTTGGAACTTCCTAAACTTTCAAATTTAAAATTGTCTAGATGTATTAGTTTAGACTCGGCCGTCATAAAACAACTTCATGCATTCTCTTACAGTGTTGTATCGCATTTAAAGGTTCTATATTCTGACGGCTCTATCAGTTTTCTTGATGTGCGGGAAAACTAGAGTTGTACCTCTCAAAAGAATCTCCATTGCACGTTTGGTATTGTGCGGTGCTATGTTGGCAGCAGAATTGGTGTAAAGTCTCATTGATGCTTTGAAGAAGCAGATCACGTTTGACGATACGATCGCTTGCAAGACTCCCAGACACCAAGACATTTGTGGCTAACCGAGTAGCTTTCATTCAAGATATCGTCGCTACTTCATCATGGTATTACGTTCCGTGAGCAGATAATTTGGTTAATAGTACCTCACGTGGACTTTTACCCTCACAAGTGCTAAATCATAGTTTGTGGTGGAAGGGACCTCCATGGCTCTCTCATCTCCTAGACTCAGGGCCACAACAACCTTCATCCTCTGCAAGTTTCTTTCCGCAAGAAGAACGTAAAAATTATACTGACAGTTACTAATGCATTCCATATGATGATGATCTAACAATTAATCTAAATAAATAAATTACCCTTAGGAAATTAACCAAAATGGGGTGTGGGGCCCTCTTAGGAAATATTTTCCCGGGCCCTAAAATTGACCCAGCACGCGCCTGTGTACATGCACTTACTATTGGTTTCATAATGATCTAGGACAAGGCTAATATGATGCTATTTTACATATTACAATAATACTAGAAACTAATGTCATATTAGCCCTATATTAGATAATTATTATGAAACTAATAGTATTTAGGCTCGAGTTGTGTCGTGGATTTGCATGCAAGACGACTGGAGATGTCAACCAAACTGTCAAATTATACTAGGACTACCAGATTTTAATACATTACAATTGAACCTTTATTATTAAGTTATACACATTTTAGTAACTTCAATTCTATTTATAATTGAGAATTTATGTTTTTGTAAATAAGTACATAACGTATTCATTGCGTAGTCACTTTATGCTTTCATGCTATAATGACATCCACGTGGGGGGAAGCCGCTAGCTAGCTTATGTTATAATTTAATCGTTTTATTTGTTATTATATTTTTGACTTAAATAAAAACTGCTTAAAAGGCTTTTTCAAGAATTCATTTAGGCAAAGGAAATCTATGACTTTTGTACTTTTAGTCCTGACCACACGTTCTTTTCGGCGAATTTTATTTCTTAGTACGCGTAATAATAAGTACACGTGTAAAGGGTTTGAGGAAGGTCAAGAAGGTCATCAGATAAGATACTTGTTTTTTCCAGACTGAACTGTATTCGTAATATTTTAAAATACTTACTGACAGAAACGCATTGTTATCTGCACATTATAATCAGAAAGTAATAAGCACGAACATTAAATAAATTAAAATTTAGGAGTCTCATTTATTTAGCCAGTTAAATCTAAAAATTTACAATACTTACCTACCTAAATTTATTTAAAGCCTAAACTAAATATGTAGAACAATTAGATTTAATTGTTTTTGTAAGACCTCAAGGTTGTCACTTCAATATACAATAACTAAAATTATTATTACGTTGTTTAACAAAATTTTAATATTTGTTGTTTTGCCTATAGTATATTATTTGCATTACTTAGATGTATCAAAAACTTGTTTTTGAATTTTATAATACCTAAAATTCCCAACATTGTTTTATCTGCTTTTCAATTAAGTATATTTATTACATATTTGTTAATATGTACTTATGTTTATTTATTCATAAACGTCTTACACTCAGATTTCGAAATAATGTTGGTTTCTTCCATAAAATTATTTTTGTTCTATTTCGGGATAATTTTAGTCTCCTCTCGAAACCGAAAAGAAAAATGAAACCGAACTTTTTTGGATACTGCTTAGGACTTTTTATTTTAAACGTGCTTAGAGCCACCATGGCAACCTATTGGCAACATTAGTTCTGTAAATAAGCAACTATAAAACAACAGTTTTTTAGGGTGTAAATTTAAAGAATATTATTGTGAAATAGAAGTATTACAAAAAACTTGTGTCGCAAGTACTTTTTGTCGCATTCGGCCATTTGTAGCCATCTCCCTTGAGATCCTTCTGCAACCTTACCTATTTTTTCTTCTTACCTTTGCATGTCTATAAGGAAGATTATCTTGTAGAATAAGATAGAAACCATGAATTAGAATTGTTATACAATTATACATAGACTGTAGTGCCATTCAGTTTTTTCAGGAAACGATTTCTACTTCACAGATGCAAAACACCAATAAGAACAGGGTTGTCAGTTTTGACGATTTAGCGCCATTAGCTATCTTTTTGATGCTTCCTGGAGTACACATTGTTGTTTTGGCGTGTGAATTTGACTATTATTTGTATATCGTTTCGTTACTATTGGCTATTCGTTATTATACAGAGGTGGGCAAAAGTATGGAACCAAGTAAATATCTCTGGAGTTTTTAGAGATATCGAAATGAAATTTGGTAGGCAGATATTACAGTAAATTGTGTATTTGCGTTGAATGTTTTTGACAATTTTGAGTTTTGCAGATTTTAAAATTTGTAATGGAACACCCTGTATATTATTTTAATTTTGAATAGTACATTTTATTACGATTACAAAAATATGGGGTTCGATATGTTTTATTTCAAGGCCAACCGAGATTTTTACAATAAAAGTACTTTTGAGGCAAGAACTAATGAAACCTAGTAGTCTATGAAACAAACGTAACAATCACATTAGTAATCAAAATTAAATTAATACAAAACGGAAAATAAAACAGGAGTACTTTGTAAAGGGAAAATAAACTTAATGTAGTAAATGTTCAAACTGAGCTCCATTTACTTCTTGACAAAAGGCTAGTCTATTTGTAAACTCCCTTGTAACATTAATTATTACTTCTAGTGGAATTCTTTGACTCTCTTCGGTTATTCTTTCAGCTAGTTTTTGCAAACTGTTTGGTCGATTAAGATAAACTTTGGACTTCAAATAACCCCATAGAAAATAGTCCAGTGGAGTAAGGTCGGGGGATCACGCAGGCCATTCAATGGTACCTCTTCTTCCAATCCACCTATGATAAAATTTCCTATCTAAGCAATCTCGAACAATGCGAGCGAAATGGGGTGGTGCCCGTCCTGCTGAAACCAGATATTAATTGGCAGTTGTCCATTTTCCTCCAGCGTCGTAATAACTTGCGTATCTAAAAGCTCTAAATATCTATCCCCGTTTAAAGTTTCTTCTGAAAAGAACGGCCCCACAATTCTGTTGTTGTAAATACCGACCCAAACGTTCAATTTTTGAGGATGTTGCGTATGAGCCTCTTGTATCCAGTGAGGGTTAGTTTGCGACCAGTAGCAGCAGTTATGTCGATTTACTGTACCGTTCAAACAAAATGTAGCCTCGTCCGAAAACACCATATTTCTTACAAAGGTGTTATCACGGTTGCAAATATCCATCATTGTTTCACAAGATTCTAACCGTCTGTCGAAATCGTCGTCGGAGAGTTCTTGAACAAGGCGAATTTTGTAGGGATGATATTTTTCTCGTTTTAATATTCTTCCTACTGAACGACGGCTTATTGCGTGTATATTGGCGAGTTCAGCAGTAGACAAATGAGGATTTTCCTCTAAAGATATTGCTATATTTTCAGCTACATCGTTTTTTGTAGAAGTTTTTGGACGTCCACTTCTTGAGAAATTACCGACTGTGCCACTTATAAGTAGTGTATAATAAGTAGAGTATACCGACTCGATCTAACGATAGATAAAAATGACGCGCTGAGCGACTATGACACTCATTAATTACTGGATTCCTCTAGGGTCGCCGCTTCTTTGTGGATCGGTGGTTGCGGATTAAGTTTGGATCTATTACGGGTATACCAACCATATAAATCACGACCACTTATGGGACTTTATTACCCAATATAGTCGAAACAGCTTGACCTTACTGGTTAGCTTCCCTACAGAATTCCATGAAACTCGGCATAGAGTAGGTGCAGGAGTAATACTTCACACTAGCAACAAGAACAGCTACTTCATAGAGCAAAAGAAGAATCTCGGGGTAAAAATGGCGGAGAGTCCATTGATTTAAAATACATGACAAAATATATAAACAAATGAATATATTTTGCAGTATATAATAATTCTTAACCTAACGTCACATTTAATGTATAAACCATCCTATATATAACATAGGTATGTTCATTATACTACATATTTTGTGGGGTATTCTTTTTTATATTTTAAATTAAAGGGTCCCCTGCAATATTTATTCAGCATTTTTCTTTTGTTCTATGAGATGGATGTTTCTTATTGCTAGAATGGAGTATTACTCCTGCACCTACTCTATGCCAAGTTTTATGAAATTCTGTAGGGAAGTTTTCTCGCGCCACTTTTTCGTGTCTCGAGATTGAAAACTTACCCAAAAACCTTGCAAGAACCGGTGTAAGGAAACCCCCTGATAGGATTTTATGAAACGTCGCGTGGTGTAGATGGGTGTTTCTCCCCAAATCCACAATTTGGATGTGAAAAATTCTCGGAAAAGAAAAATGTTTAAATCTGTTTTTCTAGGAAATAGTATGATTAATTGATTGTGTAGAACACATACTGTTGATTAATAGAGCTTAATGTGGACATTTTCGACCTTTACAGTGTTTAAATCCACGTAAATGATCAAAATAACATGCAAATGACAGAAAAGATTATATTTAATTATAAAACTAAACTTTAATATTATAATAAAAAGATGTTTCTAACACGATAATGCTTAATAATGGCTTAGTAATGGATAACAAGTAAAATAAAAATTAGTCATTTTTAGTTTACGTGATATGACAGTCATCATGTTTAAGCTTTTCCATTTGTTTCTTTCTGGATCATTTTTAATTTTTTTTTCTTTTCTTCTCACATTCTCGTTTTCTTTTCTTCTTTTCCACATTTTCTTTGCACCTCATAATGTATGAACATGAATGTATGTAGGAGTTGCCATTTATGCGGACAAGTTGTATTACGTGGAGTTATAAATCCACGCAAATGACGCAATGAAGATGCCACGCGAATGACTATTAGAGCATTAATATAACATAGCGCCTAGACTATTTTCTTTGGAGGCTTCATACTAGCTATACTGAAACAACACAAGTAGTGTATTAACTTACGATTTTTTTTTCTAAATTCAACACCAGTAAGAAATTATGACAACCACGTGAATGACGCGAAATAAATGTACTCTTACATCAAACCATATAAACTACCTCTATAAAGTTTATAGATTAACTGAACAAGATACTATATGTTGATTTAATTAAAATTACATATGCAAGCAATACATGTGTAATGCTGATATTGTAGAAATACTGATACTATACGTGAAATTTAATAATGTTCTTCTCTCTTAGTTAGATCCACGCAAATGACAAAAATATCAGGGACAACATTTTATTGATTGTGTAATAATCGATGTTTAATATTTTATATATTAATTGACTCTGAGAGCCCTATACTTGTTTTACAATTATCCTTAATTAGAACAATAATCATTAACTGATGCCTTAGAAAAACTGCTTTATACTTTGAGAATACATACTAGGGACATGCCACGTGAATGACATATGACATAATAAAGTTTACTTTTTATTGTTAAAAAAATAGGTCAGTCATTAATATATACCTGGCTAGATAGACTGCTATTACATCTTTACTGTACTGAACTAACAGGTAAAAAGGTATTCGTAATATAATATTAATTAAGCAGGGACAGTAAATTTAACATTTCTGAAGAATTACCCAGATGTAGATGAAGTACTTCACTTCTGCCAACAAAAAAGAGACGAACTAATATGAGTTCTGACTCGTACGGCAGAGCCCATGGAGTAAGGCCGAATATAGAAGGTGTAATGGTGTAACTAATATAAGTAAAACCTCGTAATGGGGAGGGGTAACTAAAATGATTTAAAACATATTTTCCTTGTCATATTTTCCTGATTGTTTTCGAGAAAATCGCATTTCTAATTTTAAGTACGCCACTGTTGGAGCCAGAGTAGGGTAGAATAAATGGATACCGCCAACCAAATTCGCAAAGCAAACCATTAATATAACGTCCAAAGTAATTTAGGAAGAAGAGTACGTGCGTGTATGTCCATAAAATATACATTTATGCTGACGCAGACTTGAACATTTTAATATGATAATGCCTTTTTGTATTTGCGTTGTCATCAATCTGTACGAGCAAAGGTATAATAAATTATAGTAAACGTTTTAGTTGTTAATATGCTACTTAGAATAACATCATTTTTTAAAAACAAAGAACACCCATCAATAGTTCCTTCTAACTTCTAAATTATGACGTTCGTTAATTGTACTTGAGTTGATACATTATTGTGTTTAACTAGCTGTGTAATGTCTTTGGACTTATTCCATAATTACTAATTCTATTTCTAATTACATAACTCTGGCAAACAAAAATTTACAATGCTAGATAATAATTTGTCACTTTTTCATTCACATTACTTTACTTTCGTTTTATTATTTCAAATTTGCTTTACAAAAAATGAGAAGCAAAAAATATGCAAACTAAAAAAGGATATCTCTTTGAAATTGTTCAAACCGCACTCAAAACAGATGCGGTTTGTGTCAGCTGTTGCTCCAGGAAAGGTTGAAGTTGTCTTGTTATTGCTGTATAGCTTTATTTTCTTCTTTTATCACGTTCGGCTTTAAATGCGGCTCTAAAAACAAAACATGTTCGTATTTACTTTTATTATTTTATTTCAACCAAAATTGTTAAAATTTGGATAAAGATGTATGGCGTTTTGTTATTGATTAGTGGTGATTGCATATACTCATCTTTTACCCCTTAAAGGTTTAAACCTATACAGTTGTACAAGCTTCCATAGATACACCCTGTACAGCCTCTCACATCTTAGACAACTGTACCTTGTGGTAGCCATCGGGTCTATTCTTTTAGGTAGCGTCGGACGGAGCTCTGTCGTAAGACACATCAGACCTATAATTACTACATTGGGGGTGGGCAATTGTTCAAGCCCTATCCCGCACTTCGGTTGGATTCGCTAGAACAGTGTTCGCAAGCTGGCCCAGGGATGCAGGGACTCCCAAGGGGAGGTGGACTCGGACAGTTGAGCATGTAAATATAGCTTTAGGCTGGAGAGCTAGGTGGATCGGTCCCACCAGAAAAACGTGCAGCATTCGCATAACTAATCGACGCGCTAATTGAGTGTATTTGACCAAGATTTGACCTGATCCGATCAAACACACTGATCCGTGATTTGCATCCTAACACTCTGTTCATATTTTTCTGACATTTTTTCTCTGTTATTTGATTGAAACCTACGTCAGCATAAATATTATCACTATAAACATACCTAATATATTGTGATGTTCACGTTTATGTGAGGTGGAAAAATTAATATGAGCATATACATAAGATAAAGAAAAATTTAGAGAATCATTATTGCACACATGTGGTTATTAAGGATCAATAAATAAATAAATAAAAACATATAAACTTACATACAATGTCATAATGATATCGCAAGAATACAAAAATTTAGTATATAATTATAAAATAATGAAACAGAATGTAATAGCATATATTTATTATAGTATTTTGATACAATATTAAAATTAACAAGGATAATAAAAGGAAAGGATATCCTAGCCATAAGTCAACCTGAAAATTAAAAATCATGTAAATAATTTAAAGGTATATTGATTTATTATAGCATATTTAAAATTCTCTCTGTACTTCAATAATAAGGTATAAATCACTTCTATGGTTATAGACATTGTTAGTAAGAAAACTGAAAGAATTACCAAAGATAGGGAGTATTTTAATAAAAAGGAAAAACACAAAAAATAGTTGAAAAGAGGGGTATCTCGGGGAGATGGGAATAATAAGAGAATATTATTTTGAGTTAGGTGTGAAAATATAAAGAAAATTTTACTAAAACAAGAAATTTGTTTATATAATAGAAAATAAAATAAATGTGTATATAGAATATGTAAATTGATCAAGTTCAAGAAGAAAAATTGTTAAATTAAAATATATAAAAAGAAAGTTTTATTGAATAAAGGAAGAGTCAGTGCATTAATTACAGAAAGCAAACTTAAAGGGTATTATGATACAGTAAGTGTAATGGATATAAGAAAATAAAATTTAAAAAACTGTCTTTGAGCTGGGTTTGTTACTCATCAAGGTGTGGAAGATTTGAAGTCTTCATTATATTCCTGTAAAAGAAAATAATTATTAAGGTAACTTAATCATAAGAAATAGATTCGAAGATACTTACTAAGGTGTTGGGAAGTTGGCAGTCATCATTCGAGCCCTATATAAGAAGAAAACCATGAAAGCAGTTTTCGAGGCAGTCCAGTAGTCCGGTGATGTGAGGTCTGCAGAATCGACGGCTGTGATCACGGTTCTTGGTGGAAAGTGTATATTGTGAAAATTGTAGGTTGTGAAAGTGGAGGTAATTGTTGGAAAAGGAGTAAAAAATACATATGTCAAAATTTTAAGAAACTATTGGATAGCCATACAAGGAAGACTTACCTGAAGAAAAATTTTACATGTAAGTTGACAAGGGTAAGATTTCTTTCCACTTTAAAATCCTAAAATAAAGATTTTAAAATAAAGAACTAATAAAAAATATATATGCTATACTTACTTATTCCTTCTTGAGAAATATTTTAATTGATAACTGTCAGGTTTGACATATCAGATATATGTGTCAATGGTTATTAGTAATAACCAAACTTTATTTATTGAAAATTACTAACCACTACATGAGTGTGGAAAATTTTAGATATTTATTTATAAAGTTTAATCTTTCAATAAACGAATCCAATATTGAAAGATTATAATAAGAGTCTCATATTAAGGTATATAATAAAGAAATTTTATAGGTAACCTTTAATATTGAACATCGAGTAATTCGACCCTGAGATATGAAAGTTTTATTGACAATTTGCAAGATACAAAATTACTTCGCATATAAAAATGTCGTGCAACGTGGGTGGCAGCGCGAGTTGTAAAGTCATTACACTACAATATATATCTAAATAACTTTTGTTTAAATATTTTACAATGTTACTGCAGTATTTATGCATACGTATACTATACATATATTTGCACAGACAGTATAATATAAAATTATTTATTATTATCAGATGTATTATACAGAAAACAATTGAGATTTGTTTATTTGTTATCAAGTAAAAGTGACAATCCGGACGAAACCCACAAAGCCTCTTTTACTCCGAATTTAAAATATTCTATTTTTTCACTTTTTCCAAACTACAAAGTATCTTCCACGCTTGTTATAGAAAAATAAACGGGATTGTACGACATAAATATCATTTTTTACACGTCCTATATATAAGGCTCTACTTTAGTCCCCCAAAAGAGGGAGTAAAGTAGCACTTTTACTCCCTGAGGGAGTAAAGTGTTTCCATGACAACAACAACAAATAAACAACAAAAAACAAGTAATCGCGGTACATGCTAGGATTTATTATCCTGAAACTATGTGATTTTGGCGTTTACAGAGTTCAATTGTCAGAATGACATGTAACGAAATTTTCGGAATTTTGAATTTTTGCGATTAAGTCCTTTAGGACTTGCAAGAAATAGCGTATATACCACTGGACTAAAGTGCCTTAACATTTGCGTAACTTAAAGTGCCTCACATTCGGGATTAAAAGCTGCACTTTAGTCCCTGGGTATATAATATACTATTTTGTCCGGTCGGGCGATTTTGACCGATTTATTGGCCTGTTTTTAGAGCGTAAATTGCTATAAATTGGAGTTCAAGGGCTGTAAAACTTTTTAGAGCCTACTAGAAAAATACCTACCCTGCCCTTGCTTACGCCGTCTCCATAGTAATAATGGTAATTATAGACCACGGCACCTACCTACTTCAAGTTTTGCACTTTTCAAATTATTTTTATTTTAACATTACATTTATTTCAATATTAATGTAAACTTAAAGTAAACTTAAACTTAACTTAAACTAGACCGGACATAAACTAACGTATGGGTCATTCCATGCGAAATCGATCACTAAAATGGGTCGATCTCACGGATTTCGATGAAAATCAATTATGAGGTAGTAATCAACTAAAGAACATAACTTTCATTCATCAATTTGCTATATTACGCAGAACTTCGGAAATATTCAACCTAAAAAAATTGTCAACACTGCTTGCACGCCTTTAAAGAAATATAAATATCTCGAAAAGTATTTATCCTAGAACAAACATTTTTTTTATAAATTACTCACAAGAAGACGGGCTTTTTGGACGGCCTAATAATTTTTTGCTACCAAACGTATTTCTATTTTTTTCTTAACGAATTATTCTAAAATTGCAAAACAATCGGTGTGGTCACATTTTTAAAAATCTGAAAAAAATTGTACAGATTCTTTGAACATTTCTGTATTTAAATGCAAAATGGCAAGCTGGACATTTTAATAGTTTTTGCAGGAGAAATTTTTATGGAGCGCATTACAAGCAGTTGGTGCACCATAGCCCACGGCCGGCCGGTGCAATCCTATCGCTACCTTTTAGTTAGTAATAATACGATTCATATAATAATAGCGATCTGTCTTAACTAGTGTACATAAGATAAATGCATCTATGTGGATATGATTATACTGATTAGTTAATTACTAATTTAATTAGTATTTAAATCGGTTTCTTCGGGTGTGTTGCATAAATAAAGATCCTAAAATATTATAATGCAATAGCTTATTTAATTTAAGTTTTATTAAACATCAGAACCTACAATAGAACTCGGAAAAAGCGTTTATCGGTGCAGCTTTTCCGGGCTAAGTGTAAACTGTTTTTAAATTTAATATTAAAAACAACTCATTTTCTGGTTGGACGGAGAAAAAATAGTAACAGCTTGATCTAGTAAACATCACTAATAAGGTTTGTAAACAAAAATGTATACTGATTCACTCTTGGCCAATAACACGTCTTAAATGATATTGCTCGACGGAAACCACGAGAAGGTGGTGAATCGCCTTCCGTCAGGAAAGGTTTAGGAAAGAGGATAAAGGAAAAATGGGAAAAATAGAAAGTCGAGGATAGGAAAGATGAATTTAAAGAATTGCACGAATTACCTGAACAACGGAGCTTTCCTCTGAGGTAGAAAACGTTTTGGCTATAAGCTCTGTCTGAGATTGAGGTAAAAATCCATGAAACTTTCGTGTACCTTTTACGGGTACAGCTCATTGAAATCTATTTGCTAGTTCGACAGTATGATTTGCGTGCTCTTCTTTGGTGCAGTATTCTATATTAAGGTTTTTTATATTCTCATTAGCCCATTGGAATAATTGTAAAGGATCTGTAATTTGATCAGTATGTGGTCTTTGCAGGCTCGCATGCTTGGCTAATCGTTTGATTGTACCCCCAAGTCCATCACATGGGCCCTTTCCATGGGAAGTAGCAAAAAAGTGCCATTCACCTTGTATTCCAAAATCTCTTTGGTGATAAACTAAATTTGCAAAATTGTACTTATTTTTGTACTGGGAAGCAGCTCCATCCGAAAAGTAAAACATCTTTTCAATTCTATTTTCAAATTTTGTTTTTACGAATGAAGTTAGCCGACATTGAAAAAGATGAACAGCACTTGTGTCATGCGTAAGGCAGTCGGAAATTATCACAAAATTTTCACTTTTGGTGTCATTATTACTGCGATGGTATATAGTAAAAGGGTGAATAGTCGCTTGTGTGTTAGTTCAGTGATAGCTTTGTACTTCATCCTGAATTACGAAAGAATAGTTTTCTGAAAAATCTGCAATTACTACTAATTCATCAATACCAAGATTTTCTTTTCTTTCTTTCAGAAAGTCGCTTTGCGTTCTGGCAATAAAATCGTGCATTTGAAGCTGCCGCAACTGTTGTAATAATCTATCAACATATTCATCGGGTGTACAAATGGATGTTCGCAAGGTACACCTATCCGTTTGTGTCCACTCTTTATATTCGATTTGAGTTATAAAATGTTCATCGAATAATTTTTCCATACGTAATTGTATGTCTTCAAATCCAGGACACAGACTGCAGTTTTGTAAATGACAAGACGTGGAAGGTGGTTGGCACATTACCATCGCTAGTATTCCCTTATAAGTTGTAGGAAAGGCGACTGTATCCGTTTCGAGTTCGCCTAGTTTTGCTGCCATTAACATTAATTTGGGATTTTGGTGTATGACACATACACACACGGAATGAGTACCACTGGATCCTGCTAACACGCATTCTTTTGGCCGCAAAGACGCAAATTTAGAAAATCCTACTTTTTCCAGGGGATATTTTTCTTTGAAAGCCTCATACGTTTCTTTTAAATTGCACAAAACCAATCGCTTCTGTACGTGTATCCGACGATTTTCCTGCTTAACTGAGACAAAATCTTTTGCTCCAGGCATCATTCGGCTTATGCTATCATCTTGTTCGTTCTAGCACCTATCAAGCAAATTTTAAAATGTCAGTACCAATCGAAAACTTAGATGATGTGTTTGATCCTTCTATATGGCCAAAAGGGGCTATGGTGCAGAAATACGATTTTAATAGAAATAAAACAAATTTTCGACAACGTCAGTTCCATCAGAAAAGACGAAGGTAATGTTCAAGAGTAAAGATGGCAATACTTTCAAAGCTTTTCATCAAAATATGCAATCATTAAGAAATAAACTAGACGACATTGATGTGTGCATCTCGAGTAAAATTTTTGACTACAATGCTATATGCTTAACTGAACATTTCATGCATGATTATGAAGTTGATACTTTAAATTTTGAAAATTACGTAGTTGCCTCTGCTTTCTGCCGACAAAATAAAACACGAGGTGGGTCAATGATATTATTACAAAATTGTTTAAAATATCAAAATTTAAACTCTATTGTAAAACTTTCATCCGAAAAAACGTGCGAATTGGCCGCAGTAAAAATTTTGGATTTTGATATTACTTTAATCTCCATTTATAGAGCACCTGATGGTGATCTGAAAAAATTTGTACATATACTTAATGACTTACTGAAGCAATCAAAAACTACTAACAACAAGATGTTACTTATCGGTGATTTCAATATTCATTTTAATAAAAACGAATCTGATACGCGAATGTTCATGAATTTCGTGGACTCTTTTGGCTTTACATGCGCTATAACTGAAAATACAAGAGGACAAAATTGTCTCGATAATATATTATTAAACTTTGACTGTAACTATAAATCGGGTGTTGTAGATATACATATTGCAGATCATAAAGGTATTTCTATTTCATTACAAATTTCAGAAATGCCAAAAAATAATACAGACATTTTTTATAGGCCAATTACCGATAGAGGTTTACACAATCTTTATCAGGATATTACATTACAAACATGGAACTTTCTAGATAATCACTCGCTTGATATTGAACAAAAGTGTAAAATATTTCTTGATATAATTTCAAATAAAATATCAGCTGCTTTTCCTTTCAAGAAAATAAAACCTAATAAACAGAATAAAGTACCCTGGTTCAATGAAGAATTAAAATATATGCGTGACTATCTTTCTTTCTTGATCGAGTTAAAAAATCAATATCCACATAATCCGGTTTATGTAGAGGCTGTAAAAAATTACAGAGGCAAATATAAAAGAAAAATAAAGGAAAGTAGGAGGGTGGCAAATGAAAGTTACATCAAAAAAAGCGATAATACATCTACAGCAGTGTGGGATGTAATAAACTCAAAAAGAAACAAAACTAAAAAAACCATTAATATAGAAACTTTAAATGCTGAGGATTTTAATAAATATTTTACAGAAATTGCCGAAAGTATAACTGAAAAAATAACTTCAAATCTGAATCCTTTGAGTTTATTTCAACCCATAGATGATAAATTTATCTTTAACTTTACTGAAGTGTCTAGCATAAAGGTGAGGGAGGTGATAAATAACATTAAAAATAAAAACAGTAAAGACTGCTATGGCATAAGTATTAAAATATTAAAATATATTAAGGATCCTCTAATATCTCCTCTGAATAAAATCATTAATCAAATAATAAGGAGCGGTAATTTTCCCACCTCTCTGAAAATATCTAAAGTTATCCCTATTTTAAAAAAAGGGGATACTAAGGATATGAACAATTATCGCCCGATATCTCTAATTCCGTCAATTGCAAAAATCTTTGAAAAAATACTTTATGAGCAATTATTAAATTATTTCGAGAAAAATAAACTTTTCTCTGAAAGTCAGTACGGTTTTCGGCCAAATAAATCGACATCCTTAGCTATTAACAACCTGGTCGATTATATAATCGAGGCGTTTGAAAATAAATTATTTGCCGGATGCACATTTTGCGATTTATCGAAGGCTTTCGATTGTGTGCATCATCAAATATTACTGGAAAGACTTGAAATGTATGGAATCAAGAACAAATCCCTGGAATTGATGCAGTCATATCTTGCAGAAAGAACTCAAATAACTTACTTAAATAACATGACGTCATCTGAAGGAAAAATAAAAACGGGTGTACCTCAGGGATCTGTTCTTGGTCCTTTACTGTTTCTAATCTACATAAATGATTTGCCAAATTATATTTCTGATGCCCGTTGTGTATTA
This sequence comes from Agrypnus murinus, assembly GCA_929113105.1. Classification (NCBI taxonomy): domain Eukaryota; kingdom Metazoa; phylum Arthropoda; class Insecta; order Coleoptera; family Elateridae; genus Agrypnus; species Agrypnus murinus. The sequence continues at coordinate 96,673,275 of OV816026.1, forward strand.
TTTGCTGATGACACGACATTGGTTTCATTAAAAAATAATAGTAATGATATTCTAGTTAATATGGATACCACACAGTCGAGGGCATCAAACTGGTTCTCAGCTAATAAACTTAACCTAAATCAGGATAAAACAACTAAAATGATTTTCTCTATGAGGTCCTTAAATGAGGATTTTACAAATGAAGAATCTGTTAAATTCTTAGGGATTTGGCTAGATCCAACTTTGACATGGGAGACACACTGTATACGAATTTCAAAAAGCCTATCAAAATCAATCTTTCTTATTAGGAACTTAATGAATGAAGTGTCCTTAGATTTGGTTAAACTTGTTTACTTTTCTTTGTTTCATTCGATGTGTTCATATAATATCGTAGCATGGGGGCACTCCACACATGCAAATGGCATTTTTGCTATCCAAAGAAGGGCTCTACGCATAATGACTGGACTAGGTTACCGAGATAATGTCAAAAATAAATTTAAAGAAATGTCTATATTAACAATACCATCTCTTTATATTCTATCAACACTTATGTATGTTAAGCAAAACATACAAAAGTATACTGGTGTTCACGAGATTCATAATCATTCTACTAGGTGTAAAGAAAATAAAAATTTAAAAATTGACTTTCTAAGACTAGAGAAAAGTAAAAATGCTATAAGTTATTACGGACCAAAATTTTACAATAGTTTGCCAATTCACATAAAAAACCTTCCTGAAAAGCAGTTTAAAAATGTAATAAAAAACAAATTATAAGCAGAGGCGTACTACTCTTTTGAAGAGTTTTTAAATTGTGTAAATTTTTAAAGTGTAATATTTTTTCTGTAATAGTACTGTTTGTTATTTTTTTGTAATTAATTGTTATACCTTACACTTTTTATTGTTGACTTGTGTAAATCGATATGGATGTAAGCACGAATAAATATCTAATCTAATCTAATCTAATCTTTGTAAAAATCAACTACACGGGTTGCTGTAGCTGCTGATAAAGTCTGACCAGGTTTCAAATTGGGAGAAGAAAGTAATCCTTTTACTTTACGTAGATTTTTAGCCTTACGTGCCATATAAAAAGTTGTTCCGAATTCTTTTATTATTTTTCTTATTGACCAACTTTCTGAAAGTACTGTGAGAATTCGAACTTTTTCACTGGAATCTGCCACGGACACGAACTTCTCCTTTAGGTCTTTTATGATAGTACCGCCGACCGTTTCTTCTTCCTCCGAAATATCACTACTATCTTCGAATAGCTTTCTCTTTAGCGCTTTCTGGATTTTATCAATCTTCTGACGCTTGTTTGGATCTCTGCTAAAATCTTCCTTTATTGGCGACTCTTTGATTATTGGAAGCACCTTATTAACAGCTGTTATAATCGTTTGCCTCTCAGTTTCTTGGTCAACAAATACAGCGGAAGTAGTTGATGTGGAAGATCCTTTATTTTCATTTGATGATGATCCTGGAATATCAATTTCAGATCCTCTTGATGATCTAACATCAACATTTTCTAACTCCCTTTCGCCTGTTGTAGCTATATTCTTAAGTCGACATAGATTTAGTCGACAACTAGAACATATATATTCTCCTAGAACTAAGTTAATGTCTTCACACAACGCACGTAACTGTCCAGGCACTTTTCTCACATTTTTTGTTACGCGATTATGACCTCGCTTCTTATGGGGGTTACAACAATAAAATTTTGGCATTATTGAAAACTCGTGATATGTAACTTCATGAAGTTCACAGAACAACAACACGTTATCAACTGCTGCTGTTTTCTAAAAACCAAGTTTATATTTAGTTGTCGGTAAAGGGAAGTAAATAGTATAAAACCAATAAAAGATAGAATAAAAGACTAATTGTACTCTGTGTCAATGCCGTTACCGTCCTTTTTTCTAAAATTGCCTGTCGAATATTTATGACTCGAGATCCAAAGCTATATGTACCGTTATAACATAGTTTGAATGTTGAAAAACACTCTTCGTCAAACTCATTTGTAGAAATAGGTAAATGTTTTATTGTGCCTATTGTTCAAATAGGTTTTAAATGCTATTGTAGTAAAAGAGGACCGAGACAGGACATATCAATTTTTATACCATGCTACCAATAAAACTTCAGTACTTCATCATAAACATTTTAAGAGTTTATGAGATCATAAACATTAATTTACTATAGGTACCCTTTTAACGGAACAGTTGGAATTTATAATACGAAGCCGATCTGAAATACACAAGTAATTAACTAATCAATATAATCATATCCACATAAATGCATTTATCTTGTGTACACTAGGTAAGACATATCGCTATTATTATAGGGACCATGTTATTACTAACTAAAAGGTAGTGATAGGATTGCGCCGGCCGGTCGTGGGCTATGGTGCACCAACTACTTGCAATGCGCTCCTTAAATATTTCTCCTGCAAAAACTATTAAAATGTCCAGCTTGCCATTTTGCATTTAAATACAGAAATGTTCAAAGAATCTGTACAATTTTTTTCAGATTTTTAAAAATGTGACCACACCGATTGTTTTGCAATTTTAGAATAATTCGTTAAGAAAAAAATAGAAATACGTTTGGTAGCAAAAAATTATTAGGCCGTCCAAAAAGCCCGTCTTCTTGTGAGTAATTTATAAAAAAAATGTTTGTTCTAGGATAAATACTTTTCGAGATATTTATATTTCTTTAAAGGCGTGCAAGCAGTGTTGACAATTTTTTTAGGTTGAATATTTCCGAAGTTCTGCGTAATATAGCAAATTGATGAATGAAAGTTATGTTCTTTAGTTGATTACTACCTCATAATTGATTTTCATCGAAATCCGTGAGATCGACCCATTTTAGTGATCGATTTCGCATGGAATGACCCGTATGCATTTCGAACTTAATTAATGTTTTAGAGCCCTTTATCGTCTTAGCGTCTTCGGCTTTCACCTCAGGCGCTAACTGACTGCATGCTCTAAAACACTCGGTTAAGCCCTTAATATATAACACACTATTAAATATTTAGAATTGTTTAATTCATCTGTGGCTCATATCATCATATTATATCATTTAAGATAAGCATACGGAATTGTAACATCAATGCAAATCTTATGGAAAGACTGTAGCTTTTATTGACCATCTATTTAAAGCTATATTTAAAGAGCTCTGAACGATCAGCGGTAAGAGGACAACGAGAGGAGAACCTTTCGAACTAGGCCCCCACTACAAATTATTTTTGGAGAAGGATACATTTAGAGAAGCTTTGAGATTATTGATGAATGCATATAATGAATTAATATCAATTGTTGATTAATTAATATTAACCAGTTAATAAGTGAATGTACAGTAATTAGTAATTGTAAAAATCATCAAAAAGTAATTAATAATAAAAGATAAACAAACAAAAAAAGTAGGATAAACGACATTCATTAAACAACGAGTAAGTAGAAGCAACCAACGTCAACAGACAACAATGCCGCATGCATGGATGACTGGAGTTCCGACTACAAAACCACGGTTCAAATCCCATGCAATTCGTTTAATTTTTTTTAAATAAAACATTTAATATATTTCATGAATAAACATTTTTTTTATAATTATAATATTTATAAAACAGAATTATTTAGAATTAAATACTAATATGGTAATGATATAATGATCTAAAATATAATCAATTAGTTTTATTTTTAATTAACATAATTATTATACATGGGTCATTCTTTCTGAACTCAAGCACCGGCTAGGTCAAAAAATTGGCTCAACTTAGAAAGGCCAGTGGGGTCTCATTTTAAAACTTGAAACCTCTACTTTTGAATGTCACATGTCTCCTATATGAAACAAATTTATATTTGACCCCTAAAACAGGATAAACACGTATCCAGTTCCAAAAAAAGTTGAAAAAATTAGGAATTTTTTTTAACTTTTTTGACGGCATCGCATTCTTCGTCAAAGAATACATAAATTTTGTCCACTGCGTTTTTTCCTAGAGTGCTTCGATTTCGAGCAAAATTGAGAACAACAATTTGCCATTTTTGAAAGTTTATTATTTTTTCCATCGAAAATGGTGTCAGATAGAAAAAAAATGAAAGAGTAAAAATGCTTATTTTTACTCAATAAATACGGAAAAATTACATGAATGAATTACAGACCGATTTAAAGCGATTTTGAAAATTACGGTTATAGGTGTTGCCTATCTATGGGCATGTATAATAGAATTAAAACCTTCTAAAATTATTAAAGTTTTCAAAATCGCTTTAAATCGGTCGTTATTTTTTTTCGTGTTCATCCAGTAAAAATAAACATTTTTTTAATCATCATTTTTTCGATGAAAAAAATGATAAACTTTCAAAAATGGCAAATTGTTCTCAATTTTGCTCGAAATTGAAGCACTTTAGGAAAAAAACGCAGTGGACAAGATTTATGTATTCTTTGACGAAGAATGCGATGCCGTTAAAAAAAATTACAAAAGATATTTCTTTTTCTAATTTTTTCAACTTTAAAAAATTTTTTGTGGAACTGGATACGTGTTTAGCATGTTTTAAGGGTGAAATATAAATTTTTTCATATAGCAGCCAGGTGACATTCGAAAGTAGAGGTTTCAAGCTTTAAAATGAGCCCCCACTGGCCTTCCTAAGTTGTGCCAATTTTTGGCCCTAGTCGGTGGTTGAGTTTAGAAAGATTGACCCACATTGACCCATATATATGTAGTTTAAACAATAACTATAAAATTAAGGCATAATATTATGTAATTATTCTATTTTATTATAATTAAATGCATGGAATTTAAACCGTGGTTTTGTAGGAAATACAGAGATCTTTCCACGCGGCTATGCTGTCTATTGACATTGCTTGCTTCTTTAATGAAGGTAATTTATTTTCCGTTTTTTTTTTGTTTTTTAAGAATTTGTTTATTTTATAAATAAACATAAAAAGGAATAATTACATCCAGTTATCCCTTAATTTTATAGTCATTGTTTAAACTACATATTGTGATTTTCCTCATTATTTGAAAATCATGAGTTTCTAATTTGGTTACCCATGTAAAAACGTTCAGTGTTGATTTTCATTGCTAATCATAAATTAAATTTTTAAAATGATTAATTGTTAAATCGATTCAGGTTTGAGTTAATTTTATTTATTGAATACATGTATATAGTAACCAACTTTTATCAGGAATACAACTTTGGGGTTTACAGGATTATCACTTCCAGTTAAATCTGAAAAAGAAAATGTATCAGTGATAAAGGTTTACAAGACATTACAAATATTATCAACAACAATACAGAAATAGCCTTGACGACCATAAACAGTTAGTCGGTAATACAATTGATAAATAGACAATAATAAAATTACCGAGCTACAGAAATAATGAGCAAGGTCAAGCTATTTTCAAGAAAAACTATAAACTATCAAAATACATGTAAAATAATTGCAAAAAAACAATATATAAGGTTTCCATGTAGTAGTTAGGTAAAGGGAGAGATGAAAAATAAATAACATTAAAAATGGTTGTAAAATTAATGTATCCAAAAATAAATGTAAAGTTTTATAAAGAAAACAATAAATAAAATATTCAAGAAGTTATCCTGAGTTAACAGTGTCTCATTAATTGTAATAATAATAAAAAAAGAAAAGAGTTACAGAAGAAGAAAGAAAATTATTTATTAGTATTCAACATACAGTTTCATCAAAGAAACCAGTAGCAAGAGAAAAGGAAGTTGACCTCACCCATTTCAGTTTCGACAGGTATCCAGTTTGTAACGCATTGGGATCTGCATAGCCTTGAAAATAAAATATACAGTTTGCATCTCATTGGAATAATTTATACAGTTTGTATCTCATTAGAATAATTTATACAGTTTGCATCTCATTATGTATTCATGTATTCTTTGCATCCCACTTAATTTATTCAGTTATTCAGTAAAGCTTCCGCCTTTAGCAGTATATAAACCCGCTTGTTTTTGCTTGAAAATCAGTCTGTGCCAGGACTCACCAGAAGCATCATCAAGAAACAAGCGGGTAGGTGTCTTTTGATTAATTATGGCTTAGTTTGCTTAGTTGAGTGGGTTGCGCTAAAACGCCCACTAGCTGCGAAATTATGGGAAGTTGTGACCAGGCTCCCAGCTTAGTTGTAATCACTAGGAGTCTAACTCCTACGCTTAGTTTGTAGACCTAGTGCTAGAATAGGGTTGGTTCCGACCTCCCTCTTGATTGTATTAATTTAGGAGGTCATGTACGTCCTCACGATGTATTCTTTTTATATATGTAAACCTTTGTACTTGTACTCTCTTTATTGTTATTAGTATATAGTTGTTTTGTACCTCTTGTGTTTATTTTCTCTCTACCACTGACTACGTCCTCCAGTCACGAAAACCCCCACGTGACAGTATATATAGTGTTCCTCAGTATTAAAGCTATATAGATGAAAGTGAAAGAAAATCAAAATTAAAAGTTGCATATACTTACCAGCAAATTAAAAAGTTAATTTGTAAAAGCCGTAAGTGATCATCCCATAACCTAAAAGAATACATATTTTAAAGATAAGTACTAAAGTAATAAATATAAATTAAAACTGACCTAATCAGAGTCGTCACTTGTGTTTTCATAAGTGAGGTTAAATATTTTTTCTTTCAAGCAAATGTCAAAGTCGACAGTGTATAAAAGGTTTCCCATTTATTAAGTTTTCTCATTGCATATTATAGTAATATCATTATATAAAATCCCGGAACAACAAAATACTCAATTCTTAAAAGGAACCCATAAAGGAGTTCAGTATTGGTTTCAGAATTAAAGCAGAGTATAATAAAATCGACCCTGAGATAAACATTTTAAAATTCTTTTATTGTGTGATTGCAGATAAAATGAAATCAAATTAAAATTAAACATCAAAATTCTACAACATCACAATATGTATAATATTTATGTCAATTGAAAATAAAATTAATTGATTGTACATTATCACATTAGTATTTAATTGTAAGTTATTCTGTTTTATAAATATTATACTTATAAAAAAATGTTTATTTATGAAATATATTAAATATTTTATTAAAAAAATAAACTAACCGTAGTCTGAAATCCAGCCATTCTTCCACGCGGTCATGCTCTGTTTGCGTTGTTTGCTTCTTTAATAATGTTAGTTATCGTACTTTTTTGTTTGTTTCTCTTTTATTATTAATTACTTTTTGATGATTACTTATTAATTGATTAATGTTAATTAATCTTACTTAGATAAAATTAATAATTTATTCTTTAGATGACATGTGCTATTAGGACTTTTTGTGTTCATGTTGGTAACAACCAACAACAAAAAGATTTAAGATTTCATGTCTGTTTGAGTTTTGCAAATTTGGTAAAAGTTGTTACCATCCGGCGAAAATAAAGATTCCTAGTTTTATAAATATAAAAAACGTCCTTGGCAACGCAAACAATTTTAAATAAAAACTAACTTTCTAGTTGTTCATATTCTCGTGAAAAATAAAATTTTGTATGCACCACGAGCGTTACTAGATGATAATGCCCATCGGGCGACTTCCATCTGTCGCCTTCTTAACTTGATCATCATCTTAACGCCCCTTCAAGGTGAATTGCAGCAGCTAGAAATAAGATGTCCAAGATCCAATATTTCCAGATGAACTACCTACACATATACTATGTAAAGTTACAAAATCGAAGAGGTGTCTCCCTTCATCATACATAATCTTTATACTTTGCTAATAAGATAATAAGATTGCTGCAAAAAAATTGCAATATGCTTACATTCCGTAAATGCCTTTAAATATAAAATGGTTTATAATAATAATATTATTATTGCATTTTAAATAGTCAGCATCTGTACAAAAATAAATATAAATCAGCATGTAAAGTCATGCTGCTTCAGAAAATTTAATTAGTTTTATACTGCATACATAGTAAATGACTATGGTTTAGATTGCATATCATTTTCGTTGCGTATTCGCACTTCAAGCACTGTTTTATGCATTCAGGGGCAAATTACGATTAAAACTTTGTTAATGAAGCAATAATAAACGCAAAAATGTTGAGGTATGCCGAGGATTCTATGTTATTTGACAAAGCTCGAATTGATAAAACACGTGTCGCAGGAACAAAGCACGCGAATGTATGCAGCAAACAGCAATATAATCCTGTACGTGTCCTGCGGCTGCAATATTGCGGCCTTTGTGCTTCTATTTGTTGTGCCACTGTACAATATATTTCACTGTGCGGTATGTCAATTTGCCAAACACGTGCCAGTGCACATCAACATTTCTGCTTGTAATAAATAATATTTTCTTGTCATTTATTATTTTTATTAGATTTCGTACTGTATAAGTTGTCTTGAAAATAACATGCTTCGAAAACGACCTATATGTAGAAAGGTATGGTGATTTCAAAAGTTATATGAAGATAGAAGTAAAAATATTTGCTTGTTTAATAAAATTTTACCCTTATTAAATTAACTTATAAAACGATTGAATAATACAGACTATTATTAAATCGTTTTTGGAAACTATTTATTTTGTAAAGCCTAGATCCCATTACTCGTGTATTTGACAAACATTCGTCATTAGTGGATATTTGCCAAGTAGTGAGAACGGGTTTCCCGTCAATTGTCGGTAGATATAACACAAATCAAAGACTTTTAAGACGACAAATATATCCCTTAAAAAAAGGTATATCTTCAAGTACAAATGTTTGCCAAATACACGAGTAATGGGATCCAGGGTTAAGATTGGTGGCATCTGTTTTATACTACATTTATCAACACATTTAAATTTGACACATCTTAACCTCACAAAACGTCAAATGCAGGCACCTAAGGGCTAGTGGGACTGAAGCATGTACATGTACCTTAAATTAGCCTGGATCCCATTACTCGTGTATTTGGAAAATACGCAAATATTTGTCAATTCGGCAAATATACAAGTGATTATTTTCTTTATACACATAACAATGTGCACTTACCATGGTTACTGTCGCTTTAATAATGGAAAAAATTGAAAACTCAAAATTTAACCGCGATTAAATTTCTGTCAAAATTTAATCGCTCCTGACTAATTTTGAACTCGTTATCAAAGGTACTTAAACAAGTGAATGTGCAGACAATGGAAACATATTGAAAAATTGTAACTTCTTTATTAGCTGTACTAATGCAACTACCAATAGATAATTTACAAACAAGATCTGTTTATGCAGGACATAATCAGGCCGAATACCCCGCGTGCATATAAAATAGCCTGATTAAATTTTGACAGTTTTGTGTCAAAATGTCTTGCTCTAAAGAAATACGTCTCAAAAATTTCTCGGCCCAATTTGTTGCGCGGATAAATTGACGCGACGTATTTCTGAGCAAAGCATTCTGACACAAAACGTGAAAATGTATTCGACTATTTTGCATAACTTCGGATATTAGTGTTGATTATTTCCTTTATACACCTAACACTGCGTACTTACCATGGTTACTGGCACTTTAATAATGATTATTTCTTTATACACAAAACAATGCGTACTTACCATGGTTACTGTCACTTTAATAATGATAAAAATTGAAATGTCAAAATTTAACCGCGATTAAATTTGTGTCAAAATTTAATCGCTCCTGGCTAATTTTGAACTCGTTATCAAAGGTGCTTAGACAAGTGAATGTGCAGACAACGAAAATATTTAAAAATTGTAATTTTATCTGTACTAATATAGGCTTCACTTCCGTACCTTGAAACACTTTTTGTGTATAATATATAGTATATTCAGATAGTATTCGACGAGTGTAGTCGATCGGTACCACTTTTAGGTGAAGGAACCGTCAGGGGCAAAAGTTACGCCACTTTGAAAATCCCATCTTAAGTCTATGGGGCTCGAGGTCCCTATGTTGAAAACAATTATAAACATTGTTTCTAGACAGTACTAGACGAAAGGAATCGAATGGCTTTGTTCTTAGCTCGATCAGAGTAGCGGAAAGTACCTTTTTCGCACTTTGAAAACTACATTCCGGTAGGTGGCGCCTTCAGCGGGAATTTAGGTATAAAAGGGTTAAAATGTGACGCGGCGACACAATCAACGAATTTTTACAAAATCGCGTGCAAAAGTTTGTATCCAGCAGATGGCGCTACCGGCGCATGCGTGTTCATGTTGCTTACTACTGTGTGCGCCGCCATTACAGTCTGTACAATACTAGCGTTGCTACCGTGTAGTTGCGTCTTTTGTGCTTTTCGTTTTGGTTCTTTTAGGTCTTTCGTCGCTTTCGCAGCGGAGGTTAGGTTATAAGTTAGTAAGTTTGATAGATCTAACAGAGACCGAGGAAAGTACATAGGGCGGGAAAAGAATGAGAAAGACCAACGGCTTAAAGGACACGCTATGCAGCGGAGGTTAGGTTATAAGTTAGTAAGTTTGATAGATCTAACAGAGACCGAGGAAAATATATAGGGCGGGAAAGGAATGAGAAATACCAACGGCTTAAACGACACGCTATGCAGCGGAAGTTAGGTTATAAGTTAGTAAGTTTGATAGATCTAACAGAGACCGAGGAAAATATATAGGGCGGGAAAAGAATGAGAAAGACCAACGGCTTAAAGGACACGCTATGCAGCGGAGGTTAGGTTATAAGTTAGTAAGTTTGATAGATCTAACAGAGACCGAGGAAAGTACATAGGGCGGGAAAAGAATGAGAAAGACCAACGGGCTTAAAGGACACGCTATGCAGCGGAGGTTAGGTTATAAGTTAGTAAGTTTGATAGATCTAACAGAGACCGAGGAAAGTACATAGGGCGGGAAAAGAATGAGAAAGACCAACGGCTTAAAGGACACGCTATGCAGCGGAGGTTAGGTTATAAGTTAGTAAGTTTGATAGATCTAACAGAGACCGAGGAAAATATATAGGGCGGGTAAAGAATGAGAAAGACCAACGGCTTAAAGGACACGCTATGCAGCGGAGGTTAGGTTATAAGTTAGTAAGTTTGATAGATCTAACAGAGACCGAGGAAAATATATAGGGCGGGAAAAGAATGAGAAAGACCAACGGCTTAAAGGACACGCTATGCAGCGGAGGTTAGGTTATAAGTTAGTAAGTTTGATAGATCTAACAGAGACCGAGGAAAATATATAGGGCGGGAAAAGAATGAGAAAGACCAACGGCTTAAAGGACACGATATGCAGCGGAGGTTAGGTTATAAGTTAGTAAGTTTGATAGATCTAACAGAGACCGAGGAAAATATATAGGGCGGGAAAAGAATGAGAAAGACCAACGGCTTAAAGGACACGATATGCAGCGGAGGTTAGGTTATAAGTTAGTAAGTTTGATAGATCTAACAGAGACCGAGGAAAGTACATAGGGCGGGAAAAGAATGAGAAAGACCAACGGCTTAAAGGACACGCTATGCAGCGGCGGTTAGGTTATAAGTTAGTAAGTTTGATAGATCTAACAGAGACCGAGGAAAATATATAGGGCGGGTAAAGAATGAGAAAGACCAACGGCTTAAAGGACACGCTATGCAGTGGAGGTTAGGTTATAAGTTAGTAAGTTTGATAGATCTAACAGAGACCGAGGAAAATATATAGGGCGGGAAAAGAATGAGAAAGACCAACGGGCTTAAAGGACACGCTATGCAGCGGAGGTTAGGTTATAAGTTAGTAAGTTTGATAGATCTAACAGAGACCGAGCAAAATATATAGGACGGGAAAAGAATGAGAAAGACCAACGGCTTAAAGGACACGCTATGCAGCGGAGGTTAGGTTATAAGTTAGTAAGTTTGATAGATCTAACAGAGACCGAGGAAGATATATAGGGCGGGTAAAGAATGAGACAGACCAACGGCTTAAAGGACACGCTATGCAGTGGAGATTAGGTTATAAGTTAGCAAGTTTGATAGATCTAACAGAGACCGAGGAAAATATATAGGGCGGGAAAAGAATGAGAAAGACCAACGGCTTAAAGGACACGCTATGCAGCGGAGGTTAGGTTATAAGTTAGTAAGTTTGATAGATCTAACAGAGACCGAGGAAAGTACATAGGGCGGGAAAAGAATGAGAAAGACCAACGGCTTAAAGGACACGCTATGCAGCGGAGGTTAGGTTATAAGTTAGTAAGTTTGATAGATCTAACAGAGACCGAGGAAAGTACATAGGGCGGGAAAAGAATGAGAAAGACCAACGGCTTAAAGGACACGCTATGCAGCGGAGGTTAGGTTATAAGTTAGTAAGTTTGATAGATCTAACAGAGACCGAGGAAAGTACATAGGGCGGGAAAAGAATGAGAAAGACCAACGGCTTAAAGGACACGCTATGCAGCGGAGGTTAGGTTATAAGTTAGTAAGTTTGATAGATCTAACAGAGACCGAGGAAAATATATAGGGCGGGAAAAGAATGAGAAAGAGCAACAGCTTAAAGGACACGCTATGCAGGGAGGTTAGGTTATAAGTAAGAGAGTTTGATAGATCTAACAGAGACCGAGGAAAATATATAGGGAGGGAAAAGAATGAGAAAGACCAACGACTTTAAGGACACACTATGCAGCGGAGGTTAGGTTATAAGTTAGTAAGTTTGATAGATCTAACAGAGACCGAGGATAGTACATAGGGCGGGGAAAGAATGAGAAAGGCCAACGGCTTAAAGGACACGCTATGCAGCGGAGGTTAGGTTATAAGTTAGTAAGTTCGATAGATCTAACCTAGGAAAATACGGAGTGGAGGGTTGGCACAGACGCTTCAGCTCGTTCACGGCAGCAGACCATCCTACAGTTTGGAAGTTTATCGAGAAGTTGCAGGAAGAGCAATCTCATACGAGCATATTATCAATCAGCAAATTGGGGTAGTATATTCTACACCAAAGCGACGAAAATACAAGGATTTGGACCATAGAATTTATACATCTTTAAGAAATATTACTTTGGTTTTCTCGGTTGTGGTTTCTCGGTATTTGTCTTTTTCGGTGTTTGCTTTCTCGGCGATGACCTGAACCCGACTTTTACAGTGGCCAGAGTCTTCGCTTCGTGCTGTGCCCCGGAAATAAGCGTGACATGTCCACCCTGGAGTCCATGATCATCCGAAACGTGGCTCCAGGGTCGATCATCCATACGAACGGTTGGAAAAGGTAGGATTTTATTTGCTTCTCATACATGTGTTAACACTTTTTTTGTTTTTGATAGATACAACGGCATCGAAGCCCATGGCTACATCCGCGAGTGGGTCAACCACTCGCAGGAATTCGTATCGTCCGAGGAGGTTCACACGCAGCGGATCGAGGCGATGTGGCGCCCGTTGAAGGACTGGCTTCGGGTCAAGGGCCGCATCAACCCGGACCACTTCGCCGAGTACTTGTGCGAGTACCAGTGGCGCCGGGAGATGCGGCTGAAGAAGGCCGACCCGATGTCGTTCTTGTTGGCCTCGATCCGCGACGTGTAGTGCTCTCGGCCCAGTCACGCCGCTAGAGTGTTTTTGCTTTTTCGTTTGGTCAGGTTAGGTTAAGTCTAGATTGTTTTTTCTTTAAGTTAGGTTAGGTTAGGTTTATTCACACAAAATTAAAAAAATAAACGTTTTTCATTCTATTCAGTCTGTTTACGTGTCATTTTATTGAGAAAAAAAATTCCCATAGACTTAACATGGGATTTTCGAAGTGGCGTAACTTTTGCCCCTGACTGTTCCTTCACCTAAAAATGGTACCGATCGACTACACTCGTCGAGTACTATCCGAAAATAGTAGTGTCGTTATAAAAAAAGTGTCTCAAGGTACGGAAATTTTACCCCCGCGTGCATGTGTAAATAGCCAGATTAAATTTTGACAATTTTTTGCCAAAATGTCTTGCTCTAAAGTAACACGTCTCTCAATTTTTTTTTAACAGTGGAAGAGAACAACTCTTTTCTTTCTTCTTGTTTCGATGTTTTTCTTCAATCTTATCTTTTACCGGGCTATCCGTGTTGACCTGTAGACTGTGGAGCCAACCTTTTCCCTGCTAGACTGTGGCCGGATGATGTGTGGGAAAGGTCGGACGTCTTGAGGGGTCAGAGACTTTTGACTGCTTGTACACACAACACGATCTCCTTATCGATTTTGGGGGACAACTCAGCAAGGTTGTCCGATTGCTCCGTGGGGTTTTACGGTAATGGCCTGTCGGTAACAGAACTCGTCACGAAGTCAGCATCGCAGAATGAGAGCCTGTTCAAAGGCTGTATCCCAGGCTTGGAGAATACTGATAATATATTTTGTGGCGTAAAGGCAGCCATAAAAGCAGGTTCGATATCTGGCATAAATGCTGAATGCCGATACTTTTATCGGGATTGTTCTTTAGGAAGTCGTTTAAGGCTACCTTCAAAGCAGACGCACACGTCGAGCGGCTGCAACTTGTGGGAGCAGTGCGGAAGGAAGGACAACAGCACAATTTCATGTTCCCGTGCTGCAAGGATTGATTCCAGAGCAATGGTTGCCATTAGAAGAAAAACAGAACAGTCCCTCAACAGACTTGTTGATAATGCCTATGGAACCCGCTGGTACATCGTGCATGAAGTAATGTTTCATGTGCACTCTGGGGAATATATACACAGGGGGAATGTACGTCCCTACAGCAGAGACTACGCCGCACATTGGCACCTGCCCCCCTCTTTGTGCTGAAGAAGCTTGCCCAATCTGCCTCTTTTCCGTGGAGACAATTATTTTTGGTGCACTTACAAACACTACTGACACCAGTTTTATCCAAATTTAGAATCCTTTCTGGAGGAAATTTGTTCTGATCCAAAACTCTTTCCAAGTTTGCATAAAATTGGTCAACATTGGGCATGTTGAAGGCAGCATCTCGCGCCCTGCTGGTGTTTTCCAGTGACTTAAGAGACAATTTGTGTTTTTTCATGAATATTCGAAGCCATTCTTTGCCAGCTTGGCCATTTTCTTTCTACGAATCAGGAAATACTTTTTTTGTTTGTTTTGATAGCATATTATATGAACATAAGTTCAAAATATGTTTTTAACAGCAATTCCTCATTGTCTGTGAACACTTGACGACTACTATATTTTCCTTTCTCTCGAACTACAGCAGAAAAGTCCTCATCTGCTGATTCAGCCCCTGAGTCACCATTGTCAGAGCTTGGAGCAATAGGCCTAGGCTTTTCTCTAATTATTTACTTTGCATCAGCTACTCTGGAAATAAAACCCACTTGTAAATGTCCTAGACAAGTAAATCTCAACCAGCTAAAAGTATTATAACAAAAATAGAAAAATGAGATTTCACCTTTTAAACCCTAGCCCTAGCTTCAATCCATAAGTAGAAGCTTCAAGGCTCATAGATTTTTTGTTTTCCATAAAATCTTGAACAGCCTGTTTAATGCTATATTCAGGAATAACTGCCCTGTCTGTTTTCCTTGTATACGTTCGAACCATTTCTGAAAAATAAACAAGGTGGGGTTACAGTAAACAGTGTTCACATGTGCCCCACACAAAGTGTTTAAATGTGCTTCACACCGCTATGACAGACAATCTCTCCTGTGACTTCTGCAACAACATTTCATCATAGTGGTTTATTGTCAAAAATATTCTTAAAATATCCCTTACCCAAGAAAAAACATTAAAATATCAGAAACCTTAACTACGGAAGTAGAACTTTTCAATAAGTAACATAACAAAATTCAGGTTTGAGTACTACAAAATCATATTTTATTTATAACTCACCTGTTGAATTGTTTCAAGCAGCGATATGTTCGTGGCACTAGCAGATATTGACTAGCGTTCAGAAACAGGAAACAGATTTATTACTGAACTTAACGTTAACGTTCGCGGGATATTGGAAATGTTCACTCCTGTCCCATGTTTAAATGTGCCCCACCCTCCCTTACTTGTAGATTTGGCAACCATTTGTATTTGAAGATATACATTTTTAACGGATATATTTGTCAAGTCATAAAACTCTTTGATTTGTGTTATATTTACCGACAACAGACGGGAAAGGACAAGTGGCGAACATTTGTACGAGTAACCCGTTCCCACTACTTGGCAAATAACCACGAATAACTAAACGAGTAATGGGATCCAGGCTAAAGACAAGTGGCGAGCATTTGCACGAGTAACCTGTTCCCACTACTTGGCAAATATCCACGAATGACGAATGTTTGTCAAATACACCAGTAATGGGATCCAAGCTTTTAAAATTATATGCGACTTCGAAATCTTTTCATTTTAAAGTTTATTTCATTGTATACAAGATTTTTTTGTAATAATTATATTTTCATTAATATGTTATTCTCTGTAATAAAATTAAATAATACTTAAGCGATCTTCCACAATAAATTTCTGTACAAAACATGCCTCTAAAAAATTCAAGGGTTGCGCGAGGCGGGTTCAGCTCGTACCACAGAACCCAGCCCCTCGCTTTATAAGCCGCCGTCACGTTACAACTTACAAATCTTGATAACGTAATTAAAAACTTTGCAACAAAAAAGGCCTTTTTATACTTTATACTTTTTATATTTGCGTGTCATAATGAAGCCATTAGAACATGCATTTTGCGTGTCCTAAAAAAATTATTAGAATACTGGAAACAGTAACATTACATTTATTTTTTAACGTTGATATCACTGTTAGACAGCTGTTCTTAGAATGTCAAATTTATCTCATTTACGCAGTGAACTCTTGTAACTGGAATGCAACGCTCGCTAAACTAACATTACGGGCGTTATAGTGAGGTGGCTTAGAGCTGTATTTCAAGATTACCGTTACCTGGCGGATAAAAGCACCAAATTTGATATGAAGGTAGCTATACTAATAAATGTTAGCTTAGAAGCCCTCTAGAATTTCTAAAAATTTTCATGTACAACATTAAAATTTAAAATGGCCGACAAATACGACAAAATATCACTTTTAATTTTAACACAATCAATGATACTGTTAATTTTGAAGTACAGCTTTAAGCCAACTAAGTACACTACAC
The DNA here is from genome assembly GCA_929113105.1 of Agrypnus murinus. Lineage (NCBI taxonomy): Eukaryota > Metazoa > Arthropoda > Insecta > Coleoptera > Elateridae > Agrypnus > Agrypnus murinus. The sequence continues at coordinate 96,690,151 of OV816026.1, forward strand.
ACCTATCTTAGGGTATTAAAACAGATGTATCCCTTAGCAGTCCACCCTGAATAGTAATATATGTGTAAATATAACGCTTATAAGGGTGATGCATAAGATTTGAGACTGTGTTTGAATGCATATAAAAACTACAATAATAGTATTTCGGTTTTAATAAATTTGAAGCAGGTCTTGTCGCTTACCGGGCTTTGTGTGTATCAGACAAAGATGGGAATTTCTATGTCGCGCGGATAACCTAAAGTTAGGGAGGCTAAATGAAAAACGATTTCATAATTTCTAGTGTTGCCAACTGTCGTGCTACTTACCAAAATATCTCTAATAAGTTTTATTTAAAACAGTTGTTTTTTTAATTATTTAATAATGAAATAACGCAAATAGAAAAAGTAGTATAAAGTATTCGTTTCATAAGACGTTTTAGAGCAGTTGTCCTTTAGAAAACTCCCCGCTACGTGGGTCGTTTTCTACACTCAGGTCCGTGCGCTAAAAACTTGTCTTATGAAACTAATACTGTCACAAACCCAGCATATAACCCAATAAAAGAGGTTTGCGTGTAATTATAACCCACATTTATTATAAACCACCACACTACTACAATCGAAGATAAATGCAAATAATTAAAAAACATATAGACCTTGTTTAATATTCTAAAAGTCGTTAAAGAAATTTGTTCTAGACCACCTGAAAATCATAAAACCAAATTTTGAATAAGAATTGTTTTAAATAATAAAAAAATATTATTATAACAAAATTGTTTATAAAATATATTAAATATTTCATAAAGAAATTTACCCAAACTGTGAATATAAGAACTTGCGTTTTGTAATTAGAAATCTAGTGCAGCCTCGAGCGTGGCGGCTGCTGTCATACGAGTACCATTCTTTTTTAATGAATATCTATTTATCGTACTTTTTTATTATTAATTACTTCTATTTTGTAATTATTTTTTACAATATTACTAATTACAGTACATTAACTTATTAATTGATTAATATTAATTAATCAAAAAATAATATTAATTAATTTAAGCATGTAAAATATGCCCTGAAATCTAGAATTTCGTGGGTTGCGGTTTTGGAATTTTATAAGAGAGGAAATCACTAGTTAATCTGGGCGTCTAATGTTAGAAATAATCAACTCACAGAAGATTATTTCAAGTATGTCCAAAAAGATGAATGCTGGTGCATTCTATAGACTAGGTATAGAGTAGACACCCTTAAATGAATATGCTTTTTTAGTTAACTTTTAAGAGTAAACAAAATTTTGTTGTCAGTTTCCATGGCACTTTTAAAGCAAAAATAAGATAATTTTAATTCAATTCTAATAATACATTTATGATTTTCAGGTGGTCTAGAACAAATTACCGTAACAACTATTACAATATTAAACAAGTACTATCTGTTTTTTCAATTACCTATTTGCATTTACCTTCGTCTGTAGTAAGCTAGTGGTTTATAATAAATAGTGGTTATAATTACTCGCAAACCTCTTCTAAGGGGTTCTCTAACTGATAAAAATTTGGAACTTAATCCATTATAAATAACAAAGATATAGTGGTGTCAAGCTGTAAAGTGAAACACCCTGTATAAAAAATCCGAACATCTGAGTTGTTGATATTGAAAGATTTATTTGTATAATTTTTGGTAGCATATAGGAATAAAACGAATGGGTGTAGATGTTTTTTCCCAATCTATACATTGCTTAGAATAGTAAGATCTAGCTGTTTACCAACTTTTAACTTTTTTTTACCATTGTTTTAACTGTTCTCCCATTATGATCTAAAATCCATAGATCTTGTCCCTGTTGGATTCCGCAGCTATTTTTTTATAATATACACTACCAGTTACTACTACTATCTGTTGATGTACTTTTCGGTACTTTGATGTACTAACGGCCGCGAAGTAACTTTTTGAAGAGTGTCGCTTTTCATACACTTTCAGAACACGAACCTTAATTGTGTCTTTTCGAACAGTTGATATGGTATGGATGCACGTTTGTAATCACTTTCAACGTCTGACACAAAGATCTCTGACACAATAATACAATAAAATTATCTGGCTCCCTTTTTGCAGAGTTTCCTCCATTTATTTTTGTTTCTTCTGCAAGAAGCTGTTAGCATGTAACATGTGCTTTTAGCATGGACAGTTTCTTCTGTCTAATTTGTTTGTTTTAATATCACCTCGTATATTGATAAAAATGTGAATGTGTCATGCTTTGAAAGTCACCCTGTATACTATAAAATTCAATTTTAATAATTATAGCCCCTTTATTTTCAAATAGTAGCGACAACGATTGATCTCGCCGCTGGAGCAAAAGCGCCAGAACGATGTTGGCGACATTGAATGTTACCAGATTTGACATTTTGTCTTACAATAAATCTTAGGTTTAATAATAATCATGCATAAAAATATTCACAGTTTAACATTAATTTGATAATGGACATTCGTGTTCTGTAAAAACGACCATATTAATATGACATATATCTCCGTAATTCTAATTTTTAAACAACTTTTTATTAAATTTTGGCAAAGCCATTCATGTAGTAATTTTTTGCTTACTAAAATTTGTATCAGATTTGCTCCACGATGTCGCTACTATATGAAATAGAGGGGCTATATTAGTAATATTTTTATGGCGCCACCTATGTTTGGTATTATAACTACAAAATATCGATTTTTCAATAATCCATATATCGAAATGAAGGTTTTCTAGCGTTCTTATTCGCTATCAAGCTATTAAATGCCAGCGGCGTCTTATGGAGGGAAAACAACTCTCCCCCGCGACCCAATTCTCTTCTAATAACATGCTCTCTTGTTGAAAATTTCTTGGCAGAGCAAGACGTTAGATTTGATATCGTTTAAATTTGAGTGATTTACTAGTGAAATTCCCTTTTTATGAGCCAATTATTGTATAATTAGTGCACAAAAGGTTTTGTGAAATACTGAAAGAATTAAATTATTGTTTGGAAGTTTTGGAATGTAACGAAATTATAGTGTATTACGAAGTTACGTTGCGTCCATTTTGGAACCATTCCCTTATGAACCTGATAGGTAATATTTTTATTTAATTAAATCTTATTTTTGTTTTATTGACGTGATCAATAAGTTTCTTTCTACAAGATCAATAATTATTTATAGGGAAATCGATCCAGACTTGAATTCGACTTGGTGTTTTCTTTGTATTACGAAGTTACGTTGCGTCCATTTTGGAACCATTCCCTTATTAACCTGATAAGTAATATTTTTATTTAATTAAAGCTTATTCTTGTTTTATTGGCGTAATCAATAAGTTTCTTTCTACAAGATCAATACTTATTTATAGGGAAATCGATCCAGATTTGAATGTTAGTTGGTGTTTTCTTTGTATTACGAAGTTACGTTGCGTCCATTTTGGAACCATTCCCTTATGAACCTGATAGGTAATATTTTTATTTAATTAAATCTTATTCTTGTTTTATTGGAGTGATCAATAAGTTTCTTTCTACAAGATCAATAATTATTTATAGGGAAATCGATCCAGACTTGAATTCAAGTTGGTGTTTTCTTTGTATTACGAAATTACGTCTTATTCTTGTTTTATAGGCGTGATCAATAAGTTTCTTTCTACAAGATCAATACTTAGTTATAGGGAAATCGATCCAGATTTGAATGTTAGTTGGTGTTTTTTTTTGTATTACGAAGTTACGTTGCGTCCATTTTGGAACCATTCCCTTATGAACCTAATAGGTAATATTTTTATTTAATTAAATCTTATTCTTGTTTTATTGGCGTGATGAATAAGTTTCTTTCTACAAGATCAATAATTATTTATAGGGAAATCGATCCAGACTTGAATTCGAGTTGGTGTTTTCTTTGTATTACGAAGTTACGTTGCGTCTATTTTGGAACCATTCCCTTATGAACCTGATAGGTAATATTTTTATTTAATTAAAGCTTATTCTTGTTTTATAGGCGTGATCAATAAGTTTCTTTCTACAAGATCAATACTTAGTTATAGGGAAATCGATCCAGATTTGAATGTTAGTTGGTGTTTTTTTTGTATTACGAAGTTACGTTGCGTCCATTTTGGAACCATTCCCTTATGAACCTCATAGGTAATATTTTTATTTAATTAAATCTTATTCTTGTTTTATTGGCGTGATCAATAAGTTTCTTTCTACAAGATCAATAATTATTTATAGGGAAATCGATCCAGACTTGAATTCGAGTTGGTGTTTTCTTTGTATTACGAAGTTACGTTGCGTCTATTTTGGAACCATTCCCTTATGAACCTGATAGGTAATATTTTTATTTAATTAAAGCTTATTCTTGTTTTATAGGCGTGATCAATAAGTTTCTTTCTACAAGATCAATACTTAGTTATAGGGAAATCGATCCAGATTTGAATGTTAGTTGGTGTTTTTTTTGTATTACGAAGTTACGTTGCGTCCATTTTGGAACCATTCCCTTATGAACCTCATAGGTAATATTTTTATTTAATTAAATCTTATTCTTGTTTTATTGGCGTGATCAATAAGTTTCTTTCTACAAGATCAATAATTATTTATAGGGAAATCGATCCAGACTTGAATTCGAGTTGGTGTTTTCTTTGTATTACGAAGTTACGTTGCGTCTATTTTGGAACCATTCCCTTATGAACCTGATAGGTAATATTTTTATTTAATTAAAGCTTGTTCTTGTTTTATTGGCGTGATCAATAAGTTTCTTTCTACAAGATCAATACTTATTTATAGGGAAATCGATCCAGATTTGAATGTTAGTTGGTGTTTTCTTTGTATTACGAAGTTACGTTGCGTCCATTTTGGAACCATTCCCTTATGAACCTGATAGGTAATATTTTTATTTAATTAAAGCTTATTCTTGTTTTATTGGCGTGATCAATAAGTTTCTTTCAACAAGATCAATACTTATTTATAGGGAAATCGATCCAGATTTGAATGTTAGTTGGTGTTTTTTTTGTATTACGAAGTTACGTTGCGTCCATTTTGGAACCATTCCCTTATGAACCTCATAGGTAATATTTTTATTTAATTAAATCTTATTCTTGTTTTATTGGCGTGATCAATAAGTTTCTTTCTACAAGATCAATAATTATTTATAGGGAAATCGATCCAGACTTGAATTCTAGTTGGTGTTTTCTTTGTATTACGAAGTTACGTTGCGTCTATTTTGGAACCATTCCCTTATGAACCTGATAGGTAATATTTTTATTTAATTAAAGCTTGTTCTTGTTTTATTGGCGTGATCAATAAGTTTCTTTCTACAAGATCAATACTTATTTATAGGGAAATCGATCCAGATTTGAATGTTAGTTGGTGTTTTCTTTGTATTACGAAGTTACGTTGCGTCCATTTTGGAACCATTCCCTTATGAACCTGATAGGTAATATTTTTATTTAATTAAAGCTTATTCTTGTTTTATTGGCGTGATCAATAAGTTTCTTTCAACAAGAACAATAATTATTTATAGGCAAATCTATCCAGACTTGAATTCGAGTTGGTGTTTTCTTTGTATTATGAAGTTACGTTGCGTCTATTTTGGAACCATTCCCTTATGAACCGGTAATATTTTTATTTAATTAAATCTTATTCTTGTTTTATTGGCGTGATCAATAAGTTTCTTTCTACAAAATCAATAATTATTTATAGGGAAATCTATCCAGACTTGAATTCGAGTTGGTGTTTTCTTTGTATTACGAAGTTACGTTGCGTCTATTTTGGAACCATTCCCTTATGAACCTGATAGGTAATATTTTTATTTAATTAAAGTTTATTCTTGTTTTATTGGCGTGATCAATAAGCTTCTTTCTACAAGATCAATACTTATTTATAGGGAAATCGATCCAGACTTGAATTCGAGTTGGTGTTTTCTTTGTATTACGAAGTTACGTTGCGTCCATTTTGGAACCATTTCCTTATGAACCTGATAGGTAATATCGTTATTTAATTAAATCTTATTCTTGTTCTATTGGCGTGATCAATAAGTTTCTTTCTACAAGATCAATAATTATTTATAGGGAAATCGATCCAGACTTGAATTCGAGTTGGTGTTTTCTTTGTATTACGAAGTTACGTTCCGTCCATTTTGGAACCATTCCCTTATGAACCTGATAGGTAATATTTTTATTTAATTAAAGCTTATTCTTGTTTTATTGGCGTGATCAATAAGTTTCTTTCTACAAGATCAATACTTAGTTATAGGGAAATCGATCCAGACTTGAATTCGAGTTGGTGTTTTCTTTGTATTACGAAGTTACGTTGCGTCCATTTTGGAACCATTCCCTTATGAACCTGATAGGTAATATTTGTATTTAATTAAATCTTATTCTTGTTTTATTGGCGTGATCAATAAGTTTCTTTTTACAAGATCAATAATTATTTATAGGGAAATCGATCCAGACTGAATTCGAGTTGGTGTTTTCTTTGTATTACGAAGTTACGTTGCGTCTATTTTGGAACCATTCCCTTATGAACCTGATAGGTAATATTTTTATTTAATTAAAGCTTATTCTTGTTTTATTGGCGTGATCAATAAGTTTAATTCTACAAGATCAATACTTATTTATAGGGAAATCGATCCAGATTTGAATGTTAGTTGGTGTTTTCTTTGTATTACGAAGTTACGTGGCGTCCATTTTGGAACCATTCCCTTATGAACCTGATAGGTAATATTTTTATTTAATTAAATCTTATTCTTGTTTTATTGGCGTGATCAATAAGTTTCTTTCTACAAGATCAATAATTATTTATAGGGAAATCTATCCAGACTTGAATTCGAGTTGGTGTTTTCTTTGTATTACGAAGTTACGTTGCGTCCATTTTGGAACCATTCCCTTATGAACCTGATAGGTAATATTTTTATTTAATTAAATCTTATTCTTGTTTTATTGGCGTGATCAATAAGTTTAATTCTACAAGATCAATACTTATTTATAGGGAAATCAATCCAGATTTGAATGTTAGTTGGTGTTTTCTTTGTATTACGAAGTTACGTGGCGTCCATTTTGGAACCATTCCCTTATGAATCCTGATAGGTAATATTTTTATTTAATTAAATCTTATTCTTGTTTTATTGGCGTGATCAATAAGTTTCTTTCTACAAGATCAATAATTATTTATAGGGAAATCGATCCAGACTTGAATTCGAGTTGGTGTTTTCTTTGTATTACGAAGTTACGTTGCGTCCATTTTGGAACCATTCCCTTATGAACCTGATAGGTAATATTTTTATTTAATTAAAGCTTATTCTTGTTTTATTGGCGTGATCAATAAGTTTCTTTCTACAAGATCAATAATTATTTATAGGGAAATCTATCCAGACTTGAATTCGAGTTGGTGTTTTCTTTGTATTACGAAGTTACGTTGCGTCCATTTTGGAACCATTCCCTTATGAACCTGATAGGTAATATTTGTATTTAATTAAAGCTTATTCTTGTTTTATTGGCGTGATCAATAAGTTTCTTTCTACAAGATCAATAATTATTTATAGGGAAATCTATCCAGACATGAATTCGAGTTGGTGTTTTCTTTGTATTACGAAGTTACGTTGCGTCCATTTTGGAACCATTCCCTTATGAACCTGATAGGTAATATTTTTATTTAATTAAAGCTTATTCTTGTTTTATTGGCGTGATCAATAAGTTTAATTCTACAAGATCAATACTTATTTATAGGGAAATCGATCCAGATTTGAATGTTAGTTAGTGTTTTCTTTGTATTTCGAAGTTACGTGGCGTCCATTTTGGAACCATTCCCTTATGAACCTGATAGGTAATATTTTTATTTAATTAAATCTTATTCTTGTTTTATTGGCGTGATCAATAAGTTTCTTTCTACAAGATCAATAATTATTTATAGGGAAATCGATCCAGACTTGAATTCGAGTTGGTGTTTTCTTTGTATTACGAAGTTACGTTGCGTCCATTTTGGAACCATTCCCTTATGAACCTGATAGGTAATATTTTTATTTAATTAAAGCTTATTCTTGTTTTATTGGCGTGATCAATAAGTTTCTTTCTACAAGATCAATAATTATTTATAGGGAAATCGATCCAGACTTGAATTCGAGTTGGTGTTTTCTTTGTATTACGAAGTTACGTTGCGTCCATTTTGGAACCATTCCCTTATGAACCTGATAGGTAATATTTGTATTTAATTAAATCTTATTCTTGTTTTATTGGCGTGATCAATAAGTTTCTTTTTACAAGATCAATAATTATTTATAGGGAAATCGATCCAGACTGAATTCGAGTTGGTGTTTTCTTTGTATTACGAAGTTACGTTGCGTCTATTTTGGAACCATTCCCTTATGAACCTGATAGGTAATATTTTTATTTAATTAAAGCTTATTCTTGTTTTATTGGCGTGATCAATAAGTTTAATTCTACAAGATCAATACTTATTTATAGGGAAATCGATCCAGATTTGAATGTTAGTTGGTGTTTTCTTTGTATTACGAAGTTACGTGGCGTCCATTTTGGAACCATTCCCTTATGAACCTGATAGGTAATATTTTTATTTAATTAAATCTTATTCTTGTTTTATTGGCGTGATCAATAAGTTTCTTTCTACAAGATCAATAATTATTTATAGGGAAATCTATCCAGACTTGAATTCGAGTTGGTGTTTTCTTTGTATTACGAAGTTACGTTGCGTCTATTTTGGAACCATTCCCTTATGAACCAGATAGGTAATATTTTTATTTAATTAAATCTTATTATTGTTTTATTGGCGTGATCAATAAGTTTCTTTCTACAAGATCAATAATTATATAGGGAAATCTATCCAGACTTGAATTCGAGTTGGTGTTTTCTTTGTATTACGAAGTTACGTTGCATCTATTTTGGAACCATTCCCTTATGAACCTGATAGGTAATATTTTTATTTAATTAAAGCTTATTCTGGTTTTATTGGCGTGATCAATAAGTTTCTTTCAACAAGATCAATAATTATTTATAGGGAAATCGATCCAGACTTGAATTCGAGTTGGTGTTTTCTTTGTATTACGAAGTTACGTTGCATCTATTAAGGAACCATTCCCTTATGAACCTGATAGGTAATATTTTTATTTAATTAAAGCTTATTCTTGTTTTATTGGCGTGATCAATAAGTTTCTTTCTACAAGATCAATACTTAGTTATAGGGAAATCGATCCAGATTTGAATTCAAGTTGGTGTCTTCTTTGTATTACGAAGTTACGTTGTGTCCATTTTGGAACCATTCGCTTATGAACCTGATAGGTAATATTTTTATTTAATTAAATCTTATTCTTGTTCTATTGGCGTGATCAATAAGTTTCTTTCAACAAGATCAATAATTATTTATAGGGAAATCGATCCAGCTTTGAATATTAGTTGGTGTTTTCTTTGTATTACGAAGTTACGTTGTGTCCATTTTGGAACCATTCCCTTATGAACCTGATAGGTAATATTTTTATTTAATTAAATCTTATTCTTGTTCTATTGGCGTGATCAATAAGTTTCTTTCAACAAGATCAATAATTATTTATAGGGAAATCGATCCAGACTTGAATTCGAGTTGGTGTTTTCTTTGTATTACGAAGTTACGTTGCATCTATTAAGGAACCATTCCCTTATGAACCTGATAGGTAATATTTTTATTTAATTAAAGCTTATTCTTGTTTTATTGGCGTGATCAATAAGTTTCTTTCTACAAGATCAATACTTAGTTATAGGGAAATCGATCCAGATTTGAATTCAAGTTGGTGTCTTCTTTGTATTACGAAGTTACGTTGTGTCCATTTTGGAACCATTCGCTTATGAACCTGATAGGTAATATTTTTATTTAATTAAAGCTTATTCTTGTTTTATTGACGTGATCAATAAGTTTCTTTCTACAAGATCAATAATTATTTATAGGGAAATCGATCCAGACTTGAATTCGAGTTGGTGTTTTCTTTGTATTACGAAGTTACGTTGTGTCCATTTTGGAACCATTCGCTTATGAACCTGATAGGTAATATTTTTATTTAATTAAAGCTTATTCTTGTTTTATTGACGTGATCAATAAATTTCTTTCTACAAGATCAATAATTATTTATAGGGAAATCGATCCAGACTTGAATTCGAGTTGGTGTTTTCTTTGTATTACGAAGTTACGTTGCGTCTATTTTGGAACCATTCCCTTATGAACCTGATAGGTAATATTTTTATTTAATTAAAGCTTATTCTTGTTTTATTGGCGTGATCAATAAGTTTCTTTCTGCAAGATCAATACTTATTTATAGGGAAATCGATCCAGACTTGAATTCGAGTTGGTGTTTTCTTTGTATTACGAAGTTACGTTGCATCTATTAAGGAGCCATTCCCTTATGAACCTGATAGGTAATATTTTTATTTAATTAAATCTTATTCTTGTTTTATTGGCGTGATCAATAAGTTTCTTTCTACAAGATCAATAATTATTTATAGGGAAATCTATCCAGACTTGAATTCGAGTTGGTGTTTTCTTTGTATTACGAAGTTACGTAGCATCTATTTTGGAACCATTCCCTTATGAACCTGATAGGAAATATTTTTATTTAATTAAAGCTTATTCTGGTTTTATTGGCGTGTTCAATAAGTTTCTTTCTACAAGATCAATACTTATTTATAGGGAAATCGATCCAGATTTGAATGTTAGTTGGTGTTTTCTTTGTATTACGAAGTTACGTTGCGTCCATTTTGGAACCATTCCCTTATGAACCTGATAGGTAATATTTTTATTTATTTAAATCTTATTCTTGTTTTATTGGCGTGATCAATAAGTTTCTTTCTACAAGATCAATAATTATTTATAGGGAAATCGATCCAGACTTGAATTCGAGTTGGTGTTTTCTTTGTATTACGAAGTTACGTTGCGTCCATTTTGGAACCATTCCCTTATGAACCTGATAGGTAATATTTTTATTTAATTAAAGCTTATTCTTGTTTTATTGGCGTGATCAATAAGTTTAATTCTACAAGATCAATACTTATTTATAGGGAAATCGATCCAGATTTGAATGTTAGTTGGTGTTTTCTTTGTATTACGAAGTTACGTTGCGTCCATTTTGGAACCATTCCCTTATGAACCTGATAGGTAATATTTTTATTTAATTAAATCTTATTCTTGTTTTATTGGCGTGATCAATAAGTTTCTTTCTACAAGATCAATAATTATTTATAGGGAAATCTATCCAGACTTGAATTCGAGTTGGTGTTTTCTTTGTATTACGAAGTTACGTTGCGTCTATTTTGGAACCATTCCCTTATGAACCAGATAGGTAATATTTTTATTTAATTAAATCTTATTCTTGTTTTATTGGCGTGATCAATAAGTTTCTTTCTACAAGATCAATACTTATTTATAGGGAAATCGATCCAGATTTGAATGTTAATTGGTGTTTTCTTTGTATTACGAAGTTACGTTGCGTCCATTTTGGAACCATTCCCTTATGAACCTGATAGGTAATATTGTTATTTAATTAAATCTTATTCTTGTTTTATTGGCGTGATCAATAAGTTTCTTTCTACAAGATCAATAATTATATAGGGAAATCTATCCAGACTTGAATTCGAGTTGGTGTTTTCTTTGTATTACGAAGTTACGTTGCATCTATTTTGGAACCATTCCCTTATGAACCTGATAGGTAATATTTTTATTTAATTAAAGCTTATTCTTGTTTTATTGGCGTGATCAATAAGTTTAATTCTACAAGATCAATACTTATTTATAGGGAAATCGATCCAGATTTGAATTCGAGTTGGTGTTTTCTTTGTATTACGAAGTTACGTGGCGTCCATTTTGGAACCATTCCCTTATGAACCTGATAGGTAATATTTTTATTTAATTAAATCTTATTCTTGTTTTATTGGCGTGATCAATAAGTTTCTTTCTACAAGATCAATAATTATTTATAGGGAAATCTATCCAGACATGAATTCGAGTTGGTGTTTTCTTTGTATTACGAAGTTACGTTGCGTCCATTTTGGAACCATTCCCTTATGAACCTGATAGGTAATATTTTTATTTAATTAAAGCTTATTCTTGTTTTATTGGCGTGATCAATAAGTTTAATTCTACAAGATCAATACTTATTTATAGGGAAATCGATCCAGATTTGAATGTTAGTTAGTGTTTTTTTTGTATTACGAAGTTACGTGGCGTCCATTTTGGAACCATTCCCTTATGAACCTGATAGGTAATATTTTTATTTAATTAAATCTTATTCTTGTTTTATTGGCGTGATCAATAAGTTTCTTTCTACAAGATCAATAATTATTTATAGGGAAATCGATCCAGACTTGAATTCGAGTTGGTGTTTTCTTTGTATTACGAAGTTACGTTGCGTCCATTTTGGAACCATTCCCTTATGAACCTGATAGGTAATATTTTTATTTAATTAAAGCTTATTCTTGTTTTATTGGCGTGATCAATAAGTTTCTTTCTACAAGATCAATAATTATTTATAGGGAAATCGATCCAGACTTGAATTCGAGTTGGTGTTTTCTTTGTATTACGAAGTTACGTTGCGTCCATTTTGGAACCATTCCCTTATGAACCTGATAGGTAATATTTGTATTTAATTAAATCTTATTCTTGTTTTATTGGCGTGATCAATAAGTTTCTTTTTACAAGATCAATAATTATTTATAGGGAAATCGATCCAGACTGAATTCGAGTTGGTGTTTTCTTTGTATTACGAAGTTACGTTGCGTCTATTTTGGAACCATTCCCTTATGAACCTGATAGGTAATATTTTTATTTAATTAAAGCTTATTCTTGTTTTATTGGCGTGATCAATAAGTTTAATTCTACAAGATCAATACTTATTTATAGGGAAATCGATCCAGATTTGAATGTTAGTTGGTGTTTTCTTTGTATTACGAAGTTACGTGGCGTCCATTTTGGAACCATTCCCTTATGAACCTGATAGGTAATATTTTTATTTAATTAAATCTTATTCTTGTTTTATTGGCGTGATCAATAAGTTTCTTTCTACAAGATCAATAATTATTTATAGGGAAATCTATCCAGACTTGAATTCGAGTTGGTGTTTTCTTTGTATTACGAAGTTACGTTGCGTCTATTTTGGAACCATTCCCTTATGAACCAGATAGGTAATATTTTTATTTAATTAAATCTTATTCTTGTTTTATTGGCGTGATCAATAAGTTTCTTTCTACAAGATCAATAATTATATAGGGAAATCTATCCAGACTTGAATTCGAGTTGGTGTTTTCTTTGTATTACGAAGTTACGTTGCATCTATTTTGGAACCATTCCCTTATGAACCTGATAGGTAATATTTTTATTTAATTAAAGCTTATTCTGGTTTTATTGGCGTGATCAATAAGTTTCTTTCAACAAGATCAATAATTATTTATAGGGAAATCGATCCAGACTTGAATTCGAGTTGGTGTTTTCTTTGTATTACGAAGTTACGTTGCATCTATTAAGGAACCATTCCCTTATGAACCTGATAGGTAATATTTTTATTTAATTAAAGCTTATTCTTGTTTTATTGGCGTGATCAATAAGTTTCTTTCTACAAGATCAATACTTAGTTATAGGGAAATCGATCCAGATTTGAATTCAAGTTGGTGTCTTCTTTGTATTACGAAGTTACGTTGTGTCCATTTTGGAACCATTCGCTTATGAACCTGATAGGTAATATTTTTATTTAATTAAAGCTTATTCTTGTTTTATTGACGTGATCAATAAGTTTCTTTCTACAAGATCAATACTTATTTATAGGGAAATCGATCCAGACTTGAATTCGAGTTGGTGTCTTCTTTGTATTACGAAGTTACGTTGTGTCCATTTTGGAACCATTCGCTTATGAACCTGATAGGTAATATTTTTATTTAATTAAATCTTATTCTTGTTCTATTGGCGTGATCAATAAGTTTCTTTCAACAAGATCAATAATTATTTATAGGGAAATCGATCCAGATTTGAATATTAGTTGGTGTTTTCTTTGTATTACGAAGTTACGTTGTGTCCATTTTGGAACCATTCCCTTATGAACCTGATAGGTAATATTTTTATTTAATTAAATCTTATTCTTGTTCTATTGGCGTGATCAATAAGTTTCTTTCAACAAGATCAATAATTATTTATAGGGAAATCGATCCAGACTTGAATTCGAGTTGGTGTTTTCTTTGTATTACGAAGTTACGTTGCATCTATTAAGGAACCATTCCCTTATGAACCTGATAGGTAATATTTTTATTTAATTAAAGCTTATTCTTGTTTTATTGGCGTGATCAATAAGTTTCTTTCTACAAGATCAATACTTAGTTATAGGGAAATCGATCCAGATTTGAATTCAAGTTGATGTCTTCTTTGTATTACGAAGTTACGTTGTGTCCATTTTGGAACCATTCGCTTATGAACCTGATAGGTAATATTTTTATTTAATTAAAGCTTATTCTTGTTTTATTGACGTGATCAATAAGTTTCTTTCTACAAGATCAATACTTATTTATAGGGAAATCGATCCAGACTTGAATTCGAGTTGGTGTCTTCTTTGTATTACGAAGTTACGTTGTGTCCATTTTGGAACCATTCGCTTATGAACCTGATAGGTAATATTTTTATTTAATTAAATCTTATTCTTGTTCTATTGGCGTGATCAATAAGTTTCTTTCAACAAGATCAATAATTATTTATAGGGAAATCGATCCAGATTTGAATATTAGTTGGTGTTTTCTTTGTATTACGAAGTTACGTTGTGTCCATTATGGAACCATTCCCTTATGAACCTGATAGGTAATATTTTTATTTAATTAAATCTTATTCTTGTTCTATTGGCGTGATCAATAAGTTTCTTTCAACAAGATCAATAATTATTTATAGGGAAATCGATCCAGACTTGAATTCGAGTTGGTGTTTTCTTTGTATTACGAAGTTACGTTGCATCTATTAAGGAGCCATTCCCTTATGAACCTGATAGGTAATATTTTTATTTAATTAAAGCTTATTCTTGTTTTATTGGCGTGATCAATAAGTTTCTTTCTACAAGATCAATACTTAGTTATAGGGAAATCGATCCAGATTTGAATTCAAGTTGGTGTCTTCTTTGTATTACGAAGTTACGTTGTGTCCATTTTGGAACCATTCGCTTATGAACCTGATAGGTAATATTTTTATTTAATTAAAGCTTAATCTTGTTTTATTGACGTGATCAATAAATTTCTTTCTACAAGATCAATAATTATTTATAGGGAAATCGATCCAGACTTGAATTCGAGTTGGTGTTTTCTTTGTATTACGAAGTTACGTTGCATCTATTAAGGAACCATTCCCTTATGAACCTGATAGGTAATATTTTTATTTAATTAAAGCTTATTCTTGTTTTATTGGCGTGATCAATAAGTTTCTTTCTACAAGATCAATACTTAGTTATAGGGAAATCGATCCAGATTTGAATTCTAGTTGGTGTCTTCTTTGTATTACGAAGTTACGTTGTGTCCATTTTGGAACCATTCGCTTATGAACCTGATAGGTAATATTTTTATTTAATTAAAGCTTAATCTTGTTTTATTGGCGTGATCAATAAGTTTCTTTCAACAAGATCAATAATTATTTATAGGGAAATCGATCCAGACTTGAATTCGAGTTGGTGTTTTCTTTGTATTACGAAGTTACGTTGCATCTATTAAGGAACCATTCCCTTATGAACCTGATAGGTAATATTTTTATTTAATTAAAGCTTATTCTTGTTTTATTGGCGTGATCAATAAGTTTCTTTCTACAAGATCAATACTTAGTTATAGGGAAATCGATCCAGATTTGAATTCAAGTTGGTGTCTTCTTTGTATTACGAAGTTACGTTGTGTCCATTTTGGAACCATTCGCTTATGAACCTGATAGGTAATATTTTTATTTAATTAAAGCTTATTCTTGTTTTATTGGCGTGATCAATAAGTTTCTTTCTACAAGATCAATAATTATATAGGGAAATCTATCCAGACTTGAATTCGAGTTGGTGTTTTCTTTGTATTACGAAGTTACGTTGCATCTATTTTGGAACCATTCCCTTATGAACCTGATAGGTAATATTTTTATTTAATTAAAGCTTATTCTGGTTTTATTGGCGTGATCAATAAGTTTCTTTCAACAAGATCAATAATTATTTATAGGGAAATCGATCCAGACTTGAATTCGAGTTGGTGTTTTCTTTGTATTACGAAGTTACGTTGCATCTATTAAGGAACCATTCCCTTATGAACCTGATAGGTAATATTTTTATTTAATTAAAGCTTATTCTTGTTTTATTGGCGTGATCAATAAGTTTCTTTCTACAAGATCAATACTTAGTTATAGGGAAATCGATCCAGATTTGAATTCAAGTTGGTGTCTTCTTTGTATTACGAAGTTACGTTGTGTCCATTTTGGAACCATTCGCTTATGAACCTGATAGGTAATATTTTTATTTAATTAAAGCTTATTCTTGTTTTATTGACGTGATCAATAAGTTTCTTTCTACAAGATCAATACTTATTTATAGGGAAATCGATCCAGACTTGAATTCGAGTTGGTGTCTTCTTTGTATTACGAAGTTACGTTGTGTCCATTTTGGAACCATTCGCTTATGAACCTGATAGGTAATATTTTTATTTAATTAAATCTTATTCTTGTTCTATTGGCGTGATCAATAAGTTTCTTTCAACAAGATCAATAATTATTTATAGGGAAATCGATCCAGATTTGAATATTAGTTGGTGTTTTCTTTGTATTACGAAGTTACGTTGTGTCCATTTTGGAACCATTCCCTTATGAACCTGATAGGTAATATTTTTATTTAATTAAATCTTATTCTTGTTCTATTGGCGTGATCAATAAGTTTCTTTCAACAAGATCAATAATTATTTATAGGGAAATCGATCCAGACTTGAATTCGAGTTGGTGTTTTCTTTGTATTACGAAGTTACGTTGCATCTATTAAGGAACCATTCCCTTATGAACCTGATAGGTAATATTTTTATTTAATTAAAGCTTATTCTTGTTTTATTGGCGTGATCAATAAGTTTCTTTCTACAAGATCAATACTTAGTTATAGGGAAATCGATCCAGATTTGAATTCAAGTTGGTGTCTTCTTTGTATTACGAAGTTACGTTGTGTCCATTTTGGAACCATTCGCTTATGAACCTGATAGGTAATATTTTTATTTAATTAAAGCTTATTCTTGTTTTATTGACGTGATCAATAAGTTTCTTTCTACAAGATCAATACTTATTTATAGGGAAATCGATCCAGACTTGAATTCGAGTTGGTGTCTTCTTTGTATTACGAAGTTACGTTGTGTCCATTTTGGAACCATTCGCTTATGAACCTGATAGGTAATATTTTTATTTAATTAAATCTTATTCTTGTTCTATTGGCGTGATCAATAAGTTTCTTTCAACAAGATCAATAATTATTTATAGGGAAATCGATCCAGATTTGAATATTAGTTGGTGTTTTCTTTGTATTACGAAGTTACGTTGTGTCCATTTTGGAACCATTCCCTTATGAACCTGATAGGTAATATTTTTATTTAATTAAATCTTATTCTTGTTCTATTGGCGTGATCAATAAGTTTCTTTCAACAAGATCAATAATTATTTATAGGGAAATCGATCCAGACTTGAATTCGAGTTGGTGTTTTCTTTGTATTACGAAGTTACGTTGCATCTATTAAGGAGCCATTCCCTTATGAACCTGATAGGTAATATTTTTATTTAATTAAAGCTTATTCTTGTTTTATTGGCGTGATCAATAAGTTTCTTTCTACAAGATCAATACTTAGTTATAGGGAAATCGATCCAGATTTGAATTCAAGTTGGTGTCTTCTTTGTATTACGAAGTTACGTTGTGTCCATTTTGGAACCATTCGCTTATGAACCTGATAGGTAATATTTTTATTTAATTAAAGCTTATTCTTGTTTTATTGGCGTGATCAATAAGTTTCTTTCTACAAGATCAATAATTATATAGGGAAATCTATCCAGACTTGAATTCGAGTTGGTGTTTTCTTTGTATTACGAAGTTACGTTGCATCTATTTTGGAACCATTCCCTTATGAACCTGATAGGTAATATTTTTATTTAATTAAAGCTTATTCTTGTTTTATTGGCGTGATCAATAAGTTTCTTTCTACAAGATCAATACTTAGTTATAGGGAAATCGATCCAGATTTGAATTCAAGTTGGTGTCTTCTTTGTATTACGAAGTTACGTTGTGTCCATTTTGGAACCATTCGCTTATGAACCTGATAGGTAATATTTTTATTTAATTAAAGCTTAATCTTGTTTTATTGGCGTGATCAATAAGTTTCTTTCAACAAGATCAATAATTATTTATAGGGAAATCGATCCAGACTTGAATTCGAGTTGGTGTTTTCTTTGTATTACGAAGTTACGTTGCATCTATTAAGGAACCATTCCCTTATGAACCTGATAGGTAATATTTTTATTTAATTAAAGCTTATTCTTGTTTTATTGGCGTGATCAATAAGTTTCTTTCTACAAGATCAATACTTAGTTATAGGGAAATCGATCCAGATTTGAATTCAAGTTGGTGTCTTCTTTGTATTACGAAGTTACGTTGTGTCCATTTTGGAACCATTCGCTTATGAACCTGATAGGTAATATTTTTATTTAATTAAAGCTTATTCTTGTTTTATTGGCGTGATCAATAAGTTTCTTTCTACAAGATCAATAATTATATAGGGAAATCTATCCAGACTTGAATTCGAGTTGGTGTTTTCTTTGTATTACGAAGTTACGTTGCATCTATTTTGGAACCATTCCCTTATGAACCTGATAGGTAATATTTTTATTTAATTAAAGCTTATTCTGGTTTTATTGGCGTGATCAATAAGTTTCTTTCAACAAGATCAATAATTATTTATAGGGAAATCGATCCAGACTTGAATTCGAGTTGGTGTTTTCTTTGTATTACGAAGTTACGTTGCATCTATTAAGGAACCATTCCCTTATGAACCTGATAGGTAATATTTTTATTTAATTAAAGCTTATTCTTGTTTTATTGGCGTGATCAATAAGTTTCTTTCTACAAGATCAATACTTAGTTATAGGGAAATCGATCCAGATTTGAATTCAAGTTGGTGTCTTCTTTGTATTACGAAGTTACGTTGTGTCCATTTTGGAACCATTCGCTTATGAACCTGATAGGTAATATTTTTATTTAATTAAAGCTTATTCTTGTTTTATTGACGTGATCAATAAGTTTCTTTCTACAAGATCAATACTTATTTATAGGGAAATCGATCCAGACTTGAATTCGAGTTGGTGTCTTCTTTGTATTACGAAGTTACGTTGTGTCCATTTTGGAACCATTCGCTTATGAACCTGATAGGTAATATTTTTATTTAATTAAATCTTATTCTTGTTCTATTGGCGTGATCAATAAGTTTCTTTCAACAAGATCAATAATTATTTATAGGGAAATCGATCCAGATTTGAATATTAGTTGGTGTTTTCTTTGTATTACGAAGTTACGTTGTGTCCATTTTGGAACCATTCCCTTATGAACCTGATAGGTAATATTTTTATTTAATTAAATCTTATTCTTGTTCTATTGGCGTGATCAATAAGTTTCTTTCAACAAGATCAATAATTATTTATAGGGAAATCGATCCAGACTTGAATTCGAGTTGGTGTTTTCTTTGTATTACGAAGTTACGTTGCATCTATTAAGGAACCATTCCCTTATGAACCTGATAGGTAATATTTTTATTTAATTAAAGCTTATTCTTGTTTTATTGGCGTGATCAATAAGTTTCTTTCTACAAGATCAATACTTAGTTATAGGGAAATCGATCCAGATTTGAATTCAAGTTGGTGTCTTCTTTGTATTACGAAGTTACGTTGTGTCCATTTTGGAACCATTCGCTTATGAACCTGATAGGTAATATTTTTATTTAATTAAAGCTTATTCTTGTTTTATTGACGTGATCAATAAGTTTCTTTCTACAAGATCAATACTTATTTATAGGGAAATCGATCCAGACTTGAATTCGAGTTGGTGTCTTCTTTGTATTACGAAGTTACGTTGTGTCCATTTTGGAACCATTCCCTTATGAACCTGATAGGTAATATTTTTATTTAATTAAATCTTATTCTTGTTCTATTGGCGTGATCAATAAGTTTCTTTCAACAAGATCAATAATTATTTATAGGGAAATCGATCCAGACTTGAATTCGAGTTGGTGTTTTCTTTGTATTACGAAGTTACGTTGCATCTATTAAGGAGCCATTCCCTTATGAACCTGATAGGTAATATTTTTATTTAATTAAAGCTTATTCTTGTTTTATTGGCGTGATCAATAAGTTTCTTTCTACAAGATCAATACTTAGTTATAGGGAAATCGATCCAGATTTGAATTCAAGTTGGTGTCTTCTTTGTATTACGAAGTTACGTTGTGTCCATTTTGGAACCATTCGCTTATGAACCTGATAGGTAATATTTTTATTTAATTAAAGCTTAATCTTGTTTTATTGACGTGATCAATAAATTTCTTTCTACAAGATCAATAATTATTTATAGGGAAATCGATCCAGACTTGAATTCGAGTTGGTGTTTTCTTTGTATTACGAAGTTACGTTGTGTCCATTTTGGAACCATTCCCTTATGAACCTGCTAGGTAATATTTTTATTTAATTAAATCTTATTCTTGTTCTATTGGCGTGATCAATAAGTTTCTTTCAACAAGATCAATAATTATTTATAGGGAAATCGATCCAGACTTGAATTCGAGTTGGTGTTTTCTTTGTATTACGAAGTTACGTTGCATCTATTAAGGAGCCATTCCCTTATGAACCTGATAGGTAATATTTTTATTTAATTAAAGCTTATTCTTGTTTTATTGGCGTGATCAATAAGTTTCTTTCTACAAGATCAATACTTAGTTATAGGGAAATCGATCCAGATTTGAATTCAAGTTGGTGTCTTCTTTGTATTACGAAGTTACGTTGTGTCCATTTTGGAACCATTCGCTTATGAACCTGATAGGTAATATTTTTATTTAATTAAAGCTTAATCTTGTTTTATTGACGTGATCAATAAATTTCTTTCTACAAGATCAATAATTATTTATAGGGAAATCGATCCAGACTTGAATTCGAGTTGGTGTTTTCTTTGTATTACGAAGTTACGTTGCGTCTATTTTGGAACCATTCCCTTATGAACCTGATAGGTAATATTTTTATTTAATTAAAGCTTATTCTTGTTTTATTGGCGTGATCAATAAGTTTCTTTCTGCAAGATCAATACTTATTTATAGGGAAATCGATCCAGATTTGAATGTTAGTTGGTGTTTTCTTTGTATTACGAAGTTACGTTGCGTCCATTTTGGAACCATTCCCTTATGAACCTGATAGGTAATATTTTTATTTATTTAAATCTTATTCTTGTTTTATTGGCGTGATCAATAAGTTTCTTTCTACAAGATCAATAATTATTTATAGGGAAATCGATCCAGACTTGAATTCGAGTTGGTGTTTTCTTTGTATTACGAAGTTACGTTGCGTCCATTTTGGAACCATTCCCTTATGAACCTGATAGGTAATATTTTTATTTAATTAAAGCTTATTCTTGTTTTATTGGCGTGATCAATAAGTTTAATTCTACAAGATCAATACTTATTTATAGGGAAATCGATCCAGATTTGAATGTTAGTTGGTGTTTTCTTTGTATTACGAAGTTACGTGGCGTCCATTTTGGAACCATTCCCTTATGAACCTGATAGGTAATATTTTTATTTAATTAAATCTTATTCTTGTTTTATTGGCGTGATCAATAAGTTTCTTTCTACAAGATCAATAATTATTTATAGGGAAATCTATCCAGACTTGAATTCGAGTTGGTGTTTTCTTTGTATTACGAAGTTACGTTGCGTCTATTTTGGAACCATTCCCTTATGAACCAGATAGGTAATATTTTTATTTAATTAAATCTTATTCTTGTTTTATTGGCGTGATCAATAAGTTTCTTTCTACAAGATCAATACTTATTTATAGGGAAATCGATCCAGATTTGAATGTTAATTGGTGTTTTCTTTGTATTACGAAGTTACGTTGCGTCCATTTTGGAACCATTCCCTTATGAACCTGATAGGTAATATTGTTATTTAATTAAATCTTATTCTTGTTTTATTGGCGTGATCAATAAGTTTCTTTCTACAAGATCAATAATTATATAGGGAAATCTATCCAGACTTGAATTCGAGTTGGTGTTTTCTTTGTATTACGAAGTTACGTTGCATCTATTTTGGAACCATTCCCTTATGAACCTGATAGGTAATATTTTTATTTAATTAAAGCTTATTCTTGTTTTATTGGCGTGATCAATAAGTTTAATTCTACAAGATCAATACTTATTTATAGGGAAATCGATCCAGATTTGAATGTTAGTTGGTGTTTTCTTTGTATTACGAAGTTACGTGGCGTCCATTTTGGAACCATTCCCTTATGAACCTGATAGGTAATATTTTTATTTAATTAAATCTTATTCTTGTTTTATTGGCGTGATCAATAAGTTTCTTTCTACAAGATCAATAATTATTTATAGGGAAATCTATCCAGACATGAATTCGAGTTGGTGTTTTCTTTGTATTACGAAGTTACGTTGCGTCCATTTTGGAACCATTCCCTTATGAACCTGATAGGTAATATTTTTATTTAATTAAAGCTTATTCTTGTTTTATTGGCGTGATCAATAAGTTTAATTCTACAAGATCAATACTTATTTATAGGGAAATCGATCCAGATTTGAATGTTAGTTAGTGTTTTCTTTGTATTATGAAGTTACGTGGCGTCCATTTTGGAACCATTCCCTTATGAACCTGATAGGTAATATTTTTATTTAATTAAAGCTTATTCTTGTTTTATTGGCGTGATCAATAAGTTTCTTTCTACAAGATCAATAATTATTTATAGGGAAATCGATCCAGACTTGAATTCGAGTTGGTGTTTTCTTTGTATTACGAAGTTACGTTGCGTCCATTTTGGAACCATTCCCTTATGAACCTGATAGGTAATATTTGTATTTAATTAAATCTTATTCTTGTTTTATTGGCGTGATCAATAAGTTTCTTTTTACAAGATCAATAATTATTTATAGGGAAATCGATCCAGACTGAATTCGAGTTGGTGTTTTCTTTGTATTACGAAGTTACGTTGCGTCTATTTTGGAACCATTCCCTTATGAACCTGATAGGTAATATTTTTATTTAATTAAAGCTTATTCTTGTTTTATTGGCGTGATCAATAAGTTTAATTCTACAAGATCAATACTTATTTATAGGGAAATCGATCCAGATTTGAATGTTAGTTGGTGTTTTCTTTGTATTACGAAGTTACGTGGCGTCCATTTTGGAACCATTCCCTTATGAACCTGATAGGTAATATTTTTATTTAATTAAATCTTATTCTTGTTTTATTGGTGTGATCAATAAGTTTCTTTCTACAAGATCAATAATTATTTATAGGGAAATCTATCCAGACTTGAATTCGAGTTGGTGTTTTCTTTGTATTACGAAGTTACGTTGCGTCTATTTTGGAACCATTCCCTTATGAACCTGATAGGTAATATTTTTATTTAATTAAATCTTATTCTTGTTTTATTGGCGTGATCAATAAGTTTCTTTCTACAAGATCAATAATTATATAGGGAAATCTATCCAGACTTGAATTCGAGTTGGTGTTTTCTTTGTATTACGAAGTTACGTTGCATCTATTTTGGAACCATTCCCTTATGAACCTGATAGGTAATATTTTTATTTAATTAAAGCTTATTCTGGTTTTATTGGCGTGATCAATAAGTTTCTTTCAACAAGATCAATAATTATTTATAGGGAAATCGATCCAGACTTGAATTCGAGTTGGTGTTTTCTTTGTATTACGAAGTTACGTTGCATCTATTAAGGAACCATTCCCTTATGAACCTGATAGGTAATATTTTTATTTAATTAAAGCTTATTCTTGTTTTATTGGCGTGATCAATAAGTTTCTTTCTACAAGATCAATACTTAGTTATAGGGAAATCGATCCAGATTTGAATTCAAGTTGGTGTCTTCTTTGTATTACGAAGTTACGTTGTGTCCATTTTGGAACCATTCGCTTATGAACCTGATAGGTAATATTTTTATTTAATTAAAGCTTATTCTTGTTTTATTGGCGTGATCAATAAGTTTCTTTCTACAAGATCAATAATTATATAGGGAAATCTATCCAGACTTGAATTCGAGTTGGTGTTTTCTTTGTATTACGAAGTTACGTTGCATCTATTTTGGAACCATTCCCTTATGAACCTGATAGGTAATATTTTTATTTAATTAAAGCTTATTCTGGTTTTATTGGCGTGATCAATAAGTTTCTTTCAACAAGATCAATAATTATTTATAGGGAAATCGATCCAGACTTGAATTCGAGTTGGTGTTTTCTTTGTATTACGAAGTTACGTTGCATCTATTAAGGAACCATTCCCTTATGAACCTGATAGGTAATATTTTTATTTAATTAAAGCTTATTCTTGTTTTATTGGCGTGATCAATAAGTTTCTTTCTACAAGATCAATACTTAGTTATAGGGAAATCGATCCAGATTTGAATTCAAGTTGGTGTCTTCTTTGTATTACGAAGTTACGTTGTGTCCATTTTGGAACCATTCGCTTATGAACCTGATAGGTAATATTTTTATTTAATTAAAGCTTATTCTTGTTTTATTGGCGTGATCAATAAGTTTCTTTCTACAAGATCAATAATTATATAGGGAAATCTATCCAGAACTGAATTCGAGTTGGTGTTTTCTTTGTATTACGAAGTTACGTTGCATCTATTTTGGAACCATTCCCTTATGAACCTGATAGGTAATATTTTTATTTAATTAAAGCTGATTCTGGTTTTATTGGCGTGATCAATAAGTTTCTTTCAACAAGATCAATAATTATTT
This sequence comes from Agrypnus murinus, assembly GCA_929113105.1. Classification (NCBI taxonomy): domain Eukaryota; kingdom Metazoa; phylum Arthropoda; class Insecta; order Coleoptera; family Elateridae; genus Agrypnus; species Agrypnus murinus. The sequence continues at coordinate 96,715,088 of OV816026.1, forward strand.
ATAGGGAAATCGATCCAGACTTGAATTCGAGTTGGTGTTTTCTTTGTATTACGAAGTTACGTTGCATCTATTAAGGAACCATTCCCTTATGAACCTGATAGGTAATATTTTTATTTAATTAAAGCTTATTCTTGTTTTATTGGCGTGATCAATAAGTTTCTTTCTACAAGATCAATACTTAGTTATAGGGAAATCGATCCAGATTTGAATTCAAGTTGGTGTCTTCTTTGTATTACGAAGTTACGTTGTGTCCATTTTGGAACCATTCGCTTATGAACCTGATAGGTAATATTTTTATTTAATTAAAGCTTATTCTTGTTTTATTGACGTGATCAATAAGTTTCTTTCTACAAGATCAATACTTATTTATAGGGAAATCGATCCAGACTTGAATTCGAGTTGGTGTCTTCTTTGTATTACGAAGTTACGTTGTGTCCATTTTGGAACCATTCGCTTATGAACCTGATAGGTAATATTTTTATTTAATTAAATCTTATTCTTGTTTTATTGGCGTGATCAATAAGTTTCTTTCTACAAGATCAATAATTATATAGGGAAATCTATCCAGACTTGAATTCGAGTTGGTGTTTTCTTTGTATTACGAAGTTACGTTGCATCTATTTTGGAACCATTCCCTTATGAACCTGATAGGTAATATTTTTATTTAATTAAAGCTTATTCTGGTTTTATTGGCGTGATCAATAAGTTTCTTTCAACAAGATCAATAATTATTTATAGGGAAATCGATCCAGAGTTGAATTCGAGTTGGTGTTTTCTTTGTATTACGAAGTTACGTTGCATCTATTAAGGAACCATTCCCTTATGAACCTGATAGGTAATATTTTTATTTAATTAAAGCTTATTCTTGTTTTATTGGCGTGATCAATAAGTTTCTTTCTACAAGATCAATACTTAGTTATAGGGAAATCGATCCAGATTTGAATTCAAGTTGGTGTCTTCTTTGTATTACGAAGTTACGTTGTGTCCATTTTGGAACCATTCGCTTATGAACCTGATAGGTAATATTTTTATTTAATTAAAGCTTATTCTTGTTTTATTGGCGTGATCAATAAGTTTCTTTCTACAAGATCAATAATTATATAGGGAAATCTATCCAGAACTGAATTCGAGTTGGTGTTTTCTTTGTATTACGAAGTTACGTTGCATCTATTTTGGAACCATTCCCTTATGAACCTGATAGGTAATATTTTTATTTAATTAAAGCTTATTCTGGTTTTATTGGCGTGATCAATAAGTTTCTTTCAACAAGATCAATAATTATATAGGGAAATCTATCCAGACTTGAATTCGAGTTGGTGTTTTCTTTGTATTACGAAGTTACGTTGCATCTATTTTGGAACCATTACCTTATGAACCTGATAGGTAATATTTTTATTTAATTAAAGCTTATTCTGGTTTTATTGGCGTGATCAATAAGTTTCTTTCAACAAGATCAATAATTATATAGGGAAATCTATCCAGACTTGAATTCGAGTTGGTGTTTTCTTTGTATTACGAAGTTACGTTGCGTCTATTTTGGAACCATTCCCTTATGAACCTGATAGGTAATATTTTTATTTAATTAAATCTTATTCTTGTTTTATTGGCGTGATCAATAAGTTTCTTTCTACAAGATCAATAATTATATAGGGAAATCTATCCAGACTTGAATTCGAGTTGGTGTTTTCTTTGTATTACGAAGTTACGTTGCGTCTATTTTGGAACCATTCCCTTATGAACCAGATAGGTAATATTTTTATTTAATTAAATCTTATTCTTGTTTTATTGGCGTGATCAATAAGTTTCTTTCTACAAGATCAATAATTATATAGGGAAATCTATCCAGACTTGAATTCGAGTTGGTGTTTTCTTTGTATTACGAAGTTACGTTGCATCTATTTTGGAACCATTCCCTTATGAACCTGATAGGTAATATTTTTATTTAATTAAAGCTTATTCTGGTTTTATTGGCGTGATCAATAAGTTTCTTTCAACAAGATCAATAATTATTTATAGGGAAATCTATCCAGACTTGAATTCGAGTTGGTGTTTTCTTTGTATTACGAAGTTACGTTGCATCTATTAAGGAACCATTCCCTTATGAACCTGATAGGTAATATTTTTATTTAATTAAAGCTTATTCTTGTTTTATTGGCGTGATCAATAAGTTTCTTTCTACAAGATCAATACTTAGTTATAGGGAAATCGATCCAGATTTGAATTCAAGTTGGTGTCTTCTTTGTATTACGAAGTTACGTTGTGTCCATTTTGGAACCATTCGCTTATGAACCTGATAGGTAATATTTTTATTTAATTAAAGCTTATTCTTGTTTTATTGGCGTGATCAATAAGTTTCTTTCTACAAGATCAATAATTATATAGGGAAATCTATCCAGAACTGAATTCGAGTTGGTGTTTTCTTTGTATTACGAAGTTACGTTGCATCTATTTTGGAACCATTCCCTTATGAACCTGATAGGTAATATTTTTATTTAATTAAAGCTGATTCTGGTTTTATTGGCGTGATCAATAAGTTTCTTTCAACAAGATCAATAATTATTTATAGGGAAATCGATCCAGACTTGAATTCGAGTTGGTGTTTTCTTTGTATTACGAAGTTACGTTGCATCTATTAAGGAACCATTCCCTTATGAACCTGATAGGTAATATTTTTATTTAATTAAAGCTTATTCTTGTTTTATTGGCGTGATCAATAAGTTTCTTTCTACAAGATCAATACTTAGTTATAGGGAAATCGATCCAGATTTGAATTCAAGTTGGTGTCTTCTTTGTATTACGAAGTTACGTTGTGTCCATTTTGGAACCATTCGCTTATGAACCTGATAGGTAATATTTTTATTTAATTAAAGCTTATTCTTGTTTTATTGACGTGATCAATAAGTTTCTTTCTACAAGATCAATACTTATTTATAGGGAAATCGATCCAGACTTGAATTCGAGTTGGTGTCTTCTTTGTATTACGAAGTTACGTTGTGTCCATTTTGGAACCATTCGCTTATGAACCTGATAGGTAATATTTTTATTTAATTAAATCTTATTCTTGTTCTATTGGCGTGATCAATAAGTTTCTTTCAACAAGATCAATAATTATTTATAGGGAAATCGATCCAGACTTGAATTCGAGTTGGTGTTTTCTTTGTATTACGAAGTTACGTTGCATCTATTAAGGAACCATTCCCTTATGAACCTGATAGGTAATATTTTTATTTAATTAAAGCTTATTCTTGTTTTATTGGCGTGATCAATAAGTTTCTTTCTACAAGATCAATACTTAGTTATAGGGAAATCGATCCAGATTTGAATTCAAGTTGGTGTCTTCTTTGTATTACGAAGTTACGTTGTGTCCATTTTGGAACCATTCGCTTATGAACCTGATAGGTAATATTTTTATTTAATTAAAGCTTATTCTTGTTTTATTGACGTGATCAATAAGTTTCTTTCTACAAGATCAATACTTATTTATAGGGAAATCGATCCAGACTTGAATTCGAGTTGGTGTCTTCTTTGTATTACGAAGTTACGTTGTGTCCATTTTGGAACCATTCGCTTATGAACCTGATAGGTAATATTTTTATTTAATTAAATCTTATTCTTGTTCTTGTTTCTTTCAACAAGATCAATAATTATTTATAGGGAAATCGATCCAGATTTGAATATTAGTTGGTGTTTTCTTTGTATTACGAAGTTACGTTGTGTCCATTTTGGAACCATTCCCTTATGAACCTGATAGGTAATATTTTTATTTAATTAAATCTTATTCTTGTTCTATTGGCGTGATCAATAAGTTTCTTTCAACAAGATCAATAATTATTTATAGGGAAATCGATCCAGACTTGAATTCGAGTTGGTGTTTTCTTTGTATTACGAAGTTACGTTGCATCTATTAAGGAGCCATTCCCTTATGAACCTGATAGGTAATATTTTTATTTAATTAAAGCTTATTCTTGTTTTATTGGCGTGATCAATAAGTTTCTTTCTACAAGATCAATAATTAGTTATAGGGAAATCGATCCAGATTTGAATTCAAGTTGGTGTCTTCTTTGTATTACGAAGTTACGTTGTGTCCATTTTGGAACCATTCGCTTATGAACCTGATAGGTAATATTTTTATTTAATTAAAGCTTATTCTTGTTTTATTGACGTGATCAATAAGTTTCTTTCTACAAGATCAATAATTATTTATAGGGAAATCGATCCAGACTTGAATTCGAGTTGGTGTTTTCTTTGTATTACGAAGTTACGTTGTGTCCATTTTGGAACCATTCGCTTATGAACCTGATAGGTAATATTTTTATTTAATTAAAGCTTATTCTTGTTTTATTGACGTGATCAATAAATTTCTTTCTACAAGATCAATAATTATTTATAGGGAAATCGATCCAGACTTGAATTCGAGTTGGTGTTTTCTTTGTATTACGAAGTTACGTTGCGTCTATTTTGGAACCATTCCCTTATGAACCTGATAGGTAATATTTTTATTTAATTAAAGCTTATTCTTGTTTTATTGGCGTGATCAATAAGTTTCTTTCTGCAAGATCAATACTTATTTATAGGGAAATCGATCCAGATTTGAATGTTAGTTGGTGTTTTCTTTGTATTACGAAGTTACGTGGCGTCCATTTTGGAACCATTCCCTTATGAACCTGATAGGTAATATTTTTATTTAATTAAATCTTATTCTTGTTTTATTGGCGTGATCAATAAGTTTCTTTCTACAAGATCAATAATTATTTATAGGGAAATCTATCCAGACTTGAATTCGAGTTGGTGTTTTCTTTGTATTACGAAGTTACGTAGCATCTATTTTGGAACCATTCCCTTATGAACCTGATAGGAAATATTTTTATTTAATTAAAGCTTATTCTGGTTTTATTGGCGTGTTCAATAAGTTTCTTTCTACAAGATCAATACTTATTTATAGGGAAATCGATCCAGATTTGAATGTTAGTTGGTGTTTTCTTTGTATTACGAAGTTACGTTGCGTCCATTTTGGAACCATTCCCTTATGAACCTGATAGGTAATATTTTTATTTATTTAAATCTTATTCTTGTTTTATTGGCGTGATCAATAAGTTTCTTTCTACAAGATCAATAATTATTTATAGGGAAATCGATCCAGACTTGAATTCGAGTTGGTGTTTTCTTTGTATTACGAAGTTACGTTGCATCTATTAAGGAACCATTCCCTTATGAACCTGATAGGTAATATTTTTATTTAATTAAAGCTTATTCTTGTTTTATTGGCGTGATCAATAAGTTTCTTTTTACAAGATCAATAATTATTTATAGGGAAATCGATCCAGATTTGAATTCAAGTTGGTGTCTTCTTTGTATTACGAAGTTACGTTGTGTCCATTTTGGAACCATTCCCTTATGAACCTGATAAGTAATATTTTTATTTAATTAAAGCTTATTCTTGTTTTATTGGCGTAATCAATAAGTTTCTTTCTACAAGATCAATACCTATTTATAGGGAAATCGATCCACATTTGAATGTTAGTTGGTGTTTTCTTTGTATTACGAAGTTACGTTGCGTCCATTTTGGAACCATTCCCTTATGAACCTGATAGGTAATATTTTTATTTAATTAAATCTTATTCTTGTTTTATTGGCGTGATCAATAAGTTTCTTTTTACAAGATCAATAATTATTTATAGGGAAATCGATCCAGATTTGAATTCAAGTTGGTGTCTTCTTTGTATTACGAAGTTACGTTGTGTCCATTTTGGAACCATTCCCTTATGAACCTGATAAGTAATATTTTTATTTAATTAAAGCTTATTCTTGTTTTATTGGCGTAAACAATAAGTTTCTTTCTACAAGATCAATACTTATTTATAGGGAAATCGATCCACATTTGAATGTTAGTTGGTGTTTTCTTTGTATTACGAAGTTACGTTGCGTCCATTTTGGAACCATTTCCTTATGAACCTGATAGGTAATATTTTTATTTAATTAAATCTTATTCTTGTTTTATTGGAGTGATCAATAAGTTTCTTTCTACAAGATCAATAATTATTTATAGGGAAATTGATCCAGACTTGAATTCAAGTTGGTGTTTTCTTTGTATTACGAAATTACGTCTTATTCTTGTTTTATAGGCGTGATCAATAAGTTTCTTTCTACAAGATCAATATTTAGTTATAGGGAAATCGATCCAGATTTGAATGTTAGTTGGTGTTTTTTTTGTATTACGAAGTTACGTTGCGTCCATTTTGGAACCATTCCCTTATGAACCTCATAGGTAATATTTTTATTTAATTAAATCTTATTCTTGTTTTATTAGCGTGATCAATAAGTTTCTTTCTACAAGATCAATAATTATTTATAGGGAAATCGATCCAGACTTGAATTCGAGTTGGTGTTTTCTTTATATTACGAAGTTACGTTGCGTCTATTTTGGAACCATTCCCTTATGAACCTGATAGGTAATATTTTTATTTAATTAAAGCTTATTCTTGTTTTATTGGCGTGATCAATAAGTTTCTTTCAACAAGATCAATACTTATTTATAGGGAAACCGATCCAGATTTGAATGTTAGTTGGTGTTTTCTTTGTATTACGAAGTTACGTGGCGTCCATTTTGGAACCATTCCCTTATGAACCTGATAGGTAATATTTTTATTTAATTAAAGCTTATTCTTGTTTTATTGGCGTGATCAATAAGTTTCTTTCTACAAGATCAATAGTTATTTATAGGCAAATCTATCCAGACTTGAATTCGAGTTGGTGTTTTCTTTGTATTACGAAGTTACGTTGCATCTATTTTGGAACCATTCCCTTATGAACCTGATAGGTAATATTTTTATTTAATTCAAGCTTATTCTTGTTTTATTGGCGTGATCAATAAGTTTCTTTCTACAAGATCAATAATTATTTATAGGGAAATCGATCCAGACTTGAATTCGAGTTGGTGTTTTCTTTGTATTACGAAGTTACGTTGCGTTTATTTTGGAACCATTCCCTTATGAACCTGATAGGTAATATTTTTATTTAATTAAAGCTTATTCTTGTTTTATAGGCGTGATCAATAAGTTTCTTTCTACAAGATCAATACTTAGTTATAGGGAAATCGATCCAGATTTGAATGTTAGTTGGTGTTTTTTTTGTATTACGAAGTTACGTTGCGTCCATTTTGGAACCATTCCCTTATGAACCTCATAGGTAATATTTTTATTTAATTAAATCTTATTCTTGTTTTATTGGCGTGATCAATAAGTTTCTTTCTACAAGATCAATAATTATTTATAGGGAAATCGATCCAGACTTGAATTCGAGTTGGTGTTTTGTTTGTATTACGAAGTTACGTTGCGTCTATTTTGGAACCATTCCCTTATGAACCTGATAGGTAATATTTTTATTTAATTAAAGCTTATTCTTGTTTTATTGGCGTGATCAATAAGTTTCTTTCTACAAGATCAATACTTATTTATAGGGAAATCGATCCAGATTTGAATGTTAGTTGGTGTTTTCTTTGTATTACGAAGTTACGTGGCGTCCATTTTGGAACCATTCCCTTATGAACCTGATAGGTAATATTTTTATTTAATTAAATCTTATTCTTGTTTTATTGGCGTGATCAATAAGTTTCTTTCTACAAGATCAATAATTATTTATAGGCAAATCTATCCAGACTTGAATTCGAGTTGGTGTTTTCTTTGTATTACGAAGTTACGTTGCGTGCATTTTGGAACCATTCCCTTATGAACCTGATAGGTAATATTGTTATTTAATTAAATCTTATTCTTGTTTTATTGGCGTGATCAATAAGTTTCTTTCTACAAGATCAATACTTATTTATAGGGAAATCGATCCAGATTTGAATGTTAGTTGGTGTTTTCTTTGTATTACGAAGTTACGTTGCGTCCATTTTGGAACCATTCCCTTATGAACCTGATAGGTAATATTTTTATTTAATTAAAGCTTATTCTGGTTTTATTGGCGTGATCAATAAGTTTCTTTCTACAAGATCAATACTTATTTATAGGGAAATCGATCCAGATTTGAATGTTAGTTGGTGTCTTCTTTGTATTACGAAGTTGCGTTGCGTCTATTTTGGAACCATTCCCTTATGAACCTGATAGGTAATATTTTTATTTAATTAAATCTTATTCTTGTTTTATTGGCGTGATCAATAAGTTTCTTTCTACAAGATCAATACTTATTTATAGGGAAATCGATCCAGATTTGAATGTTAGTTGGTGTTTTCTTTGTATTACGAAGTTACGTGGCGTCCATTTTGGAACCATTCCCTTATGAACCTGATAGGTAATATTTTTATTTAATTAAATCTTATTCTTGTTTTATTGGCGTGATCAATAAGTTTCTTTCTATAAGATCAATAATTATTTATAGGGAAATCTATCCAGACTTGAATTCGAGTTGGTGTTTTCTTTGTATTACGAAGTTACGTTGTGTCTATTTTGGAACCATTCCCTTATGAACCTGATAGGTAATATTTTTATTTAATTAAATCTTATTCTTGTTTTATTGGCGTGATCAATAAGTTTCTTTCCACAAGATCAATACTTATTTATAATGAAATCGATCCAGATTTGAGTGTTAATTGGTGTTTGCTTTGTATTACGAAGTTAAGTTGCGTCCATTTTGGAACCATTCCCTTATGAACCTGATAGGTAATATTTTTATTTAATTAAAGCTTATTCTGGTTTTATTGGCGTGATCAATAAGTTTCTTTCTATAAGATCAATAATTATTTATAGGGAAATCTATCCAGACTTGAATTCGAGTTGGTGTTTTCTTTGTATTACGAAGTTACGTTGCATCTATTTTGGAACCATTCCCTTATGAACCTGATAGGTAATATTTTTATTTAATTAAAGCTTATTCTGGTTTTATTGGCGTGATCAATAAGTTTCTTTCTACAAGATCAATACTTATTTATAGGGAAATCGATCCAGATTTGAATGTTAGTTGGTGTTTTCTTTGTATTACGAAGTTACGTTGCGTCCATTTTGGAACCATTCCCTTATGAACCTGATAGGTAATATTTTTATTTAATTAAATCTTATTCTTGTTTTATTGGCGTGATCAATAAGTTTCTTTCTACAAGATCAATACTGATTTATAGGGAAATCGATCCAGATTTGAATGTTAGTTGGTGTTTTCTTTGTATTACGAAGTTACGTTGCGTCCATTTTGGAACCATTCCCTTATGAACCTGATAGGTAATATTTTTATTTAATTAAATCTTATTCTTGTTTTATTGGCGTGATCAATAAGTTTCTTTCTACAAGATCAATACTTATTTATAATGAAATCGATCCAGATTTGAGTGTTAATTGGTGTTTGCTTTGTATTACGAAGTTAAGTTGCGTCCATTTTGGAACCATTCCCTTATGAACCTGATAGGTAATATTGTTATTTAATTAAATCTTATTCTTGTTTTATTGGCGTGATCAATAAGTTTCTTTCTACAAGATCAATACTTATTTATAATGAAATCGATCCAGATTTGAGTGTTAATTGGTGTTTGCTTTGTATTACGAAGTTAAGTTGCGTCCATTTTGGAACCATTCCCTTATGAACCTGATAGGTAATATTTTTATTTAATTAAATCTTATTCTTGTTTTATTGGCGTGATCAATAAGTTTCTTTCTACAAGATCAATACTTATTTATAATGAAATCGATCCAGATTTGAGTGTTAATTGGTGTTTGCTTTGTATTACGAAGTTAAGTTGCGTCCATTTTGGAACCATTCCCTTATGAACCTGATAGGTAATATTGTTATTTAATTAAATCTTATTCTTGTTTTATTGGCGTGATCAATAAGTTTCTTTCTACAAGATCAATACTTATTTATAGGGAAATCGATCCAGATTTGAATGTTAGTTGGTGTTTTCTTTGTATTACGAAGTTACGTTGCGTCCATTTTGGAACCATTCCCTTATGAACCTGATAGGTAATATTTTTATTTAATTAAATCTTATTCTTGTTTTATTGGCGTGATCAATAAGTTTCTTTCTACAAGATCAATACTTATTTATAATGAAATCGATCCAGATTTGAGTGTTAATTGGTGTTTGCTTTGTATTACGAAGTTAAGTTGCGTCCATTTTGGAACCATTCCCTTATGAACCTGATAGGTAATATTGTTATTTAATTAAATCTTATTCTTGTTTTATTGGCGTGATCAATAAGTTTCTTTCTACAAGATCAATAAATATTTATAGGGAAATCGATCCAGACTTGAATTCGAGTTGGTGTTTTCTTTGTATTACGAAGTTACGTTGCATCTATTTTGGAACCATTCCCTTATGAACCTGATAGGTAATATTTTTATTTAATTAAAGCTTATTCTGGTTTTATTGGCGTGATCAATAAGTTTCTTTCTACAAGATCAATACTTATTTATAGGGAAATCGATCCAGATTTGAATGTTAGTTGGTGTTTTCTTTGTATTACGAAGTTACGTTGCGTCCATTTTGGAACCATTCCCTTATGAACCTGATAGGTAATATTTTTATTTAATTAAATCTTATTCTTGTTTTATTGGCGTGATCAATAAGTTTCTTTCTACAAGATCAATACTTATTTATAGGGAAATCGATCCAGATTTGAATGTTAGTTGGTGTTTTCTTTGTATTACGAAGTTACGTGGCGTCCATTTTGGAACCATTCCCTTATGAACCTGATAGGTAATATTTTTATTTAATTAAATCTTATTCTTGTTTTATTGGCGTGATCAATAAGTTTCTTTCTACAAGATCAATACTTATTTATAGGGAAATCGATTCAGATTTGAATGTTAGTTGGTGTTTTCTTTGTATTACGAAGTTGCGTTGCGTCTATTTTGGAACCATTCCCTTATGAACCTGATAGGTAATATTTTTATTTAATTAAATCTTATTCTTGTTTTATTGGCGTGATCAATAAGTTTCTTTCTATAAGATCAATAATTATTTATAGGGAAATCTAACCAGACTTGAATTCGAGTTGGTGTTTTCTTTGTATTACGAAGTTACGTTGCGTCTATTTTGGAACCATTCCCTTATGAACCTGATAGGTAATATTTTTATTTAATTAAATCTTATTCTTGTTTTATTGGCGTGATCAATAAGTTTCTTTCCACAAGATCAATACTTATTTATAGGGAAATCGATCCAGATTTGAATGTTAATTGGTGTTTTCTTTATATTACGAAGTTACGTTGCGTCCATTTTGGAACCATTCCCTTATGAACCTGATAGGTAATATTGTTATTTAATTAAATCTTATTCTTGTTTTATTGGCGTGATCAATAAGTTTCTTTCTACAAGATCAATAAATATTTATAGGGAAATCGATCCAGACTTGAATTCGAGTTGGTGTTTTCTTTGTATTACGAAGTTACGTTGTGTCTATTTTGGAACCATTCCCTTATGAACCTGATAGGTAATATTTTTATTTAATTAAATCTTATTCTTGTTTTATTGGCGTGATCAATAAGTTTCTTTCCACAAGATCAATACTTATTTATAATGAAATCGATCCAGATTTGAATGTTAATTGGTGTTTGCTTTGTATTACGAAGTTAAGTTGCGTCCATTTTGGAACCATTCCCTTATGAACCTGATAGGTAATATTGTTATTTAATTAAATCTTATTCTTGTTTTATTGGCGTGATCAATAAGTTTCTTTCTACAAGATCAATAAATATTTATAGGGAAATCGATCCAGACTTGAATTCGAGTTGGTGTTTTCTTTGTATTACGAAGTTACGTTGCATCTATTTTGGAACCATTCCCTTATGAACCTGATAGGTAATATTTTTATTTAATTAAAGCTTATTCTGGTTTTATTGGCGTGATCAATAAGTTTCTTTCTACAAGATCAATACTTATTTATAGGGAAATCGATCCAGATTTGAATGTTAGTTGGTGTTTTCTTTGTATTACGAAGTTACGTGGCGTCCATTTTGGAACCATTCCCTTATGAACCTGATAGGTAATATTTTTATTTAATTAAATCTTATTCTTGTTTTATTGGCGTGATCAATAAGTTTCTTTCTACAAGATCAATACTTATTTATAGGGAAATCGATCCAGATTTGAATGTTAGTTTGTGTTTTCTTTGTATTACGAAGTTACGTGGCGTCCATTTTGGAACCATTCCCTTATGAACCTGATAGGTAATATTTTTATTTAATTAAAGCTTATTCTTGTTTTATTGGCGTGATCAATAAGTTTCTTTCTACAAGATCAATAATTATTTATAGGCAAATCTATCCAGACTTGAATTCGAGTTGGTGTTTTCTTTGTATTACGAAGTTACGTTGCATCTATTTTGGAACCATTCCCTTATGAACCTGATAGGTAATATTTTTATTTAATTCAAGCTTATTCTTGTTTTATTGGCGTGATCAATAAGTTTCTTTCTACAAGATCAATAATTATTTATAGGGAAATCGATCCAGACTTGAATTCGAGTTGGTGTTTTCTTTGTATTACGAAGTTACGTTGCGTCTATTTTGGAACCATTCCCTTATGAACCTGATAGGTAATATTTTTATTTAATTAAAGCTTATTCTTGTTTTATAGGCGTGATCAATAAGTTTCTTTCTACAAGATCAATACTTAGTTATAGGGAAATCGATCCAGATTTGAATGTTAGTTGGTGTTTTTTTTGTATTACGAAGTTACGTTGCGTCCATTTTGGAACCATTCCCTTATGAACCTCATAGGTAATATTTTTATTTAATTAAATCTTATTCTTGTTTTATTGGCGTGATCAATAAGTTTCTTTCTACAAGATCAATAATTATTTATAGGGAAATCGATCCAGACTTGAATTCGAGTTGGTGTTTTCTTTGTATTACGAAGTTACGTTGTGTCTATTTTGGAACCATTCCCTTATGAACCTGATAGGTAATATTTTTATTTAATTAAAGCTTATTCTTGTTTTATTGGCGTGATCAATAAGTTTCTTTCTACAAGATCAATAATTATTTATAGGCAAATCTATCCAGACTTGAATTCGAGTTGGTGTTTTCTTTGTATTACGTAGTTACGTTGCATCTATTTTGGAACCATTCCCTTATGAACCTGATAGGTAATATTTTTATTTAATTCAAGCTTATTCTTGTTTTATTGGCGTGATCAATAAGTTTCTTTCTACAAGATCAATAATTATTTATAGGGAAATCGATCCAGACTTGAATTCGAGTTGGTGTTTTCTTTGTATTACGAAGTTACGTTGCGTCTATTTTGGAACCATTCCCTTATGTACCTGATAGGTAATATTTTTATTTAATTAAAGCTTATTCTTGTTTTATAGGCGTGATCAATAAGTTTCTTTCTACAAGATCAATACTTAGTTATAGGGAAATCGATCCAGATTTGAATGTTAGTTGGTGTTTTTTTTGTATTACGAAGTTACGTTGCGTCCATTTTGGAACCATTCCCTTATGAACCTGATAGGTAATATTTTTATTTAATTCAAGCTTATTCTTGTTTTATTGGCGTGATCAATAAGTTTCTTTCTACAAGATCAATAATTATTTATAGGGAAATCGATCCAGACTTGAATTCGAGTTGGTGTTTTCTTTGTATTACGAAGTTACGTTGCGTCTATTTTGGAACCATTCCCTTATGTACCTGATAGGTAATATTTTTATTTAATTAAAGCTTATTCTTGTTTTATAGGCGTGATCAATAAGTTTCTTTCTACAAGATCAATACTTAGTTATAGGGAAATCGATCCAGATTTGAATGTTAGTTGGTGTTTTTTTTGTATTACGAAGTTACGTTGCGTCCATTTTGGAACCATTCCCTTATGAACCTCATAGGTAATATTTTTATTTAATTAAATCTTATTCTTGTTTTATTGGCGTGATCAATAAGTTTCTTTCTACAAGATCAATAATTATTTATAGGCAAATCTATCCAGACTTGAATTCGAGTTGGTGTTTTCTTTGTATTACGAATCAAAAAAATCGATGACACTTGGGCCCGATCAGACAAAGAAAAAGCTGACACATTTGCCGACCACCTCGCCACTGTCTTTTCAACACCACAACCGTTAGGGCCTGTTGATGACACCGAGATAATCTCATTTCTTGATGTGCCTTGCCAAATGTCCTTACCACTCAGACCTTTCACACCAGCCGAAGTCCATCAACAACTAACCTTAGCTAACCCTCGTAAAGCACCTGGCTATGACCTTATCGTAGGAGAAGTTCTGCATCATCTTCCCCGAAAAGCCCTAGTGTTACTCACCACTATATATAACAGCATACTACGCCTTTGCTACTTCCCTTCCCAATGGAAACATGCCCTAATCATAACGATTCCTAAGCCCGGCAAACCTCCCACGCAACCTGCTTCCTACCGCCCTATCAGTCTATTACCCCTCATGTCCAAACTCTTTGAAAAATTGCTCCTTACACGCATTCACGAAACTGTAGATCTGAACTACATACTCCCAAACTATCAGTTCGGCTTCCGGCAGCACCACTCAACCATTCACCAAGGGCATCGAATAGTAAACAGTATTATGGAGACTCTCGAGACTAAGCAGGTGTGTACAACGGTATGCCTAGATATAAAGCAAGCTTTTGATAAAGTCTGGCATACAGGTCTGCTATACAAGATTAAACTTCATTTCCCAGGCCAGTTATATCTCATACTCAAATCATACCTCACTGAGAGAACTTTCCAAGTCAAAGTGAACAACACACTCTCTGCTTACCAAGAAATTACCTCCGGAGTGCCGCAAGGCAGCGTCTTGGGACCGCTGCTTTATCTTTTATACACTTCAGACACACCTACAACAGACAATACTCTACTAGCCATGTTTGCTGATGACACAGCTATACTCTCAATCAACGAAAACCCAATAACTGCAACAGCCCATCTACAAGATCACCTAGATACCCTTCAAAATTGGTTTACCAAATGGCGGATTACAGTAAATAGCGACAAATCAGCACAAATCACCTTCTCTAACAGACATATCGTAAGCCCACAAACCCGCATCAACAATGCTCCCATTCCTCAGACGACGGAAATCAAATACCTTGGATTATACCTGGACCATAAGCTAACATGGAGTACACACATCAAAGCTAAACGAAAACAAATAGACCTAAAAATCAAGCAGATGAATTGGCTCTTGGGTAGACGCTCCCAACTCTCTCTTACGAACAAGCTCCTACTATATAAATGTGTAATCAAGCCCATCTGGACCTATGGGATCCAACTATGGGGCTGCGCCAAACCCTCACACACCAAGATTCTGCAGCGCTGTCAGTCCAAAATTCTTCGAGCCATATCCAACGCCCCATGGTACGTCACTAATGAAACTCTACATACAGACCTCAATATTCCGTATGTAGCCACAGAGATCCAGAGATTCGCCCGAAAATACACAGACCACCTGGCAGGGCACGACAACCAGTTAATCGGCCAACTCTCAAACCAGCCGACCATCACAAGACGCCTAAAACGGCAGTGGCCTCAAGCCCTACCTGTGTAACCACCCAGACCTACTTAGTGTTCAGCATACAGGGAGAAGACGATGGCCGGATCCCGAAATATCATGCCAAATTATATACCATTTACTTATTACTCGCAAGTGAGTAGATTAAATAAGCACTTAAATATATATAAAAAAAAAAATTAAATCTTATTCTTGTTTTATTGGCGTGATCAATAAGTTTCTTTCCACAAGATCAATACTTATTTATAGGGAAATCGATCCAGATTTGAATGTTAATTGGTGTTTTCTTTGTATTACGAAGTTACGTTGCGTGCATTTTGGAACCATTCCCTTATGAACCTGATAGGTAATATTGTTATTTAATTAAATCTTATTCTTGTTTTATTGGCGTGCTCAATAAGTTTCTTTCTACAAGATCAATAAATATTTATAGGGAAATCGATCCAGACTTGAATTCGAGTTGGTGTTTTCTTTGTATTACGAAGTTACGTTGCATCTATTTTGGAACCATTCCCTTATGAACCTGATAGGTAATATTTTTATTTAATTAAAGCTTATTCTGGTTTTATTGGCGTGATCAATAAGTTTCTTTCTACAAGATCAATACTTATTTATAGGGAAATCGATCCAGATTTGAATGTTAGTTGGTGTTTTCTTTGTATTACGAAGTTACGTTGCGTCCATTTTGGAACCATTCCCTTATGAACCTGATAGGTAATATTTTTATTTAATTAAATCTTATTCTTGTTTTATTGGCGTGATCAATAAGTTTCTTTCTACAAGATCAATAATTATTTATAGGGAAATCGATCCAGACTTGAATTCGAGTTGGTGTTTTCTTTGTATTACGAAGTTACGTTGCATCTATTAAGGAACCATTCCCTTATGAACCTGATAGGTAATATTTTTATTTAATTAAAGCTTATTCTTGTTTTATTGGCGTGATCAATAAGTTTCTTTCTACAAGATCAATACTTAGTTATAGGGAAATCGATCCAGATTTGAATGTTAGTTGGTGTTTTTTTGTATTACGAAGTTACGTTGCGTCCATTTTGGAACCATTCCCTTGTGAACCTGATAGGTAATATTTTTATTTAATTAAATCTTATTCTTGTTTTATTGGCGTGATCAATAAGTTTCTTTTTACAAGATCAATAATTATTTATAGGGAAATCGATCCAGATTTGAATTCAAGTTGGTGTCTTCTTTGTATTACGAAGTTACGTTGTGTCCATTTTGGAACCATTCGCTTATGAAACTGATAGGTAATATTTTTATTTAATTAAATCTTTTTCTTGTTTTATTGGCGTGATCAATAAGTTTCTTTCTACAAGATCAATACTTAGTTATAGGGAAATCGATCCAGATTTGAATGTTAGTTGGTGTTTTCTTTGTATTACGAAGTTACGTGGCGTTCATTTTGGAACCATTCCCTTATGAACCTGATAGGTAATATTGTTATTTAATTAAATCTTATTCTTGTTTTATTGGCGTGATCAATAAGTTTCTTTCTACAAGATCAATAATTATTTATAGGGAAATCGATCCAGACTTGAATTCGAGTTGGTGTTTTCTTTGTATTACGAAGTTACGTTGCATCTATTTTGGAACCATTCCCTTATGAACCTGATAGGTAATATTTTTATTTAATTAAAGCTTATTATGGTTTTATTGGCGTGATCAATAAGTTTCTTTCTACAAGATCAATACTTATTTATAGGGAAATCGATCCAGATTTGAATGTTAGTTGGTGTTTTCTTTGTATTACGAAGTTACGTGGCGTCCATTTTGGAACCATTCCCTTATGAACCTGATAGGTAATATTGTTATTTAATTAAATCTTATTCTTGTTTTATTGGCGTGATCAATAAGTTTCTTTCTACAAGATCAATAATTATTTATAGGGAAATCGATCCAGACTTGAATTCGAGTTGGTGTTTTCTTTGTATTACGAAGTTACGTTGCATCTATTTTGGAACCATTCCCTTATGAACCTGATAGGTAATATTTTTATTTAATTAAAGCTTATTATGGTTTGATTGGCGTGATCAATAAGTTTCTTTCTACAAGATCAATACTTAGTTATAGGGAAATCGATCCAGATTTGAATTCAAGTTGGTGTCTTCTTTGTATTACGAAGTTACGTTGTGTCCATTTTGGAACCATTCGCTTATGAACCTGATAGGTAATATTTTTATTTAATTAAAGCTTATTCTTGTTTTATTGGCGTGATCAATAAGTTTCTTTCTACAAGATCAATAATTATTTATAGGGAAATAGATCCAGATTTGAATTCGAGTTGGTGTTTTCTTTGTATTACGAAGTTACGTTGCATCTATTTTGGAACCATTCCCTTATGAACCTGATGGGTAATATTTTTATTTAATTAAAGCTTATTATGGTTTTATTGGCGTGATCAATAAGTTTCTCTCTACAAGATCAATACTTAGTTATAGGGAAATCGATCCAGATTTGAATTCAAGTTGGTGTCTTCTTTGTATTACGAAGTTACGTTGCGTCTATTTTGGAACCATTCCCTTATGAACCTGATAGGTAATATTTTTATTTAATTAAAGCTTATTCTTGTTTTATTGGCGTGATCAATAAGTTTCTTTCTACAAGATCAATACTTATTTATAGGGAAATCGATCCAGATTTGAATGTTAGTTGGTGTTTTCTTTGTATTACGAAGTTACGTGGCGTCCATTTTGGAACCATTCCCTTATGAACCTGATAGGTAATATTGTTATTTAATTAAATCTTATTCTTGTTTTATTGACGTGATCAATAAGTTTCGTTCTACAAGATCAATAATTATTTAATGATAAAAAATGGCCATTAATTTAATCCGGCAACCTCTATAATATAAAAGTTTAGATATTTCTCGACTTATATTAACAATCAGAATGAGTCCAACGGGTTTTTTTCTACGGAAAGCCTCTGGGCGTCCGGTCTGACGGAAAATCAAAAATTTGTAAAATTGTCGTTTCTCGACCGTCGATTTAGACCAAACCACTGGACCGATTTTAAAGTGTTGGATACTCATCCGACGCAGAATTTAATGTTATTTAATTCTTCTAATAGTAAAGTTTTCGTTGGAAAGCACCGCTTTGGAGTTATAAGCGGAAAACTAAAAAAGGTTCAAAGATTTCGTGGTTCTTTTGATGCCCTCAGGTAAGCTCGAGTCGAGGGACCGTGCAAACCTAGGATACTTATATTTGACCTCAAACGAAGCGATCGAAAGGATCTCCCGCTTTCCAACATTTATTTCCACCAACGGATTCTATTTTACTGGCCTATGTCATTTTTTGAAATGTTTTAAGTTCATAAGTTTGTGTCACTAAAACAACCAAATACAGTAGATGTTTATTTGTTAATCAGTGGCGTATAAAAGAAAATATAAATTCTTAATTTATCGGCTAATGCTTTTTATAGTATGATTACGTTTTTTAAATATTAAATGACGTTTGAGATAAAATATGTTTTTCTAAATATTTGAACCGTGAGGTTTTACAAATTTAGGAACATCAGTGTAGTCATGTACGGATATGATAAAAAAATTTATAATCGTAAATTTCAGTTTGACAAATAGCAACAAAATACAATATTTCTGTCGCATAACTGATCAATAGGTAAACAATTAAAGAGAGAAAATTATACATTGCCCCGACTCTTAGAACAACGGTTTCATTTAGGAACTGTAACTGAGAGTAACTTGAGAAAATGA
Organism: Agrypnus murinus; assembly: GCA_929113105.1. Lineage (NCBI taxonomy): Eukaryota > Metazoa > Arthropoda > Insecta > Coleoptera > Elateridae > Agrypnus > Agrypnus murinus. The sequence goes on from OV816026.1 coordinate 96,734,276, forward strand.
TAACAGTGAGACCTCCCTTTAGGTCAAATTTAACCGCCGTCTACGCCCTGCCACCCACAAATTTCCTGGAGGATTCTGAAGTCTTATAGACATCTATGGAGGATTTTTGGCAATAGACAAGGTTGTCAATGATCTGGCAGCGGTTTGTAGCAAGAAACTGCACGGAAAGTTGGAATTACAATTTTGACCGAAACAGCGCATTTCAACGAAGTGTGTTAAGACAACAGGAGTGCTTTTTATTATTATCTTAACAGATTTTTATTAGTTTATACAAGATGGAAGAACAATTAATCCAGTATGTGTCAGATCATAAAGGATTTTACGATAAGCGATTATCACTATAATTAAAGTCTAAACTGAAGAAAAATATTTAGAAAGATATTGCTAACAAAAACATGGAAATTAAGCAGTTGCATACATTTTTCTTTTGTCATGCGAAAATATTAAAAGAGTTTCTAAATCATCTTTGAGCAACTGCTTAAAAAGTGCATGCAGTGTACCTTGTGAAAGGTATGTCGTGCTTTCTAATGCGCATTCTTATCTTTGTAGTTTTTTGCTTCACTGTAAGCGCTACTAGAATGACCACCTACAAATCTTCATCAGCACCACCTGCACATTTTTCATAACTGTTATATTCTTTAAATTCATTGAAACCCATGCACACCTATGAACGTCTGGGCTGCAAAACAGCCGCCGCACTGTGGGGCGAGCCTTAAAAAAACCGCGCAAAAAGGTAAAAATCCAACTTGTGTAAAGAATCAAAAACGTATTGGCGTTTGATTATAAAATGTTCAGGGCATCTAGAACCGGTTGCAAAATTTAAAAGTCTTTGTTATTGATGAAAGTTTTGAAGGTTAAAATTGTCACTACTTTGAACTAACAATTTCTCGACATTTCCAGGCTTAGATTTAAAATTAAATTACTTTTATTGTATGGAACTTATTGAAACCAAAATTAAAAATGAAAAAGTGACATACTATTTGTAGCTACACAACTTAAAAAACATAAAAATGTGTTGCAGTTTTTATTTTAAAAAATCTTAAATTGTAAGCTTTTATTTTGCTAAAATTCAAATTTTGCTCGAATTATAAAAAAACGCCCGCATATGCCCGCTTTAAAATTTATGTCGAAGAAAGAACCAAAGCTTCCTGGTTATTTTCATACAAAAACCAAATCCAACTCGATCCAACTTAAAAAGTTAAAAGCCGTTATTGTAGGCACTGCAAGAAATATTTACCGGTATTGTTCGTATTATTCCATGCATAGTTGTTGAAGATTCAACATTGTGTTTTTGCACCTTATATCTTAACTGTTAGAAACAACTAAATACCACCCCTTAAGAAGTTAGCTTTTTTAAGTTTTACCATGATCTCTATCTACGTAGAATGGGGTTTTCTAATAACTACAATAAAAATTTAACAAAGCTGAAAGCATCGTAACAAACAGCATGATTGAAACCTTTTAGTAATATGGAGACTATTTATGAATGAAATATTGGCAATTATTGTAAAAAGTTACAAGTACTGTTATTTCGTAAGGGATAGTAATTCCTTTATACATACCGACTTAAAAATATTTTCTAAGTTCTTTCTTAAATATTCAAATCTCTTAATGTAGTATAAAATTCATAGCGAAGTGATTGAAAATTGTATTACGTACCTTGAAAAACTCATGCCGCCCTTATTAATTTTAGAACTTTTCATATACTTCCAAAAAGATTACAATAGAGATATTATAGAATACTTTTGCTGGAATAACATAAATCCTCTCACATTTTCTAATAAGCTGCAGGTATAATCAAGAAAATCGATAAACTTAACTTAACTAATATGAAGCATAACGCCATAAACTATTAATTGCACTTAATGAATAATGCTCTAACATTATTATATCAATTCCTATAACTTAAAAAGTACATATGAACAACAAAAATCGGTAAAGATTATTTATTTTACTTCATTATAGGGCTTGCGCGCTCTTCCCTATCTTTCGCCCCACAGTGCGCCGTCCAACTGCACGCGGGTATGAATGCTGGAAAGTGAAAATCGCTCTGAAGCCGCTAGCGCCGATCTAAATCAACCTTTAGACCGACAACAGTATAAAACTCTTGCTGCCTTCTCTACATTTTTAAATAAACGCACATTAATAATATAATGATGTGGCACATACGACCTGACTATAATCAAAAAGTGCTTATTTTATTTGGAAACCTGTCTATTACAAAAAGTTAAAGCAATGAAATTGTCCTTTCTTTCTATGCTATTTACATAAACGTGTATTTGTTTCAGTTTCTTCTTTACAAAAGATTAGAAAACTTTCATTTATTACTTGAAAGTATCTCGCAGTGAGAACTTTAATTATACCATTAACTTGGGTGAAGTTAGGTTCTTCCTACAAATTATATACCAAATGTGTCGCTAATGGCGTCAAGCGGAGAGCAAATAGTCGAATAAATTGAATGATTTGAATCAGTCCTTGTGGATTAGCTATTGTCTGGGGTTATCACTCGACATTAAACCTTCCCGCACACAGATTACACTTCATCCCTAGGGCGCGCTTTTCTTTGTGTTGAAAGACGAAAATCCATGTGAAGTGGGATGGGATGTGTATAACGATTGCATTTTACTTTTTTGGAACTATTGTGGGTCACTTTTCTTTGTTGTGAAAATTTTAAAAACCGATTTTTCACTTTAAAGAACAATGCAATACTTAAATTTTTGTTGGATCAAGTGGGTGGACTTCAATTTCAATAGTTTAAAAGTTATTTTAAGAGTATTTTAAAGAATGCACATCATAGATTCTCGTTTTCACTTTTATCGTACGGTTAAGACGCAGGGGAGAAAGTTTAATAAATAGATTTAATTTAAACATGAAGACAAGGGAGATGTGTAACCAGGCGGATATGTAATGCAGGTTCAGTCCCTAGGCGCAGCTGTCTTCATTGGATTTATATTGCAGATTTAATTGTTGTGTAAGAACTAATTGTACTTATACTAAAAAGAAAACCTGTCTTTGCTCTAATTTAAAATCGAAAAATTGCTCACAGAGGATGTATGTCTCGATCCCATACATATTACGCACATTCTGCTATTTTATAGAACATCCTTAATAACAAAACATTAATTTACAAACTACTTCTACACAGGTAGAATGCAACTATTTGGCATAGGCACTTCTATTTATGAATAGTTATATGTTTAATTTGTACCAAACACTCATGTTTTTGGCACGATTAAGAAAGTTGCCGGACAACGCGGTAACGGAGTCTGGCAATCTTATGAGTTTTTCTGTACGAATTAAACACACTGTTTGTTCTCCACCTGTTTTAACTAGCAAACTCCGTGAGAGGACTGACTGTAAAGAACAAAAGAACATGGCGAAAGAAGGAAGGAAAGAAAAAACACATAAACTATTTTCTGAAGTTGGTTAACAAATTCTTGTTTCCAGAGAACAAAGGAATAATTAGAATTAATATAATTTAAAAATACAAATGCAATTTTCACTCCCATTTAATTGGCAATTCGAAAAGCTTTTAGCAGGCAATGCAACATACGCGTTTTCGGGAAATAAAGAAGTTAGGGTTTTTGTTTTTGTGACATCATTGCAAGCAGCAACTATCTTAATACATTCGCTGCCACCTATTTCTTTTATGCGTTTGCTCGGTGCCGAACCAACTTTCTTTTTTAAATTCATTTTTATTCAAAGTTTAAGGACTGTTGGGGATGTTTAAAGAATAATATACAAAAAAAATATATTTTTGAAATTTAGAAAAAAGACCGCGCTAGTCGCGTTGCCGGCATATTGTAATAAATTTAATCCAATATACCGCCAATTGCCTACCGCATTTGATTACAAAATGTATTTTTATACAAAATATACAATAAATTAATAAAAAAATGCTAATAAAAGTGTTAATAAAACTTTGTACGCTTTGCAACTAATCTTAACTGAGCTCACTAAATTATGGAGACCCGCTCCTTCGTCGCTCCCCCGCACACTTTCCAGCTCGCCTGTAAAAATTAATTTACAAAGCTTGTCAGTAAATAACTATTTTAATGCATATAAAATCTAATAAATTTACCATCTGACTTGCTACGTCGTTTTATAGTACACTTAGAATTCATTCTTCAACTAATTAAAATTTAACAGCAGTATTCAAAAACCAAGAGAAAATATAGTGAGTCTTTTTCTATGTGCCTGCCAATTTTGGTTGAAGTAACAGCAAGTCCGCTAGAGAAACTTGCCTATAAAGCTCAATACAACAGTGTCCGCGGCAGCCGCGTTGTGGCATATGACGAAATATGGAATGAACGCGGTAAACGCGTTGCCAGAGGTGAATGTGTTAATAGAAACGTCAAATTTGTTTTTTAAGTCATAAGAAATTAATTTAATATTTTATGCCCGGTTGGGCAAATTTGACTGATTTATCGAGTTTTTAGAAAGCAAATTGTTAAATTAGAGCTCTAGGTCTGTAAAGCTTTTTAGAGCCCGCTAGAAAAATAGCTACCATGATAGACCACTGCACCTACCTACTTGAAGTTTTGCACTTTTCAAATTATTTTTATTTTAAATTAAATATTAATTTAAAATTAGACCGGACATAAACTAACGTATGCATTTTGGGCTTACTTAGTGTTATAGAGTCCTTTACCGCCTTACCGCTATCTGACTCTGCGGGCTCTAAAACACTGAATTAAGCCCTTAATACATAATATACTATAAATATTATTCTTAGAATATAAAACTGTAAGAAGGAGCTTAACTACCCGGCGCAATGAGCTTTAAAAGCGACGGATATGACGTCACACTGTCCGCCATTAAACACCACGTAAGTCTTGCGTTTCAGTGGTTATTCTCAAACTGCGACAAATACGAAGAAGAAATTACATTTCATAGGTAAGTATTCGTTTGTTTAAAATATTAAATATAAAATTTATTTTCTAAGATTAATTTCAAAATAATACTATATTTTAAAATTGAGGTTATGTAGTTTATGCGCGCATTTCGAGACAGTGAAAATCGCTAATGGAAATATCTAATTCAAAACCGGTAACACCTACTCCGCCATATTGAGACCCTATCCCGGTCTATGTGATAGATCATTATGCTCCAATTATCAAAGCAAACGAAAATGATTATTATCGAATCCAACTTCTATTTCGCATTATTATTATAAAATAGTAATTAATGTATTAAGGGAGGTAGGTACGCTTGACCAGTCGAGGCTAATAGTGTGGAGACCTCCGCTACACGTCGTATTTCAAAAATATCTAATCTGTGATGTTTATGTAAGCAGTGCCGTTCATAAGGTGATGCAAAACGTGCTCATGCACCGAGGAGCAATATAGGGTGCGGAAAAATAAGAAAAATTTTCACTAAAAGTTGCTTGAAATATGTAATCCTAATTTTTCTACAGGTATAATTGGCCGGTCGCGACAATCAACAACTATACCTATATATCCCTAAATTCGTTGACTAGATTAAAAATTTACATATTAGTTCACTATACCGTACTGCACTCTAGATCTAAAACACATCGAATAAATGACACTTATTTTAGAATAGCTGAAATGTCCTCAGGTCGAGTTAAAATTAGTGCGCATTTTCTCTAATTTTTGGCTTCGCAGATTCTGGTTTGTTAGTACTATTCAGGAACTTGAAAATATGGTATTGACTTTCATAATATGAAAGGATACTCCTATGACGACCGGACAAATAATTATGTGACAAAAAGCTAAATAATGTTAAAATGTTATTTGCCTAACTAGAAAAGAAAGCGGTTCTTTTCACTCGAGCGTCAGCGAGTGAGTCCGAGAGTTTTGCATGGCATGTCTCAAAAGGATTCTCTTCACGCTATAAGATTTTCTAATCAGCAATTTTAAGCACAAACTTTACTCTACAAAAATGCAATAAATTGACTTACGAAAATCTGCATCTCAGCATGTTACGATCCAGCGTTTGAGGTGACTGGATACTAGAGATGAATTTTTTTCTGCCGACGGCTTTTGGTGAATACCTCTTAGATTTCTAGTAATCAGTGATCGAGTCGTTAAATATAACATTTTTTAAATCTCTAATGTTAGAGAATACACCAAAAAGATATACACTAAAAACAAAGATGTCCATTTTCGAATATATACAAAATTATTCGTAAAATTATGAATAACAATAGATATTGTATAATTCCTATAAAATCTCAAGTATAATAATAATAATTTACTACTATCTATTGCCTGGCGAACCAGGTCCCAGAAGCTATGAAGCTTGTGCGGGAGGGAGGGGCGATTATTACAGTTGGTATAACACAAATCCCACATTTGCTTTACGGATAAGGAAAACTCAGGAAAACCTTAACCAGATCTGCCGGCACCGGAATTTGGTCTCGATCCGCTTGGGTGAGAGACTAGCACGCTACTCACTACACTACCACTAAGGAAGACTATTTAGTAATTTAGTGGTCCATAAACTTACCCTAAGATCTTAAACTTAATTGGATACTCTTAAAATAGGTCATGCTGAAAGTAAAGAACTACATCTTTTTGGATGGTACCGAGGCGCAAAAATAATTTTAATGTTTTATGGCACGGTGCTGTCCAGCAATTTTACCCAAAAGATTTGTGCATCACCTGAAACGAAATAATTAGAATATTTATTTGCAATAATTGAAAATACTCGTCATTGGAATAAACATCAAAGAAACATTGTTATCAAAGAATAAACAGCAACGGTCATAAAATCTGAGGAACACCAACATCTAAAGTGTTTCGTTTGAAATATTTTTTACATCTTATGATCTTACTAAATACATCAAGTGTGTAATAATCCTGCTACTACATACAAAATTGAAATAATAATATTTACATAGAATCGCATTAGAGAAGTCAGTTAGACAACCCATCATACAAGCAACAGTACTTTTAGTATATTTTGCATTATTATTCCATAATAATAAAATTATTACATAAATTGCAAATAATATCAACAGATGTAATAAATTAAAATAGTTTTACTACAGTAAATATGTTTTAAACTAAAAAAAATTGATAAAAAGTTCATTATGAAGTATTCGTAATTGTAAACACATATATAAAAAGCAATAAAACTGCATGCGATCATCTATATCCGGTTTTTAATAAAAATCAAAATAATTATTATGAAATGATATAGAGCTAGAAAATTAATTAGAAATTAAAAACAAAATTTTCAAAACTAATCAATATTCAAAACGTTTTACAGATATCTATACTTGATTTGAGAGTGATTTATACATACAGTAATAGATGGCGCAAGAGAGTAATTTTATACAAGGTCCGTAGATGCAAAGCAAGCTTAGACACATGCTTTAAACAAAATAGGGTTCAATATTAAATTTGAATTGCCTGACAAATCAACTCACAGACTGTACAGAGGTTTAGTTTAACTAAATAATAATAGTAGGCTCTAAACGCTAACTCTTTACTGTGTTTTTAATTTTACAACATGCATTAAGGGGGCTTTCTAGATAATAGTTTAAGATTTCTCTAATTGTTTTATTCTTATTAGAAATAGATAAAAACAGTTTTGTTTCGTTTTACTAAATTATGTATTTTAATACATTTATTACGTTTTTATTATACTGTTTAAATGATTTTTTTAATTAATTAACTGCGTTGCAGACAAATTACCAAGAGTGTTTTACGTAAAGCAACTTTCGTTAGTCTTTATCTCTGTTAGTTCCAAGAGGAAGTAATTGAGATGTGTCTGCTCTTCAAAGTTAGTGGAATAGTTGCTCATAGGTCATACCAAATCCTTTAATATTATTAATAACGGAAACTTATTTTGAAAAATGGGAGACAAAAAATAGCGCCTCTGTGCAAATAAACCTGACATTTCTAAAATATTTGGAAAGTAATTAACAAATCGTCATTGTAATGAAAGATTGAATAGTTTAGATAAATTGTAAAAGTTTATGTATTCTAGCATAACAGTAATAAACCACCGTTTAACAGAAATAGTACCATTTTTTAATTAGAAGCAGGTTTCTCACCGAATAACCATTTGTTAGTTGCATACCCATCTGCGAAGATGGCGCTTCAAAAATATTCCCTATTTTCATATGGTAAAGTATATGGAGTTTTCGGTATTAAAAAAATGTTAAAAGTATTTGCTCATAGATTTATGTCTGGATTTTTACGTGAGTAGACGGGCCAAGAGAAACATTGGACGTGGATACAAGTTGACGTAAATATAAGCAAATACTTTAATATTATTAATAGTACGGAAACTTATTGCGAAAAATGGGAGACAAAATTTAGTAGCGCCCCTTGATAAATTGTAAAAATTTTATATATTTTAGCATAACAGTAATAAACCATCGTTTAACAGAAATAGTACCATTTTTTAATTAGAAGCAGGTTTCTCACCGAATAACCATTTGTTAGTTGCATACCCATCTGCGAAGATGGCGCTTCAAAAATATTCCCTATTTTCTATGGTAAAGTATATGGAGTTTTCGGTATTAAAAAAATGTTAAAAGTATTTGCTCATAGATTGTCTGGATTTTTACGTGAGTAGACGGGCCAAGAGAAACATTGGACGTGGATACAAGTTGACGTAAATATAAGCAAATACTTTAATATTATTATTACGGAAACTTATTGCGAAAAATGGGAGACAAAATTTAGTAGCGCCCCTTGATAAATTGTAAAAATTTTATATATTTTAGCATAACAGTAATAAACCATCGTTTAACATAAATAGTGCTATTTTTTAATTAGATGCAGGATTTTCACTAAAAAACCATTTGTTAGTTGCACACCCATCTGCGAAGATGGCGCCACGAAAATGTCGCCTATTTTCATATGGTAAAGCATATGGAGTTTCCGGTATTAATAATATTAAAGTATTTGATGTAAGTTAGTTCTCGTCGGACATGAATGCATGTTGATATAGGTACGTCGGACGCGCATATACGTTGATACACCTCGAGCGCATTTCTAGTCACTGCTTTTTTTTAAACAGCAAGAAAGGTTAAACTTTGCATCATTTGAAAGGTATTTGCTTCAGAAATACGAAAGAGTACATCATGATGTTGTTGAGGTTTATTCAAAATGAAGAAATAGTGAACAATAAACTAATAATGTTCTAAATAATAAAAAAAATCATTATTTTGACCAAAAACCGGAGGAAAATTTCAAAATAAACTTTCCGTTGTACTTAGTTTTCGTTCGCTTTTTTTATAGTTTATATTACCTCTATTATCGCTTGATGTAACATACACAAATATAGAACAAGTGTTTGAAGAACCACATGAAAATGAATAATAATTATCTATTTTTTAAACAGCAAAATATCTCCTACAGTATGCTATTGCAGATTTTTAAAGAGCGGATTAGGAAATTATGATTTTAGATATACGCAGATTTTAATTTAAACTGCCACCCAGCCAGCACACTGACGTTATAATGACGTGAAGTCAATATTGGTCGACGACGTCATATGACTAATAAATGATGTCCATAAGATGTCATATAATGGGACGTACGTAGACGTCTTCAAAACGACGTCTTTTGGACTTACAATACAATACGTACAAGTTTCATTAAAACGATATTATTTTAGCAAGAGCCAAGGAATACTGGTCATATTAAGCAGGTGGTCACAATATAGAGATGTTTTGACTGTAGTATACAATAAATGTTATTTCCAATATTCAACTATTTATTTGTAATTTCTGTCTTAGTCGTAGTATAGGACGTTTTAATGACGTCTTATATTGACGTCTTTGGGCTAAACATAATGATGACATAATGATGTCAGTTTTACGACAATTTTCCGTCGTTACTGCCGAAAAAACGGCGACATCATGATGTCAGTGTGCTGGCTGGACAGGCGTATCACTGCAAATTAAATTGATCGGTGTTGTAACAGATACATTATTTTGTGTATCTAGATACAGATACAGATACTATCAGAAAAAAGTACCTAGATACAGATACAGATGCTTTTGCTGTGAATTATCTAGATCCAAATACAAAGTCTAACATAATGTATCTAGATACATTCGTAGATACTTGTTTTAAGCTGCGTGAAGTTGGCACCCCCATATAAGAATTTCGAGAAAAAAACTATTGCATAATTTTGCCCAAGTTATGCCCAGTTTTGACCAATAGTTGTTTTATTTTGCCCAGCCCCCCCTTAACTCGTGAATCAAAAGCTGAACTTCTATGGTGCGACACGTCCATAAGCGAATACTGTAGTATTCACCCTGTCGAGAGGGTCTCTGTATTTTCGTTTAGAAAACCACGGTTCAAATCCCATGTAGTCTCTTTAGTTTTTTTTAATAAAATATTTAATATAGTTCATAAACATTTTTTTTAATTTTAATATTTATAAAAAGGAATAATTACGTAAAATTATCCCTTAATTTTTTGTCATTGTTTAAACTACATCCCATACTATGTGTAATATTTATGTTAATTAAAAATAAAACTAATTGATTATACATCACCATATTAGTATTTAATTGTAAATTATTCTGTTTTATAAATATTACAATTATTTAAAAAAGGTTTATTTATGAAATATATTAAATATTTTATTAAAAAAGATTATTCGAACTGCATGGGATTTGAACCGTGGTTCTCTAGTTTGAGAGCTAGCCATTCATCCACAGAGCCGTGCTCTGTTGACGTTGTCTCCTTATTTAATGACTGTCATTTATCATCCTTTTTGTTTGTTTCTTTTTTTATTAATTCATTTATTATTACTTTTTGATGATTTTTTACAATTACTATAGTAACATCCAAATAAGAATAAAGTAGATGGCGCTTTGATCCAAGTTACATTTACACACCTAAAATTAAAACAGCGGGAAATTTTAAATTTAATATTGTTTAGTTTTCAAGATATTTACCGAGAAATTTATAAAATTTATTTCTGTGCTTTTGTACAAGATACCAGTGTATCTTATAAACAATTTATAAATAGAACTAATAAATAATGCACACTATTATGACACTATAATGTCACTATGATTCGAAAAACCTTAAAAGTTATTTTCTATTGGCCGAATATCAACATCTTCGTCTGAATCGTTGGGTTGGAACTTTCCTTCCGATCCTAAATTTATAATATTTTTTCCACAATATTCTCTACTACTTTTGTCTAAATCCCACCTTCGTTTTTCTTCATTAATTATGTGGTATACCTATGCAATCTTTCCATTGTCCTGCAGTAACAGTAGAAATCCCTTGATTAGGAGGATTTGTTCATATATATATTGTATGTATTATTCGCTGCCATGTAATACTAAGTACATGATGTTTAACTTGTGCCCATATCAACTCGATTGGATTTAAATTACAAACATAAGGGGGCAATCCTAACATGGTTCTTCCACCACTTTTTACCATTTCATCAATTTTGACCATTAGGAATTACTTTTCCTCTTGGATTTTTAAAGGATTGTCGTTCAGCCATAATTAAAATTGGGTACATACTAAAATATTATTACGTTTATTTAAACTGCAATTAAGATTATTACATAAATCATCATACCTGCACAGTAATGAGAATAGATCCGGTAAGTTCTAAAAGAACTATTGTTTTAATAAAAGAACTAACAATTATAAAGAACTTGAGAAAAACTCGAACTAAACCATAACCTCGGAAATTGTATTCAAAAATCAGTATTAATATCTTAGACATAGATGCAGCGTTGCCGGATTTTAGGTATGAATTTCCGATTTACCTTTTCATCTAAACCTTTGTACATTAATTATTGGGCATTTTGTCACGTTAATTATGAATGTACGATACATTAATTATAGTTTCTTTTTACACACACAATATGTTATATTTTCGTAGTTGAGCGAACGTAAGCCGTAACGTTTATTGTAGAACTGAAACGGCGCTTTACACATAATTTACGCAAAAATTTACTTTTTTAAGTTCTGTGAACGTGCCTCGTATTTTAGCCAATCAACGTGAAGGTCAAGCTTGCCCTATACCTTCCTTCGCTTTATTCTTAGCTGAATTCAACTATAATTACTGTACATTCACTTATTAATGGGTTAATATTAAATAATCCACTATTAATATTAATTCATTTACGCACGTTGTTTGTGGTATGAAAAATCTCAATGTTTATCTAAATATAGGGTCTACCAATAAGAATGATAGAACTTTGAAAAGTCGTCAGTGCATTAGTTCAATTGTCACAACGCACATAACCTTTAATTTGTGGAAAGTATAACCAAAAAGCAACGTTTAGTAGTAGTACAAAGGTACTACGAAAATTCGCGCTCGGTTCGGAGTTATCATGCTCTTCGTGAACATTTTGGCCAACGTGGACGGCCTTCTGAGCTCGCTATCAGGCGCACAATTGAGAAATTTGAACGCGATTACATTCTCCTGGATTGTAAGCCGCCGACAAGACAACGAAAAGCAAGGAGTGTTGAAAATCGCTGCTGTACGGGAAAGTGTGAACGAGAATGATAATGTGTCCTTTGTGCGCCGTTCTCTGACAACGATGTCTACGTGGCGTATTTTGAGGAAAGATTTGGGCGTACATCCTTATAAGATTGTTCTCACCCAAGAACTCAAGCCTACCGACCATGGTTTGCGGAGAATGTTCACCGATTGGGTGCTATTGCAGTTAAACCAAAATGCCTAGTTTGGTAAGAAAAATCATCTTTTCAAATAAGGCACATTTTTGGCTTAATGGGTTTGTCAATAAGGAAAATTGCCGCCTCTGGTGTGAGAACAATCCCCAGCAGATAATCCAGAATCAATTATACCCGATGAAAGTTACTGTATGGTGTGGTTTGCACGCCGGTGGATCATCGGTCCCTACTTTTTTTAAGACGCTGATGGTCATACGGTAACAGTCAACGCGGAGCGCTACTGCGATATGATAACAAACTTTCTTTGGCCTGCAATTGATTATGGAGACTTGGAACGGATGTGGTTCCAACAGGACGGCGCAACATCGCACACTGCGGGAGCCACGATCAATTTACTGAGAGAGTGTTTTGAGGAGCAAATAATTTCAGGAAATGGTCCTATCAACTGGGCGCCGAGATCATGCGATCTTACGCCGCCAGACTTTATTCTTTGGGGATATGTAAAGTCCCTAGTGTACGCTAACAAACCTGCGATCATAAACGACTTGAAAGCCATTATTACCCGAGCTATTCACAACATGCAGCCCAACTTGTTGGAAAAAGTGATTGAAAAGTGGGTTGGTCGTCTAGACTCCTGCAACCGCAGCCGAGGCGGCCATCTCACTGACGTCTTATTCATAACATAATGTTATGTAATTTACTACAAAATAAAACACAAATCATGGAAAGATGTTCATTTGTTTTCATTTTACAGCATTTTGAAGTTCTATTATTCTTATTGGTAGAACCTTTATATCCCTCTCCAAAAATAATGTGTGGTCAGGGACTAGTTCGACAGGTTTCCCTTTTTCAAATTTATCAAAATCTAGGAAAAAAAGTTGCAATGCCGATGACACTGTACAAATAATAGTTATTTATTTAACAAGAACGAAAAGTGAATCTTTAAAGTATGAATAAGTTGTTTTCTTAATTACTTGTGAATACTTTAAAGACACTTTTCGTTCGAAGTAAATACAAAACTTTATTTCATACTGGACTGTTACCGTATTGAATTAGTACGAATCAAAAATTTGAGATTTCTAAGTAATCTGTAATAATTAAAGTGCGCGTTGAGTAATTTCTATATAATAAATTAAATTCGTTACCATAGAAACAATTGACGTAAAATTTTAACGTACTAGGACTTTAATATTTTACTTTAAAGTACTAGGACTTTAATATTTTACTTTAAAGTCCTAGTACTTTAAAGATGCATTTTTCGTACTATAAATGATCCGAAAAACGTCAAATTATAAACGGGTAAGTAGGTATTGGGATACTTGGGCGTTGCCCCTCCAGTTTTTTTTTGGCCACGCCTGCTGCTCTCTGATTGGTTACCCCCTCTCCTCTAGCTCCTCCCCTTGCTTCTGATTGGTCGACGCCATCTTGGATGACACGCCTACTATTCTGTGATTGGCTGAAGGCGGCCATTTTGAAAACCCCTACTATTTTCTGATTGGATGACGGCCATTTTGGAACTTCGGGCGCCATTTTACCACGCCCTATGAATCCATGACTGGAAACTGTATTACCGGCAACATGCATGCTTCTAAGAGATGGCGCTATGAAGGAATACCGACAAACTATGTACTTTTACTACTAGGTGGCGCGTCATGAAGAAATCTGTATTATCGATCATCATTTTATATTAATAAATTTCACCGTTTTCTCAAATAATTATCGTTGTCGTCGTCGTCATTAATAAGATAATAATTACACATAGTAATAATTAATTCAGCATTAAAAACTTGAAATTCAGGAGGGCGCGTCATGAAGAAATCTGTATTATCCTACGTATTGATGCTATTAGAGGTCGCATTAAAGAGCCTTTTCTCTCACTCTCTTGCTCTTTCCTATTAGAGGACGCATTAAAGAACCCTCTCTCTCTCTCTCCTATTAGAGGACGCATTAAAGAGCCCTCTCTCTCTCTCTCTCCTATTAGAGGACGCATTAAAGAGCCCTCTCTCTCTCTCTCTCTCTCTCTCCTATTAGAGGACGCATTAAAGAGCCCTCTCTCCTATTATAGTAATAATTATTTAAGATAACTGATCCAGCATTAAAAATTTGAAATTAAGCTTTAAACGCAAATCGCGGACTTGCTCGATATAAACGTACCGCCAGTTTTCTATCTATCTCTACCATTATATAAATTTCTAATATAATATTTACATCGAGAGATTGATCATATAGTTGATATATTAATTAGCTACATTTTTCTCTTCTCTCACAACCGCGATCAATGAAACATTTTCAGTGCGTATTTCTTGGTATCCCTTACATCCCTAATATAATTTTACATACAGTGGTATTTTAAAATTTGCCATTTTGAAGTCGACATCTTAGATTTCCCACTCTTCTTGAATTTTTTAGCTCTGAGGGATTGGATCGACCATCTTTTATCCCTTTCACTAGACGGAAGCTCTCTCTCTCCTTCTCGCTGTCCTGCGTACCTTGCTATCTCTCTCAACGAAGAAGTCTGTATTATCGCCTAACAATTTACGGATATTTGCTAATAGATTTAGCGTTAGTATGAATGCCTCGTAGACACGCCCATTCGTGATCTGATTGATCGATAGCTTTTATCCATACTCAGATGGTCGATCTGTCATCTTGAAACACGCTCTGAATGGTTCGGCCATCTTTCTCCCTACCATAGGCGATCATTTTGGAATACGTTCTGGTTGATTCGGCCATCTTCTTTATCCCTACCCCTAGCGTTTAATGTCTTGCGTACCTAGCTAGCTATCTCTCGCTACCTACAAGTTCTACTGTCTTTCTCTCACGCACGCACACACACACACACACCCTGTACTCTTTCTACCTTTTCTAGAAGAAGAAGAAGAAATAATAATGCCATATAGGAATTATGTTTCTACTTTTCGTGTACCCTCTCTCGCGGATAACGATCTACCCTTTTATATAGTCACCCTTCTCCCTTTGCTAGTAAAATGAGACATCACCAGCCCTAGAATTTTATATTTCGCGGATGACTACAAGACCGCTGTATTCTAATGAAACTTTCTACCCCAAAGAGATCATGAAATTTAAAATAAAACCGACAATCCTTGATACCACAGCGAGGTTTGCAAGCTCGTCTAACCGTCGTATCTATGTCAGTAGCTGCCCTTCGTGAAGTGCTTTCGGATCTCAATGTTAAGAAAATTACGTTAAAATAAATACACACAGACTATTGAATCACGTTCAGGGATCGGAATGGTTTCTAACACTAACATGTATCAACGGACAAATTAACTACATAAAAAGAGAAAAAACCTAATTCTAATGCAGAAAAATGTATAGACTTACCCTCCCCCTGGCGTATCACATTTAAATTAAAAACGGAAAAACAATAAATATTTACACTTTTAACCACCTCACCTCACCAGGAAGAAGAAGAAGATTGAATATTCAGTATAAACAGACACTTTTTAAATTTAAAACCAGTTATTATTAACCTTTCAAACCACTGTTATATACAGCATACGCATTCAGCGTATAGAAATGGACTGACGTGAAAATCTTATTTCAAATATTTAGCTCCCTACGAGACAAAAGGAAACATTTCATTGGTCGCTTAAAATATAATATGCCTTAGGCTATATACATTCCTTTAGACATTTCAAGGGGTGAAAACAAGATTCTAACCGACCCGTTGCCGAGACCTGAAATTGAGATAATTATCAGATTAAAATGCATCACTATACCCCAAAAAGGTCTAGCTGACTACCTGAGACATGATAGCAGGCAGGTACTAACCCTTGAACATTTTTAAAATCCTTGTACAGTAAAAACAAAAGAGTATAGTCGACGATGGTTACGTTTTAACTTATTTCCTAACGAATTTATAAAAAACAGAGAATGAATTGAATTTTTTTTTGTATCATTTAAGTCAGTTTTATATATATATATATATATATATATATATATATATTTAAAAAAAAAAGCTATTATTATTTTACATATATTATATTTTGAGTTTATATAGTCGAAGTGCAAACTGCCTGCGAATTAACAACGTATGACTTTCATATTTTTCTTTCAACTGCCGGCAATACTGCTGTTTCTTGTTTACATGTCAATCTACAATAGATTTTATAAGAAATTGGTTGCATATGCATAAATGCTCATTTAAAGATAGCGCTCGCTCTTGTAACAATAACATATGCTTCGATGACGCACCCGACACCGTCTCTAATTTAATAGACTTTACCAATAGTTGCATTCTATATGAAGAGAAATACACTTGAAAGAAATAAAACGCCTTATATGTATGTATTTTACGGCTCTATTGTACCTCGTTATTGTATACTAAAACAGACGAATATCTAGCCCAGGTAAAAAAACACCCTTTTCTAAAGGCCAAAACTGAATGCGAGCTTTTAACTAAAGAAGATTATACCCTTTTGCTATTAACAAATGATATAATATTTTAAAACATTCCATTAGACTGATTCGGACTGATTCAAAGGGGATACAATGTTTATATTAAATTTTCCGTATTCTGTTAAAACAATAATTTAGCGCGTACCTCTTCTTTTACTACTTAAAATAAAACTGTCTTTTTTTTATAAATTTGAACCTCAATCTCATGCAAATTAAATTCTAATTAGGTAATTAACTGTTGTAAATTGTTCAATTATCTTTTGTCAGATATTATAAACTTTATTAGAAACATAGATCCGAAATATCAAATTAGAGAATTATATTAGTTGAAGCCTCTGTAATATTACGTTTTCAATAAATACTAGATAGCTGACAACATCGCTAGGCAACAGTAAGGGAGATCGAAATCAGTACGTTTTTTTACCTGTTCCACGACCCTAACGAGTTTATAAAAACAGAGAATGCATTGAATTTTTTTTGTATCATTTAAGTCCTGTATACTACCTGTGTTTTCTCTTTCAAAAAGCAGAATCTATTCAACGTTAAGTTTTATTATTATTACCGAGATGGATATGATATAATTTTGCTATTTCCCCCCTTTGTACGTATCTGAAATTTCATCTCAAAATGCAATAGTTAATCAATAATAAATACATTACAAAGCGTAACAGAATTTAATGTCACTTATAAAGTTTCATGCATCAGAGTTCGTACTCAATTTTATTGCCTACAATTTTATTTTGTACACTTTTTCAATGAAATTAAGCAGAATTTGATTTATTATTATTATAAGTGATGATGATGATGTCTAGGTTTATACTTTTAGAGCTAAAATTAATCCTATATGGTGGTACATGACCCTAATCGAATATAATTTATATTATACGAAGGAGTAGATACAAACGGTTTATGTTGTGCTCCCTCGTAGTCCTCTTAACAGAATAATTATACTATACAGGACGCCAAGTATGTTGTACACTTTTTCAATGAAATTAAGCAGAATTTGATTTATTATTATTATAAGTGATGATGATGTCTAGGTTTATACTTTTAGAGCTAAAACTAATCCTCTATGGTGGTACATGACCCTAATCGAATATAATTTATATTATACGAAGGAGTAGATACAAACGGTTTATGTTGTGCTCCCTCGTAGTCCTCTTAACAGAATAATTATACTATACAGGACGCCAAGTATGTTGTACACTTTTTCAATGAAATTAAGCAGAATTTGATTTATTATTATTATAAGTGATGATGATGATGTCTAGGTTTATACTTTTAGAGCTAAAATTAATCCTATATGGTGGTACATGACCCTAATCGAATATAATTTATATTATACGAAGGAGTAGATACAAACGGTTTATGTTGTGCTCCCTCGTAGTCCTCTTAACAGAATAATTATACTATACAGGACGCCAAGTATGTTGTACACTTTTTCAATGAAATTAAGCAGAATTTGATTTATTATTATTATAAGTGATGATGATGATGTCCAGGTTTATACTTTTAGAGCTAAAATTAATCCTATATGGTGGTACATGACCCTAATCGAATATAATTTATATTATACGAAGGAGTAGATACAAACGATTTATGTTGTGCTCCCTCGTAGTCCTCTTAACAGAATAATTATACTATTATATATACTAAGTATGATTCCATTGCCTGAGGGTAATTACGCCGACTACGAATACTATGCAAACACGATCCAATTATACTATACAGGACGCCAAGTATGATTCCATTGCCTGAGGGTAATTACGCTGACTACGAATACTATGCAAACACGATCCAACAAGTTGAGACAAGTAGAAACCTGTTGAGCCTTTGTATTACGAACGTTTTAATGATGATTTCCTCCCTCCCTCTTCAGAAGGTAATAAATAGCAGAAGCAGCAGGCCTACTTATTTAGTCACGATTCGACTGTGTTGCTGCTGCTACTTATCCATGGCTTTCTACAAAGCTGTTAAACGTAATAGATGGGAACCGTATAGTGTACAGTGTGATTCGTCTCAGCTGAACAAAAATTTTAAAAATCTACAAAAGATGTAAAGGTTATAGATGATGCTGATGATGATGTCTAGGTTTATACTTTTAGAGCTAAAATTAATATTCATGTTTATATGGTTAGTTTGATAATTTAGATTGTACGGACATCGGTTCCGGGTTACATACACTTAGGATAGAACCTACGATTCATCCTCGCGCATACATATTGCTCCGAGCGCTTACGATTATAACCGAGAACACCCGATTGCGCAGATCGATCAGTATAAATAGGCGGGGTAGTGTTCCTGTTCCTTCATTAGTCGAAATGAATCAGCACGTGAACGACGTATGTAAGAAGAAGAAGAAGAATGACTCTGGTCAAAGGGGTTGCAACATACAGTGTCCGGTTTGCTTCAAGTCTTTTGCGAGGCCATTCACCTGCTAGAGACACGTAAAAACCACGCACGAATCAGGCAGAATCCAGTGTTCTAGCTGTGTCAATGCACTTAAAAAGGCATATTAAAAGCGTCCACGAATCAATCAAAGTCCGTGGTTCTAACTGCTTCAAATGTTTTTCACGCACAGACAGCTTAAAAAGGCATGTGGAAAACGTACACCATAGCGCATCTGTTGTAAAGACAGGAACAGGGGCAAATACTGACATCGTTGGGACAGAAGATGCAACTACGCAGCCAGCTGATTATCGGGTCAACTATGAAAGTAACAAAGAATTAGGAAAGGTTACAGGGCCAACGAGTCATTCCACGGACTTTATACGTATTAGTATTTCTGCGAGGGCATACAACGATGACTCAGAGAGCTGTAGAACTACATTAGTCATAGAAAACAACATATGATCTATATACTTGTATTATGCAATAAATGTTTGTAAAATATCTTTATATGTTTTATTTTTATCACACCCAGAGTTCTTGTCCGACAGGGCTAACTAGGCCACTTTTGTTTCAAGACTTTGTCAATTTAATTTGCATGGTCTAGCAAGTCTTACATATGTATACAATCAACATACCCCCTGGAATAAGTAACGAGAGTAAATCAAAAATGTGGTTATGTCAATAATAATAATAATAAAGGAATGAATATGGTTCATGGTAGAATGTAGAAGCAGGATGAGTATTAAGAGATATTTACAACTCTATCACTTTATATACGAATAAACTTAACTAATGTGATGCAGCTCATTCCTAAACGTATATTTATTGTTTGAACCTCCCGTAAAAGTTGATTACATGCACTGATCATATGTTCTTCACTGTCACTGCTCTGTATTTGAACCGGGGCCATTGTATAACGACACGAATCAGACAGCAGCTCCCCGCTAGATAGAAAATGGTCATATTCATAACAAACAAGCGCTGCTATTGAAATAGGTATGCTGACTCCTACGTCTAAGATACACTGCCGAAACTGTTGTTGTAATTGTAACTCATTTAGACTGTTACCGTCTTCGATCTCGTTTAATGATAATAGCGACATGATGTTACTCCTTCGTATAATATAAATTATATTCGATTAGGGTCATGTACCACCATATAGAATTAATTTTAGCTCTAAAAGTATAAACCTAGACATCATCATCATCACTTATAATAATAATAAATCAAATTCTGCTTAATTTCATTGAAAAAGTGTACAACATACTTGGCGTCCTGTATAGTATAATTATTCTGTTAAGAGGACTACGAGGGAGCACAACATAAACCGTTTGTATCTACTCCTTCGTATAATATAAATTATATTCGATTAGGGTCATGTACCACCATAGAGGATTAGTTTTAGCTCTAAAAGTATAAACCTAGACATCATCATCACTTATAATAATAATAAATCAAATTCTGCTTAATTTCATTGAAAAAGTGTACAACATACTTGGCGTCCTGTATAGTATAATTATTCTGTTAAGAGGACTACGAGGGAGCACAACATAAACCGTTTGTATCTACTCCTTCGTATAATATAAATTATATTCGATTAGGGTCATGTACCACCATATAGGATTAATTTTAGCTCTAAAAGTATAAACCTAGACATCATCATCATCACTTATAATAATAATAAATCAAATTCTGCTTAATTTCATTGAAAAAGTGTACAACATACTTGGCGTCCTGTATAGTATAATTATTCTGTTAAGAGGACTACGAGGGAGCACAACATAAACCGTTTGTATCTACTCCTTCGTATAATATAAATTATATTCGATTAGGGTCATGTACCACCATAGAGGATTAGTTTTAGCTCTAAAAGTATAAACCTAGACATCATCATCACTTATAATAATAATAAATCAAATTCTGCTTAATTTCATTGAAAAAGTGTACAACATACTTGGCGTCCTGTATAGTATAATTATTCTGTTAAGAGGACTACGAGGGAGCACAACATAAACCGTTTGTATCTACTCCTTCGTATAATATAAATTATATTCGATTAGGGTCATGTACCACCATATAGGATTAATTTTAGCTCTAAAAGTATAAACCTAGACATCATCATCATCACTTATAATAATAATAAATCAAATTCTGCTTAATTTCATTGAAAAAGTGTACAAAATAAAATTGTAGGCAATAAAATTGAGTACGAACTCTGATGCATGAAACTTTATAAGTGACATTAAATTCTGTTACGCTTTGTAATGTATTTATTATTGATTAACTATTGCATTTTGAGATGAAATTTCAGATACGTACAAAGGGGGGAAATAGCAAAATTATATCATATCCATCTCGGTAATAATAATAAAACTTAACGTTGAATAGATTCTGCTTTTTGAAAGAGAAAACACAGGTAGTATACAGGACTTAAATGATACAAAAAAAATTCAATGCATTCTCTGTTTTTATAAACTCGTTAGGGTCGTGGAACAGGTAAAAAACGTACTGATTTCGATCTCCCTTACTGTTGCCTAGCGATGTTGTCAGCTATCTAGTATTTATTGAAAACGTAATATTACAGAGGCTTCAACTAATATAATTCTCTAATTTGATATTTCGGATCTATGTTTCTAATAAAGTTTATAATATCTGACAAAAGATAATTGAACAATTTACAACAGTTAATTACCTAATTAGAATTTAATTTGCATGAGATTGAGGTTCAAATTTATAAAAAAAAGACAGTTTTATTTTAAGTAGTAAAAGAAGAGGTACGCGCTAAATTATTGTTTTAACAGAATACGGAAAATTTAATATAAACATTGTATCCCCTTTGAATCAGTCCGAATCAGTCTAATGGAATGTTTTAAAATATTATATCATTTGTTAATAGCAAAAGGGTATAATCTTCTTTAGTTAAAAGCTCGCATTCAGTTTTGGCCTTTAGAAAAGGGTGTTTTTTTACCTGGGCTAGATATTCGTCTGTTTTAGTATACAATAACGAGGTACAATAGAGCCGTAAAATACATACATATAAGGCGTTTTATTTCTTTCAAGTGTATTTCTCTTCATATAGAATGCAACTATTGGTAAAGTCTATTAAATTAGAGACGGTGTCGGGTGCGTCATCGAAGCATATGTTATTGTTACAAGAGCGAGCGCTATCTTTAAATGAGCATTTATGCATATGCAACCAATTTCTTATAAAATCTATTGTAGATTGACATGTAAACAAGAAACAGCAGTATTGCCGGCAGTTGAAAGAAAAATATGAAAGTCATACGTTGTTAATTCGCAGGCAGTTTGCACTTCGACTATATAAACTCAAAATATAATATATGTAAAATAATAATAGCTTTTTTTTTAAATATATATATATATATAAAACTGACTTAAATGATACAAAAAAAAATTCAATTCATTCTCTGTTTTTTATAAATTCGTTAGGAAATAAGTTAAAACGTAACCATCGTCGACTATACTCTTTTGTTTTTACTGTACAAGGATTTTAAAAATGTTCAAGGGTTAGTACCTGCCTGCTATCATGTCTCAGGTAGTCAGCTAGACCTTTTTGGGGTATAGTAATGCATTTTAATCTGATAATTATCTCGATTTCAGGTCTCGGCAACGGGTCGGTTAGAATCTTGTTTTCACCCCTTGAAATGTCTAAAGGAATGTATATAGCCTAAGGCATATTATATTTTAAGCGACCAATGAAATGTTTCCTTTTGTCTCGTAGGGAGCTAAATATTTGAAATAAGATTTTCACGTCAGTCCATTTCTATACGCTGAATGCGTATGCTGTATATAACAGTGGTTTGAAAGGTTAATAATAACTGGTTTTAAATTTAAAAAGTGTCTGTTTATACTGAATATTCAATCTTCTTCTCCTTCCTGGTGAGGTGAGGTGGTTAAAAGTGTAAATATTTATTGTTTTTCCGTTTTTAATTTAAATGTGATACGCCAGGGGGAGGGTAAGTCTATACATTTTTCTGCATTAGAATTAGGTTTTTTCTCTTTTTATGTAGTTAATTTGTCCGTTGATACATGTTAGTGTTAGAAACCATTCCGATCCCTGAACGTGATTCAATAGTCTGTGTGTATTTATTTTAACGTAATTTTCATAACATTGAGATCCGAAAGCACTTCACGAAGGGCAGCTACTGACATAGATACGACGGTTAGACGAGCTTGCAAACCTCGCTGTGGTATCAAGGATTGTCGGTTTTATTTTAAATTTCATGATCTCTTTGGGGTAGAAAGTTTCATTAGAATACAGCGGTCTTGTAGTCATCCGCGAAATATAAAATTCTAGGGCTGGTGATGTCTCATTTTACTAGCAAAGGGAGAAGGGTGACTATATAAAAGGGTAGATCGTTATCCGCGAGAGAGGGTACACGAAAAGTAGAAACATAATTCCTATATGGCATTATTATTTCTTCTTCTTCTTCTAGAAAAGGTAGAAAGAGTACAGGGTGTGTGTGTGTGGGTGTGCGTGCGTGAGAGAAAGACAGTAGAACTTGTAGGTAGCGAGAGATAGCTAGCTAGGTACGCAAGACATTAAACGCTAGGGGTAGGGATAAAGAAGATGGCCGAATCAACCAGAACGTATTCCAAAATGATCGCCTATGGTAGGGAGAAAGATGGCCGAACCATTCAGAGCGTGTTTCAAGATGACAGATCGACCATCTGAGTATGGATAAAAGCTATCGATCAATCAGATCACGAATGGGCGTGTCTACGAGGCATTCATACTAACGCTAAATCTATTAGCAAATATCCGTAAATTGTTAGGCGATAATACAGACTTCTTCGTTGAGAGAGATAGCAAGGTACGCAGGACAGCGAGAAGGAGAGAGAGAGCTTCCGTGTAGTGAAAGGGTTAAAAGATGGTCGATCCAATCCCTCAGAGCTAAAAAATTCAAGAAGAGTGGGAAATCTAAGATGTCGACTTCAAAATGGCAAATTTTAAAATACCACTGTATGTAAAATTATATTAGGGATGTAAGGGATACCAAGAAATACGCACTGAAAATGTTTCATTGATCGCGGTTGTGAGAGAAGAGAAAAATGTAGCTAATTAAACTATCAACTATATGATCAATCTCTCGATGTAAATATTATATTAGAAATTTATATAATGGTAGAGATAGATAGAAAACTGGCGGTACGTTTATATCGAGCAAGTCCGCGATTTGCGTTTAAAGCTTAATTTCAAATTTTTAATGCTGGATCAGTTATCTTAAATAATTATTACTATAATAGGAGAGAGGGCTCTTTAATGCGTCCTCTAATAGGAGAGAGAGAGAGAGAGAGAGAGAGGGCTCTTTAATGCGTCCTCTAATAGGAGAGAGAGAGAGAGGGCTCTTTAATGCGTCCTCTAATAGGAAAGAGCAAGAGAGTGAGAGAAAAGGCTCTTTAATGCGACCTCTAATAGCATCAATACGTAGGATAATACAGATTTCTTCATGACGCGCCCTCCTGAATTTCAAATTTTTAATGCTGAATTAATTATTACTATGTGTAATTATTATCTTATTAATGACGACGACGACGACGATAATTATTTGAGAAAACGGTGAAATTTATTAATATAAAATGATGATCGATAATACAGATTTCTTTTTACGCGCTGCGTAGTAGTAAAAGTACATAGTTTGTCGGTATTCCTTCATAGCGCCATCTCTTAGAAGCATGCATGTTGCCGGTAATACAGTTTCCAGTCATGGATTCATAGGGTGTGGTAAAATGGCGCCCGAAGTTCCAAGATGGCCGTCATCCAATCAGAGAATAGTAGGGGTTTTCAAAATGGCCGCCTTCAGCCAATCACAGAATAGTAGGCGTGTCATCCAAGATGGCGTCGACCAATCAGAAGCAAGGGGAGGAGCTAGAGGAGAGGGGGTAACCAATCAGAGAGCAGCAGGCGTGGCCAAAAAAAACTGGAGGGGCAACGCCCAAGTATCCCAATACCTACTCGGGTATGAAATAAATATCGATTAAAACAAATTCTTAAGCCAGGAAGTGACTTTAAAAAATTAAGTTGGCCTATTTCAGGGTTTTCCAAAATAAAACGTTAAATAACAAATTTATGAATTTTGTCAATCTATATATTCTACCTTGTAAAAGGTCGTTTTTTGCAAAATTTCGACCTTTTTTTGGTTTTCACAGAATATCTTTGATACGGTATGTTTTACCGCGAAAGTGGTTAGTTTTAATTTTAAAGTAGACTAAATTTGCTACCCTTTGAGTGCCGAACGACATTTCTCAACCCTATAGTTGCCAAGTTGCCAAAATACAGCTATTCAAACTTTAGCTAGGTGGTTTATTTTTTGTTATATTTTGATTATAATCTTTTTTAGCTATTAAACCGATTGATTTTAAAACTATCCTAAGTTTGAAAAGCTGTATCTCGGTAACTACTGAGTTTTGAAACGTCGTTCTGCACAAAAAGAGTAACAAATTTAGTCTACTTCAAAATTAAAGATAACCACTTTCGCCGTAAAAGACATGGTTTCGGAGATTTCTGCGAAAACAAAACAAAGGTCGAAATTTTCATGGTTTTTTTCGATATGGGGGCGCGTGCGGCAGCCTGGCAAGGTCGAAATCTTGAATTTTTAATACAGACTGCAACTTATAAAACAATTCCAAAATTAGAACTACTCGACCTTTTGCACGGTAAAGCCCCTTTTCAGACAGATTGACTGGACTAATGAACTTTGTATCACCTTTCTGTGTAAAATAAAAAGAACGGAATCATTTCCATGGAAGCAAGGGAAGCCATGCTTCCCTTAAGAATTTATTAAAATTAAAAACAATGCTAACAAAAATAGTTTTATAAAAAATTATGGTTATCGTTTATTTAAATTTCTAATGTTTAATCAACTTAAAGTTCAATATCAATTCCGTACAGCAAAAAGTATAATTATTTAGAGTACTATTTTAAATTAGGCTCATTAAACTTGCGCGGAAAGGTAATACCGATTCAAATGTGTTAGTTACACTGCATATAAGCACGGATTTCGTTGCTTCCTGCATGTCTTGCTTTCGGTAGCGGGCGAGTCGCGGGTGCGTTGTGGGCTACAGTTAACATCTTATAAGGTCGAGTTATTTTTATTAGCGTACTCCGTGATCAGATGTTTATTATAATTTCGTTATTCGAAATTATAATGTTCGATTTTTTGTGTTTGTTAAATGTTACTTAAGCAATGTAAATCTGCGAATGAGACTGTATTTTGGAACATTTTATTATTTCAATTTATATAAGTTCGGATTTTTTTAAAGACAAATAATTTTATTTAGTTTGTTCTGTATGCCACATTTAAACTTGCTTTATCGTCATGACTGCAAATTCAGCTGGTTCGGTGGCAGGTTCGAGTACCGTTCAATTTGTAAAGTATTATTATTATTATTTGATAAAAAATTTCCTTCATACAGTTTCGGAGGAAATCATTGAGAAAGGCAGACCAAAACCAGAACTTTTAAATTTAACAACAAAGATTAAAACTTGCACCAGGTATTTTGCTAAAAAAGACCGGAAAAGCGAGTTGCATTATAAATAAATAGTAGTACTTTTTTTTAAATAAAGAATAATAGTCAACAAATTCCATAAGTATAAAAGACGTATTCTTTTGCACATTGTGATTAAATCTAAACAATCATAAAAATTTGAAAATGCTTTATCACAAAAGAACGTTGGCAATAGTTACAAGTTTCGCTACAGCACCTTTTATGCTTCAATCATGTCAATCACAGAATTTCTACGATTCAAAGGGGTAAGGGGATTACCAATCATGCTAAAAATATCTTACTAGGTGGGATTTAATCAGTATTCAAAAGAACGAGATGTGCTAAAAAATTACTAATCCGATTAATCATTATAGAGTAAAAGAATACTACTGAAATGCAAAGATTCTTCCTTAAAAGACTTTTAAGCTTAATAATTATAACACTGTTTTTTATTGTACCTAGGTGTATTAAAATTTAAATCGTGGTTGCTTCCCTAGCCTAAATTCTCACCGCACGCCACTGATCATTTCCTTAAAACTAAAAATAAACTTTTAAGTTGCGACTATAAAAAGAACTAAACCAAACCGGAAATAACCAACTTCCAAAAAAAAAAGATTATTAAAATAACTGCAATTACGAACTTTGCGCAAATAGTATATGGAACGTAACGTATCATAAAAGTCCTTATTAAAACTTTTTTTTTCTTTTAAAGTATCTTTAAATTACAAATTACAAACACAAAGTATATTTTTATGATAACAGATTACAACTGAACCACTATTCAACAACCACTTAAAAACCTAAAAGCATTCAAATACTCATATTTTAATGAGCTTACGACACATCATCCGCATCTAAACAGACCACAAATTACCGAGAACCAGTCTATAAATGTATCTTTTGGTTTGTTAACCCTTTTAACAATCCGCTAACATTACCAACAAACTTTTTTATTTTTCACAGTGGTTTCTTTAGTTTCTAATTCGAGTGTTTGCAGGGTGGGCTTGTTTCTTTTTAAGGTTTTTTTTGTATCGTAAAGTTTTATTACAATTGTGGACTTAGTTCGTACTACAGGAGTCTTATCGTAATGGAAAGCACATGTGCCACTTATCCGTCTTGTTTTTTCAACAACCAGTCGGGTTTTTAAGATTCTCACACCATAGTTTGACAGATTAACGTTCAAAATTGTTTAACCAGATTTCATAATTTAGGCAATTTATATAACGACTGAAAAATAAAGATATACATCGACGCACAGTATAACAGCAAGAGAAATATTGCTTGCTATTAATTTTCATCGTTGGAGCGTTGTGTGTTATGTTTTGTATTATTATTTTTTCATATAAAAAGCTGTGCTAAAAACATGATAATTAGTTGTATAGTACATTAAGGGGGGCGCGTATTGTAGAAAAGGAAGCGCCGCTAAAAAGTAACAGGTAAGATAAGGAAGGGATAATAATTTCTATTTAAAGTCTTTGAGTGACACAATTAATCGATTAAGATGTATTCCGCATGAGATTATTCTTTGATAACTTTTATTTGGAACAAACAGTTATTAGGAATTTCATTTTATTCTTCAGAAAAACTCTGCTCAGATTTAATGAAAAATATTTCTCCAGGATACAAAAATGTTCACACTACACCACAAAATTCGAACGACAGAAAGTGAAAGAAAAGAGCATAATTCGCAATATAAAATACGTATGTAGTAGAGATACATACTGATATTAGAGATACATACTGATATGATATTTTATTGGTTAATAACCATCGCATTTGTGCGACAATAAAATTTTATGGTGATAAGCGCCGTACTAGTATACACTTTACAACACTTGATCATAAATTTATTTAAATTTAAAGACCACTATCACTTATGTTTAATGGTAGCAAGGCAAACTGAAAAGTCATACAAAAACAAACACCACTTACCTTTGTGATGAAAAGAAAATTTACTCCAGCTATGATTTTAAAATCCAAAGACAAGCTCAGCAAAATTGCATGAGAAAATTTCAGGCGGATCGCTGTTTGACAAAATAATAAAATATTGTTCAACTTATACCTATGAAATTCTGTTAATGGACACAAAACAAGAAAAATACACAAATAAATCTCCTTTTTAACATTTAAAAATATTATTTTATTAATAAACAAAAAAAATGAAAACTGATTGTTTATGAAAGAGAAACGAAAACAAAAAAATTCTTACTATCTAAAATGGATTCAATTAATTATTGGTGCCAATTGGATTTAACAAAATAAGAATCAAGAGACAGTCTAATTCCCTTTGTCTTGCTCAATTTTTATTTGATCAATCCCACAATCTTAAATTATAATTAACAGAAAGAAACCAAACAAAAAATAAAGTTAGAGTTTGAAAATAAATTTTTAAATTCAAAGATTTTGCGCCACTCTTGGATTTTTAAAACACTCTATATTATTTGGCAGTTCTCTGTAATAGTCAGTAAATTTACCTGCTTATTTGTTGCGTTGAACACACTGTTTTTAACTGGATTTTCCAGTGAAAATTGTTTTGTAAATAACCATTATTAAATACTGGTCATGTTTTCTCCAAGATGTTAGTACATCAAATCAGTTAGTGATTTCCTACAAGTTTCCATTATATCCTGTTTTAAAATTCCTTCCATCCAGAAATAAGGTTCCAATACGTTTTACAGAAATTTTCATATAAATAATTAGTCCAAAAACCAAATTAACACTTCACTTTCCTTTTTATTCAAATCACTTTAATTGTTCATTGTTATTATCATTACTTAATACTTAAAAAAAATTAAATTTGGATGACATTTGTCATAACCTCACTTTTTTGACATTTCATTGGCGTAAAATCTGTCACACATAACCTCAAAATTTTATTAAGTTATTGCGTGATCTGACATGGCTTTTGCTTTGTATGAAAATCAAGAAGAAACTCACCAGATTTTCCACCTGATTTTATATTTTGTTCAAAAACAAACGACAATCGTAATTTTTCCACTAACAAAATTTGGTAAGTTACTGAAAACAATTGAACATCTAACCTAACAAGATCTACATAACCAAAATATGGTTAAAAAATTAAATTAAATGTTTAAACAAATTACATAATCGGAAAGAAGATAATTTTTCCTATATTTTGGTATATTACATGTCTAACGAAAATCAAATTTAAATCCAGGATTCAATGGCAACCATCTTGAATTTCCTGACAATACATGGTTTTATAAAATTACAGATAATAACATTTTCACACCTTATTACTTCCTTTTATTTTTATTAAATGAATCCTAACATCCTATTTCACAATATTTACATCAATTTTGGCACCAAACTTTAAATATTAACTAGATTTTACCACTTTAACAAATGAGGTTCAAACGATACAAATTTTAAGCTTCAACAGGCTAAACCTTCTCTATATAGAGCTGCCCACTTGAAAATTCTATTGCTATAGGTGCTCTAGAATCTAATTAACAATATTGCAGCAACACATTTTGGCTGCAAGAGTATAGATTAATAAAAATTATGCATTTATCATGTAATTTGATGAATCGTTAAACCAGCATGGGATTTACTTGAAATCCAACAACAAAAACTGTGAGTATTGTGGTGATTGCTTGCATACACTTTTCCATCTATGCCTTTTATAATTTCCAGGTGAAACTACACCTTACAATGGCTTCAATTATGAAAAACCAAGTCCAACGACCTAACGATATGCAAATCGTAACTTGTCAAAATAATTTTTCAGTTTTAAGTGAAAAATCCGTTTAAGATCTATTTCTTATTATTATCAAGTGATGTAGAGTGTATTCTTTACTTACTGAGTAATAAATAAATTTATTTAATTAAGATTTGGCCAACTGGAGTCCAAACCCCTAAATATATAGGCAACCCAAATGACTTATATTCAATTATGAGTGCTGGAATCACAGCAATACGTATACAGATCACCCTGTATATCGGAATATTATGTCAAAAAGTACGAACTTTAGAAACAAAATTGATCAGTTTTTGGAATTTTTCTTAAGAATAAAAGAGAATAATTTAATCTGTTAATTTTTTAAGTCTAAATTCAAATTTCAATTGTTTCTATTAACACATTTTTGTTGTTTATGTCGGATAATTGTGTTAAGTATACATTATATTATAGGTATACAGGGTGTTCTGTTTAACAGTCCACACTCAATAATTCGGACAAGCTTCCGGCTATAACAATGAAGTTTAAAAAACTATATATTTCCACTTATAGCTTACAAAATCAGTATCAAAACCTATTTTAGAATGTGTGTTGGTATCGCACATGATGTCATTGTGATTTTTTAAATAGAACCATTAGGCTTTAAGTATGAAAATTGATAGCAAGTGTGATACTAAATAAAAAAGTATCAAGGTACCACAGATCTAAAACACATAATAATGGAGTTAGAATCAATTAAGGGGTTCTGCGTCATTTAACAGTCTACACTCAATCACTCGGACAAGCTTCTAGCCATAGCAATGATATTAAAAGAATCTTGTATACTTCGGCCTTTAGTTTATGAAAATCGTATTAGAACCCATCTTAGAACATTTACTGGTACCATAGTATATGGCGTTATCTTGTTTAAATGGGACTATTACATTTTAAGTATGAAGATCGATAGCAAGCCTGATTCTAAATAAAAATATAAACGCACTATAGGTCCATATTAGAACACATCTTAGCAGGAGCTGGTCGTGAATTTGGGGACCCTGTTTGGGGTCCTACCTAATTATGCAAGCTAACCGCCATTTTGTCAAAAAGCTATTATAGTGGTTTTAGGAAAAAATATAAAGCAACAGACATTGTAGAATTTTTTTACTTTATATGATGCACTTTAAGTCGGCAGTACGACAGAGTGGTTATAGTGGATTTATATCGCTTCACAGAGGTAAGTCGAGTTTGCAACGGAAAGTAGTCGGATGGGTAAACCACGAGCGCAGTGTACTTGTCTACATGGCTCCGCTGCCTCGTCTCACACCCACATATCCACTCTGCGGCTCGGTGCGCCCGGCACCTCGACACTAAAAGGTATAGGCGGTTAAAGATTATGTATGTATGTATGTATGATGCACTTTAGCTTACACAAACTGTGTAATTTAGGCCAATTTACGTGTTTTAAATTATTGTATCTTTGTTTTAAACAAGATGTAGCAATTTTTTAACTAACATTTTTAATTCCGTAGACAGAAATGTTTATTCTTGAAAATTGATTTAAGTTTTTAAATTTATACATCGTAAAGCATTCCTGAGCTGAAAAGATGGAAAAATTATAATTTAAATTATAGATACGGAAAATATTGAACCTTATGCGTTAATTCTTTGCGTAATTTATTATATAATAAAGAATTGCTGAACAGTTGGTTTAGTTTTTATATTGTAGTACAGTTTAAAAACCTGGAATCACCGTAATTGTATACGTATACATTCGACTACACGAAATTGTGCACTTAACTACCCATTAAGGAAGGTCGTGGCTGGTCCTGGTTATAAAGACATCTGAAGATATCAGTAGTCTGTGAATGGGGTCAGTATTTGTATCAATCCGCGAAGTTTTTCTAGTAAACAGCTCTAGATGCTTCCTGTTGTCTTTATTTCTTGCCTCCTGGGCTTCTTCCGATAGTTGGCTTATTGGAAGAATACAAGAGGAAATATCCATAAAAAGATATTTTATGGACTCTACTTGGCATATAATACCAAGGGTATTCTTGTAAGTAGGGTTCTCTAGTGTCACTGGTCAGTGTATTTCTCAAAAGCGTTTTCATTTACGAAAAACCCGCACGCCAAAGTTTCTAAAATGATATGAAATCGCTTAATAAGTTGAAAATTTACACCAGTTATGTCGGTAGATCTCTCTGCTTCCCTGAAAAATCGTCTTGCAGTGTTTCCATCATTTGTATTACCTGTTTGCTGTGTAGGCATATCCACTATAAGCCCAACTCATTTTTAAACCTGTCCTGAATATGCTTTCCTAGCAGCAACCTTGATTCGATTTTCTCGGCCTCTAGCATCAAAGCGTTCAGTCTTACTATTTTTATACCAAACTTCGAAAATCATCATTCGAGAAATATTTAGAGCAGTTCTGGAAAATAAAAAAAGAATCTGAGTGCATACAATTGCGCCACAGATCTGTTTATCTTCTGAAATTAGAGAGAGTAGGCAACATATCAAGACTACTCTGAGATCTACATATTGTGATGTTATTATAATTTTATTTATTCTTTTCTTAATTGTTATTGGTTAGTTTTATATTTAAAAGAATACTTTTTGATCTCAGGGTCGCACAAATGATATGACTACATTTGTCGCACAAATGACTACTATTCTTCCACACCTCAGTAAGTATTGATGATGCTTTTCTTAAATTGTCTCACCCTTATGGTTCTTTACTTATTCCTGAACCACTTAAAAATACTGATCTTCCACTCTTCTGTATACATTTCTTTATTACTTCTTATTTGTGTTAACTTTTTCCCCCTTTTATGTTTTATTCTAAATTTTCTTCTATTTTCTCCTTTTCAGTAGTATTTTAATAATTTATATTTCTTCCTTCAATTCTTACACTTAACTCTGCTTTTTCAATAAAACACTAGACTTTCATTTTATATTTATTAAATTATAATTCTTTTTTTAAGAGCTTTTTACAATTACAACCATCTTTTTTCCAAAACAAAAACTTATTATTTTATCTCTCTGAGAAACCTCTATTTCATTTATTTACCATTGCAATATGTAGGTATACGTCTATATACCATAAGTTTCAGTCTAATTTAATCTAAAATAAATAAATCCATAAAGATGCATTTTGCAGAATGCTATTGAAAATTAAAAGAGAAACGATTACAATCCTTTGAATTTTCGTGAGTGATTAATTAAATAAATGCAACCAAACAGAACCAGTCGAAAATTCTAAGCCTAGCACTCCTTTCTCCCAGCTTGCCCTCCTCTCTTCCGACATATCTTGTTCGCTGGCTTACCCCTCCCCTTCGGTTTATTCTACATACATACATACGGAAATTCTACCTTACGAAATGATAAAAATAAAATCAATAATCGATCTTGTTTAAAAAATTATTGAAAACGTCTATTAGTACATATTTCAAAAACATGAGATAATAAAATGTTGGCAAATTTCCGGAAATCTACTTTTGGTAACTTTCCATGGAAATATTTCAGAAAACTTATTGAAATGGCAAATGTTGAAAAAAAAGTTGATTCCGAAAGTGTGTTCCGTGGAACCCTGGGATTTCGTGGAAATATTTTGGGGTTCCGCGGGACCTTGTAAGTTGTAGTTGTAAAGCTAAGTACTCACAGCAGCGGATCCGCAGGAGGATATCATATGATTGGTCGGTTTGAGTCGATTTGGCTCAAACCGACCAATCGTATGACATCCGCCTGCGGATCCGCTGCTGTGAGTACTTACCTTAAGTCCTGTAATATAACAAAAGGATACCACTTGCAAAGCTTTAAACTTTCCTACCATACAGCCTAATTACTGTTTATTTGTTGGTGCCTTTTGCTACCCCATATTTATGTGAAATACAAAAACAAAATATCGCAATAAACTGGATGCTACACAGCAAAAGCTTTCATATAAAAAAAGAATCACCTAAATCGGCCCAGTGGAATTCTCAAACGAACTGGAACAAAAATAAGCCTTGTGTTTTAAATATATAGATAAAAAGTAAGTAGTGTTGACTAATCTACAGAGTTGAAACTTTAATATAAAAAAGAATAAAGCAAATCGGTCTTGTAAAACTCGTAGACAAAGTGGAACAAAAATGAACGGTGTTTTAAATATATAGATTAGTAAACAATAATTGACCTATAATAATTCAAAATCGTCCATCATTTGTTTTATCCAAACAATATGATACAGCTATATAAATAAGCAATTGCCATCATCTAATATTTGAACAATTTGTTGCTTTCCATGGTTTTCAACTAATGCGGGTTTGTCTATGCAACCTACTAACAAATCAACCGTTAACCGCAAGTGGTGGTTGCAGCAACCTTGTATAATCGTGAATAGTTCTAAAACTTACCACCGTGCAAACTAAGATGGTGCCCCAAGTGAATGTCCAATCCGTGCGTTTCAAATTAAACATTTTATATTTATTTAAATTAAAAATATAAAAATTAAATAGTGTTGACTCATCTACACAGCTAAAGCTTCAATATAAAGAAAGAATCACGTAAGTCTACCCAGTAGGACTCTCAAACGAACTGGAACAAAAATAAGCCTCGTGTTTTAAATATATAGTTACTGAGAATTAAAATCTTGACACAGTACTACAGCTGCACATGTGCAATGTGCACATACCGAAGATGTAGAAAACGCAAAAAAATTTGTCCTTTTTTGGAAATTCACCCTTTACCAACCCCTGCACGGTACGATTTTAGCACAACCCGACCAGACGATTTTGCATTCTTAAAAGGTAGGTAATGATGTAAAGTGTTTAAAGTGAGTCTTATATTTTAGAAACAAAGTGCAAACGAAAATCTTTTCTAGAAGGCTTTTATAGGCTAGGAAACTCTACTATAATCAAAAACCACGATTTTCTTTTCCTTAGCGTATACTATACTATTATTTTATTTTACTTGGCAGATTAATGGTAATAGTCAGCTTTAATAAAAAAAACACGGGTGGTTTCTATTTATTCCGTCTTCAACATCTGGAATTTTAACTAATAATAAAAACAGCAAATTCTGTAATATAACATAATAAATATTATATGATCTTATGCATATGCAAATGTGAAATAGTTCTGCGATACCCAAAAACACAAAGTTAACTTCACGAACAATTATTAATAGAAATGTTTGCTTAAAATGCCTCCTTTTTTATTCCCCTTGTAAGCTATTCCACGCCAAATTAATGTGTCAACTTTCAACATAAAAGAGATCTAAATCCCAAGCTGAATTTTAACACAAAGCCTTATTTCTCATGACATACACAGGTAAAATGCATTACATTCTCTCTTTCTCGTTTTCACTATTTCAGTTCTTTACGTATTAACCAGAAAAAGACCATTTCAGTAATCGTAAACGAAAATCAAGATGGAAAAGGACAATAATGTTCTAACTGTTGGTACCAGGTGAACGAAACACATAAATTCTAGCGTTTTAATATGTATATTATTATTGCTGTCGGATCCCCTTTTAGAAACCTCGAGGGGTGAGCTAAATACTTTACTCAGTAGCCGTTTAAAACTCAACCACCAGACAGGCATTTGGGTTGGCGCTAGAGTACAATACAGTTAAAAGTTTTATGTTACGTTTTGATATTGTTACTTCCAAACCCCCTACTTTATTTATACAACAATACAGATTATATTCCAATAATTGAAATTGCTATTTCTGTTCTATAAAATGACATGAGTGCTGCATATGGCAGTGCTAAATTTAACTACAATAATAGTCTTTGTAGAACTCTTATTAAGCCTGCTTCACTCCAGTAATTAAAAAGTAATTAACTTTTGTGAACCACTTAAACAGCCATATATTACGTAATTTAATATACTCTAACTAGTTAATTTAATTTAGATAAAATTTATTTAAACAAGGTACCAAGGCATCCATCCTATTTACTATAGTACTTTTTAAACTTTTTGATTTACGATTAATAAAAACGTATATACTCCAGTGAAATAAGGATTCAACCTCGGAATGAAAGTGTTGTGTTCTTCCAGAAAAGGAAACAAGGCACTGATGATGTTAAATGTTTATTTAATTATTGGAAATTGTGACAATGTTTATTAATATTAAAATTGTTACACGTTCCCCTTTTTTAACTATAATTAATTTCGTACTTAGTTATATAGTATGATGTTTCTTCGATGAATCTACTTCTTGTACTGTCTGAATAACAAACTGCGTTCCATAAGGAAACTTACTATCATTTACTCATTAAAATAAAATGTTCCAAAGGAAAATTAACGACAACAACATGATTCACTTTGAACTTAAATATTTACGTCCAATGTAGCATTTAATTTAATATATTTTTGAAGGGAAAGTTTAGTTTAATGAGTTACTAATATGTAACTAATGATAGTAGTTATTTCTGAATTATGGTAAACAAAGAAAATGAGATATGAATAACGTTGCTTACAATTTTATAATAAAATCTAACGATTAACAAGCTATAATTAAGAATCACCTTAAAATATGATTATAATAAAAAAAGGATGTATCTAACATCTCTCTCCATAGGATTGAGGATTAGAGGATAATTAAATAAAGAAAAAATAAAAATAAGTGAGAGGTAATTGCTATTATTAGTATTAATCGAATATATGGCTAATTCATATTAATAGAAGGTGCACGCGACACTGATCTACGCACATGTGGTTGATGTTCCACTGGATCATTCACTATTGACACTTGCGCTTTTAACTCAGTACGTTCAGCGTACACTGGTACGTTTGTCAAGTTCTAAATCTTCTGATGTCATTATTTGTGAAAGATGATGTCTCGTCAACGGAGCACTTGTAGTAATGTTAGTATTAAATATTTTTGCGCAACATGGAATTGATGAGTCTAGATTTTTAGTATTACAACACAGTAATTTTCTAATCAATTGTAGGCATCCAAATACCTTAAAAATCTTGTATATCACTAGAAGTCCTACTAACGATCCCAAAATTGAAAAGATAACGGAATACCAATGTGTTTCATAACTTGGGATTTTTTGTTTTAAGTGATTGTGTAGCATTTCATCAAGCTGGGTTAACTTATGTTGGGCTACTCGTAATTCATCTAGTTTGACATTAGTGAACTGCACTGGTTGCAAATGTATTGCTTTAGTGGAAAGATTCTCCTTCTTGGTGTTACAGCAGACATCTTCAACTATATCTAACTTGGGTAGTTGGTGATAATAATTTGCTGTTACTTCGCTAGTTGCTTCCAAAACATTGGTTGGTGTGAATCCCTTGCATCCATTTTTTAGTTTTAATATGCCGGTATTCTCAATCGTAATATCCACGATTTCAGATGCAGGACAGGTGACTGTTAATTTTATTGCTTCTGATAGGATAAAAATCCAACTGTTGTCTTGCAAAGGTTGCCATATTTCCATCCTTGCGTGGATTGCTCGGGTAGTACAGGAACGTGGTATTTCCTTAAGCACTGAAGTAAGTAGCAGTGTTTCGCAAGTAGGGTCCTTGTTTGATCGAGTAGTACTTATTTGATAACATATGTAATATTCGGGCAACCTCTTTGTGCATTTATTGAGATCCTGCAGTTGTGAATAGTGCATCTTCGTTGTACTCATTAATAAATAAGGAGAGGAAGGATCAATGTAAGAATATATTTGGGTGAAGTTGTGAGACATGGGGAGTGGTAAAATTCTATAGATATTATACTGTACATCATCTACGATAGGTATCTTAATTGCAAAAATTACTATTTTATTAATGTATATAACATCTAAGTTACTTATTTCAAAGTATTTATGAATTGTCGAATACGTTAGAGGGATAGGCAATTGTTGTCCTTCTTTCAAGATAATGCGTGATAATTCTTTTAGTAAAGTTAAAGGTGGAATTATTTAAGGGTGCAAAATATTATGCTTGGCTAATGTAATTGAATTTATTAATAAGTCGTAGTAATGTTCAAGATTTGAGGTCATTTGTGTTAAAAGAGTAACTTGTTCTAAAATGATCTGTTGTAATCGAATTTCATTTATATTATTTGTGGTTTGGTCGGAAAATTTATTAAACAATTCTATATTGGTGTTAAGCTTATCTTCGTTTACTTTTAGAGCATACATAGATGTATTAAAGTTAGAAATAGTATTTGAGATAATACTGATTTGCTGTTTCATTAAAACCTGTACTTCTCGATTGTAGTGCATCAAGGATTTGATGGATTCTTCGTAGAATCTAGCATCGTCAGCATCGGGTATGCCGAAGAGCCAATTGATTCCGTATGAAATTCCGTCAAAAATTGTTCGTTTGAACCGGTTAGTATTTTCTAGATTGTGTCCGGTTAGATGATTAACCGTTTCTGCTTTATTCTTAAGTTCATTAATGCGTGATTCCAGCATACTTATTGAGTTGTGGCAGTAAAACGTAACATGATTATAAGAGCTTGAAGTACCACGATGAGTACATAGATTTTGCGATTTTATGAGATATTTTGATAATTGTTCATATTTTTCGTGAATGACTGACAAATTAAAATGAGATAGTAGTGTATATTTTGATCTTGATATAGTGGCGTTTCCTATATGGCTATAGTACAGACCAGAATTTTTATTCAAATATTCAATCTGGTAATTTTGTGTATTACCAATTACTATCATAAAGTTAAGGATTGAAATAAGGAAATGGAATAGAAGGAATGTTGATGACATTTTTTCTCTTCCTGGGAGGTTAACCTGAAACAGAAGGTTTCAATAGATTAATGTGATACGTTACTAATTTACTGCCTTTTTGTATTTGGACGGTTCGATTAGGAAATATTTTGGTTATCTTATATGGACCTAGAAAATTTGGACTTAATTTTTTGTTCAGACCGGGGGTAGTTGCTTTATTTACTACATAAACTAAGTCATTGACTTTGTATTCGTGCAGTTTAATTTTATGGTCGTAATATTTTTTTGACTGTTGCTTGGATTTAAGTAAATTTTCTTTTGCTATTTTATGACAGGTATTTAATTTTTGTTTTAAATTTACCACATAGTCATCGTAGTTGATATAATTGATGGATGTCTCTTGACTGATAGTATTTGGTAGAAATGGCTTACTACCGAATAGAACTTCATGTGGGGAAAACCCAGTTGATTTATGAATATGGGTGTTGTAAGCAAACATCGCGAAGGGTATAAATTCATCCCAGTTCGACTCTTTATCGTTAATATAGTGCTTTAAATAATTTTTTAGTGTTAGGTGTGATCTTTCTAAAGCTCCATTGCTCTGGGGGTGATAGGGGGAAGATAAAATATGTTTAGTTTGGAATAATTTCATTAAATTTTTAATTAAGTTAGATGTAAAGTCACTACCTTGATCAGACAGGATTGTTTTCGGTATCCCAAATAGAGTAATGAATTTAGCTAATTCGTGGGCAATAGTTTGTGATTCATGATTTGGTATGGGAATAGCATAAGAAAATTTTGTCAAGTCGTCCTGCATTGTTAAAAGAAATCTGTTATTATTTTCAGTTTGGGGTAATGGACCTACAATATCGATTGCTAATTTTTCGAACGGTTGGTTAGCTGTTGAAGTTATCTCCATGGGTGCTTTAGAAGGTTTAAAATTGGTTTTCTTGATTTGACATGATGGACATTTTTTATATAGTTTTTGATGTCCTTTTTCATGGAATTCCACTTATAGAATTCCTTTAGCCTTTTATACGTTCTAATGAATCCAGAATGACCTGCTAATTTGGAATCGTGATTATCTTGAAGAATTTTTAGAATTTCTTCTTTAGTGTTCGGTCTTATACGTTCTTTAGTCAAAATGATGGGTTTGATCCCTGTATCCTTGAATATATAATGTATTAATTCAGAAAACATCTCCTTTTTTATATTTTTGTGCGCGATAGTTACATCATGAATAAAAATCGATTTGATATTTGAATTACGAGTTAATTCAGTTCTAAGGTTTCTTAAACTATAAAAAATATTATATTCTAGTTTATCGAAGTGGAATTGTTTGCAGATACAGATATAAGTGGTTTTGTTAGTATTAGTAAGTTTCATAATTGAGTATAGATCATCGGGTTCTGGAACGTTTGAAAAATCATAAGTGTCCTTTAGAGATTCCGATAATAAATTTGAACTATCTAGATCCTTAGAATATAAAAGAACATTAGGGAAGTGACTGAAACTATCGGAGGGCAAGGATTCTATTCGAGGAATTTCTAATATTTCGTAATGGTATCTTATGAAATTATCAAACACGTCATCCTTTCGAATTATATTAATATTTATTAACGGTTCAGGATTATTACTCTTAACAATTAATAAGTTATTACTATCACGAACACACAATTTGATTTCTATATTACTTTTCCTAAAACGAAATGAATCATGTTTTTTATTTCCGGCCAATTTAATTCATCTAGACCGCAAGATATTTTAGGCATAGCTAATTTCGAAATTCCATTGGTTATGCAGAATTCTCTTAGATTGACTAATGTTGTGAAAACATTACTATAGGTTGGCTTATCAAAATAATTAATTTTAGTGACCATATAAATTATTTCACGCTCAGCAATTTTGAAACTTAGTATTTTAAAAAGTTCTGGGTTTTGTGATTTTAAAATATCGATATTATTAAACCTAATTTTAAATTCCTTGGCTAATCCTTTGTCGCATTTAAGATCTTTACTGAGGCAATGAACAAGACTATAATTTTCTGAGATTTCAAACAAATCTTCATTAACCTCACTGACGTCAGGGTTTATTATTTGTTGATTCCCATGTTTTTTGAATATGAAATAAGAGTCGTCCAAAATTGAATTTTCTAAATGTGTGGGTTGTATTCTACTCAATGCATCAGCATTTGAATTTTGCTTGCCTGGTTTGTAAACGATTTCGTAATCGTATTCCGATAATTTGAGACGCCAACGAACCCATCTGCTACCGGGGTCCTTACAGTTAAATAACCACGTTAAGGGTTTATGATCGGTAACAATAACAAATTTCCTACCGTATAGATAAGGCCTAAAATGTTTAACGCTCCATACTATACTAAGCAATTCCTTCTCTATTGTACTATAGTTTTGTTCGGAGTTATTTAAAGTTCGAGACGCGTAAGCTATTGGTGGATCATAACCAATTTTGCCTTGACTTAAAACAGAACCTATTGTGAAATTGGATGCATCTGTGGTTAAAATGAAATCCTTAGTGAAATCGGGCTATTTTAATAATGGCTCATTCATTAGTATGCGTCTAAACTCGTCAAAGGATTTTTGTTGGGTTTCTGTCCAATTGAAAGCGATATCCTTTTTTAATAGGAGAGTTAATGGTTTAGCAATTCTCGCGAAATCCTTAATAAACTTCCTATAATATCCGACTAACCCTAAAAACATTTTAATTGATTTATGATCTCTAGGAATAGGAAAATTCTTGATTGCCTTAACTTTGTCTGGTTTTGGACTCACGCCATTACAGGTAATGACATGCCCTAAATAAGAAACTTCCTTTTTTAGGAATTCGCACTTATCCGGTTGCAATTACAAATTATTTTGTCTTAACCTTTCAAAAACTGATTTTAGTTTCAAGGTGTGCTGCTCTAGAGAAGACGCGTAAATGACAATGTCGTCTAGGTAAACAAAACAATGAAGTCCTTGTAACCCGCTCAAAACAGAGTTCATTAATCGTTGGAAAACAGACGGTGCGATTTTCAGACCAAATGACATCCTCGTGAATTCGTAATGCCCTAAAGGCGTGGTGAAAGCTGTTTTTTGTTGATCTGTCTTTTTATTGGAATCTGATAATAGCCAGAAGCTAAATCTAGAGTGGAAAAATACCTTGAGTGTCCTAGCTGATCTAAGATGTCCTCTATATTTGGTAATGGATACGCATCGCCGATTGTGACACTATTAAGGCTGCGATAGTCTATTACTAACCTCCACTTAGGCTTACCTGAAGCATCAGGCCGTTTCGGCACGACCCAAAGGGGTGAGGAATACGAAGAAGTAGAGGGTTGTATAATTCCCTGCGCTAATATTTTAGTCATTTGCCGATTAACTTCTTCTTTAGGCACTTCTGGGTAACGATAAGTTTTGGAAAAAATTGGGGTATTATCCGTTACATTAATTTCATGTTCGATCGCGGTAGTATGTGTCAGACTGTCGTTAGGTAAGAAAAATATCTTATTGTACTGAAGGCAAACATCTAAAACTGACTTTCTTTCTTCGTCATTTAGATGATCTAATCTTAAATTGTTTTTTAATAGTTCTTCACGATTAGGTTTTGATATTTCTGTATTAGAATTATTTGGGTTTATATTTAAAATTTTGAAGTTGGGGAATGGTTCCAAGAATAAAGAAATTGGATTAATTTGTTGATCGATTACTCGGGTATTTAAAATAGTAACTGAAGCTTTATTATGTTGATTAACCTTCACAATAGCCCTTGATAAGTAAATTCCTTTTGGTAATCCTACATTAGGAACAATACCTTCTTTTAATTTAGGATTTTTAATAGCAATTTCAACAACTGTCTCAGTTCTAGCCTTGAGATTAATTATGTTAGCATTATTAATATGATTTGCATTTGAATTAGATTGCTCAGTGTACAGCTTAATTGGAACTGTAATTGATTTAAATGAAATAGTTTTGTTTTCGAAATCAATTTTTGCGTTTTCGTGTTGATCTGTGAAAATCTTGACCTAATAAGCCGTCGAAAGGGACGTTTGTTGCTGGATTTAGGATATGAAATTTTGCAGAATAGTTTTGATTCTGAATTTGTAGGGGTATTTTTGAGCTTCCTATAGTTTCTACAGGATTATTAGGATTATTAGTCCGTGTAAAATAATTTTTTCCTTAGAATTAAAATATGTTTCTGGTGTAAGTTTATTTGCTTTAGTTAATGAAGCACTCGCCCCAGTATCTACTAAAAATTTAAAAATCTTATTTGGGTCTTTTGAATTTGGAGAACGTATTTCGATATAATTTAGATTATCATCAGAATTTAAAATTTTTAATTTTCGAACACCATAAGTTGAGAAATTTGGTCCTCCAGTGAAGTGCTCGCCACTGTGGACTGTTGGGAGTTTAAATGAACGGTCTTATTATCTTGATTTGGACTAACAGTTGTAGATTTAACCTTTTGTTGTTCTTTCATTTTATTTTTATACTGAAGCTTACGACATTCCTCTATAACGTGACCTAATTTCTTACAATATTTACAAGATTTGTTACTACTGGTTTTGAAATTGTCCTTATTATTGACTTGATTTTCGTTTTTTATGAAATTAATTGGTTTTTGTGAATTTAAATTACGTTGTGGTGACATGAATGTACTAGGTCGCCTACACTCTGAAGTGTGATGATTATTCCGTTTGCAATTTTTACAAGATTTGTTTTGTTTTTTGAAATTTTGCATGTTTAGTGCACGTTCTTCCGAAATCGCGGCTGTAAAAGCTGAGTTTAAATTATTAAAATCCTTCCATCTTAACATTTGAGAAATCTGTGGTAAGGAGTGAAAAATAAATCTATTTAATGTTATTTCCTCTATTGCTTGAATTTTACCTGGTAATACGGATTGATCTTGAGTCTGTAATTTAACTGCGGAAAAAGGGCACGCGAGCTTAATACTTCTAACCGTTGAAAGAAATCATGAATAGACTCATTATAATTTTGTTTGCAATTATTTAATTCTTCCATTATTTGTGAATAATGTTTTTTGTCTTGATATAGTTCTTTAAGTTTGAATTTTAAAGAATCCCAATCGTTAAA
Organism: Agrypnus murinus; assembly: GCA_929113105.1. Taxonomy (NCBI): domain Eukaryota; kingdom Metazoa; phylum Arthropoda; class Insecta; order Coleoptera; family Elateridae; genus Agrypnus; species Agrypnus murinus. The sequence continues at coordinate 96,778,637 of OV816026.1, forward strand.
AGTTTGACATGCAAGTTGCTCTTTAGCTCGACCTGAAATCTTTGCCAATATATAATATAATAATGGAATCTTTTGTTCTGGTGATGCCAGATCGTTTGCATTATTGCAATTAGCCAAAAATTGTCCTATCTCATATCTATTTCCAGAAAATTCTTTGGGAATTAGTTTACATAAGAAATCAATAGAGAATATACACGTTTGGTTTTGGGGAGATGAGGAGTGGGCAGTATTTAGGAGATCACTTGAGGAATTATTTGGTGAGTTTGGATCGGGTGCCATTTTGATTATGAGTACAAGAAAGCACTGAAACACTAACAAAATCAGAAAAATGCACTTACCCTTCCTTTTGGAATTGTACTCTTCCTTGGAATTAAATTCGCCAATCGATTTGAATTTTCAGATGTTGCAGCTAATGCGGTCAAAATTCTGCGTTGTCCTGATGTTCGCTTCGATTGTAGGGAAGATCCTGCCAATCTGCGGCAAAATTTTATGTTGTGTTCTTCCAGAAAAGGAAACAAGGCACTGATGATGTTAAATGTTTATTTAATTATTGGAAATTGTGACAATGTTTATTAATACTAAAATTGTTACACGTTCCCTTTTTTAACTATAATTCATTTCGTACTTAGTTATATAGTATGATGTTTCTTCGATGAATCTACTTCTTGTACTGTCTGAATAACAAACTGAGTTCCATAAGGAAACTTACTATCAATTACTCATTAAAATAAAATGTTCCAAAGGAAAATTAACGACAACAACATGGTTCACTTTGAACTTAAATATTTACGTCCAATGTAGCATTTAATTTAATATATTTTTGAAGGGAAAGTTTAGTTTAATGAGTTACTAATATGTAACTAATGATAGTAGTTATTTCTGAATTATGGTAAACAAAGAAAATGAGATAGGAATAACGTTGCTTACAATTTTATAATAAAATCTAATGATTAACAAGCTATAATTAAGAATCACCTTAAGATATAATTATAATAAAAAAGGGATGTAGCTAACAAAAGTAAGAAAGCTGTATTTTTGCATGAACCTTTGTCTTGACGTTCTGAAGAGTGACTGAAAAGTCTCCTATAATCCCGTGTCCGCGTCACAAGATATTAAAGGTCAAAGGTCACGAAAATCGGTTTTTCGCAATTATCTTGTTGACTTGTAGACCATAAAATTATCTACAATTTTTATTGCATTTGCATTTTCCATTGCATTTTCTCGTCTAATCAACCGTTCTCGAAATATAGCGCTGAGAGTGGCACGCGCGCATGGTAACTGCGAAGCCAGGTATATAGTTCGCTATACAAAGTTAATTATTGAATAAAATGGCACAATATTGAAATTATTATTTTTTATTCGATGTCAACAGTTTTTAATTAATAATAAAAGAATAAAAAATAATAATGGGGTCCATAGCACTTCGCCCATCCGTATTTTAGTACCATATCGCCCAACGGAAAGTCCACTTTGCCCAATTTCTGAAATGTACCACAACGCCCAACACGACTATTTCTCCCAACTTTTCACGAGTGACACAACTACCAAAATCCGTTCGTTAGAAATCGGCACACATAAAGTGTTGAATAATAGTAACGAAGCTGTGTGACTACAATTTAATCAAAATAATATTTTAGGCGAACTCACACGCTATAAAAGTTGAAAAGAAAAGGTTAACATTTTTTAATGAAATGCATATCATACATGGCATAATTTATCCACAATTATTATCTACTATAATTGTAGTCCACGCGTTCCTTAGAAGTTACATATAATTTACATATAATAAAGCTTGTTTCTATTTTCAAATGCCTTTAGGAGACGGAAGGATGACGAAATGAAATGTTCTGAATTTCTCTATTTACTTAGCTGGTTTCTACTACTCGAAACTTATTTAAATATTGTATGTTGTTCTGTGAATGATTTAGAAGAAGGTACCGCTTAGGGTTTACAAAATTATTTTAAAAATAAAATGTAAAAATTCTTAATATTTCAGTTTATGCATCTTTACGCAATAATATTTTTTTCCCGGTAAGTTTTATTTTTCCAAAACCTATTGTCAATATATACAGATGTGTTTGCCAATCGTCAATAAAATTATATTGCTTTATTACTTTTAGTTGCTCAGTTACTATCCGAAGATGCAACTCAAAAATACCACACACATTTTGCCATTTTATTATGCCCAATAAATATGCATTTGTCGGCAGTATTTTAGGGTGATTCACACTATTGTGCATTTAATTTGTGCATCGATACATTCTGCAGAGATAGAAGGGAATGTAAAAAATAAGAAAATTATAAATAAAATTAAAAGTCCATTTTTCAGAAACACTGTTACTCGATATTACGACCATATGAACTGGAGAATATCGTAGTGCGCCTTTCTTCCGACCGATAAGATGAAGCACCCGTTATATTTATTTTTCATATATGGCTAAAATTATAGGAGTTTATTTTAAGAGATGCTTACATTTTAATAGTCATTAAAATAAGCAGATATTTAATTAAGCACTACATATTTATGTTTTGCTTAATCACCGCAAAGAAAGTTAGCCCTCGTACACGAGATGATCGTTAAGACTGTTCATCGTAGCAATAAGACAATGATAGATAATACGTAGTATAAGATAATTTCAATACCTTAAACGTTACTGTATGTACTTGTATACAATAAAATACAATGACATAATATAACTATTTAATTTGTTTATTAAAATATTGAATAAATTGAACCGTTTCCTCTGTATTAGTTGGCAGATTCTAGCATTCACTAACTTGTATTAAAATAAATTTAAAATAAATAAATCCCGTTAAACTCTTCACGGCATATTTACGAATAAACTTTTGTATAAATTTAATGTGTGATAGTACCTACACTCGTCAATAGGAACAAAAAATCCTTATGACATTTTTTATTTTACGCACATCGAAAAAAATTGCTAAAAAGGTCAACTTTAGGAACTGCTAGAAATAGTCAAAACAAACTGTGACATCACCTAATAGCATCAACTGCTTCAATGTATCAGATATCACGTTGAAAATGTAGTTAGGTATATCCAGCTCCAACTGTGATTCTAATTAAACCAGTGACCACCAATCCACTTTTCAAAAACCTTTTTTCTCTGTTATTATGAAAGATAGGCACTAATCATATTAAGCTTTTTTTGTTGCATTTTATGTGTACCATCTCCTGTTCAGAGGTTACGAATCTTCCGTAAGTTTGAGTCGTCTATTAATCCAATGCCTTCCAGATAAAGTGCCATACCCTTTTGTATAGATATTGCTGTGACGTGAATATATACATGATTCCCATAGTACCCCAAAGTGAGTGGAACTATGTGGGATAAAGTGCCAATTTGTTTCAGGTACCGTAGTTCGTGCTGAAATCTTTGATGATTCCTAATTCTCTTGGCTCAGATGAAAGCCCTATGAAGTTAATTCCGTTATCAGAATATATGTTATGCGCGGTTTCCCCTGCGAGAACCAAAACGCCTTACCTAAAGCCGTGATAAACGCGTCGCACAGTGGATCGAAACAGCTAAATGATGGACATTGGCATTTATTTTGTGATATTTAATGCATTTTATATATCAGTTGTTATAGACAAGCTTTTTTACATATATGATACTTATTATATAACTTCGCAAAATGTGTAATATACGGAGTGATATTACAACTTCTTACAGTCTTTGAAACTTGTCTTTGTAGATCGAGAAATGATATAAAACATTGTTGGTGTTAAGGGTGAGCCAGATAGGCACATATATACTTTGCTTTAAGATGTTTTACAATACAAGGAATAAACACGGCAACACTTGTACGGGTGGAGATATTTGGGTAGTTTTCAATTGAAAAACTTGGGGATATCAATTGTGACCGTAGCGACTACTTCTCCTTTTAGTTGAGTGATATCAAAATTGTTTATAAGCTTTTAGACCAAAAAGATTCAGCTATGGAAAGCCATGATAGTTCATGCCACTATATGTAATTCTGAGGTGATCAATTAATTGGGTCAAATATATAACAGACCAGCAGGATCGCAGCATTTAACTCGAATGTTTGAGGGGGATCGGATCACCGGCTCCGAATTTGCTGTAATGGTCGTTTATTAGGTTCAACAAATACCTGTCGGTACATCTGCTCTACATCCGCTGAAATAGTATATGTGTGTTTTCTAAAGCGAATGAACGGAGAAATGATATCTGATGGTATGGTACGTCCAATCATGTGCAATAAATTAAGCGATTGACTACTACTAACGAATACACTCACAACTTAACGCTGATTAGACTTTCTTGCACTATTCCATGATGCGGCATAAAATAGCTAACTTTACTATCTGAACTAACTTGCGACATTTGCCGCACTTTTTGATATTTGCGCATGAAATTATAGTACATGTTACGAAATGCAGGGCTTGACTCCAAACGTTTCTCAAAATTGTGAAACCGTCGCTTAGCCGTTTCATAAGGATCGCCTAATAGTACTGTATAAGATTTTAATTGTATGTTAGAAGAGATATTTAAATTATCTCTATGTATGGAAATTCATGAAATATTACTTGTCAACGAGAGTATAATCAAACAAGATGTATTTATTGTAATTTGCTACCTTGAATGAATGTTAATTCTAACCCGTGTTTTGGCTAGAGCAGATTTTGATCACACGTCTGTCATGCAAACCGATGCTTCATCCTTCGATATAGGTTGTGTGCTTAATCAACGGTTTGAGGATGGTGAGAAGGTCATTTGTAAATCTCTCGCGTCTCTTGATCCACCAAAAAAGGAAATATAGTGCAACCGAGCGCGAATGTCTTGCGGTCATATGGGTTATAGAAAAACTTTGACATTATCTGGGTGGATTCCATTTCAAGATGATTACAGTCACTCACTATTATGTTTACATAACCTCAAAGATCCTCTCAAAACCAACCTGGATTTGTTCGAAATCAGCCCTGTTCATGAAAGGATTGGAATGCGGAAAACCCGCTTGAAGTTCAACCGTTATACAGCCTGAGGATGACGGCATAGTAAGTAATTTCTTCAATATGAATTACTAATCTTTCTCTGCTTTTTCGAGGCTGAAAATAGTGTTACAGCCAACGCTGCTTGTTACAACGAAATACTTAATCAATTTCTGACGCACGAATTGAACAGATTTCCCAAAATCTATCAGAAAACATGGTTTTAGCAAGATGTTGCTAATTCCCATATCGTGGGAACGCCTTTAGATGCTCAACAGAGATTTGTTTCGTATTTTGGGCGTATCTGAAGAGTCTAGTTTGCATCGACAACCCAAAGAATATTCGCGAACTGAAGACGTTAATTCAGGAACAAATTACAAACATTCCGTTCGATATGCTTCGTTGTTTTATGAAGATTCTCAGGGAATGACTTTACAAAGTGCATACAGAGTAGGAGCGATCAGTTGATCGTATCTTTTAAAATATAAAATGGCACATCGTTGTTAAAAATTATCCTTTGACTGACATCCTATTAGATTAGGACATATTATTAGAAATAAACGTTTGGTAAAAATTACTTATGATCAGAAATGAAAACATTATACCTGAGCTTTCACGAGCACGGCCAATGTATGACCATTTTAAGTTTTTTTGTACCATTTTAGCTACTGTCTACAATCTAATATTTACTTATTTATTTATGGGCGAAGAATCAGGGTGGTTAAACTTCACTCGTACCTCCTGGCACCGATTGCTAAAATCATTTGATCGACCCTACTAGAATTTAAGCGAATCTGGGGGAATTACATTCCCAATAGGTATATTCGTGTCAAACATCGCATGGACACGGAGCCTACGACTTTACTTCCTATCCCAGAGCAAAGCGTTTTAGTTTTGTTCGGTTATGAAGAGTTACCAGCTCGGCCTTCAATTATGAAGCAAACGCCATATACCTAACGCCTAACCATTCTATTTCTATTTACTATAAAATATTTACTGTAATAAATGATCCTAAAATAAAAGCGAACAAAAAGTTCATACAATTTTCAATGCACAATCTGCATTATGACTAGAAAATCAGTTTCGGTAGGAATGATTAATTTCCACAGAACGCAATAATTAGTGCTAATTAATTAACGATACAGGTGAAATATCTATCAATTCACATTAAGGGCGGCAAAGGGCAAAAACGATATTATTCATACGATTATATTTAATTTATGTGTAATTAGTAATTAATGAAAATTTTCATTAGATTTTTTTTATTTTTGCAATTTTCACCATTATAATTATCTGGGAAATTATTACGTAAGTGATAAATACGTTTTGATCTACCTGGGATAATTATCGAGATGCACTCCAGTGGCGTGCAGTCCATGGAAGCAAGGGAAGCGATGCTTCCCTTGAGAATTTATTAAAAATAAAAACCAATGCTAACAAAAGTATTTTTATAAAATTATGGTAATCGTTTATTTAAATTTGTAATATTTAATCAACTTAAAGCTCGACATCAATTCCGTACAGCAAAAAGTATAATTATTAAGAGTACTATTTTAAATTAGGCTCATTAAACTTGCACGGAAAGGTAATACCGATTCAAATGTGTTACATACACTGCGTATAAGCACTGCTTATACATGCTCTTCTCTTAGCCTTGGCGTGAATCAGCGAGCGTGGGGTGATATAGCAGACGATGCTGTTTGACTGGTGAGCATTGTTTAGCCGTGATTTTGGTGTGGTGTGTTTAGTGTGCTTCATTCCCAAATGTTTATTTATTATAATTTGGTTATTTGTTCGATTTAGTGTTTGTTAAATTTAATGTTACTTAAGTAATGTAAATCTGCGAATGAGACTGTATTTTGTCGCATTTTATTATTTTAATTTATAAGTTGGATTTTTTTAAAGACAAATAATTCTATTTAGTTTGCCTGTATGCAAATTTAAAATTGCATTATCGTCACGACTGCAAATTCAGCTGCTTCGGTAAAAGGTTCGAGTACCTTCGATATATCCGAATCGGGACGGCTTTTGTTCAGTTTGTAAATTATTAATAAAGAATTTTTCGCATACAGTTTTGGAGAGAAATTACAAATTATTAAGAAAGGCAGATCAAAACCAGAACTTTCAAATTTAACAACAAAGATTAAAACCTGTACCGGTATTTTGCTAAGAAAGACCGGAAAATTGATACATAGTAGTAGTTTTTTTTTAAATAAAGAATGATAGTCAACAAATTCCATAAGTATAAAGTGTAAAAGTGCTTCTTTGAAAAACTTTTAAGCTTAATAATTATAACACTGTATTTTATTGTACTTAGCATGGGCGGATCCAGAGAAGTATTTTGAGGGGAAAATCTTTGGAAAAATAATTGTATTAAAAAATAATAATTAAACAAACATTATTTGTTTCTATTCTATGTAAACTTATTTCTAAATGGGGGGGGGGGGGGGATTATTCCTTCCTCGTTAATCCGAGCCTGTACCTAGGTGTATTATAATTATAATAATAAATCTTTATTTATTCTACTTTCTAATTTACATATTTGGAATACATATTTCAATTGTAGAATGGGATAGGATTCAGCTTTGCTGATCTTCCATCCTACCCCAGTGGTTGCTTCCCTAGCCTAAATTCTCACCGCACGCCACTGATGCACTCATTTTCCAATAAATTCTCGACACATTCATTATGTGCATATGCATTTACCATACATGTATTGTTTTAATTTTTAAACAACTTGTTCAGGGGTAATAATTATCATTCTACGCGATCTATAAAGGGAAAAGCATGAGTCAGTTATTTACAAAAGGTACACTGAGTAATGAATCACCCCCGATGTACATAAAGTGCAATAAGTTGTGAATTATTCACTTGCTTATTATAATTATTAGGTAAAAGTCTGCATTTGTATGCACCCTAACAATAGCTATTTAATTTATCATTCATTTATCCAAAAGTTATTTCAATTCAAGCACGATCTACGCCTGTCGATAGAAAAGCTCCTTCAAGTCATTTGATTGACCTTAACCAAGAATAAACAAAAATAATAATGACTCCATTTATTTCCCTCGTTCCTGGGAACGTTAGACTGGCCAACAAACGGATTTGTTTGATCAGGTTTTAATCAACGTGTATTAAAAATAAAATTTTCACTTTTGTTGTAAAATAAATTACAATTTAAACATATACAATTAAATCTTGGGTATCGCAGAAAATTAATTAAATAAATTAATACAATTGATAATATAATAAACTGAGAGGCCCAAAACTTCCCACCTCAAAAAACACCCCTAGATAATTAATACCCAAACATTTATTTAACCCCTAGACAATGTAAAATAAATTATTTTACAATAACAATACAATTTATATTATCATTTGAATTAATTGATTTTAACGAATTTGCTGCTATACCCAAGATTTAGTTTTATATGTTTAAATAATTTCTTATTATATTTTTTTATGTGTAAAATCTATGATTAAAATATATTATTGATCTTACTGGGATATTTTTTTATGTGGTATTTTGTTCTTGGGTTATTTGAGGGTACTAATCTCAAAGGCGGCAATCTCCAAATTTCATATTTTAAGATTGTCACTTTTGAATATGACGCCTTAATGCAGATTTGCGTTTTTTTTCTAATAGTTAATTTCAAGTGGTGCTTTATGGTATATTCCCGATTTTGATACCAACTCATAATGTAGTTCGATAGAGCTTGGAAACATAAAGTATCTGAAGTATACATAGTATATTTCATTTTAGATAAAGATTGTTGATTAATGTTTACATTAAATTCAGTTTATAATGCAAAATCATAGAGAAAATTATATCACCCCGGCTGGGAATCGAACCCAGGACCTTCCGCTATCTAGCCGACATGTCTGTCTCTGAGCTACCGGGCGACTATCAGCAGAGTGACAAATTTTCCATATGAATTAGGTATTTAGCAATTAACATGGCGAAGATAAAAAACAAATTGAACGTCGCGTTTTCAAGTGATTTTCAAAAGTAACATATTTTAAATGGGACATCCTGTATATTTTTGTAGAAATGGATGCACAGCCACATTATAAATACAAACGTTTGGATATAAATTTACTTTAGCGGGCACTCGGCGTAACTTTTGAACGAGACATTGCTGCTCCTCGAGACTAGTGTCATTCGACTCAGCTCGCAATCTGCATTGAAAGGGTAGGGTGTGTTGAAACAAAGTTTGTGTTCATTACCACTTTAAAATGAAAAATGTAGAAGTTATAGAACACTTCCTGTTTTTCATCTAATGCATGTTTACACTGAACTATTACACAAGCTTTTAAACAGTCTAATACGCCTTCTTGAGATTCTTCAAAGAAAATCCTATAAAACATTTGATAAAAAATTTTGTCAAAACTATGTAATATCAGCCTAAGGGACAGCTTTTTTTAATCATAAATTAAGTTTAAGGTAAAATATAAGACTGAAAGAGAATTATACGAAACCTGAAAGTTAATATTCACATTTTTTTAAATTTTGACGTATCATTTTATTTAACTATATTATCTACAGTGGTTTTTAACATTTAACATAATAACAACTAAAAATCTAACAAAACTAATACCTAATACCTATTAACGCCCATTGCTGTTGTAAGGCATTCTTAAACTCTAGGCGAGTATGTACGGCATCCATGATGGGATTAAGTAGTTTTTGGGCCTGTCCCGAACATGTTCGATCGGATTAAGATCCGAAGACTGTGGTGGCCAATTTAAATGGATCTGCTTCTGAAACAACTCCTATTCAAGTAGTGAATAAAGAAAATCTTTAGTATAAGATATTTGTGATGTATTGATTTGCACCAAGAAATCCTTTGGTAAAAACGAGTTCCGTCGTCCGCGATTTTTTGGACGCAATGCAGCAACTCTCAGTGGACGACGAGCATAAAGTCCAACCTCATGCAATCTGTTTCTAATTGTTTGTAAGCTAACACTATCACTTGGGTGTTTTGAAAACTCTGAAGAAGTTGGGTGACGATATGAGTTCGGTTACGCCTCGCTTCCAAAGTTAATATAGCGATCCTGAACTACACTTGTTTTTCTGCCTTTACCTAGATGTATTTCGTCTACAAGTCCAGATGTTGACATAATCTGCAAATAACTCTTCGAGAAATGTTTAATCTGGCAGCAACGTCGACTTGACGCAGTCACCTTCAAGCATGTCTCCACAGCGTGTAACATTCCCTCTCGCGTCAAATGACATCCATTATAAATTTGCAGTCAAACAATAAAGAAATAAAAGTAAAAAGTTCATAAATCTTATCACTCGTAGGCTTATTAACTAGAAAGGCGTTTTGTGAAATATAGGAAAACCTTAAGACTTCGCTCAATATTGAAATAATTGTGATTATACTTAAACCAGAAACAAAGTCACGTGGGCGAAAAATGTTAAATCAGTAATGAAAATCTGTTGGTTCTAGTGTACGTTACTGAATTTTTAGCAACGTGAAATTTGCACTCTTATCTTACCTCATTCCGGGTCGTATTTCTTTATTCAGGTGTGATTACGAAAATGGCTCATTTCTTGTATTTACAGTTGAAGTATAGTAACAAACAAAACATTAACAAAAGAGTTTAACTATGACAAATAATTAGTGGTCCACATTTACAGTGGCGTAGCAAGGGGGGAGGGTGGAGGTCCGCTCCGAGCTCACGCCTAAGGGGGAAAGAGCCTAAGATTTTTCATTTTACATTTTTTTTGTAAATATTTTAAAATTTACATTTTAAATGTTCATATTTTTCAATATTGCAACTCAGGAATGCTTGCTGCAAAACACTTAACAATGATTATAAAAAATTAAATTATTTATTTTATGATAGAAAAGAGGATGACATTGTTTTTTAATCTATAGGAAATATTGAAATAAATTATGATTATGTATAATTTTTAAATACCTGTTTTTACCTCTAAATTTGACCAAAAGAATTGTCAATAAACTCACTGTTAAATAAATAATTTAAAAAAGAAACAATTTTCATATTATACGTATTTTTTGCAAACTATGGAATTTCTCTCTAAAAATTGATGTTAAATAGTGTTAATGGATATTTACTAACCTCGTTTGAGAATACTTTTAACCTGTTTTTTGACACAATAATCTTCAGCACCGAATTTACCATTAGGCTGAAAAGTATTCTTATGAGTCAAAATAGACTTCTTAGACTTTTTTGAGGAGTGTATTAAATATTACATCTTTCACTTTTTCTGTTGTGGCAGTTCTTGTCTAGGATTTATCGAACTCGGGCCCGTTAGAGATTCGGGGCCCTTGGCGGCCTCCAGGTCCGCCAGCCGCTTAATCCACCCCTGGTGGGGGTGAAACGAGTGGGTTTAAAATTTTTTCCAATTTGAACATAGTTTAGATTTTAGAATAGTCAGATCTAGGTGTATATCAACTTTCTTAGACCATTTTCTAATTTTTGTCCTATTATGGCCAAAATGGCCAGGGACGTGCTCAGTGGTGTGCGAAGGTGTGCACGGCACACGGGCAGCCAAATGAATTTAAAATGATTATACTATATAGCGACGGACAGCGATAACAAAATCCAAATTAAAATTGTCGGAAAAATAATATATTTTGCTATTAAAATGTTTGTGATTAAATGATAAATAATAAGCGTAGACATCAATTTAACAAAACATTTGTGTTTATTATTTTCGTTCCACGAAATCTCGATGATCCCAATGCAGTTGTTTATTTAAAACAATTCAACAACCTATTCACTTCACTAAAGATTGTAACAGCTATATTTACTTACATGTTCTTTATGCATTTATGAAGTAGTCAACGACGCCGAATTATCATTAACTTTTTTAATGTACCAGTTTCGAAAAAGGCTGACAATATTTTAAAGTACATATATGAAAAAGAATTGGATAAAGTTTTTCCTAATTTTGTAGTAGCGCTTAGAATATTATTAACAATGCCGGTTACCGTTGCATCTGCGGAGTGCAGCTTCTCAAAGCTCAAGTTGATAAAGACATATCTAAGATCAACAATGGGACTGGAAAGACTATCTAATTTGGCAATACTGTCAATTGAAAATGAGGAATGTGATGCCATTGGTTCTTCAGTAGTTATAAGCCGTTTTGCTGCTGCTTATTTTTTTAGTTACCTAGCTCATTCAGGTGTCAGATTGAAGCTTGTTTTTGGATCTTTCAGCGTACATCAAGAAATATGCAAATACATTGCACAGTAGAAAGGTAGCAAGCAGGCTCTGAAAGCAAGTTTTTTCAAAAATAATTTTTTCCAAAACTACAAAAAACACCCTTTTTATTTTTTGCTATACCAAGCATATACTAAGATAATTCTATGAAAAAAATTTCAAAAGAGCGATAGTTGTAACACAGGAGCAATGTCAAAATTTGTAAAAACACTAAAATTTGCCGTCACACTCTGTTACTTTTCTATTGTGCAATGTCTTTTGCTTATTTCTTAATGTACTTTAAAAGACCAAAAAACTAGCTTTATCTGACATCTGGATGAGACAGATAAATCAAGAAATAAGGGAGTTATGACAAGTTTAGTTAGATGACGTAGAGTGTCGGATAACAGAATTTGTTACAATATTACAATTTATTTTTGTTACAATACTTGTTATAAATTAAAATGAAATTTAATACAGTTGTCTGATTTGTTTTATTGCTGCGAGTATGATCAAAGGGGGGGTTAACATATATAAAAATTGGGGACAGCAGTAATAAATCTTTGCACAAGAGCAGCAAAATGTGTAGGAACGCCCCTGAAAATGGCTGTAAATGTCCATGTTTTATTTTGCAAGTATTTATACTACTATTACTATCACTGGATGTAGGCAGGGCCGGAGTAAGCTTTAGCGGGGCCGGGTTCAAAAATGCACTTGTCCTAAAACAACTTCTAAATAAATTATTTATTACAAACACATTATTACATATTATAGTAGGATCATAGAATATCATTATAGTTATTTACGAAGTACGCTAAACCGCGCATGAAAGCATTTTTTGAAGCACGAACGACGAAAGAGCGAGTGATTCATTTGCGCGCATTCGTCGAACATGACTTTTCACGCATCGACTTTTGCACAACATTTTTTGAAACGAACTTTAACAATGAAAAACATAATTAACCAAAATCTGTAATACTGTTTCGAATTCAAAGTAAACATAAAACCACAGATAAACGTAACAGATGCACAGCCAAATGGGGTAAAATGCGCTTGCTTTTTAGTTGCAGTATTTTTCGACAGAGTGCGCTACATATAGAATTCAAACGAAATTTAAAGAAAGAAATAGGTTTTGCATGAGTGAATATTTGAATTCTATCGTATTAACCACGCGGTGACGTAAGAGAAGAAAAAAGTTTGAGACAATTTCTTTAAATATGCAATATGGAATAAAGTGGAACCTATGTAATAAATAAATTCATTATAAACCTATATATTTATAAGTTAACTGCAAAGTATTTATTATGGTTAATAAATGCATTAATATTGTTGCAATTAACATAAAACATAAAATTATTCAAATTTACCATTATCATATTGTGATGATAGTTTTCAGTGTGGAGGTGATTTTAAAACCGAATAAAAACTAAAAGTTATGCTGAAAATTCCACTCATATGTAAAAAACACCATCTGCTAATACAAAAATCGTAGTTTGCTATCGGCCAAATAGGAAGGAAAAGAAATGCAACTGGATAAAAAATCGATAATTTTACGCTACCATGGTAACGCTTGCATTTATTGTGTATTATATGACGTCGCGTCAGTTTGAAACTTTCAACTGTTAAAAGTAGATTTTATAGTTAAAAAGCCAGCATTCTTAAACAGTATGTTGAGGTTAGGAATTATCTGCGAAACAAATATGCAGTAAGCGAGATTGAAAATTCTAATTTTGAAAATACAAAAAAATTAATCATCCATTCCAATTTAATCCAACATCAACTACCTAATCTACATCAATAATGGAGTCTACAGGACAAATTATATACAATTACAATAACTGTGTTTTTAACAATTGTTCTTTCTAAAAACTATTTTTCAATATTTACTGTTCTTCTGTTCCAGTGTTAAATAAAGTTTAATTGAATTAAATTCAAATATTACTTTATTCATTCATGAAGTTGTCTTACCAAACACCATTCGAGCTCAGATTTATAGCCTGATATTTTTTTTATTTCATACTGTCCGGGAGATACTAATTTCCCGGCTCCATTTGAGTCCGGGAAATGAGACATTACAGTACTAGGCCGGGAAATGTTGCCTGGTAATATTTCCCGGACTCATGAACTAAAACAAATGAAGCCCTTTTTTTAACAAATTTATTGAAAACGACAAACTTTAAAACTTATTAATGATTAATAGTGATATTAATGGAACAACAAGAATTTTCATTAATGTTAATACTTGGCATGACCCCGTCGGTGGTAATTCTGCGGTTGGAAACTTCTTTTTTTTGTTGAAGCACCTCTACAAAAGTTTCTCCGCCTTGGATCATTCTTGCTACTTTTCTTTTCCCTTCATTGCATTCTTCTACATTTTTCTCTGCTACCGAAGAACTCTTCCAGCCCCCATGACGCTTTAAAACGTTAATGTCGGCCCCAGCGTTAACCAAAAGAGTCGCCGACGTACGGCGAAAGCAATGGCCTGTATATTTTTCGGGGTGTTCCAACTTAAGATATTCAGCGATTTTTTCTGGTATCCCTCCAATGGTGTGGATACCAACTCTTTGAGAAACACACCTTCCTTGTCTATACGCTATAAAGAGCGCTTTTCCAGTCATAGTTTTAGGGCGCAAATGTCGGTAGTTTCTATAGAGCTCCAAAAAGTTAATTCCATCGCATTCATTAAGCACCGTAAACACCCGTTTAACATAAGTTTTTGTTTGATTGATAGTGACAACCAATTGGGATCCACTGTCCACCACGTCGTCAATACTCAAGTTGTACAGTTCATCTCGCCTGAAACCACCGGCAATGCCTAGCATTGCAATTACCTATAACAAAAATAAAACCCTTGTAACTTATTTAAAAAATTTACGACCAAAATTATAGTTATTCTTACAACCGTGGTGATGACAAAGCAAAGATGTCGGTAATATCCTACCTTTATCAAAAGAAAATCCTTGGTGGGTGCTTCCTTCATAAATCTATTAACTTCTTCCCGACTAAGAACTTTGGATTGATTTGGATGATGGCCTACCGACTCCCTTTTGAGAAAAGCTGTCAACTTGCAATATTTGGAGATGTTCACATTTTCATTTACCAACAGCGTGGATTTAACCATTGAATATTTAGCCCACAAAGTAGAGCTATTATATTTTTTGGACTAAAAATAATGTTTTTATTAAAAACATTCTTTGATAAAACATATTTTCTTACCGCATCTAAAAAGTAAGCCAACATAATGTCTTCGTTGACATTCTTTTCCGCCTTGTGATCTTTTCGCCAATCGCAAAATAACCGGTATTCTTTTTCGTATCTTCCTATCGACTTGGTGGGAATAAGCTTCGCCGTAGCTTCGGCACATTTCGAAACTATTTCATCCAAACAATAATTACTTGACGAACATGCAGCTTCCATTTTTGACAGTAGTTTTGAAAACAAGAAAATTTTCAAACATTTCGTTGCTACCGTTACTATAAATAAGGCGACCAGATTATCCTTAATAATTTAACTGATTAAAATTATTCTCTATTTCAAAATTAAAAAAGCGATACAGCATGAAATAAAATGTTATACGTCACATGGCCGTGAGATGATCTTACAGTACTCATTTCGAAATACCTGACTCGGCTCCTTTGTCGCCTCGTCCGTTAACTTCTCATTCGTACTGTAATAAAACATCTCCCGGCCTTATAACGTAAATAACTATGTTATCACGAATGTTATGAGAATTACATATTTTGACCACTAGTAAATAAAAAACGGTTAGTCCGACATGGCTAATTCCATGCCAAATCACATAATTTAAAAACATGATTTTGTTTAATTTTTTTCCTTGCATACAGTTTTATATTCTAAGAGTTTATGAGATTTCCATTATGTTGGTTTTGGCGTGATCTTGAAACTAATAATTAATAGGCTAATAGTTATGTACATCAAAAAAACATAAATATACGAGTTATGAAGCATAGTTTTTACAATGGCTGACTTCGGGTTAACCTGGCGAAAAAAACCCATATGCATTTGAACGCTTATAAAAATTATTTTTTATGGAATTTCTTACCATGATTAGTTTCCGATATAGGTTTTTCGAAATTTCTTAATCTTCAGAATATACGGTGATATCGGAGTTTTTGTTAAGCAAACTCGTACAATGATGAAAGAAAATAGATATTTAAGGGAGTTGTGGTGGGATAGTCTAAGCCAAAAGTTATGGAGCTTTGCTATTTTGAGAAATAGAAATAATTACATAGTTTTGCTTCAAATAATGGATCAAACGATACTAGTTTTATTAGAACGCATCTGAAAGCAGTTTAGTTATTATTTATATATGTTTTTAATTAATTATTAGTCTTTTTAAACTCAGATATTAACTTTTGACTGTCTAGTCCAAACTTAAGAACGTGAAAATATGACGAAAAAAACAATTATTCTAATCAGAAATTTCATTCAAGTTTACTTGAGTACCGCGCGGTAGATTAGATTTTTAACAAAAGAAGGGCACACGCCTAATCAAATCAAACAACGTTTAGACGACGTTTATGGTGATTTATCTCCTTTATATTCCACTGTAAAAAGTAGTCAAAATGTTTCCGTTTGGGGCAAGAATCTCTTGAAGATGATGAGCGCACCAGTCGTCCACTTGAAGCGGTAACGCCTCAAAAAGTTGCAATCATTGAAAAAATGGTATTAGAAGATCGCCGTTTGAAAGTTAAGGAGTTACCAGTGATGTCTGACATTTCGGAAACAAGTATTCTTCGAATTCTTCATGACCATTTGGGTATGAATAAAATTAGTGCAAGATGGGTACCGCGTCTTCTTTCTGCTGTTCAACGTCAACGTCGCGTCGAATGTGCGCGCTCGTTTTTAAACTTGTGTGGAGATGACCCAAAGCCGATTTTGGAGTCCATTGTCACTGGAGATGAAACAATGGTTCTGTATTATGATCCTCTATCCAAAAGGGAATCGATGAAATGGAGGCGGCCCGACGAACCTCGTCCTAAAGAGGCGAAAGTCGTTCTATCGACAAAGAAGTTATGGCAACAATATTCTGGGATTGTGACGGCATTTTACTGATTGATTTTAAAGAACGCAATACAACTGTTCACAGTACATATTATGCGTTTTTATTGCATAAATTGAGAAACAATATTCGTGAAAAACGTGGAGGAAAATTGACAAGAGGTGTTCGATTATTACACGACAATGCACCCGTTTATACTACCGCAATTTCACAAGCTGCCATTCGCGAATGCGGCTTTGAAGCATTGGATCATCCACTGTACAGTCCGGATATGGTTCCTAGTGACTATTATTTCTTTTCCAATTTAAAGAAAGACGTTAGGGGACGTCGTTTTAAGGACGAGAACGAGTTGCAAGCAGTTGTAATTGAACATTTTGAAGGACAAACTTCAGATTATTTTTACAAGGGCATTGAATTATTAATTCCACGTTGTAATAAGTGTATTGACATTAGGGGATATTTTATATTGAAAAATAAATTATATTTTACCAAATTAATTTTTTCTATATCAGGCCGACAATTTATGGCGCTTACCTCGTACTTTTCGAAAAACAGTCCCTACAATAATGGGTATTTTTTGAAATTTGATATGAAAAAGGCCTTTAGCGGGACTCTTTTGCAATTTTCTCAGGTTTTATGAGGTATACTTATAAAATACATCAAAACAAAGTTGAAACCTAACAAATGTATTATAGTTTGGTTAGTTTGGTGTGCAATAAATGTCGACCGATAATGTATGTTCGAAGAAAAGTGTGTTTCTGTGACACTTATGCACTCATTTTCATGGTGAATTATATTTTCCACAAAATATATACTTCCACAATTTTTACGGACGTTTCAGAGCTCATTCTACATGATTATTACCTTTCGAATAGGCCATTAACCATACTTTTAAGATGGATAGTATTCGAGTTACACGATGGCAAATATACCTGTGGTCCTTGACGACTCACTCCTTCAATTCACATTGACGGTTAGTCTCTCTGGAATGCGTTCTCACAGATTTCGGCGATGTACGGTGGTATAGTCGCCGCTCAGCTACAGTAAACCTTCAGTGTGAAACTTCATGAAGAAAATTCTGACAGCGACGAAAATGATGATAACGCCGATTCTATTGAAATTCTAAATTTCAGCAAATTTTCTAGAGAAAATCATTTGTAATAATTTTTTTATAAATATTGTGTACAGTAATTTGTAAAAAATGTTTCATGTTCTATTGATTTCATAATGGTCTAGGACATCAAGGTTAATACAATGCTATTTTATTCTTTTTTTTCAGTGTGAATCTGAAAATGCATAGGATAAAATAATAAAAAATAGCATCATATTAGCTCTGCTGTCCTAGATCATTATGAAACCAATAGTCCATTTATATTAATAGTAATATTTCATTTATAGCTTTCATGTTTCTTATTGTTATTATTTATTATTACGTCACTAATTCAAAATTTTCACATAATTAACCGAGTAAACGAAAATATACATTTTTTACAAAATAATATCTCAGAAAATATTGCTTGCATGACATTCAATAACCAACTTTTTTATAGGAAACTTAATCTTTTTAGCTTTTATATAATGCATTTTGTACGTAGGAGCAGCCAAATTTGAAATATTTAAAAAACGCGCAAAGAAACAGCACTTTTTCGGAATGTCGATAAATGACAGTTGCTGAAGAAATTCTATCTCAGAAACTCTGGGACGTACGAGGATTAATAAAAAAGAAAATTATGGGGAATTTTGTCAGCTACATTTTCATTCTGAACGTTGATGCCCGTAAAATTAATACCTTCTGAAATATTAGCGAAAAAGCAATTTTGTTCGCCATTTTACCAAGATGGCGCAGCCGGCTCATCACCTACGCATGGGGAGTTTTGATGGTTTTTAGCACCACTTTTTAAGCCTATATACCAATTTTTAGCTTTTCCCCAATTTTTTCCTTTATATTGCTGAAAATGATTTAATTTACCTGGGCTACCGTATATCCAACAGTGTTGGACAAAATTAAATCTTACTGGCAATTGACAATTAAATTAATTAATTGTGACTATTTTTTATTTTGCATGATTACAATTAATTAATTGTTAGTGGTTCTGGCAACTAAAAATTAATTAATTGTTAGTTGCACGTGTTGAAAGTGGTCAAAATATCCACCGAAAATTTCAGTAAATTTTTGAAAAATGAAAAATTTTGTATTTTTTAGAAATTTACGAAAAAATTAACATTTTTAGCAACAAACAAAATTTTGTTCGTCATGGCAATCCTAGCTCTGCGCATTCTAAACTGGTTTTATTTAAATTTAAAAACTTCCATAAAATTGCAGTCTGCAATTAAGAGATTAATCGCGATTAAATATAATTGCAACTGAAATATCATAATTACATCTTCAATCAACTGATTGATTAAAAATTTAATTGATTGATGCCCAACTCTGATCTCCAGTCGTTTTTACGATTTTCTACGAAACTAATTGTTTTATGTAATTTCCATAGAAACGCTGTAACCTATTCGCCGCCGTCTTTCTATTAACAATGAATTAAATTGTTGATTTTTTAAAAGCAATAGAATTTGTAATTACATATTTTTTAAGCTTGCACAAAAAATATTGTGTATATCTTGTCCGCGAAATTAAGCTTAATAATCTGAATAAAAATATAAAGAAAACTTAATTGCGAGAAATCCCAAGTGAATGCCCATCTAAAAAATTGATAGGTACTTAAACAAAGTGCTATATGAAATATTTAAGCAATCTAATATTTGCTAATGAACTAAACAATATTCTAATCGAAGCTAAGCAGATACTTTCCAAACTAAAACAAATTAAGGAGAAATAGGTATTTATTAATCTACTCCGCATAAATACTGCAAATCCAGTCAATATATCAAAGCCAAACAACACACTAAGAACTGCTCTGCTGTGAGACAAATAACATTGTTAAAATTTCTTCCCTTTTATGAATTTAACACGAATAATTTTATCAGTCATGCATCGTAACCGCCGCGCTGCCGGCTGTAAGCTTACGCATGCTATATAATAACGTCGCATTCGACCAAACAATTAATGAATATTACTTCATTATTTGTATGGACAAATGTAGTTTCCCGAGCTCAGTCACGCCACCTAGTTCAGTTGCACAAACTAAACAAAAAATTAATCGTATTTATTATCAAGAGGCTGCGTATCTGTTTATTTATCCGTGATAAAACCAAGTAGGCAATAGCATTCTTTTGTTGCCAATAGATAGCGCTCGCACATTTGTCAGTGTATAGCCCCTTTATTTTCAAATAGTAGCGACAACGATTGATCTCGTCGCTGGAGCAAAACTATGTTGGTGACATTGGAAGTTACCAGATTTGACATTTCGTTTTACACTAAATCTTAGGTTTATTAATCATCATGCATAAAAATATTCACAATTTAACATGAATTTGATAACGGACATTCATGTTATGTAAAAACGATCGTATTAATGTAATATACAACTACGAAATTGTAATTTTTAAACAAATTTTTGTTAAAATGACGAAACAATATGCACGTGGTGATTTTTTCTTTATTAAAGTTTGTGCCTGGTTTGCTCCACGATGTCGCTACTATATGAAATAGAGGGGCTATATGTCAGTGGAATCATTATCAATTACTAATCTTTCTTTTGTGATCTCTAATACCCAAATGAGAAAAATGACATTTTCTAAATTAAATTTTAGGTATAATTAAAGAATTCCTGCACCAAACGTTTTTTGACCTAACTGGTGTCATTTTAACGGAGATTTTACGTTGATTCTGATTATGTAAACCATTTTTGGAGCGAATTTGCGAAGTTGGAGATCAAAAGTAAAAAAATGCTTAATCTCCATGGAAATAAATAATAAATATATTAAGTTTCTATGATTGCCAAATTGTATAATTTACAATTACACAATTTAGTTAGGTTAGGTTAAGTTTACATTAAGTTAGGTTTAGATTAGGAAGGCTCCAAATTTGGATATCAAAAGTAAAGAAAAATTCTTAATGTCCATGGAAATGAATAATAATTTGAATTATATTGAATTTCTATGATAGGGAAATTGTGTAATTTATAATTACACAATTTAGTTAGGTTAGGTTAAGTTAGGTTTAGGTTAGGTTTAGATTAGGTTAGGTTAGGTTTAGTTTAGGATAGGTTATGTTAGGTTAGATTGGTAGCAACCAATTTTGGATGCTTAGGGGTGTCCCAAAAAATCATTTTTGGGGCGAACGGTTGAAAAGGCTCCAAGTTTGGAGATCAATAGTAAAAAAATGCTTAATCTCCATGGAAATGAATAATAATTATATTAAGTTTCTATGATTGCTAAATTGTGTAATTGTAAATTAGTTATCAGTTAGGTTAGGTTTAGGTTAGGTTAAATTAGGTTTAGGTTAGGTTTAGATTAGGTTAGGTTAGATTTAGCTTAGGATAGGTTATGTTAGGTTAAGTTAGGTTAGGTTGAAAAAACTCAAATTTGCTTTTTTGGTTAGGTAGTGGCGTTTGTGTGAAGGTTAGATTGGTAACAACCAGTTTCGAAGGCTTAGAGACGTTTGCCCCAAAAATGAATCAGCATAAAATTTCCGTTAAAGTGACGCCAATTTGGTCAAAAAATTTTTGGTGAGGGAATTCTTTAATTGTTTCAAATTTTTTATTACTATTAAGTCAAATTATTTTTAGAGAGCCTAAAAAGGCCAGCTATTGCTTTTTGCATCTTTTTGAAGCACGAGTGCGCGAACACTACGTTTGCGTTTAACTGTTACATTCGCAAAATGTCGTTTTAAAAAATTATTTCTCGGTTCTTTTTTGTTGCAAAGTTTTTAATTACGTCATCAAGATTTACGTCGGTTGAATGGTAGGAATTTGCTTTGCCAGTCGTTAAGTGACACGGAAACATCGGTGTGACTACAGCAGCAGAGAAAGTGCTGGTATTTGTAAGTTGTATGGCGGACCTTAAAAAAATGCGGGGCCGTCTAAAGCACGGGGCTGGGTTCCAGGGAACATGCTGAACCCGCCTTGCGCCGGCTCTGGATGTGGTTTTCGTCGTTTTTCGCGGGGGACAATTCAAAACTTCTCTTTCTTATTTAGTCTTATTTGACCCTTTTTTGTAAGAGTTATTCAAGTAAAAATAATTATTTAAATCGTTTTACGAGCGTACTTTATTTAATAAAATAAAACTGTGTAAATGAATTATCATCATAAATCAATTCTTTTATCAACTGTCCTATAAATATAAATAATAATAATTCATGTTGCATAAGAAAAATGCGGACACAACATAAACTTACGATGTTTATTGAGAAAGAAGCACGCTGTTGTTTATTTTTTAAAACTTTGTATTATACCATGCCAATCTTATTTATTTTTAAACAGTAGTCATATTTTATTTTGTTTTCGATAAGTTTTACAATTTCTTGAATTATATAGGAATAATAAATTTTTTCTGTGAAATTAAAAACACATTGTAAAAATACTTTTAAATATTTCTAAATAAGTATAATTTTGCTATAAAAATTAAGGTCAAACTTTATTAATTTTAATAAGAGGAACAATTTTAGCAAACAATTTCCACATTTAATTTATTTAATAACAGTAGGTTATAGAATTTTTATATTCCTTGAAATTGTATTAGTATGGCAGTAATTCTAATCTTTCATTTAAATCAAAAATTTTTATGAAACATCCTCTGACTAATCTGATTTTCTAAATTCTACGAGAGTTGATTTAGATAAGATGCAACATACGACATCGACAGAACAAGCACAAAATGCAGTCACGAAATCCGTGATAGAGTATAGTGGGGGGCAGCGCTCTAAAATTTCGTACAGGTGATATCGTAGAATGTGAGCGTATACTTTGACAACACTCATTCAGTTGCGTGCTCATTAATACAGCGGCAGCCGCTGTAGAAGCATGTTCTATCTGTGAGTGACGTTTAATTTCAGGTGCGTTGTTTTAGACGAGCGATACGGGAGTTCAGTGTGACAATTGTTGGTACGTGATGATAATGTCGAGTGGTCATGACTAAAAAGTTTAAATTTAGTACAATTTATTTCAAATGGAGAACGAGATACGTCGCGTGGTCCCCATCCAGAAGGTCATCTACGATGGAATACTGTTGATGTGCGGTAATGTCGCTTTTTATTTTTGCCGATCGAATAGGTTAGCTTTTGGTGTAATTGATTTCTAACGTGGCCCTACAAGTTTTATGTTACGTTTTGCTCTAATAATGTACGTAACAATGGGGCTATCGATTAATTGTTGTCGGATACGTTGCGCAAATTACTAGATTTATTATTGTATTGTTTGTGTTACACAGGAGATGCGAGTTAACGATATTGATTTCATGTTTCAGTGGGATTCCCTATTCTGTTCCTATTTTTGTGGGGCGAACCATACAACAGGGGTTTTTTCTGTTATGATGAAAGCTTGCGGCATCCCTTTCATCAATCCACCGTGCCCAGTTATTACCTGTATATTTTTGGATTGGGGATGACCAGTGTAGTGGTAAGTTACAAAAATAAACAAAATTTACATACAAATACCAAAATCAAACCACGCAAAAACAATAATTGATTTTTTGCGCGCTATAAATATACAGGGTGTCCCACAATGCTGTTTACACGCAATATCTCTCTTATTTGAAAAGATAATGAAATCAACCAAAAACTATCGTGAATGACCCAAAATGGACATTCAGAAAACATCCTTAAACGCTGGTTGCATAGCAACGTTTAATAGATCATGCCAACTTGATTAATTTTTTAAATTGCACCCTCTGTTTTCTTTCACGAAAATGTATTCTTCACTTCATTCTGCATACGGCAGTATGCCTTACTTAATTATCTAATCTAATGTGCATTTAGGGGTTGAAAAAAATATTTTTTATAAATTGAATTGAATTGAACACCCTATATAGGGTGATCGTATCTTAAGTTAAAAATCTATTAGTTCATGAGACGATAGTAATAATAATAATAATAATAATACTAATAAGTAAGTTAAAAACTTAAAACTCTGTCAATTCTGCAACAATAAGAAAAAACATTTTAATTTTAACTGATTGATTGTTAAAGTGAAAACATTAAATAGAAATAAAAATACTATTATTATTTATAGTCATGGATAGGGTTGTGCATAATAATGGATTAATCGAACCTTGGATTATTTTTTTTAAATAATCGATTAAATCGATTGATCGATTTAAAAAAGATAATCGTAGGTCCGATTAATCGATCAATCGATTAATCAATCAATCGATTTAATCGATTGCTATTTTAATCGATTTTTTATTACGAATGCCCATAATCGCACAACCCTGGTTGCTTCTCAAACTTTGGTTGCGGTAGCATTAACAACGACCAAGAATTGCACAAACTGTTTCTCTACTAAAAGCACAAACTTGGTGATGTGTGATGTCGTATTACTTGTATTCACAAGTGCAAGGTATGACCAGAGTACGAGACCGGGACCAAACAGAACATACACTGCATACAAATTAAAGTAAATTTTTAAAATACTAGGGAAACCCCCGTTAAGACATGACGGTCAAAAGGCTAATTTATTGATTATTCGGGTTTCCAAGAGTGATTATTGAATATTAATATTTATTAAATAAAAGCAATTGAACAAAACGGTTGAAAATATTAAGCTTACCATTCTCAGACGAACTTTTGAACGCGTTATTTAACAAACGCCCCCGACTTAAACCACTCCACCACCAATTCCGACTTATCCCACCTTCCTCCCTTAGTTACCCCCGTCTTACTCCTTTTTCCGACTAACCCCTCCAAGACTTGTCACTCTTTCTGACACCCCCTCCGGCTAACTCCCTCTCGGACTCCTCCCTCGACTTACTCACCCATTCTTACCATAAAATTTTACATTGGATTTATATAACATGCTTAATATACCAGCTTTCGGTCATAAACTTTGTCGGTCATTTTGTCTATGTCCCTTAAGAGATAAAATATTACATTCCTAATCTGCTTTTTCATGAAATATCCTATTCTGCAAAAATGCACACTCACAGAGTCAGACAGAGATATATACCCGACTTATCCCACCTTCTTCCCTTAGTTATCACCGTCTTACTCCTTTTCCGACTTACCCTTCCAACTTATCTTTTTCTGAGATTTACCTCCCCTCTCTCATAGTATAGCATAGTAACCAGGTATAGGGGGGATGTTTAATACCAAAACGTGACGAAGCAAGCGCTGTAAGTAGGGACAGTCGGCCTTGGGCATATTAAAATGCATCAATTATAAATAGTGCTTTTACATTAAAAATACAAGTAATTAAAAAATTACAAAACTAAAACTCAACAAACTAAAAAAAGAAAGTTTAAACTTTATTAATATAAAAAAGAATAAAGGAAATCGGTCTTGTAGAACTCGTAGACGAAGTGGAACAAAAATGCGTCGTGTTTTAAATATAAAGATTAGTAAATAATAACTGACCTATAAGAATAAAGTTCAATATGGCTGGTATATTTACTATCGAAGAACATGAGATTTTCGTAATCTAAAGCAGTGATAATGGAAGCACGATAAGTTTGATCGCCATTATAATAATCGTCCCAGTCATTTACAATAATTTGTAAATGTATTTCGCCATGATTTACGCCAAACAATACGAAACAGCTGTAAATAAGCAATTGCCATCACTTAATATTTGAGTGTACTAATATCAAAGGCGGCAATCTCCAGATTTCGAGATACTTTTGAGATATTATCGAAAAACTGCTGTGGCTATCTCAAGACAAATATATTACAAAGACGTTAAATGCAGTATTGTTGTTTCAATTGGTAATATCAAAAAACATTAACATGTGAAGATGTTAATTCCCCATCGGCATTTTGCTAGGTTAGTTAAAATAAGAGAGTTTTTCAATTTTAAAGATTGAGAACTATCAGGGTATCGGATTGGCTTAAAAAATTTGGAAAATTACCTAAAAATATAGTTTTCGAGGTGTTTTTGGGCTTGTTTGAAAGGAAATTGAAAGTAGATATATAAAAAAGATAGACAAAAACAAACATAAGTGAAATTCTTGCATCACCAGGGGTCGTTTTAAAAAGCATTTAAAGCGCTAATTTGAAAAGGGGATGGGGTAGAGAGGGGCAGAAGGCGTTTTAGTTCACAGAAACTTTTTTTAGTGTTTTCTATTATAGTGCAAAATTTCAGCCTGGTAGCAATATTTCTTCTTTAACAAAATGATTTTTTGAATTGAAGGGGAATAAATTCATTTTTTCATTTGTTTTAATTTCTCTTAATAACAAACAAATTATTATTTAGATTTCAGCATTCATTTTTTATCTTCAACGTTTTTTACTGCAAGCTCAAACATGTCTGTGTAATGTGCAGGATGAACACAGTATGAAAGTCAAAAATGGTGAAAAATGTACAAGATAAAAGTACGAAGCATTATAAACGTCTGGTTGCCCAACACAATCATTACGCTACTATTAGCTAAAATGAAAGGGTGCATAAAACTGACTGTCCAATCCCAATTTCCCAACGATGCAAGAAATGATGATGTCACAAGAAGGTATCAATTTCACTGTTTTGAATTCGACATTTTACAGTGGTGTACGGAAAGATATTACTCACCTTACAGTTTCAAAATGCATAAATTTATTCTTATAAAGATGCAAGTTTCGTGATATTCGCAAGCTTATGAAAAATTCGAATTTTGACAAATATCTGAATGAGGACCAGTCGATTGATGGAATGCCATTAAGGCTGTGATTCTTCATTTCTTGGGGAAGCATCGGGCAGAAAATTACCGTGACATGATAGCTGATATGTTACAGGCATTTGAGAAATTGAAGATATCAATGTCTCTCAAAATACATTTCCTTAATAGTCACCTTGGCTACTTTGAGAAGCAGTTAGCTTCAGAGTCTGATGAACATGGAGAGCGATTCCATTAGGTTGCAATGCCTATGGAAATTCGGTACAGAGGCAAAAAATTGAATGCCATGTTAGGGGATTTGTGTTGGTGGCTAAAGAGAGACGCTGAGGATAGCGAAGAAGAAAGGAACGAAGACAAGAATGAAAACAGTGACAGCGAAGATGATGTCCACGCATCCAGCTCAGACATATAAATCAGGGAGGAGAGCGAAAATGAGAAACCAGCGCTCAAAAGGAAGCAAATAGATTAGTAGAGGTAAAGTTGTATTTGTTGAACAAAATTAAAACAAAATAAAGAACATGGATTCATACTTCTGAATTTAATTCAAAAACTCATTTTTCTACGAAGAAACATTACTCTCAGTCCGGCATTTTGCGGTATAATAGGGGACAATTGGAGAAAAGCTTTTATGAAAAAGGAACGTCCTCTGCCACCTCGCTACCCCATTCCCCTTTCAAATTAGCGCTTTAAATGCATTTTAAAACGACCCCTGGTGTTTCAAGGATTTCACATATGTTCGTTTTTGTATCTACTTTCAATTTCCATTCCAACAAGCCCAAAAACACCTCGAAAACTATATTTTTAGGTAATTTTCCGAATTTTTCAAGCCAATCCGATACCCTGATAGTTCTCAAACTTTAAAATTAAAAAACTTTCTTATTTTAACTAACCTAGCAAAATGCCGTTGGGGAATTGCTATTTGGCACCTAATCTTTCCATTCCTGAAGAGAAATCCCATGTCATGAAACAAAAGTTGAAATTTGTCGCACTGTGTAATATATGTACATTACATTTTTAACTGAATACGTGAAAAGAAGAACTTTAAAAAATATATCATCAGATAGATCCACTCTAAGAAATACAAAAAAGACACATTGAAATAAATAACAAAAATTTATTTGAAAAGTGAGAATCCCAATGCACAGCATTAAATAAAATTCAAAAAGAATTTAAAAAACTTTAAAACAAGTTTTAATTAAAATAGAAACTCCTTCAAATTTTTTTTCAAGTCTTTGTATAACCTGTTAATTGAAACCCCATTCGAATGACTGATTTTGAATGGGTAAATTCCAGTAAAATTTACAGGACCATAAAATATAAATTCCGAATCTACTTTCTGAATGTTGTCTTCCTACGGCTGTATGAAGTTTTCCAAATCTTTTTTCAAGAATCTTTCTTTATCAATATCCAAAATTCGTCCAATGTACCATCCGGTGTCGTAAGATATTGCATAATATTTTTCTAATTGTAGCTTTATCTTTCATTTTGTTTCTTGCATGTTTCCTTCTTCTAATTTTATTGTTTCAAGCCTTATTTTGTGGAACTCCATTATCATGAAATAAATAAAGATTATTAAAAGTTTCACAGTTTTATTAAAATGCAACCTGACAATATTATTTCGACAGCTATGCTGTCATTATCAAAGGTAATATAATTATAAACAAACACGTCGCTAAGGTAGATATAAAATAGGTAACTAGATAAAATAATAATAATAATCAGAATTAAATATCTAATACTTCCAGTAACGGAGAATTACTGAGCTCAAGTTGTTCATTCATTAAAGGTACCCTGAGTTTGTGTTTGTATATCTCAAAGGCTTCTAAAATGTCTAATTTGCGTTTGTTATTACAAAAATGTAGGAATTTAATATTATTTTGAGGAGTCATTGTGTGATTTTGTTCTAAAAGGTGTTTGGCGTAATTCGATTTTTCAGGATGTTTATTTTTGTAATGACGTACGTGTTCTTTATATCTTATGTCAAAATTTCGAAGTGTTTGTCCAATATATACCGAACTACAAAAAGAACAATTTAAACGGTAAATGCCCGATTTCATGATATCATGTGTTCTGTCTTTAGCATTAAATAAAAATGAAAAAGTGTTAGTGTTGGTTTTAAATGTTATTTTATAATTGTTGGTTTTTCTTAGTATATGTGCAATTTTTTCTGATATTTTGCCAAAATATGGTATAGATATGTAATTTGTGTCTTCTGTTTGATTGTGAATGGGATATATTCTTTTGATAGCTAACCTTTAATCTTTAGAGATATCAACCAGTAAACAACTAGCACATGCAAATCATTATAATCCGAACATGATTGACACTTTAATTAAACAAAAAGATTATAGGTTAGCTATCAAAAGAATATATCCCATTGACAATCAAACAGAAGACACAAATTACATATCTATACCATATTTTGGCAAAATATCAGAAAAAATTGCACATATACTAAGAAAAACCAACAATTATAAAATAACATTTAAAACCAACACTAACACTTTTTCATTTTTATTTAATGCTAAAGACAGAACACATGATATCATGAAATCGGGCATTTACCGTTTAAATTGTTCTTTTTTGTAGTTCGGTATATATTGGACAAACACTTCGAAATTTTGACATAAGATATAAAGAACACGTACGTCATTACAAAAATAAACATCCTGAAAAATCGAATTACGCCAAACACCTTTTAGAACAAAATCATACAATGACTCCTCAAAATAATATTAAATTCCTACATTTTTGTAATAACAAACGCAAATTAGACATTTTAGAAGCCTTTGAGATATACAAACACAAACTCAGGGTACCTTTAATGAATGAACAACTTGAGCTCAGTATTTCTCCGTTACTGGAAGTGTTAGATATTTAATTCTGATTATTATTAATTTTATTTTTTATCTAGTTACGTATTTTTATATCTACCTTAGCGACGTGTTTGTTTATATTTATATTACCTTTGATAATGACAGCATAGCTGTCGAAACAATATTGTCAGGTTGTATTTTAATAAAACTGTGAAACTTTTAATAATCTTTATTTATTTCATCCTTCTTCTAAGTCTGATTTTTCTGATTCTGGTGCAAGTGAAATTACTTTAAGGGATTTGCTTGATTTCGCTGCAAGTGAACAATCGGTCTCGAGCGTATAGAAATGTATCGATTACAAGTAACGTTTTTAAAAATATAAATAATGAAAAACTCGCAAAACTAAAATACCTGGCAAATCTACATCATACAACCTTTAACTTGGAATAGCGTAGATTGGTTCAGTAGTACTCTGAAACGAAGCGTAATAAAAATAAGCCTTGTGTTTTAAATAGGTATACAGTATTTTAAATTTATGGCATATAAATCTAAAGAAAATATAATATCAAAGCGTTCTTGTAGGTTTGTCTATACATCAGAACAATTCGAATATTAAACACTCAATGATGGAAGGCTAGACTGCACGGGCTGCAGCCGCCAACATGCCCTAGCTGTTTCTAGCATTTGTAATTAATTTACTGTAGCACCTTTAAATACTGCTCGCGTTTAAATACAGAAATGATGAGAATAAAATCATAATTGTAAATATTATAGAGATCTTGTTTAACAAATTTCTTGAACACGTTTATTAGTATTTCAAAAACATGACTGATGAAAAATATGTGTTTGAAATCGGCAGTCAAATATTCCGATACTGTACGTTTTTATGCAAGTTGAAACTGTTGTTTCAGACCAAAATTGTTTAGTTACAAGAATTATTAATAAATAAGTAGTACCTACGTTTATAACATAAATTTAATGCATTTTGTTGCAAATAATATTTTATAGATACGTTTATTGCAGTTTTTATAGTTATTTATATAGTGAACTAACCTAAAAATTAAATATTGTTGTTTTAAATTTTTTATAACTTCATAGTTTCAGAAAATCATTGTTCTTATTCTCTTATTATTTATGTGGTAATTTTAGTACTATTTTATCTATTTTGAATTGCTTTTTGTTTACTGTTTTAAGATTTTTATATTCCCGTTTATTTCTGTTTATTGCCGCTTATTCCTTTGTATTCCCGTTCATTTCTCTTTATTTCTCATATTGCCGAGTATTGCTCATTATTTCCTACTAATAGCAATTTATTCCCGAGAAACTGTACACCTATTGCTGACAGTGAGAGACCCCTCGCTTTATACCATAATATAGAAGACACAAATTATCAAAACAAGTGTTAATCAGACCTTCGATTCTGTTTTTAAATAATCGATTCATGAGACTAATCGATTAATCAGATCATTCGATTCTTCTTAAATAATCGATTTTCGATTATTGATTTCGATAATCGCACAGCCTTAGCTCATGGACATAATGGGTGCTTCAAGGAACCTAAAGTTCGTTACATACTGATATCCATTAAGTCTGTCCGTCAGTGTCGTAACCGCCACCGCAGACCCTGCGACGCGGGGGGAGCAACTCTCAGACGGGCGCTGCTTCGTGAAATCTTATTTCGTTGGGAATCAAAATTTTAAAACGAGCACATTCTATGAAAACCCTAAAAGGGGATATTTTGTTACAATAGTATTAGGTGTTTAAATAACATTAATTAAATTATTAAATAGTGATAGTGATTATATATCTGCTTTGGAAAACAATGGATTTTGAGAGTTTAATTAACTAGTTCGCTACGTTAGAGCCCAGAAGAAACTGTAATTTGTGTTAAATCTCATTGATTATATAAAAACATTCGTTGAAGAGATACAAGAAATGAAAAGGTAATACATTTATTATTATTTTCTTCAAAAATAAAGTATTATTTAAAATTACATTTTGATCTAGCCTTAAGCTAATTTCCAATTGTTTATAATTTTTTAATGATTATTATCAATATTAGCAAAGGCTTATTTAAAGTTTATAAATCTTCCTCTCTTGGCTTCTTTAACTTTTCTGTTTTTCTTAAAACGCAAACATGGATAAAGTTAAAGTTACTTTTGACTATCTGGTACACATATATTGCAACAAAGACGCTATTATTTTTCTTTTTGTGTTGTCGCACATTCCATCGCCTAACCGTAAACTATAGTCCTTCTGTTCTTTTTTATGCCTTTACAAATGAAGTTTTCACAATGAAATATTTAATGGGCCAGTTATTTGTTATGTTAAAACATGTTAAACAAATTATTCGTCTTCTTTATATTAATTTTTCGTCCCTCTTTATAGGTTCATTTCTTTCTAGTATATTATATTTATTTTTGCAAACAAATATAAGGTTTAAATCGAATTAACAACATTTTTAATTTTTTTGTATTTTCACATTTCTGTACAGATTTTTCATTGTACAAATTTTTATTGATTCTCATCTCCATTTTTCTTATTATTCTTATTATTTCTTATTATTATCATTATTTTCTTTTTAATTCTTGCCCCTAACAAAAAGAGTTGAATCTTTTGCAATCATGAGTAAATTATTGGTATAAAAATAAAATAAACCAATCAATGACACACCCATAAGGTCATAAATAATTAAATAAGAGAACTGACCCAAACCACGACTCTATAAAACCACTACAGTATAAATGAACAGAATCTTACGTGGTTACACCACTGCTGTCCGTCCGCGGTGCGCTTTTGTTGGAATTTCAAAACGTTGGTTTTAGATTCGGATAGAGCATCAAAAATGTGGAAAGAAATATCGTTGCGTTATGGACACTTCTTGAAAAGTCCCAAAGTGTTTAAGTAATAGACAGTAGCATTGATACAAAAGAAAAGTACTTTTCTCCACGACCACTATGGAATTTGTAAATTCTGAAATGAATTTTGATAATAAGGACTTAATTTGCTAACTCTTGTTCTTGAATAAATATTCTAAAACACTACCCTACTTATGTACTTTGCATGTATTTCAATCTAGCACTAGATATGTAATGAATATTTTGTACAATAACAGTACAATAAAAATACGGTTAGCCTTGATTTCATTGTTTACATTAAATCTCATACTTTTTAAAATTTTGCATGTTTTCAAGTTGTAAATACTGCCAAGTTTAAATTATCTTGTGGTCTTGGAGAAAGTACTGTCTGCTACTCGGTTAGAATGAAAATTCAATGCGCGTGGTTCCTTTCGTTCGCTTTCAGCTCGCGTTCAGAAACATCCACCAGCATCGAATTTTCATTCTAACCTCGTTAAAGAATAGACTATTATTATATTGAAGAACAATGTGAACAAATACCAGACGAATACAATAATAGGAACCGTCATTGACACAAAAGTAAATTACTTTTAACCAACATCTCCTAATAATGACGCTATTGCTATGGTATTTTGCATAAGTAATGTGATATATTACCCAATAGTGAGATAATATTCAAAAATTCACTACTTAGGAAATTCTTGTCCATAAACTCAATGACACAATGCAATTAAGTATAATGCTTTTTGATAAATACAAAAATTTATTTGCCAAATTGAAAAGATTTTTATTCGAATAAAAACTCATTAAAAAGAGATGTTGGGTAAAATTTTGTATTGCACACGTGTGTAATTTGCACATTAGTCACTTGAGAAAATTAGCCACTCGACCTAACCGTCTCGTGGCTAAATTGGTCTTGCGTGACTAATGTGCATTATTACACACTAGTAATAGTGCAATAAATAACTATTATTATTGTTTTGTATCAAATAATATTGTTATAAAAGGTATTTTTATTATCAGGATGATTGCACTGGCACGAGGCCGACATAAAGCTCTGGACTTTGGTGTTGGTTTGCATGAGTTATGAAAAGGATTCTTACACAGGGCCGTAGCTACAGGCTTATGGTCCCTGGGGCAACAAATAATTATGGGGCCCCCACGTTATCTTCCCCTTTTTAAGACTTTTTTACGATAATTTCGTAAAAAACTTCCCTCGGTTTCGGGGACCCCGGGGCGCTGCCCCGGTGGTAGCTACGGCCCTGTTCTTACATATCTTACACTTCTATTCTTATTCATTAATTGCCTTTGAATAAGCGCAGCATTACTTTTTGCCAATCTCTTTGCAGTTGATTTTCATAAGCAATTTCTTTATGACGGCTTCTTCGTGTTCATCGTCTTTTTCTTCAGTATTATCGTCATCTATTTGTTGGAATTCTCGCAAAACTTCAGTTCCCCGAATTTGTACAATTGAGAGGATCCTAGGAACTATTTCTTGCAATGTGCAAAACGGAGGCCTGCGGAATTCAATGTCAAGTAATCCAATGAGTTGTAACTTACCTTCTTTGATTTTTTCTAATTTTGTACAACTGTTCCCTACTACCATACTCCTAAGGGACGATAAG
Source organism: Agrypnus murinus (assembly GCA_929113105.1). Lineage (NCBI taxonomy): Eukaryota > Metazoa > Arthropoda > Insecta > Coleoptera > Elateridae > Agrypnus > Agrypnus murinus. Next base: position 96,812,800 of record OV816026.1, read on the forward strand.
TAAGAATCTAAAATATTATATTTTTTACACAAGCAGTTCTTCTTGAGTTATGTCTGTCTAAATTATACAAAAATGAGGGATTTTGACCATGTTGGACTTTAGATTTTTCTTTTATAACTTTTAATAGAAATAAGATAAAGGAATGAAACAAAAACTGTTTTAAAGTGCATTTTTAGGCCTTTAAAATGATGAGTTGCATGGCATACTTTAAAATGAAAACGTTTTTTATGTTTAGCCCTCAAGTTTTTGATCTTGAATTTCTCAATCATTTGCGAATTGTTACCTAAATAAAATGTTTGAATTACAGGTTAAATTTTATATACTTATCGATTAAAAGTACCCACCACTTACCCGCTCTCATAAGCTTTCATTCATTTTAACGATAGCGTATAGCTTTATTGACGCCTTGTATAGTCCTCCTCGATTTTACTCCCCTCACCTTGCGCATCTCCCTTCTCTTCAACTCTTCCTCTTCAGACTTACCCGCTTACTTCCCATTTTATTTACCCCGTCCTCCAGATTTACCCCTCCCGAGCCACATACTCTCCACCACGACTTGAAAATGAAAAACCGGTTTTTCCGGGTAACCATTGACTCTAGATCAAAAGGTCACTTTTTGTCCATCTTGACCTCCTCTATTTTCTTGTTAAGGTCCCAAAGTGATCAGACAAATAGAAAAACTTGCCAAGTTGAAATTTGGCAATTTTGCCAAATTTAGAAACTTTTTCTCACTATAAGTATGTGTAAAGAATTCATATGACGCACAAAAAAAGTTGACTATCGTACCTTCAAATCTAGTAAGCCTAGGAGAATTAATGTTGCATTGTAAACCAAGACTTAGTTTTAACCAAATTTCAGACTTATAACCTAAATAGTACCTTAATAATTAACAAAAAAAAATAAAAACGTTCATGTATCTGTTCTTTGTCTATATGTAGTGATCCATGTATTTTTTCTACCTTCAATTTGTTTTACAATTCTCTCAACTTGCGTATGTATTGTTTAATTAAATTCATCTATTACCACTACAAAATCCGTATTCTGTGCATTTCTTGTAGGAAATACAACTTGCATTTTTGATACTATATCTCCGAGACTACCAGTCGCAGCTACATAAAACAAAAACCAGCTGGCGAGGACTCTTACAAGCAATAAGGTTGTCTTGCGTTTTTTTACATAAAACCTACCTGAATCGAGTTATTTAAAAAATTTCATTTTAATCGCCATCTTTTCGAAGATGGCGGCTCGAGCACAGATTCTTCAACTCAGTACGCATTGGTTTCTTAAACAGCTAGTAAATATGTATACGCGGACATCTATGCCACTTTCCAGCTCCTTATAAATTTCTTCCTTTAGTTGCTTAGTTTTTATCTAATTTTACTGTATTTTTGCCATTGGACTTTTTATAGTTAACTTCCGCCAATGAGTTATATTCTATTGAAAAGTACTTAAAATTATGTTTCAAGTAACTCTAAATGAATATGTTTACGAGTAAGTCAATGAATGGGAAATTTTCGCAAGTCTTTAGGGCATATGTTTTAAGTTTCTTGAATAAGATTTAGTGTGGGAATATGAAGAATATCCTCGACGAAAAAAAACAACAGGTATAAGAAACTTCATAGAAAAATTCTTTTTTCTCTGGACAGATGCCTTTATACAAATTTCCATACCCTGTACAAAAAATCTAACACTACCGAAGTCCCCATCGCCTATTACGCACAAAATAGTTTTTTTCACTCCATGCCTATAAATTCTAAATTTCCTCTTGCAAAATATCCAGGAAAATTCATTTTCCCTCTCTAAAGAGGAAAAATCGCAGTGCTCCACAATTTAGTAGATTTTCGTAATTTATGTTTGAGTAAACATACAATAAATTGCATTAAATATAATAAATTATACAATAAAGTTTGTTTTTCAAGTTGGAGGTCGGAAAATCTTTGATGTGGAGAAAATTCTTTTGGACATGTCGTGAAAAAAATGTTGTGTCTAACACGAAAGGAAAGCTAACGCTTGAGAAGCACACTTTTAGCACGAGTGAAAAAAAGCGCTTTCCTCTCTTAATTTTGTTTTAAAATTTTTCGTCATACCTTGAAACAATAAAAAACACTTTAATATAGGTATACGAGGATGAATTGATAAATCTCCGGCCTAACCCATATGGGATACAAATTTTTGCAATGTTTTTACGGCATTTTATTTTTTCATAATTTATCAGTATGGCTGTGAAATAACAAAAATTTCTGTCAAACAATAATTGTTTGGCAAGTTGTCAAAGTCGATAAAGTTTTGTGTGGTGTTAAAATGGAAAAAGCTGAAATTCGTGCGGTTATTAAATATTTTCACATTAAGGGTTTATCCCCAAAAGAAATCAAAGCTGAGCTAGACGGGACATTAGGCGAATCTTCTCCTTCCTATAGCACAGTTAAAACCTGGGTTGCGGACTTTAAACGGGGTCGCAAAAGCACAGATGACGCACCGCGTTCAGGAAGACCGAAAACTGCCACCACAACGGAAATTGTCGAAAAAGTCCATAGAGTTGTGTTGAATGATCGGCGATTGAAGTTGGCTGAAATAGCAGATACCCTGGGCATTTCAACGGAACGAACATATCATATCCTAACCGAAATTTTGGGAATGAGAAAGTTATCGGCACGTTGGGTGCCGCGGCTGCTCACAGTGGAACAAAAGCTGACTCGCAAAACAGTTTCAAGTGAGTGTTTAGACTTGTTTAATCGAAATTCAGTGGACTTTCTGCGACGGTTTGTAACAATGGATGAGACGTGGATTCATCACTACACACCCGAAACAAAGCAGCAATCAAAACAGTGGACTGCCAAAGGAGAACCTGCTCCGAAGAAAGCCAAAACAGTTCCGTCAGCCGGAAAAGTTTTGGCTTCAGTCTTTTGGGACGCCAAGGGAGTACTTTTCGTTGATTATCTTCAAAAAGGTAAAACAATCAACGGAGTATACTATGCTACCTTACTGGATGAATTAAAAAAAAATATTGAAGAAAAACGACCTGGATTAGCAAAGAAAAAAATTCTGTTTCACCAGGACAATGCACCTTGTCACAAGTCGGCAATTGCCCTGGCAAAAATCAATGAATTGCAATTTGAATTGTTACCCCATGCCCCTTATTCACCAGACTTAGCCCCATCGGATTTTTATTTATTTCCAAACCTAAAAAAATTTCACGCTGGAAAGAAATACGAGTCCGATGAAGAAGTGATTGCTGCCACAAACGCCTATTTTGACGAGTTAGAAGAAAAGGCTTATAGGGACGGTATAAGAGCACTTGAACAAAGGTGGACCAAGTGCATTGAACTCGATGGGGACTACGTAGAAAAATAAAATTTTTGTTAACCTGATATTCTTTTGTTTTATTGCCTAGGCCGGAGACTTTTCAATTTATCCTCGTACTTCGAAAGAAATCTGTCATTTGATTGATCCTAGATCCTAAAGACAATACCAGTTAATAACTGAAATATACTTAAAATGATTGCTATTTCCTACATGATAATCAATCAATAGTCTTAACATTCTATAAATAGATAGACGAGTTATATGGCTGTCACCTCCATAAGATAATAATAGTGGCTAAAAATAAAAGTAGTAAATCTCAGGAAGCGCTTCTCACTGTATGTTAATAGAAATAGACTAAAAAGCAATAAACAACAATGATTATAACAGGATCATTCAGAAAACTGCATCGTTAATCACATCAGTTTCTCTTAGGCTATAGATATGACTACATACATAGTCTGCATTTAACTATGCGTTTCAGTAACAACAAATAGCTAATAACAAAGATTATGTGTGTACTTAATGGAGCCGTTGACTTGGGATTTGAGATTTAAATTTATGAGGTTGAGTGTTGAGTGGATACACAACAAGAAGAGGAATACTTTATGTCACTGAAGTATTATTATGGTTTGTGGCTTTTCCTGTCCTTTCTAACCTTCATTATATTTTAACCTTTCTATTATTGTAGACCTTTTTTTTCAAGTCATAGGTATATTTATTACGAATCCTGCTAGCTTTCGATGTATTATTAACCAAAATAGTATCTGTAATTGTGCAATTAATAAAATAATGGAGGTACTACGTATCAATAGAATCAATTAAATAAGTTTATTAAATTTGATTTCAAACAGTAAGGTGAGATCTTATTCTTATATATACACTAAAGTGCCCTTACTGGCAAACTGAACTTACTGAAAGATTTTACTTTGGCCGCATAAGATTCTGAATAATAAGAAAATCCACGAATCTTCATACTATATTATACAACTAGACGATGGGAAATTCTCGAGACGTGATACCTAGTGGTGGTTTTTTAGGCTATATATCCGAGTCTCGAAGATTTTAGGCTACAATATACATCACGAATAAAAAGCGTAACCTTTATTTTAGAAATTTAATAATTAATATTATTTATGTTGAGCGTACAATTATAAATTGTTTTCGTTTACTTGTCAAATTTGTAATTCATAGCTAGTACCTATGTTGCTTTAATTATATATCAATTATACAAAGGTTCGTATAATCAATATCGCCAAGGTTACTGCAATAGCTGTTGTAATACATGGCGACTAACTAGAGGTGATAACGCATTCTTATTGGTCTATAACTTAATGAATGATATATTCTATGTCTTAATTACTGATCATTTTCAACTTTCCATCCATTGTCGTACAACTTTTTGCCTAAAATTGCACAACAAAATTGTCCTGTTCCTTAAGTGCTCTTAACGAAGGCACTTTCGGGGAATAAATACTAGGCCAAATCAGACTAAATATGATTTTATCATTGACATGATGCGTATTTATAATTTGGACTAATTGTCAATATCGATAAAATGCTTTTTTCGAGACGAGCATATAGATTATATTTAGTCGATATATCAAATCAAAGGTACACCACGTTACGTGACTCACTGCACTTACCACCTCTAATAATACATACGCACGCTTGTGTATGCTTCTCGTTCTGTCTCATTTAACATTCCGGTGAGATAAACATCATCTAGGTAGAGGGCAGGTGCGGAAGGGCGATGTTACGGTAATAGTACGCATAAGTGAAGGGAAGCCGTATTTGTTAATTTAAATATCTGTTAAACTGTCTCTTTCTTTTCTTATTAAGTATACAGTGTTACGTAATTTAAGATTTGCATAATACCTGCATCTAATTGTTAACGAATTGCGGTCTGTTATAAGATGTTCAATAATAATCATTTGCATGTCATTAAAAAATACATTTTTTGTGTACATTTGAATATTTTGTATTATTCAACAATAAAATTAAGCCAACAAGCAAATTGCTTTGAATATAAAAGTCTATTAATATTAAATTCATCTCAAAAAGTAATTTGAAGATTTTCTATGGTGATATTGAGTAGTATGAATAAAAACGAAGTACTTGCTAATACCGCAAGTATTATCATTTTCTCCCTGGTAGTTACTCCAACACTGAAGTATACGCTAATTTCCGGTAGCACCTCTACTTCACTTCCTATAGAAGATTCTACAGGGCGAAGTAGGCACTACTTTATATGAAGCATTGACTTTTGTTATGTAGTAGATTCTTCAAAATGTGCAGCATTCACTCCTATGACTGCCGCTTTCAAATTGAGACAAGTGTAAAGATAGTTGCTATGTATAGTTTGATAAATCAGTTATATCTATCTGTATTATTATCAATATAATCAAATGCCTAACATGTCTTCAGATGAAGAATTTAGCCAACAAGGTTGCCAAGACCAAGACCTACAATTAGCTTTTGTGCTTATGCTAGAAGATTTTAAAATACATACTAGATAAAAGAATGATACCGGCTATTAAGACAGCAAAAGACACAGCACTGAAAGAATTAACAGAGCACTTTAAACAAAAATACAAAACAAAATTTAAGTATTAAACAGATTAAAAAAATTATTAATATGAAAAGCAAAATTAAGAAACCATCGATTTAAAAACAAAACAAAAAATTTATGATTTGTGAAAATAGTATTAAGGTCCAAGTGTACCCAAAAAACGAGTGTTGTTCGTTTAATAAATAATATAATAATGTGATAACTTTGGCTTTAAGTTAATAGTCTAGGAATGTTAAAAACTTGCTTACCTAACTTGTTTTGAAAAAAGATTTTTTTTAATTAAATTATTTCACATGTTATACGTGAAAAATTCATTTTGGAGAAACTGTACATTCAAAATTAATCAAAATAATACCACTTAAGTTTCATAGTATTTGAACTATTTTCCCAAAATTTTAAGAAAATCGTATGTCTAGGGACTAAATAGTAGAGTGCTAAAGCCAAATTATTTTCACTTTACTGGGCCTGTCGAGTTAAAAGCAACCAAGTAGCCACAATTATAAAGAATGCCCAAATTAGCTTAAATTCAAAATTTGTCCAAAATTGTCCTGGCCGTTAAGGCACAATTTAAGAAAAACGAGATTTTGCTATAATCGGAAAGTAAAATTCAAATACTACCAACTCGCCAATTTTCATTAAATTGTCTGTGCTGGATGTTTTTTTCTTTTATTTTTGAAAATGGTCCAATGCATTGCAGCTTACGGCGGAAAGAATTTTAAAATGCTTGTAGCTCAGTTCAAACTGTTCAAAAAAACATCGGTTTCCAGACAATTTTTCGCTCTCTCAAGTGATAACTCACTAAGGGTTGGTTTAATCGAAAAATACCTCTCTTTCATTTTTATAACACCAACATCTAGGATTCCAAAAGTTATAATTTTATATTTTTTAAACTAATATCAAACGAGAAAAATGAGAAAGTTAAAAACTACTGCAAAAATATCGATCACCCGTCGCTTCGGTACGTCGATGGAATCTGTCGCGTCCCCACCACAAGATTTCCACTGACTACCCCCGCTGGAGGATGAGATACCGTTGTCTTGTCTTCTGTTCATCAGCAATAATTAAATTGGAAACTATAGATCTCCATATTTGAAAGGTTAGAATGCAAAGTGTAATTAATTAATAATTTTTAGAAACAACTAAATTTTAAATGCAAAATGTGATGCAAAAATTACCAAACAATGAATAGGGATATCAATGTATTTTTATGAATTATGTTAATTATATTAAAGATTTTGCAAAAAAATATATATCCCTCTAGAACGATGAATATTATTTTATTATACATTGTTACATACTTAATAATCATACGTATAAATAAAAACAATTCACAAAGTATTCACAAACTAATTATGTAAAATAAAGTGTAATAAGAAAAGTTTAGATGAATTGAGTAATAAAAGCATTGGAAATTCCACATAATATGCGCAAATGAAATTTCAGAGGTTTAGTCTGATTCTTCATCATCTAAATCAGTGGGTGAAGAAATAATATGACCCTTAACTTCTTTGGTCCTATTCTTGCAAGATTTCTGACCCATACATTTGCAGGATCCAATACAACACATACCCATTTTTTTGCATCCACACCATTTGCTGTTGCAGTCTATGGTTAAAAACAATAATAAAAAACAAATGTAAAAGTATATTCAGAGTGATAGTTTACCTTATTTACATGTACATGTTGACAATATGTTCAAATTTGGTGGAAATGATTGTAAAGAAGTCAAAACTGGTACCAGATTATTGTCCACTGTACTCCACCCGTAAGTTTCACTACATGGTAACATTTGTTTAGGCTGCAAACTACGTACCCAAATTTTGGTTTGATAAATGGCACGCAAGCAGTGAAATTTTAAACTGTCCTTTGTCGGTGGTAATTTTTCAACAGTTTTTGAAGCCGCAAAAAGCCCTCTTAAAGTATCAATGCAATTTACATCAGGGTTGTCTGTATATAGTTTTAACACAAAATCGTGCATATTCTGCAAAATAATTTCGGTTGGGTCATCACGTCATCTACGTCGTCAAGTAATTGACAATATTTTAAATACACTTTCCATGCATTTTTTTTGCCAATCCCTGTAAACTGGCTAGTTGTATCACACCCAGTTAATGCATGAAAAGCGGGTAAATTATTTACAAGTGCAAAATCTAAAGCAATTTCATGAACTGCTAAAAATCGGGTTTTTTCTGATCTACCAGTTTTCATCCACACTTCCGTTGTTAAATATTGTTTAAAATAGACCAAAAGAACCAATACGTCGGTATCACAGCAATCTACTATGCATCTTTCGTATCCTGCTTTTTTTGCGGACAATATGTGCAATAATATTCTTGTATCCGCTTCTTCATGATCTGAACAAAGAATATCATCCACGAGTAAGAAATTTGCTTTATATTCGCATATATTATTAAAACCTCCACTGGTGACAAACTCCACATTTACATTTTTGGAATGTTCGAACATTTCAGTGGAAAGGAAATGCGTTAATTGCTTTTTGTTGAAAGTGGAATGGATAAATTGATGTCATTGTTGAGGTAGAGACGAAGTTGAACTATATCAATTATTCTTTGTACAGTATTTTTTGAAGTTCTCTTTAACCTGGTAGAATTTTTAATTGATTTTTCAAGGTAATGATCCAGTACTACATCAATTCTGTCAACGTTAAAGCTATTTTTAAATACAATCGAATTGAAAATTTGCGCATAATCTTTAAATGTTTTAGCGTTTATTTTACATAATTAGTTTGTGAATACTTTGTGAATTGTTTTTATTTATACGTATGATTATTAAGTATGTAACAATGTATAATAAAATAATATTCATCGTTCTAGAGGGATATATATTTTTTTGCAAAATCTTTAATATAATTAACATAATTCATAAAAATACATTGATATCCCTATTCAGTGTTTGGTAATTTTTGCATCACATTTTGCATTTAAAATTTAGTTGTTTCTAAAAATTATTAATTAATTACACTTTGCATTCTAACCTTTCAAATATGGAGATCTATAGTTTCCAATTTAATTATTGCTGATGAACAGAAGACAAGACAACGGTATCTCATCCTCCAGCGGGGGTAGTCAGTGGAAATCTTGTGGTGGGGACGCGACAGATTCCATCGACGTACCGAAGCGACGGGTGATCGATATTTTTGCAGTAGTTTTTAACTTTCTCATTTTTCTCGTTTGATATTAGTTTAAAAAATATAAAATTATAACTTTTGGAATCCTAGATGTTGGTGTTATAAAAATGAAAGAGAGGTATTTTTCGATTAAACCAACCCTTAGTGAGTTATCACTTGAGAGAGCGAAAAATTGTCTGGAAACCGATGTTTTTTTGAACAGTTTGAACTGAGCTACAAGCATTTTAAAATTCTTTCCGCCGTAAGCTGCAATGCATTGGACCATTTTCAAAAATAAAAGAAAAAACATCCAGCACAGACAATTTAATGAAAATTGGCGAGTTGGTAGTATTTGAATTTTACTTTCCGATTATAGCAAAATCTCGTTTTTCTTAAATTGTGCCTTAACGGCCAGGACAATTTTGGACAAATTTTGAATAGAAGCTAATTTGGACATTCTCTACAATTATGGCTACTTGGTTGCTTTTAACTCGACAGGCCCAGTAACTCCCTTATTTGAAGACTTTTCGCCGTGCGAGCACTCTACTATAAACTATTACCTCCTTTTTTGGCAATAATTTAGTCGCTAGACATACGATTTTCTTAAAATTCTGGGAAAATAGTTCAAATACTATGAAATATAAGTGGTATTATGTTGGTTAATTTTGAATGTACAGTTTTTCTAAAATTAATTTTTCACGTATAACATGTGAAATAATTTAAATAAAAAATTTTTTTTCCAAAACAAGTTATTTAAGCAAGTTTTTAACATTCCTAGACTATTAACTTAAAACCAAAGTTATCACATTATTATATTATTTATGAAACAAATAACACACGTTTTTGGGTACACTTGGACCTTAATAAGAAACTAACCTAACCTAAGTTCAAAATTGTGTAAAAAATTATAAAATACAAGCAAATTGGAACCAAATAAATTTTGATAAAATTAAAATTTGGCAACATGGCCGAATATGATATGATTCGTAGATTACAAAAGATGTAATATATACAGGATGTTGCATTAAAGAAATCCAAATTATTGGTATTTCCAGCGAAAGCGGAAGCCAATAAACCCATCTCCGTGTGCGACCCGTTTACAGGGTCGTATCGTTTGGCCGTTCACTTTTTGCTAGATTCATACATGATATTCCCTAATTCAGATAATTTCTCATTCTCTTATTGTATGAAAACTGATTCTGATTCCTAAATGGTTGAAAGTTTCTCGTTTAGGCAATTTTCTAATTATAATATAAATACTTTTAAGTAGGGTCAGTATGTCAATAATTGACCATCACCCAGTAGTTGACCAAATTTCATTTTAAAAGAAAAGAATAAGATACCTGTACATCTTTATGAATATTTCATGTTTCTCAAGCGATTATTGCACCTCTAATTACTATATGGTCCCACATTGCTGGGTTATCTTGGTAAGTAAGCGTGAAGGAAACAGCTCTATTGAAATCTGCAATCATACGAGGTTTTAATGAAAAACGTTATATTATACATATTGTGCAAGTAATAGAAAGGTCGAACTAATAAATGTTTGTTATATATATTTTTTAAATTGACACATTTTTGCAAAAAATGTGGTGGTCAATTACAGAATTCGAAATCTTATCAGTTTTCCAGTAGTTGACCGACCAACCACTAGTTTTATGCAAAATAGAGAATTTTGTTTTTTGTCACCCCTACAAGATTAGTAAGTTTAGTAATTAGAAATTAGTAAGGTTAGTAAGATTTCTTGTTTCTCTTACTAAAATTTCAAATAAATAGCTGTTTCCAGTATTTCATCGCACAAAACTACTGCTCAACCACTGACTTCGTAAAGTGGTCAACTACTGGTAATTTTTCTTTCCATTTTTTGTTTAGCATAATGTCATCAAAAATAATATACATATATTTTGATATTTTTTAAGAATGTTCGTTTTTCTTTATGAAATACATACTATGTGGCTCTATAACAATATATAATAAAATAATAAAAAAACTGATGTTTTATTCGTTATATTATAACACCGGTCAATTACTGGGAAAAATTTGGTAAAACACTGTGTAGTTTGTGGTTTACTACTGGAAAATTCTAACTTTTTTATTCTTATATTTTTTTTCTATGAAATGAAATGTTTTTTAATTTGTGTATTATTGATATTTCGAGTCTTAGATTATAACTGCACTTTATACCATTTTTTATTTTATTTAAAAAAAATATATTACCAAATTATAAAATATTTCTGAAAAAATCTCTAAGTGGTCAGTTACTGACATATTGACCCTAGTTACTTATAACTTATTTATTTGTCCAATTATCTACCGAACTGAACTTAAAGTCACTATATCTCTTCAAAGTAGCGCAATTCGGCCGCCATTGTGATTCCAAAATTACGCGGTAAATTTCAAATGTTGGACTAATGTTGCAATTTGGTCAAGAAATGACATTCACAACCAATTTTTTTGCATTCGAATTCGTATGGAAAGTAGTTTGTGAAATTTTAAAAAGGTAAAAAATAATATACTTACTTCACAAATCATAGACATAGGTTTTAAATCGGATCTTCCAATACTTTTCTCCCAAGATGTTCTTCTATTAACATCATTTTGACCTTAAAACAATGAAAATATGTGACCACTTAATCTGAATACAACAAATTGTTAATTTTTACCTTGTGGCAATCTAAATAACCGAAAGCCTTTTTCGGATCTATTTTTGCAATGTGGTATACAACATCCAGGCATGTTTACTGTTTCACAGCCCCTTCACAGAGTTCGTCCAACACCACAAACAACGACACACAGTATCCAACAAATCAATAAACGTGTATAAAAATCGAAGGTGCAGTTTAATTATCCACGCGGACTCTTGGATGTTTATGAAACGCGATAAAAACCTGACAAAAACGTGCAATTCCACCGGTGACAACTGACAAATGACAATTGACAAGCGTTTGGGAACTGTCACTCCGCCATTGTGATTCCAAATAATGTTTTCTCTGTCTAACACATTGTCTCTACCAATTGCGCTACTTTGAAGAGATATAGTGACTTTAACTGAACTAACACGACAGCGCCACCTTTTGGATTTTGAGACCCCGGGCACAGATATCGAATGGTGCTCTCAGTAACTAAAGTGTTGATTAAAATAAGGTAGGGGCTCCCGGGGCCCCGGGCTTACGCCCGTCTGACCGATCTTAGAGACGCTTCTGAAACACGATATATTTCAATTAATTTTAAATTTAGTATGATTCCAATGATGACCCGTTACTTTATTAGTTGTCTTTATAATTATCAATTGCTAAAAGCATATCTCGATAAAAAAATATTTGTCTAGGGGTGTTTTGATCTCGACCTCTCGCACATGTTAATAGCATACCAATTTATGAAAACATTTCACAGTAGCTCGATATATTGAATTTGTTTGCATATGACAGTATACACTCTTGAGGTTAACCTAAACAAACAGTCTAGCTTTTATTTATTTTATTACTTCTACATCAGCAGCATTAGTAAATATTATTTGTTTTTGTGATGCACGTGAAGAGGTATGTTTACTTTTAAGTTCGAACTGTTACTTATTAGTTATTATTGTTATTAGCAATTTAATAGTTATACCATCACACTTATTTGTATAAAATGTTTTTTTTTGTGTTTTTTTATTGTATTTTCTACATTCCTATACATTCCTAAATCTTTCATATAAGTAAGTCATGCAAGTGTATTTCCAGATGCCTTCACGTGAATAGATAATAATCACATCACCTTATGAAATACTGAACGGTCTAATGGCTAAACCTAAGCTTATATTGTTATGTGGAGCTCATACCAAGATAGGTATTCATTCCATGCGTACATAAATATATAAATAATTTATAGTATTGATTACACTTATTAATTTCCATTTACCCAAAGCAGTTGGTTCTGTAAAACAAAGTATTTTGCTGAAATTCCTTTTTATTCTTTGATTTTACCGCTTATTATCTTCAAGGTCTTAGCATTGATTTATTATCGGAAACGATGTGCTCTCAATTTTAAGTAGTTGCAAAACGAGCTTATTAATTATTCGTTTCAATATTGAAATAATAAAACAATTAAATATTCTACCACTGTTCCCAATTATACAAAACCAAATTGAGTACATTACAATAACTAACAGCTTTCGAAATCCACATCAGTAAAGCCAAATCCAGTAGTGTATATTATATCTGACCATATTCTTCTATTGAGAAAAATGACGATTGCCCGGAAGCAGTGGCGTGCGGTCCATGGAAGCAATGGAAGCAACGCTTCCCTTGAGAATTTATTAAAAATAAAAACCAATGCTAACGAAAATATTTTTATAAAATTATGGTTATCGTTTATTTAAATTTGTAATATTTAATATCAATTAATATTAATATCAATTCCGTACAGCAAAAAGTATAATTATTTAGAGTACTATTTTAAATTAGGCTCATTAAACTTACGCGGAAAGGTAATACCGATTCAAATGTGTTACATACACTGCATATAAGTACTGCTTACAACTGCTCTTCTCTTAGCCTTGGCGTGGTCATATAGTAGACGATGCTCTTAGCATTGTTTGGCTGTTATTGTTAGTGTGCTTCATGCCCAAATGTTTATTATAACTTGGTTCTTTGTTCGATTTAGTGTTTGTTAAATTTAATGTTACTTAAGTAATGTAAATCTGCGAATGAGACTGTATTTTGTCGCATTTTATTATTTCAATTTATATAAGTTGGTTTTTTTTAAAGACAAATAATTCTATTTAGTTTGCCTGTATGCAAATTTAAAATTGCATTATCGTCACGACTGCAAATTCAGCTGCTTCGGTGAAAGGTTCGAGTACCTTCGATACATCCGAATCGGGTCGACTTTTTTTTGTTCAGTTTGTAAATTATTAATAAAGAATTTTCCGCATACAGTTTTGGGGAGAAATTACAAATTATTAAGAAAGGCAGATCAAAACCAGAACTTTCAAATTTAACAACAAAGATTAAAACCTGCACTGGTATTTTGCTAAGAAAGACCGGAAAATCGAGTTGCAGTATAAATACATAGTAGTAGTTTTTTTAAAATAAAGAATAATAGTCAACAAATTCCATAAGTAAAAAGTGTAAAATTTCTTCTTTGAAAACCTTTTAAGCTTAATAATTGTAACGCTGTTTTTTTATTGTACCTAGCAGGGGCGGATTCAGAGAAGTATTTTGAGGGGGAAACTTTTGGAAAAATAATTGTTTTAATAAATAATAATTAAACAAACATTATTTGTTTCTATTCTATGTGTACTTATTTTTAAATTGAGGAGGGGGAAATATTTCCTCCCTGTTAATCCGCGCCTGTACCTAGGTGTATTATAATTAAAATCGTGGTTGCTTCCCTAGCCTAAATTCTCACCGCACGCCACTGCCCGGAAGAAAATTCAATAATATTTTTAAACATTATATTAACACTCTTTAGTGTTGTTAATATGCTAGAATAGTGAAATACATTTTTTGAAAGATGAATCTTACACTAACGAGATTATCTTTACCAAATTCAAATGATTTGTACACCAAAAACATTATTTGTACTCATTTTTTTAATTAAGATAACTCTCATAAGAAAATTGATGCTGCGTGTTAATTTTGGTTGTTAATTTTATTCACATGAGTGTAGAAATCTACACTCCGATATTTCACCACACCAAATATGTTTTTCACCACCACTGCATTTTTTACTGTGTAGCGGGATCGAATCCCGGTGCCAGAAGATCTGGTTAAGATTTCCTGCAGTTTTCCTTAGCTGTAACACAGATGTGGGGTTTGTGCTATACCATCTGTATGTCAGCTACAGCCGCACGATGGACCTGATTAATAATAATTGCCACTTCCTCCCGGAGATGCTTCATAGTTTCTGGGTACTGTTTCTTCAGGTCATGGTAGTAGGTAGTCAGGTAGTAGTTATTATTATTATTGTTGTTGTTAGTAACACAAGTGCATCATAAAATAATTGTTTTTTTTGCTTTGGAAACCACGTCCATTCGGCCAGTACAGCTTTCTATAATTATGTAGTTAATTATAATTGTTTGTACTAATCGTCTAAAGATAGGCCACGACAAAGCGACCAATCGACGCCATTTGTCGTTACTTTTACTCTCTTTGATTAAACGCTGTGGATAGACCGTACCTTAATTAAAATATTAATTTACAAAAGATAAGCAAAGTTGGCAAACAAGCGAAAATTTTTAAGAATATGGCTTTCGCAATTCTAATACTGCGTTATCTCCATTAATTACAAATATTTCATGTTTGCAATGTTCTACATAGCCTTATATGATAAGAGTTTTTAGGTACTGTCTATAAGATGTCCGTGACTAATTATTGATATTTACTACTAGTAGAAGCAAATCGACCAGCTATCGTGATTCCCGTATGAACTGAAAGGCAAAAATGTATGGATGTTTTTATATGATAGCCTATGTATTGGGGAAGAAGTTCCGACAATTCGTCAAAAAATCGTCCTGTGCAGGGGTGCTGTAGGGGTGATTTTAGGTAATAATCGACAATTTTTAAAATCCACACTTTTTAATATTTATATCGCAATATCTTGGGAACTAATTGCGATATCGTTGGAGTTCTTTTTTTAAATTAATGCTAAAACATGAGCGCTTCTAACTATATAAAGCAGATTAATAAAATTTGTTTAATTAATTTAAACAATATGTCTGAACTTGAAATTTAGCTTTTCGTGTAATGTAAATTACACTAAGTGCCAAAGTTTCTTATCTTTGGAAATTTTCCTATACATTCTGCGGGAGAATTAACGGTAAAGGTTTCAAAAAGTTTTTAAAAAAAGAATTATAAACTTATGTTTAATAGTTTTGGAGATATCGATTGTTTTGTGAAGCGCTGTGATAGCGCGTGGCACAACTCCTTACAGGCTTCGTAAATACATGCAACGGTTCATTATCCGTTCTATTTATGTTTGTAATTTTGTAATGTCTTTTCATACATACGTAATATAAGTGTTTGGAAAAAAGAAAGCAAGATTGTTTAAAGTATAGAATGTTTGAAAAGCCAATAAATAGTGATAAACAGCCAAAAAACGCAGTTTACTACAATTTATATTTAATATTAAGTTGAACCGTTACCACAGTATCCGTTACCAAGAGTTTCTCTAATAGGTCAATGTTGTTTCCAGCAAATTGAATAAATCTTCCTCTTACTAATTGTGATGGAATAATGTATTTTCATTTTCCTAAAATTTCAGATTGTGCAACGGAGTTTCTAATTCTCATGATATCCCTATAAGGTAGAGAATACCCACAGGAATAAAGGATTTCGATGATTTTGCTTGATTTAGTCTCTTGATGAACCATTAAACCCAAAGCGGCGTGTTTTGGAGTATGCTTTTTAAAATTGGAATGATAGTAAATTATGTCTTGACAAATATTCAGAACAACATTTTTTTTCCTTTCATCGTCTGAATCTTCGACTAGCAACTGTATTAATAAAAACAGTTTATCTGGAATGTACTCTCTAAAACTATTGCTACTTAAATCTTTGTAGTTGTCCAATCCCTTTACTTGTGACATATCACTTTTAATGCTGTTGCAGAGATTGACGATCTCAGATATTTCAGAACAACCAATTTGCAAGAAATCGTAAGATTGCAGATCATCTTTCTGTTCGATCTCAATTATCTGTTGAAAAGTTTCACTCTTTGTCATCTTAGGAAAGATGAGCGTAGGCTCATTCGGATTTTTCGGCTTTACAAAATCAATTTCTGCATCATAATATAATTTTAGTTTTTTAAATAGATATGGACGACATAAAGTATTATCTTACTTTTCACTAACTTTTAAGTAACGTTTGTACACAACATTACTAGAATATACTTTTCCTTTTGTCAACTCCGTGTCTAATTCTTTTATTAATCTACTTAAATTATTTGGCAAACTTTGAGTTTGCGATTTGGTAGTGGAACTACTCTTCGTTACTTTTTTACTCATTATTTTCCATTCTTTAAAAAACAGGAACTGTGATATTTAATTTCATTCGCAATTAAGTCGCTATCACCTATACGTTTCAGTGCTGTTGTATTATTTGTCGAAATTGTCTTAATTTTATTTTCTATAATAACAGTCGTATGATAAAACTTGTTATAATTTTTGTTTATTCGATCGTTTTTGGCAAAACAAACATTTAAAAACATCGAATTTTTCGCGCCTTAACAAAATTTCGTCTCTAGGACTTTCACAAGTTTTAAACAAATTCTCTGCTTTATATTTAGCTTGAAAAGTTTTAATATTTTTTTACTTGTAAAACTAGAGTAACACCTTTGATGCCAGTCTAACTCATGACTTTAAGGAGAGGAATTAATAATGCCTAGAACTTTATTTAAAAATTCATCATGACCAGGATCTACATTTAGCTGATTTATCCTTAATTAAACACTATTTTTAAATGTTGAGAATGATTTTGGAGCACTTGAAACTAAATTGTCCGCTTGTTGACAAATTATGCAGGTTTTCTGTTTTTTCTTGCGATATTGAATCTTTGATTCTAATTCGCTTTCCGAGCTACTTGTTACTTCCATGATTTCCAATTCTAAAATATAATATTTTAACGAAATAAAATAAATGACTACTACCAAATTATGTTAAACTGTTGTTTTGAGTAAGAATTGAATACATTATAAAATAGTGAAAAATAGTACTTACAATTATAGGAGTTCAAGGTAAGTAAACAATGTGATGCAAAAACAGTCTTATTAATCTGTCGAAACAGACACACTTTTATTTAAAAAAAAGCACCCTTCAAACAGTCTACCACAGTTTCAACCACTGAATGACAAAATCAAACTAAAATTCCAGACTAATAATTTCACATGTCAGGGTTTTCATAAAACTATAATAATAAACACAAGCATACGTCTAAAATTCAACGGTACGTTTAAAGTTATGGAAAGATATAATTAATAAATTATTAACCTACCATAACAAATTTAAATGGGTCAACTAATAAGTTACCAACTTTTGTAACTGCTTATACATATGTACACACAAAGGATTTTCCAATTTATAGCAGTAAATGTTAAATAATATATTTAATAACAAAGGGTAAAAAATATCAATAGTAAGAAATAACAGGGAGCATCATTTGATGCGTGTATATGGATAGTTTGTAGAGCGCTGCGGGTACGCGGGTATACGACGTTTTAAGAAGGGG
The DNA here is from genome assembly GCA_929113105.1 of Agrypnus murinus. Taxonomy (NCBI): domain Eukaryota; kingdom Metazoa; phylum Arthropoda; class Insecta; order Coleoptera; family Elateridae; genus Agrypnus; species Agrypnus murinus. The sequence continues at coordinate 96,831,005 of OV816026.1, forward strand.
AATATGCAGAGCTTTACGTTTCATCAAATATCTCCCTTATTAACAGAGATAATTAAGAAAATTAAAAACCATCAGATAGCGCAACTACTGAGTAATAATGTTTATAAAGTATGGTTTTTTTAAAAGTCGACGGTTTTCGAGAAAATTGAGTGCAAACAAAAATTACAATTTACAGAAATTGCCGCTTTTAATTACCGCTCGCATTTAATTACCGATGGTACCATCAGAAAGCTTATAATACATAGAATATTACTACAAAAAATCAGAAATTGATGGTTTTATCATAAAACCACCCCTAGAAGACCCCTGCACAGAACGATTTTTTGACGAATTGTTGGAAGTTCATCCCCAAGACATAAACTATCATAAAAATACATGCATACATTTTTACCTTTCAGTTCACACGAAAATCGTAAATCAGCGACTTTTGTTATTTTCCTCTACTATACATTTGTTTACCTCCGCAGTGGCGATGATGATACTTTTAAAAACTTAAATCATTCTGTTATTTAAAAAATATCCATTAAATCTGCATTAGTAATAAATTAATGCTACCTATTATGTAATAACGTGAAATATACGATGAGGTACGCTTTTATAATTTTGTCTTTTATCTTTCTTTAAATAAAATTCATCAGCCAGTCAAAATCAGATTTAATTTACTCATTTTTAAAGAATAGCAGAAAAACAAGATGACGAATACATATATCAGTGTAAAACAGAAAATAATCAGAAATTAAGTAAGCCATGAAACATATAGCTATTAGATGCAATTCTGACAATGAACTTTCTCTAAAACATGACCTACATTAATCTAAAGTAATGGTTATGAAATATCTGCATGGTTATAATCACAAGACTAATATAATTTAACAAGCACAGCCAAGCTGAATTCATAACATTCGCCATGTTCACATGCCGATGTTTTACCTACAAGATTTACCTTATAAGAATTAATAATAGATATCAAGCAACAAGTTTTTAATTCATCAAATATTTAGTACTTTTTGTTACTGCATTACATAATACAGATAATAAACCTATTATAATAATAATAATAATTGCTACAACCCATAGCCTGGAAACCAGGCCCCAGAAGCTATAAGCTTCTGCGGGAGGGAGGGGGCGATTATTATTATTACGTAGTCCCTAAGTGCGGCTGCAGCCGACTTACAGATGGAACAGCGCAAATCCCACATTTGTGTCACAGCTAAGGAAAACTGCAGAAAACCTTAACCAGATCTGCCGGCACCGGGAATCGACCGCGGGCTGCTTGGGTGAAAGTCCAGCACTCTAGACATTACACTACCAAGGCTGTTATTGAAGTAGTGTTATTGAAGTAGTGTTATTGAAAGTAGTTTCAAGAGTTTTTAATCGACAGTTGTCAGATCTTATTTTTAAATGACAGTTCGCGCAATTTACTATATAATAAATTAGATTCACAAGAAATTACAATATCTGACGGACATGATGTCGTGACATAAGCACTCTCACTTGAGTGCGTGCTAAAAATACAATAGGTACTTAATTCAACTAACTACTTACTATTACTAAAATAATTCCCGTCGGTATTTATAATCACTGCATGGATAAAATTCTTATAGGAAAATGGCATCACTCTAAACATTCTTTATTATTATTTATGCGTTTGTAAAACTTGATCCTTTACTAGGTATAACTGTCATGAATTTTATAACCATATAACTACCTCAATCCATGATTTCTCACCAAAATTCATGAATTGAAGCTGAATTTAGGTATATTTTTTAGCGGGTTTTTTTGTTTATCAGAGCCATATCAACTTGTTAAAAATTCTCTCTTGGGGAAAAAACTGTTGCTAAATTGGACAGTAGTTGCACTTTTCTTTCTACATTCATATGTAATGAGTTTTCCTATTCTTATATTAACTTTTTCTTCATGACTTCGAGTTTAATTTTTCTATTTTATTTTAAAACGTTTTTTTATTATTTGCAAAGAGGTTTATGGTTATCTTTTTGTATAATTTGTATAATGATATCTTATCAGTATCACTGAAACTCATCTAAACATTTAAAAGAAATTTACGTAATTATTTAATATGTATGAAGGTACTTATATTTAAAAAATACTTTTACAGTTTTTTGTATCTAACCTTGAAAATATACTTTTTTAAACTATTAAAAATAGTTTTTTTAAACTATTTTTATTGTAACAGTTATTTATATCAGTATTTTTTGTAATAGTTTTGATGTGTACACATAACACTGTAGCGGAAAGTAATAATAAGAAAATACACTACATTGTTAGAAATAAAACAATGAACTTACAACACTAAAAAAATAATACACATCAGTTAATGCCGTTAGAATAAATATCAAATAATGAAACAAAACTGCTACTATATAGGCTTTTATAGAAGTTTCTACAGTCTCTGTCCATATTATTAGGGACAACACAGAATATTGCTTCTAAAAGTTATTTGTTGTTAATATAACAAATGAACGATAATGTGCAGCATAAACAGCAAATAGTTAAATAAGGTTGGTCATAAATCGATATAAAAAGCGAATTGTGAATCTTTGTATAAATAAAAAAAATAGATAGTGTATATAGGGAAGTGGTTAATAATAGACATAAATGATCACTTTTATTTAACCACAGTAACCGGACATTGCGGCTTTTTTGTAGTTAGTAGCCACTTTTAATTATGTAATTGATCGCGGCTCTAGTTAATAATATGGCCTGATACTGTATATGTACATTATTTGAATGATTATGATTTCAACGTAGACTATGTGAATAAAAAAATAGAGAAATCGTGCATTTCCGGATTCAGTAACTCTGCTTGACCTAGAATTTAATAAAATCTCTAACATGAAGCAAGTTCGCTTTCCGTCTTAGATATTATGTTGAGTATTATTATATGTACTTACTATTATTATTGTCTAATTAAATGCTACCATATTGAAATAAGTGAAAAATGTTAATTAATGGGGTCTTAAAAGATTTGGCCTTCTACCATGTATATCTTTTTAAGTCATATTATTACGTGAATAAAAGCGTTTATCAATAATTAGATACATATTATGAAATTGCGTAAGATGTAAAATTGTAGTTTTTATTTCTTGTATATTATCTAATATCTATTTTTATTTCATTTACTAACACTAATATTTTAAATTAGATTATTTTATTAATACCTACTGCAGCCAATCAGAATACAACCTTAACCTATCCTTGATTGGTTTGCTGCCGTAAAACCGATAAATTTTTTCAATGTGTAATTATTGCAATAGATACCTTCTTCTAAAAGTAAAAAAAGTAAATCAGTTGCCAATATTACAGAGTAAAGACTACTACATAGGTGTACATACAGTAGAGTGTTGTAGGGGAGAGTCGCAGTGTAAATACCATTATACTATTTTAAATAGTCTGGCGCGATTTCGGCGCTAATTTTAATTTGAAAAAAAATTGTGGTTAAATTGAACTGATTAGGTTCATTGAAAAGACAAATGGCAAACAGTTCTTCTGGAGACTTGGCAAACTCGTGTCCAGAAGATGCTTCATGTCTTTATTGTAACGATATCACTACCTGAATTCACTTGAAAATGAGTGCACGATGCCTAAGTAGTGCATAGTGGGCCTACGAAGAATGTGCTGGGGTAGAAGGTGAGGATTTCCATGTTCCAGTCGCTAGAGTTACAGGTTTATTGTGATTTCTAGTATAGTATTACCCAATGTCATAATAAATAATTAAGTTTTTTTTTTTGTTTTATTATTTAGAAAGCTCTTTATTTGAATATCTGCTAGTGGTTCAAATTTGGAAACTCTTGGTTCAATTTAGGCAACTGGTTTCCTAAATTGAACTGATTGCACATTTTTCTAATTTTTTATTTTAATAGAGAATTTATGTCTTTTTCAATATATTTTTTAATTGAATATGTAATAAACATTATAAAGTATGCCTTAGTGTGAATTTTAATTTAAATAACCGACAATGATCTGAAATACCAATTTTTTTCTAAAAAAGGTTCAATTTTACTACCGTTTAAATTGTTCTTTTTGTAGTTCGGTATATATTGGACAAACACTTAGAAATTTTGACATAAGATATAAAGAACACGTACACATCATTACAAAAATAAATATCCTGAAAAATCTAATTATGCGAAACACCTTTTAGAACAAAATCACACAATGACTCCTCAAAATAATATTAAATTCCTACATTTTTGTAATAACAAACGCAAATTAGACATTTTAGAAGCCTTTGAGATATACAAACACAAACTCAGGGTACCTTTAATGAATGAACAACTTGAGCTCAGTAATTCTCCGTTACTGGAAATGTTAGATATTTAATTCTGATTATTATTTATTTTATTTTTTATCTAGTTACCTATTTTTATATCTACCTTAGCGACGTGTTTGTTTATATTTATATTAACTTTGATAATGACAGCTTAGCTATCGAAACAATATTGTCAGGTTATATTTTAATAAATACTGTGAAACTTTTACTAATCTTTATTTATTTAATAAGTAAACCGGTAGCTAATAAAATCAATTAACAGTTAAAAAATAACAATGGTATGGTAATGGTATATTACGATCATTTCTATCGATTAAAACAGCATAATAATTAATGATGTGACGTAATAATTAATTCGTGCAGAAGATACTTAGATGTAAAGAAACACTTCTGGTTTCATTAAATGCATAAATCTTTATTTTATTTTCTTAACAATAAATAGTAAGTGAGAAACCCAAATTGGTTGCAATATGATTTTTCTGAAAGTCTGCTGCATTGAAAAGAACTTTAGTTAAATTAAATTTAAATTAAATTAATTAAATATTAAACAAAACAGAATTCGCAGATGGAAAAGTACCGCATCCCTTTCAAATGTACCGTGATCTGTTTATCGAATTACCAGTTTTCAGAAATTATTGCCATCTGGATTTGTATAAAAGTTCCTTAAATGTGTTCTTACATTTCTTATCTACCTTCAAATCGTTGGAAATATGACACCATTCGTGTAAGAATTAATTACACCAAATTGCGTTAAAAGACGAATTGAAAAACCAACATAACAACATGTAATTACTAATTACCATTAGGTAAGTAAATGTCATGTTTCTTTGCAACATCTGTTTTAATATAAATACAAATGCGTAGTTAAGGTTTTTAGATTGGGTCATATTTCTAAAAAGTATTTATTTACTCAGTAATAACTTCCAACCACATCATTTACGTTAAACCATGCAGACAGCCATAAATTAGCTTTTTTATGTGACATACAACAACAATTTTTAAAAGGCGATACATCTAAAAGGGCATCACATTTTTAAATTAAATTTGTACAACTTAAAGCAAGTTAGTGTTACAGGCCCGGATTCGAAATTGAATAAAACTTTAAAATTCATTTTTTCGAAAACTATTCGTTTGAAGAACAAACTTTATCAGGAAAATTTGCTCTACTATATTCCACCTATCTACCATTCAGCCAAAAACCTTTAATTAAAATACACCCTGTATACTAGAACGTACCTCATCGTCTATTCTCATGCAGTGAATAATCTGCAATATTAATAATTAATATTCTAAATCTGTTCTTATAATTATTCTTATTGTTAATTTTATTAAATATTAATTTAAATAGAAAAACTTTTATTCTAATATTTGGTATGAATTTCGTAAGTCTGCCTTAAGAAGTAATAATTAAATTCTTCAGGAGTTTTTATAATACAATGAGAGTTAAAACATCTAGCAGTTGCGTAAGAATGCCCTCGTTTGATCGTCACCCAGTTCACAGTTTGATGTTACAGTTTGTAATAGTTTTAGAAGTCCACTTAGGAGTAATAAATGAGTTATGGTCGAAGAAAAAATAGTGTATGCAACTCGCACATAATATATATAAAACATATAAAACATCATATTCCTGTATTAATAACCATCATTAAGTGCTCGTTGTATAATGTACTAAATAGGAGTATTACATTATTATAAGTAATGTCTGTTGTAGTGTCTAATTTGTGGTGGCTTTTAAACAAGCAAGACATTTTATAAAGAGAGGCTCTGAGAATATTTATTTATAGCTGAGAATGCTATTTCTGCATTCAATCTGAAAGCATGAGAATGTCAAATTTAAGAGATGTCAAAATCTTGAACATCAAAGTTCCATTAGCCATTTCTTTATTTAGAACATCTTTTTCAGAAATATCATTTGAAACTGATTGAATTTCATATTTAACGCACTTTTTCAATATGGCTGATAGTTTAGCTGCAGAAGTATCATAGCAAGAGAAATGTATCCCGTGTAAACCTTGTTTAAACCTTTGAACGGTAAGCTCTAACTGCATGCCAAGTGTCCAATCGAAAAAAGCTTTTTTTTGTGAGTACCGTAACACGCTGTCTTACGTGAGCGACTACTTGCGGGCGAAGCGAGCGGAGGGGCCGGCGCGAATTTATCAACATCAAGCAAACAATGCAGGTGTCCTACGTGAGGTCTCGTCAACTTCACCTTTTAAACTATAATCTGTATTTATATAAATTACAGATGTATAATATTTATTTTAATTAAAAATAAATGCGTTACCATATTAGTATTTAATTGTAAGTTGTTCTGTTTTATAAATATTATAATTATAAAAAATTGAAATTGAAAAATTGATTTATTTATGAAATATATTATTAATAAAAAATATCCCCTCATCCAGAGATAGAACCCGGGTTATGTAGTCGGAAATCCAGCGGTCCATGAGGTCTTTGACACAAGGCTTTCACAAAGTAAATTATGTTATGACTTTTTCTTAAAAGCTTTTTGAATTTAAGAAAACTTTTCTCAAAATGCGGAAATTATCAGTAACCATTTTTTTTAATTCGAGCGAAATATAGCTAGCTGTACGATAGAGGCAGAAAAGCTCCAACAGATTTATTTAAAATATAACTTTATATAAATATAGAGGATGCCACTAAAACACTTGTGAGGTACATACAGCGAAATCAGATTTTAAATAATATTGCATGGAATATTTAAAAATCAAATAAAATTATGTCAATGATACCATTAAATAACAATAAGATCAAACAATTATTATTGAACAGTTATTCAAAACAAGATCTGGACAAATCACGTATTTACAATAATAGCTTTTGTTTAATTCATTTATTAATTATGTAAATTAATGCCGATTACTGTTAATTACTAGCTAATTAACGCGACAGCTAATTACAAACCAATTAAAATTTAATTACATACTTCTTTTAATTGTTTGAATACTATGTAAAAAAGAGTTATAACAGTCTAAGATGATACCTTTCAAGTACGTCAAATTGCACCCAAATTCTATTGGGGGACAATTTCCCTCAGGAGCGTAGGTTGTGCAATGTTCCTTCAATATCTTGATCAGTCACTCGTCCTATTTTCTTTACTCTGTACTCAGATCATATAAGGTCTTAGTTAAGTGATTAACATTATTTGAATCCCAGTTTCACTGACGATGAGTAGGGAAGGTTTGCTTGAAAGAAAATCTAACTGTTCATGGCGGGTTCTAATTCTTTGTTTATGTCATAAATGGATATGAAAGCCATTCGAGTCCATGGGTCTTCGTTTTCGCACGAGGTGGTGGTCTTCATTTTGCGGACCAGGGCTGGAATTTAACCACAGGATTTTTCTTTTAATTTAATTGACAACTTATAAAATATAAATAATTTATAATACAGGTTTTAATATTAAATACGAAAGTTTTAATATCGTTAAAATAGTTATTTACATTAAAAGCTGCGAAAGTTTAATTTTAGGTGCAAGGTGTGTTTGATTGGCCGAGGCGAAGCGTAAGCGTAGCCGAGGTTAGTTAAAAACACCGAGCACCTGAAAGGGCTTTTGTAGCGTGTAATATATTAAACTTTTCATTCTCCCCTTGGCATCTATTAATCACCATAAATAAATAAAATGATGATTCAGTGATTATAATAAAATAATGTTTGTATATACAACAGCATTGTTACCAAGGTAATGTTGACAACAGCGACCTTATAATATTATATTTGAAAAAGATTGACAGTTTTACTTCGTTGTCCAGGGACCGAAAGTTTTTCATACCTAGCAACCACCTCGCATGTTTTACTTTCGCTTTCGGTTGCCTTATCAAGATAGAAAGTTGCACTTTCGTAAAGTGGAGAATGAAAAAAATCTTTCTACACAAGAAGCAACGTCAACATTCTTCATGCTAATGTTTTGCAGTTTTATAAAACTCTTTGGGTGAAGTCTTTAGTAAAACCATGAGAAACGTAAATATTATCAGACTGTTATTTGAAAGATAGTTGTTCAAAATTTCTAATTTTCACAAGTTAGAGATGTTCATATTTGATATTAAAAGTTGCGTATAAATGATTTATGATGTCTTATAAATTGTTAATTAAATTTTAAAAATCTGAGGTTAGATTCGTACCCGGATCATCAAAATTCAGAACCGGGGCGAAATTCATCGTTCATTTATCATATAAAACGTCACCACTAATTGTTCAAGGAAAAAAGTTATCTTTGAAAACGAAGGCCCGTGCACACAAACGGCTATCATATCCATTTATGACACAAGAAAGGAATCGAACGCGCTATGAACAGTACTAATACTACAGTATACTATTGCAGTACAGTCAGAACCTACATATATTATATATTATAAAGGTTTATTTATGTATAAAAAGAAGTTCTTGGTCGTTGTTTTGTTTGTGTGTATTCCCATAAGAAAGTTGTTTTATTCGTTAATCTAATCTAAACCCAATGAACTAAACTTTCAATAGAGAAGATTATTGTAAATCATGCTTTAAAGTGTTTCATGACTTTTAACTTATTATACCAAAAAACTTTATAAACCTCCTGAATTACAATCCAAGAACCCCTTGAGATAATTTATTTATAATAATAATAATAATAAAAAAAAGGATTAGTGGTGTCACAAACGGAATTATTTTAAATGAAATCCTTTTTGTAACATTTCAACTTGCATTCATTTAGTATCAAGAGTAGTGCGATACTCACCCATACGCCGCCACGCGCGGTACACAATCTGCAAAGCCTTCAGAATAAAATATACAGTTTAAATCTCATTGGAATAATTTATACAGTTTGTATCTTATTAGAATAATTTATACAGTTTCATTAGAATAATTTATACGGTTGGCATCTCATTATGCATTCATGTATTCTTTGCATCCCACTTAATTTATTCAATTATTCGGTAAAGCTTCCGCCTTCAGCAGTATATAAACCCGCTTGTTTTGGCTTCAAATCAGTCTGTGCCAGGACTCATCAAAAGCCTCATCAAGAAACAAGCGGGTAAGTGTCTTGATTAATTATGGCTTAGTTTGCTTAGTTGAGTGGGTAGCGCTTAAACGCCCACTCTCTCTGCTAAATTATGGGAAGTTGTGACCAGGCTACCCGGCTTAGTTATAATTACTAGGAGTCTAGCTCCTACGCTTAGTTAGTAGATTTAGTGCTAGAACAGGGTTGGTTCCGGCCTCCCCTTGATTGTACTAGTTTTGGAGGACATATACGTCCTCACAATATGTATCAATATGTCAACATGTATGTTAACCTTTTGTACTCTTTTTATTGTCTTTAGTATATAGTTGTTTTTTACAACTTGTGTTTAATTTCTCTCTACCTCTAACTACGTCCTCCAGTTACGAAAACCCCGCGTGACAGTGGTTTGCATGTTTGCTTCATAATCCAAGGATCGCAGGTTCGATCCCCGGCCGAGCTGATAATTATTCATAGCGGAGAAAAATTAAAAACATGCTTTCTTCTCTAATAGGAAGTAAAACTGTAGGTCCCGTGTCAATGTGATGTTTGGCACGTTAAAAATCCCTACTGGGGGTGGAATTGCCCCAGATTCGGCTAAATTCTAGTAAGGTCGGCCAAATGATGATAGCAAGCGGTACCATGAGGTACGAAGGATGCTCCGCCATCCTGATTCCTCGCCCAAAAGCAAATAAAAAAGAAAATAATAATGCTAATATAGGGTAAGAGGGAGAATTGGGTCAGTGGGGCGATTAGGTGCAGAACTTAAAAAATAAAAACATGGAGGCTGTAATGTTGGTTTACAGTTAAACAAACGTCTACAGTCTACTTTATTCTATGAATTTTTAAATATAAATGTTATGTCCATATTTCTGTATTTTAAAAGTTTTGCACACAACTGCCTCACTGACCAAATCCACCCCTTTACCCTGCAACTATATCCTCATTTAATAATTTGGATGCTAGATTTGATAATTTAATTTACTTTTAAGTGTAATACGTTTTTTGATTTGAATTGAATTTTCCTAAGTAAATTTTCTTAAAAGCTTCTTAAAATAACGTGCGTATAGTGTACATATCCCTAATCTACTAGGAGTACGTGCCTTCATGGTAAAATCGATGTGCTTGTGAACTGCTTCTTATTATACACTCTCTACAAAGCAGCTTTTGTTTGTTTAATAAAGTGCTTGACAAACTGGTTGACATAGTACATTAATTGAACAGATTGAACTAAAATGAAGCTCTTTCCAGTCAATAAAGCTCGCCTATTGTTCTATAATTGCACGAGTAAGAGATATCAGCTTGAACTTACAATTAGAGTTATATTAATGTCTGTTTTGTAGTGATTCTATTCAAATTAATTTTACCTTATAATAGAATGGTGTACGTCGATTAATTATTAGAACAAACAACGAAGAAAACAATTTCCTTAGAATTGCATGTTTCAGCATAGTTTTACAGGTTGTTCCAAAGCAAAAGAATAGCTGCATTAAAACTAATAAACGCAATAAATTCGAAGTTTCTGTTGTTAATATAATCTGAGAATTTTACTGAAATAATGAAAATAGTTAGGTTCAGTCTCTACATCATACGAAGTAGCTACATGCATATGGGTGATTCAGAAATAAAGGTAATTCTTTAAATGGTATATAGAGGTATTAAATGGTAAAATTCATTACACTTTAAAATTCATTTTCTAGAAAACTATTTCTTTTTCACCTATACTTGTCAAGGTAGATCAGCTCTACTGATCACCTTTATTTCTGAATCGCCCTGTATACCAGCTATGCTGACGTTGAAAATCTGACGAATGACTAAAGGTAAGTTCGCATCAAAATTTTCATTAAATTTCTTTAATTTCTCTTCAGCGAGAAATACGCGTCAACAGTTGAAGCGTTACTTAAGAACAAGCCTGATATCGAGAATACCATTCTCCAATAACGAACTGCGGATTCTTAATTCAACTTTTTAAGACGAAATAAATGTTTGCCAAAACGCTAACGTGACACACAATAAATATAATTGAAATTTCTAAAAATACCTTATTTAGTCTTTCTTTTCAAAAAGGTAGCAGACGAAATCTCGCGTGCAAAGTACATAGCACATGAAGCTTGTGCAAGAGGGAGGGGCGATTATTACTATTACGCAGGTCCAACGTGGGGCTGCAGCCGACTTAACAGATGGTATTAGCACAAATTCCACATTTGTGTTACAGCTAAGGAAAACTGCTGAAAACCTTAACCAGATCTACTGGCACCGGGAGTCGAACCGGGCCGCTTGGGTGAGAGAAGATGTCATTAATGAAATTATTGATTCTGAAACTTTTTCGCCTAGTTGGTGAAACAATTTTACAATGTTACATACGAAAGGGCCGACCGTTTACTACGACCCTAAACTATAGAGGAATAGCTCTTGTGAACTGTTTTGCTAAAATCTTCACACAAATTCTTCTTGGTAGACTTGTGTCATGGGTGGACAGTAATGATATTATCTGCATGGTGGCTGCATCTCTGCTATTCATTTACAACTTAGGCGTGCGCTTTGTGGCATGTGTTGATTTTAATAGGGTATTTGACTCTGTAGACCAATCTCTTTTATGGGAAAAACTGCACAGTTTGGGAGTTAGTGAAGATTTCTTACTATTTCCAAGTTAAAGACTTTAATAATTGTTTAACTAAAAAATTTTCCTTGGGTGAGAGTGTTTTGCAGGGTGAATGCCTTAGTCTTCTTCTCTCCACTTTCTTTGTTTTGGACATTGAAACTGTTTTCCGTGGCAGGGGTGCTACTAGTGTTAATATTGATGGTATGAATGACGTCCTCTTACTCCTTTATGCTGATGATATCGCAATACTTGCGACTTCTGAGGTCGACTTGTCGAGTAAGCTTCATATCTTGGAAGAACATTCTTCTTTAACCAAGCTAGTAGTTAATGTTGCGAAAATTGTGTGTTTTAGTAGAAGTGGTTACAAATCAGACTCAACTTGTCGTTTCATGTTTAACAGTGAGAAAGTAGAGGTAGTTTCTTATTTTAATTATTTAAGAGCTAAATTTTCTTCTTCTTGGTTATTTAGAGAGATGGTACTATCCTCTTGCAATTAAGTAGATCAATCTATTGAACCCGTTTTGAACTTAATCGCAAAGTCTCACATTAGCTCTTGGTGGTCGCGTATTGAACTACATGAATCCATTGTGATTAACGCCCTAACCTATTGTTATGCTATTTGGTCTCTTAAATATTTTGAGGTTATTGAAAGGACACAAGTTCGTTTTTTTAAGACTCCTCTTACTTCCTAGGAATACTCCTGATGTGCTTGTTAGATTGGAGGCAGGCTCCATTAAAATTGCCTTAACTCTTTAAATGGTTGCTAGCATTGCAAGATGGCGATGATCGTTATAATTGGGCTACGCAATGTAGATCTTTCTTGATATTAACTCATTAATATACGGAATGATTGCAATTTTGAGAAAATTAAATTTTACTGTAAAGATCTTATCGCCAAATACTCTGATAAACTATACAACCACGATTTAGTTTTGCTTGACTCTTCTAGATACTCTGTATTATACAACCACTTTCAAATCTTCAAAGGTGCACAAAACTACTTATTATTTAACTGTCCCAGTAAAATTATTCGTTTAACTGCACAAATTAGATTATGTCCAAAAATAACTATTTGGCTCTACGCAAATGCAAATATACAGTGTGTTACACTTATCGATGATTGTACTAGTCAATAGGAACAAAAAATTCTTGTCATTTTTGATTTTACGCAGATTTGGGAACTGCTGGAAATAGTAGTCAAAACAAACTGTAATATCTCCTAGCATCAGTTGCATCAATGTATCAGATATCACGTTGAAAATGCAGTTAGGTACAGCCAGCTCTAAACCATTTTTCAAAACCAATTTTTTCTCGGTTATTATAATAGATAGGCACTAATGATATTAAGCTTTTTTGTTGCATTTTATGTGTACTGCTGTGTTTTCTAAGTTGCCTTTAAATCTTAAGTTGCGTATCTTGAAGAAAGAAAAATCACTGTCGTTTTTAAATTATGTTTATTATACTAATGCAAGAATAATGATGTTACTAGTTTTAGATCTCAACTTATACTGACTACATTATGGAAATGTAATTATAATGGAAGCTATTATTGGTATGTGATACATATTAAATACAAACAATTACTTGGACGATTGAACTTAAATACTTGTTGGTGAATCAGAAAAACAATGTTAATTTGTAACTATGGAAAATGAATGTCAACAAAAGATGAAAAGGACACGAATAATACAATCTAATAACGATAATTGATGTATAACCATTATAGTCGTCAACTAATTAAAATAACTAATATTGAAACGTTATAATACAATATACGAAATAAGATGAAGGTGAGGCAGGATAAGAAATGATATAATAATAAAAATATTAGTAACAGTTGCAGTAGTATTATAGTGGGTATATAAACAGTACTATCACCTATCCAGAAGATACGAATCTTTAATGAAACACCCTGTATACCAACCAAGTTGACCAAACTCTGCTTTGCACTTATACAATTGAATGCCCTGTATACAATTGTTCCATAAGTATAACTATAAATTCAATTGGAAACTTGGATGGCCTAGATTCATCTTTATCTAACTTAGATTTATAGAAAGCAAAATTATTTTCTGATTACATAACAAATGTTTTATTATTGGGTGCATTCATTCATAACGAGTAATAACAAATTTATGTCTATTTTTTTCCTTTTTAATTTTGTTATTCAGTGTTTCAAATTATTTTCTATGTACCTTACAATTTGTATAAACATCAAATTATTCAACAACAAACAAACAAATAAAATAAGCTATTAAGAATGTGAATTCGGCGAAAAATGATAATTATATTATATAATAATAGTTATAATAATTATAACTTAATAACAACCAGTAGGTGCACTCTCGCAAATATTTGCCATCGGTTCTCAGGCTGTTGGAACAACAGTTATGCTGTGGTATCTGCTTGTTATTACCAACATGCAATGACTATGACGATCGGCAAGCCTCGGCGAACTGATCATGGTTTGTCACCGTGTGCGATACATTTCAAGCTGCTAACAACTCCAAACTGCCGACAATCGAGTGAATATGCTGTGTATTTTTATACTGTGCTAGTAGTGTTATATTAGTTGTATTCAATTTACACTATGCAAAACTTTAAACCACCTCCGATATGGTTTTTTAAAACTTGAATTTCCTTTTTGTATGCAAAACCAATATTTGAATGATCTTTCAATATATTTTTAATATTGATAGATTCTTAATGCCTCTGCTTAATGTTTATCATATTTTATTTATATTTAGTATATTTTAATATACAATTTATTATATACAGTATTGGCAAAACTTCGCTTTGGGTTTCGGTTTTCATGTGTGAGCAAAGGAAAAATAGCTAATATCAATTCATCTGGGAAAGATAGATATCATCGCATACTTGCTAAAGCTTACAATATAGTAACGTTTCTGTAAGGTTGGTGCTATAGGTAAGAATTTTTAAATAAATTGATGTGTGTCATTTTGATACAACTGAAGGTTTAATACTATATACTTTTCCTTCTAACCTAAATTTATTTGTTATCAAACCAAGTAAGCAAAATCTGATCCAGAAATATTTTCGAATTATAGAAAGGATAATCCTCTGCGCTAATGATAATGGTGCGAATCCTTTAACATTGACGATCTTCAGAGCTTTATCTGGAGCTCTGCGGAGCTGGAGCTCCTGCCATCCTATAGCGAAGGGTTTGTACACTCTTATAAAAAGGGTGGCCAAAACCTGGAAAACAGGGAAAACCTGGAAAAATCAGGGAATTTTGTTGATCCTGAAAAGTCAGGAAATCTCATTTGTAGTCAGGGAAAATATGTTTGACGAAGTTACAAAATTACAAATACAAATTTTGTGCAAATTTGTATTTGTATTATTATAATATCGGCAAAAAATAATGAATTTCACTTTTAGTGTGTTAAAATTATTCTTATCCTAATTTTTTTGTAATTTAGTTTGCAAAGGACGACGTTTTGAAATCGGCAACAAGCATTCCCTATACCGATCTTAACAAAGATTCTAATTTGTTAACTGCTCAAAAAATTTATTTGGAGGTTTCCGTTCGACATGAGCTTTGTAAATTTTTCCCTTAACCAAAGGCATTTCTTGTTTTGATCCTGCCGTTGTCTCGAAGCTTAAAGTCAGATCTCTGCGATTGGTTAAAGCTTTAGATATTTTCGTGCAGCATAACTTGGTTTCAGTATGAAAGACAGATGTAATTAAAAGAAATTCTGATGCTGTGCGTGAACAACATCCCTTCGTTGAGACATTATCAAATTTCTCCATTGCAAACCAAAGACTTGACAATTTTCGGATTACCATAATCCCAAAATCAGAAAACTTCGATAAATTGCGACTATTCCTGAGAATGATTCTGATTATGTCTCATGGAAATACTTTTTTAGAAAGCGGGCTTTCGATAAATAAAGAGATTTTGATTGAGAATCTGGCAAAAGAATCTGTGGTAGCGCGACGGATTGTCTATGACTCTATTTCGTATCATGGAGGTATAGAAAGCCTCATAATTAATAGCAGTTTAATTCACGCTGTTAGAAATTCATTCGATCGTTATTATGATGCCCTGAACAAGTAGAAGGAGAAAGAAAAAAACAGAAAACGTCGTAACACAGAAATGCGAATGTAACGAATGGGAAAATCCCCCATACGCCGCTAAGAACATACTAGAAGATTCGAGATATTTATATTACACATCGGCTGGCGGCTAGACGAGCTACAATACACGAGTATGTTCCAACGTTTTCTAGAACGTTATATGGGAGATATAAATCGTTGTTGCGGATAGAAGAGCATCAATTAGTATTCAACCGGTGAATTCAATAAATGTGCTTTGTGTAATTAGTAATCAAATCTATTAGTGAATAAATAAATGTTTAATTTTACAAAATAAGTCAAAGTGTGACAATATTAAACCCACAAATATAAATGAGATGTGTTTAATTCACAGGAGATCTCATTTATATTTGTGGGTTTAATATTGTCACACTTTGACTTATTTTGTAAAATAATTTCCCCACTTTGAATTTTTAATAATGCAAATATTTTGTATTATATTTTTTGATTTTTAAACTCGAATGGAGGACAAACCATTCATATTTATTGTTGTTTGGTAGAGAACACCACTTAATGTGGTATATGACAACATTCATTTCTCGGTATTAATGTTATTTCCGGCTATGTATACAGGGTTGCGATTATGTATGGAACCGGGTTCGTTCTGCTAAAACGGTTTGAGCTAGAATCCTGAAACTTTAAAGAGACTTAGGACTCAATAAAAACTACTTATTAAAATTTTAAAAAAAATTTTTGATCCATAAGTTTTCAAAATGCAAAGCCAACTTGATTTTTTTTAAATGGGAACATGGGTTAAATGGGACATCGTTTAAAAGGTTATTTTTTTCCAAATTGAATGGTATAATAGGTTTGATGATTTGTTTGACAGAATTTCAGAAAAAAAAATAAAAATGAAAAATGAAAAAAAACGATGTCCCATTTAACCCATGTTCCCATTTAAAAAAAATCAAGTTGGCTTTGCATTTTGAAAACTTATGGATCAAAAATTCTTTTTTAAATTTTAATAAGTAGTTTTTATTGAGTCCTAAGTCTCTTTAAAGTTTCAGGATTCTAGCTCAAACCGTTTTAGCAGAACGAACCCGGTTCCATACATAATCGCAACCCTGTATAAGCCTGGATGATGTGTGTATAATTCACAGGAGACTATCTCTAGCTGATGAGATCTAAAAAGATCGAAACAGCTGTCCTAGAGTGTCTCCTGTGAATTATACACATCTCATTTATATTTGTGGGTTTAATATTGTCACACTTTGACTTATTTTGTAAAATAATTTCCCCACTTTGAATTTTTAATAATGCAAATATTTTGTATTATATTTTTTGATTTATAAATGTTTAATAAATGTTGTAATAATAAATAAATAGTCCTTATATAATCCACTTTAAGTGTGTAAATATCTAGCATTTAAGTTCGTTAAACAGTTTAAAATTATAGTGTTAAATAATAAGTTAAGATTGAATTAGTGTATATAAATAATATTTCTCTTGTTAATAGACGATTAAACAGCATTTTTGCTATTATTTTAAAAAGAACGTTACACTAATAGGAACACTTGCAGAAAAGAAGCTGAAAAGTTGAAGAAGTGTAGCTAGAAATGAAGCGGATTATTTTGAATGCATAAAATTCTTTATGTTCTATTAATTGTTACTCGTCAAATATTGTTTATGTCCTAAATTATAGATTGATTCTTGTGAAGTTGCCTCAAACCAAATTCATAATATAGTTAGTTCAGGCCCCCCACATTATTCCCTGGGCCCCGTTGCTAAAAGTCATGATGGGCCCCCCTCTTACTACCAAAAAAAAATTTTTTTTTAACCTTTATTACAATTATTTTTCATCAAACACACATTTAAACTAGTTTTAAGAGTTTAGACACTGTTTAGATTGTCATCGTAAATTTATTTTAAATACTGGTAAATACATAATTGAACAAATTAATTCTTAAATATTTTTGTTTGCTTAATTTTAATATTCACACAGATAAAATAATAACTGTCGTAGGAAATTAGTGGTTACATTATAAACCTAGCAGAACAGTATATTAATGGCTAGGGTAATGCTAATGCATATTGAATATGTATTGATGCATTTGTATTACTATTATATCTGTGTTCTGATACGTTGAGAACATCCTAATTTTATCATTGAGAAGCAGAAGATACAACCTTTAGGTAAAAATGAAGTAAGCATAGCAAATACATGTTTATAAAGAAAAAAACTTAAGGAGGTTACAGCGGATCTTTGCGGGGTGAAGGGCAAGGGGATATCTCCTATGCTTTTACATAGGCTCTAACAAGAAATACCAATCGATAAAAAAATAAATTGACATTTTTAAAACTGAACAAAATCATTTTATTATGAATGCCTATAATGCATTTATTAATTATTTGTATATATTAAAATAATTTAAGTAGATTGGAGTGCATTTGTTTAATTGTTGAAAGTGTAAATATAAATGCAAATAGGTTAAGAATCGTGGCAACACCTCAAAGAAATCAATCGATTTTGTTGGTAGCAGTGTTAGGTTTCAGCTTTCGATTGAGTTGACATCCTAACCTCCAAATGTCAATCCCAAAATATAAGTGGAAACATGTTGAATGTTTTGTAATTTTGTATGCAATTACAGATGGGAATATTCTATTTTTTAACTTTTGTATAGTCTAAAGATTACAATCTGCTAAGCAGATACAAGAAATATATAAAAAGTTGTTGAGGTTTAATACATATATTTTTAAAATTAGTGTGTTTGTATTACTGATTTCGTGGATATTCTGATTGTGATGCTAAATTGTATTCATCACAGTGCAAAAGGTAATTTTACATTTTGCAATATTTCCATCGAATTAACATTTGTATTCTGATATTATTAACGAAGAAGACTGAATTGTTCAACATAATTTGATTAATAAAATATATGATTATTAGTTAATACAATAAAATATAGATTATTATAACAGTCATTATATGTCATTTTTCTGTTCTGTTATTTGAATTCGCGCGCTATGAGGTGTTGTCACATCTCTGCTGTCTTTCCACATATGTCGTGAAAAATTCTTGTTTTGTTTACTTTAAATTATTATTGTGCATTAACTAGACACAAGATTTTAAAAATATTGGGCAGCATTGTTCTTCGAATATGAGAGTATGTCATTTTAGTTTTTTATCAGATTCCCTACATTTCTTCATCATAATTTTTCGTTAAAACTGCTAAAGGTTAGATGGTCTCCATAAGAGCCCATGTTAAATTCTGGATTTTATTTTCCATTTTTCTCGGTAATGGTACACAAGAAAATTATAAAAAAAAGTTACCGAATAGAATAAGTGTCAAAGAACACGAGGTTTAAATTTCACGTCATTCTCTACATTTTTACATTTCGCTGTATCCTCCTTAATGAAGGACAATCTAATAAGTATTTCACAAAAATTGGTCTTACTAATAGCCCTAATATTACTCTGATGTAATATTTCATTGATACACATAAATCTAGTCCTAGTGATTTAATTTTTGTTTTCTTTCTATGATTTATTAAAAATGTTCTACTTTTTAATTTTTTTCCCCGTCCTTGCGGGCCCCGTTGCCGTAGCAACGGTAGCACCGGGCATGTGGGGGCCCTGAGTTAGTTCAATGTTGACTAATATGTAGTACGTATTATTTGTATGAAGATTGAAATACATGTAATACGTTATGTGATTCTGAAATACATATATTTGATTAAATACTGCCGATGTTTGTATTTGTTTACTCCTCGTAATAATTATGTTTGAGGTTGCAACTGATCATTATCTAATTTTAAAACGATTTTAATCAATATTTTGTGATTCACAGTACTTAAGAATTGACATTTTTAAAAATATAAAAGTCAGGGAAAAATGAAAAAAATTCTGGAAAAGTTAGGGAAATTGGTTCTAACAAAATTTTAGCCACCCTGATAGAAATATACACTGAGGTCGAAATTGGGTGAAGTCGGTTTGAATTTTGCGCCTTAGGTTTTAGTGTATTTCACGTTGTTAGTATAGCACTATTGAAATGTGTTGTGTCAAATTACAGCGTCAACTCGTCACTTTCTCGTTTAGATCGTTGTGCTTTGCCACGTTTTTCTGGGGTTTCATTGAATTTTTGCTTTATTTCGCTTGTTTTCTTATTTTACAAAACAGTTCTTTTCAAAACTACAGTTTGTTAGACGATTTTATTATCAAGTAAGTTTATTATTTAAAATTAATGAAGTTTATAAGCTATATTATTTTTCAGACGCCACTGTAAAATGTCTAAAAAGTATTCATGTTGCCAAGGCGTCAACAATTTAACGTGGCGGAAAATTCAAACTGTCTTCAGTCATTTTGGATCACCCTGTACATACAATAAACGAAATGAGAGAAAGCAACGAACATAAAAGTCCAGACAATATATATTTTGTGATGACATAATATAATATAAATCTCCTGAAATTAAAACAATGGATAAAAAGTCTGTGAACCGTAAAAGGGTGGATGAAGTGACTATGTGGGTAAACCACTTTGTATACTTATTTCATAGAAATAGTATAATGTGTTTATACCGAGTAATCATATACACGACGGCAGTGGAATTTTAACAAAACAAAAGCAATTTAAAATTGTTTAAAACTAATTAAACCAAACTAATGAATTAACTGAATTAAATTGCATGTGCATTAAATGTAATTAGTTTGGTCAATCAACTTCACAATAAATTACTTGAGTAACAGTTAGAAAATTTAGAGTTCCGACAAACTGAAAATTTTAAATGATTTTTCCCGCATTTTTATTATTCTGTCTTAACAGTAGTAATTAGAAACATTTAGACTTTCTCATCTGAAATTCCCGAAAACATTTATGTAAGATGAAACTTTAAATGTTGAAAGTAGGAAACAAGGCATTATATTATTTGTTCAGGGTCGGTGCGTTGTTATTATTTTTGTAGGAATTATTTAATCTCGTACTATTGCTGCCAATATGACGTATATATACAATATGTACACTATGCACAGTGTGTCCAAGATGTGTAGTTGTTAACATAGAAACAAAATACTATAGTACAGTTGATAATAATTCTTATGTAGTGATAATTAGAATAAAGTAATTACTTTCATTTTAAGTTTAGATTCTCAACAGTCCTTGGGAATCGGTCAATATTAAATAAAATAAAAATAATTTCACGTTCAGATTCTTTTAAACGATGGCATTTCGATCGGAACGTCCAGTTATTCTTAAATCGACGATTACATTACATATTTTCAATCGAAAATTAGTTAATACTGTATCCTGCACCATAAATAACTTTTAATAATAAAAAAAATTACCGTAAAAATTAAATTAAGCCGTAATATTAAAATATAATAGACGTCAATTAAAAATGTTGCACCCATCTTCGCCACGCCCTGGTTTACGACACTGGTGACAACCACAAAATATCAGATTATCTGCAAAAATTTCAAAAACAAAAGAGAACAGCAAATTTATTTTGTAAAATTAGGACATACTGTACGCTAAAAGAATTTTAAATTTAAAAATTACATTCGCCGTAGTACCGTAGGTGCATTGCAAAGTTGAAACATTATTTTAAGTTTATATCCACGTGTTTTTTATTTTATTTTAGTCATGACTCACGTTACCGGTTGGAGAAACAAGATGCAAGTTTTTCTTTTTATTTGGAGGAAAGTGTTAATAAATTGCGTTGACTTTAAAAACAATTTATTAGCGTCGAAGTCAAAACATCTCATTTACATGATTTAATCTGAGAAATTAACATTAATTCAATAGTAGAAATAACCAAAATGTTTGAATATTCAAATATATAACAGAAGTATTCAAAACACATTTAATGATCGTATGTAATAAAAGTTTTATTGATTCTACTTCCTTTTAGGGGAATTCCTGAATATTTTATTCGCTGCGAAAATTGAAATCCTCGACCGTCTGTCTACATTAGACGAAAAAGGAATAGGTTTTCGGCAGTGGCGGCTCACGTTGATTGGCAGCGGGTGGGCAGTAATGATAAAAGTCATATCCGGATGAAATTCTTCTGTGCTGCGAAAACTTTTCTGTCATAAGTCAATTTAATACTGTTTTATTGCAACTACGATAATTAATTTGTTTTTGCATTTTAATGACGGTGAATTTAAAACTGTTTAGATGATAAAATATGCACTATGTTACGACTCTTTTAATTTGGTTTTCTCTTTTTCTCCAAGAAACTACCTTCCGTAGTGACATAAATAGGGACGTACTATTGGTTTCAAAATGATCTAGGACAGCAAGGCTAATATGATGTAATTTTTTATTATTTTATCCTATACATTTACACTGACAAAAATTAATAAAATAGCATCATGTTAGCCTTGCTGTCCTAGATCATTATGAAATAAATAGTACATCGTTAATAAAACTCTAGAAATCAGTCTGTGTCTATTAGTTATTAGATATAGAATAAGTAACACCACTAACATGTCGACGATTATTAGTCACACTTAGAATATCTATACTACGCTATTCTAAATAGTTGAATGTGTTTGAAGCCGTGGCGGCCCGTGAAAACATTTTTGGGTGTGCTATATCCCCCAAAATATTTGTTTATTTTGTTTTGCCTGATTATTTTGCCAAATAAAGAGAACCGTATTTCATTTCTAAATACATTTTAGAGCTTTCGTGTTTTTTGGTATTTTCATATATAATTTAACAAGTGGTCTAATTTTTTCCGACAAAATTTGTCATTTCAGATATGAGTAGCTTTCGCAACGAAAACTACACGAGTCGACGCAGGAGACGAGTGTAATTTTCCAAAAGCAAAAGCTACGAATGTCTTAAACGATAAATTTTGCAAGAAAAAATTAGACCACGAGTTGAACTCGGCTTGACAATCCATCGAGCAAATTTTTATTTAGCGTGTGTAGTTAATATTAATTTAATTAAATTTGGCATTTCATTTTGACATAAATTTTTTCACAAAGAAAAAACCACTAGTGTTTTTTTCACTATAAAACTAATTTCATTGGTCCCAATTTGAAAAATTCTGTAATTTGATTGGTTAAAAATTTTTTCGAGTTGGATTGTCACTTAAATGTACCAGATCTCTTTAGTACATCTAATTTAGAGATCTATTTATTTAAATTAAATATAACGTTCCCTTTTCGAAATGTATATGTAGTATGTATTGCTTGTTATTACAACAGTAGCTCACTAATTGATTTTATGTTTATTGGTCAGTACGTATTCTTTATGTATTAATTGAGATTGGGTTCATTAAGTTACTTAATTTTAATAAAAATTTAAGAAAACTAAATTAAAAGAAGAGTAAATTTTATAAATAGAGAAGATTGTTAAAACGAATTTAGCTAAATAGTTAGTACAGAAACATAGTGTATGAATGCAGTAGGTAGGGGACAAACTAAATCAAAAATTTAAAAAAATAATAAAAAAATGAGTAATCTAAAACCAAAAGAAAGGAGGTGTAAAGAAAGAATAAAAACAGGATTTTTGACTTTTTAAAATTAGATGGAAATTAATTTAGAAAAATTGTTATTCTAATTCTAATGGTAGTTGCGGAAAAAGAGCAGTAAAAGCAGTTGTAAAAAGAAAAAAGAATAAACGGTCAAAATAAAAAGTTTGAAGGAAAACAAGTTGTAACATTTCATTATAAGGGACGAACAGTGTATTTAACCCTAAGCATGAAACAAGGAGAGAATAAGAATACGCTCTTTCATGGAGTTAATAATTTCCGGTTGTAGATATTGTTAAATGGAATTAGAATTCTTATTAAAAGTTAACATATTTTCAAAAAAGAAACTTTTAAAGGAACGCAACATCTTTAAATGACACCTTTTTATAACCTAGAGATAAACTGTGAGTAAAAAATAATTTTAATAAAATTTGTTAGTTTTTAATCTTTAATCGCACATAAGTTAACGTATAAGTTTACTAGTTTCATTGTTTTTTGTGTTTATGCTCAAATTATAATTTTATTTATTGTTACAATAAATGAGCAGCTGTCGTTTTAAAATTGTATTTATTTATAGAATATTCTCACTAGAATAGTCGCACAAAATCATTAAATGGCGCACAACGTGGGGCTCGATATCAATTAAAAGTACTAATAGTAAAAGTGAGGCTCACCTAACTTGCCGTAACTTACATTAACTTTCTTGACTTTCATAAATAAGATTTGAACATATTTGAACTGAGGTGGACTGATTTACATCATAATATCAATATTTTTTTAATAACAGAGCTTCTTG
Source organism: Agrypnus murinus (assembly GCA_929113105.1). Classification (NCBI taxonomy): domain Eukaryota; kingdom Metazoa; phylum Arthropoda; class Insecta; order Coleoptera; family Elateridae; genus Agrypnus; species Agrypnus murinus. The sequence goes on from OV816026.1 coordinate 96,855,215, forward strand.
CAATTGTTATAATATTCGATTGCTGTTAGAAGGTTGTTATTACATGTGTAGAAAATAATTATTATTTTCGACCAGGAGAGAGAAAAATTTTCAAAAGTTGCCCTTTGAAATAGTGTTTTTTGTGTAAATCTTCTTCCGAAACCATATTTTAATAATCTGGATTATAATGACGAACCACATATTTTCGTTTTGCGTGGATGTGAATCTTTTTCAGAATAACTAATATTTGAAGTACTGGCACTAGTGCTTGCTTTTTGAAAGTCTGTAATAGTTTTTAATTTCATTTTTCATTATTTATTTTTAAACGGCTAAAATATATCAAAGAATAGTGTCAATTACTAAATAAACAGTACACACAGGGGCGAATTTACCATTAAACTAAATAAGCTACAACTTGGGGCCTCGGGTTCCATCAGGGTCAAAAATTACTAAACGACATTACAGATTTGCTAAATTGCAATGGAGAAAATGGTTATATGTCTATGTAATGATTCAAACGTGTTGATTCAATTTTTAACGTTTTTAACAATCAATATTTATGTAAATTTATTCCCTGAAATAGTTTCTTGTAATTAAAATGTTATTATTAACTGTACGTCGGGAGGACCCAAGCAAATTTTAGTTTGGGGCCTCGAAAATGGTAAATGCGCCCCTGAGTACACATATACTTATCTATCTTTACGTCCAGCAAACAACAAATTTTAAATTTTTATAACACTACCACACAAGAAATTTAACAATTTTTCCAATACGGCCAATTGAATACGACTGATAGAATTTTCAGGATGAGCATGGTTGGCCATGCGCAGTCGTACTGGACGAGTACATACGACTGTACTATAGGCAACTATTTGGTTTTCTTTGTTGCTTGCATTATTATTGCCATTAAGAGTACTAATTCATTTAAAGGTTGTAGAAATATGTAATAAAAATAAAGAAATTTGCGGAGCACTAAAATTCTTCTGCGGACCACCTGTTGAGAAACACTGGTTTAGGTCATGGGCAATTTAATAGTACATCATATGGGGGACTTTTGAGGATTTCTTTGCGAGAACTTGAAGGTTTTGACTGGTATTTCTAACTTTCTTACGTTATGAGAGTGTCTACTGGTGTACCGTATGTGGAGACTTTGATAACTTTATTTTACTGAAATGCTTGCTGTGAAAATAACCAAATCCGGTTCCGCCGCTAACCTTAAAAACGAATATAAAATTAAAATCGAACAGCGTGGGGCTAAAAACATAAAAATATTTCGTCGATCTGACGGGTTTTTTCAAAAGGATCCAAACATTCTCGCGGTAGTTGCACTCACTCACGTTTTTACTCCATTATCGTTAATTCTTGTGTAGCGATATTGTACAACCGCTCTTTTGGAATATCCCCGCCACCGGGCTATTTATTTAATTTGAGCCGTTGGCGTCGGTCTTTTATCACCATATCGTGTATTTTGGTGATTATCTATCTGGAGTAGTGGCATTTCTAAGACCCCCCTCCAACCGATGTTCATATTGGACACTAGCCATCTCTTACAATATTTCTGCATTTGGATGTAATATAGACTCGGTGAGGGTAAAGGATATTTTGATTGATTCGTGTATTACTCGACAAGCCAAATCGATTGGTATCAAATTATTGAAATTGGTCCACGGGAACATTGAGAAAATCGCAGGTAAAGGTGAAGCGAGGGAGTCCTATACAATTATAAGATGGTAAAGGGCTCTAAAACACTAATTAAGCCAGAACTGCATACGTTAGTTTATGTCCGGTCTAAGTTTAAATTAATATTTAATTTAAAATAAAAATAATCTGAAAAGTGCAAAACTTCAAGTAGGTAGGTGCAGAGGTCTATATTTACTTTTATGACTGTGGAGACGGCGGCGTAAACAAGGGTAGTACACGAGGATGCTCTAATTTAGCAATTTACGCTCTAAAAACAGGCTGCTGATAATCGCCCTACCGGACATGAAAATATAAACAAATGATTTGCATAGCAGCGCCAGCTACGTAGAGGCCACTTTATTTATCATCCCTCCCTCGTACTACATAACTACAGGGTGCCCATTATGTATGGAATATAGTATATATCTCGGTAAATATCGACTTTATAAAAAAATTTGTTATATAAAAGTTGTTTAACATTTTATTTTCCATAATAAGATAGCATTCAATTGTTTTTATTTCAGAAAACAAATGAGTAATGAATAACACATTAATTTTTTTAAATAGCAATGTACCCTTTCATTAGGCTCATTTGATAGAGATTTTCTTTCTCTTTTCGATGACCTAAAATCTTAGTACCCTTATATCAGAAAAATTTTTAAAAAAATGTAAAAAATGTTTATTAAGTTAATTTCACCAATAACATGAATCTAGATATCCGAGATCGTAAAGTATCTCGAATTATTACCCTAAAATAAACAGATGTGCATCTACATAATGTACAAAACAAAACAAATGAACAAAACACAAAATAAAACGAACAGAAAATTATGTACGTCTCTTATAAAGCTTGAAGACAAAACGAAATTAGCAATAAAATGGTTTTCATGGCAATAAGAGTTCAAAATGTTCACCATTAACTGCAAGGCAGTGGCCCAACCTAGCGTTCCTAAATCTGAACTAAGCTCTGTGTTATTTAGAGTTAAGACACGCATGTCAAATTTTCCTAGTGACATTTTATATTTTGAAACTATTTATTAGAAGGTTGGTAATCATGAAAATTGTTTTAACAAGTTAAACTGTTAGTATGACAGTTATATAAATCTGAAATTGGATACAGTTAATATTGTATTAAAAATCGTCGGAAAATTGATATATGTACTATAGTAATTTTAAAAATTCTCTACAAACAGTAAATAAATGATAACGTGCACATTAAAAAATTTTACATGCATAAAAATAAACATGACAGCATAACCTAAAATTTATAACTTACAGCTGCTGAATGTTGTCACTAAATTAAAAAGAGAGAAAAAAGTATCTCTGTTTCAGCTGTGACAGCTTAGTTTTGGCCTAGAAAGAGATAGATTTTGACATCCGTGTCCTAACTCTAAAATAACACAGTTAAAGTTTTCATTGAGGAACTCTAGCCCAACCTATCACGAAAAGCTCGAAAAGAATTTCTGAGCGATCTGGGAGAAATTGCTGCAGCTTCATTTTGTATTCGTTGCTCTAATTCGGCCAGATTCTGGGGTCGGTTTGTATACACTTTTGATTTTAAATATCCCCAGAAGAAGAAATCGCAAGGTGTAAGATCCGGAGATCGGGGAGGCCACTCCACAGATCCTCTTCTGCCTATCCAACGGGCCGGAAATACCACATTTAAATATCGGCGTACATCTAAATGATAGTGGGGCGGTGCTCCATCTTGTTGAAACCAAAGATCATCAAGATTTGCTTGGCAAGCTGGAATAATTTGCTGTTGCAATAATTGCAAATAACGGTCACCAGTTAGAGTACCACGAATAAAGAAAGGTCCAATTATGTGATCTGCACAAATTCCCACCCATACGTTTAATTTTTGTGGTGTTTGGGTATGATTTTGGATCATCCAATGGGGATTTTCAGCGGCCCAATATCAACAATTATCGCCTATTTACATTTCCATTTAAACAAAACGTAGTCTCGTCAGAAAAAACAATATTATTAAGAAAATTTGGATTAACTTAACTGACGAGTTGAAATGTTTGGATTTTCTTCGATTTCTATTAAAACATCGAGCTTTTTATCTGCATTTGCCGCATACCTCTGCGGACCAGTCTTCACCAGATCTTTAACATTGCCAGTTTCCCTAAACCGTTTCAAGGTTTTGCTAACTACTGACTGGGTGATTGGTTCTCGATGTGGATAACGCTCATTAAAAATTTCACATACTTTCACATTCGTTTGCGATCCCCATAACCGACCATAATTAAAATTTCTATACGTTCAGTTTCAGTTAAATGAACCATTTTTATTTTTCCATGTACCAACAACTTAATTAAATAAACAAACTTCTGTCACAATAAAAGCCTACAATCAATTGTTAAGACAAATGAAAGAGATCTCGGATATCTAGATTCATGTTATTGGTGAAATTAACTTAATAAACATTTTTTACGTTTTTTTCAAGAATTTTCTGATATAAGGGTACTAAGATTTTAGGTCATCGAAAAGAGAAAAAAAATCTCTATCAAATGAGCCTAATGAAAGGGTACATTGCTATTTAAAAAAATTAAAGTGTTATTCATTACTCGTTTGTTTTCTGAAATAAAAACAATTGAATGCTATCTTATTATGGAAAATAAAATGTTAAACAACTTTTATATAACAAATTTTTTTATAAAGTCGATATTTACCGAGATATATACTATATTCCTTACATAATGGGCACCCTGTATGTCATCTCTACTGATATTTTCAATTATACCATTATCATTATTATAGATTTACGTCAGACTGACTTAGATCGTATGATTTAAGAATAAGGCAAAGGAAAAGTTTAATTATATCGAAAACGAATTGCCTTATCGATTTTGGCAAGCGATGTGCATTTTATTATCGAAGTCTGCAGGATATAAAAAGGAATCCAGAAATGTGCAAAGCATCTTTTAGTTTTTTGTGATGCTATTAAGTTTCAATAAAAATTTACAACGTAAGTACCAAATTATGTTAATTCGATTTAAGACTGTCGTCTCATAGAAAAGGACAGGATCACTAAAAGAAACATGTTAGATAAAGATAGAAATATCTTTATTGCAAATCACTGCTGCAGTTGTTTAAAACTAAACAAATATACTAAATACAAAATGGAATATGGAAATGGAAATATCTCTTAACGAAATAAAATAAAGATATAAAAAGGATAATCATTTATTTACTGAATTATTAATTAACATTTACGTGTATTGAATTGGTCTGACCAAAAGCATTGTACGTGTACATGTACATTGTACTATAACGGTAGGGGGTTTACCAGAAGTTATATTTAATCTTGGGAGTAAATAAAAAACGTGTTCATTTAAGATATCTTTTATTACTTCTTATTTATCCTTGTTGCTATGGCAATCACTTAGCATCCAATGCCTTCTTGAGGTAATATGTATGTAATGACCGTTTTTATGAATGAATATCATTACAGTACTACTGTGTTGTCCCAAAAAGATTGCATCAAAGAATAATTTCATGCAAAATGTATGTTAATAGATTAATTATATCACATTTTGAACAACATTCTTGTTTCATTCTTTATCTTATGTTTTTTAGTAGCCCTTCCTTTTCTATAAGACGCCAGCGTTAAAGCAAATACTTCAATATTAATATCTCTTTAATCTTTCCTTTTTCTTCAATATTTATTTGTATAACAATTTATTAAAAACGACCGATATTGGGTGAATTAAATATAACATATACTTTCATTATCATCTATTGTATTAACGACAGTATTTAACAACAGTTTATAGACAAGAACTAGATGTCCATCTTAAGTAGTACCGTTTATGAATTACGAATGCGCGCAGGGAAATTACTAATGGCGTCAAATACTGATTTTACTTTTAATCTTCCGAGGGATTCAATTGTCATGCAGTTTTCATTAAATCGTTTGTTACTATCGTTAATCGTATTGTTACACAAGATCTAACATTTGCGATATTTTATCCTTGCTGTATTTTGGCCGCGGTATTATGGCCGTGTACCCCAATGGGCCTGCATGGCCAAAGAGTACTATTATGTTGTTCGTTTATTGTTCAGCCATCACTCCATTGAGAGTTTTCTTGATATTTCTTGTTATTTTTTATAAATTAGTTATTCTTGTTATTCTTCTTTCTAAAATTTCTTCTGTCATTCACTCCTGTTTTTGGTTGTCTTGTTCGCAAACAATTTCTGTTACAAAAATGACTAGTGATTTTTATTTCCTCCTTTTGCTTCCTCTATATTTATTTCTGTGCTGGGCTTTGTCAAGGTTTCTTTATTTATGTTGTTTTATAGGGCTCCTACTAGTACTAAAATACCTAAAGTAATGACTCTCTAAAAAAATCCTAAGAAAACCTAAACTTTAGCATTTAAGAAATTTTCGAAAATATCTAAAGATTTTTTTGTTATTTTCTCGTTTGGCTATTGAAGCTCTTTCTCTAATTTCAATGAGCATAAAGAAAATTGATGTATATGTTACGGTTAATGTGGTAAACTGGTCAACGTCGTTAATAACACAGCCACACAAAAAAAAGTGTCCGGGCCAAAGTACCTGACCGGTATATTCCCATGTAATTTTCAGCGCTGAATCCGAATCAGAATCACCGATTTACCTCAGGTTTTGTACATAACCTCAAAAAATGGCCAAAAATTAGCAAAATGAGATTTAACGTAAAAATTTGAAATGTCCCCCTATTCTCATGCACTCTAAAAAATTCCCCTTCAATTTACCCTAAAAAATGGAGGCAACTATGTTGCCTCCATTTTTTGGGGTAAATTTACTTCAAAGTGTAAATTTCATAGGAAGTGGGAAATTTCAATATTAAGTTAAATTTGCATTGTCATGTTTCCTTTTTAAATAAATTTACAGATTAAAATTACGATCTCAATGCAATCTTACATTTTAACATTAAAACACCTGCGTAAAGTTATAACTTTACCTAATATTATTGACCTAATATTGAAATTTCCCACTTCCTATGAAAATTACACTTGGAAGTAAATTTACCCCAAAAAATGGAGGCAACATAGTTGCCTCCATTTTTGAGGGTATAATTCACCGGTAATTTTTTAGAGTGTGTATTTTGATGCGCTGAAACCGGATATGATGATGAGAAATTCCTCTAACTAGCCAAATCAACGCTTTCGCATTTCGCGGTAGAAAATTCATTTATCGTAAAAATTTCAAATATCCCCCTATTCTCATGTATTTTAATGTGCTGGAACCGAATATGATGATGAAAAATTCCTGCAACTAGCCAATTCAACGCTTTCGCCCAACCTCATCCCCCATTTCCCCCCATTTCGGGGTAGAAAATTCATTTATCGTAAAAATTTCAAATATCCCACTATTCTCATGTATTTTGATGTGCTGGAACCGAATATGATGATGAAAAATTCCTTCATCTAGCCAATTCAACGCTATCACCCCATTTCATCACCATTACACCCCCATTTGGGGATTGTAAATTGGATATTCTTCACCATTCTTATGTGTTTTGAGGCGCTTACGAGTTTCTGAAACCGAATGGATGAATGACTTTTCATAATTCTACAATTTTTGGTAGCAACATTTTAACTGAATTTTAGATAGTTTTCTTTAGCAGAAGAACTTTGACATTGTTTTCTAAAGGTTCAAATATTTAAAAATTGAAGAAAAGTATCGTCATGGGCCCCGGCTGTTCATGCCGCAGCGAACGTGTTAACAAATATTGATTACTTGACTGAAATCGCTTATGAGACTTTGCTCAAGAAGCCAAAATGTTTTCACTGCATTAAATTATATCTCGGTTTATCTAATTCTTTCAAACGATCGTAGTATCAGGTTTTTTTATAAGTTTTTCGTATTTGTGACCAGGGCACCTTCACGTGGTAACGGTGGGCAACAGATTCCTTCTGGCAAAATCCCTGGGTAGAAAAATGTAGAATTATGAAAGTCATTCATCCATTCGGTTTCAGAAACTCGTAAGCGCCTCAAAACACATAAGAATGGTGAAGAATATCCAATTTACAATCCCCAAATGGGGGTATAATGGTGATGAAATGGGGTGAAAGCGTTGAATTGGCTAGATGAAGGAATTTTTCATCATCATATTCGGTTCCAGCACATCAAAATACATGAGAATAGGAGGATATTTGAAATTTTTACGATAAATGAATTTTCTACCCCGAAATGGGGGGTTGAAGTTGGGCGAAAACGTTGAATTAGCTAGTTGAAGGAATTTTTCATCATCAAATTCGGTTCCAGCACATCAAAATACATGAAAATAGGGGGATATTTGAAATTTTTACGATAAATGAATTTTGTACCGCGAAATGGAGGGAGAAATGGGGTGAAAGCGTTGATGTGGCTAGTTAGAGGAATTTCTCATCATCATATCCGGTTTCAGCACATCAAAATACATGAGAAGAGGGGGGACATTTCAAATTTTTACGTTAAATCTGATTTTGCTCATTTTTGGCCATTTTTTGAGGTTATGTACAAAACCTGAGGTAAATCGGTGATTCTGACCCCGGATTCGGATTCAGCGCTGAAAATTACATGGGAATATACCGGTCAGGTGCTTTGGCTCGGACACTTTTTTTTGTGTGGCTGTGTAATCGGCCATTAACGTCATAGCACATTTAGGTTGGTTAAAGACGTTAAAAGTTATTGACGTATAGATCCAATAAATGTGGACAATGTTGTTTAATTTTAATACTGAAACTAACATTGACCGGTTATTATGCTCAATGGCCATCTATAAAGTATGAAATGTTAAAAATTAAGTCATAATGTTACTGTCAATGTAGTAAACCGGCCAATGTCGTTAATAGTCACCAAGTCTTATAATGTAAGACTTCTAACACTTACCTAACCTCATCTGCGGCTTGACCATTAATAATTTAAGCCATATTTATATCATAATTGCTAACACAAAGTGGATTTAATTTAATAAGGTGAAAAATGTAAAACTCCCCAGCCAGCACACTGAGGTTATAATGACGTTATTTTTAGGTCAATATTGGTCGACGACGTCATATGACTAATAAATGATGTCCGTAGGACGTCATATAATGGGACGTACGTAGACGTCTTCAAAACGACGTTTTTTGAACGTAGAACACAATACATACAAGTTTCATTAAAAAGTTTTATTTTAACAGGGGCCAAGGAATACGGGTCATATTAAGCAAGTGGTCACAATATAGAGATGTTTTGACTGTAGTAAAATATAATAAATGTTATTTCCAATATTCAACTATTTATTTATAATTCCTGTCTTAGTCCTCGTATAAGACGTTTTAGTGACGTCTTATATTGACGTATTTGGGCTGTGACATAATGATGTCAGTTTTACGACAATTTGACGTCGTTACTGCCGAAAAAACGGCGACTTTATGATGTCAGTGTGCTGGCTGGGTCAGTCTGACCCACTAAAATATAAAGCCCAGGATGGTGCATACAAACTACAGACGGTTATCTCCGACTGAAGAGAGTAAATAAACTCGAAACAGTCTGTCTCGGAGTACCATCTGTGATTTGTACACATTTATTCCATTATGTGGGTGAAACTTTGTGTTTTACATTTTTCACCTCAGAAACTATATGTTCGCGTACTAGCGTATTACAACGCAACGAATTACATGAGTATTTGCAATGTTGCTGGGTGCGTTATTCACGAATTCATTTGTGCCGACTTCTACAGACATTTCCTTGATCAAATTAACTTATTCTTTAGATGACATGTGCTTATTAGAGTTTTTTTTGTTTTTAGTGTTGGTAACAACCAACAACAAAGACATTTGAATTTAAAATTTTATATCTCTGGTTTTACTTTTGCAAATTTAGTAAAAGTTGTTACCATCTGACAAACTTAAAAATTCTTAGTTTTATAAATATAAACAACGTCCTTGGCCACGCCAAAATTATAAATTAATAGTATATTATATACCAAGAGACTAAAGTGCCTCTTTTAATCCCGTGGGTGAAGTTTGTGTGTTTGTGCAACAATCACATGAGGGATTAAAAGGCACTTTAGTTCCGTGGTATATACGCTATTTTTTGCACTTCGTTTTGCCTAATTCATCGAGTTAAAGTTATATTATATGAAGAAGAAAGTTAAAAATGGACAATTTAATTGTATAGTTGTTAAATAAACGTAACTACAATTACAAAACCGATTGGAATCGATTCTGTATAAACTTAAATTATAATTGCTTCAAACTAAAAAAACCTGTCTGTTGTTATGGTTCTCATTAGCGCGGCGCCGGCAACTGCATAATTAAATTAATATTTTGAATAAATTAGTTGGCATAGTAACATTAACTTGTTTGTTTACTTTTAATCCCTCCAGAAATGTTAATTGTGAACATGCCGCAAACAGTCCTAACCTTGCTTTTGTAATTTTGTAGCAAATGTGTGACTGCTGATTACGCTTTGACACCATTGAACTATATATAAATAACTGGAATGGATGCCTTGTGTAAATAGCTGAGACAAATAAAATTTTATGCAACCCGCCACAATGTAGGATCCTCATCCTTTTCTAACTCAATGATTCAAATTAAACATTTGGTCGCACACAAAATAAAACTTAATCTACGTTAAAAATCAGCAAAAAGTTTCACCACGTGTCCTTATAATGCAGGTAACATAAGTTAGAAAGAAACGGGAATACTACATTCTTTGTCTGTTGCCCCTGACACAACGTTTTCTGATTTAGCGTGCTTGCGCGTCCCTTCCAGTTATTTATATATGGTTCAATGTTTGACACTAAGCTTTGACATTGCAAAAGTAAGGTTAGCATGTTTTGCGGTATGTTCACAATGACTGTTTCACCGCCAACTTCGACGTTACATTAACATTTGTTCGTTCCCCGTTTCCCTCCGGGACTAAAAGTGACTGCACTTTAGTCTTTCAAACGGAAGATTAAAATGACGCTTTTAGTCTACGGAGTGCAAAATAGTATATTATATACCAAGAGACTAAAGTGCCTCTTTTAATCCCGTGGGTGAAGTTTGTGTGTTTGTGCAACAATCACATGAGGGATTAAAAGGCACTTTAGTTCCGTGGTATATACGCTATTTTTTGCACTCCGTTTTGCCTAATACATTGAGTTAAAGTTATATTATATAAAAAAAGAGTTAAAAATGTACAATCTAATTGTATAGTTGTTAAATAAATGCAATTACAATTACAAAACCGATTGGAAATGCTAAGTATAGTATTGCCAGACGATTCAATATTAAAATAAAATTTGATCTGGTACAAATTCCTCTATCCGTACATCTACGAACAACCTGACATCTCGATTGTACTCGAAGAAGTGAAGGTTGATAATCTAACAGCTTCCACATTATTTCATAAACCTGAAGATTGACTATTTAGTTTTGTTAATTGTGCTTATGTCTATGTCATTGTACATATAAATCACAATAATTAACTCATATTGTATTTTGAATTTGGTTAAACTATACTGGGGCCGCCGAATAGATATAGTACAAAAAAAATCAAGGCAGCACAGATTGTTCTGATTGGTTTTATGTGAAAGTGAAATTTACAATAGAACATTTTTGTATATGAATTGTTAATTCATTATAAATAATGTCACTTCGAGAGATGGTAGTATAAATAATAACCATACATTTTAAAAAATTGCAGTTTTATTAATTTAATAAAAATGTTATTAAAAGTTCGTGAGTAAGACAGTTTGACAGTAAACGAATTGATATCTTTTTGGTACAAGTAAACATGCCTTTCAATTTGAGCGGTATATTTGAATGCAATCAATAGAAAGGTTTTGTTAAAAAGAGGGGGTAATTGTAGGCGGTTTTAATTACTATATCTGTTCAGCGTCCCGAGTATAGTATTTTGAATAAACTAGTTGGCATAGTAACATTAATTTGTTTGTTTACTTGTAATCCCTCCAGAAACGTTAATTGTGAACATGCCGCAAACACACCTAATCTTACTATTGTAATTTTGTGTAAATGTGTGACATATAATAACGCTTTGACATTACAAAAGTAAGGTTAGCATGTTTTGTGGTATGTTCACAATGACTGTTTCGCGGCCAACTTCGACGTTAAATTAACATTTGTTTTACTTTTAATCCCTCCGGGATTAAAAGTAATTCTAATCCCTCCGGGACTAAAAGTGACACTTTAGTCTTTCAAACGGAAGATTAAAATGGCACTTTTAGTCTACTGAGTGCAAAAATAACTATTATATACGTTGTATTTGATTTGTTACTTGTCATTGTCGCAAGCAGGTCCATCCCGTAAATTTACCAATTTTTAGAAATCCAGTTATGAATCATACATACTATCCGTCTACCGAAAGATGAGCTCTGCGTCATCTTTGCAAGAAATTATCACAGAAAGCGTTTTGTTGTGCTTTACTCTCATTATCTACGAGTATGACGAAGATAGCATTACATTAGCACTTCTCTGGGTCGTTGGAAGTTGATTTGACTAGCTCTGTAGAGTGTAGAATACGGAGTGGCCAACCTTACAAATAAATTCCTAGATCAAATTAACATATTGCCACAAAAAACAGTAAAAATAACTACATTTATTGGCAAAATTATCGTGGAAAAATTGAATGTCGTCACTACAGATAAATTTGATGAATTTTAGGCATTCTTTTAAGGTATTTCACAGATTTCTGGAAGAAAATGCCAAAATTATAGGCAATGCTGTATGTGGTTATGAACATGTGACTTTATTGTAAAACATGTCACAGGTATCTCTGATACCTGTAGACTGTAGATTTGATTGGCACATGTGACATTTGCTGAGTTATTTCTTATTTACATGTTTTTCGCGAGTGTTATAGTATATAATTATTAATATTATGTCAGTATAAAAGAAGACACTGCATTCGCAGTCTCATCAATTATTGCTGAATTTACAAAACTATAGTTCAAGAGGGAAAAGGAAACCGTGGAAATTTACTTCCTTTATTTTGTGTACAAGAGGTAAGAAACGTTAATTATTATTTGATCATATTGTACGACAATTGTTTGTTTATTGCAGCGAGCAGCTGAGGCTTTAGAAATTAGTATTTCAACTGTTAAAAGGGGGTCCGTAGTAGAAACCAGCCAGTTTTATCTAGTCCTGGTAAAAAAGACAACGCAAGAAGTTGAAAACTGCAGACCTAGCAGATTCTTCTAAAATGGTCGCCGGATAAACTGTACCTAAGTGAAACTAGGACGTTTGATAAATTTTGATTTTATAAAGTCTCTGTTTTGTATAGTTTCAGAAAAAGCGAACATACAGAATGACAGACAGATAGACGCTGCGTTTATGTACTTTATATGTATAATAAATAAACAAGAAAAGAGATGGATAAGCAAAATTAATATGAATTATATTGTAATTAAGTGCTTTAATAGCATTTAAGTTCATTAATAGTATATTAAAGTATTAATTTCATAAGACGCGTTTTTAGCGCACGCGTCCGAGTTTAGAAAACGACCCGCGAAGCGGGGAGTTTTCTAACGGACAAGTGCGCTAAAACGCCTTATGAAACGAATACTTTATACTATTTTTTATACTTGCGTCGTTATTTCGTTAATTATTAAAAAATAAATTAGTTTTAAATTTGTTAAGTTTAAGTTTTAAAAGATTTGTTAGTGAAATTTTGTTAAGTACTTTTGACAGTTGGCTTCACTGAAAATTCAACTTCAGCATTTGTTATTTAAATTGTTTTGTTTTTATAAAATTAATTTAGTTTCTGTGACAAGAAGGTAAAATGTTCAGATATTCTCTCCCTCCATCTTATTAAAAAGAATTAACTTATCTTAATTAATCTTAATCTTATTAAAATATTGGAATTTAACCATATTGATAGATTTATAACAACTGCAGAAAATAACCAACATTTAGCTATGAAAGTAAGTAAAATTTTGTGCTAAATACTTTCAATTTTTAATATATTTCAATTATTTAAGGTTGCGTTAATAATGGGATTCTGTGGTGCCTGCCGAAGAGATGAATTGACCAACATGTTATTAGACGATATTGTGGTCAAAGATGATGTGTTCACTGTGACTGTAACAAAAACAAAAAATAAAGTTCGAAGAGAATTCTTAATTACAGAGAAACTGTGGATTGATTTAATTAAGCAATATTTGAGCCTAAGGCCTAAGAAAATAAACCACAGGCGGTTTTTTATAACCTACCGCAATGGAAAACGTATTTCTACTCCTATCGGTATAAACACCATGGGAAAAGTTCCTTTTCTTATTGCCACTTATTTGCATTTAGCCAACCCGAAGCTTTTTACAGGTCATTGCTTTCGACGTGCTTCCCAATTGGCAAACAAAGGTGGCGATTTAATAACTATAAAACGGCATGGAGGTTGGAAGTCTTCAGCTGTGGCTGAGGGCTGTATTGATGCTTCAGTTAAAAAAAATGGAGGTAGCTGAATTGCTATCTAATAAGCCATGTACTTCCACTTCAACGGCTCAAGTGGTAATTGACCAGTCTTCCACTGCTTCATTTTTACATGAAGAATCACACACTTTTAGCAGCAACCCAATAACGAGTCAACAAAACGTTGTTGAGGGGCAAAATTTACCTTCATTTAAGATTAATGCCCAGGACACTTCTGCTGTTACAATCAAAGTGTATAATAACTGTACTTTTAATACAAAAGATGTATAAAGAATAATTTGTGAATTTATTAAATAATTTTTAATTTAATTTATTTTGTGTATGTTTATTTTATATTTTAAAAGTTTGGCATTTTATCACAACAACATAACCGCACTTTTAAATATAAGTTTGACATTTAAGAACAGCTGTTAGGTGCTACCAACTTTAAAAAACAAAATTTTACTGTTTCCAGTACTCTAATAAATCTCATTAGGACACGCAAATGCGGGTATGGAGGTAACATAGTTGCCTCCATTTTTTAGGGTAAATTTACTTCAAAGTGTAATTTTCATAGGAAGTGAAAAATTTCAACATTAGGTTAAGTTTGCATTGTAATGTTTCCTTTTTAAGTAAATTTACAGATTAAAATTACAATCTCAATGTAATTTTACATTTAAACATTAAAACACCTGTGTAAAGTTACATGACAAAGTTAATATTTCATGGCAATAGTACTTTTCAGGGTTAAAATACTTCTTGAATGTAACGATGACTTGCGAAAGTACTTGCAAATTCAATCGTTCCTCTGAATATTACTTACATAGGTAAAGGAATTGTATGAAACAAAATAAAATCAAAGTAATTTTTATTGAACGTATGTACTTATATAAAATATAAGACATTAACAGAACTCTCAAAGACATTCAGATAAAGTTTCGATTCCACCTAGAAAATTAAAAAATTATAAATTATATAAACAATTATACACGAGTACCTTTCTCAATTACAGTTATGCTAGTTTATTTCGAATTCTTCAATTTTTGATTCATCCTAGAAAAACATTAAGTTAAATATTTTTATTTTATTGGTTTAAATTTGTAATTTTAACATATAGGTACTTACCGATTATTATTTTTTAACTTCTACTATAAAATAAAATTCTTCCCATCTTCCGTCATACGTGTAAATATTTGCCTTTAATAAATCCGCACTACACTACAACGAGAAACAAAATATTAATGAGCAATGAACACTTCGTTCGATATCGATAGAGTACGCCTCGCCGAAATCATAAAAGAATGGTACACACCATTCCGACCATTCCCCAAAAAGCCTATTTGGACTGTTCATAATGGATTCCTGAATTCTTTCACGAAACGAAGGTCACAAACAAGTGCGATCAGCGAAATAGCATCTCAACAGTTAAAAACATATTAAGGGTAAAATTACACTATTCTTGTTCAAGTTCATCTTATCTTTAATATTACACTAGAAATGAATTAAGTTATTGAGCAATTATACATTTGTAAGGAAAAAATTGTCTGAGTTATGTAAATTTATATTATGGATAGTGATTTTAACCAGTTCAATGTAGTAGAATTACTTATATTTGTATAATTTTACATAATTACAGGGCATTTTACCACAAATAGTAAAACTACTATTAATATAGGTAAAATTAATTTTAGGGTAAAAATACCGCAAATAATAGCGAAAAGTTACCTCTTTCCCAAGGTAATTTTACCTCATTTTTTACAGTGTAGGGAACGTACAGTACTAATAGATATTCGCGAAAATATAATTCTTAGTTTCCTACTGAAAATGTTTTAAAACTTTCCAAAACAACAAGTATTAAAGTTAAAATTTAAAAGAAGGTTACAAACGTCCAAAATTTCTTATCCCTAACCTCAAAAAATCACCTGCTATGACATTTTTGTAAACATGGTAAAAATCAATAATTGTCAAACTATGGATGCTGATTTGAGGAATTTTTTAATCTTATACCACACAGAAAGCATCGATGACCAGCGCTCATCTTTAGCTGGACGGATAATAACGAACATCAACCGTTTTGGTCAATCTGATTGACTTACGGATCATTCCTTTAATTCTCAGTTATGTCAAAACGACAATTATTTTTAAGATTTTCTGACTACCTACCAAAAAATACTATATTGATAGACATTTATTTTTCTCAGATCAATTTATATTCGTTTTCCTCCTTTCTCACATATGTAAATTCAAACTCAAACCACATATATGATTGGACTCAGCATATACCAGCACCCCATACTACATATACCAGATGCTGCATTATTGCCCGCAACTTTGGAAATCGCAGATTATTTAGGACACATTCAGATATTGGCTTCTCTAAATATTTTAAAGGAAAATGTTACTAAGGTTTTTTTGGAGAATATTCTAAGAAGAGTTCGTTTGCCAAATTTCACTTCTTTCTATTTCCTCGTTTGAAAACTATTCTTAAAAATGTAGCCAATAATTTCAGCAATCTTAGTGAATACATTTTTAAGAATTGTTTTTAAACGGGGCCACAGAAAAAATTAAAATTAAGCAATGGTAAATGTGCCCGGTGGGCGTGGCTCCATGTTAGTGGGTGTGGTAAGAACTCTTTTTAACACCAAATCATTCTATAATTATAGTTTAAATATTTTATTAACTAAAACGTATGAACTACTCAGAACAGGACTAAAAGTTCGGGTGTTGGGGTAGTAGTTAATGTTAAGGTACATAAACAAGCTTAATTTGTTTTACAAATTTTCGCTCACCAATTCAAGAATTTCTTGATTTCTATTTAAACATTTTCCCTTATATGTTAAATAATTTGTAATAATTGCTGTTAATAATAATAAGAATTAGCTGCCTATAATCTGATCTTCCTAATCAGTACATTAGACATCCTTTTAAGGAATTATTTATTTACACCTGTTTTTTCTTGTCGCGTGATTTTCATTCATAACTTCGCTTTAGAAAAACTATTTACAGTACGTATTTACTCTTTATAGTAGAAAGCTCTATAGCGGTCAAGGTCCTTCAATTCAACAAAGATAATTCTTTATAAGGTTAGCGGCATACTAGTAAAGTCACGTCATGACTTTCTTTTTTTTTAAGAACGGTACTTTATGTAAAACACAAACAAACTGGTGGTATTTAAAAACGCCCAACTAAAGAACAGAAAAAGAATCCACGATTGCAAACAGTAATTTTAGCCTAAATTTAGTTAGGTAGTAGTTTTAAAAGTTCGAAAAAGGTGGATTTTCAAAATTTTTCCAAACACATTACAGTTTGAGATATTATCATGAACGAAAGGGATTAACGGCCTTATTGAATGGGCTTGAACTTTTTTCTTTCTTGTGTGGATTAATGATTGGTTTTATTGTGTCCACAAAGGTGGAACAACAATGATGATGAACTATAGCAAGACATTGGCCTCAGGCTTCTCAAGGTGGTTCATAATATTACGCATTTATTATTATGTTTTTTTTTTAATTAATAAAATGCATTGAATATTAATCATGTATTACTTACCAGAAGTAAGTACAAAGATACGAATCCAATTTATAATTAGAAAAAAATTATTGTAAGTTCAAAAAACCTTCCCACACATAACTCTTTACAACAACTCATAACTCACAACAAAGTACAAAGATACGAATTAAATTTACAATTAGAAAAAAACATAACCTTACTTTTTTTACGCTTGTAATTCAAAAAACCTTTCCACACATAACTCATTAATTCCCAAAGACAAAGGGGTAATAAATTTGGTGGTATTGAAAAGGAGTGTCTGGTTTATAATGTTTTAAAGGTGTAGAAAGGTTCCGTCAAGTTCCCAAGTAGTAGTAGGCGAGACGGCTGGTAAGACGCCTTTCCGTTTTGCATTTTGCATGTAGCTAATTCGACTACAATCATTATTATTAAAGCTCTTGTATCGAATCATGCATGTAGAAAGAACAAAAGTCTATAATTACTTTTGCATACTGATGCCCATTGCAATTTTATTTTTTATTAATAAAACTTGTTCTTAACACGCAGAAAGGTCGACAAACTTATGGACATGAAGTAAAGATGGAAAATTATTATCATCCCACATACAATACGAAAACACACCTCCTAAATAAACAAAGATAAGATTTTCAATTTACTCAATGTGTAAAATGGGTTAAAAGAAAAGCGAAATCTAGAAATTTCTGGGGGGGTAATTGCCGAATTAGGAATATTCTGTGTCGACTTGTTTGTTCTATGATAGATCCAACTGATTGCGCACGTCCTGTATTAAGAAGAGATAAAAGTTGGAGTCTATTGGAATATTTATTGATAATAGTTTTATCTATCACTTGAACATAATTCAGATTATAAATAAAGTAAATAGCAAGATCAAAAAAGGGTTTTAGATAGTAATATTTACTATGTACAGAGTTACTAAATAATGATGACGTTCACAAGATTATTGAATACTACCAACAATAGACCATAAAGCTAAGCCCTAAATATTGTCTAAGTTGCTTTTGGTGTTCATAATTTGAGATACGCTTTTTGCCTTATAAGGTACTCTTTGTTAACTTAATGATTAAACAAATATGAATTACCATGCCATCCTCTTAGATATTATTATTTTATAGAACAACTATTCGAACTATACTCCTTGAATACAAAACCTTTATGGCAGAAGACGCAGAATGGTGCGATAGTTTTTATAGCCATTACGGCGATATTTAGTTCTCTTTTCGCTAAACAAGCGTTTGAGAGTGTTTTTCATGCAACGAGTGTCGTATTTCCTGATTTTCGTATAAGGAACGGTTTTACGCAATCGACGTCGATGACCTTTTTTGTAGACCGCCAACCGTACTTCCATGAGACCTTCGAAAATAGGACTACAGACGGCAGCGATATAACGTCACAAACCTATATCATCGCAGTGTCTCCGTTATAACTGAAAATTAACAGGAAGCCGAAGTCTTTGGCGGTACGGTATACTAGGATGCATAGGGCTATCAAACGCCGAAAAACTGATTGAGAAATCTCTATGGAGAATGGGGAAATGACCGAAGCAAACTGCAAGTGAATTTCGGAGCTCGTGACTAGATTGAAACCTGGCTCAAAAGTCTGGAGAACCTTGTACCTAAGACAGCCCGAAGATTGCATTATGCAATTAAGGTAGCGGTGCCTACGAAAATACCGAACAACCTACAACTAACCGACCTATCAATGGACGAGAAAATCAATAAGGACATCCTGAGGTATCGAATTTCGCGAAAAATCTCGATTCTCCCACAAAGCGTAATTGCTTCCCCACCTCCCACTCCCATAAAAAGGGACAAAAACTTTTTTAGCTGAAAATAATTATAACACTGGCAAACGCTCCGGAATCAATTTGCCCGAATTACCAAAAGTAGGGTCGATTTTTCGCCGCCTTCGCATAAATCGTCCACCGAGAAGAGTTGAGTCTATAAACTTAAGACGGAACAGGTTGAAGCACCGAATTTGATCACGATCTGACCAGTTTTACAGTTCCCCTATACCGCGAAGTGACCTAACGACGGGTCACAACCACGTTGTTTGCTGAGAGAAAACAAAGATCTCCCAAATAAGGTATGGTAGACCAGGGTAGAGTTAACAAAATTTGCACAGTAAAACATTGTGCCCAAAGAACATACTGTGCGTTTTTCTACCTGTAAAATTCCTCAGGTTTTCCAGAAAGTGGCCACTCTGAATTATGAATTTGTGTTCGATTTACATTGCACGATTTAAGTATACTAGAATATAAATTTTGGGTTAAAAGTGGAACTGTTGGTCTAGTCTATGGTCTGAGGAGTACAATAGTACCGAATTTAGGCGAAAAGATCATTGAAGTCGAAAGTTATAAATGGGGGAGGTGTTAGAAAACCACCGTTTCCAACCACTGACTTGGCATGGGGTACAATATTAAAAAACAAAATATATAAATAGATTGGCCTTCATGATTTCATTTAACCTAACCTTACCTTACGTAACCCTAATTGTTGGCAAGGCCTGCCATGATTTGTCTATGCAGTGGTTCCTCGACTTCTATTGTCGCGGAACCCTTATATGATTTCTCAAAGATCGGGGACCCGACATTCTAATGACATTAAATTAACTAAAGATTAGATACAGAATTATTAAATCATTTCATACACATGCAGCATACGTAATTATTACTTTTAGAATGAAGAATATGTCCTTTTAGTTTTTAATACCATTTTTTATAATTTTTTTTTTAATTTTAAGAATCTTAAACAAGTTTAATCTTATCCTTCATTAAAGGACATTATTACGTCACGCGGAACTTAAATTTGCACACGGAATCCTGGGATTCCACGGAACACACCTTGGGAATCATTAGTCTAGGTCTAGGACAATTATAAACTACTTCTAATGCATTTATTGTAAAGGGGACGTTCATCTGCCCATAGCTTAGCAGACTAGCTTTAGTGACTAGATTAAGCGAACGAATATTCCTACACGATCGCTTCAATTAAGTGCAGAAAATCTTCTGGCTAATCGAAACTATCCACGTTCCGTACTCGGCCAGTTTAGCGGCAAATTGAAAATCAATGGGCCACATCATTTTAATGCGTTAATTTCTCGTAGACCTCTATGTCAACCCCCATAATTACATCATACCTCAGTTTATTTGGGATCCCATTCTAAATACATTTTTCCTTTGAATTTCTTATCAAAAAACCAATGTAAATGTTCGCTATGAACAAATGAAATTTTGCTAAGAACAGTTATAAACAACTTATATAAAACATTTGTTAATTAATTCTTTTATACCAGCACATCCTATTGTTTATTTCACTAAAACCGAGAAATAGCTGCTTAATTCACTAAAACAAAATCCCAATGATCACACAATAAAAACCACTAATAGCATTTATCCAAAAAAGAACGTTGCAGGAACAACAGCTGAGTTCTGAACTATTTACTTTAAAAATGGAATTTTCGACCGTGGCAATAATTTCCATTATTAACAAATTAACTTGAACTGCGGCATAAATAATGATTTGAAATGTTGTTTAAACTTGTATTGAATGATGATGGGCTTTAAATTGTTAATATTAAAACGCGTAAAATTCCGCGTTTTTGTAATATTTAATACTTTGAATAAGTTGTCTAGAAGCACACTCTCATTAATCGGCACTACCCAGTCAGAACAAATTCTCCATATCCTCGGAGTGCACTAGGTCGCACGATCCATTCCTTTCGTTAATTTAACTCTTCTAACAAGGAAAATACACGGCAGATTATCATACTGCATTTATCCTCGAAAACTAGTCTACACAGACCTACACCTACGATACAGAACTGCAGATAAATACCATTCCAAAGACTGATCCTGCAATCGCATTTAAACTTTGTTGCCGGAACACGGGCATTCGCCGCGAACAGGACACCACGTTTAACCACTCAAACAGTGGTTGTGACAGAACATGACAACAGGCCTAGCCAATTTCTTCAACAAAATTGAACAAATTTCTCTCTTTTATTATTTCAAAAGGTGCACAGGGCTAATAAATCAATATTGGAAGCCAAAAACTGTCATCTAAATAAGAAGTATTACTTGAGAGCACTTCATTCTTTTGGAATTCATCGACAATTAATGCAATAGGTACACGGGATTATTTATACAAAATAAAATATCCATAAAAATAGATTTTAAGGAGAATTTTGAAGAACACGTGCCTAAAGCAAAATTGCAACCGTGAAAAGTTCGTTACACGTTTTTGAGTTTAAAAACCAGATTAGGGGTATCTCTTGCAATCTAATCCAAAAAGAAAAAACTGCGAATTAGGAAGAACAATATACCCAGAAGTGGAAAATGGATTTAATGGGCGACTGCTTAATATCGGAAAAGAAGTCCTACCACTAAAGATTAGTGGATTTCAAGCAAAACTCTTGCACAAAATATTGAACGAAAACAACAAATAGCACAATTAAGTTAAATCAGTAGAAAAGTCGAGGCGGTCAGTATGTATGGACAAAAAGATGGATAGCAAGCCCTTTGTTGTGTTGTTTTTCTCTCCTTAATCTACATACACTCCTGTTGCTACGCTACTGGAGGAGGGAGAATTGCTTGCTCTGATCTACATATATTATGATACATGAACATACAAACATGTGCAATTTTGTAAACTTAATTTGCAATCATTTCCGAATAATAGAAAAAAATCATTCTGTTCTGTTCTGTTCTTCTTTCACAACCGATTTTATACTCGCTTGTTTGTCCTTTAGTACAACTTGTGTCACAGTGAGCAAAAATGGAGAGAAGAATAAGTGATAAATTGTCTTTATTAAACTATCTCGAACAACACATTGTTGGTACAAAATTGCCGAATATCGGTCAGGTTTTACTAGCGCTTTTTTATAATTTGAGTAAAGTAGGCTTAAATCTTTGCACTAGTGCGGTTCTAGTTCTAAAAGAAGTTGAAGGTTTTTGGCAAAATACATGAATTTCAGTGAAGAAAACAGCAGATAGTATTAACAAGTTAGAATCGCTTCATCAGAAGTGGAGAACACTAAATAAGACTTCGAATCAACGAACTGCTTTTCATATACGACCAAGAATTTAAAGAATCGTTAAACGATTGATTTGATATCAGTCATGCAAATGCTTTGGACATGATGAACAACGAAGAAGATAAAATATTTCTGTCGAAGCAGGGAAAAGAAGGGCGAATTGAAGTAATGGGTGCTAGTGGATTACACTTTATCAGAAAAAGAGAAGCGAAAAACTCTTTGAGCAGAACGAAGAGAAATGCTGCAACAAAAGGGCGCAACAATTAAATTACTAAAAATATTTTTTGGAATTTAATTATTTTAAATATATTTCTAACTTAATGGAAATAAATTTAGTAAATATTTTTTGGCATTACAGAAACAGTTACAGTTGCAATTTACGTCATCCAATGATGAAGGATCAACGAATGTTGAAGCCCATGTCTGTTACTTGAAGCTTCCAGCAACAAGTTGCAGGTCTCCGGTGCCTCGGACGTTAAAGGTGATTTGGACATAAATCGGCCTAGCAATCCAAAACAGAAAAAAGGAAAACAACAGGTTTTTTCTTCAAAACTCATTGTTGCTTTATTTAGATGCATGCAAAATTAGTGATCGCGAAGCTGTTCGTATTACTATGACAACAGCAGAGGGTATACGATATGATCCAAACGAGTTAATAACGAATAGATCTTCGATTCGACGATTTCGTCATTGTTTTGGTGCATTTAAAAAAAGACAATGATATAAGACATACTAGTTGCTTTTTGCTGTTATTACCCTAAAAATTACAAAGGAAATATGCGGCATGCAACTTCACGCTTTACGTGCAAATGCGAAACGGAATGATTAATTCTGTCGAACTTAATGCACTGCCAGCAAATGCTGATTTTTACTTTAAGATAATGTTTCAATGTCTTTTACGCAGAAGTAGGTATTGCGACACCTGGCCAGACTCCCACTCTTCCTACTTTTGGCCACGCCTGCTGCTCTCTGATTGGCTATCCCCTCTCCTCTAGCTCCTCCCCTTGCTTCTGATTGGTCGACGCCATCTTGGATGACACGCCTACTATTCTGTGATTGGCTGAAGGCGGCCATTTTGAAAACGCCTACTATTCTCTGATTGGATGACGGCCATTTTGGAACTTCGGGCGCCATTTTTACCACGCCCTATGAATCCATGACTGAAGAGCCCTGTCTCTCTTTCTCCTATTAGATGACGCATTAAAGAGCCCTCTCTCTCTCTCTCTCTCTCTCTCTCTCTCTCTCTCCTATTAGAGGACGCATTAAAGAGCCCTCTCTCCTATTATAGTAATAATTATTTAAGATAACTGATCCAGCATTAAAAATTTGAAATTAAGCTTTAAACGCAAATCGCGGACTTGCTCGATATAAACGTACCGCCAGTTTTCTATCTATCTCTACCATTATATAAATTTCTAATATAATATTTACATCGAGAGATTGATCATATAGTTGATATATTAATTAGCTACATTTTTCTCTTCTCTCACAACCGCGATCAATGAAACATTTCCAGTGCGTATTTCTTGGTATCCCTTACAACCCTAATATAATTTTACATACAGCGGTATTTTAAAATCTGTGTCATTTTGAAGTCGACATCTTAGATTTCCCACTCTTCTTGAATTTTTAGCTCTGAGGGATTGGATCGATCATCTTTTATCCCTTTCACTAGACGGAAGCTCTCTCTCTCTCTCTCTCTCTCTCTCTCTCTCTCTCTCTCTCTCTCTCTCTCCTTCTCTCTCTCTCTCTCCTTCTCTCTCTCTCTCTCCTTCTCTCTCTCTCTCCTTCTCGCTGCGTACCTTGCTATCTCTCTCTCTCAACAAAGCAATCTGTATTATCGCCTAACAATTTACGGATATTTGCTAATAGATGTAGTGATAGTATGAATACCTCGTAGACACGCCCATTCGTGATCTGATTGATCGATAGCTTTTATCCATACCCAGATGGCCGGTCTGTCATCTTAAAGCACGCTCTGATTGGTTCGGCCATCTTTCTCCCTACCATAGGCAATCATCTTGAAACCCCTACCCCTAGCGTTTAATGTCTTGCGTACCTAGCTAGCTATCTCTCGCTACCTACAAGTTCTGCCGCCTTTCTCTCTCTCTCTCTCTCTCACTCACTCATGCACACACCCCCTGTACTCTTTCTAACTTTTCTAGAAGAAGAAATAATAATGTCAGATAGGAATTATGTTTCTACTTTTCGTGTACCCTCTCTCACGGATAACGATCTACCCTTTTATATAGTCGCCCTTCTCCCTTTGCTAGTAAAAATGAGACATCACCAGCCCTAGAATTTTATATTTCGCGGATGACTACAAGACCGCTGTATTCTAATGAAACTTTCTACCCCAAAGAGATCATGAAATTTAAAGAAACCGACAGTCTTTGACACAACCGCGAGGTTTGCAAGCTCGTCTAACCGTCGTATCTATGTCAGTAGCTGCCCTTCGTGAAGGGGTTTCGGATCTCAATGTTAAGAAAATTACGTTAAATAAATACACACAGACTATTGAATCACGTTCAGGAATCGGAATGGTTTCTAACACTAACATGTATCAACGGACAAATTAACTACATAAAAAGAGAAAAACCTAATTCTAATGCAGAAAATGTATAGACTTACCCTCCTCTGGCGTATCACATTTAAATTAAAAACGGAAAAGCAATAAATATTTACCACTTTTAACCACCTCACCTCACCAGGAAGAAGAGGAAGCTTGAATATTCAGTATAAACTGACACTTTTTTAAATTTAAAAACAGTTATTATTAATCTTTCAAGCCTCTGTTATATACCACACACGCATACAGCGTATAGAAATTGACTGACGTGAAAATCTTATTTCAAATATTTAGCTCCCTACGAGACAAAAGGAAACATTTCATTGGTCGTTTAAAAATATAATATGCCTTAGGTTATATACATTCCTTTAGACATTTCAAGGGGTGAAAACAAGATTCTAACCGACCCTTTGCCGAGACTTGAAATCGAGATAATTATCAGATTAAAATGCATCACTATACCCCAAAAAGGTCTAACTGACTACCTGAGACATGATGGCAGGCAGGTACTAACCCTTGAACATTTTAAACCCGTTGTACAGTAAAAACAAAAGAGTATAGTCGACGACGGTTAGGCTTTAACTTATTTCCTAACGAATTTATAAAAAAAACAGAGAATGAATTTTTTTACTTTAATCGATAATCAAACTAGGGAAATTAAAATATAAAACTATTCCTGCTGAATCGGATATTTAACGAATTTCTTGTAAAAGTAGGTTGTGATATTTTCCTCAAGCTGTATTATCTTTTAAAATTAAAAAACCAGGCATTATTAACACACGGCTATATTCTATAACATTCCGTTCTAAAACAGAACTTATTTTCAAGTATATGAATCTCGACGACAAAGGGAAACAAACTCCCTGAGGGTGTGTCTTGCATTCTTTTAAAAAAGGTCCACTCTGGTCTGTAACGAAGCCTACCTGCTTCGAGATTTTTGTCGAGTTTATAAATAAATGTACAAAGTTCATACTCAATAATAAAAATCTATTTGGTTTAGTTTATTAGATTCCTTTGAGAATGCATTCAATTTCAAATAAATAAAACAATTTAATTTTCTTTTCATAGAGTTTATTTTCATTGAATAAATTTTTTTATTTATAAACAAATTTATTTATGTTGGTTTGTTCAAACGAATGACCGTAGTTATCCTATTTCTAAAATACGAAAGACGCATAATAATTAAAAGAGATATATTTGAAATATTTATTAAACTAGGGACCACATTTAATCAATTCAGAAGTCTTATAAAATCTATACCTGACTTCGTTGATACAAAATTCAAGGACGTACTTCTTATTAAGTATTTAGTTTATATGACAATCCGACCCTACTTACATGTATAGGTAATTAGTTAAAATTAATTACATATAATAATTTACGCCAACATTAAAAATTTTAAGTTTTTTTCTATCTCATTTACGAACTCTGATGCATGAAACTTTATAAGTGACATTAAATTTAGTTACGTTTTGTAATGTATTTATTATTGATTAACTATTGCATTTTGAGATGAAAATTTCAGATACGTACAAAGGGGGAAATAGCAAAATTATATCATATCCATCTTGGTAATAATAAAACTTAATCATGAAATAAGTCTCGTCATCATAACAATAATTAGTTTGCGTTCATTTCCTCAGTAAAACTAGAGATTATAAGTGTAACAAATAAATGCAAAAAATTGTTCAAACGAATGACCGTAGTTATCCTATTTCTAAAATACGAAAGACGCATAATAATTAAAAGAGATATATTTGAAATATTTATTAAACTAGGGACCACATTTAATCAATTCAGAAGTCTTATAAAATCTATACCTGACTTCGTTGATACAAAATTCAAGGACGTACTTCTTATTAAGTATTTAGTTTATATGACAATCCGACCCTACTTACATGTATAGGTAATTAGTTAAAATTAATTACATATAATAATTTACGCCAACATTAAAAATTTTAAGTTTTTTTCTATCTCATTTACGAACTCTGATGCATGAAACTTTATAAGTGACATTAAATTCAGTTACGTTTTGTAATGTATTTATTATTGATTAACTATTGCATTTTGAGATGAAAATTTCAGATACGTACAAAGGGGGAAATAGCAAAATTATATCATATCCATCTTGGTAATAATAAAACTTAATCATGAAATAAGTCTCGTCATCATAACAATAATTAGTTTGCGTTCATTTCCTCAGTAAAACTAGAGATTATAAGTGTAACAAATAAATGCAAAAAAAAAAGCTTACCGTTGTCGCGCTATAGTAGTAGCATTAGTGTTTTTACAGGACAGAAGTCTTATAAAATCTATACCTGACTTCGTTGATACAAAATTCAAGGACGTACTTCTTATTAAGTATTTAGTTTATATGACAATCCGATCCTACTTACATGTATAGGTAATTAGTTAAAATTAATTACATATAATAATTTACGCCAACATTAAAAATTTTTAAGTTTTTTTCTATCTCATTTACGAACTCTGATGCATGAAACTTTATAAGTGACATTAAATTCTGTTACGCTTTGTAATGTATTTATTATTGATTAACTATTGCATTTTGAGATGAAAATTTCAGATACGTACAAAGGGGGAAATAGCAAAATTATATCATATCCATCTTGGTAATAATAAAACTTAATCATGAAATAAGTCTCGTCATCATAACAATAATTAGTTTGCGTTCATTTCCTCAGTAAAACTAGAGATTATAAGTGTAACAAATAAATGCAAAAAAAAAGCTTACCGTTGTCGCGCTATAGTCGTAGCATTAGTATTTTTACACGAGATAAAAGGGGTCGGATTTATAACGAGAAACTTACCTAAAGTGTTACACCGTTGTAAATATACACTACGCGCACTTTTAAAAAAACTCTATACGTTAAACATACGCACGCAGTAAATATTATCAACACCAAAAACAAATAGTATAATTTAAAAACAATAAACCACCACGACCAGAACAAAATATCCTATGTAAAGAACTTATTTTCAAGTATATGAATCTCGACGACAAAGAGAAACAAACCCCCTGAGGTTGTGTCTTGCATTCTTTTTAAAAAGGTCCACTCTGATCTGTAACGAGGCCTACCTGCTTCGAGATTTTTTGTCGAGTTTATAAATAAATGTACAAAGTTCATCCTCAACAATAAAAATCTATTTGGTTTAGTTTATTAGATTCCTCTGAGAATGCATTCAATTTCAAATAAATAAAACAATTTAATTTTCTTTTCAGTTTTTTCTATCTCATTTACGAACTCTGATGCATGAAACTTTATAAGTGACATTAAATTCTGTTACGCTTGTAATGTATTTATTATTGATTAACTATTGCATTTTGAGATGAAAATTTCAGATACGTACAAAGGGGGAAATAGCAAAATTATATCATATCCATCTTGGTAATAATAAAACTTAATTATGAAATAAGTCTCGTCATCATAACAATAATTAGTTTGCGTTCATTTCCTCAGTAAAACTAGAGATTATAAGTGTAACAAATAAATGCAAAAAAAAGCTTACCGTTGTCGCGCTATAGTAGTAGCATTAGTGTTTTTACACGAGATAAAAGGGGTCGGATTTATAACGAGAAACTTACCTAAAGTGTTACACCGTTGTAAATATACACTACGCGCACTTTTAAAAAACTCTATACGTTAAACACACGCACGCAGTAAATATTATCAACACCAAAAACAAATAGTATAATTTAAAAAACAATAAACCACCACGACCAGAACAAAATATCCTATGTAAAGAACTTATTTTCAAGTATATGAATCTCGACGACCAAAGAGAAACTAACCCCTAAGGGTGTGTCTTGCATTCTTTTTTAAAAAGGTCCACTCTGATCTGTAACGAGGCCTACCTGCTTCGAGATTTTTATCGAGTTTATAAATAAATGTACAAAGTCCATCCTCAATAATAAAAATCTATTTGGTTTAGTTTATTAGATTCCTCTGAGAATGCATTCAATTTCAAATAAATAAAACAATTTAATTTTCTTTTCATAGAGTTTATTTTCATTGAATAAATTAGATTGTTGTTAAAAAGTGTAATACTGATTAAAAGGTTTTATTAATTTGCATTTAAATTGATCTTTTCTTTAACTTTATCAAAAGCAAATAATTTATAATATTTAATAGCCTGCATTGCATTCAGAGGTTACTGTTTATTTTGCCTGATTAAAAGGCTTTATTAATGTGCATTGAAACTGATCTTTCTTTAACTTTGTTAAAAGCAAATAATTTATAATATTTAATAACCTGTATTGCATTCAGAGGTTGCTGTTTATTTTGCGTCAATTTTTTACCATCACGTAGCATCCAAGCTTTTTATTTTTAATTAAGGGTTAAGAGAGAGAGACAGTTCGTGAATGGTAAAAGATTTATCTGTCCATTTGTCGCTATATGATTTCTTACCTGTTACTGTTTGTTAGTTTATCTGTTAGTTTGTTGTTTATAATAATAATCTGTCAAAGGGAATTAGTAACAATTTTAAACTCTATATTTGTTTTAAATTAGCTTGCTATTAAAGCCTGGTTTATACAGCCACTTATCATCTAACAAGTATAATTTAATTTAACACGTAACAAGTAAAGAAAAGTAGTGCCGGTTTATACAGCATATATAAATTTAATATATACGCGTGCGCATACTGACATATGCTTGCAATACCGCCACAAAAATTTGAATTTTTCAAGGGCAATTATATGATAATGTAGTGGATAACCTGTTTTTATTCCTAGCCGACATGCGCACTAACGATTCATTTAACAAGTAACAAGTAGAATTTAAAATAAATCCAATTAGGAAATGTACTTGTTAACTGATAAGTGATACGTGAGTTGTATAAACCCATCTGAGTAAACACCATATTCTAATTCTTACTTGTAACTTGTTAAATGATACTTGTTAACTGTTAAGTGGCTGTATAAACCAGGCATAAAAGTTTAAGAATGGCTACGAGAATCAGGCACTGGTTCTAAACTATGTATCCCTGAATGCTTGTAACTGTCATCTGATGACGTCATGCTCTCCATAGCTCTACCGAAGAGATCTATTGATAAAGTTAGTAGATTAGAGAAACAGACGCATAAACATTATTATTATTATTATTATTACTCATAACCCGGGTTTCTCAGCTATTTATCGAAGCATTGACCCGTGCCAAGGGTGAATTCCTGCTTAAGGACGGCTAGCCAAGGTTAATTAGTGATGATAAAGGAAGATTGACAGGGTGATCAGCTCTACTTTGTAACCTAGGATGTTCGCCATCGGAAAGATTCGGCTTTATTCGTGTACTCTCTCGCTGATAACGATCTACCTTTTATATATATATAGTCACCCTTCTCCCTTCAACCTTAGCCATGCTAGTCTCTTCACCCTACACCCTTAGTCATACTAGTCGCTTCACCCTTCGCCCTTAGTCGTGCTAGTAAATGAAACATCACGTGTTCTAACCTAACCTATCTTGGATCACGCCTACTACGCTGTGATTTGTTGGCAGCCATCTTTGGTTACTGGGAATCTCATACTGATGGTATTTGGAGTATAAAAAAAAAAGAAATTTGTATGTGGCGCTATTATGTCTACCCTGAATGTCTACAAATTCTCGTGTACGAGAATCATACACTGGTTCTAAACTATGTATCCCTGAATGCTTGTAACTGTCATCTGATGACGTCATGCTGATGAGATCTATTGATAAAGTTATGTCATGCTCTCCATAGCTCTACCGAAGGGATCTATTGATAAAGTTAGTAGATTAGAGAAACAGACGCATAAACATTATTATTATTATTATTATTATTACTCATAACCTGGGTTTCTCAGCTATTTATCGAAGCATTGACCCTTGCCAAGGGTGAATTCCAGCTTAAGGACGGCTAGCCAAGGTTAATTAGTGATGATAAAGGAAGATTGACAAGGGTGATGATAGACGTAGTGCTAGGGTTAATTAAGAGTGACCTGAAGAACATGTTATATAAATAGGAGTTCATGATCAATTATTAGTCGATATGAACCAAAGACGCAAGTGTGACGTATGTTGTATGAGTGTTTTACGCTCAGGGTTTGCTCGTCATTTGAAGATACACCATGGGGTATAAAGTTCGGTGTTCTATTTGTTTAAAGTATTTTACACGCCTTGATAACTATAGAAGTCATTTAAGAATTAAAGCAAGTGTAGTAAATATTCATGTTTATATGGTTAGTTTGATAATTTAGATTGTACGGACATCGGTTCCGGGTTACATACACTTAGGATAGAAGCTACGATTCATTCTCACGCATACATATTGCCCGAGCGCTTACGATTATAACCGAGAACAACCGTTTGCGCAGGTCGCTCAGTATAAATAGGCGGGGTAGTGTTCCTGTTCCTTCATTAGTCGAAATGAATCAGCACGTGAACGACGTATGTAAGAAGAAGAAGAAGAAGAATGACTCTGGTCAAAGGGGTTGCAACATACAGTGTCCGGTTTGCTTCAAGTCTTTCGCGAGGCCATTCACCTGCAAGAGACACGTAAAAACCACCCACGAATCAGGCAGAATCCAGTGTTCTAGCTGTGTCAAAACTTTTTTAAACTCTGATGTCTACAAGATACACAAGAGAGCCGTCCATGAAATAAACAGAATCCAATGCTCTAGCTGTTTCAAAACTTTTTCACGTCGTGACCACTTGAAAAGGCATATTAAAAGCGTCCACGAATCAATCAAAGTCCGGTGTTCTATCTGCTTCAAATGTTTTTCACGCACAGACAGCTTAAAAAGGCATGCGGAAAACGTACACCATAGCGCATCTGTTGTGAAGACAGGAACAGGGGCAAATACTGACATCGTTGGGTCAGAAGATGCAACTACGCAGCCGGCTGATTATCGTGCCAACTATGAAAGTAACGAAGAATTAGGAAAGGTTACAGGGCCAACGAGTCATCCCGCGGACTTTATACGTATTAGTATTTCTGCGAGGGCATATAACGACGACTCAGAGAGCTGTAGAACTACAATAGTCATAACAACATAACAAAACAACATATGATCTATATACTTGTATTATGCAATAAATGTTTGTAAAATATCTTTATATGTTTTATTTTTATCACACCCAGATTTCTTATCCGACAGGTCACTTTTGTTTCATATAGGTAAGAAAGTCAAGTCAAGTTACGTTCAACGAAGCCAATCTCGACGAGTTTTCAAGGTCACTCGAGTTTATCCGAACATTCTCGAACAATTATTACACAATTCTAAACATAGACAAACAATATTATTATAAGCATTCGATATTAACAGCTGTCTAATACCTGTTTAACACCAGTTAGACCCTTGGAATGTTCTAGAATGATTAGAATTGTGTAATAATTGTTCGAGAATGTTCGGCTAAACTCGGGGTGACCTTGAAACAATCATGCGAGGACGAGATTATCGATTATTATAAAGCAATAATAATAATAAATCCTACCTTTCTGTTCGATTAAAATGCATTATAGAAATTAATTAAAAACAAAATTAAATCCGAATTACATTGCGAAAATTAGGGGTGAAAATGCTAAAAATGTACTGAAAAAGTGCGAGAGAGGGTACACGAAAAGTAGAAACATAATTCCTATCTGACATTATTATTTCTTCTTCTTCTTCTTCTTCTAGAAAAGTTAGAAAGAGTACAGGGGGTGTGTGCATGAGTGAGTGAGAGAGAGAGAGAGAGAGAGAGAAGAGAGAGAGAGAGAGAGAGAGAGAGAGAGAAAGGCGGCAGAACTTGTAGGTAGCGAGAGATAGCTAGCTAGGTACGCAAGACATTAAACGCTAGGGGTAGGGGTTTCAAGATGATTGCCTATGGTAGGGAGAAAGATGGCCGAACCAATCAGAGCGTGCTTCAAGATGACAGACCGGCCTTCTGGGTATGGATAAAAGCTATCGATCAATCAGATCACGAATGGGCGTGTCTACGAGGTATTCATACTATCACTACATCTATTAGCAAATATCCGTAAATTGTTAGGCGATAATACAGATTGCTTTGTTGAGAGAGAGAGATAGCAAGGTACGCAGCGAGAAGGAGAGAGAGAGAGAGAAAGAGAGAGAGAGAGAGAGAGAGAGAGAGAGAGAGAGAGAGAGAGAGAGAGAGAGAGAGAGAGAGAGAGAGAGCTTCCGTCTAGTGAAAGGGATAAAAGATGATCGATCCAATCCCTCAGAGCTAAAAATTCAAGAAGAGTGGGAAATCTAAGATGTCGACTTCAAAATGACACAGATTTTAAAATACCGCTGTATGTAAAATTATATTAGGGTTGTAAGGGATACCAAGAAATACGCACTGGAAATGTTTCATTGATCGCGGTTGTGAGAGAAGAGAAAAATGTAGCTAATTAATATATCAACTATATGATCAATCTCTCGATGTAAATATTATATTAGAAATTTATATAATGGTAGAGATAGATAGAAAACTGGCGGTACGTTTATATCGAGCAAGTCCGCGATTTGCGTTTAAAGCTTAATTTCAAATTTTTAATGCTGGATCAGTTATCTTAAATAATTATTACTATAATAGGAGAGAGGGCTCTTTAATGCGTCCTCTAATAGGAGAGAGAGAGAGAGAGAGAGAGAGAGAGAGAGGGCTCTTTAATGCGTCATCTAATAGGAGAAAGAGAGACAGGGCTCTTTAATGCGTCCTCTAATAGGAGAGAGAGAGAGGGCTCTTTAATGCGTCCTCTAATAGGAAAGAGCAAGGGAGTGAGAGAAAAGGCTCTTTAATGCGACCTCTAATAGCATCAATACGTAGGATAATACAGATTTCTTCATGACGCGCCCTCCTGAATTTCAAATTTTTAATGCTGAATTAATTATTACTATGTGTAATTATTATCTTATTAATGACGACGACGACGATAATTATTTGAGAAATCGATGAAATTTATTAATATAAAATGATGATCGGTAATATAGATTTCTTCATGACGCGCCGCCTAGTAGTAAAAGTACATAGTTTGTCGGTATTCCTTCATAGCGCCATCTCTTAGAAGCATGCATGTTGTCGGTAATACAGTTTCCAGTCATGGATTCATAGGGCGTGGTAAAATGGCGCCCGAAGTTCCAAAATGGCCGTCATCCAATCAGAGAATAGTAGGGGTTTTCAAAATGGCCGCCTTCAGCCAATCACAGAATAGTAGGCGTGTCATCCAAGATGGCGTCGACCAATCAGAAGCAAGGGGAGGAGCTAGAGGAGAGGGGATAGCCAATCAGAGAGCAGCAGGCGTGGCCAAAAGTAGGAAGAGTGGGAGTCTGGCCAGGTGTCGCAATACCTACTCGCAGAGTAAATAAATCGAAACCTTACGTACATTTTGCCGATGTTTGAATTTTTGAACAATCGTCGCTGATGCCGATGTATTGGTCGAGTCGTAGTTCTCTCTTAAGTGGACACTTCCTCTCATTCCTCTCAGATGACGAAGACTGACGTTATGTTACGGTTAGATGATTATTATGTACAAAATTTAGAGGATAAACCTAGATGAAATTGTATATTTCTTTGGTTTTTGATAAAGATTATTATTACTTTTCCTTTTTTCCTCCTATAACCGGACATCGTCTCCAACAAACGGACAAAAAGTGTGGTACCGGGTGTCCGCTAATGGGAGGTTTCACTGTATTATTATTGTTTCTTATTTTCCGAATTAGTACATATGTATTTATAATATACAGATTTCTTTTATATTTTAATAAGCTTAGTTGCAATTTGTAAGTTTATATGCATTAGTAAATATCATTTTATATTTTTATATCATTTTCTTTTTCCTATAACAATTAGAATATTACGTTAGAATAATATATAATAATCAATGAAATTGGAAAAAAATGGAAAAAAAATTTTTTTTGGTAGGTAAAGTTCAAGTTTTTTCATAAACAAAGCCGTTGTGGCACGTCTTCCCATTGTAGGATCGACTCCAAATTTGGAGAGAATTAACTTTTCAGTAAGTAGAATAGATTGCAGGGATCGCGTGCATTTAATTTTGAAAAAAAAAATTCGTCAAGAGTAACTAAGGTCCACCCTAGTGTATACGTATGGCGAAGTGTTAATCTTAACGACCACCACAGATAGGTGTTTACCTGACTGCTTAACGTGCCCTTAGATAGCACAGCGAAGTGTACTGAACTTTTATAGTCGATGAAATTTTTTTGCCAGTTCTAGGAATCAAACTCGGACCACCCGATTAAGACTTCGACTTTTTACCGTGCGGTAATCCAGTCTGCTATAGGTATATCCTAGAGATCTGGAATTACATTATGCTGAAGGCCCCACCCGGCTGGCATAAAATGTACATAAAATTAGAATTCCTGTATAATAATTATAGGTTGTATTTATTACTATTATACAGGAACTCTACATAAAATTGACCCGACCCGACACATTAAAACTGGCCTGGTCCAGCCCGACACAAAGTATCATTGCTTAAAATTTATTTTTCCAGTTCAGTTACGAGATGTTAACCTTTTCTATAGCTTTTTTGTGTATTATGTTTATTTCTATGTGACTTGTATTTACTTAAAACACACTAAAACAGGATTAGTTTTACTAAACAATAACTATACTTCACCCTCACTACACACTTGCTTTTCTTCTTCAATATTGTTGTTTACTATAAATGTAACGTATTCACCACTTCGATCTTCCGGGAAGTAGATTAATATAGTATTATTCTAAATTCTTGGTTTGTCGAATAAATCTCCGGTTAATTAATTATTCTCCATGTTTAAAGCAATGCATCCATAACACAAGGGATAATTACCAGTTATTCAGGAAACTCGTGTTTGGTCAATTTTGTCTGAAGGAATAAAATTACCAATAATAATAAACTATTTATGTTAGAACCTGTGCTAGTAAATGCTGATTTTCACTATACGGCAGGCTACCAATGGTCACCGAACCGACAAAACATTGTATAGTTTGGCTTGCAGAAATTGGTTTTTATGACCGGTATTTCACAACAATAATGATAATTTCAACAAAGAACTGTTATATGCTTGCTTACTCAGCTTTCTGCTCAAAGCCTTAAATAAAAGAATACTGTCAAATGTTATCAGGTAAGTATTTAGGAATTTTTTTTAAAGGTATAACTTTTAAGTTTTTATAAAATCCATTTATTAAGACACAAAAAATGAAGTTAAAAGATAAAAAAGATAAGAAACACAAATAAAATATTCCTTTTTGTTTGTTATACCGGTTCAATGCGGTTTGGTACGGTAAGGGTATAAACGGGTTTTTCCAAATTAAAATTTACATGTCTCAGAAAAAATTCCTATTCCTAATATCAAAAGAATTAAGGGAAAGTCTAAAGCTTCAAAACATAAGAAATTCCTTTTTTTGTATTTTTGCTTCCTATTTATATTAAGGTGAAGTGGGGCAAGCGTATGCTGATTATTGTTCAGCAAATATCAGTGATATAATGCTAAAATCACCCATCATATATTTTATGTTCACTGTAAGTAACTAATACACTGCAAGAAAAATATTTAAAAAAATATTGTAATTTTTATCAATATATTTATAAGATGATGACATTTCTCCTCGGTCCCTAAGCTCCTAAGGTTTTTTCTTCCAAATTTCCCAGCCATTTTGCTTCTGATTTTTTAACTTAAAATTAGGTGTATAGGGCCATATTTTGCTATATTTCAACGGCAAAGTTTCATTTTCATGCTAGGTCACTGCTGTTTCAAAATGTTGTTCGCACTTGCCCCACAATTTTACTCATGTGGGGCAAGTGCCTTTGAAGCCACTAAACTTTAACCATTAATGTAATTGCTTCTGAAATGTTGTGTTTGTTTGTGAATTAATCTTTTTATTTCTAATCCATTTTTGTGCTGTTATAAATATGTATATATACTTTGATTATTGCATGATTTTCACTTTAACTTGCACTTCGCATAACTAAGTTGATTTCTCAAAAATTAATGAATATAATTGGAATCTGTTGATAATGCCTGAAGGCTTGCCTTCAAACATGCCCTTCGTTATAAGTGTCTAAACTGCTGTTGTTCTGTGTGTATGTACACACTTACCCTGATCCATGGGGCAAGTGTATTCATCGGGTAGAAAAATTGAAAAATATTAAAGAACCCTTTGAACATGTTTGATATTACTAAGATCAATAGCAAACATGACAAAGTTCATGTTTTAAGAATTTCAAGTTTATAACCTAATAAATGCACAGTCAGCAGCCGGCTGAAGTTGAGGTATGCTTTTTCCACGGCGCACTTGCCCCACCTCACCTTATTCATTTATGTAGTATCTATTTTCATTTGACAATAAATTTGTAATACAAATTCAAAAAAAATACGAATTATTTCTATTCCGTACTACTTAAATTATATTACCTGAAAAAAAGTAAAGAAGACGACTCTGAATGCAATTCTATAAAACTGTTGTTGAATGCTCATTCTAAGATAATTTAACAATAGTTGTTACTGTCAGTACTTGAGTCTAAAGATATTTTAACAAAAGGTTTTACTGCCGGTACTTGAATCTCATCCATAAAAACCAACTTCCGTAGGCCCGACTGTATACTTTAAACGCACTAAGAAATTTAAATTATCATCAAAAATACTCAAAATATGTCTCAAATTACTGGAATTCTTGGTGGGTTCAAAAGTTATTTTTGGAACCCTAATAATTTACTCCCAATAATGAATAAATCTATTTATGTTAATTAAAAATAAAACTAATTTATTATACATTACCATATTAGTATTTAATAGTAAGTTATTCTGTTTTATAAATATTATAATTATTAAAAAAAAGGTTTATTATGAAATATATTAAATATTTTATTAAAAGAAATTATATGAGCTGCATAGGAATTGAACCGTAGTTTGCTTCTTTAATGAATGTCATTTATCATACTTTCTTGTTTCTCTTTTATTATTAAACACTTTTTGATGATTTTTTACAATTGTTGAAAACAGTATATTTACTTAAATTGATTAATGTTAATTAATCAACAATTAATATTAATCCATTGACACATGGAAACATGTTTTGAAATCTGAAATTTTGCGTGTTGACAAAAAGGAGAAATGAGTTGCCATGGCGAGGGCGCCACCGCTCAATGATTAATTAATTTTTGCGATTTTACTTCTAACAAAAAAATGGCATGTAGGATTACCCACAGATTTTGCACAGTGCTTAGTATGTATAGTATTTACAATGACACTACAGAGTAAGTTGTCTGAAAAATCTGCTAATTCAGAATTTTGAAAATCTGTTATGCCGAGCATCGGCTTTTGAATTATTTTAATATTATTTACAATAACTAACAAAACTCGATGTAGCGCGATTCTATAAATAACAATAATTCGAAAAAACTTTGGTTTCTGTAATAACTATCCCTTGAATTTATATTAGAGGTAAACTCGTATATATGTAAAACCGTTTCGCGATCATTCGAAAGAGCTCTTAACTAGTGTAATTATAATGAAAACAAAAAATATTGAGTGTTTATTAAACTTAGAGAACATCCAAAAATGAATTAAGCGTTATTTGATAATAATTTTGTGTAAAATTTGTCAACAGTGACAATTATATAGTAATTTAAGTTTTTATAACGTCGTAACGAACCAGGGTCCCACCCACTAGACGATCGCGGTCCAAGTTACTCTACCCGCGCAAATTTAAAATATTTCAAGGCTAGTTCTGTCACAACCCCCTTGGAGATATGCTAGCCCAGATTAAATACGTCAACACTTCAAGTTCAATAAGTGATCGAATTATTAATTAGCTCGATTACAAGAAACAGTACAGAGCAATAAATCAATTTATCAAGTTGATACAGTTGTGTGTTTATACAAGTATTTATAGATAGTTAAAACATAAATCTCTCAATCACATAAAACATCAAAAGTAAGTGAAATTGAGTCAAGCATGTAAAATTAAGTACAAACTAGAAAAGATAAACGTACCAGATTAAAATAAATACACAAGAACTACTGTACAAAAGTTATACATACATAGCAACAGATAATTTGTGACGATACATACATAATAAGAAATATCAGAACACGTCTTTTACAAGACATAGTTTTTCTGTCAACAACAGGGAAAGCTCATATCTAGATACCTAGACAAACGAGAGTGTGTTATAAGCACTGAAATGTAAATAGCTCACATATAAAATAACCTAATCACGTCAGTACAGAAGCATATATCTAGATAAGCGAGAATGTATTATAACCATTGAACAAAATACTAATCTACCACTATAAAAAAGATACACATATGAAATAACATACACAAGTAAATGTACACAATTAATGGTTTGAGGGTTCTACAAACACGGCCTATCAAATGGGCTTAAGCCACCATGGAGCCTCTTTTATCAAATAAATAAATCATTTTATCCCCAGGGAAGGTAACCATCTGTTCCGGACCAGAAGGCTATCCCGACATTTTAGCCACAGAGAAAGAAATCATTAGAAATCAACCAAATCAAAATACTGACAGAGAAACACATAAGACACATAAAAACAGTAGTCATATTTAATGCACAAACAACATGTCCAGTTAATAATGATTAGCTGAAATTATACTACAAACGATAATAAAACATTGTTTTCTAATGGTATTTACACTTCAAAAGGACGAATTTACAAATTGTTATGGATTATCAAAAGAATATTTTAAGATTTTAGTTACCATTTAGATTTGACTTAACTACAGATTGAAATGAGAGATTTGAGTTTTAGCTTAATTAAATAATATAAAATTCACACCACACAACTAGAATCAACATAAATAAACAAATAAAAATGAACTTACATGAAGGAAAATACTTTACAAGCAAAGATGAAAATGGCTACCTGCTTCTTATTTACATTTCATCATCATGCTCCCTCAAAACAAAATAAGATGGTCCCTAACTACAAAAAAAATCAAACTACCAACTTTAAAAAACTGTAATAAACATCCCTAATATTTTATATTTAACCAAATAGTTGTTATTTTTTAAAATCAAATATATATTTTGCTTGAACCTGTATATAATATCACACCTAGGTAAATTGATAATAATGAAATTTGCTTTGTATTTAAATGACTTGCTACAGCTACTTTGATAATTTCATCAATTGACTGTTTACTGTTGTAGGTCTGATCACTACAACATGTAATTAGATAATATGGACAGGCAAGAGTCTATAATTTGCTGAAATAACTGAGATGTTACTTGATAAAGTAATATTAATTTTGAAATAAATAAAGATTAGTAAAAGTTTCACAGTTTTATTAAACTATAACCTGACAATATTGCTTCAACAGATAAAAAAATATTTTCGACAAATAATATTAATTTGATTAATGACTCTTTACAATTAATCTTTTTTACATAAGTAGAATTATTATGATTTTATAATGATTAAATAACATCAGAACATATTAATTGTCTATTATTAACTTGTTTGTCAAAAAATTAATGATCCCTGAAATGTATTCTACTTTCTTGCAAAGTTTTGTTTAATAAATTACTTTGATACAGCAAACTGTATAATTTATGTAATTACATTATTTGCCTTATAAATTTTAAACTTGAAAAATAACTTGGTTAACTTCTTAATAAAATTTATATTAAATTCTTTGTTAATATCTTTCCAGAAAAATTATAATTTATAAATCCATTTATCAAGAAAATAACATTGCACTTCCTTGTTTTATGATTATTAACAATTGATAAATAAACTCTTTGTTTCATAATTGTATTTTCAACAAATTAAAATATAATAATAATAAATTAATTATAATAATATACATGTGCACTTGAATTACGATGAATATTCTTAGAATTTTAAACACACATACTTATTGATGAGATAATTATTTATTAAATTGTTGTTAAAATTGTCTTGAAATATCTGACACATTTTCTTTTTTCAGATGCTGGTAACTGAATTCTGTATTAACATGAACGATAAGCGCAAATTTAGTTTTTTGGGATTTGATCTACCCGTTTGGATATGGCAAGCTTATTGTGTAGTAGGAGTATTCCTTTTTGGAGCAGCTTGTTCTCAACTTAGTACTGATGTTATGAAATACACAATTGGTAGACTGAGACCACATTTCTATACTGTGTGCCAACCAAACATAAACTGCACTGATCCTAAGAATATTCATAAATATCATGAAGATTTTTATTGTATCAATCCAGAATACACCGATCTTAAAAGAATTCTTAAGGAGATGAGGTATCGATTGATTTATATGTTTCATTGTGGAACTGTCAAATTTTAATTTTTTCTATTGTCTTTTAGACTATCATTTCCATCAGGACATTCCTCATTTTCTATGTATAGCATGCTGTATTTTTCTGTAAGTTTTTTTTCTTAAAAAGTATTTCTTGAAATTTTTAAAATTATTTTGTTTACAATTTCAGATTTATTTACAATCAAGAATGACTTGGAACGGTTCAAAACTTTTAAGACATACTCTTCAGTTCTTGGCTCTTACATCTTCCATTTATACTGGAATGACAAGAGTCTCAGATTATAAACACCATTGGAGTGATGTCTTATCAGGATTTCTTATTGGTGCAACGACTGCCTCATTAGTGGTATGTAAAGTTAAAATAGTTTTAAAAGACCGGTTGTATAGATGACACAAATTCCAGGTCACCACGACAATCTGGGCCAAACTTTTGTTCATGCCGTGTTTCAGGTGAAATGCATGCGGATTCTATCATAGGTTTTCGGAGAAATGGCAGGAAATTAAATTTTAGTGACCTGTTTCATGATTTGATTTTCTACCATTTCTCCAAAATTCTTTGCTAGAATCAGGTGAAATTTAGCATGCACGACCTACCAATTTAGAAGTAGTACCACACAATAGTTTGACCTAGGTTGTCATGAAAACGTGAAATGAGTATCATTTGCATAACCTGTCTTTTTTGTTATTTAATTTTTAGATTAAATTTAACATTCTCTATTAATATTTAACAACATATCTAACAATAATATAATAATAACATGTAAAATTAAATTAATAATAACTGTTTTAAATTTTTTCTAACAGCCATTTCTTACACTATTAGTTTATAGATGTTGTTTATTAACGTCCTGTATATTTATTACATTACCAATAATAACCCAATTTGTCTTAGTACTTGAATTTTTTTAATATAAAGTTGAGCACTAATTTAAAATAATTATGTAAATCAAGTACCTATTTCTGAATATAATTGTCTCGACTTCCAATCTCTAACAGTATACAGGGTGTCTCAAAAGTCAATGTCACCCCTTGGAGGGCTGATAGGGCAGCTCATGACTGTCCAGAATATCTAAATATGACCTTAGTAAAAAATTGTTAGTTTTTTAGATATTGGCACTTTTATGAATTTCGTGAAATTCGACACCTTAGATCAGTTTTTTGAATGCCACAGCTACAAAATGTTAGTTACACAATGTGTTAGTTTTTAATAAATACCTGTCAGTTTAATTTAACAAGTGTTTTCATTTGAATTCCTGATTCTTAAAATAATTTCACAATTAGCTCTTTTTGCAGTAAAATAGCAATATCTTTTTTTTCTAAAGTGAAACATAGAAAATGCTATACCATTTTTAAAACTACACTAAATGATCAATTTTTTAAAAATAGTTAGCTAATAAAATAGTTATTTACATTACAAGCTGCGAAAGTTTACTTTTAGGTGCAAGGTGTTTTTGATTGGTTGAAGCGAAGCGTAAGCTTAGCCGAGGTTACTTAAAAACAGCGAGTACCTGAAAGGGCTTTTGCAATGTGTAATGTATTAAACTTTTCATTCTCCCCATTAACATTTATTAACCACCGTAAATAAATAAAATGATGACTCAGTGATTATAATAAAATAATGTTTGTGTATACAACAGTATTGTTTTGTTACCAAGGTAATGTTGGCAACAAGCCACCTTATAATATTATATTTTACAAAAATTGACAGTTTTACTTTGAAAGTTTTTCATACCTAGCAACCACCTCACATGTTTTACTTTCGCTTTCTGTTGCCTTATCAAGATAGAAAGTTACACTTTCGCAAAGAGGAGAATGAAGAATAAATTAACTCGTGAATCGGGCAAAAATGTTTTTTTTTCCAAAGGTATGGCACTACTAATTTTATTTTGGACTGTGAGCAATAGTATGGCTATTCACTGTTGTATACCAATAATAAGAATCTTAAAATATGGAATTTTGCAGCTGTGGCTCTCGAAAAACTGATCTAAGGTGTCGATTTTCACAAAATTCATAAAAGTGCCAATATCTCAAAAACTAACAATTTTTTACTAAGGTCATATTTAGATATTCTGGACAGCTATGAGCTGCCCTATTAGCCCTCCAAGGGATGACGTTGACTTTTGGAACACCCTGTACCCTGGACTACTGCCGACTTGTTAAGTGCGCCTATACAAAATGTATATCGTGCCTGTACAATTTTCTGTAATCTGTATTTTTTT
Organism: Agrypnus murinus; assembly: GCA_929113105.1. NCBI lineage: Eukaryota > Metazoa > Arthropoda > Insecta > Coleoptera > Elateridae > Agrypnus > Agrypnus murinus. Next base: position 96,898,844 of record OV816026.1, read on the forward strand.
TGTATAAACCACAAAATAGTTTTTCTAAATCTTAAAGATACAGGGTGATTTAGTTTTATTTTGGGAAACGTCACCAGTATATTCCACTAACCAAACTAATGAAAAAGTTTGTATAAACTAAACATATATCGAAAAAGCACAATTTTAAAAAACAATGTTAATGAAAATAAATGTAGATAATGAACAGATCATAAATGAGGAGATCTTCGGTTATCTATGTACATGTAACACGCTTAACACTCGCGATTAAAACTATTAATTTTCTGAATTGAAGAAGTTTATAGTTATATGGACAAAAGAAGACCTAGTGCAGACATTTAAAAACTTAGTAAAAGAATCAGAAATGTTCGGACTGATTGTAAATTAACATAAAAGAAAATATATGTAAGCAGTAGTAAATCAAAAATCAAATAGACCATTAAGAATAGAAAATTATACCTTTGACCAAGTACATACCTTTTGTTACCTAGGAACTGAATTATAACGAACAAACAACGTGATGCCAGAAATAAATGTTAAAGTAAAGACAGGATTCAGAAGATATTTCTTCTATAAGAAGTTATTACACAACAAGTACAGAGCAGAACTGCAAAAATTAAAATATACTTCTCTGTCCAATAATAATAGGTACGTTTGAGTTACTTTTTTGTCCCAAAATAATGGGTACAATTTATCACTTTGCAGACAGATTTTTCGAAATCGTTTATTATTGATTTTATAATTTTTAAAGATAATAATTTCATAATTATTAAGCCATAATTATAACATTAATTACGCTAAATTTTGGAAATTGCAGTACGATGGCACTTCAAGTTCTGATATTGTACCACCTTTAAGTTTATCTTCGCTTTTGAAATTTTGCAGCAGGAATTGCAAAACATGGTAACATTCATTATTCTCAAATTCTTTAACCTTTTTTCTTTGCATCTTAATAATAATAATAATAATGTATTTATTAATGCTAAATATCAATTACAAGATTAATAGATAAATAAAAGTCGTATGATAAGTTTGAATAAATGTTAAATAATGTAGTTATAATAATTATATTAATATCTACATAAACTAAAAACAACAAGAACATCAGAAAGCTAAATATCACAATCATTGAATTACCTTAGCAGCCACCATATGCCACTCTCATCCCTATGCCATCACACTCCAGCGGGCCCAGCCTTCATATGTAGGTATTAAATTATAGAATTTAATTGGTTTTTAAAACAACCTAAGGATTCAGAAAAAAAATTTAAGGATGTTAAATTGTTTACGACCCTAGAAGCTCGATTTAAATGACTGTTGCTGGTATAGACGGAGTAACACATAGGAACCTCCAATAGAGGAGCATTCCTCAAATCCCTCATAGGAGCCTTTAAATTAAAACATGTCAAAATGTCTAGACACTATCATACCATTAATAATCTTAAAGAAAAAACTAGCATCTTTATTTTTCCTCATCTATTCTAGTGGTTTTAAGCCCAAATATTGTTTTGTTTGCAAAGTATTTAACATGATACCATGCATGGCAATCTTATGTTTCATATACTGTACAAATCTGTTCTGAATAGATTCAATACGAACATATTCTAAACAAGATCTTGTAAGGGATGCAAACTATTGGCTTCTGACACAATATAATCTAGATGGTCACAAAATTGAAGTTTACTATCTAAGACAATTCCAGATCTTTAACAGAGTCTACATTTTTCAAAATTGTTATCCTTAATTTTATAGTTATACTTATTTACAACCTTCTTTCTTGAGAAAACAATAGCGGAACATTTACTAGGGTTTAAAAATAATTTGTTAATAGTGCACCATTAATCAAGCAGATTCAGATCCTTTTGAAGTGCTGTCATGTCATTGGGGGAATGTATGCATCTAAAAAGCTTTAAATCATCCGCAAAAAGCAAGAAAGGGGAATTAAAATGGTTGCCAATGTCGTTGACAAAAATATTTAATAAAATAAGACTTAAATGAGAGCCCTGGGGACCCCACTTGTTGCAGAAATAATATCAGATTCAAATCTATTCAATTTGACACATTGTTCTCTCGTGCCAATAAAAGCGAACCCAATTGTAAAAAGGTGGCCTTAAACCGTAATTATTCAACTTCTGCAACAAAATAATGTGATCAACAACATCAAATACTTTATTGAAGTCGCCGTATGGATGGCATGAACTTCCAATCCACTGTCCATGCTTGAGAGAATAAAATTAGTAAATAAGAACAAATTCAACTCAGTAGAATGTTCAGTAAAGCCATGTTGTTGCTGACTTATTACAATCTCAAAAAAAAATACTAAGTGGTGATATAATTCACTTTTCTAAAACTTTAGGCATTGCTGATTGTATGCAGAACTGTCTGTAATTCTTTACATTAGCTTTATCTCCTGACTTAAAGATTGGTAATACATATGAACTTTTCCATGTTTGAGAACACACACCAGTTTTTAACAAATGGTTAAAAATATACAATAATTTTCTCAGCAGACACTATTTTCTTCCATCTTTCTACTATGGCGATTAAAGAAGTAAAATATTAATATCTACACTTTATAACATTGAATAAAATTTTCATTAATTGTCAAATTTGATAGATAGTCATAATTTAAAATAACACATACCTATTTGATTATAACCGCGAATTACATTAATGTTACAAGTGTGTGCTAGAAATTCTAGCTTAATGAGAAATGTACCCATTATTAGTGGACAGAGGAAGCATAAAACTATCATACGACTCGCAATGACATGCAGTGCTGAAACATGAACACTGACAAACACACAAGAAGAAGAACTAAGAAAATATGAGGGCAAAATATTGAGAACTCTACTGAGACCCATACAAAAAGAATGAAATTACAGATTTTCCTGTATGAACCATGAAATAACACAACACATGGGAAATGATGTGAAAATTATCAAAGCATAGAGAATTGGCTGGCTTGGAAATATCCAAATGGATGCAAACAAAAATCATAACGGAATGGAAATCTAGGACCTAAAAAAACAGAGGAAGGCCCAAGCTAAGATGGAATGATCAAGTAACAAGAAGATCTAAAAAAATGGGAACTAAGAATTGGAAGGAAAAGCTAACTGACAGGAAAAAATGTAGATAAACTTACTTAGATAATAATTAATTGTAATACTATCATTATTGAAATAATTATGTACTGCTAATTTTATTAAATAAGTATTTTTTGGAAATTGATTTTTGAAAACTTCAACGTCCTAATCTTGGGCATAGTGCATTTTCGAATATTTGTTTATTTGAACTTTTTTCATTAATTTGATCAGTAATACACGTTGATGAAGCTTCCGAAAAAAAAATGAATCACTCTGTATACACATTAAAGGAATAATAATAGAATACTGAGTCAGCTTGCATGGATTACTGGTTAGCGTATTTATCTTATAATCCAAGGGCCGTAGAGTTGCTATTTACATGTAGGTTAGCTATTTGCACAACTACAACACACTTACCTGATACCAAACTGTAGATTTTTTCAAAAACACAATGTGTTTCATGTTAGATCAATAGCTGACTACTACAGTACTGGAACAAAAGTTCTATGTTTGACAGTGGATGCCTATGGTGTGATATGATTTTTAGTAGTAAACAGATGCAGGTAACTTGATAAATTGCAAGTTGCTTTAGTAATTTTAGAAGATATGGCAATGTTGCCTACCTGTCAATGTAACCCCGTTTTACCTTACATAATCATTTACAGGAATTTTTACATTGCTAACAGTGGTGATTACTACATACCCTTTTGGATGTTCGGCTAGCGAGCGGCAAGCATATTACCTGGTTGCATCTCGGGCACGTATATGGATTCAACATTTGCTGCTTGCTAACAGAACTTCCAAAAGGCCACTTACAGTAAACGCCGCTGATTTCGAATATATTTGTCAGCTCATAAGCCACCATTGGCTTCAATATTGTTAAAACAACTAATATACATTTTGTATAAGGCTGCCTCTAATGTGTCAGCAGTGTTTTTGCATACTTTCTAGTAATATATTTTTCCTACTACCTACCAACTGCAAGTTGATCATTATAGCTTTGATTTAAATAATGCAAGTAAAACGTCCCATTTGTTTACAAATTCTTTGTGGACATCGGGAACTAATGTTCATTATTTTCTTATGTGCATAAGTTATAGTTGCCCTTATATACACTACCATCCATAAGTTTTAGGGCACTCACAAAATGCTAAATCTTCTTAAAACAAAAATTGAGTCGAAAACAAATCATCGTTAAAAATATTTATTCAATACGTCTACAGTACCCCCAAATAAATATTAACACATCAAACTGCATTTTCCATTAAATTTTGGACTCCTCAAAGTACCTGCCCTTAGCGGCTCTATAACTGCTGCATATACAATACGTATTTTTTTTGTGAGTTTTTTGAAGATATTGGCATCTAACTGCTTCCAGGCATCCTGTGCCGCTCCCTACAACTCTCTTGCGGAAGGATGGGCACCGTTTACGTATGTCCCGATCTAATTCATCCCACAGCAACTTGTTTGGGTTGCAGTCGGGACTTTGTGGTGATCACACCATGTTTTTCAACTTCCCACAGCTCTCCCTCCTCCATTTTCGCGAAATCCCGATGGCACAGCGTGGTCTTTTAATATTGCCAAGTAATCCTCCTTCCGCATCTTGCACCTGCACAAGATCTCCAACCTTTCCGCCACCAAAGCAACTCTATACCATGATGAAACCTCCACCATGCTTGACTTTAGATACCACACATCTCTCAGTCATTCTTTCATCAGACTTTTTGCCAATATGCAGGGTCCCAATTTTGATGTTTACGTGCCCACTACAGCCTCTTCTTGTTTTGTATTCTTATAAGAGGTTTCTTTGCCGGGAAACATCCATTTAAACCTGCTTCTAACAAGCGACGCTTCACAGTAGTGTGTGAAATTGGATTAGTCCGAGTTAGATGCAGTTCTTGTTGAATATCTCTCATGGTTTTGGTCCGGGTTCGCTTGCTTAACAAAATCACGAAGTGATCTTTGCTCTCAGGAGTTTTTCTTGGTCTTCCACACCTGTTGCGGTCGCTATTTTGACCTGTGTCTACGAACCGGAGTACGGCATATGCCACTGCTGATTTCGACATCTGTAGTTTTTGGCCGATTCCTCTAATTAAGATGCCTTGTTTATGAAGAGTTTACATCTGTGCTCTATTTTCAATGGAATACTGAGCTCTCAATACCATAGTGTTGAATTATGGATCAGAGAAGCTAGTTTATGCAAAGGGTTAGAAAATCTGAAAATTATAGTATCAAAAATTAAAAAAATCTAATTAAACGACACAAACTGATCAACGAACAGCGCTACAAATAACAGCGACGTTGATAGAGGTTACGAGTTTTTTGCATTTGTTTTTTATTCAATTCTCAAACAATGAGAATTTTGCAGTGGAAATACTATTGAAGCGTCCTTTGTTAATTGTGCAAAGACGCGTTAAATTAATATTACAAGTTATGGATTTATTAACATACGATAGATCGAAAAATTTCTAGAACGACGGAAAAAACAACTTCATGGGAATATTTAGGGTATTTATCTTTCTATATAGTCTCCTTTCAGTTCTACACATTTAGTCCAACGCTTTTCAAGACCCTTCAACCCTTTAAAAAAATAAGAACTATCCAAACCTTCAAAATATCCATTTACAGCTTCGATGATTTCAGTATTCGTTGAAAATTTCTTTCCAGCCAACCATTCCTTGAGATTTGGGAACAAGAAGAAATCCGACGGAGCCAAATCTGGCGAATAGGGTGCATGTTCAATTAACCGGAATCGTAGTTCGTGCAGTTTCGCCAACGCAATTGCCGACTTGTGGGATGGGGCGTTATCCTGGTGGTACAAGCCCTTTTTCTTTGCCAAATGAGGCCTTTTAGCTTTGATTTCTTTGTTCAGTCTGTCTAATAACGACGCATAATACTCTCCCATTATTGTCCTCCCGTGTTACAAGTAATCAATAAAAATTATTCCTCGGGAATCCCAAAATAGGGTAGCCATGACTTTCCCAGCAGACGGAATCGTCTTTGCCTTCTTTGGAGTTGGCTCACCACGTTTTGTCCATTGCTTTGACTCCTACTTGGTCTCCGGAGTGTAGTGGTGAATCCACGTTTCGTCAACAGTTATAAAACGTCGCAAAAAATATTTTTCATTACGTTTGAACATGTCTAGATATTTGCTTTAGGTCGATTATCAGCAGACGCGGCACCCAACTAGCACTAAGCTTTCTTATGTCAAAATTTTGTAAGATGTAATGTACACGGTCGTATGAAATGCTTACTTTCTTTGCTATCTCTCTCAACTTTATTCGGCGATCTTTCATCACGAGTTCATGAACTTTTTTAAATTGTTTCTTCATCGGTAGCTGTTTTTGGTCTACCAGAACTTGGTGCATCCTCTACGCTTGTTCTACCGCGTTTAAATTCAGCAACCCAGTTTGCAACTGTTGCATACGAAGGCGAAGACTCACCATGAACTTCATCTAACTTCATTTTTATTTGTTTAGCATTAAACCAATTAGCAAGCCATTAAAAAAGAAATGTTTTATCACTGTACGGAACTCGTTTTTATTCATGATTAAGAAAATGCACAAATTGTTTACTTGAATCGATAGTAACGGCGTGTGTTTATATCCAGTCCGTTTGTAAATGTGACAAGTGTTATACGAACAATGGCGCTTTCAAAACAAGTGATCAGCACGCGCGCATAACGCCATCTTGTGGTTCATTCTAGAAACACTCCGATGTATCCTCCTAAAACCAAGTGTTCTAAAACTTAGAAACGGTAGTGTAAATCATGTTATCAAAGAGACAGTATGCGTTGATTAACTTTGATTAAAATATTTCAAAATCAAATGTGAAAAATTATTTTGCCAGCTTCTGTCGTAAATGTCTTTGCAATCTCAAGAGGCAGAAAATCACCTACCTACCTGCAAAGATACACTTATGAGTGCAACTGCAGTATAATAATAACCAGTAGGTGTACTCTCACAAATATTTTCTGCTGGCCATGTGCAACCTTGATGTATTGGCGGGTTACAGACCAACAGTTATGCTGTGATATCCACTGCTTGTTATTACCAACATACAATTAGGATGACGATGGGCAAGCCTCAATGAAATGATCATAATATGTGCGATATTTGAAGATAAGTGCTGACAATCGAATGCATCTGCTGTATATTCTTATGCTGTGGTACAACCCTTGATAGCTTGATACACAAAAAGCTATTTCCTACTATTGGTATCAAATTACTGATTTGAAGATGATAAGTTTATTTCATTGTTTTTTTCAAATATGAAGTATGCTTGCAGAGGTAAGGTATTTAATCAAATGTCAAAAATTGCTTTTTACAAAATTTAATTTATTATAATCAAAACCGATGGTAGTATGAAGATATATGCATTTTACTTTGTATTTTTGTGTCCTCAGAAGTTTTTCTGGCCAAGCCGATTAGCTTAACCCAAAAATACCTCCTTTGCATCTAAAGATATATTTACAACCCTTGGACTGCAATTGTTAATACTACTATACTGTGCCTGAACTCCATAGTATATACATACTATGACTGAAGCGAACAAAGTAACGTGCTTAAATACAAAGCCGACTGGGAGCCACTTAAACTCGGTCGCTGTATGTATGGCACTATATAATGGCACATTCAAAATTCAAGTTATTCTAAAAATTACAATTAAAATTCTTAATTTTGAATGTATTTGTATTTTATATATCATTTTTGTTGTTTATAATATAAGAGTATGTCCAAAATAAAAAACAATCTAAAATGATGTATATTTTTGCAGGCTGTTTTTGTGGCAGGACTAGGACAAAAATCTAAAAAATACAATAAAACATATTTATTTTCTGAATACGAAGATATTCCACCTAAATAATGCTATATTAACTATTCAATAACTTGCATTAATATTTTATCTTTGTGTTATTTTATAATCTACTTTTAACATTTTACTAGTACTTACAATAATGGTTTCCAAATAATACTTTTTATGTCCGATTGCATTATAAAGTACTGTTTATTGTATTGTTTTGCGGCAGTGAACTGGCTTATTATTGTACTGGTAAAATAAAGTGATAGTAGTAAAATAAAGTATATAGTAGTAAAATAAAGTATGACAACTGTATATTACATGTCAAATTTTCTTCTGTCAAGAATAGATGTCAAATTTATAAACGGATTTTTTTTTTATATTTACCTAATTTTAGGAATCGAACATAAAGCTTTGTATGCAACTCTTACATAATCGGACCTTATAGACTCGCCCTTTTTATAGGCCTTGCTCGCTTCGCTCGCTCGGCCATAAACTGGGCTTGTCTATAATGTCCTACATTATGTACTTGTTACATAAATAGCTATTCTCTACACTCCCTATTATGTATAAATGACACTTTTTACATTGACAAATCGAAAATGTTTGTTTAAGCATAGTATGAAATAAAATCATTTTATTTTGCTAGTGAAATAAAGCAAACATATTCAACATTTATCAATTTATTATAGTACATTGGAGAAGATTTCTTAATGTTTTTAAAAATGTTAACCTTTGTATGATGAGCGTGCTAAAATGGGTTTTATGCTGTTCATAGGGTTGCAAAACGTAGTTCCTTCCCTACTCACATCATAAAATCATTTATTTCGCACATTATTTGGCTCAAAAATAATTATTTTTGTTTTAAGTCAGTTTTTAAAATTTTTGTTATAACTTTTTAGCTGTGATTTTAATAAATTATTTAAATACAAAATTTGGAAACCATTAACATTTACACCACTTGTATACCAACTTTATCTCTTTACACAGATACAGACTGTCCCTAAAAAACACAAACATATAGAATTTGCAAAGGAAAATATCTAGTGTATAATGAGCTTTGTTTTAATTCAGAAAGTTAATAAAAGAAGGAAGTAAAACAGGATTTGTGTTAATAAAAACTCTTATGTGTTCATGTTTCACAGGACAGTCTGTATCAATTATGTACTTATGACACTTTATTTTATGCTACTTACAATATGCTATTATTTTGGTTATATTATTATACTTATACCTGTGTGTATTATTTTATACTATTATGCTTTACACTATTATGTTGTAATTGTCTTGTTATTCTCTTAATAGTTTTTATTTCTTTATTTTTATATTTTACTAATATATAATAAGCAGTTAGTTTTAAGTAAAATTGTGCTTTTCATTTATTATTCTCTTAGGTTTGCTTTTGGTTATTTTTTTTTGGTTGTTGGTTATTTATGGGATAACTAATAATAACTAGAACTAGAAAGAAATCAGTAGTTTCTTATTTATTGTTTCCAGCCTTACTTTGTGGAACTCCATAATCATGAAATAAATAAAGATTATTAAAAGTTTCACAGTTTTATTAAAATATACCTGACAATATTGTTTCGACAGCTATGCTGTCATTATCAAAGGTAATATAATTATAAACAAACACGTCGCTAAGGTAGATACAAAATAGGTAACTAGATAAAATAATAATAATAATAATAAAAATTAATAATAAAAATCATAATTAAACATCTAATACTTCCAGTAACGGAGAATTACTGAGCTCAAGTTGTTCATTCATTAAAGGTACCCTGAGTTTGTGTTTGTATATCTCAAAGGCTTCTAAAATGTCTAATTTGCGTTTGTTATTACAAAAATGTAGGAATTTAATATTATTTTGAGGAGTCATTGTGTGATTTTGTTCTAAAAGGTGTTTGGCGTAATTCGATTTTTCAGGATGTTTATTTTTGTAATGACGTATGTTAGGGTGCATCATGTGCCCCACAAAAAATTTAAATATTTTATACTGACCTGTCCTTATTTTAATTTTGTGATACATAACAAAGTAATAATATACGTAATTTTTTTTTCAATTATCACATCGTTTTAGGGGTCCTCTGTTAGCATAAAATTTCAATGTTAAGTAAGTTATAAGTTTATCGGTAAGTATGGCTTAAGACAGTGTTGCATAGTTAACCTAGAACAAAATGAAGGTCAATATTACTGAAGATAGTTTATTTGAACAGTTAGTAAGCACAGCACGGTAATTATACACCTACATGAAGATAAAAATAGCACTAATTGTTTGTGACTTTATACAACATATTGAGATCTACTGCTTCCTTTGCAGGCTTGGAATTTCTGTCCTACTTTTAGAAACAACTTGTAACGTATTCTGATACCGTTCTTCGTCTCTGCTGGATGCTAAGAAATCGCTACTCAGTTTTATTCCTCTTTCGGCTGCCTCATTTACAACGTTGATAGCCTTTATGTGACACAGTGACGCTTGAAATGAAGGCAGACACAACGTTACATCTTCCGATAGAAAGTCTGTTTCCAAATGGAGAATACTGAATGTAAACCACGAATCTGAAGTAACCAGGTCAGCCAATGTAGTTGAGGCAGTTAGGTCATCTGGAAACGATGGCTTGCCAAATCCTGCAGCGAATCTGTTGCTTGGCACAAGTGAATCAACATGATCATCACCTGGTCTTATAGCGAGCAGTTTGTCAGCTAATCTACGGCGTTCTTCTTTCGGTACTTTCGTACTGAACAGTGACAAAGGCACCATGTCAGTAGTGAGACACCACAAATGGCGTTTGAAAGCTTTGATGGCACTCCTTGAAATGCCCTCGTTCACCATTTCATACTTTAACAGACGTTGATACAGGCACAAATCATTCCATGGTGCATCCGCAACACACGAACAAGCTGTCGACCACGAACTGTATATCAGTGTTACAAATTGAACAAACTCGCGGATTTTGTCAACCTGACTTTTTGAGGTTATTGTTCCCCGAGGAAGTTTGCTGATCTCTTTCTCGAGAAGACACAATTTGATAGAGTGCAGTAGCTTTGCCATCCACCGCGCTTTGTGAAGCGCACCCGGCTTATTGAAGGTTATGGACACATCTTCATCCTGTTCGTTAGCCAGGAAAACTAACTGTACATAACTGCAAGAACTCTTTGTAATCATCATGGCATAGACCAAATTGCAACATGGTGGCTGCATCCCGGAGGATACGCTCTCTACATTCAGTAATGAATGCTGCTGCTTCGCCTTGATGTGAAGCCATGTTGATGGTGTCTAGCGAAGACCGCATGTTAGACTGATAGGAGCGAGAAATTCTTTCTGAAACGTACAAACAAGGAAACATCAGGAGACTTTGATGTTTCGATTTTCAGATCATTGAAGACCTGAGAAAGCAGTACCTCCCTAACATGATGCCTGCAGCCGGACCATAGCAACGGTTTATTCAGCTTTTGCTGTATAGCTATACAGGCAGCCGATAGATGGCCAGTGTTCGAAGCAGTTGTGTCAAAAGTCATGTTAACAATACTATCGCAACTGTTCCATGATTGCAATAAACTAACAGTGATGTTATCTATAATATCTCCACATGCCTCGTCACTTCCTGTTTTATATTGAGGTGCCCCAAGAAGCTGCACTTTGTCGTTAGTGCCAACTATAACAACCAGTAGCTCTTCTGTTGCGTACTTGTCAGTCAGTGATGACATAATTTTGGAGTTCCAGTAAATATGTAAAATTTTACTAATTTTACATATTTCTTATGATAGCAATTGAATATTATCGCAATATAACCAAAGCTAGCTTTTTGTGATCGATAAAAGGCAATTTCCCAATGTGCTTACCGATTTGCAGTCTTGCAGACAACTGAAGTTATAGCCAATGATGTCAAAATAATAAGATTTGTTTACAAATGATATTTCAAGCATTAGTTTTACCAAGATAGAGGGCAGAAGCTCATTTTTTGAGAATTTCTTAATTTTTCGCTATAAATTCTTATAGTTAAAACTGCAGGTGAATGGAGGACCCATAAACCGCGGTCTAAACTGTTCAAATTTTTTTTTTCAGAGTACAGTACATCGAATGTAAAAAAGTTAAAGTAGGGACAGGTCAGTATTATAACCTTGGGGCATTTGATGCACCCTAACGTACGTGTTCTTTATATCTTATGTCAAAATTTCGAAGTGTTTGTCCAATATATACATATTAGTACACAGAGCTTTAACTATTCCACTAACAAAATCAGATTTTAGCAAAGAGATATCAACCATTAAACAACTAGCACATGCAAATCATTATAATCCGAACATGATTGACACTTTAATTAAACAAAAAGATTATAGGTTAGCTATCAAAAGAATATATCTCATTGACAATCAAACAGAAGACACAAATTACATATCTATACCATATTTTGGCAAAATATCAGAAAAAATTGCACATATACTAAGAAAAACCAACAATTATAAAATAACATTTAAAACCAACACTAACACTTTTTCATTTTTATTTAATGCTAAAGACAGAACACATGATATCATGAAATCGGGCATTTACCGTTTAAATTGTTCTTTTTGTAGTTCGGTATATATTGGACAAACACTTCGAAATTTTGACATAAGATATAAAGAACACGTACGTCATTACAAAAATAAACATCCTGAAAAATCGAATTACGCCAAACACCTTTTAGAACAAAATCACACAATGACTCCTCAAAATAATATTAAATTCCTACATTTTTGTAATAACAAACGCAAATTAGACATTTTAGAAGCCTTTGAGATATACAAACACAAACTCAGGGTACCTTTAATGAATGAACAACTTGAGCTCAGTAATTCTCCGTTACTGGAAGTATTAGATGTTTAATTATGATTTTTATTATTATTATTATTATTTTATCTAGTTACCTATTTTGTATCTACCTTAGCGACGTGTTTGTTTATAATTATATTACCTTTGATAATGACAGCATAGCTGTCGAAACAATATTGTCAGGTATATTTTAATAAAACTGTGAAACTTTTAATAATCTTTATTTATTTCAGTAGTTTCTTAGATAAAGTACCTCATGGATAAAAGACGTAAACTTAAAAGTCTTGTATATTGCACAATTTTATTATTCAACAGGCACCTCAAAATATACGAAGCTCAAATAAGTTCCAGATTTCCTTTCAATTTAACTAATCTACCACTATAGTCATTAATAGAATAGAAACTTTTTAGGGGTCCACTAACATATTTGATTGCATAGGTCATAGGTAAATTTTTGTATGATATACAAAATAATTAAAATATAAATTTTATAAAACTACTCTTAATTATACTATGTATAAACCTGAATTACTGTGTGGTAATAAACTGAAATGAGGATTATTCATATTCCCTCTGTTCCAACATGTTTTCGATTATACGTGCTGGAGTTTGCCTAATAAACATTTCCTGCACTAACTGGTTCATAAACTGCTCATATAACATACAAAAGTGAAGCAAGAACATTATTAAAAAGACTGAAAATGGTACACAAAATTATCAAACAAATTACTGAGTACAATACTCTCAAATCATAGTTTCAATTATCCGTATTTTCCAATTATTCGGCAATGCACCCGTTTCATCCAATTTGGATGATCGAGGTTATACTATACTTAATATTACTAATAAATTGCTTCTTATCAAAACCAGATGTATAGCTTTATTCAAATATTATAGAGAGGGTTAAGATTGGAAACTAAGCGACTATGATTATGATGTATAGGTATTGAAAGTAAAAGTACTAACTGTATCTTCAAAATATGGCTTTGAGTATTTTTGTTGCTAGTCCAAGTTACAAGAAAAATTGTCTCGTACTGAACAGTCGAAAATCGCAAGAATAATAAAAAGGATGATCCATCATATGCATATTTATTATTGCCAAATAATTTAAATATGTAAGTATTTTTATATAGTCACTCTCACTTCAATTGCTGTTTAGAGTAACTTTTCCTTTTTGCTTCAATACAAAAAATAGATAGATTGCTACACGTGGCAATTTATTAAAGGATGTAGGTAGGTCAAAGGGAGATTTCATAATGTGCAGTGAACATCTCTACCTGAACAGTGTGAAACCATTGAAAATGGCAAATTTGAAATCTTTGTATAAGATAACATGTCATAGTTTCCAGATGCAGTTTTCAAGGATGTGGTAAGCTATCTAGAGAATGATATGTCCAAATTTGAAGTTTGTTGTGCTTTGCAAAATTTAGCTCTCAAAAAACAGCAGCAACAACAGTCATCCTTCCAATAATATGTATGTATAACAAGAACAGATTTCAGTTTCCATAAAATTAATTATTGTTATTCGTATCCGGTCATCACCAAGAAAGACAACACTGAGAACGACAACAACCTAGAAACCACAACCGAGAAACCATATCCGAGAAGCCATAACCGAGAAACCATATCCGAGAAGCCATAACCGAGAAACCATAACCGAGAAACCACAACCGAGAAACCACAACCAAGAAAACCAAAGCCGAGAATGGAAACTACCGCGAATAATAAATACCGAGAATGCATGAAGTAATAATTAGAAGTTAGTAACTTTGATAGATCTAGAAGAGACAGAGGAGAATACATAGGGCGAGGAAGTACAGAGAACGACCAACTGCGTAAAGGAAACTCTATGTATTGGAGGTTAGGTTATAAGTTAGTAGGTCTGATAGATCTAACAGGGATAGACTCATATAGTTAACGTGATGACTGAGAGAGAGACTAACTCTAACGGGACACTCTATGCCGAGTGAGTGTTATATTCTAATATTAATTAATTTAATAATTATTACTTCATATGCATGGATGCATTCTTGATATTTGTTTTTTCCATTCTCGGCTTTGGTTTTCTCGGTTGTGCTTTCTCGGTTATGGTTTTTCAGTTATGGTTTCTCGGTTATGTTTTCTTGGTTGTGGTTTCTCGGTGATGACTGAACCCATTGTTATTACATCATCCTGAAAATAATCTATTTATAAACATTTAGTTTGAGCTTTATTTATATGTTTAACTTATGTCGTTATTTTGGCAAAGTCAAAAATTTGTCGATCTCACCCCAAAATATGGTTTAGTTTAGTGAAAAAATGAGATTCCCAAAATATTAAAGTTTTTAAACTTTTAAAAAAAAAGAAAAACACGTGTTGGTAGAATGTTGAATTCTTAAATGTATTTTTAATGAGATTTTAGCGTTTTTAAAAAACATAAAGGGTCTGTCCATGGTAACTCATGTTACATTTTACTCCCATCTTCAATTGTAATATAGGAATATTTTATTTAATTTTATGATTATGATTTTCTAACACAAGAAATTACTATTCTGTGATAAAAAAGAACTAAGATATATATTGATAATTAGTTGGACAAGTATGGATTTGTTTTAATTTCGTGATATGTCTCCAGTAACTCGTTACATTTAGCGACATAGCTTCCTCTTTATGTATGAATTCGTCTGAAACTCTGTTCTGTTTAAGGTATTAAAATAAATTGAAAGTCAAATATGTATTTATTAATAAAATACAAGTTAATTAATAATATATAGAATCTATATTAATAACAACATTATTTTTTAAACTATTAAACGCACGCTGGTAACTCACGTTACTTTATCAATCAGTCAATATTATTCAGTGTCTATCTGTATAATTCTTATAATAAAGTAACTATAGACAAAAAGAAAGGGAAACCTTACATAGTTAGTATGTATTTATTATACTATTGTTTTTTTAACTGATATATGGTATAACATCATCTGGACTGACGGAATCGTCGAATCTAGACACCATTTTATAAAAAAGTTCTTCTTTATAGATTATAGTTGTTGAATCAGTTGATATTGATTTCAGTTAATACCTCACCATCCTTGGTATATAATATTGTGGATTTTTATCCTTCTATTGGAGGAGCCTCTTCAAATATTTTGTGTAATTTCATGTCCGAGGGTAGATCTTGAATCTTTGTTTCAGTCATCTCTATAACTTTGGCTGTTACGACTGATTACTTTACTTCTTACGACACATCTTAATGCACCGCCAATCCTATCATCAACTGGTCCTTTGCTATGTGAACTGGCGAAATAGTTCCAAATGATTTTCGTCTTTGATCTTCTCTCAAACAAAGGGGATAGTGATATAGATTGTTGTGACGTAGATTGTCAAAAACAATGACAATTGGGAAATGCCCTGAGTGCCAAAAAGAAATCGTAAACAGAGTAATTTGGAGTTGAACTCAATGGAAACTTTGACTTCATCCTGAGCTAAGCATGTGTAATTCTTCGAAAAATCAATCTATAAAAGGGAAGCTTCAGCATTAACGTGTTTGGTAACAGCATCTTTGTCTTTTTCATATTCATGTGCTTGATTTTTCTTAATAAAAGAATGCACCTTGTATGAGGGGTCAATTCAGTATGTGTTTCTGCAAAGCATCAACACTCACAATTTGAACTGCCTTAGACAGTTTTTCTTTACTGTCTTTCGTCCCAAGTGCCAAGTTACCTCGAAAGCTAATAAAGCTTCAACGACTGACGTAACCGTAATAAACGCTATTTTTGTATGTACGTACATGTATGAACTAATAATATAAGTATTAATAAAACATGACTTCAGCAAAGATTATCAAACATAAATAAGATATAACTGGCAGTTAGCAATTTGTTTGTAAACAATTATTATATTATAGTTTATTTGATACTTTTTGGGCATGTTGCATATTGTAACATGAGTTACCGGTAACTCATGTTACAAAATTACATGTGGTTTTTAAACAAATTAAAGAAGAAATAAAAGAATAGAATTACATTTTTGTATTAGAATATGAACAAATAAAGAGGGTATAAATGGATAACTATGTACGTTGCCTAATACAAGTGCAAATTAAAAATGTATACCTTGTGGTCACTCACGTTACATTTTTTTGGTGCTACTTTTACTTTTCTAATAACAGAGCAATACATCATTTTTTTCCCAGGTATTTTACAGCCAATGCAAGTATGTGATTTAATCTATGCCACAACACCACTATTTTCTTAAACTAAACAGTTAAATTTTAATTTTTAAATGTTTTGCAATGCCAAGATAATAATGAATAATCCGTTTGTGCGGAAGTTGAAACTGTTTTCAGAATTTGAATGAAAGGCAAGCTTTTTTCGATTTTGAAGTAAGTGTTAATGGAAAATATATTTTATAAACTACCAGTGACCTAAGTATCTTAAAGGATTATTACATTTTATTTTGAGCTTCCCATGTCGCATTTTCATGGAATCACCCTAAAGGATATATTTTTTTAATTTGTAGTGTGTTGACTTGAAAACATGTACCTTATGGTTTTCGGGGTCTAATTAGCTTTTTTTAACGAATTTGACAGCCCTAATGTCAGCTGTCATCCATCAAAAGTCATTTTTACCACCGAATTCGAGTTCAGCGACTCCAAAACCCATACGGTACAAGTTTTCAAGTCAAAACAGTGGGAATTCAAAAAGTTATGTCTTATGTGTTCTAAAAACGCTAAAATCCCATTGAAAATATATTTAATAATTCAACCTTTTACTGGCACAGGTTATTCTTGGTTAAAAACTTTTATATTACGGGAATCTCACTTTTTCAGCAAACTAATAACCATATTTTGGGGCGAGAGCGATAAAATTTAGCTTTTCCAAAATAACGACCACCCTAGTATACACTCACTATTTTGAAATTCGCATTCATATTATCATAATCAACTTCATTTATGTCTGCCATCATCGGATATTAATGACCATGATATTGTAGCGATTGTTGCGACATCTAGTGGCTCGGGGAACTTAAACTATAAAAAGATTGGTCGTCCTTTTTCATAATACACTTATGCTAGTTTCCTATCTTAATCCTCTCGAATCTTAGGTTTTATTACTATTAACCTTAGATAAAAGATCTTGTAACACGTGTGTAATCGAATAACAGTATTTCTTTATTTCGGACCCCACGTTGGGCGCCACTTGTAACACGTGTGTAGTCGAACAAATGTATACTTTATTTGCTTATAATGACATTTTAATACTCTTGAAGTACATGCATTGTGTTTTCATTCATTCATGTGTCTCGGTACATCCTTTCTGTGGAGACAGCCAGCGCTACCTAGCGCTGCATGACCCAAACCCTATTGAACTACGCGATGTAAGAGAGAGAGGTGAGGATCCGAGCTTGAATTCTTTTTTCGTATTTCAACAAAAGCAACAAGTGGCGACTTCACAATAATTGAATCGCCAAAGATGCGCTCACAGTAAGAGTTTCTTTCAACAATTTACAAGAAATACGTAAGAACAGCAGTGTTTTAGGAGTGCGTTAATTACTAAAGCTTACCCATTAGGGTAAGCAGTTGGCACCTAGTACATT
The DNA here is from genome assembly GCA_929113105.1 of Agrypnus murinus. NCBI lineage: Eukaryota > Metazoa > Arthropoda > Insecta > Coleoptera > Elateridae > Agrypnus > Agrypnus murinus. Next base: position 96,917,105 of record OV816026.1, read on the forward strand.
ATTAAACTTCATCAAACAAAACAAAGGCTTAGCCTAATTAATAATACAAATACAGGCACTGTAAAACTAACAACACCTAGCTTAGTTCTACTTCCGCACGGGAGAACCTTCCACTTCCAACTCATACGATTCATCCTGCCGATTCATACTGCCTACTGCGTCACTCCGTTCGCACCGAACACCCCCTAGACCCACTAGACGGATGACTCGGAACACGGCTTCGCGTTACAATCTTCATATATTAAAAAGGCTTCTAATTTACATTTGGTTAAACTGCTTCGAAGCCAATTCAATATAATTTTAGTTTGGGTGTTTGCACAAACTTGAGAACAAGTAATGTAGAGACACATTTATAATTCAAATAACGATTAGCATAATTTTAGCATAACTTAAAGAAAGTAAATTGAATTTAAACTAATAAACAAAATGATAAAAAGAAATAATTTTAAAATCACAGCATAATCCCTATAATCGAATTCTAGATGGGACATACTGTATGCAGGAGGTCTTTGACTATAGAGTGGTACAATCAATTTAAAAAAGTCAATAGGAACATTTTTAAAAACAATTGAAAGTATGTAATACAAAGGAACCAGTAATGATGTGTTAAAACTTTCAAGTTAATCATTTCGAAATATATATATTTCATTTACTAACTTTGATGTTAAAAACTAATCAACATCGTGACTTGGAATAGGTTAATTTACCTTTGATCTTAATTGGTGACCTTGGGTTAGATCAATGATCGGACACTGTAGCCATTCTTGTCGCCTCAAATAACTCCTATACAGTGCGTTCATTTGGAAACTTCCTATCTCAACTATCTCCTAAATTGTATAAAATATCAATTTTGTATAAAACACATTGATTAATTTTTAAACTGGATATAAACATGAGCTTAAACTGGATTAACTCAGCCAGCACACTGACGTCAGAATGTCGCCGTTTTTCGGCAGTAACGACGTCAGATTGTCGTAAAATGACAGTATTATGTCACAGCCCAAGGAACGTCAATATAAGACGTTATTAAAACATTGTTAAATGACGTCATTAAAACGTCCTATACTAGGACTAGGACAGGAATTATAAATCAATAGTTGAATATTGCAAATAATATTTATTATATACTATTTCGTACATAATTATTAAACAAAAGTAAACATTCATTAACAGAACATACATTTCTTTTATTAACTCAACATCTCTTAATTATTAAACAAACGTAAACATTTACTAACTGAAAAGCCGCTAAAACAATATGCAGAATAATTGATGATACTAAAATAATATTAGTAAGCACTAAGAAACCATTGCATTACTATTAATTTATTAACAATAGTAGTCTCACAAAATCGTCGAACGGGTAAAATTGTTTAGGTTATGTAGTATTGCGACGGAACAAGTAATTATTAATACTCACCCTTTCTGTAGTTATTATGTGGTAGTTGCACCTACACATACCCTATAAATGTAGGTACGTCAACAACTTTAATAATAAGTAGAAACATTACTAATTAAAGAGCAAACAAATACAAGAAAGACATTGGTTCTCGTGCAGTTCAGAAAAAAAATAAAACAGTGTTGCTAGATTTGTCTCTCGTACATCAGTGGACCTAACAATAGAAAAATAGTGTAATTGAATATTGAAAACAGTAAAATAATGTATTCTATAGTATGATCAAAAAGTCTTTGGATCAGGGTTGCCATGAAATTAAGCTACCTATGAAATTATTTATTTCTATTATTTTTGACATTTACTTCACAACTGTCATGTCAATAAATAATAGTTCAAATAAATTCCATTATGTATTTTTTTTATAAATGTTATTAAGTAATATGTAAAATAACTGCAAGCACAAGAAATAATAATAGTGTACGCTAACCTAACATTTTCTGGGTACTATGGGGGTCTGTTTAGCGGTGTCAGCACGTCGTATTTTCTTGACACAGGTGGCTGTGTCTCCATTAGCGCTACTCAAGATACATTGGCGCTACTCTGTACAGTTCACAAAAACTACAGGCAGTAGAAGTAAATAATTCTGTAGATGGTTTTTACATTCCATGGCTATTGCGATCCGAAGACTTTTTGATCATACGATATTTACATTCTGTAAATGTAAAAATAAAAAATACTATGGAATATATCATTTTTTGGTTACCTAGATAGATCATAATTAATAATATTAGAAGTCTAAAAATGACCTTATTGTACGTCTAAAAGACGCCGTTTTCAAGACGTCTACGTACGCCCCATAACATGACGTCTTATGGACATCATTTATTAGTCATATGACGTCGCCGACCAATAATCACTTAAAAATAAGGTTATTATAACGTCAGTGTTTTGGCTGGGAACATCGGAGGATAAACAATGTAGACAAATGGAAAATTCCAACCCCAAGAATTACAATAGGTAGTAAAAAAACCGGTTAGTATGTGCAAAAGAAGTTTTGTATGTTAGGAGTATTACTTTTTTGGTTAATGATGCAAGAATCTGGCCTAGATATAATTTAGTGATTCCAATAAATGGAAAAATTTGCATTTAATAATAGGGAAAGGAATTCGGTTTTCATACTGTGATTCATATTAGCGGCTGATGCCAGTAATCGGAACCTATTGTAATAAAGTTGAGGTAAAATAAAATAATCAAATAAAGGCTGTAGATTAAAGGGTGAGTATAATGTGTCACAAAGGTAAGGGTTGTCATTTGGTATCTTAAGGTTGGTGTTAGTGGGGGTGAAGGAGGCCAGGGTACCTATACAAAATTTTAATCATACTATACTTAGGAGTTCCTTTTGAAAAATTAATGAGTTTTTTGCCAAAATTGATATTTTGTATAGTTAAGAAGATATTTTAGGTGGGAAATTTTCAAATGAACACACTGTATATATCATATTTGAAATAAACTTAATTTCAACTAATGACCTCTCCACAGAGGTCAGACATTGTCATTCTATAATCAAGGTCCGTAGATGCAAAGCAAGCTTTGAAATATAGGTCATCTCATACACTTCCACTATCAGTAGCGCGAAAATGGCGGAACATGTTAATTAACATGAAAACAGAAATAAGCGACAACTCGAGTTGTTTTCAGTTGGGTACTAAGCGTTAATTCAACGTTTTAGAACGTCATGCGCCTCATATGACGATCGTGTCGGCTTTGATAGCAGCCGTATTGCAACTTTTACTAAACGCGAAAATGGCGGCATTGCGATGACCTATATTTCAAAGCTTGCTTTGCATCTACGGACCTTGTTCTATAATTCTAGATATTATTAACTAGTATATAGACTACTTGATGAATGTATTGGTTTAAATGTTTTATTTTGTTCCCTCTATCCTAGATTACAAATCCATGCTTAACTCATGATAATGCTTTTTCAAGTCAATATAACTGGTCCTTTTTAACACAACCATAACCTCACTTAATCTAGTCTGATCTAATCTTAATTAATTTATCAACTTAGAACAACAACAATGTTAATATTCTTTCTAGGCCAGATTTGTGTCCACATTATTCCCAAATAGTAACTACATCACCATGAACCAGGGTAGCACTGAATTAAGTAGCTTTAATATGAACGGTAGGCGAGCTCTTCATCAGGCTGTATAATAGTTTTTTTAGGTTGTATATTTTAATTAATGTGCATTTTATTTTTAATATGTTGGTGCTATAGTTTTGATTGTAAAATGTTCTATTTTAATTTATTTATTTAAAATTTATCCAATGTTGTAATCATGGTGTTACAGAGGAATCAAAAAGAATATCTTCTAATATTCTATGAGTAGCTATGATTGATTAATCTTATTAGTAATATTTTTTCTTTTTGATTGCTCCATACTGTTTATTGTATAATCTATATTGTTTTAATATCCACAAGTAGATCAATGTACAGCGTTTCTATAAAAGACTGTCGTCAAAGTGTGCATTGGAAATATTCGTTTTGCCGCTCTCTACATAAAAAAATTAGTCAAATTATTTGTCTGTCAACTGTGACATTATCATTAGTTGTGTTGTGTTTAGAGAATAATGGTGAACATTTTGAACAGTTTTTGTAGTTATTGTTTCTATTTAATTTTTTTTCTCGTTACATTATCCAGTTTATGAAGTACCTTAATCTTTTATTAAAACTGTTTAATTGGTTGCATAAGCATTAATTTATTTCTATCCACTATAGAGAGCAGGAGGCACAATTCATAAACCACTAGACCGGACAATCTTTTATAGAAACCCTGTATAATAATAACAAGTAATGGCGCTCCTCAAAGATCTAGTGCCAATCAAATCGCCTGGTATTATTTGAACCTGGCACGGCCTCCTCGATTTGAGAGACAACCATTGCTTATACATTATTTCTGTTCTGAAGGGAACGATTAAACTTATTATTTATTGGTATAATCACTACAGGATTTGATTTGACCCCTCTACCAAAGATGTCAAGATGTCAAAACTGAAATTTCAGTGCGATGGGCCATGTAAGAGACGTTCGTCTCTCAAATAGGGAGGGCGAAAAAGCTGCCATGTAGCTTGCTATTTAAGTATAGAAGGCAGAGTGTTTTGGCAGATAAATAAGCTAGTATTAAAATTAAGATTTTCAATTGTTATGGTTTTTATTTTTACTTTAAGTAATCAAATTTTATTATTTTTCTTGTTATAAAATTCTTGTTTTTTATATTTTAAAGTTTATTTATTTATAGTTACTTATTTAAATGATTTTGGCAAGTTCTCAATCATCCATTCTTAATTGACATTACTGACATCTCTCAGTCAAACACCTGAAGTACACACTAACCTCTTGTAGTCATTTGAATTGGGTACATCTAGATCAAAGGTGCTGAATGTTCAAACTTGTTATTATTCTACTATGGCTAACTCTAGGAGCCTTAAAGGTACTACATTAATATTTGAGACAAAGAATGGTGTATGAGAAACTGACTTTCAATTTTCAGAAAATTATTTTTATCAAAATTCGTTTTTACCACTAACCATTTTGTCTTGTATTATAGAGCTTGTATTTGAAAATTTTTCTTGCAGATGTGGATATTAAAATGAAATAAAATAAACTTTAAAATCAAATTCTTGTAAAAAAACTATAATTAACAATTAGCAATTATTTAAATTCTTACAAGCAATAATTTCAGAAGCAATTTATGAGGGTCCTAAATAGTGTTTCTGTACTGATACTCTTGACAATACGTATAATAATTAATATTCTATTTTTTTAAATATGTATATTTTTCAAAATACATTTTTATTCTTATTTTATTTTTCTATGGAGAAATTGTTTTAATATAATGATAAATGATAAGTTTTATGCCATTGTCTATCTCGATTTAATATCTATAATTTAATAAATCTTCAAATTAATTTAATACTTATTAAAGTATTTTAAATACAATAAATTATTATTAATTAGTTTGTAATAATGTATAAACGTATCCACTAAGAGACTCTTAAAATATATTATTTTATATATCATTTAAAAGGTAATTTTTAGCACTTTTAAACAATATATGTCTGGTTGGCAGACATTGACAAGTGCTAACATCGTCTGAAATGTTTTGAAATTACCTACCTTTAAAATCATATGTCATATTTGGGGTGTCTCTCTATGAATAAGTTTACAAGTAAATACAAATATCCTTATAATGTTATTTATTTTGGTAAGCACATACGTACATTATTGCCATCTATGGTAGATTAGGAAATAAATATTAGAGTGAAAGACACTATACAGCTTAATGTTTAAAGACAGAAAGACACTATACAACTTAATGTTCAACTTCTAAAAATAAACTTTTATAGTAACTATAAGAAATTTTTAATTGAGATATTGATTAAATGTGTGATTGTTTATGCTGTAATAAATCTAATATAAGGAACATAATTAAACTTTTTATGCAAATATATTTTTTTGAACAATTATTATTTAAAAAAATAAAAATATTGTTCCAAAGTACAACACAACACGTAGACATACATTTTACAAGTTTTTCAGCATATTCTCTGAGCAAATATATCCATATCTTCCAAATATAATACTTTGTTACAAAGTGGACATGCTTCCCTGTAAACTTTTGCTTCACACCAGCCCAAACGTATTCAAATAGAATTTATGTGGGGACTATGGATAACAATCCAAAGTTTCAATTTCCTACAGTAGTTTCCACAGTATGCTCAAATCATTACTATGTTTAGAATACACTCTATATTCATCAAATTGTTCTTGTATAAATACCCTTGATAACTTTTAGATATCCATAGGAGTGCGAGATAAAAGTGACATCTTGTTACACGAGCTACAGCAATAACTCATCATATCAGCATGAATACTATGACTTCCAGAAAGGAAACAGTAAAAGTACATATTAATATTCATAATTAGTGAGACATTGGGCATGCTCAAAGTCGCACAGCAGCTGAGATGCTATATAGGTTCCCCTGAATGAATAAACTGTTGAGCAGCTGACTAGAAACTGATAGCTATTTTGCTCAGCATAGAATATTTACTCTTATTTACTAGCAGTTCAGAAATCAAAAGAAGGGGAAGGAAGGTTAGTGGCTGCGTTGTAACTTTCTACTAGTGTACAGATAACATAAACATCTAAATCATCGCCTTTAATAAAAATTCTTAAACACTGCTAATTAGTTAATTACACACAACTGCTGTCAAGAACAGCAGCAAATTAACCTATCATTCAGGGGATAGCGCAGTTAGTAAAAATCTATGCTTAATTAGCAGCTGAGCATCCCTAATATAACCCATTAAACTAAAGAACTCCCCTACCCCTAGATGGCAATATTGATAATTTAATTACAGCATCAACAGATGGAGCTTGTCAAGCAGTAACTGCCTAAAATGAAGATTTATTTAATAATTTAATTACTTATAAAGTGATATCGATTAGTAGACAATATTTAAAGATAGTTTGTTTAAAGAAATCTAATGTTAAATGTATTATGAGTGTTTCTAAAATGGATATTAAAGATTTAATTGCATTGAAAACATTATAATCAAAAGCATTTTTGGGTACTCTTATTGTCATTTTTCTTAATAATTGTATGAAGTAGTACTTGGCCTTTAGATAAATCTCTTGTCCAACAAAATAGTCAATTCAATTTACTAAATAAGAATATTGATCGAATTATTAAAATATCAAAACTAAAACTTGGAATATAACTTTGTGACCAATCTACAGACAGCTGTGAATTTTATTAATGCATTCAGCCTAATGTATTAATGTTAGTAATAAATGTAATAGTATATAATAAGCATGATTATTATTATTTTTGTTACAGATTTAATTTTCTAGCTATAATTTATTTAATACATATGTCTCGTAGCTTGTGTAAGTAGAATGAATTATTATTATTTATTTAAGGAAATTATCTATAATTCATTGTGATAGAGAGAAATAATTTCATTATGTTTTGTCTGTATTAAGATGGCAAATATAAAGAAAATTAAAAGAAATTCGTGTTTTTATTACATTCAACTACCAGAACATGGCCAACTAAAATCAATGCAGTCAATAAGACTGCATATGTTCATCGCAGCCAACTTTTCTGTTTCTAAGGCTGGGTTTATATCAATCAAACAAAAACGTTTTTATACAAAACGTTTTGCAGTTTGACAAAACAGTAAGTCGCAAACTTGAACATCAAAAACGTTGGCAGTCAAATCGTTTTTCATTAAAACAAAATCGCTTTGTTGCAATTTAGCACACACTGTGCAATCTAAACGACTAAATGAAAAATGGTTTGTTGTTATACAAAACAGTATCAATGCTGTTTTCTGTTTTTAAAAATGTCAGTATATCATTTAGGATTGTTGATTGGGGATACTTTTTCATTTTAAACAGGTCTTCTGATAAGAATGACCAAACATAAAATGTTTAATAAATCCTTTTTACCATAGATCATACCACAGATTATAGTTTTTAATTTTCAAATAATAATTTAAAAGAGCATGATGTGGTTAATTACTGCAAAATAAAATGGGTCATTTTCATTTCAAGGGCCAACAAAATAAATTTAAAATATTTTTCCATTTTATTTTTTGTTGTTTCTATTCTACAATAAATAGCTCAAAAACATAGTCCATATGCTTCATTGAGCTCAAATGTCATTAAAACACAGAAAATTTATCTAAAAAATCATCATCCACGGTCATGACACTATGATCATGGTTGTGACAATTTAGGTTCACGTTTGACAGGAGCCATAGCTATGACTTATACAGTGCGAGTGTAAAGTCTGGAACTATTGCAATAAATCGTTTATTAAACGTTTTTGAAAAAAATCCTCGAACACGTCAATTTTTATCTTAAATGAGACATATTTTACTGTAATCGTCACTTAAAGATCGTCTTTTGTTTTTGAGTTATGACGTAAACGATAATTTTTTTAAATGGAAACCCTAATGTTTTATGATGAATTTGGAAAGAGCATGAAATTCTAAGAGCAAATATGCTAAAAAAGTATGGTACTGTATTTTGAAATTTTCGAGATAATTGCCGTTAAAGTTTTAAAACAAAAATCTAATAACAATCAAGAGTTCCAAGTTTTAATAAAAAATCAAGTAGCCATGTAACAATTGACAGCGTTAAAATTATGACAGTTCTTTATCAGTTTGTTTATCTGTTTTTATTGTGGGCTTTTTTACGTAATTCAGTAAATAATGGTGCAATATTTGACTGAAAAAGAGCGAATTGATATTTTAATATTGAGGGGATGTAGCGACCGTACTAGAACACAACAAGAGGTTTGTGAGATATTTAAGAACAAGTATCCTGATAAAGAACCTATCACAAGAGCGACAGTTTCCAAAATAGGAAGAAAGTTTTCTGAACTCGGACATGTGATAGATCGCCATAGGGGTGGTCGTCCAACAACCGAAGAAGGTAACGTAATTAGATATTCTGTTGTCTCTACAAGAAAATCCCCATGGAACTACAAGAGAACTAGCCGCAAATAATGACATTTCTCAAAGATCAGTTATAAAGATTTTAAAGAAACATAAATGGCATCCCTACAAAGTTCAATTAGTGCAAGAGCTTAACGGAGATGATCCTGATCGCAGAACAGAGTTCTGTGAGGTAATGATGGAGCGGTGCAATATCGATGGCGATTTTTCAAATTGCATCATTTTTTCTGATGAAGCAACATTTCACCTTAATGGAACAGTGAATCGTCATAACTATCGATATTGGGCACCTGAAAATCCGCGCTGGATTACCGAGACGCACACGCAGTTTCCTCAAAAACTCAACGTTTGGGCAGGAATTGTAGGGGATAGAATTCTAGGACCATTTTTTATCGAGGGTTCATTGACAAGTGAAAAGTATTTGGATTTCTTAAGAAACGATTTAATTCCTGCTCTTACGGTGCTTTATCCGAACAATGAAGATCCGGATCTACCAAGCGATACATTATGGTATCAGCAAGATGGTGCTCCGGCACATTTTGCTATTGGTGTTAGGAATTATTTAAACGAAATTTTTCCTGGTAGATGGATAGGCAGAAGGGGAACTGTTGAGTGGCCTCCGAGATCACCCGACCTAAGTTCGATGGATTTTTTTATGGGGCTATCTAAAGAGTAAGGTTTACATAAACCGCCCACAGACAGTAGAAGAGCTACAGCAAAGAATTCGCACAGAAATAAGATTAATTCCACCCGAGACTTTGCATAAAGTTCGTGACGAATTTGAGTACAGACTCAGGTACTGCCTTGCACAAAATGGTGGTCAGTTCGAACATTTAATTTAATTGTTTTTCTTTAATTTGTTATTTCTTGTTTCTTTTGTATTTCATAATAATTTCAATACATTATACGCAATAAAACAGTAAATAAGCTATCAAATCATTGACCTATTTGACGGGTTTTCGTTTTTTCATTACTGTTATGTACAATATCTTCCAAATAGAAAAATACAATATCACACTTTTTTATCAGATTTAGTCTAAGAATTTCATGCTTTCTCCAAATTCACCATAAAAAATTAGGGTTTCCATTTAAAAAAATTATCGCTTACGTCATAACTCAAAAACAAAAGACGATCTTTAAGTGAAGATTACAGTAAAATATGTCTCATTTAAGATAAAAATTGACGTGTTCGAGGATTCTTTTCAAAAACGTTTAATAAACGATTTATTGCGATAGTTCCAGACTTTACACTCGCACTGTATATAGGTTAGGTACCTCTCATATTAATTTATAATGAATGGAAAACAATAAACAAAGGTATTTTTTTATTATTTGCAAAAGCTCTGTTTCAAGACAAAATCTGACACAACAAAAATCAAAAAATCTGAAAATTCAATAACTAAACCACCTTTCTAAATAATAATAAAAAACACAAATAGTAGATCTTGTGAGTCTTAAAAACTTTGATCAGATCAGTAATCAATAGTTCTGTAATACGTAGTTTTTACTTATAATTAACTTAATTAATTAATCAGCTGGTGAATGTTCATAATTACACCTGACAAGCAGTACAAAAATATTTTTTGTCTTATTTTTTTAGTTCCTTTATTGGTTTCTTTCCTGTACTTAATTTTGTAATATTTATTAGTTCAAGGGGGCGCAAGGAGCGCTTACCCCCCCCCCCTGGATGTTGAACAATTTGAATTTTATTGAAAATTTTGTATAATATGTCTTTTTGTCTAGGCTTGCCCCCCCTATAAAAAAACTATTATTACGTACTTTATAAACATCAAAGTATGAAGACCATACCCAACTGTCACAATCATGGAAATGTGTCATGACCGTGACTCCGAAGAATCCATGGTTGTGACATTTTTGACACATGGCTGCCGTAACCTAACCTATTTTTCAAGTGTAGCAGCTAATGTTTAACACGCCACTTTAGGTCTACAACACCTAACATGTACAAACAAATTCATATAAAAATATAAATAATTACCTTTTATATTACAACCACGGTCTTGACGCTGTATGCTCGACGAAACAAAATAACGCGCACTTTTAATCTCCCTCGCGTCTTCTTTTCGCGACATAATATTAAAACACTTGACATTAACAATTGTTATCTTTATGAAAACAGCACAAAGTATTACCAACTTTAAATTTCAAAACTATCCCAGTATAAAATGAGATTCAAACATTGTCCACGCTAGTGACAAAAAAATATCACAACATTTACAAGCTTCAAACATTAACAATACTTCATAAAATGAGAAATTTTGTATATATAACTAAATTCTTAATATATGTAATAGTATATTAATGCGTTATCAAATAAAACTATGCTCATCTTTTAGACAAGAAATCAAATTAAAACAAAAAAAAACGTGAATATCACATGCCACGGGGCGTGACATCTTGATGTACTTTAACTATTTTCTCAGTAGTTGTAAAATTTTGTAATAAAATTAAATATAGATTTTAAAGATTACATTATGTTTGATAATTATTTGCACAAAATCCAAACATTTAACTAAAAGCTAGGACTCAAGACGCATGTCACAGTTTTTTTTCACAAAATGAAAATGACCCAAATAACTGATCTCTCAAATTTTTTATAGTAAGTAATAATGCCATTCGAACAAGAAAGAGTACGAAAGTATACAGTAATAAATAGATCTTCGAATGCTTTTGTTCTTTTTCGTCATTATTTTTGCTTTGCTACCAGATTACTCACTTTTCTTAATTACTCTACCTCTCATGATTAATATGTAGATTGTTCTTCTTGACAATCCTTCTGACAACAACATAAATTTGAAAGATCATTATTTTTGTTTGCAGTAATTAACTATAGCACACTATATTTTAAAATATTATTTGAAAATTAAAAATCATGATCAGTGACTAATTACAACCCAACACAAAGTTAGTACAAATTTTTAGTTGTAACCCGTTATATGCATTTTACACAGATAATTAAATTTTATTAATAATTAACAAATAAAATAGATGTGAATATGTCCAAAATAAATTTGCAACTGCATGGTTTCGCGGGCTTCACATTTTGTTTCGCCTTCAAACAAGGGATCATGTTTGCACGTCCAACACGTTGCTGCAACGCGGTTGAAATTGTTTGATAGTGTTTGAAGCTGTAAGCACATTGATAAGACGAAAACGCTTTTAAACAAAACGTTTAAACGTTTTTTGTCTTGCAAATTATACCTATCAAACAAAAACGGTTTTAAACAAAACATTTCGTCTGAAGATGATAAAACTTGCTTTTTTATATTTTAGTGTTTTGTTTGAACAGTGTGAACCGCCTCATATACCAATTATTAAGAAAACAACGTCGAACAAAATCATACAAAAACGTTTTGCATAAAAACGTTTTTTGCTTGATTATTATAAACCCAGCCTAACAGTGGTTGATCAGGAAGATAGACAGATTAGGCATTACCTACCATGGAAAGATTGGACATCTTAAAGACGTATGTGGGACATACATTTTCCACCCATTTGTACAGCTTCTGTACGTACTAGGCATACTGCATAACATGTGTGCACGATGTGTTGCCTATCTTCCAGGCGAAAGGATTTCATAATTTTTTATTTTAAAAACAATAAAATTTTGCATTAAATATGTTGAAGATACACACTACAACACTATAAGATGATAAGGGATAAATTTTAAACGGATTCTTCACTTTAATTTCACAAACTCAATTTCATGATGGACGGTCCTATGTCGTTGGTTGATATTTTTCACACTTAGATATTTTGAAGCCATTTTATAGCATGTTTTCACCTGAAAATTTATTAAAGGCATGGGTAAGAAGGTATGCACAAGTATTTATTACTTCACTTACAGTTTTTATTATTGAATTTCAAGAAAATGTTCTATTTCTTTGACGATTCATAATTTTCCATAGTAGATGGATATTTTTCAATGTTATCTGAATTTCTAAGTAAAATCTTTACTGCAATATTGTTAAGCAGGTTCTAGGGTGTTTAACTTTAACACTAGAATGTTAAAGTGGGGAACTTTTTATAGAGAAGGTTTAGGCCTTTGAAATCCCAAAATTGTAACGTTTCAGCAGGGTCTGCTAGAATGTTAAAATTTAGTTTATATTTATAATTTTGGTGTCAAAATTTATGTAATTTTTGTTTGATAGGATCTTAGGATTAATTTTATGGTAAGAAAAGGATGAAGCAAGATGTTAAAATATTTTTATTTGAATTTTTGTGGTTATGTTTGTGAGAAAATTCAAGATGGTTGTCAATGAATCCTAACTCTAAATTTGCATTTTAATAGCCGTGTTAGGTACCAAAATGAAGGAAGAATTCTCCTCTTTCATTTTATAACATTTAAACAATTAATTTATTTGTGTCTGGTCCATTAACAACGTTTTACAGATATAATTTAAATAGCTTCCTAATTAATTAGCGACTCGCCTGATTTCGTCTCATGCATTTATGGAACTTGTTTTCCAGCGTAGAAATTATAGCCGGAGAATCTTTTTTAAAAAGGTAAGTGATATTTAGTTGTGTATATTTTCAGACTGTTTTACCATGATTTTGTGTTTGTGAATTTCAACAATAACAAATTTATTTTGCAATTTATAACCTTTCATCTTTCATCAAGTGTTGGAGGGTTTATTATCCACTACAATTAATTTCTTTTTTCTTATTGACCACCCATATCACATCAGTACGTTGATGGTATAATTATGACATGACATGTACCTGCATATTACGTACATTTTAGTCACCTCTATACATCGTATGAATAGAATTTACTAAATTTGCTTATTATTTTTTATGTTAATTACTTCACTACTTCTTATTCTAAAAGCCATAAAAACACCTTGAACTGGAAGATATATATCTGTATTAGACTTTTTAATATTTTTTGAGATTCCACTGCTCTCTCACAGAAGCCATTACTTCTATGATGATATGGACTGATGTATATATGTGATGTTAAAATTAGATTCTTCACTAAATTTTTTAAATTGGAAACTGTTAAATGGATTATTATCACAAACTATATTTTTCGGTATTCCATGAATTGAAAAGATAAATTTGAATTTTTAAATAACTTCAGAAATTGTTTTGTTATTTATAGGCTGAGATTTTGCGTATAAATAACAAAACAATTTCAAGGCAAAATTTCAATCCATTTAGATAAAAAATCAAAACATATTAAATAATTCTTTGAATCAATTGTTTCGGCAATATGTAAAGCAATTTTGTGAAAAGGCACTTTTGGAATTTCATAATTTAACATAGTTTCAATACATTTTGATTTTTCACATTGTTTACACTTTTTTATATAATTTTCAATCAGTGTTGACATTTTTGGCCAATACAATAAAGATCTAGCTTGTCTCTTTGCTTTAACTATTTATAAGTGAGCATCACCATGAATTTGTTGTAACATATGGTTATACATAGATTTTGGAACACAAACTTTACTATTATAAAATAAGATTTCTTCTTTTACATATAGATCATCTTTAAGCTTATAAAAATATTTTAAATCGGAACTTAAATTAGATTTATCTAACCAATCATTCTGAACATTTTTAGTTACCTTACTTAAAACTATAATGAAAATTATTAACTTATTAAAATTATTAAATTATTAAAACTTGAAAATAAGACCCAGAAGATAGTTTTACTTGAATTTGTTATAAACAGACCTATAAATAATTGACTAAAATGTAACTTTTCAAATCACTACAAATATGTGTGTAATGATGATTGAAATAACGATGAAATGAGAAATTTTGTACATTAGAACGTCTGTAGCATATTTTTTTCAAAAAACTGACCATAAACTTTAGTAGCGATTATTATTTACAAAAAAAATATTTTCGCAAAATGCATCTGGATTAATGTAGAGCATGTTGAATACTATTGAAAAAATGTATTAACGTTTATAAACATTTTTCAAACGAATTGGGGCGATCCTTTTGAGAAATTTTGACTCTTGTCAAATGTGCTTCTTCTCTAGATCTACAACTTTTGTTTAACAGATCTTTTGATATCATCAATATTTTGCAAAATAATCAAAAGAAATCAATTCGTTTGGACTTAAATGACTTTTTAAACATTTAGAGTCCAGGGGCACTCTAAATTCCCCTTATTTGATTGAGCTTAAATTTTCCAATTTTCACATTTCAATCATTGATAATGACAGCATAGCTGTCGAAACAATATTGTCAGGTATATTTTAATAAAACTGTGAAACTTTTAATAATCTTTATTTATTTCATCATTAAATTTTCCACATTGCTTTTTTATTATTGCAGATCCTTTCATGTTGTTCCCTTCTTGTGCATCTAGGTATCCCATAATAATGACCTTTTTCATTATTTTATCAATTCTTGATCATTCTATTATCTGCTAGATAAAGTTTATTGCCTTTTTCAACTTACTGCTTTTGCATCAAGTCTTTGCAACTGGATGGTTGTTTTTCCATTTTCTTTACTTTTTACATATTTTTTAAATGTCATTTTCCTTATTCAGGGAATTAAATTGTTGACAGGCTTCATAGTGCAGATGACCTTTGGTTGTAGGGGTTTTACGGATCAAGTTTTCTCAAAATAGGGATTATAATAGGGGTCAGACTTTAAGACATTTTTCGTATTTTTATGGTTGTACATAATTATTTGTTTAATTAGTACAAAAAAAGCATGTATTTGGGACGAATAAGAAAGTTGCCGGACGACCGTTAGCGGAGTCTATAGTAAAACCAAAAAATAAATAAAATAAACCAGAGTGAATCCAGCAGCTGCAGACTAGCAGTCGGAGTTGAATGTGAACGAGCCTTGCTCCCAAATTGCAAAATTTAGACAGTTTGAAATAAAAGAGTAGTCATTGCAATCTGTCAAAGGTTTTTAAAACTTTCGTCGAAGATATATGTGTACACATAGTTAGGAGTTATTTATTCTATACCTAAACCAACAAGAAAGAAACTACGTCAACGCATGATCAACAGCTGTGAAACACATTAAGATAAGAGTGTAAGAAGCATCTTAGGTTACCATGGCTATTAAAAAGTGGTTGTATTTTACTTTGTATCGTGAGCTATTGGATTGTGTTTTATTGTTATTCTTGTAACTATTATTATTAATATAGCAAGAGTGTGCACGAGCATCAGTTGCTGCTTAAAAGGTTTTCACAACTCCAATTGTTAATTATTAAACTACTATTAATAAATAACCTTCTGATAGCAAAAGTGTGCACAACATTAGTCGGTGGCTGCTAGATTCACTCCGGTTTATTTCCTTCATTTTTTGATTGTACTATAGCAACCTTATGAGTCGACAGGCATTGTCTAAGATATGTGTTTACTGTTAAATAATTAGAGGTTAGGATTGGTTTTTGTTTTTGTGACGTCGTTCCAAGCAGCAACTAAAATTTTAATAGAAACGTCGAATTTGTTTTTTATGTCTTTAATTATTTTAATATTGTCATATAAAAGATAAATGATTATTATTTAAATGAAAATTTCTACTTATTACTTCTAATTATTGCTGTAAAAGAAAATCTTTTAGAGCACTACAGAAAATAGTTCATACATAACCTCAGACCACTTTTTGTGTTAGTACAAAAAGTGATTACTTTTTGTAATTGCTATGGTAACAAGTAACAGTTCCTAAATGGTATACTTTTTATACAAAATAATTGGATATTATAGTGTCATATTTGTGCGGTTGGCAAAAAATAATATTTATTATATGTAATATATTATAATAATAATAATATATTATTTTGTTATATGTAATTGCGGCACGGTGCACCCAGCACCTCGACACCGAAAGGTATAAGGGGTTAAATATTATGTATGTATATGTAATTTTTAATGTTTTTCTTTTAGTTTGTGTCCACCTTTTTTACCAACAGTGCATAAATACATCGAAGTGCTTTCAAGTTGGCATTTATGGATTCATCAGGTACAATAATAGATCAAGATGGGAGTAGAATTTTTATATTTATTAACACATAGTGAATGTGGAGATTTACCCTTAAGAATATTAATTACTTCAGCAGAGAATGCAGATCTAATAACTCTAGGTTTTAATTTTCTCAAACAAGGTCAATAAATCTTGAATAAAATAAAAATTTGCATGTTTTAAAAAATCAATTTTTACAGAAAAAAAAACAATGTTTCTAGGAAAAAAAATCATATAAAACATCTAAAATAGGGGTTTCATTTTGAAAATAAGGATATATTAGGGGGGTCAAATTAAAATGGTGATATTACAGGGGTTATAGGGGTGTCACTATGAAACCTGTGTTGAGAAGAACTACCAGAAAAGAATTCTTAACTAGTCCTTTTTATAATCTATGTGATTGTATTTGTTTAATGTTATCTATGAGTAAGATTTTTGTTGATAACATTAAACATTATATGAAGATTTACAAATTATTTTATTATTATTAAATAAACACTTATAAATTATAATAAACTACAATAAATACATAATTAATTATACAAAGTAAAACATCGCCAAAAATTTGTGTATGCTAAATTTTTGCTTACAATCTTACTTATTGTTTTGTACATATTTACAGCAAGTAATTTTTTTCTAAAAAAATAAAATGAAATTATCTTACTATGGATGCTACACATTTTATCACTTAAAATAATTATTGCATTACTATTGTAATACATAAAATATATTTTTAATTATTACTAAAATCTATATCAACTTCCGGATCTTCAGCACTGCTATTTTTATTATCTACTGCTTTTAAGAATAATTCATATATGTTATCTAATTGACAAAGCAGTTTATAATGCAAGATTAGTTCCTTTGGCACTGGACCACTCAATAATTCCAATATTAATTTTATTAACGAATGTTGTCCTTTGACCATCCCGTGCTCAATAATACTAAAAATAAGTTACAATTAGTTGTTAGCAGAATAAAAATAAACAAAATAAGATTCAGTAATTTAATTCGACAAATTATGTTATTAATAAAAGATTAAGTCATATTAAAAAAAGATGAGCATAATTTCAAAATCATATACATTGCCTTATACTACGAGGGGGCGTTTATATATTCGCAGAATGGCGGGGTTGCTGAGAGTCGGAGCTTGGTAAACTAATCGTAACGTCTAGCTTGATGTCTTATTACTATAAATACCGAACTGGATTATTATTGAATTAGTGGTATTTGAGTTATTGTCATTTACACAAGTCAGAACGTCAAGAGATTTTCAATATGTGTAAAGTTGAACATCGTGCCGTTATAAAGTTTTTAACAAAACAAGGAAACTCGGTGCAAACCATTACAGAAGAGATGTCAGTGGTTTATCAGAACTCTTGTCCTGGAAAAACCATGATATATAAGCAGCATAACCTGTTTAAACAAAGCAGAGAACCACTGGAAGACGATCCATGCCCTGGACGTCCCATCGAGGTGACCACGCCAGAACTCGTGGAAAAAGTTGAAAATTTAATATTGGAAGATGCCCGTTTGAAAAAGAAACAACTTGCAGAAATGGTTGGAGTATCAGATACAATCATTTTTCGTCCAAGTTCTGCACGCTCATCTCGGTATGAGAAAGGTCTGTGCAAGATGGGTCCCGAGAATGCTAACGCCACCTCAAAAACGCAAACGAATGGCATGTTCAAGGGCGTTTTTAAAGCTCTGCAGTGAAGACCAGGATGGAGTATTAAGTCGGATTGTTACAGGAGATGAAAGGTGGGTTCACCACTATGAACCTGAATCCAAACAAGATTCAATGCAGTGGCATAAAAAAGGTACACCCCCGCCAAAGAAGTTTAAAGTGCAACAGTCAGCTGGAAAGCTCATGGCGACCATATTTTGGGACACTGAAGGAATCCTGCTCATTGACTACAAAGAAAAGGGGGTCTCTATAACGGGAGAATATTATGCCACATTTTTAGTACAATTAAGGGACTCCATCAACGAAAAGAGAAGAGGAAAACTTGCCAAAGAGGTGCTGTTTCTGCACGACAACACGCCCGTTCTACAAAGTCGAGTTGCACAAGCTGCCCTGCACAAGGCAGGTTTCCAGGAATTAAATCATCCACCCTACAGTCCAGAGCTGGCCCCAAGCGATTACTATTTGTTCCCGAATATGAAGAAAGAACTTTGAGGAAAAAAAATTTCGTTCGATGGTGAAGTAAAAGCTGCAGTTTCAGCATATTTTGACGACAAAAATGAATTATTTTTCACTGGTATAAATAAATTAATTATCGACATCTGAGAAATGTATTAAAGTTAAGGGAGAATATATTGAAAAAGAAGTTTTTATTTACTTTCCTTAACCCCCATTCCGCGAATATAAAAACGCACCCTCATATGTGTAAGTTATCAATCAGACATGGCTGGTGCATAATAAAATGAATGTGTGCAATATAAAAGAAAGAAATCTTAAATAAGAAAAAATAATTAAAGGTCTACAACGTTTAATTCAAATGTTTTAGAGTGATCAGTAGTTATTATTATTAAAACCCAGATAATAGACAAAGAGGTAACAAGAAAAAAGTGGCAGATTCAAGTTAGAGAAAGAACATTAATAAAACTAGAGTATAAGAACAGAGAAAATATATTAGCAATAGAAAAAAGTGTAAGGCTACAGTCTGATAAGCCTTAGGCCTAGCCGCCTAGAAATTCTATAGCAATATTTAATATCGTGGGCTTACAAGCAGAAGACACTTAAGTCAGAAAATACAGTTTTGAGTAAATCGCATTTTAATGTTTGTGAGCCTTTCATAATTATTCATGAACTAAATCTAATGCCTTTGGTACATGTCTGTAAGTCCCTTAATATTGAATATAGGACTTAGTGCGTTCTTGCAGTCAACAGACCGTGAAATTTCATGAGAGAGGTGCAACTGACGTAGTGCATTTTTCTTGTAAGCCTACGATATATGAATACGATTTTGAGTTTCTGAGATGGGTCTATTCAGACAAAAATGAGCAAGAATCTAAAATCTAGGCAGCAAAAAAGAAATGTGAAGTGTTGGGAAAACTTAACTCAAGGCATGATGACCACCGCATTGTGCTGTTTCTGTCGGGCAGTATTCCCCAAAAGGTGATCAGTCCCAACAAAACAAATTACTCTTCAGTCGTAAAAAGCAAAATCAAGTATATTAAAGAAGTTTAAAGTTCATTTTTCAAATAAAAAATGATTGTTGAACTCCTACCCATGAATCTCTTAATAAAAGTAAAGGCAGTTTCGGAATTCATTGGGAACATTGTCTCTGATGCCTTGATTAATATTGCTTACATTCCAAAGTTATTCTTTTTTCAGTTCTTCAAGAGTTCTGTGTCCTATAGTCTCGCCAACAAATGAAGGATTTAAGATTACCGATATCACGAGGGCAGAATTGTAAAAAGCATCACAAATCACGTAGTGTTCACCCCACGATCACGTGGTCGACTCGAGAAATTTATCTGATAACAGACACAACTGATGAACTGGAATGATTCAGTAGCGTCACAAAATGTCCTTTAAGTTGATGCTTAATGTGTATTCGATTATAATCGAATACACGTACAAAATAGGGAAAATGAAATTAATTTATACTATAAGAACAATTATTATTAACGTCCAAGTTGAATTATTTCATTCCACCTATAAAATACTATTTGACTCACAGTTAGGCATATTTTTGTTTTCCATGTAACATGGATGCAAATAAACGGCAAAAAATATAAATTAAATTAAGCATATGAAAGCAGAAATATTGTTATAAACAAAAATCCTTAAGAACTACTATAATAGTTAAGTAATTCCTTTACAACAGTAACAAATTGTTTATACATTAATTGTTTTATTGAAATTGGTAAATTATTATACAGTACGATTCCTAATATATAAAAAGGATTGCCATCATTTAGTATCAGTTTTATGCACTTAAAAATGTAAATTAACACCAGTTATTATTTGTGTAGTTATGATTATTGATTTGAAACGAGAAACATTCTTTTTCACAAATTGTAAATCTTCAAAATTAGTTATTATTTGAAAATGCTGATTTAGAAGAAGTTATATCTCGGTAGCTCATATTGAACATATAACGAACAGCCCTTTTTTGGATGATAAATAAACGAACAACCTATTTTTATTATTATTAGGTATTATTATAATATATGTTCCAATATGATTTCATTATTAAGCGTCTATCACTAATGTGTGTATTATTTATATGTCGACATTAGTTTTTCATAATTTACAGATTAACATTGTTTTTATTCATATAGTAACAAATATTTAAGTTCAAGTAATTATAATACAAGTAATTGTATTATAATATTTCCTTTCTAATAATGAATCATTATTAGGGTTGAATAGATACTTTCGATGATGATAAATTTACATAATGTTAAAAAGTACTATCCGAACGTACGCTACTGACTTTTAAGTGTTCCTGGTAATACGATATTCTGCTTACATTCTTAGCTTATCGTAATGTTCTCACAGCTGATGTGCACGCGTTCATTTATATCCTTCATTTATATGTTAGGGTATAGTAAGGTTAAGGAGGTCAGTACGGGCTGGTCATTCCACATGTCTACATCTGCCAATCATCTTTTGGAGAATGCTTATTTCAGATATTGTTTGACAGGAATTGCACAATGAGGTGGTGTGCCATCTTGTTGATACCTAATACAGTGAAGACTCATTGATCCTAATATACGTTAATCCGAATACCATGAGAATCCGGACCACCAATTTATTTACATTGATTTTATTGTAATCCGGATTTAAATGTTTTAATAATCCGAACTCTAGAATTTATTGTTTTAATTCTTCAAGTTTTGTTTATAGTAACAAATGCAATGGATATCCAGATGCGTAATTTGATACAAAACCACCATTGGAGATAAGATAAATAAGATTTTATTTATGTTTACGTTATATTTATGTCTGACCCATTCTTATTATAAAAAGTCACATATTTTTTAGAAGTGGTTACATTGCAACTTCACAATTCGTATTAGTTACAAAGGCTTATAAGTTAAAAAAGAATTGATACTTCTTTTACAAATTATGATTTTATGTATCTCCGGCATACATAAAAAGATTTTGTGCTAAATTTAAAAATTGTTAAATTTAAAAAGACCGCATTGTAACTTTAAATATTATACATTACCAGATTACTTTAAAACCTGCGGAATATCCGAGATGGAAGGAAAGTTTTAGGATTTTCATGGTTTTAGATATGTCACCGATATCTTCCGAAATTTTAACCAAAAAGGCAAAGCATCTTTATCCAGCAGCGACATATGCGTTACACATATCGTACACATTGCGTATGAGCGTGATAGCGCATACGTCGAATCGCGACTGCTTCACTGTTTTGTATACACCGCACGCTGCTGTGACTTTATCAAAAATGTTTTCATTTTTGATAAAAATATTCTTTATCAAAAAGAATATTTTCAGGGCAAGTAAAGAAACGATACTTAATTTTAAAAAGACACAATTTGCATGTTAAATATCTCTGGAGAAAAGCTGTTCAATGTTTCACAAGCAGTAAAGACACTTTAAGACACCCTTTAACAGTTGCTAAGCGGTTAGCATGGCTCTGCAATGGGCAGTAGATAAATTGAAACAATCGTGATGCTGGAAAATTTAAAAGAAAAATCGTATCCAAGGTATTAAGTTTCAAAAACACGAAACAAACAATAATCACCGCCTTTTTTGGTTAACAGCATATTAATGGGGAACATTATTTTTGCATTTTTAAAACTGTTTTGCGTTAAATATTTTTGTAAATTTATTTATTTTTAAATAAATGTTTTTGCAGAATGTTTTAATTGCATTTATGTACAAAATAATAAAACATTGTAACTGTACAGACGCAGTAATCTGAAAAACACGATGATTCGGATTGCCCATGTTTTAATTAATCCGAATTAGCGAGACTTCACTGTATTGGTAACTTCAATTTCTCTGAAAGTTTTATACAAAGATCATCACAGATTAAATATCTACATATAAAATTTACAAGAAATCAAAAATCTCTGGGATGTGTAGACAATGAAGTAATACAGAGCTCGGAATAAAAGAGCACTTTTTGTTTTTGCTAAAGAAAGTTGCAGTTGTAAAACAATAGTCAATGATGTCACAGCTCAAATTCAATTTTGTTAATCAAACCTAATTAAAACTAGTTTTAAGTAAAAACCCTTTTTATTTTGGTCTGTGAATGTCACTTACTGTATTTAATAGAATACATGCTTACCGTTTCCATGTTTCAGGACTAACTTGGGTACTTCCTAAAACAAAAATATGTATGTATAAAAAAATTACAAATATTTCTTATAAACATAATTGTTAGACTGCACTATAGAGGGAGAGCCAGCAACGTATTTCGAGTTGTCATTTCAACAGTCGTGAAAATTTAGGTACTAAATCTTATATACCTGCTGAACACTAAAGTCGATTCTGGCAGCCCCCTGCGGCCGGGTTATACCACCCCAACATTACTAAGAGGGTGAAGAATTAAGATTCAATTTATTTAAAGTAACAGCCATGAAATTTCAGGAGGTTACTTTCGATAGTGTACTTTATTTATAAAAATTATTGCCAGAACTATAGCCCCTTTATTTTCAAATAGTAGCGACAACGATTGATCTCGCTGCTGGAGCAAAAGCACTAGAACGATGTTGGCGACATTGAATATTACCAGATTTGACATTCCGTCTTACAATAAATCTTAGGCTTAATAATAATCATGCACAAAAATATTCACAATTTAACATTAATTTCATAATGGACATTCATGTTCTGTATAGATGACCATATTAATATGTTATATACTTCCGTAATTGTAATTTCTGAACAACTTTTTATTGAATTTCCGTAACATTATGCATGTAGTAATTTCTTCATTATTAAAGTTTAGGTCAGGTTCGTCATAGCACCACCTGGTGAAGGGTTACCATCGGGCCAACAACATCAGAATGTAATATCTAATAACTCGATAAATTTAGGTTCTTTTCTTGTTTTAAATAGCAATCGAACTAATTTTTCTTTAGCACAAGTTTCACAATCGCTTAGTTTATCATTATGATTAAAATCCTTTCCTTTTATAATATTTTTATTTAATGCAGATTTTAGGCTTTCTTCATTCATATGACCTAGTTTTTGATGCCAAATATCTATAGCTAAAAATTTTTTTCATTGCTAACTTGATCATAGAAACAAGCGATCTCTTAATTATGAGGTACATAGTGAAAGCCTTTTTTCTTTGAAGCTGTTAATCTTATCACCATTGGTGTCGAAAATTAGAGCATTATCTTTAGTAAATGTTACTTTAAAACCTTTTTCAGTAATCTTTGGAACAGATAGTAAATTTGTTGTGAATTTTGGAACAAACAACGTTTCAGGTAGGTTCACCAACCTGTCTTCAAACTCTAGTGTAACTAGACCTTTGCCGTTTATAATTGCGTATGTTCAGCAGATGCTAATTTTAGAAAACCATTGCCCATTTTAGTCAAATTTGAAAATTTACTTACTTCAAAGCAAAAATGAGACATACTTCCCGAATCAAGACACCAATCAGATGAATATGGTTGACTAAATGGAGCAGTGGACAGACATTCTTCAACTTTAAAGTAGAAATAAACTTTAAATTTTTTTTTTATTTATTTATGGGCGAGGAATCAGGATGGCGGAGCATCCTTCGTACCTCATGGCACCGATTGCTATGATCATTTGGCCTACTCTACTAGAATTTATCCGAATCTGGGGGAATTCCACCCCCAGTAGGGATTTTGAATGTGACAAACATCGCATTGACATGGGACCTACAGTTTTACTTTCTATCCGAGAAGAAGGCATGTTTTTTAATTTTTCTCCGCTATGAAAAATTACCAGCTCGGCCGGGGATCGAACTTGCGACCCTTGGATTATAATTCTTTGAAGAGTTTTCACCAGGATTAGGATTTTCTTTGTCTAAAATTATTGTTTGAATTATAATGTTTATTATTTGAGTAATTATTATTCCTGTATGAATTACAATCCCTGTGTGGATTGTAATTTTTACTTAGAGTATACTTTTGGGTGATAATTATTTTGACCATAGTATTTATAATTAGATTGGTACTTTAAGTTTTTTAAGTAGTGTAGCCTTTCTAGCTGGACCTTCACTTTGGTAAATACTTTTAAGTGGCCCAAACGTTTTTTGACGTTTTACATTGATTGACTTGTTTTAGTTCAGATGGGGATATTATTAATAATAGATCTGACCTAGCATTTAAATCTTCTTGAATCCATTTCTTTTTTTGTATCTTCATTGGTAGTGGTTGTCGATGGAAGGTTTTCACCACTGACATAATCCCATAAGTTGCTCCTATTTAGCAAGGCTTGAGCTTGAATTGCCCATCATAATTTTCTTTATTTAAAGGTTGACCTATAGTTATTATTTAAACTTGTCATGTTTTATAATAAATTCAAAAAGTGATGCATGAAATTGAATTGTTACAAAAATGGCACAAAAAGCACATGAACTGTCACCAACAAACCATCACCAAAAAAATACACCACTTACAACTGGTTTTTATTTACTTTTACGCACTAAACAGTGTGAGCCGATAACCTCTAGGTTATTTATAAAAAGGTACATATTCTTTAATTAACTTTTATTAAGGTAGCAAAGACATCACAGCTATAAAGTGTGTAAAACAACAAATCTTTTTAACAGTAGGCTGTATACTATATATCACATTTTTAGTTTGGCCAATTAAAAACAACATTACAGTGCTACAAACACAAAGAAAAAACAAAATATTAATGGGACGTACAGGACTATAGGGACGTACATACAAAAAATGTTCGTTATTTAATTCTGCATCACAAAGGTACAAAATATACAGGGTTCCATTTGAAAAAGTTGTGAATTTTAGCTTTGAAGTTCTCTAAATTTAAATTAAATTAATTTTGAACACCCTGTACATAGTGGGTCCATTTTCTTTTAAAGAAGAGCACCCTACAAGCCCCTGCAACAAAATCCTTGCTTAGATTCGTCTTCACAGTTGCGGCCGTGAAAGCGGTAAACTGTTAAGTGGGATAATGTAAAATTCAATTTTTTTGAAAAAAATTTTTTATCACTTCTAAACCGGTCATTAGATGGCGCTGAAATTTTAGATATGAATAAACCTGCCAAGAGAGGTGTTAAATATGCAAAAATATTTGGGGCATTCTATTTAAAAAAGATTACCTTAAGCGTGCCACACTTTTCTGCAACACCCTGTATATTTGAAAATAATTTCTTTAGATGCGCCTCTATCCACTGGTTACATCCGTATTAGAACGGTCTTTCTAGCTGTTACCGTTTAGGAGCTATCAGACTTCCCCACACTATTGCCCCACCCGGTATATGTATCTGGAGAAAATATTGTCGACTTTCATTAATGTTAACGCACTAATAGTTTGCTTTTTCCATTTCTTAAAGAATCAATTAAAGAAATACCAATAATTGACCTTTGACCCACTCTGATGACCACAATACTAACTTTTATAGATGGTACCTAGCACACTGTTATTCGACTAATCAAAGGTGACATTTTGGTACCAAATAATTGAAGTTTAGAATAATTTTATCTTTTGTTTAAGAATAAATTTGAAAATTACTTATAATTGACCTTTGAAAAATGGTACCTAGAATAGTCGTATTCTACACATCAAGAAGATAATTTTGCACAATAATCTTGCCAGAAAACAGCATACCGTACTATATCTACTACAGTGCAATTCTGTTTTATGGGATAATTATAATGCAAATTATTTTCAGATGAAATGCACAATATATAAACAAATTAAACAATCTTTCTAAGGAAGTAAGAAATCCTTGCTTTGCTTGTGATTCATGCAAAAGCTTGATATGCATAGATTGTCACAAAAAATGTAGAAAATATGAATTTAAATTATTAAAAATTATTAAAGAACAAGAAGAAATAATTAAATTGTTGAAAGAGAAGACAATTATACTGAAACAGAACAAGCTTGTATCTTCTACAACTAGTGTTTATACTTTGCCATCTCCTTGTTAGGTTATTTTTCATTGCCACAATTCTGACATGTGTTCAATAAAATCAAATTTCAAATTAACTATAACTCCTCTGATTTGAAAGGATTGGAACAACAGCAACTATACAGACCTGGAGATTGATATAGGTTCACCCAGAATATTGATATAATTTTTGAAATATTTTTGTTAAAACGTATCTTACCATAAAACCACTTTAAAGGCTTAGTTACCAAACATTTTTATGTGTTCTCCTACCTTTTCAAAACATCTGCATGTTTGGTACAAAAGGTAATAACATTTGAAGATAAAAATGAAAAGTTTAACATGTTTGTAAATTGGAAATTGAAATAAGTTCACTGATTAAAACTCACCATTCATTAAACATTAAATTATCAAAACCATAAAAGATCATTAAATTAATAATCAGTAGCACCACCATTATGGTTAATGATTTGAAAAATTCGATTGTGCATGCTGATGATTGAGCTCATTGATAGTGACACTACCAATTCCTGCAAAATCACTCTCCTAAGATCATTTACAGTGCGGAAAGGATCATTTCCACTGTAAATCTTTTGAACAATAATGTCCCACACGTTTTCCATTGGGTTAATGTCTGAAGAGCATGATGGCCAGTCTAAGGTTGGAATTTGTGACACTACTAACCCTGCTCTTGTGTTCTGAGAGCAGTAAACAGGTGCCTATCCTGTTGAAAAATTAGGTTTTCATGTTCATGATCCTCATAATAAGGAATTCACCTACCATCCATGTCAAAGGAAATACCATCCTAAGCTTGTTTATTCCGTTAAACCCAGCCTAGATTATTAGGAAACAACCATAACAGTTTCTACGTGAAAAGCTCAATGGTTTCTTTCATAAATCATGCCAATAATCACAAAACCAGTCAGGTCAGTAAAAATTAAATTTTCTCTCTTCGCTCCAGATTATCTAAATATACCTTTTTTTATTAATTTAAACAACAGGAAATATTAAATGTGTTATTACTTTCGTCCAATCAGGCTTTCAGCTGCAAATTGCAAACATCTTTCTTTTAACGGAATAAACAAGGTTCGGATGGCATTTCCTTTGGCATGGATGGCAAGTGAATTCTTATTATGACGATCATGAGCATGAAAACCTAATTTTCCAACAAGCTAGGCACCTACTTACCACTTACGGAACATAAGAGCAGGGTTGGTAGCGTCACAAATCCCAATGTTAGACAGGCCATCATGCTTTCCGGACATTAACCCAATGGAAAACGTGTGGGACATTATCGTTCAAAAGATTTACAGTAGAAATAATCCTTTCCGCACTGTAAATGATCTTAGGAGCGCCAATTTGCAGGCCTTCGTAATGTCACTATCAATGAGCTTAATCATCTCGTCTTAAGCATGAACAATCGAATTTTTCAAATCATTAACCATAATGGTGGTGCTACTGATTTTTAAATTAATGTTCTTTTGTGGTTTTGATAATTTAATGCTTAATAAATGGTGAGTTTTAATTAGTGAACTTATTTCAATTTCCAATTTACAAACATTTTAAACTTCATTATTATCTTCAAATGTTATTACTTTTGTACCAACCATGCAGATGTTTTGAAAAGGTAGGAGAACACTTAAAAATGATTAGTGAATAAGCCTTTAAAGTGAGTGGTTTTACGGTAAGATATGTCTTAACAAACATATTTCAAAAATTATATCAATGTTCTAGGTGAACCTATATCAATTTCCAGGTCTGTAGATGACGATTTTATTTTATTGGTACGAGGGTTGATCTGCTTGCTCCACCCCTGACCCCCCTTAAAATAAACACAGCGAAAATATTTATACTTTATTTTTAAACATAAACTGCTTTAATGCTAATATTTATTTATTAATTGCTTCTTTGATATGTTTTTAACTTTTGGTATACAATTAAAATCGGTATTAGTTTATTCAAAACCTATATTTCGACCCATTTTGAGTCTTCGTCAGGGTACATTAACATTATGGTGGAACTTAATATCAATACGTTTAGATGTCAATAACAAAATATTTTTGAGATGTATCTGTCAATTTTTAGTGTTTGAATGAAAAGTGCGGGTGTGTGTGTATGTTTGTGTGATTGTGTGGGGAATGGAAGAAGAGAGAAGGAAAAATAAAAAAATAGATAAGGAAAAAATATAGCCATAGACTTAATTAACAATACATCTCTTACTTACTAACTTTTTCGCGTAATATAATAACCGATTTATCTTTCGCCGGTTTCCTGAAGAAAACATTACATTTATTGTCTGCGAGTCCAGTGAGCAAAATCAACAGGTTAATGTCTTCTCAAACACGAGGAATTCCATTCAACGCTTCAATTATTTAAAGCGAAAATTGTCGACGCCCAAGTTCTACTTGCCACGAGAGCGTTTTTTGATGGTCTTATACGGGGCAGATAATAACGAGAAATCCTTCAATTCACTGAGGTACAAAAAATTCTGCACGAGCACGGCAAAGAAGATATTTAATTTGTCAGCAATACCACCCACCGAAAGCTCTGCGCGACAGCATATTTTCCGAACTTACCATCAGGTTCAATCATGGTTAGGATTTGAAAAGGATCCAGAGGAATGGGGTTGGCGAAGAACTCATCGAGGTCTTAAACCTATCACAAGCACCGCCGAACTCGTGCCAGGGAACCTTTTACAACTGATCTCCTGCAAATGCAAAGGGAAATGTGAAGCAGCTTGCGGGTGCAGAAAAGCAGGCGTTAAGTGCTCCACTATTTGTCTGCATTGCAGTGGGCAGACCTGCGAAAATGTCACTAAATATGACCAAGATGTCGATGAAGAATTATTAATTACATGTACTTATAAATGTAAGTATTAAATAAGATAATGTAAATTAGGCAAACTATGAGACGATAATTGTTCCCATGCGCAAAGGTTTACGATGCACAATATGTGATAGTACTCGACGCGTATCAAACAGTTCACGTACACAAGCCTCCCTTCGAGCGTTGACTTGACCTATACCAATAAACGGAATAACACAAAGTCATTAGGAAAAATTGTTCGTCATGAAATGCTCAAAAAAAAAAACGAATGAGTAATTGTTTTGCTCCACGAATAATGAAATAGTTATATCATCTACAAAATTAAGCAACAATTTCCACCCCCTCAATTTTCAACGTTCTTCCCTCACAACTTTTTCATTTTTTATATTATGCGAAAAAGTTTGAAATAAAAGTTGTAGACAATCGTATTGTTGACAAAAATGCTTTGTACAAATTTTTTGTCGGACCTACGGTTACAGAGATAATTTCAAAATAACACTTCATCCCTTCTTTTTCCAATGTTTTTCCCTCGCAACTTTTTATTTTTTATATTACGCGAAAAAGTTTGAGATAAAAGTTGTAGACAATCGTATTGCCGACAAAAATGCTTTGAACAAAATTTTTTTTCGGAGCTACGGTGACAGAGATAATTTCAAAACAATACTTCATCCCTTCTTTTCAAAATGGCGGAAAAAGCTCATATGAATTTGATGTTGAAAACTTCAAGTTAAGCTTTTCTAGACCCCCCTGCATGCTGGAAATAAAAAATCCCATGTACTTCCATTTTCCAAGTTAAGCCCTTTTTTCGTACAGTTTGACTGGACTATTGTTTCTGTTATGAATTTTAGTTGTAGGATCTTTGTCTAGTTTTTTATGTCTGATTATTTGATAATAATTGTAAAGCTTTAGTATTATAATCTTCAGCTGTTATAGCTACAGTGACATTTCCCTTGTCAGATGTAATTATTTTTATGTCATTGTGATCTTTCAAAAATTTCTTGCATTTAATATAAATTTTATTGTATAAATTTAAAAAACTAAAACTAAATGGTTCAAAAATTTAACTGATATAGAAATCCATAGAAGATATAAAATCTATACTATCTTTAAGTCCTAAATTTAGCATTCAACCAAGTAAAATGCAAGTATCAATATACAAAACATTGGCAGATATAGAAGAAATACTGAAGGAATTACCAGAATCTAACAGAAATTACTACCGAACAAAAATCACCAATGCTGTAACAAGTTATTTTCAAAGATCTACTACACCAAATTTATACAATAAAATTTATATTAAATGCAAGAAATTTTTGAAAGATCACAATGACATAAAAATAATTAGATCTGACAAGGGAAATGTCGCTGTAGCTATGACAGCTGAAGATTATAATACTAAAGCTTTACAATTATTATCAAATATCAGACATAAAAAACTATACCTTTTACAGTATGATTTCACACATGTGAAATATAATTTCACATTAACGAAAACTGATTTCACACAAATGAAAACAGAATTCATAATAACGAAAACTGATTTATCATTCATGAATTCTGATTTTGAAAACCAATTTCATCTAAATGAAAACAGATTTTAACTTATATTTATTCCCTATAATGTTACAACGTTTTTTAAGTAAATACATTGAAAATAATGTTGATTTAACAAGATTTTTATAAACAAGTATAAGTTGAAAATTAAGTTTAATTAAATTTCAACAATGTCTTCCTCCTACAATGATGCAGGATGCAGCATAATACTGTTCGACACGATTTGCATATCCAAGAGATGTGACATCTCTTAACTTGCAACATTGACAATATCTTCCAAAATATGCATTCCAAATTCGGAAATAGCTGATGCTTGGTTGTAATGGTTGAAAAAAGGACAATCTCTTCCGACAGCATGCGCTGTATGTACAGTTGCGGCCGAAAAACTTTCAACGGTAATTTATCAAGTTAGCAGATTTTTCTGATATTTACATCATATGAATCTGGCTTGTATGCCATTTATGACATTTCAAATTAATAAAAGTGACGTCTCTTATGAGAATTGAAAAGTCGAAATTACGCAGTCGCATTAGACCGTTGAAAATCTTTCGGCCGCAACTGTACGTTGACACCTAAAGCTTTGCTGTTCTTCTCCAATCTTTGTCTTCATCATATATTCTTGAACAATCGAGCTCTGTTATTCGGCAAAATTTTGTTGTATTTACCAAGAGGCATTTTTGGTACAGAAAATAAAATCTGCCTTTGTAATCAAATTTTACAACTTATTGCCTATTATGCAAAATCTATTTTCATTTAATTGAAATTAGTTTTAAAAATTGCAAATTCTGTTTTCATTATTGCAAAATCATAATTCGTGAATGATAAATTAGTTTTCGTTATTATGAATTCTGTTTTCATTTATGTAAAATCAGTTTTCGTTAATGTGAAATCATATTTCATATGAGTGAAATCATGCTGTAAATGGTATAGACAAAGATCCTACAACTAAAATTCATAACAAAAACAATGAATTAGTAAAACTAATAAAAACCAAAAGTTGCATAGATGACATAAAAGCAAAAGAATTAATTACTTACAATGCGGTTGCACCAAAATTGTATGGTTTACCAAAAATTCACAAAGAAAATGTTTCCTTATGACCGATTATTAGTGCATTAAACTCGCGTACACAAAAACTGTCAAAATTCTTAACACAAATATTAACAATAACATTTACACCGCTTGCTAAATATTCAGTCAAGGATAATTTTGAATTTGCTGACAAAATACAAAATTCCAAACTTCCAAATAACTATAAATTGATACCGTTAGATGTAGTCTCATTATTTACTAATATACCTTTAGACTGAACTATACAAATTATAGACCAATACTGGGACGAACTTTGAGGAAATTGCAATTTTGAAAAAGAAATGTTTTTAAGAATTATTAAATTTATTTTTGACTCTAGTTATTGCTCTTTCAATAATGAATACTATCAACAGATAGATGGTTTTAAATCTTTTGGGTTTAAATCTTAGTCCAATTCTTGCCGAGATTGTGACCATGACACTTCTAAATTACTGTTTACCTAAATTAACTTTTACATTACCTTTTCTTTATAAAAACTTTGACGACATTATATGTCCCATACCTGACAATAAGACTAATGAAATATTGAATGTTTTTAATAACTTTCACCCAAAAATCCAATTCACAGTTGAAGAAGAAACCAATAAGACAACACCTTTCCTTGACATGTTAGTTATTAGATATGACAATACAATAAAATTAGAATGGTATACAAAACCATATACGAGGATAAATTGAAAAGTCTCCGGCCTAGGCAATAAAACAAAAGAATATCAGGTTAACAAAAATTTTATTTTTCTACGTAGTCCCCATCGAGTTCAATGCACTTGGTCCACCTTTGTTCAAGTGCTCTTATACCGTCCCTATAAGCCTTTTCTTCTAA
Organism: Agrypnus murinus; assembly: GCA_929113105.1. NCBI lineage: Eukaryota > Metazoa > Arthropoda > Insecta > Coleoptera > Elateridae > Agrypnus > Agrypnus murinus. The sequence goes on from OV816026.1 coordinate 96,950,337, forward strand.
CTCGTCAAAATAGGCGTTTGTGGCAGCAATCACTTCTTCATCGGACTCGTATTTCTTTCCAGCGTGAAATTTTTTTAGGTTTGGAAATAAATAAAAATCCGATGGGGCTAAGTCTGGTGAATAAGGGGCATGGGGTAACAATTCAAATTGCAATTCATTGATTTTTGCCATGGCAATTGCCGACTTGTGACAAGGTGCATTGTCCTGGTGAAACAGAATTTTTTTCTTTGCTAATCCAGGTCGTTTTTCTTCAATATTTTTTTTTAGTTCATGCAGTAAGGTAGCATAGTATACTCCGTTGATTGTTTTACCTTTTTGAAGATAATCAACGAAAAGTACTCCCTTGGCGTCCCAAAAGACTGAAGCCAAAACTTTTCCGGCTGACGGAACTGTTTTGGCTTTCTTCGGAGCAGGTTCTCCTTTGGCAGTCCACTGTTTTGATTGCTGCTTTGTTTCGGGTGTGTAGTGATGAATCCACGTCTCATCCATTGTTACAAACCGTCGCAGAAAGTCCACTGAATTTCGATTAAACAAGTCTAAACACTCACTTGAAACTGTTTTGCGAGTCAGCTTTTGTTCCACTGTGAGCAGCCGCGGCACCCAACGTGCCGATAACTTTCTCATTCCCAAAATTTCGGTTAGGATATGATATGTTCGTTCCGTTGAAATGCCCAGGGTATCTGCTATTTCAGCCAACTTCAATCGCCGATCATTCAACACAACTCTATGGACTTTTTCGACAATTTCTGTTGTGGTGGCAGTTTTCGGTCTTCCTGAACGCGGTGCTTCATCTGTGCTTTTGCGACCCCGTTTAAAGTCCGCAACCCAGGTTTTAACTGTGCTATAGGAAGGAGAAGATTCGCCTAATGTCCCGTCTAGCTCAGCTTTGATTTCTTTTGGGGATAAACCCTTAATGTGAAAATATTTAATAACCGCACGAATTTCAGCTTTTTCCATTTTAACACCACACAAAACTTTATCGACTTTGACAACTTGCCAAACAATTATTGTTTGACAGAAATTTTTGTTATTTCACAGCCATACTGATAAATTATGAAAAAATAAAATGCCGTAAAAACATTGCAAAAATTTGTATCCCATATGGGTTAGGCCGGAGATTTATCAATTCATCCTCGTAACTCCAGATGATATAGACTCAAATTCTTTCCATACAAATAACAATAAACTGGATATTGGCTTTAAAAAATAAAATTATAAAAATTAGTCATGACGATTATAAATTAAAAAATCTTCGAGAACTTAACAAAATTTTAATTGACAATAATTACTCTCAACAATTGACAGAACAACTACTCTACACAGACCAACAACCTAAAGAAAATAATAACGACAGCATTATTTATAAACCAATTCCTCACATTCCAAATTTAACCTACCAAATTACTCACATATTAAAAAACACAAACATAAAACTAATAAAAAAGAATATCATCACAGTTAACAACCTTCATTACAAATTGAAAGACAAAATTCCATTTAATCAACAATCAAAATTAGTATACCAAATTCCATGTAATAACTGTAACCAAATATATATTGGCCAGACTTCACAAACATCATCAACAAGATTAAACCAACATAGAAATGACATTAGAAACAACAAAGATTCGACAGCTTTGGCTATAAGTACATGCAAAAAATGAATTTCACAAAATAAACTTTACCGGTAGTAAAATTTTAGCAACGGAGGATAATAATCAAAAAAGGCTCCTTTAAAAATGTGTTACATTCATCAAAATTCTTGTCATATGAACCATAAATCAGATGTACAGAATCTTAGTTTGGCATATAACTCTCTTTTAAAATTAGGTAAACATTAGTGTTAGATATTGATTAGTTATAATTTTGTATATTTTTAAACTGTTTGTAAGAGATGTACTGTTAATTAAGTCTATGGCTATATTTTTCCTTTTTCCTTATTTTTTTATTTTTCTTTCTCTCTTCTTCCATTCCACACACACATGCACACATAATAAAAATGACAACGCACGCACACAACCACACACACACCCGCACTTTTCTCATGCAAACACTAAAAATTGACAGATACATCTCAAAAATGTTTTGTTATTGACATCTAAATGTATAATATTAAGTTCCACCATAATGTTAATATACCCTGACGAAGACCCAAAATGGGTCGAAATATAGGTTTTGAATAACTAATACCAATTTTAATTGTATACCCAAAAGTTAAAAACATAAACTCCTTTAAGTTTAATATATTTTTTCCAACAATATTCTAACATTTCTAATGCCTCTTTAAAAAAAAGTTTTTTCAACCTCTGCAAACCACTGATTTACCGAACCTATGACTTCATCGTCTGAAGAAAATCGTCGTCCCCTCAAGTTTTCTTTCAATTTCGGAAGTAGTCGGTAATCACTCAAAGCCAAATCTGGCGAGTAGGGCGAATCTCCAGTCTCCATCAGTAATTGTAGCATGGGCAACAGCAGACGTATGGCTGTGTGCGTTACCTTGATGAAATAAGATTCCTTTGTGCAATTTTCTACAATGGTTTTCTTTAACTGCTTCGTGTAATTAAGCAATTAAACTTGCATAATAAACACCTGAGATTGTATGACCTTTTCGTAAAAATTCCACTAAAATTACACTTAAGTACTTAATAACATCTTTGCTCGACACGTTCCATTTTGTAACTGACACGCGACTTGCGGTACTCTTGTAGTTATACTGGGCATATTATAACAGGTTCAGACTTGAAAACGTGCAGTGATACTCAGGAAATATTAACCTGTATAAAGCATGACAATCGATATTTTCTTTACTTTATAAATAAGTCAGGGGTGGAGCAAACAGATCAACCCTCCTATATGTTTTTAATGAAAAATCATGGGTAAATTACGCTGTCTGGCAAATTTTAAACTTCTTTTTTGTTTCTTGGTCCTAATTAATTGTTTAAAATCCTAAAATCCAAATAACTCGAAAAATTTAGTTCTCGTTTTAGGAAAAAAATAGGGCAATTTTATATTTTGTTGCTTTTCTTAGTATAGGATATTACATCTTGCATAACAACTCATGCCATCTTCCTGCAAATAATTATGTCATAAAGAGTATAGAAATATGCAAGTTTTGAGTCAAGTATGTTAAAATTGGTTAAGTGGTTTAGGAGATATTTACATTTGGAGTTGCAAAATGACGTATATGTTACCCATCAGTATGTATTTTTTCTGAGATCTACACAAAATATTTCATAAAATATATATCATCAAATTTAGTTTCTTTTTCCCCTACATAAAGCCGGTGCCACATGCGGTATTCGCCGAATACCGAGCAACAAATGTTTGTCATTCGGCAAACACCTATTAGTATTGATAGGCGATTTTAGGCACATGTTCAGGATTCGCCGAGCATTGAGCATTTTCCACTATATGTTGGTAACGAATAATTTGGCAAATAGTTCACCAAATAGTAAACATTCGGTATTTGACAAACACTACATGTATGGCTTTTTTGCCTTTATTTAAGGCAAAAAAATACAAACTTTTTGGGGAAAGTCATATTTATTTTTCTACATAGTCTCCTTTCAGCTCTACACATTTAGTCCAACGCTTTTCAAGACCGTTCAACCCTTCACAAAATAAGAACTATCCAAACCTTCAAAACATCCATTTACAGCTTCGATGAAAATTTCTTTCCAGTCAACCATTTCTTGAGATTTGGGAACAAGAAGAAATCCGACAGAGCCAAGTCTGGCAAATAGGGTGCATGTTCAATTAATTGGAATCGTAGTTTGTGCAGTTTCGCCATCGCAATTGCCGACTTGTGGGATGGGGCGTGTTATCCTGGTGGTACAAGACCTTTTTCTTTGCCAAATGAGGCCTTTTAGCTTTGATTTCTTTGTTCGGTCTGTCTAATAACAACGCATAATACTCGCCCGTTATTGTCCTCCCGTGTTGCAAATAATCAATAAAAATTATTCCTAGGGAATCCCAACATATGGTAGCCATGACTTTCCCAGCATACGGAATCGTCTTTGCCTTCTTTGGAGCTGGCTCACCACGTTTTGTCCATTGCTTTGACTGCTCCTTGGTCTCCGGAATGCAGTGGTGAATCCACATTTCATCAACAGTTATAAAATATCGCAAAAAGTCTTTTTCATTACGTTTGAACAGTTCTAGATAGTGATGGGAACTTGGGTGTCGAGTGTCGTGATACTGTTCGTGGTCGTGACACTTGAAGTGTCGCGACACTTCGTGTCGAACAGTATCGCTCTTATTAGAGTGTAATTCGAAGTTGCTTGATCCTTCTTACAAAGAAATTAAAGGCAGATTTGTTGAACTGACCAACAAGCATTGAATGAGACGTACATATAAAAATATTTTGTTGTGGATTTTTTTCTTTTGTATTAGTATAATATTGACGGTGATAATTTTATCTTGGGTTTTCCGCAAAATAAATTAAAATTAATAATTGAAGTTGAATAAGTTCCTCATGTACCTAATTATTATTTCAGCTTCTTATATTTATACCTTATAATGTATTTTGAAGAAAGACTACTGTCGAAACACGTGTAAATAAATACGATGATCATTAATTTTAATTAATTCAATTTATTTTGCTGAAAACACAAAATAAAAGTATGTATCATCTTCAATCTTAACAAAAACACGTTCTCTAAAGACCAACGTCGTCAGCGAAATTACATTTTTAAATAGTTTTTATAATAAATACAACGAATCAAGTCTATTCATTACAAGTTATTTATAGAATTTGTTTCTTTTCTTTTAAATTTCTGTTTCATAATATGTATTTGCTTTTATAAATAATTTAATGTCTTTTAATGTACTTAATGCATAAATATATAACCATAACATAATTTACTCATATAATTGTTTTTTAATCCATAGTTTGCTTATGATTTATGTAGCTATGAATCTTGACTGCTTCTCGTTTCAATTGGATTACATTTACACTAGCGCGTGCATGATGTAAAGGCGAAGTGTCGTTAAAGTATCATGAAGAGTCGACACTTCTGACGTCATAATGGTTTCGACTCTCAAGTGTCATGACACGCGGGTAGTGTCGAGAACCCATCACTAATTCTAGACATTACTGAGAAATGGTCATTCGAGCTCGCTTTTGGTTGATTGTCAGCAGACGGGACTCATGTAGCACTAAGCTTTCTCATGTCCAAATGTTGATGTAAGATGAAATGTACACGGTTGTATGAAATGCTTACTTTCTCTGCTATCTCTCTCAACTTTATTCGGCGATCCTTTATCACGATTTCATGGACTTTTTCAATTGTTTCTTCATCAGTAGCTGTTTTTGGTCTGCCAGAACGTAGTGCATCCTCTATGCTTGTTCTACTGCGTTTAAATTCAGCAATCCAGTTTGCAACTGTTGCATAAGAAGGAGAAGACTCACCATGAACTTCATCTAACTCCGTTTTTATTTGTTTAGCATGTAGGCCTTTAAAAAAGAAATGTTTTATCACTTCACGGAACTCGTTTTTATTCATGATTAAGAAAATGCACAAATTGTTTACTTGAATCGATAGTAACGGCGTGTGTTTGTATCCAATCCATTTTAAATCTGTTGTACGAACAATGGCGCTTTCAAAACGCCATCTTGTGGTTCATTCTAGAACCATTCTGATCTATCCTCGTATAACCTAGTGTACGCTGTCACAAAAGATCAAAAACTGCATAACAATAATTTAGTTGCTGATTATTAGCTATTTAAAGCTTAAAGATTATTTTCTGTATGATGGATATTTCTTTACTTATTTCTTAATATAAAATTTAATTAAAAAGAATCAAAGAATTGATCTAGAGAGGCACTTTTTCAAGTATGTTTATTATGGACATGTAAGTACATGAGTTCATACTGAAGATTTGAGCCATTTTCATATAGAAGTACACCAGGGCCGTAGTTAAAATTTTCTTTTGGGGTGGGGGGCTAACAAATATAATTATTACAAACAAATTTTTTTATGCAATAAAATAAACATTAAAGTGAAAAAATGCTAAGTCGCATATATGCTTCAGCCTCACAAGCCTGGCCACTTGAGCGAGGTACACATATGTAGTGGCGTAACAATAGGGCCCGCAGCATCCTAGCTGCTGGGGTCCCCAAACTTCAAAAGCCCCCAGTTTGTGACGACCCTGGAGCCGTTACCACCCATTACTGTGAATATTGAGCAAAAATAAATTGTTTTATTACTTCAAGTAAAATATAAAATGCACTTTAGTAAAAGTTTTAAAACTACCCTTTTTATTATTTCTTAGATAGTACAGTCTGCAAGGGACTGGAATTTGGTTTGTAACAAACAGATGTCAATAAAAGTGAAAGCATTTTGGCACATCTTTGTTATTCTTTTTTGTGTGTACTATAAATTTGTGTGATATTTAAAAAAGTACTGCAGGTTGCATTTGGGAGCTTCAAAAAATACAGAGAAATAATAACAGTAAGGGCAATTACGCTCTTAAAAAATAATTACAAAGCTGATTATAAAAAATGCCTTTCATTAAAAACATGCTATATTAATTAATATGATGATAACAATTCAAAAGTTCTATTAAATTATATATTTTTGTAATTAATTAAAAAATACATTGCAAAACAAAGATTTATAATGGTTTTGGCAATAATAATCTGTTTATAGTGTTTATTATTACACTTTAGGATCCTTCATTCTGTCGGTATTCGTCAATGCGGGGAATAATTTTTTTATTTAATTATCATTATTATAACGGTGTAATTTTTATTATATTTTTATATAAGGTAAATTATTCTATTACTGTTTTGCATTAAATTAATTCTTAATTTAATTTTTATATTAACTTAATTAGATTCTAAAAAATTTCTTCTTTATGCGATTTATCATTCCTGAAAACAATCTCGACTTTTTTTTCTTCTCCCTCTATCTTTCCCATATATAGGGAGCCCCCAGAAATATTCCGTGGGGGAGCCCTGCAGTTTTTTGTTATGCCACTGCACATATGCGTACCACTTTTTAATTATAATGCAAACCAAACATTTGGAACATCTCATTTCTTTTTTTTGAAAACGAGTACTTCTAAAAAATGCTTGAACTAATTGATTTTAATTTTGAATGTATTTAGTAGAAGAGGCTTACAGGCCTGTTAGTAAAGGCTAATGTGTTTCGTATTCCAATAATATAATACTACTAACAGTTAACAGAATGGACGTCTAATCAAGCTTCTAAAAATATTCATCTTATCGATATTAGAAATAAAAAAATCAAAACTAGTTAAAATTTAAATCTGCTCATGGCAACAGAACTTAAGTATATCTATTGCACATAGTCCACCCTTGTAAGCTTACGTGTAAGTTGCTGTATACCGGGTGGGGCAATAGTGTTTCTCAATAAATCAAAAGTTGTTACAGATAACTATAGGGAGGTACATACAAAAAATGTTAGTTATTTAATTCTGCATCACAAAGGTACAAAATATACAGGGTGTTCCATTTGAAAAAATTGTGAATTTTAGCTTTGAAGTTCTCTAAATTTAAAAATTAATTTTGAACACCCTGTACATGGTGGATCCATTTTTTTTTAAGAAGAGCACCCTACAAGTCCCTGCAGCAAAATCCCTACTTAAATTCGTCTTCACAGTTGCGGCTGTGAAAGCGGTAAACTGTTAAGTAAGATAATGTAAAACTCAATTTTTTTGAAAAAAATTTATAACTTCTAAACCGGTCATTAGATGGCGCTAAAACTTTAGATATGAATAAACCTGCCGAGAGGTGTTAAATATGCAAAAATATTTGGGGCATTCTATTAAAAAAAAAATTACCTTAAGGGTGCCACATTTTTCTGCAACACCCTGTATATTTGAAAATAATTTCTCTAGATGCGCCTCTATCCACTGTTTACATCGGTATTAGAACGATTTTTCTAGCTGTTACCGTTTAGGAGCTATCAGACTTCCCCACACTATTGCCCCACCCGGTATATTTTAGTTATGTTCTATGTCTACGTAACAGATATTAGCTTTATAATCAGCAACACAAGAGGAGTGTTATAATATGAAAAGTACAGGGTATTTAATAAAATTAATTCTTTGTACGACTCCGTAGTGCACAATCGAAATTAGCTTTTACTTGCAAAATTGAAATAAAATCAATGTGTTCAAGCATTTTTCAATAAATTTATTCCATACTTTTAGTTTTCTTTTTGAGTTAACCACTAGTGGGACATGCATTTAAAAGATAAGTGGACGTCACATCACTAAAACAAAATAGTAGACAAACATGTGAGGTGTAAATATTTATGAAAGAATAAACTAATACACTCAGATTATATCAGTAATAATGAAGTTAAAGATACATGTAGATAGTTGAAACAAAAATCAGATAGTGAGTATTAGTAGCAGGAAATAGAATAAACACATTAATAATTAGAGAAAGGAGGAGGCTAACCATCAAAATGCTGAAAAAACAGCAAAAAAGGAGAAAAGAATAAATGAATAAAACATTATATACTTTTGCCTGTAATCCATTGGTTTATTATTTTTGGATTTATCTCTGCTTTTGTAGAAGACACTATGGAAGGTTGTGAACAATTTTCTTCTAAAACAGTTGTGATATTTATATCATTAACAGAAATATCATGTAATGGAGACAGTATTTCTTCAATTGTCTCTAACTGAATGTTAGTAATTAATTTTGGTTTACGTATTCTTTTAAATAATGTTTCAGACCCACCGACAACAGAGGATTTTAACATAGGATCTACTGTAGTGTTAACTCCTGAATTCACATTTTCATTGTATTCTTCTTCATTAACTTGTTTGTTAATTTCTTCGTTCATTGAAGTGCTGCAGTCTTCTTGTCTTTGAATTAAATTAATTTTGTTGGATTCTTCTAGGAATTTTGTAATTTTTTCAATCGTCTCCGTTTCATTACCATTTTCATTGGGTGGTTTCAACAGTACGTTAGAAAGAACATTTATCTTATTAGTAACTATATCAATTTGTGAATTTTCAGAATTTAATATAGAATCAGTAAATATAGACTCAAACAGTTTCTTAGAGGTTGTAGGATTAACTTCTCCCTCTACATAATGCTCTTGCATTATGTTATTTTCAAAATTAGATTCTTCTCTTTCTGTTTTATTCACAGCTTCATCTGTAATAAAAAAAGTATATAAGTGACTTTTTTTTTTCTTTTTAAGTAAAAGCATCATCTTTAGTTAGTGACCCAATTTTTACAAAACATTTTTCATATACGTTTTATCAATCACGTTTCCTTACATAGCGCTACCTAAAAAATATCATTTAAGGAAGTTGTAGCTGTAGAAAAAATGATGAAAATGTAAAATAAATTAGTGCAGTTGATAGATTTTAATGCACAAAATTATTTTCTGAAAAATTTTTAATGTTTAGGAAGTTTGTTTATGCATGAATTACATTTGAAAATAACACGCCATCTTATGCAAAATGGTAAGTTATTGATACATTTATCATAAAGAATGATAAAAAAAATTGACACCAAAACATTTGTTAGAAAGATACTTTTGGCAAAAAAAAATTAATACGAACAATTTGTCTATTGAACCCTTGATATAGCTCGCAAAATAACAACGTTGCATTGTGACAAACGAGCGCGAAACTTAAATGCTTTATATAGCTACATGCAGCAACACTGGCCGCTCGTAATTTACATCTCGAAAACCAAATCAGTTGTATTAAATAAAAAGATACATAATTCGGATATTTTTTACTGCTACTTTTTGAATGAATCTAAATAAATAGTGTTTCATCCATCGTTTTATATACATATATTTGTAATATTTGCAAAGATAACCTCAAAGCTTGAGTCAACATCATTTAGTTAATCTGTTTTCACAGGAAAAACAAACGAAATACTGGTGCCAATTTAAAGCAACGTTGTCACTTTTTCAATACTCTAGAAGCGTATAATTTATTTATATTCTAGAAAGATTTCTTCATTTTTTAGTGTTTACATAGTAATATTATTTTATTTTTACTAATAAAAATGTAAACTTGAATGAAATTTCTGGTTAGAAGAATTGTTTTTTTCGTCATTTTTTCACGTTCTTAAGTTTGGACTAGACAGTCAAAAGTTAATGTCTGACTTAAAAAAAAACACTAATAATTAATTAAAAACATATATAAATAACAGGCGCGGCTCGCTGGGTGAGGCTAAGCCTCACCTAAACGAAACCAAATAATTACTAAATAAAATCTAAATATTTTAAAGTAAATTATTTTTTTTACTATGTTAACAAATTTACTCTATCAATACTTTCTAGATTAAAAATATTGAATTTAATATAAATAAGCTTATTTTATAATAAAATGTATTTATATGCGCATACGCAATGCAACGCGATAAAGAGAATGGATGAGGCTCAAAATCTCAAGCCTCAGTTCATGCATCTGTATGCATTCGCTAGCTCGTTACAGCGCAGCGGCTTGGTTATCGATCGTATACTCTTCCTATAGACAGCATTGAGGCTGATATTCCATAGCTTCATGAATCAATAAAAGATCGAGATTCGTATAATATGTTATTTTACCGTCGCGACCTCGGCCGAATACTACCGAAGACGATTTCTTTCATGTTTTGTTTTACTTTTCAAAATCGTATTTAACGTGATTAACTTGTTGTGCTTTATAAGGTGCTTTTATAAGGTATTCACGGGAACATTTAGGTATATTAGTGAAAAAGACCGGGATTTCAATTAAGCCGCTAGTAACAAATTTTTGTTTTAGATGCAAGGTAATGATCTACTTACCTTACACTTATGATAGTGTTTACTTGAAACATCACTTTTAAGGCGTAATAAAATAGAACAGCAATACGTTTTAGAGCAACGCCTTACGCCAAAAATCGTCAAGTCTGCTGACAAATTACAAAATCGGGCTTTTCATGATTTTTGGTATGCAATGCATAAGTGGCTCTGTGGCAGTAATTACTGAGAACACTGTTAAAAATGTATGGTTAAGACAGTACAGGTTATAATGATTAAAAACATTTTCCAGAGGCGTAAAAAAAATATAACGATTCAAAAGAACGTATTAAAGATTTTCTAGGTCTTATACCTACAATGAGAATGTAAAAGAAATCAGCATCTTATGTGTTATTTAATTGACTTTACAATTTTATTAGGCAATCAGAAATTATCATTTCAGGGCTATGATGAATCTCGACTACTTTAGATAATCGTAGCAAGTTTAAATAAATATTTGAGTGCTTGATTAAGCGCAATGTAGAAATTAGCGAACATGCTGAAGAAGTTAAAAACATTTTTACTGGTCAAAAACTATTTAAAATCAATTAATTTCTTGTTGCGAGAATTATTTAAGAGAATCTATTGACAGTGAAATTAATAACGCAAATTATTTTGCAATAATTGCTGATGATACAACAGATATTAGTGAAAAATCACAATGCCCCATTACTGTCCTGTTTGTAAATAATGGAAATTTAAAAGAACGAATTTTAAGGTTTTTGACGTAAGTGCTGATAGAACTACAAATGCATTATTTAGTCTAATAGCTAACGTTTTATAACCGTTTAACTTTAAACAAAAATTAGTTGCTCAATGTTACGATGATGCTAGCGTTATGGCTGGAGAGTTAAATTGCCTGAAATTGGATCTGGTGCACCTTTAGCATTATTTACACATTAAATGGGGTTTTGCAGCAGGAGTTGTTTTTCGAGCCTCACCTTCCTAGGAAGCCACGAGCCGCCACTGATAAATGATAACTAAACTGCTTTCACATGCGTTCTAATAAAACTAGTATCGCTTGAGCCATTCTTTGAAGCAAAACTATGTAATTATTTCTATTTGTCAAAATAGCAAAGCTCCATAACTTTTGGCTCAAACTATCCCACCACAACTCCCTTAACATCATTAAAAAATAATAAATAAAAAAGATGATCATGATTTCTCCTAAGACCATCTACAGAACGGAAAATGGTCTTGTGATCTTTGATTGCTCTGTATAACTATTGAATGTAGACAAATGATAAGCAAACAGACTTGAAGCAAGGGTTTTGAAGTTATTTTTAACCATAACCTGCCAAACAATTTTTTCTCAGAAAACAAATGAATTACACCATGAATTAATGAGGTTTACATCTTATCAGGGTGTAACTAATATAACTAGAAACATCAACTGTAATGATTTTGAACATATTTTCCTTATTAACATGTGGTCGCCTCCTGCTAGTTTTCAAATCACATTTTAAATTTTAGGTACGCCCCTTGTAAACTGAAAGACAAATTAAATGAAACTCGTATAGGTACTTAAAAAATCTGCTGCGCGCACAGGTGATTATTGGGTTGCCTAAATATATCAGGACCGAACTTAAGCTTAAACTGAAATATTTCTGATGCAATTTATTTTCAAATTTCATCAAATTTGCCGGTTTTATTTGAATTAGGAACAAGAATTAGTCATACAAATATTCAATTTATAAAAAAATCACTATAATGACCCTAACTATTATAGAAATAATCTCTACCAAATGTTATACCTTTAGATTATTTCTTTTCAAATTAAATCTGTAAAATAGTGGAAAATTTAATTTTTCTTGTTAAGTTTGCAGCTTTATAGGTGATTCTATAACAAAACATGTTTTTAATTAAATAAGATCCTAATTTTATTTATTAATATGAAAAACCGAAAAACACAAGATGTAATTATAAGAAGAGAAAAATTCAATTCGAATAATGAAACAAAATAATGTATATTTATTGAACAGGGATTTAAGAACATTAATAAAAGGGACCACACGTCTAAAACCAACTGCTACCTGTGAAGTTTTTCTAAGGGACTCAAGTATTGTACTGTTAGTACCATTATGTGTATTTTCAAAGCAAGTATACTTTATGATGTTATGTTATTTTTAGAGTATTTTTTTAATACAACTTTTCAATAACATTTAAAATTCTGTTGAATGTATACTATTATTTGTTGTTGCTTGAAGAAAATTCAACCTTTTGTTAGTTAAGACAAGTTAAGAAAACCTTAATAATGTATAAAATTAAACGAAGGCTAGCACTTCGACGGATTCATTGAAGGTTCGCTTTGGTGATAAGGATTTCGAAAAATCATTGCTAGATATATGTATTGTAACTTAGTTTATCCTGTTTTGTAAGAAAATTGTTCTGTTTTCTGTCTGTAATAAATTGTTTGATGTTAGAATGAGAAATATATTTTTTAATTTGGTTATTTACGTTAAAATAATTAAAGAAATGGGTTTTCATTGAAATTTAGTTACTACTTTTCAGTTACAAACCGTATTTTATTTACAGAACTAACTTATTTTCCAGAAATTTTAATAAGTTTTGGATTATTTGAAAATGATGGGAAAAATTTGTCCCACGTACTTAACGCTATTTTCATTTTGAAACTGTTCTATTTTTAAATGAATTTTTTTCACTACTAGCTTTAAAACATACTATTATCTAGTCTGTTGTCACCTTGTGAAGTTAGCCTTCTTGCCTAGTGGTAAATAATTTTTTATTATTGACTACTAGTCAATAATCCAGATTTTAGTGTAACACGGGGCAAAAATTCATCCCATTATACACTGGCATCCAGGAAAAAATCCGTGATCGCGATAGTACGTTTTTTATGTGAGAAGAATAAAAGGAATAAAAGTACTAGTAGTGAAAAAAATTATATATACACCACGGTTGTGAAGTGTTTTCTAGAGCCTCTCATCTTATATCCCTCGATGCTGCGCATCTCGGGATCTAATAATGCTCGGCTCTAGAAAAAACTCTTCACAACCTTGGTATATAATATACTATTAATAATTTCTATGGCAATTAATGGATATGGCAAAAACTGTCAACATGTATAAAAAAATTATTGAAAATTGCTTATAATTTTTTTCTATGACTAATTTACTGCTGGAAAATGTACCCGTCCGTAACATGGAATGGGTGATATACAAAAATATTATAAAATTAAAATGTATTTTATGCCAACCAATTTTGGTATTTACCTTTTTTTCATAACTCTTACAGTTTCCAAGATAAGGTATAGGGTTATCTTATGTGAGTCACCCTAAACTTACATTATGCACAAAATACATTGAACCATAGGTGTCACACCTAAATATCACAGACGTAATATCATCCGACGAAATATCACGGTTAAAATATCACAAAACAAAATATCATAATAAAAAATATCCCAAGAACAAAATATCATAATAAAAAATATCTAAAGAACAAAATATCAAATGACGTTATATGCTAATAGTTTTAATAAAATTTTAATTTTAGTAAAACTTTATATTTAATAATAATTAATTATTCGATATACGGACCCTTCTGAACCCAGGTAAACCAATGATACTGAGTTGTAGAGGATAACTCAGAGAACAATAAAAATAATAAGAAAAACAATGTTAAAATCGCTATTTTGAGGTTAGAATGTTGCGATATTAGGTTACAGTTAGTAAAAAAGTTGGCTGTATTTACGTGAGAATGGCGTAAAAATGGTGTTTGTGTCATATGACAAGAAGATTTTATAATTTTTACCTGTTTTTATGACGTCTTTCCAACGAAAACCAGTAGCGCTTGATATTTCCGTATGTATGAATGTACGATAGGGGTCAGTATATCGAATAATTACCTAATAATATTTACTTCCGGGTGTACATGGAAGTTTGCTTTAGGATGACATTATATAGATGTCTCCAATTGTAATTGTTACTATTAATGTAAATCCGAGATTTACATATAAAGAAGCAACAGGTACAGAGATTCAGGGTTTCAGACAATGCCTCCCATACTGAGGGCGAAATAATTGTGTAAGGGTGTTTTTTAGGGTGTGAAATTATGTGGCTCTCAATTTGCTGCTATACCCAAGATTTAATTTTATATATTTAAATAATTTATTTTAAAGCAAAAAGAGAAAATTTTATTTTTAATAAAATATTATAGTATGTATTAATATAATAAGAAATATCACATGAAAAAATATCTTAAAAGTTAGTAAGAACTACTGTGATACTGTATTTAATATCGAGGGATATATTTAATTACAATGTTAGGTTAGGTTTAAGGAAATATGGTTTGTACGCATACTATAATTACAGTTGTAAATAAGAATGTAAATGTAATTATTTGTATATGAGTTTTTAAATGTCGATAGAGGTTTTTTACTGAGCAAAATAAATTATTATTATATTTTAAACGTAATAGTGATAGTATTAGGATATTTTTTCATAAGATATATCTTAGAATATTTTTGCATGTGATATATTAGCATGTGGTATATTGACCATGATATATTGTCGTGTGATATTATGACTGTGATATTTAGACATGTAACCGGACCATATTCTTATGCTATTATTAAGGGCGAGTTGTATAAATGTGGTTTAACTTTAAACTTGGCTCAGTTGCTGCAGTAACGATTGTCCGAACAATCGTTGTCTACGATATTAGTCCTGGTTTAAAGTTAAGCTGTGTTTATACAACCCGCCCTAAAGGTGTCTAACTAAAGTTGTGATTAGGATCAACAAGAAAAGAGATAGCTTTATCTAATTCTAATAGGTGGGAAAAGATTAGAATTGGTCATCATGGTAATTAAATATGCTGTTAATTTAATAGTAAGATGCGAAGACGGCTCAATATAAATATGAGCCACTGTATTTTATAATTTTTGAAGTACCTCTCATTTTTCATTGGATACACTAGGACCTTAAGAGCTAGTTCAATAGTTATACAAAAAATTACAATCGGTCCTATTTGTATTGTGCTAATGCTTAAATGTTTCTTACAGTGACACTGATTTATCTTAAGGCACGTACACATCTGAGCACCAACTGAGTATGACGCAATGTGAGCATACAAATGTGAACGTGTAGCTGAGGCGCGACAAACTGCCACATGTTCAAATCGAGGCAGTTTGAACACCATCCGTCAAAGAGTTGGTATTTGAAAGAGAATTTGGTTCTATGTAGACTGCATTTGTGAGTTTTAGCTCGCTGTATGTGTTTCGCGTATCGTACCGCAAGCTTGATTTTATTTTAATATAATAATTAAACAAAAACCTCGGATTTTGATTGATTATTTCTGACTTGGAATATAGATAACCGACTTGGAATAACGAATTAACCCTAAAGTTTAGTAAAGAATATGAAAATCATCCCATTTTATGGAGACAAGACCGCAAATTGTATTGTAATGTGCCTTTTCTTTTTTTCTCAAACTAGCTATCACCACAAATACTGCACTGGTCACTATGAAACCATCATCGTCCACCATTACTAAAATAATTACTAATATAATAAAATATTTTTTAGTCCGAACGTACCGAATGCAACTGAAACACTGCCTCGTTTTGTTGCCTCAGCCGATTTCATTCACGACTAAAAATTTCACATACAAGGCATTCATTCTGTCTCGCCTTGTCTTGTTCATGTGGGTGCTCAGATGTATACGAGCCGTTACTCGATAAAACAAAAATTCTTACCTTCATTTAACAGTGCAGGCGTTTTTTCTTTTGATTTTATCTTCTTATTACAAAATCTGATTTTATTATGCTGTTTTTTCTCTTGGGTGACTTTACCCAAGCTTTTCTTAGCTTTTTTCATATCTAATGAAATAGGCTTTATCACTGATGCTAAGTTAAAATCAATTTGCTGTTGGCATTCATCAATATTATTATTTTGCACATTCGCATTAATATTGGTGTTCTTTCGTTTTTTTCCTTTTAATGATGTATTACTTAGATTAAAATTCATATCTCGTAATACTTCTGAAGAACTATTTATTGTATAAAACGATCCTTCAGAGTCTCTGCTGTTCATCGTAACATAATTTGATATATTGCCTTTTGATAATGTTTCTGTGCTTTCTGTAAAACTATCCATATAGGAAAGATCATTAGGATTGTATAATTTTCTCCTTTTTTTTATAGAAGTTGTGCTATTATTGGAGTCACTTACTGCAGTAACTTCACTGTTATTGATTTTATTATCATTTTTCATGGTATGGATATCATTGATTTGCATGCGTTCTAAATAAACTGCTGGTTCTTTTTTACCTTCTTTTATTTCAGTAACTACAGACTGTTCTATTCCACTTGATTCTTCACTTGAAAAACTCATGGTTCTAATTCTTTTATATTTTTTCTTTACTTGACCAGCTTCTTGTATATTTTGTTTAAAAGTGCTATTTTTATTTATTGATTCACTTGCTGTATTTACTATAGTTGATTTTTGAATAGGTATATTTTGAATGACTTTTAAAGAATTTGTGCTGCCTGATAACATATTTTCTTTTATCATGCAGCTGTTTGAATTTTTATTACTGCTATTTACAACTTTTATCTGAGATTTGTTTAATATGCAATTTTTTGATTTTTCTAAAACTGGTATATATGATGAACTGTTTTCTTTAAGACTTTTTTTTAAATTTGAAGCCTCATTATCCTTTATTACAGAAGGAGATTTTTCTTCTTTTGTTTTATCTTTTACTAAAACATCATTATCTTGATAAGAATTTATGTGTTCAACATTCTCTATAGCTTGTTTATCAATTAATTTCACACTGCTTTCAATTATTTTTCCAGAACCACACCATGATTCAATGGACATTATTGAACTTATACTAATATTTAAATCTTCTAAAAGTTCTTGAAGATCTTCGGTTGTTGGGACTAAAATTTGATTTTCTGAGTTTAATTGTTCATTATTTCTGTGAAAACCATTTTCTTGTGAAGTTACATTTCCTCCAGGTTTCTCCAATTCTTCATTTCCAGATATCAAAATTTTGCATGTTGTTTCTGATTTTTTACATTTTGTTAAACAATTATTGTTCAATGCATTATTTTCCACTAATTGGTTGTGTACGGAATTATTAACTTCTCTTATATTCTTATTAGTTTCACTTAGATCTTGAAAAGATGTACGACCTATATCTTGCATATCATCAGTACTATCGGTTTGATTTGATAAGTCATTTAGACTCGTACTGGAAACATTCTGTTTAAAAGACTCATCTGATCTATTTTCCGCTAATAGAACTCTTGGGATCTCTTCTTCTGCCTCATACATGGTAAGATCAGTATTTGTTTCCCCTTGCATGTTTATTTCATCAGAATTTATACTAGGAATACTTGAAGAAATTGAAGAAAAATCATCAAAAGACTGATCTGTTGCATTGTGGATGTGGTTTTGTTCACTTTGTGTTGGTATTTTATCACAATCAGGTAGTTTATAAATTTCAGACCTGGTTTTATTTTTACTAACTATACTACTAACAGAGGAACTATTTCCGCTACCTAAAGTAGTTGCCAAATACTTCTCATAGGCAAGCAAACCAATTATATCTTTATCTGAATTATTGTCAACATGCAAAGCAGGTAATTTAAAATTAAAGGTTTGCTCAAAAACAGAAACTTTTGGATTCTGTGCTGTATACTGATTGCTTGCTATTTTAATATTCATCTCATTATTACTTTTAGATGTTTGATTTGAGCAAACATTTCTTAAATTAACTTTATTCAATTCTGTTTCGTTAATATTTGTATTTCTTTCAGCTTTCTTATTATATATTATTTCTTTAAATGATGTTTTTACGTGATGTTTTCCTACATTCTTATTGATATTTCTATTAGATACAACACTTGCATCTTTTAAATTTTCATTAATTTTTTTCAAAGCTGTATCATCTTTATTTAAAGCATTACTGTCATCTTGAATTTCTTTACCTTTCATGATATTAGAATTATCACAAGAAGACAGTGCAGTTAGAAGTAGAGAACTAGTATCTCCAAATTCAGTTTCAATTACTGATTCGTTATCGTTCTCATCGCTTAAGTCAGTTACATAATCATCATTAGTTAGATCGACTATATTATCTAAAATCGAGTTTTTTAAATGTATAGTATCATTATCACTACTATCACATGTACCGTCTAAATTATTTTTGAAAAAAATGTTAATCATGCTTGCGTTTGGTGTACAGTTGGAAATGGAATAATTCTCTTTTCCTTCATCTTCTAATATCTGAAAAGGAAAATGAAATTAAAAATGTTATCTGAGACAGATTTTACTGGAATGTTAAGATGCTATATTTTTATATTTTGTTTACAGGCTAAACAGGCTTTTAAACCCAATTACATAAAGTTAACATAAGTAAATGCAACAAGTATAATGAACGAAAAACGTAAAAGTGTACCATAGAGTAAGGCTATTTGCTACTTTTGACAGTTCAAAACTTGTACAAAGTTTATATTTAATGAAGAGATTTTATCATTTGGTGCACTTCTGAGAATATCTTTCCGGATGTTGTACCAGTGAATATAACTTATTTGACTGAATTCAACTGCAGACAGTTTGAAAAATAAATTGTGGTTAATGTCATTTTGTCTCAAGTTGCACAACCATCCCTAGTAGTCTTATTTTACGGTATTAATAATTGTTTCCGTGAAACAAAACACAAATGTCAAATTTTAATAATTGATGTTTTAACTTGTTATTACAAAAATAGACATCAGGTAACATTAATTGTTATTTAATTTGTGTTTTCATCATAATGCCATCGTGTCGAGAAGAACGGCAAATATAATTATTTCCAAACACAACGAAAATCCAGGTTTGTCGCAGAGACACTTATCAAAACTGTTGAATATTCCTAAAATTACTGTTCAAAATGTTCTTAACGCATTTCAGAATTAAGTTTCTGTCGTAACGTGGATCACATGATAAAAATGTTCAGAGGAAAGTGAAGAGGATGTTCGAAAGAAATTCCTATTTGTCGGTAAGAACTATGGATGTTAAGGCGAGTATTTCAGAATTGACTGTGCAGGGTATGAAAAAAAGATTACAGTTAAACAGTTTTAAGGTCTACAATGTACTGGATCGCTCAGAAGAGAACAACATTTGTAAAGCGCTAGCTTGCAACCTTTATGAGCAGTACTTAATCAAATTTGGCTGTTGTATCCTTGATGATGAAACGTACTGCAGATTTCAAGCAACTACCTGGTCAGGAATATTATGTTGCTAAGAAGTGAGGGGAACTTCCTGCACAATTAAAAGCCGTTGTGTAGTAAAATTCCCAACTAAATACTTAGTGTGGCAAGTATTACATATCATACCGAACGTAAACTACACCAGAGGGAAAAAAATGCACCACTTGAAAACGCACCAAAAATACCAAAATTTCAAACCGTCATAACTCGGCGGATTTTGGACGAAAATGGATACACCTTTGAGTGCTAAAAAGTTTAAAGTGTCTAGTTTAAGGGCGTGCCAGCGAATGTTACGTAAAGGCCTTTCCGCTCCCCGCGACCGCCCGCAGAAAAAAAAAGTTTTTGATTAAAAAAAATGTCAAACGTTAACAGCTTGTACGGCGTACCAAAAAAATCGTGGACCCTATCGACCACCAAGGCAATAAAGTTCAGTCCTTTTTCTGTCAAGTCTTCAAAAATTTTTATTAATAAAAACATTTTTCAAAATTCTTGAATTTGGGAAAAAATGTTCAAACGTTATGTTCAAATGTTAGAAGTACAAAATAGGGAAAATTAAATCAATTTAATCGAATATTTAGACTTTAAGCATTATGTTAGCTCTTCTTAAATAAAATCAATTTGTGACTACTGAACCTTTCAAACTCGTCTGCTGTTTATCTTATCAGTTAAATTATATAGACGAGCGCGTGATCGTTTGTTTTATTTTTACGTACACGTATAGTATAATTATTTTTGTATCATTTTTATATGAATAATAAATAGTTGTGGAACGAATCAACCGAGTTTCCATTATTTCTTATGGGGAAATTTGCTTTGAATTACGAGCATATGTCCGGAACGAATTATGCTCGTAAACCAAGGTACCACTGTATATGCTAACTTGTAAACAGTTATAATGTTAAATACAGCATTTCACAAATTCAAATATAAATATCTTCTAAACTACTTAACCGATTTCAACGTACTTCCACTCGAAATTTGTACATTTTCATACTCCGTAGGACATAATTTCAAACAGATAACATCATACATACATAATCCATTCCCCTTTTACTGCATTTTGCAGTGTCGGGGGTCCGCACAAACTCTTATGGGAGTGCAACGGAGGTAATGGAGCCATCGTAGCAAGTACATTACGCTCCCCCATACTTTATCATTCATACAACTTTCATACCTTATCCTAAGGAGCTCAAACACGATTGAACTAAATTTTTAAAATTCAGTCACAACTGAGGTTTGAACCTCTGTCCCTCTGAACGAGAGGTAGGATCTCTACCACTCGACCATGGAGGGCCTACAGATAACATCAATATTTTTTTAATTACGAAGCAAAATCTAGGATCGTGTACTAGAAAAAAATCAAAAACTAAGATTCACTATATTTTCCCTAAATGAACTAACTTTTTCGAGTTATTTGGCTTTTAGTCATCAGTATCTGATAACGAACCAAAAACAATAACCAAGGACCAGGAAACAAATAAAAGTTCAAAATTTGTCGAACAGTGTTATAATAGCACGAACCAGCAAGCTATAGCCCATAGACTGAATGTGCGCTCCGACTAACTCTATGTGACTTGCAAGAAATTTAAAACACATCTATTTTTCAATATAAAATGCTCTTTAAAAAATAAAAGAAATCTACCAAGATACTTACTAGAGAAACGAGATTTGATGACTGCACATCAGAATAATCATTTGATGTAGCCTTTTTCTGTAAAAAGATAATTTATTATTATTTGAAAAACACTAATGAGCTTAAAATAAACCTTACCATTACTTTTTCACCAAATATTTTTGGCAGTACTTTATCTTCTAAAATTGTTAATTTATCAGAACTCAAAAATTTTATCGTCAGTTGTTTAAAACAAGACAAGCTGTTAGATGTATACATCAGCGAACATGAGTTTGTTAATGTTAGACATATAACTGATCCACCAGACTTTCCACCTGTTAACCACCTGTTGCAGACAAAAACGTTTGTTTGGATTATATGAAAAATATACAGCTTGTCATATCAGTTAAGGGTCAATCATCTGAAGCAGTCAAGAAAAAAATAAATGGTCACTCGATCATGATCGTCTCTAGGATCAACTGTTCTTGAGATATCAAGATTTACGTTTACATCAAAAAACGTCATGCACCACGAAACAAATATGGCTGCCATATTTTAATCAAAAGGAATAAAAATAAAACAACAGTGGTTTTGAACTACCAATGCTTAGGGGTGATAACACACAAAAAATTATCGTTTTCTAAAATGGTCAAGCGACCAGTGCTGGATCTTTATATAGATTGACCCATAACTTCTAAACATTTTGAATCATCTAATTTATTCTATTTTTAGATATAGGTTAGGGCGGCGGTTATTTTGCAAAAGTTAAAATCTTATAGGTCTCCCCTACTAGATCTCTTTAAAATGTTAAAAAAATGAGCTGTGCAGAATTCCAGCCGATTTGGTTAATATTAACCCGTGCCACCGAGAGGTTAAAGTTTAAATGGGATTTAACATGGATTTGGTGCATTTCTACAGACTTTGTGACGTAACTTTTTATCTTTCTATGTTTTAACTTTAAAATTTATATACTTATGTTGTTGAAACTGCTGAACACGAATATGATCAAATTCAAACTGTCAGAAAACTTTTGACAGTTTACAGCCGTCAAAAAAGTGATCAACTTCACTAAAATTAGCATTCTCACGAAACTGCGAAAGTTATTTTAGCTTCAGTTTCGTGTTAAGCAACTTCAACAACATAAGTATACAATATTTCACGTTAAAACATAGAAAGATAAAAAAGTTATGCCACAAAGTTTCTAGCAGTGCACCAAACCCACGTTAAATCCCATTTAAAACTTTAAACTCTCGGTGGCACGGGTTAATATTGACCAAATGGGCTGAAATTCTGCACAGCTCATTTTCTTGACATTTTAAAAAGATCTAGGAGGGGGGAGCTAAAAAATTTTAACTTTTGCAAAATAACGGCCACCCTAATATAGGTATACCGTGAGTACCTCTTCTACAAACATCTTACATAGGTAGCCTTCCAATGTGTTGCTAGGAAACTGTTGCTGTTGCCAACATGTTAAGTGTATGCTTTCAAGAGATAGTCACAGTAATATTATGGTACAAGGCATATTCAAACTTATTGCACGAAATTAATTCAAATTTAAACAGGTCGCACTGTAAAATTTGCTAAACTTGTGTTTTTTACAATTTGATAATTTCATCAAGTACCCATTGAGTGACCAAGAATTTTTTTCTGAATTGCCAAATTTCTAATCAACGAACTTGTAAACCAATAGAATTGTCATATACTGCGATTTTAAAAAACAGCAGACACAATTCTGTAATGATTGTCTAACCCATGTTATTAAATTGATGACCCGGTTAAGAAACCTGATTGGATATAACTTAACAAATAACCAATCACACTACTACACCTGCCTTGAATTAACTTATCACATGAGTTAACTACACGCATCAAGATAATCGTATAATTAACAATGTTTTATGCAACTGGCAGTAAATGTTTTGCACAAACAACTAGAGCAATCTGTGAAAGAAAATGATGCACTTTTACATTCTATAGTAATCACTGAGAAAAATGAGGATACACAGTTTACTCATAAATCAAAACAATCCAGAATGCTGTGATATCTGCCTCGATTATCAAGACGGGAAAAAAACACATCCACTATTTACATCAATTTTTTAACAGAATGCAAAATTATTAATACAGATGACTAGTAAAAACTTGGTGAAAAAGATAAAATCTGCAATCAGGTTTAAGTGAAGAAACTCTCATTTGTTTTTTGTAGGACAGTGTTCATCCACATATACCTGACAAAACCTTTTTCAACCAACTTCCATACAGTTCAGATTCAGTGCTATCCGATTTTTACATAATTGGACCATTGAAAACATTTCAGAGGGAAACTCTCATTTGTTTTTTGTAGGACAGTGTTCATCCACATATACCTGACAAAACCTTCTTCAACCACCCCAGTAGCACACAATATTTCTTTAATATTTAAAAAATATAAATATAATATTATATGTGTTTTAAATATTTAAAAGATTAGGAAGATATTTATAAAATATTGAAAATGAAATATTTAGAAATATATTGAAATACATATTAAATAAATATGTTATTTTTGTGTAATTTCTAACATTTTGAAACAAATATCAAATAAATATTTTATTATTATTACGTCGACAGAATGTCGTAGACAAATATAAATATTATATATAAATAATATTAAAATAATATTAAAAAAATATTTTAAAAAATGTATTATCTAAATATTTAGGCGGATGTCGAAACATATATTTATTTAATATATGTGTGCTACTAGGGCAACTTCCATACAGTTCAGATTCAGTGCTATCCGATTTTTACATAATTGGACCATTGAAAACATTTCTAGAGGGAAAAAGGACTTATGATTTATCGAATGTGTACTTACAGAGTCGGGACCACAATGTTACAAAAACATTCTTTGGGCATAGTATTAAGAAATTCTTTCCTAGTGACGCAAACACTTTGAAGTACTTGTGTTCGAAAAATAATGTAAACAGAAAGAAGTCCTATTTTAATTTGAACATGCCTCATACATCGAAGACTTAACTTAAAACATCTAATAACATTTTCTTTTGTAATGACTCCTTGAAGACAAATCAGCCCTTGAAGTATCAGTAGTCAGTCAGTGTGTGTTGAAATGAAACTATTTCAGTTTTAGCATTTAATATTTTAGTTTTACTTAAAGCATATGATTTGAAAAACATTGAACTTGATTTTTTTCTTACAAAATAATGAATTTTTTAGATTTTCTACTTTCTCATAATTAATATTGGAAATCCGTTATACTTTTTAGTATAGTGTTGAATCAAGCAAACTTATTCAGAAAATCAATAATAAAGTTTTTCCTCTTGTGAAACGCATCTGGGGACATCCTGTATACAGGGTGTTTCACACCCTGGTCTGGTGTACGCACCAGACTTGACCAGCGCATTTCTGATGGCATTTGGAACAAAAAATTTTATTAAAGGTTTTTGATTAGAGAAAGTACAAATTTTTAGTAATTTTGACTGATGTTTTTAGAAAAGTACGTATACAATTACAATACGCTACAAGATTAAGTTAACTGTATAAATGCCAGGCTTTGAAATTTTAAAGCCACACAAACATGATGAGATCATATTTCACTATGTATTTTTGCGGCTTTGCTTCAAGCGCCCACTTGTGTTACACTGTACTATTGCAGATCAAATTGCTTTGCTTTATTGACATAGTAGTTTTATGCTGAACTAAGATGCAGAGCAAGATGACGAATTGTAATTTATACAAAATGTAAATAAACAAAGTTGTGTATCTAATTTTTACAAGACATCTGTTTGTAATGGCATTTTATTTAGTTTCATCTAAACGTAATATCTGCACTGCGATGCGCGGATCCTCCGGACTATGACATGACGCCTTCTTTAGACTAATATTACATTAATATTGTCAATGTCAGTATGGTGTGCTAGCATACTATATAAAATGCCTACGTTCTATTTTTCACAGCAACCGAGATATCGGCAGTTTATAATCACTCGTTATATAGAAAAATCATCATCCCGATTGGCAATCGAACCCAGGACCTCCCACTTACAAAAGTAAGTGTTGTGATAATTTTAAGATGTATGTTGTTAAAAATTACACTAATAATATTTTAGGCAGAAATTTTTTACAAAAATTTAATTTTAAATTAGTCGACGAGTTAGACCATTTGTAGCATTAATAATAGCAACATGGAATCGTTATTAAATGAAAGAAATGAAATTTTCGGTGGCAAATGAGGTTGTTATAAATTTAAAACATTTAATTTAAACCTGAAACCTAATTCCAATCTATATTTTTCAAACCACATACCATTCCATTAAGTTTGAGACCAAAGGTTGAAGCAGAATTGGAACGTTTGGTCAGTGAAGATCGTGTTTCACCTATTGACAGCAGCGATTGAGGGACACCATTGGTACCTGTTCTAAAGAAGGATACAAGGACTACAAATGTACCATAAATAAAGCACTGATTGAAGTGAAATATCCTCTACCAAGAACAGAAGATATTTTTAACAAACTTCAAGGTTTCTCGAAGATAGATTTAAATAATGCCTATAATCAGCTAAAATTGGACGAAGACTTCGAAAATTTTGACATGGTCAACACACAAAGGATTATATAAAGTAAACTGTTTCCCTCATGGTATAACATCTGCTAGCTCTATTTTTCAAAAAACATTGGAGCAAACTTTACAAAATCTAGAGGGCATCACGAATTTTATTTAAGATAGCTGTACAGAGCAATATAAAAATACATTGCTCTGTGCGTGTGTCAGTTTTTTAACACAACTTGCATTGCGACTTGTTACAATGTCATTAGTCAATGTTACTAGTCTAATAAGACTGTGTATCTATAACATTCGTTAACATCTTACCGTATAATCAATACATTACTAATATTCTCCTCATTAATCTGTATAGATTCCCATTCATCTTTAGGACCACTAATTTCAAGATTAGGTGAACTCTCTAAGAAATTTGTATAACACATAATATTCACAGTTTTACAATCCACATTAAAATCTATCCAAACCTCTTCTTGTTCATATCCCTAAAAAAGAAAAAAGTTTTATTGTTTATCATTACCTAATAGACTTGTTTTACCTCTGGTGGACAAATCAACGTATTATCTAAGATTGCAAATTCGCATTTTATGGAAAATATCTTGTTATGAAAACTATTAAACGTATTCAAAAAAGATCGTACTGCTTGATTAAAGTTTCTTCCCGTACAACAAGTTACAAATTGTTGTCCTAAATTTTTCCATTCTGGGAAATAATAACGAGTAAACTGTCGGGGTATAGAGAATTGTTTTATAATTTCTATTACCATTACTTGATAAACAAAATCACAATTTCTTATCAGTCCATTTGCCAAGTTGTCACTGAATAAATAAAATATACTTAGTAGTTATTAATGTAATATTGTTAATCAGGTCAGTTGTACCAAACTTTTACTCTTTGCTTATTCTTAAGTGTAACTTATTTTGCGATACACACCACTGGAAGTTAATCTCAACTTAAGGTTAAGTAAAAAATAAAACTTTGATGCAACTGGTCATAAAATCCACAAATTTGAATACTTACAAAAACTGATTATTTTGCTTGAAATATTTCTGCAACGTTTTCTTTCTGATTGAGTAGAGAATTGTGTTAAATACTCTCAATAACATTTTCATACACCAACAAGGCAATTCAGCTTCTTCGAGTATATTAAAGAGTACGGGCATTAAGTGATTTAAAAATGTCCTTTGCCTTTTAGAAATATCTATTTCCTATAACAATTTTAGTATTGGGTATTAATCTTTTACATTATTCAGATTAGAAAAAATGGCTATTCAGCACACACACATATCATACCAACACTTAAATGCTTTTTAGTATTGATGAAATAAAGTGTGATAACAACACTGATGGCTGGTGATAATTCTATTTGGATGGCTCCTAAATTCTAACAAAATATAAAACAACGTAAAAATTATAAGACTTACCTACATTTCAGAAGTGTTATGGCAAAACATGCTATCTGCCTTTTTTTCAAAATGCACTTCTTGGCATTAAATGGTGACAAATAAAGTATATTCTAAGTTGATCAAAGGGTTTAGTTATTTTTGAAAAATTACTTTTGAAAATCACTATGTACTATTGATACATGCTAATCTGCATATTGTTTTTGCTTTTCCTGTAAAATCACAAAAATGGCAGATAACATGTTTTGCCATAACACTACTAATTTGGTCGATGTTTTTATTTAAGTACAATGATGATTTCTAGATTAATGCAAAACGCAAAAGAGAAAGTTATATGCACAGAAGCAAAAACACATAGGCACGGACTATGTGGTGGCTCGAAGGCTGCGGCCCACATTAAAATAATTTAGTGATGGCTGAGCCCTCATTAAGACGATTAATACAATTTAGGCAATAAAAATTCTAAATTGAAAATTTAAAGAGATCTAGGGGGAGGGGAACTAAAAAATTCTAACTTTTGCAAAATAACGGCCACCAGCCACAAAATTTGATAGACGCCACCTTAGTATAAAATTATTTTAATTATGAAACCACTGCCATCCCATTTTTAAACTTTGTATATCATAATATACACTATTTCATATATTTTTTAAACAATTTTGAAACTGCTTTTTTCAACTTATTTTGAAATTATAAAAACATAATCCCATACAACCCATATTATGTTTTATATTATTGGAAAGCCCTTGAAAAATATTGTAAAATGACACCTCTCCCACCTTTCTAGCTTAAGTAGGAAAGAAGCTGTGAAAAATACAAAGTGTGTCGGACGAGCAATTTTCGTCTTTTGGAAATGTAATATTCTGCCACAAAAATGTCGCACGATATTTTTCCCTTTATGAGTGTCTCATATCACATGGCATAGTACTTATGTCAAATTATTATTTTTCTTTTAATGACATAAGTCATAAAATACAAATAGTTTAATAATATAAATAAAGCATATTTAAATCTTTTAAGCACAGTTTTTTCTTGAAAACGTAAGCAGCAACAAACACATAATTTAAGTAGATGACAAGAACCTGGACATCCAAAAACAACAAACCCAGAACAAGATAATAAACTAAATAGTAGAATGAATATACAGTGTCTGCCATAAAGTTGGATCCATATGGGAAATTTTTGAAATATTATGCTTGGAAAAAACTTTGTGAGGGCAATTACTTCTACTTCCAAAAATATCTAAAATACGCCATGTCAAAGTTGATAGGTGCTATTATAGGTATCTGTCAAATTCGCCATTGCTTTCTAAAATCGGCAATAAATGACCTTATTTGTTAAAATATGAAATTTATTAAGAAACAAATGTTTCTAATGACATTTTACGTTCATATACCGAGTTTGTAGAAGATATTCCGACATAAGGAAAATTTTGTTTTTTAATATTTTTTGATAGACCTCTGTAACTGACTATTTTCAAAAGATTAAAAATGCTTTAAATGAGTGGGAAGGCAACAAGTACATAGCATATTTTGCTAATAATATAATATCTTTGACAAATATTACCATACTGTATGTCTTTTGGTGTGCTGAAAACGAATCCGGGATCAGAATTGACCCATCACCCAAGGATTTTTTTTAGATGTGATTTTTTTTCTATAAATTTTTTGAGGTGTTTTCTGACGTGTTTTTTTAGGTTATGTCAAAATCCTTGGGTGATGGTTCAGTTCTGACCCCGCATTCGTTTTCAGCACACCAAAAAGCATACGGTATGCTACCTCACCTTTTTTTATTTTGTGGGCTTGTGTAATTTTAATATTCGTCTAACATACCTACATCATCCAATATTATTAGAAAAACTTTTTTAAAGCGTTTTTAATGATAATTTAGAATAATCAGTTACCGGGATGTATCAAAAAATGTTAAAAAACAAAATTTTCCTTATGTCGGAATATCTAGTTCAAACTCAGTATCTGAACATAAAATGTCATTAGAAACATTTTTTCATATATAATTTAACAAGTGGTCTAATTTTTTTCCAACAAAATTTGTCATTTCTGAAATGAGTACCTTTTGCAACGCAGATTACACGAGTCGACAAAGGAGACGAGTGTAGTTTTCCAAAAGCAAAAGCTACGAATGCCTTAAATGACAAATTTTGCAAGAAAAGATTAAATGATGAGTTGAATTCGGCTTGACAATCCATCTCCCAATTTGAAAAATTCTGTAATTTGATTGGTTAGAAATTTTTGAGTTGGATTGTCTTAATAAAATTTTTCTAAATTTTAACAAATAAGGCCATTTTTTGCCCTTTAAAAAAGAATGGCGAATTTAACAGATATCTAATGTCAACTTTGACATATTTCAAGTACTTTTGGAAGCAAAAGTGATTGTCCCACAAAGTTTTTTCCAAGCAGAATATTAAAAAAAATTCCCATATGGATCCAACTTTATGGCAGACACTGTATAAGACAACATCCTTTTGCCAACACAGTAAGAGTAGGATTGCAACTTTTCCGGAAAAGTTGTAGTTGTTGAAAAGTTCAGCCACCTTTTCAAGAAAAGTTGAAAAACTCGGAAAAATAATTTTTTTTTAGTAATATTATGATGTAAATTATATTAATATAATTACGTTATCATCTCACTACCATCTTGAATGTTGATAATGTCACTATTACTGGTAGTAGTTTCTTCTTCATCTGTCGAACTATCCTCTTCTTCTTTGTTTTCCTTTATCATTGTGTTTGCTTCGTTTAGCAGGAATTTGGTGTAATCTTGAGCTTGTGAGCTTTTTTCTAGGAACAGCAACAGACAGATGCTAACTGATTCAGATTTATGGTTCGTTAGCAGCTTCAAATTATGGCCAATGTAAACAATTTTTAAATATTTTAATTAAACAAGTTTTAGTTGCCAATACGTAATGATTATCCGCATACATCTAAGATAGATTGGTGTCACAGGAGTTGTGAATTAACATGAACAAAGTACTTACTCAGCTCTCAGGGAAAATTAACTTTAACCTAGTGAAAATTTATTTAAAGCATGTTTAAGAATCTTCTACGCCCAACATTTCTAATTTTTACAACTTTTCCATGATATACACAAGCTTTTCCAACTTTTCCTTTTCCAAACTTTTCTTTGGTCACAACACTAAGTAGAAACTCACCTTCCAGCTTCAATTAGAACAGTAAGAAAAATAACCATAAAGCAGGGTCTTTGCACCTATGTTTCTGACAAAAAAACCAAGATTGACCGAAGCTAATAAAGAAATGCGTGCAGTATTTTCAAACCAATACGTAAATAGGGAGTAGGAATACTGGAATTGGGTTGTTTTTTCTGATGAAAGAGTACAATGAACAACTACGTATATATTGCCCAAAAGGCCATACATTTGAAATAAATCTGGGCGTGGATATCTGTAGAAGAACCTGGTGTGTAGAACATATTGTTAAAGGAAGATTCATATGCTCAACATAATAATTTTATTTTGTGCATGTAGTATTTAAATCAAAATGATGTATCTTAGTATAAAATCTGTTTTCAAAAGAAAAAAAATTTATGTCCGATTGCATTATAAAATCTGTTTATTGTATTGTTTTGTGGCAGTGAACTGGCTTATTATTGTACTCGTAAAATAAAGTGGTAGTAGTAAAATAAAGTATATAGTAGTAAAATAAAGTATGACAACTGTATCTTACATGTCAAATTTTCTTCTGTCAAGAATAGATGTCAAATTTATAAACTGATTTTTTTTTATTGTTAGCCAATTTTAGGAATCGAACATAAAGCTTTGTATGCAACTCTTACATAATCGGACCTTATAGATTCGCCCTTTTTATAGGCCTTGCTCGCTCAGCCATAAACTGGGCTTGTCTATAAAGTCCTACATTATGTACTTGTTACATAAATAGCTATTATATTAATAATAAAACCAACTAACATTATTATTTTATTTTCATTGCAATAGTTATTTCTGATGTGCCTATGAATCTTGTGTCAAAATTTAATACATGGCAATCATTTCATGAAAAGTATTTTTTACTCAACTCAATTTTAAGAAAAATCGGTCTACTTGATAAAAGTCATGCGAAATCTTCCTGCTGGAATAGTACATAGCCGTAGTTTCAAGACGGGTTTGATATAATTTAATAAACTTTTGTATTTTTCTTGGTCTATATGAAGGCTACGTCTGTGCTAAATTTTATCAAAATCTCAGAAGGTGAGGTAAAATTTTAATTTAAAGTGTGTTGATTTGACATTGAAATGACCCTGGTGGATAGCAACCTCACTCTCATCAGTAAGAACTGGCAGCACACACATAAGTTACACAATTCCTCGTCCAAATGGGGGGCATGGCAGTAGGCTTAATGCAGGTATGGCACATAAATTGGCAACATAAATTCGTTGATGATATGCAAATATGTTAGTGAAGGTTGTGTTTTGCACTCCTAAAATAATTGTTAAATATAATGTTCAAAAGCAAATTATTAGCCAAAATTGGTATCAAAAGAATGGTAACATTATTAACTTTTTAATTGTGCTTCTTGAGTGTCTCAATATTTAAGAAGAATCAAGTTTTTAATAATTTTAATAATCATGCTGTATATTCTAAAATAAAATTATCAGCCACCTGGAAATATAAAAGTGCTGATGGTGCTAGCTTAAAGGATAACAAATTTATGTACAGGGTTGTATTAAAAGTAAAAGTAGAAATTTAAAAATGGTTGCATGCTCCAAATGTAATATTAACAAAAATAAACACAGATCGAATTCGACAGTCATAGTGGTTGGACATTCGAATAATATTGTGATATCAAGTGTATCAACAAAATCCTTTTTTCTAAATACAAACAAAATCCTTTTTTCAAAGTGTTTGTTAATATATTAATATTAAAATTAAATCAAATTTGATTTAAGTAAGTCATGGGTAAAGAGAATGGGCAATAAGCTGTCCGAGACAACGATCTCTAGTGAAAATATTGAATCTAATCAAAATGCAAACAGGTATGTAAATAATTTAATAGATTTAGAAAATCGTTATCGACTAGTTGACAAGGGGCCATATTTTGTGTTTAATTGTTGAACACAATAAGGCAAATGTAGGCAGACTTTTTCCAATTAAAATATGACATTATTTACTTACGAATGGTTCTTTAAAAAATGATGTAGAAGACATAAAATCGGTTGGAATTAATAGAGTTAAAATAATTTTCAAATCTTTAGAAGTCGCAAACTCTTAAGTAAACCACGAAGGTTATGGTGAGAAATTATTTAACGGCATATATACCAAAATTCTTTACACATAAAAAGGGGGTAGTTTACATAATTGGATAATAATCAAATCAGGAAATTTGTTTAAATGGCAAATTAAGATTTTCTGGAAAGCATGAACTAACTGCCACGGTATTGTGTACCAAACTATCACTAATAATACACAATGTTTCTGATATTATGGAATGTTGTCTTTAAAATATATTACAAATGGATGCAGTGTGGTTTGCTTATTAAACCAATGACTTCATCTCGCACCACAAATGTGTAATTTTTACACTCGGATGCAGTAATGTCTTCTTTTTTAGTTTTCAAAAACTAAGACTGGCATTTTGCAATAAAATGATGAGTTTTTTGTTTTATCAACTTTTCTTTAAAACCATCAAGTGTGACAAGTTGACATCTGTCTGTGGATACTGATTGTACTTAATTTCAGTCAATATTTCATTGGCATCACAAATTTTTCTACCCACTGCTTCAACTCTAGGACACTTCTGACAAAATGAAAGCATACAACTTTCATTTAAAGTATCACAAACAATCATGACATTGGGGTTTTGCAAGACACTACCATTAATTTTACGTATTGATGTATCGAGCAAACACAAACTCTTCATAATTAAAGCTGGTTACTATCTATACAGTCCCACATAGTATTTACAAATTTGGAACCAATTAGAGTCCTAAAAATATTGTATAGAGATACCTTGGTTTAACCAACACACCTCCAGACGCAACATCAAAAATGAGTTTTTTTCTCGTCTTCAAAGGTCTGCATTAAAGAAAGAAGTAGAAATAACAGAATGAACCCAAGTTCCCAATACAGATACCTACATAGACTACCTATTACAAAAATTTCAACATTTTATTTGGTCCCCCACATAACTTTTTTGGGCTCCAAATTTTAATAATTTTCATTTTTTGTCAACTTTGAAAGCTATTTTCTTAAATAAGCAAGGCTTTACAGGAGATAATTTTATATGTATTTATTATACTATATGTAGAGATAAAGTACACAAAAAACCAGATCTGCAGATTTAGCCTGGGGACTGCAGCATGGGTACAAATCTGGAAAAAATAGCAATTTCAATGGCAAAAGCGCATAGATGCCATCTTGGAAAAATAAGTTACTAACAAATTGTAAATATACAAATAAAATGTACATATCTTAAGCTTTAAAATGACATGATAATATTTCAAATTGGTCAACAGCACAACAAGCTGTGATCAAATGCATAAACTTCTGAAATTGATAACATTTGTCGACGCTGCGGATGAAAAATGACCGCCATTATCAAATAGTTGCCAGTAAAAATTTAAAAAAATATTTTCTTTCATCTAAAGGCTTAACAAGCTAGCCCATTTTCATCAAAATCAAAAATACTGCAGCAACCAATTTTTTTAAAACTTGATGATTTCATATGGAATGACCCTAAATATGGGTAGGTACAAACGATTTTTACTTTAAATTAACATATACATATTTTAACATTTCAATATAAATGCAATAGATAAGGTGATTCGTAACAACTGATATGAAGATTTAGATCCTCCTATTCGGGAAAAAAATTACGCTTGTAGCTCTTGCACCTGTAGACCTGTTGGGCAATCTCCTGCTCCAGCAGTAGTCTGTGATCATATGCTTTTCCCAACGCCTTTGGTAGCGTTCTTTCAGCGTCATGAGGTCTTGATGGAAACGCTTCCCCTGTTCGCCACTTCCACCGCCAAGGTTCTCTGGGAACTGATCAAGGTGACTATACAGTAAATGGAGCTTGACACCCATATTGCAACCAAGATTTCGGAAAGCCAAGAGCATTGTAGTTACCAGAACTTCATAGTTTTTTTTGTTGCCAAGGAAGTTTTGTATAACTGCCACGAAAGATAGCCTAAATATACAAGTCACAACCTGCATATGCAGGTCTATACTATCTATTTAAACACATACACTTTCAAACAGGTAAAGACAAACTACTTGTCCACAAACAAGCAAGACCTACTTATAGATGAACCACGCCTCAGATGCCTATGTTGAGTAAAAGTGGAGTACCAATAGAATTTTTTTAAATGAAACTATTTCACATTTAAGGCTGTTAGTACAAAAAGTATGCTAATCATTATTTATAAATAAACGAAGCATTCCTAAGGGCACAATACTTTGCACAAAAAAAATGTCAAAAGTTATAGAATAGGTGGTGCATTTAATATGAATCGCTCTATATTCAACATCAAATTGCATAGAAACCAGAGCATAGCAAAAAACCGATTTCAGATTTGAAATCAGTGATGAAAATATTACTAAAATCAGTTAAAAAATCTCTTGCATCAGTGAATGACAAAAAAATTGTTTCCTAGTGTAAAGGCGGATTTCCACCAAACAGACAAAACAGCAACAAAACAGAAACTCATGCCGATTTCAGCAAAACTGCAACTATTTAGAAACAATTCTAAAACATTTTGCAAACTTGAGTTGCCGGCGACTGTTTCTGTTTTGTTTTCACAGTCCCACTCAAAGGCGGTAAACTCAAAGGATTTCGTTGTGTTTACGAACACTGTCGGTTTAGTGGAAATAATAAGTTTCTGTTTTGTTTCTTTATTCAGTAGACCTTTACAAAGCACTGCATACTTACGAAATTATGGAAAACGATGACCGTAGCTCACCGTGCAGCCCAATATCGTCTCTTTTTAACTGTGATAACATCTGCGCCAGTCCATCATTTCGTCTACTTAAATAAGATCTCACCCAGTATCGGTGCCGGCATTGCTTCTTCTTTTTGTTATCCATAGAACGCAGTATGAACCACCCGCAAGTCAAAATAAAAAAATCATCGTTACTGAACATGATTTTTCTAAACTCGATTGCTCAAATGTTCTGAAACACTGTACTTCTGGTGGAAATAACTTCAAAACTAAAAGAAAACTGGAACTGAAACTAGTTCGTTTGGTTGGGACAGAGTTTCTGATTTGTTCCTGTTTTGTTGATGTTTTGTTTTTTCCGGTTTCAAGAAACAAAACAGCAACAAAACACAAACTCAACTGTTCGTTTGGTGGAAATCCACCTTAAGAGATCCCATGAAAAGATCCTACAAACAATGAAATTATAAACAGTGACTTAGAAGCTGGAGAGAAATTTGCTGAACAATTTAATAAGATTTTTACTAAAGAGAATGTA
Organism: Agrypnus murinus; assembly: GCA_929113105.1. Taxonomy (NCBI): domain Eukaryota; kingdom Metazoa; phylum Arthropoda; class Insecta; order Coleoptera; family Elateridae; genus Agrypnus; species Agrypnus murinus. Next base: position 96,986,338 of record OV816026.1, read on the forward strand.
AACGACATGTTACCAATGTTGCCATTGCAAACAAGACCGACTCAATCCCTTACAACTATAAATTTTACAGCAGAAAAGGTCTCTATTGCAATTAATGATCTGAAAACAGATTGAAGTCCTGCACCTGATAACATTCCATCTATATTCTTACAAAAATGCAAAGATAATATTTGTACTCCGATTGCAAATGCGTTGAAGGCATGCATGAATACAGGCAAGCTACCATGACAATGGCATCTAGCAATTGTTACACTTCTTTACAAAAAGGGCAATAAGCATCTGCCAGAAAATGACCGCCCAATTAGCTCAACAACGTCCAACTTACTAGCTTGTCTAAATAATTGGACATTTAATCATGATGAAGGATAGCCAATCGATGTAATATATCTTGATTTTGAAAAGACTTTTGATAAAGTTTTACATGATAGACTATTACATAAACTAGAACATTTTGGGGTAAGAGGTAATTTACTTCAGTTGATAGAGGATTTTCTTAATAACCGATTACTACCAAGTTAGAGTCCAATGGTTTCCTATCAAATCAACATACAATGCTAAGTGGAGTGCCCCAAGGATTGGTTCTAGGCTCCCTTCTCTTCGTACTCTATGTCAGCGACTTAGCTAATAACATCAAAACTAATATAATTTTCTTTGCTGATGACACCAAGCTTTTTGCAAATCCCTTGGAACAATACATAGAACTGAATGATGACTTGAAGATAATAGTAGATTGGACAGTTACTTGGAAAATGAAACTAAATGCAGATAAATGTACAGTACTAAATATTAGACCAAACAACAACAGCCAATCATATAAATAAAACAATATTGAACTGCAGCATGTCAATTAACAAAAAGAATTTGGTGTCATCGTGAGCAACGATATAAAATGTAGATGCAATTGCGAAAAAATCCAATTCTTTCATTTATTTAACTCAAAAAGCATTCGAGAATAAATCTCCGAACATGATTTTAAAATTATACAAGAGTTTCATCAGGCCAAAATTAGAATATGCACAAACAATCTGGAAATCCTTACTATGTGAAGGATATAGAGGCATTAGAGAAGGAACAAAGAAGGGTTACAAGAATTCCACCAGAACTATCACAACAACCGTATGAAGCACGACTAAAGAAACTTCAGCTAACAATGTTGAGAGAGAGAGAAGATTAAGAGGAGACATAATTGAAACGTACAAGATAGTTCAGGGATATTATTCTAGTAACTTAAAAATATACAATTACAATCACAGAGTACAGTTAAGAGGACATTCAAAAAACTTGAAAAAGTAAAACTGCTAAGCTACCATGAAGAAACTGCTTAGTAAACCTTAGTATACACCTGGAACTCTCTACAAGAAGACACCATATCAGCAACAAGTTTGAATTCTTTTAAAAACAAACTTGACGGAGAAAACATAATGATTATAAACATTGTCTATAGATTGTGACAAATTGTGCTATTACAACTAATAAGTCGAACAGTTAAGTTCTAAAAAAAAATCTTTCAAACGAAAACTATTAAGATAAACACAAACTAAAAAATAGTTTCATCCGTTTCAACTGCCTACTATATACATGATAATAATAACTTAAAAAACACGGCATCGTTTAGATGAATGCATAAGATATCAAGGGCAACATTTAGACGACATTATTTTTAAGGTTTAATCTCCAGATGTTAGTAGTTATATTTCTAAGTTCAAATTATTAAAATGTTTAAAAACCAGAGATAATGAGATCTAGATCCATAAGATAATCAAGATCTATTTGGTTTTATTTCATTTGTGTATCCAGCAGTTGCGTACAACTCCTTTCTAAACACCCTACTAATCTAATTTCATCCATCGACACCAAAGCTTGTTGTTCTATTGCAAGTTTTTTTATCAGTTGTTATTCTGTTTTTGATATAAAGTGTGTGTGTGATTAATTGAATCAAGCTATTCCTAAATTATACTACATATTACACAGACAGTTATTGCAAACTTAAAATTAGAATCACTTACTAGAATCACTCTAACACAGCGCTTTAAAGTAACAGAATCCTTTTCACAAAATTCCACGTATTTGTTTATACATTTAATATATTTAGCAATACACTCCATAAACGAGTTGAAATCTTTTCCTCGCAGCTTCAAACACAACTTTGCAAAAGTAAGGACTGTCTTACGTAGTTTGTTCATTGCCGTATCAGTAATTATCTCCTCCTAATAAAACACAATTATCAAATTAACATCAATTATTATTATAAACATTGAAAAATTAATTAGGTGCTTATTAGATTATTATACTTACCTGCAATATCTGCTCTAGTTCTTCATTAAAATCCTCTATTCTATCATAGAAGCCTGCTTTTTTAATAAATACTTCCATTTTGTGCGTTTAAGAAATTATTAATAGGACAAATAAGGAATGTTTAAATAATTATATTATAAATTAATATTTAAATTTGAGATTATAATTTATTTGTAAATATTATGAGGTGTTTTATTACACGATAATATTGGCGGTAAAGAACACAAACACAGCCACTGCTGATAATTATTTCACGTACCTAGTTAATAGAACGCTGATCGTCGATTGTTTAAACTGAATTTTTGCATTTGTTTGCGCCAAAAAAATGGATCGATTTTAACTATAGAGTTCCTCAATGTATAAAAACTCATATACAGATTATCCCAAAACCAATCTAAACATACAAAAATGCATGGACGTATATAGTTTAAGACTGATTTATCAACAAAGATTACTGAAGCCCACAAATCATTTACATTCTAAACATCACATAAACAAACCCTATAATTCGAAGTTGCCAAATTGTTTCCAAGCTCATTTTTCCCATTGTTGTATTTTGTAATACTTATTAATAAACTTTTAAAATTACAATAATCGGCCATAGTAAAAAGAATATTTAGTAAAACAATCGAAATGAATAATCTAATACGATTTTTCATCAATATTTCTCTTACTTAATAACAAGTTTAAATAGAATAATAAACCGGCAACACAGCCAACGGTTTAGGTGACATCACCTCAAAATTACACCCGTAATTCTCACTGTTATTCTTAACATGGCTGGTCTCTTTGTGAAACGGTAGTGCTTGTTTTTAGTGAACAAACATGGTTTTACCATTTACAGTGTGTAGTGTGTAAAAGACTGGATTATTTAAAACCAGATTTGATTTTTCATAGGTGAGTATGAACGCCATGTTCTTCCAAACAAATTACGCCAGAAATAAACATGAAAATGTCATAGGCGTCGAAAAACAACTACATTTAGGGGTTAACAAAGATACAGTAAGTATAGATCATTCGGTCAAGCAGAGGTCTTACGTCATAATCTGCTACCAACGTAAATTCACAACTGTTCCAATACTTTCACGCCTAAGAAATGTATTTTTTTGTTGGTATTATGATTACTACGTTTATTTGCATCTTCCAAACGAAAACAATTGTCCATTGTTGTATCAATGCAAATATTTTGTCATTTTGGCAAGTTGAAACGTCATAGAGCTTATTAGACAGCTAATATTTTATTTATATACGATATAATCTTTTTTACCGTGTTCTTTTACCATACCAAAACCATTTAGTTTGCAATCGAAAAACTTGATAGCCTTTTTAATTATTTTCGGAAAAAGCGTGAAAATTCTGGATCTTGATTACGTTTAACTTCAGTACGAGAAGTGAGTCTTAAAATAGAATATTTTTAAATATACAATTCGTTTTATGATCTGTTTCTAAAAAGTAATATTTGTAAAGGGTAGCTAGACTTTGAGTATCGGCAAAAGTGCCGTTTGCAAGGTATCTGCAACTATTAAAAGCGGTAACCTTCTTAGTGATCCGAAGATCCGGCTAGAAATAGAAAAAGGGGAATTACTTTTTGAGTTAAATGAAAAAACAATTAGCTTTCATAACTTTTACTATTCAGTAATTAAAAATTCCAATTTGCAAAGTTAAAATAAAGGCGAGCAAAATAAACACATTTCTTACTGGCACTTATCAAAAACAATTAATATAAACAAAAAGTAAACTACTCAACACGCAGTGTTGCAACATAGGAACTGAAAATGATAAATTCAACACTTTCCCTCCATTTTACAGTTAGGCATTTCATTTATAGCACTAAGTTCAAGTTCATTACACAACACTATGTGTCGAAACCTAGGTAGGGGCTTCGTCAAAAGGTCAGCTAGTTGATTTTCAGATGAGATTTTCTCCACGCTGATTTCACCCTCAGTTACAAGCTCCCGAATAAAGAAGTGTCTTGTACGTATATGCTTAGTTCTTTTATGCACAGATGCATTATAATTAGACTATTATTGATAGATCTATCTAAACATAACTGTCTCTTTATGCCCCAAGGGTCTCTTTATGATCCGACGGGCAATAATGAAACGTCAATTAAATGTCAGAGCTGTATTTGTAGAACTTGATTGGTTCTTAATATAATTTGTAAACTTATCACCAATGAAAATAAGCTGAAATTAAGTATTTTAGATAGTAACTATAGTAACGTACTTCGTATATATGCACATAAGTATACGTACAGCAGCTTGATGTAACCTACGTACTCATTTAATTATATTTTTTACACAATAATAGATTTGAGATAAAAACAATCTGTGCATAAAATAGTGTATGCATTTCGGGCATAACTTGCTTTTATGGCCCTACAGCCTTTTCCTAGCCCTCGGCTGACTCCTCGGGCTAGAAATAACGCTTCTGGCCATAAAAGCTTCTTTATGCCCTTAATACATAAATAACTATTATGAAACTCTGTATTTTGTGAAAGTTTCAAAGCTGCTTCATTGTCAATGTACAGGTCAGGAACGCTTTCTAACACCACCATGTCTGCCATCACCTTTTTAAGCCACACAGCCTCCTTAGCTGCCTCACTGGCTGCTACAATCTCAGCTTCTGTAGTCGAGATTGCCACCGAAGACTGCCGCTGACTGATCCAGGAAATACAGCCACCTGCATACATGCTGAGCACTCCAGAAGTGGACCTACCAGTTGTAATGTCCCCTGCATGGTCAGCATCACTATAACATGACAGTACTTTATTACAATTACTTTTATAAATGATACCACGATCCAATGTTCCTTTTAAGTATCGTAAAATCCTTTTAACCTTTAACCAGTCTTGAGAGGTTGGATTCTCGAGTGACCTGGACACTACTCCCACTGCGTAAGCTAAATCAGGTCTTGACCCAATCATGAGGTACATTAAGGCACCTACCTGCCTATATGAATAACCAGCAATGGTTATTTCATTCATTTCTTTCCCTGCTTCAGTAGTAGTTGATGTTTCTAGTGGGGTTGCTACTGGTTTACATTCGTCCATTTTAAGATTTTTTAAAATCTTTTCAGCATATGAAGCTTGACTCAATTTTATTCCATTTTCACAATGATCAATTTCTAATCCCAAATAAAATTCCGCAGGTTTATAAATTATATTAAATTCATTTTTAAGATTAATTAGAAACTGATTCAACATGTTTTGACTATTTGCAGCCATAAGTCCGTCATCAACAAATACAGTCAACATAAGCTTTTCAGTACCATTTTGTACTATAAATAAAACATGGGTCAGCATCACTCCTCTGAAACCCAAATTTAAACAAAAATTCACTAAAGTGCTGATTCCAGCACCGAGGTGCTTGTTTTAATCCATACAGACTCTTCTGCAGTCTACAAACTAGTGCACTGTGTAGCCATCAGGTTACTTCATATAAATGTGACTACCTTGATTATCAATATTTCCATACAGAAATGCAGTAGATACATCAAATTGCGTCAATTGTAATTTTTCATTTGCAGCAAGGCAGCAACGCTTATCAGAGCTCTAACAGTACTCAATCTAGCCACAGGGCTGAAGGTTTGATTATAATCAACATCCTTCTTCTGTAGATACCCTTTTATAACCAATCGGGCTTTGAAACGCTCAATGGATCTATCTGGGTTTGTTTTGACTTTGAATACCCATTTACACGGTATTGGTTTTTTATCAACGGCCAATTTTTCTAATACCCAGGTACGGTTGTCTAATAAAGACTTCATTTCCTGATCCATAGCAAGTTTCCATTCAGAACAGTACTTGCTCTGCATAGCCTCTTCATAAGTAGCTGGTTCAGTATAATCATTCATAATGGTATCGCAGGACATTACAAAATCAGTGAATCTTTGGGGTCGTTGTAGAGTACTTCTGTCACAAAGCCTAGGGGTGGCAGGTCTCCCAAGACTCTCCAATTCCTCCTCACCTGACATTTCTTCTTGTGAAGTCTCAGAAAACGAATCCTTATCAGCATCAGGAGGATCTTCACAGATTTCCTTCTGAGGAGGTTCAGCATTTTCATTTTCTGATAACTGATTAGGTATTACAGTGATATCACCAGAACTTGAAGAAAGAGGTCTTTCATGAAACACAACATCACTACTTCTTATTAAAGTACCATTTTTACACCAAATCCTATAACCATCAGTATCATAACCAACAAGTACACCCTTCACGGGCTTCTTGTCCATTTTCTTTCTTTTTTGCTTAGGAACATGGGCATAGCAATCAGAGTCTATAATTCGTAGGTGTTTAATATGAGGCCTTTCCCCATGCCATAACTCGTATGGAGATTTCTCTGAAATACTAGAAGGTCCAGTCCTCTTTACTACATACGTGGCAGCATTTACAAGTTCTACCCATAAGGACTGTGGTAGATCATTTCTGGAATGCATCATGGCGCGGGCAGTCTCTACAACAGTGCGGTTCTCCCTCTCACAAGGGTTTTGCTGTGGTGTATATGGCATAGTTAATCTTTGGGTAATTCCCCTCTCTTGTAATATTTTTCTAACCGCATTACTGTCGTACTCCCCTCCATTGTCATTTAAAATGACCCTAGCACAATGACCAGCATTTTCTGATGCAGCAAGCATCAATTTTAATTTTTCAGGTACTTCAGATTTTTCTCTTATAAAATATACAAATCTAAATCTAGAGAATTCATCTTTAAAAATAGCATAATATTTGAATCCAGATTTAGATGTTTCAAAAGGACCACATACGTCACTAGATACTAGCATACCTGGTTTGTCAGGTTTATCCCTTGTTCCAAATTTTTTCTATGAGTCTTACCGTATACACAGCCTTCGCACATCTCACTGTCCAGTTTTACATCAATCCCAAGTTCTCTTTTGATTGTGGCCTTCACATGCCGTTTATTTTGATGTCCCATCCTTTCATGGTACAGCTGCAAAACATTATTATTATATACAGTGTTTATTACAGAAACTTGAGGAAAAACAATTCTCATTGCTAATTTATATAGACCACCTTCCAAATAACACAATCTGTTCATTTATTTTTAGTTGGCAAACAGCAACATTGGATATAAATTCACTATTAATTTGTTTATCATGAGCAGCTAGAGTAGAAAACAGATTTTTCTTAATACCAGGGACGTACCACACATCTGTTAAAGTTAGGCTGTTCTATCGGCCATTAACCGATGCTTGAACCTCAACAGTTCCTTTCCCCACAGCTTTAAAGCAATCGCCATTTGCAGTGACCACAGTACGGGGAATATTTTCATAAAATGGAGTGTACTCACGGAACACATCAGTTTTATTTACTACTAGCAAATACCCGGCGCGCTTTGCTGCGCTTTATCATAACCATATATGGCTATGATTTTAAAAATTACCAAATTTGGAAATTATTTCAAAAATTTCAAAAATTACCAAATTTGACAATTGACAACATATCTATATATATTTTCTTGTCACATCAATCTCAGTACCCATTTTTAACTTCCATATATGGGTTTTTCGCTGTTATTTCGGACCACGATGGCCGATCAGTCCAATTTGGTCTTATTTTCTATTCTGGGCCAAGACCTTTCCAATGATACCAATTTCATCCAAATCGGTCCAGTGGTTGCGGAGAAAATCGCATACATACATACATACATATATACAGACAGACAGACAGACAGACAATCTTTCACTTTTATATATATAGATAGATGTGACTCGTCGCTCCGCTGTCCACATAGAAAAAATCATCAGTTTTAAGATTTGAGGACGCAAAAAGTACAATGAAATAAATAAAGATTATTAAAAGTTTCACAGTTTTATTAAAATATACCTGACAATATTGTTTCGACAGCTATGCTGTCATTATCAAAGGTAATATAATTATAAACAAACACGTCGCTAAGGTAGATACAAAATAGGTAACTAGATAAAATAATAATAATAATAAAAATTAATAATAAAAATCATAATTAAACATCTAATACTTCCAGTAACGGAGAATTACTGAACTCAAGTTGTTCATTCATTAAAGGTACCCTGAGTTTGTGTTTGTATATCTCAAAGGCTTCTAAAATGTCTAATTTGCGTTTGTTATTACAAAAATGTAGAAATTTAATATTATTTTGAGGAGTCATTGTGTGATTTTGTTCTAAAAGGTGTTTGGGGTAATTCGATTTTTCAGGATGTTTATTTTTGTAATGACGTACGTGTTCTTTATATCTTATGTCAAAATTTCGAAGTGTTTGCCCAATATATACCGAACTACAAAAAGAACAATTTAAACGGTAACTGCCCGATTTCATGATATCATGTGTTCTGTCTTTAGCATTAAATAAAAATGAAAAAGTGTTAGTGTTGGTTTTAAATGTTATTTTATAATTGTTGGTTTTTCTTAGTATATGTGCAATTTTTTCTGATATTTTGCCAAAATATGGTATAGATATGTAATTTGTGTCTTCTGTTTGATTGTCAATGGGATATATTATTTATATTTAATTATGATTTTTATTATTAATTTTTATTATTATTATTATTATTTTATCTAGTTACCTATTTTGTATCTACCTTAGCGACGTGTTTGTTTATAATTATATTACCTTTGATAATGACAGCATAGCTGTCGAAACAATATTGTCAGGTATATTTTAATAAAACTGTGAAACTTTTAATAATCTTTATTTATTTCATGATTATGGAGTTCCACAAAATAAGGCTGGAAACAATAAACAAAAAGTACAAGTTTATTTGGCTCATTTACCCTACCAACCTTATCATTTGTTTTGTTACTTTTCTCAGGTTTAGGCTTCCCATCTGCCTTCCATTTAGTACAGACAGTAATTTTATGTGGACCTTTACAATAATTACAAATATATTGATTTTTGTTAGATTTAAATGCTTTATATTTCCCAGTCTTGCCACTACCAGAGGGTTGTTGAGTGAGAAGAGCTTCATGACTACTGTTGTCTTTCCCATTTAAAGCCCTCTCGTACATACAAAGTTGTGTAGTGAGATTATCTAAGGTCCTTTCTCTTTTAGACACAAGCATCCAACTTGATCTAAATGAAAAGCAACTTTCAGGCAATGAATCTAATATTTTACAAGTTAATAACAAATCTGGCAGTTTTGAACTTCCATCCTTTGTAAGTTCAACATTTAAATCACTCCAGATGTTTTTCAATTTAGAGGTATGACTTGCAATGTCATCTATTTCATCCCTCTTATAACTAAAAAAATGTAAACATAAATCAAAGGCTCCATGCTCAACAGACCCATCAAAGAGCCGATTCAGTTCATTCCAAACATCAGCAGAACTCATGAATCTCATTATAAGCTTTAGTACAGTGTTGCCAACCCTACCGATTTTTCGGTAGATCTACCGTTTTTTAAACTTCTCTACCGATCTACCGAATGACACTAACATTCTACCGAAAAACGGCAAAATTTAGAATGAATTTATTTTTAATTTTTGAATTTGTCTGAGAAATTTTCAAATCAGACCGCAATTGCTTAACTAAATGCTGCGCCCTCTAGTAATGAATAGAAAAGTTGAATAAAAACGGTAAGGACAGTTGTGTGTTTTACCAACTTTTACAGTTTTTAACGTGATTGTCGCGGGACTTTTTTCAAATATTCAAGTCGAAATTCGGTAAAGTACCGAATAAAATTTGTCACCCGAGGTTATAAAAGAGAGCAAGTAGCTTCGAGCGTCATTTTCCCGTTTGATTTACTTAGAGTTAAAGTCTCTCAGAACATTTTTTTCTTTAAAATGAGTGATTCTAATGAAGAAAATAGCGGTGGTGAAGGCACAAGTGCCGGTATACGTCCATTAAAAAAAAAAGAAATATGGTCAATCGTATAAGGAAGCATGGGAAAAATTAGCTGAGTTTAAAGGATGGTTAAAGAAGAGTCGAAAAGGAGAAATGTTTGCCAAATGCAATTGCTGTGACAAACATATTAATGTATCAAGTGGTAAAGATGCATTGCTGAAGCACAGTGTTTCAAAACAACACCAAACGAAAATTAAATCAATGTCTCAGCAGACAAGATTAACATCATTTATGACTGAAGGTAGCGATGAGAGAATATTAGAAGAAGAAATTAAGAAAGGTAAATAACTTAATTTTATGGAACAAAAATAATTGTGATAGATATGTAACTAAATAATTTCTTTTTCTTAGGTGAAATACGGTTAGCCGCATTTGTTGCTGAACACAACTTGCCCTTTTTAATGATGGACCACTTGGTTAAATTAATAGGAACCGTTTGCCATGACTCAAAAATTGCAAAAGGTTTGAACTCCGGAAGAACAAAAACTACTGCCATCGTCCAAAACGTTTTGGGACGCGAGAGAAAAGACGCACTCTGTAGTCATCTGCGAGGTAATAAATTTTCTTTAATAGTAGATGAATCTACAGACAGAAGCACGACCAAACACCTGTGCTTGGTGGTAAGAACCATGTGGAACAATAACGTTTCAGATCACTTCTTAGGTTTAATTAAACTTTCTGAAGCAAACGCACTCACTTTGTATAATCATATTGTTACTTTATTCGAGGAGAGACAAATTCCTTATAAAGAAAATTTGATTGGGTTTGCTTCAGATGGGGCAAATGTAATGATGGGACAACATAGTTCATTGATGACTTTATTAAAAAATGATGTTCCAGCATTATATATTATGAAGTGTATTTGTCACTCGTTTCATTTATGCGCATCCTATGCATGTCAAAAATTACCTTGTTATATAGAAGACTTAACCAGAGACATTTATAATTATTTTGGTTCAAGTCCGAAAAGAATTTCGGAATCCCAAGAGTTTCAAAATTTTTGTGAAGTAAAAGTTCATAAAATTTTACATCCTGCTCAGACTCGTTGGCTTTCTGTCGTTAGTGTGGTATCGAGAATATTAGAACAATATAATCCCCTACGTCTTTATTTTACTGATGCCGTAAGTCTCAATGACCTATTGGCAGCAGAAAATATTTTGTCTAAATTGAATAATCCTGTTACAAAATTATTTTTGCAATTTTTAGAATTTGTATTGCCTTTTTTTACCAACCTTAACAAAGAGATGCAATCGGAAAGCCCAAAACTTCATGTTGTGTATAAAAATGTGTGTAATGTATTAAAAGCTATATATGATTGTTTCATAGATAGAAATTATCTACAAAATACAGATATTAAACATATTAATTTTAAAAATCCTCAAAATTATTTAACTGTTGAAACGATGTATTTTGGTGCCAATGTCGCTAAAACTATAAGTGAAGGTGAATTTACTGATGAGCAGCTGAATTTCTTTAGGTTGCGATGTTTACAGTTTTATATAGAAAGTTGCAGTCAAATTTTACTACGTTTTCCTTTGAATAATAACATTTTGGAAAATTTAAATTTTTTAGATCCACAAACAGTAAAAGCGGGATCTGTTCCGTCCATTTCAGACACGGCTAATCTATTTCCTCACCTAATTACCACTGATTTGCAACAAGTTGATACAGAATGGCGGTTATTACGAAACTGCGATAAAGTTAAAACCTTTTCCGATGAAATTCAGGCATTTTGGCAACAAGTAAATGAAGCAAAGTTTGGAGACGGTACGCCAATGTTCAGTTCACTTTCAAATTTTGTGTTTAATTTGCTCTGTTTGCCACACTCATCTGCCAACGTAGAAAGAATTTTTTCATCGATAAATTTAATGAAAACAAAGCAGAGAAATAAACTCTTGACTGCCACTATCTCTGGACTATTGCACACTAAAGAATATTTGGGTCATCAAAACTGTTTTGACTTTCATATTGTAACAAGAGAGAAAAGGAACGAACCTCTTTTCGAGCGACAGGTGGTGTGTTCTGCCGCCTTCGAGAAAATGACGCATCGCACAAGCATGTAAATCAGACGTGGTTTATTCTGGTGTATTCTAGAAATACATGGTATGTTCGGGCGATTTCTGGAACGTTTATAGGATGGTATAAAGTCGACGTCGCGGAGAAAAGGAGCAGTCAACAGCAAGTCATTAACTGTGTATTACAAAATAAATAGTGAATATAAATGTTGTATTAGAAATTCGTAGTCTGTAAATAATAGTTTTTAATGTTTTATAATCGTAGCGTTAATTTATAGTGTATTCATTAGTGTATAGAAATAAATATTTGTTTGTGAATAGACGATTTAAACAGCACTTGTATTATTATTTGAAAAAGAACGTTACAGTGGTGTTACAGGTGTGAGGTTTTTTTTAAAATAAATAAAATCGCGTAATAATTAAATAAAGTGCTGTGAGATTAAATTTTTAGTGTTAAAATTAATTTCAACAAACGATTAAAATGGTGATGAAACTATTGAAAGATCTCTTAGTAATAGATTTAAAACGGGAATTGGACGAGAGGGACTTGGATAGTAATGGAAAGAAAGAAGTTTTGATAAATCGGCTAAGAGAATGGCTTTTAGAACAGAAGGAAGATCCTGAAAATTACCTTCGAAATACCTGGACCCGCAATTGATACTAGTTTGTTGTTAAGTAAAATGAAAGAAGAGTTACTGGAAAGTTCTAGAAAGTCCGAAGATAATGTTAGAATGTTAAAAGAGGAACTACTGGAAAAGTCCGAAGAAAATGCTAGAAAGATAGGGTAATAAAAATGGTAGAAGAGAAAATAGCCCAAATGCAATTACCATCAACAGCTAAGAAAGACGACATAACCGATATGTTGGAAGATAGAATGAGGCAACTACGGTTTCCCTCAACTTCTGAGTTTAATGAAGTAAAGAAGCAAATTAAAGAAGAAAGGGGTCCTGCCGTAGGGATAAAAGTAAAACCACCCACGTTCGATGGAAAGATACCTTGGTCCACCTACTACAAACAATTTGAGGCGGCCGCTGGGGCCAACGGATGGACAGGCAAGGAAAAGGCCGTTTCTTTAACTGTGGCTTTGCGTGGAGACGCGTTGAACGTCCTGCAAACAATCCCAGCAGGACAGGAAAATGATTATCAATTGTTAGTGTCTAGATTGGAGATGAGATATGGAGACGCGCATCTTCAACAAGTGTATCACGCGCAAGTGAAGAATCGTATCCAGAAGAATGGAGAAAGCCTGCAGGAGTTTGAAGCCGATGTTGCGCGGCTTGTCCGATTGGCGTACCCTACGGCACCCGATTCATTTCTGGGACAGCTCGCTGTGCAGACCTTCATTGATGGGTTAAGAGACGGGGAAACACAACAATCATTGAGGCTAGCACGACCAAGAACAACTGATGATGCGCTTGCTCACGCCTTAGAATTTGAAGCTGCAAAGCAAGCGTCCCGAGGTCACGGGCGTGTTCGGGCCGTTGTGGAGGAAGAAGAAGGTTCTAAAGATCACCTAGAGGAGTTAGTACTGAGAGTTCTTCGGAAGGAAGAAAGCCGTAAGAAGAATCATCAAGAAGTTCGAGGGCCTCGTTGTTGGAATTGCGGCAAACAAGGTCACATACGACGTCGTTGCCCTAAACCAAAACAGGTTCAGCAGTCGGAAAACTAAAGAAGGTCGACGAGTGGGGGCGAACGTTGACCTTGAGTAGAGATGCCCCGAAGATCACCATCCATGCCGTAACATCAAACAATAGTACCAGTAGTTTGTTCGTAGATGGGAAAATTGCTAATCGTACTGTTCCACTACTCATTGATACGGGGGCGACAAAATCCATCATACGCCCTAACGTTCTACGAACAAGTATGAAGCTGTTACCAACAACTACTCAACTCCGTACAGCAACAGGTGAAGTGATACCAACACGCGGAGTGGTGAAGATGAAGATTGGCATTGGAAGTGAAGAATGTGATCATGAGGTGCTGGTAGCCGATATCACTGATGACTTCATCTTGGGAATGGACCTCCTGAGAAAATTTGGTTTTACGTTGAATTTGAAAGAGGGTGTTTTGAAGGTCGGTAACGAAGAACTTCCGTTGCACCCACGAGAAGATCCGGTTGTAAGGGTTTTGCTGACTGAAGATGTGATATTGCCGGGTCAAAGCGAGATGGTTGTCGAGGCCGGTTTGGATGGAGATCTTCGGGTAGGATGTGTGAGAATGATGGAGCCTGTTTGTGATAAGAAGATCCATAGTGGCATATTGGTGGGAAAAGCGCTGATCAAGGTTGGAAAGACTGTACCGGTGAGGCTTATGAACGTTAATGTGGATCCGGTGACATTGAAGAAGAGTACCCTTGTGGGACAGTGTGTGCCAGTATTCCGAGTAGCCAGGTGTATGGCTGATGTTCCAAAACCAGTGCCCAAAGACCATGGTGGAAAATTAGTGGGTATGGTTACTAGTTCGTGCGAAGACCTTAACAGAACGGAAGTGAAAGAGGTACAGGGTTTGGTTCACCGATACCAAGATATCTTCGCTCTTGACGATAGCCAGAAGGGACGAACAAATATAGTAAAACATAAAATCAATACAGGCAACTCTATGCCTGTCCGTCAGCAGCCGAGGCGTCTACCTCTAGCAAGGCGAGCAGAAGCCGAAAAGATTATTACTGATATGGAAGAACAAGGGGTCATCGAGCCATCCAGCAGTCCATGGGCATCACCGGTGGTCCTGGTCAGTAAGAAGGACGGGTCAACGAGATTTTGTGTGGACTATCGGCAGCTTAATGATGTGACCAAGAAAGACAGCTATCCCTTACCACGCATCGACGACACGTTAGATACCCTGTCTGGTTCACGATGGTTTTCGACTTTAGACTTGAAGAGGGGGGCAGTGTAACAAAAGAGGTTCGTTCCTTTTCTCTCTTGTTACACTGCCCCCCTTTTCAAGTCTGTTCTGTCCCAGAACAGGTTTTATGCTCTGGTTCCTGATGGCTTATCGTGCATCGGTCCACGAAACAACCGGTCAGTCACCAGCGTCTGTAATGTTTGGACGCGAGTTACGGTTACCGTGTGATCTGGAATTTGGGTCTCCACCTATAGAGCAGGAGGTAGCCGGGAACGATTATGTCATCAACTTAAAGAAGAAGTTTGAGGATATTCACGACCGAACCCGAAATCATAGTCGAATCGCGAGTGACCGGATGAAGGCTACGTACGATGTGAGAGCCCAAGAAGGAGGGTTTCAACCTGGAGAGCTTGTCTGGTTATATAACCCGCAAAGGCGTCGTGGCTATTCTCCAAAGTTACAGCGAAATTGGGAGGGTCCATACCAGGTGAAGAAACGAATAAATGACTTGATTTATCGCATCCAGAAGTTGCCAAGGGGGAAACCAAAGGTGGTACACTCCAATCGTCTGGCGCACTATGAGGGAAATAATGACGCAGTCCCGGATCGGAAAGATGAGGCTGAGGTGACTATCAATACCGTAAGGCCTGAAGATGATCAACCAACCTTTAGAGAATTTATGGCTGCGTTCTCTGGAACTAGAAAAGCGCGATTCGGAGTCACGACTGAGATGCAACAAGATCTCTTCCGGGTCCCTGGTAATTATTCCATTGCCCACTGTGTCTCCGCGGATCTCCGTATGTCCAGGGGGATCGCAGTAGTGTTTAGAAATAAATTTGGACGGCTGAATGAACTTCGAGAACAAAATACCTCTGTTGGTAAATCCTTACGCTTGCCTGATCATGACCGATCCATTTACTACTTGGTAACCAAGCAGTTTTATTACCAGAAGCCGAGTTACGCCGACTTGTGGAGGGCACTATGGAATTTGAGGATCGAGTTGCTTACCAGGGGAATTAACAAATTGGCAGTTCCCAAACTCGGCTGTGGGCGGGACCAGCTGGATTGGAGAATCGTTAGAAACATGCTGGAAGTTGTCTTTGGAGGTACGGACGTCAAGATCTTCGTCTGCAATTTTGACCCACAACCCGCATTAAGGCCAACGAAGAGTGTAGACTGTTATTTCTACCGTAATGGAACGTGTAGTCGAGGAGAAGACTGTCGATATCGTCATGACCCGTTCTACAGGAACCAGAGCATAAAACCTGTTCTGGGACAGAACAGACTTGAAGAGGGGGGCAGTGTAACAAGAGAGAAAAGGAACGAACCTCTTTTCGAGCGACAGGTGGTGTGTTCTGCCGCCTTCGAGAAAATGACGCATCGCACAAGCATGTAAATCAGACGTGGTTTATTCTGGTGTATTCTAGAAATACATGGTATGTTCGGGCGATTTCTGGAACGTTTATAGGATGGTATAAAGTCGACGTCGCGGAGAAAAGGAGCAGTCAACAGCAAGTCATTAACTGTGTATTACAAAATAAATAGTGAATATAAATGTTGTATTAGAAATTCGTAGTCTGTAAATAATAGTTTTTAATGTTTTATAATCGTAGCGTTAATTTATAGTGTATTCATTAGTGTATAGAAATAAATATTTGTTTGTGAATAGACGATTTAAACAGCACTTGTATTATTATTTGAAAAAGAACGTTACAATATTAATAAAAAAATGATTAATAACATGACCAAAGCTAATTTGTACGAATCCAAAGCAGATACACAAGAAGTTTGATTTTTTTCTAAATAAAATACCAAAATATTGTAATTAATATTATTTAAGTACCTATATATTACATATTATTACATATCATACTATTTTATATGTACCAGTTTATGTTAAGTATCTTTTGACTTTTTTAGTTTTGTTACTTGTTTGAATATGTTATTTTTGTTTGACTTTTTTTCTTATAATTTATAATTATTTTGTAATAAATATATTCAAAATGTTTTGTATTTTTTTTCTTCAATCAAAAAATTATCATCTAGTAATTAAATCAAAACCTAAATTACTTTTAGGTATTATAAGTTTGAAAATTTAAATCTACCGATTTCTGTCGTGATCTACCGAAAAGTCCCGAGGTGATCTACCGATAAAGTGTTCGGCGAGGTTGGCAACACTGCTTTAGTATGTCCTCAGTCATGTTTGTTGTCAGTAGTAACAGAGCACTGCTGTCAATTTTAAGAAAGTCTTCAAATTTCTTCTCATAGTCTGATTTCTCAGATGCCGTTGCACCTAGCCCAGGCGGCTGAGGGGCTGTCACCTTACCTTCCACAACATCCAATGCTCCCTGTATGCTGCGTAATAGGATTACAGCTTTATATTTCCATGTAGTCCAATTACTTTTACCTTCAAGTAAGCCAATTTGCAGTTTTAGAGATTCCATTTTGCACAGACGTGATTATGTAGGTTAGGTAAGCAAGAACACAATACAACACAAGCGCAGTTTTTTAAGTTCTGGGCCCATAACCTTTTGAGTTAAATGAAAAACAATTAGCTTTCATAACTTTTACTATTCAGTAATTAAAAATTCCAATTTGCAAAGTTAAAATAAAGGCGAGCAAAATAAACACATTTCTTACTGACACTTATCAAAAACAATTAATATAAACAAAAAGTAACCTACTCAACACGCAGTGTTGCAATATAGGAACTGAAAATGATAAATTCAACATTACTGACTTAGACAACAACAAAAGATTCGCATTACGAGATGCAATATATGACATGTTTGAAAAGAGTCAGTATCCTTCATTAATTCTATACTTGTAACAATATGTTACTGACCTTTACAAAATTTTTGCTTCTAGAAATGCCGGTTAATATTTGGATTCAATTTTGAAATATGTAGGCATGTAATATTACAATAATTTTACAAGCTTCGAAATACCTTTTAGGAATTATACCATGTTGTTTTACGTTGTTTAAGTACTATATAAGAAGAGACCAAAGAAATTTAGAAGGTATTAAAGTGGGCCAATAAAGACAAACTTGATAAAGTCAGGTTAGTTGTTAGTTAATGATTGGGTTTTATATATAATAATTGGCTGATATATATTAAAGTTTGTAAGAGAGAAATTAAACAAATTTCATTTTTGTACGACCATGCTATTTCGGATTGTTTACCATACTTGGTTTTAGAACAGTAGGTTGTGTTTACTGGTTACTAAGCAAAAACGCGTCGGTAAGTAATTACTTACCGTTCAGTTCTGTCAAAAACAGAACGGTAAGTAAATTATATGTAATTTATAAAATAAATGAATGATCTTTAGATGTCTCTTTCGTGAAAAATCATTAGTAGGTAATGCGACACCTGGCCCAGACGTTTTAGTGACTTTTTTGTTTACGTTTGGTATCCCTGGGGGAAAAATAGTGATTTTTTATATCTGTCTCTCTCTAATCTGGTGACTTTTGTCTGTCTCTCTCTCTAGGTGGTTAAGTACGGAACCTGTATTACCGACATTCTGTATTACCGGCATTTGGTTCGTCGCTCGGCTAAATGGTGTCAGTGTTGTTAGGGGAAAACAGATGGCGCTAGTGTCGTTTTAGGTATTTTTCTCTCGAGTCTGGTGACTTTTTATGTCGTTCTCTCTCTAATCTAGGGACTTTTTAGGTCGATCTCTCTCTAATCTAGTGACTTTTGGTTCGCTGTGCGTAGAAGTACGGAATCTGTATTACCGACGCTCTGTATTACCGGCATTTGGTTCGTCGCTCGGCTAGATAGTCGTGATGTTGCTAGGATCTAATAGAGGTCGCTGGAGACTTCAGGTGCGGGACTTAGATTCCGACTATTCAGCAGTTATATTAACACTGAATGAAAGGATAATTAAAAAGAAGCCCGCCCCATGCTCGTAAATAAAACCACTGACTGGGAGAGGTTCAGAAATGACCTTCAAGAAAATATTCACCTTAACATTAGTTTGAAAACAATTCAGGAACTGGAACAAGAAGCTGAGAATTTTGTTAAAATAATTCAGACAGCTGCTTTTAACAATACCAAGGAAATTACCCATATATCTAAAGGGGTTAATTATCCGATCGAAATCAGAATACTGGTAACAGAAAAAAGAAAAGCTAGAAGAAGATGGCAGCAGTCAAGAGATCCGTCGGACAAAACCATCTTGAATAACAAATCACAAAAACTCAAGAGAGAAATTCAAAAACTCAAATAAGATTCAATCAGCTCCTATCTACAAAATTTAACTGCGGACGAGGAAACAGAGTACTCTCTATGGAAAGCAACCAATAAGATCAAGAGGTCTGTAACATCAATTCCCCCTATAAGGAAGGATGCTGGGCCTTGCGCAAGAGATAATAAGGAAGAAGCAGAATTATTTGCTGATCATTTAACTGAAATCTTCAAACCCAATGAATTTGAAGCTAACACTGCCTTGGAAGAGGTTAATAATCTACTGTACGAAGAAATCCCTCCTCTTACTCCGAAGGAAGTAGCTAATGAGATTAAGACTAATCTAAACGCTAGAAAAGCACCATGATTTGATCTCATCACTGGCCAAGTTATGAAACAACTACCTAGAAGAGGTATTGTGATGCTTACGTATCTCTTCAACGCATCATTCCGACTAAAGCACGTGCCTACAATTTGGAAAGCCGCAGAAGTGATTATGCTGCCTAAACCGGGTAAGCCACCCAACGATGTGAAGTCTTACAGGCCTATTTCTCTGCTTCCTATTATTTCAACGCTCTTCGAAAAATTACTTCTTAAAAGACTGAGACCTTTAATAGAGAACAATAGGCTGATTCCAGATTACCAGTTTGGCTTCAGACAGAAACATTCCACCATAGATCAAGTGCATCGAATCTCAGATGTCATCGAAAAAGCTCTCGAAGAAAAGCAAGTCTGCTCAGCAGTCTTCCTTGATGTGGCCCAGGCTTTTGATAAAGTCTGGCATGAAGGGCTCATTCACAAACTGAACAAAATGCTTCCAAAACAATATGTGGAAGTTCTCTCTTCGTACATATCGGATAGAAACTTCAGAATTAAACAAGAAGATGAATACTCGGAACTAAAAGAAATTAACGCAGGTGTACCTCAAGGTAGTGTCCTAGGGCCTATCCTCTACCTTCTATACACCAGTGATATTACGCATTTGGGCGATGTTAAAATTGCAACTTTTGCCGATGATACGGCACTACTCGCAATAGGTCAGGAACAGGATGTGTCCACCAGTAAACTACAAACAGCTAGTAATACAGTACTAGAGTGGACAAAACAATGGAAGATCAAGCTGAACGAGCTCAAGTCTATCCATGTAATCTTTACGAACAAAAGACTAGTTGATATACAGCCACTAGATATAAATGGTACTTTAGTACCATACTCGAACAATGCCAAGTACCTTGGCATGACGCTAGACGCTAAGCTCCGATGGAAAGAGCATGTAAAGAAGAAAAGAACCGAACTTGGTTTAAAACATAAACAATATTATTGGCTACTTTGTTCCAAAAATTCTAAGTTGGCACTAAATAACAAAATCCTAATCTATAACCAGATCTTGAAGCCGATATGGTTATATGGTATACAGCTCTGGGGTTGTACCAAAGCTAGTAACATTAAGGCCATTCAGATCTTCCAAAACAAGGTTCTGCGTAATATGGTCAAGGCTCCATGGTACGTCCGCAATAGTGACCATCATCGGGACCTTGGCATTCCAACTGTTCAAGACGACATTAAAAGGTTTGCTAGCAGGCATGAAGCCAGGCTACATAATCATATCAATGCAGAAGCTCTTCAGGTGCTGGACAATCAAGATCTCGTCCGAAGATTGAAGAGGACAAAACCATTTGAGCTTGTGTAGTGTTTTGGGTAAAAGCAGAGCATTGTGCGCGAGTGAGGATGTTTAGTATAGTTTCAACCAGAACAAACTACAGGACATTAATGGATGAACTCTAGCTTATAAGTATTTAGTTTAAGATTTATTAGATAAAAATTAATGGTTGATCAGCTTTGATCAGTTTTAATGCAAAGCACCACACAGGTGTCTAATTAGGAGAGAAAAAAAAAAGAAAAGGTGCGGGACTCTGCTAAATCCTAGCATTGTCGTTCTCTCTCTCTCTGTCGAATCTAGTAAATTTTTGGTTGTCCGGGTGGTACGGAACAAAGATTCTATATTATCGGTTCGGGATTCTGCTAATAAATTGCTGATTGCTCATGATTGTAAAAAGAAATTTGGCGTGTAATTGATAGAAAACTGTATTACCGATTTAAAACTAAAATATTTTAGAATTTAAAAACTTCAAACACGAATCTTTAAAACTAAAATTTGCAACAGTATGATTTTTAAAGTTTATAAAAAACCTTTAGAAATTTTAGAAAACGCATAATTTTGTTTACAATTTTTTGAAATTTACATAAAAATAAACAATAATATTGTTAAACAGCTATTTAATATAAGCATTGAAAATCTATAATTCACAGTTACTACATAGTTTAAAACAGTTTGATCCGAGCAATTAAATTTAAGAAATGGTTTGGAAATACTAATTTCGAACAACAAATTTCCTTCCATTAAAATTAAAATTTAAATTAACTTCTTTTTGAAATTTCACTAGGTATATATAGCAGGTTGCAAGTATTGAAAGTTCAAAATGTGTGTAGAAGCTAGTTTGCAGAATACGTGCTTGACAGAACGAGTGTTATCATTTCGTAATTGGAAGGGTATACAAACCCCAAAATCTTTAGCTGAGGCCGGATTTGTCTACACGGGACGTGAAGATAGAGTAGAATGTTTTTATTGCCGAGTGAACATTTTCAAATGGGAACCATCGGATAGCCCAATCGTAGAGCACCTGAAATGGTCACCACATTTCGTGTTTGCAAACGTGTTAGCACCCATTAGCGATGAAAGTGGTAGAGATGTTTGTGGTTAAAAGAAGATGCAAGAACCAAATACAACATAAAATATAACGCGAGGGAAGATGTTACCAATCAAGGCGGTAATATTATTAGCAACCTTGTACGAGGGTGTAGTGTACGTTGCAAAACTCCCAGATACAACAGCAGCTTTTATTTCCTATGACTTCAATACGAGTGTTTGGTATGGAATGCAACCAGTGACCTTGCAACAAATGGGAATGTTTAAACACGAGGTCGGCAATAGAACGCAAGAAGTACGATTTAGGGTCAAATTCGTGTACCCAACACATACTAAGGACAGTGAGTGGCAAACCATCGGGAATAGTCCGGTGGAACAATGTAAAGTCAGCAGCGAAACGTGTTATGCTTCCGTGGTGACCTTGGGCACCCTGTTAGTTGCAGTAGTGGGTGTAAGCATGGGAATATATTGTATCGCTCGTTATCGTTACCATTAAAGACCATGACCTTGTACCCCACCCGTCAACTCAGTATATATAAACGCATATGCAAGAATACTTCAGTAGTACAGCATCATGGACGTGGTAGAGGCAACCGTTTTAGTAACATTCGATCTTGAGGACGACGACGATGAAATGAGAGACGAAGAACTATACGGTGGCAACGTCGAGAAAACTTTAGACCACCACAAAGAGGCATTCATTAAACGCGTCAAAAAGAAGCGTGTTCTTGACGCTGGTTATCTGGTGTTTGCGCTAGTGACGTTTGCATATTCAATGGACTTAAATGGGGAAAGCATGTGGTTGGATGGAAAAGGTGCGACATCACCGAAACAGTTGGAAGAGCCGTTAAACGAATGGTACGATACAAATATAAAAAGTCCCATCATGACATGTATAGACAAGTATAATGCGGGCAAGTTTCGAATGGAACATTTGTGTCGTATCACCATCTTAACAATGGAGAGTTAAAGTGTTGTGATGTTTATCCGCGTAAAGAACAATGAATCAAGGTGCTGAAACATCCAGCGCATCAATACATTGATTAGAAACGTGAAAAATCACGCCGGGACTTAACGATATATTCCTTAAATAAAAGATAAATGTGCTCTGTAAATACAAGGTTGTAAAATTTGAAATATGTAATCCTCTGATACATCAAAGTCAATCATAATGTGTAAACAATTCTATAGGTATTGTAAAATGTAGTGAGTTAAATAAACCATGCAAATATGTCACATTATATTGTTTCATTTAAGAATGAAATCCTACACATTTATAGAAAAATCAAAAAGCGAACCTAAGATTTAAAAAGAAAAATTTTAATGCTATTTTAATTTCAATGAGACTCTTACCTAACTATGTTTATAAAAGAATGCGGACGAAAGGTGAACAAGACCGCAAGGGCAATAAGTGCAAATACAAGTACAAATGTTACATGTAGTTGAGAACAGAAGAAAGAAAGCAGACTTTGTTGAGAACAGACGAAACAAGGCAAGGTCAACGAGGTTGTATTTACACCGAAAGGAGTGGGGGCATAGATATATCTATAACTTCAAGCCGCACCACTCAGCTAGATCCAAACATTTTAAAGCATCATTCAGCTTCTAGAACTACTTCCTCTGCTAGAAATTTGTTTAAAATTTTTGTAAAATTTTGTTCAATTTTATTAAAAGGATCGAGTGTATTAAGCGGGGATTCCACCGAAAACGTTAAACAAGTGTTATCTGCTTTACCACCGTCCGAGAACGTTGTGTGTGCTTTGGAACTGGTGGCATTGTATCCGGAAAGAATTCAGTGTGACATCGACTTGCAAAACGTTCTTGTATAAAGATGTGGATGTGTTATAGTTCACAATCGTGGCCTAAGGCTATTGATATTAAAAGTGCAGTACAGAGAGTGCAGGAAGAGTTACACGATCTACGCTTTGATGCCGATCACGAAGCAGTCTATGGCTTAGGGAAATATTATACCGATGACGAGTGTAAAGAAAGAGTTCTAAAGTTTCAGAAAGGGGTAGACTTGTGTGAATCGTATTTAAAAGGAAATATCTGTATAGATTGCTTGTTGGATAAATTAAATAAGGAAGGTTTGGAATCATTTACGTCTACAATAGAAGAGTTTGTAGACAACAAAAAATGAGCAACCGAAAGTAACGTGTTACGATCAAGGAGGAGAATAATAAAATACATTATTTATTTACGTGGAATTACGCATACTGACAAGCACGAATATCATTGTAGATGGAAAGTGTTGTAGATCGGTGTCGGTTTCAAAGACGTATCGAGAAATATGGTGTAGTGTTAAATAGAATTTTAGATATAGAACATAGACATAAAATTTATATTGATCGCTTTAGTAAGGTTTGATTGTAATGCATATTATAAGCTGGCTTTTGTATCTTATATACTATAAATAAAATAACATATTGAGAAAAACGTATATTTTTTATTTCACGTCTACACTACAGAAGTCGTCAAATTTTTAATAAAGCTAACCATAATTATATTAGCGGTTTTTCTAACATTTAGTAACTTTGTGCTAAAAGCGACAACAGCACAATTTCGTTCCAATTTTTACAAATAGCGAATGAAGTTGCAAGTACAGCTTGTTGTTCTGTATATCTAACAAACTAATAAGGTAAGTACATTGTGTTCTGTGATGTAGTGTCATAGAATGGTAACACTTTGTTTGAAGTATAGTGAATTATAGTTTTAATGACTTATAGGGAGTCTACAATTATCATTTCTACGCAAAAAGAGGAATAATTAATAAGTTTAACTTTTTAATAATGCATGGTCATATATTGATTCAATAAATTACATTAATAGTTATTTATGTATTAAGGGCATAAAGAAGCTTTTATGGCCAGAAGCGTTGTTTCTAGCCCGAGGCGTCAGCCGAGGGCTAGGAAAAGGCTGTAGGGCCATAAAAGCAAGTTATGCCCGAAATGCATACACTATTTTATGCACAGATTGTTTTTATCTCAAATCTATTATTGTGTAAAAAATATAATTAAATGAGTACGTAGGTTACATCAAGCCGCTGTACGTATACTTATGTGCATATATACGAAGTATGTTACTATAGTTACTATCTAAAATACTTAATTTCAGCTTATTTTCATTGGTGATAAGTTTACAAATTATATTAAGAACCAATCAAGTTCTACAAATACAGCTCTGACATTTAATTGACCTTTCATTATTGCCCGTCGGATCATAAAGAGGCCCTTGGGGCATAAAGAGACAGTTATGTTTAGATAGATCTATCAATAATAGTCTAATTATAATGCATCTGTGCATAAACCCAGTAATTGACCGAAGTGATCATTCACTGGTTTAGCGCCAAAATTTGAAAAATCTTAAATAATATTTCAAAGTAGTTAGTAATATTTCAAATGTACGAACGGTTATGATTTTATGAACCAATATTTGACCGGGTTTTAATGTCTGTGTCACAATTTAAATAAAAGCGGTCATTTACTGGATTTATCATTAAATCTAGTAAATGACTGCATATTGATTAATGTATTCATTATATTTTCGTAGATATATTATTACATAATTTTATTTATTATTATTTATATAATATAGTGTTAAACCAAGAAACTTAATAAGCTATTAAAAGGCAGAAAGTTTTACAGAAAAAAACACCAAGAAAAAGAAAATATCTGTCTCAGACTTGTCTTCAGATACTTTCAGCCTCGGGCAAATCATATGACAGCAATGACGAAAAACGCCAGACAATCTTAAACAGTGAAAAGAATTAATTGATTTCATCCAGCAAATCTGAAACAGGAATGGAAAATGAGTGATGTTGGCTTTTACTTCATAAGGACACCTAATGCAAAGAAACATCTAAAAACGTTGCTGTTGTGATTGACACCACTTTGCGGGGGGTGGGGGATTCGCCACAGAGCATTAAATAATTTTTTCCTATATTTGACTAATACAAAAAGATTTCGTAATCTGCAGTATTAATTTACAAGATTAGATCAGACTTTTGGCTATTTTAGTTAATACAACAAAAATTCGGGTTTCGAATTAAAAAGGTGGAACGGTTAGAAAGTGTTGTAATTCACCCCATTTTACGGTACCAAGTAATATATGTTTCATTCCAAATTGAAATTTGTAATATAAAAATATATAGAATGACTGCTGTTCCAAAAGCAAACCCGTGTGTTAATTAATAGGTAACAAGCATTTTGTGTTTGATTAAACGAGTTACAAGATAAAAATTAAGAAAAAAACGTAAATACACGAAGCTAACCTCAATTATGAATATTAACGGTATTTAAAACGCCAGATATTTTTAAACAACAAACACGTACTTCTAATAAGAAACATAGTGTTAATTTAAAAAGGGTTTACTTTTTATTAAATTTTTGCTTCTTTAAGTTCTTAACTTAATCGTAATTTTGTTTGAATTAAATTGTTGCAAGAGTACTTGTTGCTAGAGAGCTTGTGTACTAGAAGTGATACTATCTATTATTAAATTATTTACATTGATTTAAGCAAGACATTTGTTGATTGGGTGGTCTCGTCCACATCTGGTGCAGTTATGAATGACTTTACCTTCCACATGATTGAACCTTGGTTTCGAATTATTGTGGTTGTCCTTCACCTTATTGAAATCTCAATCTTCGATTCCCGCCAACAGAGTTGATCTCATTTGTAGTTTTCAGCATATTATTAAAAACCTAACATTCATTTAAAAAGCACTGCATTAAATATTGTACTTTAAGTGCAGCAGATTTATAAATTAATTTCAATCTACCAATTTTAAATTAACAATAAAACTATTTAAGTCAACCTTACAAGTTTACAAATGCATACTACATTGAATTAAAAGTTCGAAACAAATAATTAATAAACGATTGACATAAATAATTCTAAACTGTACTGACAATTAGATAGATGGATCAAATTTGAATAATTTTTATGCACTCTAGTGTATCATTCACTAATATCAAATTTGCTTGCAATCCTGATTTGGTCTTAAACGGTACAATCACCCTATCTGTACAAATCGAATGTAAACAGGTTGACCTTCATACATAAGAATAAGCTACTTGGTTAGTTATTAAAAAATATTAAAACTAAAAATAGCAATACTTCATTTTCTAACAATTAAAAGCACGCGTTCTGCATATTATTAAAAACAAAACCTAACATTCATATAAAAAGCACTGCATTAAATATTGGTACTTGCAGATTTTTAAATTAATTTCAATCTACCAATTTTAAATTAACAATAAAACTATTTAAGTCAACCTTACAAGTTTACAAATGCATACTACATTGCATTAAAAGTTCGAAACATTCTCAAATAAAATATAAATGCACTAGGCAAATACAATGTTGAAATATGCAATCCTCTGAAAGCCGATGTCGATGAACTTATGCCGTATCGCGTCCGACGGGAAAAGGGAATGCGGAAACCGGCCAGTAGGTTATGGGGCAGTTTAGCCAGACATGCTTATCTCTCTCTAAACTTCTCTTTCTTACAGCGTACAATGCGGTGTTGTCATATTGTTGATCATTTTTGCCACGTTTAGGTGACAGAGATAGGTTCAAGGTCACCATGTGTTAGAGAGATAGGTTCAAGGTCAAAACATTGGGTGACCTTGAGAATGCGTTGTTGTCATATTGATGATCATTGTTGCCACGTTTAGGTGACAGAGATATATTCAAGGTCACCATGTGTTGGAGAGAGATAGGTTCAAGGTCACCAACATTGGGTGACCTTGAGAATGCGTTGTTGTCATATTGCTGACCTTGAGAATGCGGTGTTGCCATATTGATGACCTTGAGAATGCGTTGTTGCCATATTGTTGACCTTGAGAATGCGGTGTTGCCACGTTTAGGTGACAGAGATAGATTCAAGGTCACTATGTGTTAGAGAGAGATAGGTTCAAGGTCAATGTCAGGAGTGGGGGGTGGGTTCAGAACTCCCAATTTTTACCTACTGTTCTTGAAATATAATATACCTGCATTTAAAAGATTCTTCATTTAATTTACAGTTTAACTTAATGAACGAATTTACAGTTCAAACACAACAAGGTACGAATCAATATTAGATAGCGACATAGTATATGTTAACATTTAATATTATATATATAATTATATGTATATATTTGTCATGATCTGTATTTACTTGAATATTTATTAAACTGCCTACACAGGAATAATAATAAGACAAAGCATAGAGTTAAATTAAATTGTATTACGCTCAATGCATAACACCGTCCGTCTTTAGTTTGTATAGATTATTTATACTCGTATACATTTTCAAATGGCGCTCTGGTAGGTGTCACGCCTAAATATCACAGACGTAATATCATCCGACGAAATATCACGTTTAAAATATCACAAAACAAAATATAATAAAAAATATCCCAGGAATAAAATATCCTAATAAAAAATATCTCAAGAACAAAATATCACATGACGAGATATGCTAATAGTTTTAATAAAATTTTATTTTTAGTAAAATTTTTTTATTTAATAATAATTAATTATTCGATATACGGACCCTTCTGAACCCAGGTAAACCAATGACACTGAGTTGTAGGGGATAACTCAGAGAACAATATATATAATCTGTTCCTCTTCTACTGTTAAGTGTAGAGGATCAGAGAACAAATAAGAAAATAAAAATAATAAGAAAAACAATGTTAAAATCGCTATTTTGAGGTTAGAATATTATGATGTTAGGTTACAGGTAATAAAAAAGTTGACTGTATTTACGTGAAAATGGCGTAAAAATGGTGTTTGTGTCATACGACAGGAAGACTTTATAATTTTTACCTGTATTTATGACGTCTTTTCAACGAAAATCCGTAGCGCTTGGTATTTCCGTATGTATGAATGTACGATAGGGGTCGGTATATCGAATAATTACCTAATAATATTTACTTCCGGGTGTACAGGGAAGTTTGCTTTAGGACAGCATTATATAGATGTCTCCAATTGTAATTGTTACTATTAATGTAAATTCGAGATTTACATATAGAGAAGCAACAGGTACAGAGGTTCAGGGTTTCAGACAATGCCTCTAGTCCCTGAGGAGCAGGGACTGGAATAGGAACACAAAAGAACCGGAATCAGAACCGGAACCGATTACTTTTATGGAACTGAAACCGGAATCGGAACCCTTGCTAAAATTCGTGTTAATGTTAAGACGAGAACCGGTATTTTTTGGTTCCACATTTCGGTTCTACGGGTAAATAAAAAAAGTACTTCAATATTCTCCCAACAGCGCTACCATAACCATTTCTTACTAAGTTGATGTTGATACTAGATCCATTTCCGCTACTAATTGACCAATAGCAGTGTGTGAATTGACTAGAAAAGTGTTACGTCACATTTTATATTGGTAGCCCTGAATATTTCCAAACAAATTTCATCTTGAAAAGAATCTACAATATTAACCACGTTCGGCACTTCACATCTGTTCACTCCAAGAGCTCAGTTTCTATGGTATCCATTGTTGTAAATAATTGTAACTATAGCACTAGAGTTTCCCGAGTAAAAAGAGTTGAAATACCGAAGAGCAAATATATTTATCAATTATCACCTATATTATAAGTATATGTTAACCTAACATGCATCAACTGTCAGTTATCAAGGTCATATTTGTTTGGAGATATTTGGAGCGTTACGTAAATGTAATTATTTGTATATGAGTATTTAAATGTCGATAAAGGTTTTTTACTGAGTAAAATAAATTATTATTATATTTTAAACATAATAGTGATATTTTGTATTAGGATATTTTTTCATAAGATATTCTGTCCTTAGAATATTTTTGCATGTGATATATTAGCATGTGGTATTTTGACTATGATATGTTGTCGTGTGATTTTATGACTGTGATATTTAGACATGTAACCCTCTGGTAAACCTATTTGTAAAAAAGAGCTCTCTTAAAATAATTATTTTCAAAGCGTAACGGAATATTATTTACTTATAATAGTAAGTTATTAACAAAGGAGAAAATGTAAAAATTTTTAAAAGAATTTTACCTTCGTTTTTAGCACTCGATACGACAAGATTCTTATGTATGGATATTAATATTGTTTATTGAGGAAGAAGCAATAACATAAAAGTTAGATAATTAATAAATATATAACTAACAAACTAACAAAATATAAGTAACTAACAAAGAATATATGCTTGTATTTAATAAAGAATTTTAAAGTAAAGTATTAAAATTTAAAATAAGTAATAATTTAGATTTTAAATTAGGAGCAGGAATCGACCTAGGCAAAGTTTGTAAATAAAAATGTAATATAAATTTATAATTTACAGAGATGTGTTTCACATATTCTCTTCAAATTCGAGAAACGATTCTTTAGGTAAACTGTACATTCTTGTTGTTTAAAAGGTTTTCTCAGGTAGACAAAGTTTTAAGATAATATTGATTACAGTACAATCTACATGACTAAATAATAACTCAAAAATACATTTAAAACAAGCATTTTTATATTTATTTTTGTCAAGTTTACAAAACCGTCTTTAAAGAAGTTTAAAAAGATTATATTGACGACGGAAAGCATTGGAACAATTGCGTTAAAAGGGAGAATTTTTTACCTGTTTTGGGGTTCGAAGCAGGTAGGCAGCGTTGCAGGTCAAATCGTACCTTTTTAAAATAATGCAGACATAGCCTCAGGGTGTTTGGTTCCCTTTTTGTCGTCGTGGATAAGGTAAATTTGAAAATAACTTCAGTTTATTTTGGTACCTTCTACAGTATGGATGTAGGGTAAATGCACCAGTGAATGACCACACACCAGTGGATGACCAAATTTGACTAAATGTTTAATTTACAAGTAGGTGTTTCCTTAAAAACTAACCATAATTATATTAGCGGTTTTTCTAACATTTAGTAACTTTGTGCTAAAGGCGACAAAAGCACAATTTCGTTTCAGTTTTTACAAATGGCGAATGAAGTTGCGTGTACAGCGTGTTGTTCTGTATATTTAGCAAATTAATAAGGTAAGTACATTGCGTTCTGTGATGTAGTGTCATAGAATGGTAACACTTTGTTTGAAGTATAGTGAAGTATAGTTTTTAATGTCTTATAGGAAGTCTAAAATTATCATTTCTACGCAAAAAGAGGAATAATAATTTTAACATTTTAATAATGCATGGTCATATATTGGTTCAATAAATTACATTAAACCCAGTAATTGACTGAAGTGGTCATTCACTGGTTTAGCGAAAAAATTTGAAAAATCTTAAATAATATTTATGTAACAACACGAGGTGGGTTTGTTAGTAATATTTCAAATGTACGAATTTATGATTTTATGAACCAATATTTGACCGGGTTTTAACGTCTGTGTCACAATTTAAATAAAAGCGGTCATTTACTGGATTTATTATTAAATCTAGTAAATGACTGCATATTGATTAATGTATTTATGATATTTTCGTAGATATATTATTACATAATGTTATTTATTATTATTTATATACTATAGTGTTAGACCAAGAAACTTCATCTGCTAAAAACTTTTTGGAAACACTTGAAAGGAAGAACTGAAACATGACAACTTATTTATTATATGGAATAAATATTCTAACATTGTCGAAAATAGAGGTGGTACGGTTAACCAAGGAGACTTTGATACTGGAGTGAATAGAGAGCTGGCTAATTCGCAAATCGATGAGACTAGATATAATTAGTGTTATAGAAATTGAT
This sequence comes from Agrypnus murinus, assembly GCA_929113105.1. NCBI lineage: Eukaryota > Metazoa > Arthropoda > Insecta > Coleoptera > Elateridae > Agrypnus > Agrypnus murinus. The sequence goes on from OV816026.1 coordinate 97,017,933, forward strand.
CTAGATTGTCGTCTTCAAGACAATGATGAAGAGATAGATAATAACACTATCATGGAATTTATTGACAATGCAGATTTAAATCATAATAGCTTATTATCGAACATGAAAATAGAAAATCGAATATGAAAATGAACTTTTGTGAATAACCAAAATAGGAAAATTGACAATTTAAATGTGGATATTGTTAACGATATAGTAGAAATACAAAAAGAAGTAGAGATAGTACAAGTTAAAAACACAGAAGAAAATGAAGGAGGTAGATCAGAGGGAGGAGATTATGCCAAGATGGATCAATTACCAATCCTGCTACTACTGCGCTGTTGGGAGAATATTGAAGTACTTTTTTTATTTACCCGTAGAACCGAAATGTGGAACCAAAAAATACCGGTTCTCGTCTTAACATTAACACGAATTTTAGCAAGGGTTCCGATTCCGGTTTCAGTTCCATAAAAGTAATCGGTTCCGGTTCTGATTTCGGTTCTTTTGTGTTCCTATTCCAGTCCCTGCTCCTCAGGGACTGGAGGCATTGTCTGAAACCCTGAACCTCTGTACCTGTTGCTTCTCTATATGTAAATCTCGAATTTACATTAATAGTAACAATTACAATTGGAGACATCTATATAATGCTGTCCTAAAGCAAACTTCCCTGTACACCCGGAAGTAAATATTATTAGGTAATTATTCGATATACCGACCCCTATCGTACATTCATACATACGGAAATACCAAGCGCTACGGATTTTCGTTGAAAAGACGTCATAAAAACAGGTAAAAATTATAAAATCTTCCTGTCGTATGACACAAACACCATTTTTACGCCATTTTCACGTAAATACAGTCAACTTTTTTATTACCTGTAACCTAACATCATAATATTCTAACCTCAAAATAGCGATTTTAACATTGTTTTTCTTATTATTTTTATTTTCTTATTTGTTCTCTGATCCTCTACACTTAACAGTAGAAGAGGAACAGATTATATATATTGTTCTCTGAGTTATCCCCTACAACTCAGTGTCATTGGTTTACCTGGGTTCAGAAGGGTCCGTATATCGAATAATTAATTATTATTAAATAAAAAAATTTTACTAAAAATAAAATTTTATTAAAACTATTAGCATATCTCGTCATGTGATATTTTGTTCTTGAGATATTTTTTATTAGGATATTTTATTCCTGGGATATTTTTTATTATATTTTGTTTTGTGATATTTTAAACGTGATATTTCGTCGGATGATATTACGTCTGTGATATTTAGGCGTGACACCTACCAGAGCGCCATTTGAAAATGTATACGAGTATAAATAATCTATACAAACTAAAGACGGACGGTGTTATGCATTGAGCGTAATACAATTTAATTTAACTCTATGCTTTGTCTTATTATTATTCCTGTGTAGGCAGTTTAATAAATATTCAAGTAAATACAGATCATGACAAATATATACATATAATTATATATATAATATTAAATGTTAACATATACTATGTCGCTATCTAATATTGATTCGTACCTTGTTGTGTTTGAACTGTAAATTCGTTCATTAAGTTAAACTGTAAATTAAATGAAGAATCTTTTAAATGCAGGTATATTATATTTCAAGAACAGTAGGTAAAAATTGGGAGTTCTGAACCCACCCCCCACTCCTGACATTGACCTTGAACCTATCTCTCTCTAACACATAGTGACCTTGAATCTATCTCTGTCACCTAAACGTGGCAACACCGCATTCTCAAGGTCAACAATATGGCAACAACGCATTCTCAAGGTCATCAATATGGCAACACCGCATTCTCAAGGTCAGCAATATGACAACAACGCATTCTCAAGGTCACCCAATGTTGGTGACCTTGAACCTATCTCTCTCCAACACATGGTGACCTTGAATATATCTCTGTCACCTAAACGTGGCAACAATGATCATCAATATGACAACAACGCATTCTCAAGGTCACCCAATGTTTTGACCTTGAACCTATCTCTCTAACACATGGTGACCTTGAACCTATCTCTGTCACCTAAACGTGGCAAAAATGATCAACAATATGACAACACCGCATTGTACGCTGTAAGAAAGAGAAGTTTAGAGAGAGATAAGCATGTCTGGCTAAACTGCCCCATAACCTACTGGCCGGTTTCCGCATTCCCTTTTCCCGTCGGACGCGATACGGCATAAGTTCATCGACATCGGCTTTCAGAGGATTGCATATTTCAACATTGTATTTGCCTAGTGCATTTATATTTTATTTGAGAATGTTTCGAACTTTTAATGCAATGTAGTATGCATTTGTAAACTTGTAAGGTTGACTTAAATAGTTTTATTGTTAATTTAAAATTGGTAGATTGAAATTAATTTAAAAATCTGCAAGTACCAATATTTAATGCAGTGCTTTTTATATGAATGTTAGGTTTTGTTTTTAATAATATGCAGAACGCGTGCTTTTAATTGTTAGAAAATGAAGTATTGCTATTTTTAGTTTTAATATTTTTTAATAACTAACCAAGTAGCTTATTCTTATGTATGAAGGTCAACCTGTTTACATTCGATTTGTACAGATAGGGTGATTGTACCGTTTAAGACCAAATCAGGATTGCAAGCAAATTTGATATTAGTGAATGATACACTAGAGTGCATAAAAATTATTCAAATTTGATCCATCTATCTAATTGTCAGTACAGTTTAGAATTATTTATGTCAATCGTTTATTAATTATTTGTTTCGAACTTTTAATTCAATGTAGTATGCATTTGTAAACTTGTAAGGTTGACTTAAATAGTTTTATTGTTAATTTAAAATTGGTAGATTGAAATTAATTTATAAATCTGCTGCACTTAAAGTACAATATTTAATGCAGTGCTTTTTAAATGAATGTTAGGTTTTTAATAATATGCTGAAAACTACAAATGAGATCAACTCTGTTGGCGGGAATCGAAGATTGAGATTTCAATAAGGTGAAGGACAACCACAATAATTCGAAACCAAGGTTCAATCATGTGGAAGGTAAAGTCATTCATAACTGCACCAGATGTGGACGAGACCACCCAATCAACAAATGTCTTGCTTAAATCAATGTAAATAATTTAATAATAGATAGTATCACTTCTAGTACACAAGCTCTCTAGCAACAAGTACTCTTGCAACAATTTAATTCAAACAAAATTACGATTAAGTTAAGAACTTAAAGAAGCAAAAATTTAATAAAAAGTAAACCCTTTTTAAATTAACACTATGTTTCTTATTAGAAGTACGTGTTTGTTGTTTAAAAATATCTGGCGTTTTAAATACCGTTAATATTCATAATTGAGGTTAGCTTCGTGTATTTACGTTTTTTTCTTAATTTTTATCTTGTAACTCGTTTAATCAAACACAAAATGCTTGTTACCTATTAATTAACACACGGGTTTGCTTTTGGAACAGCAGTCATTCTATATATTTTTATATTACAAATTTCAATTTGGAATGAAACATATATTACTTGGTACCGTAAAATGGGGTGAATTACAACACTTTCTAACCGTTCCACCTTTTTAATTCGAAACCCGAATTTTTGTTGTATTAACTAAAATAGCCAAAAGTCTGATCTAATCTTGTAAATTAATACTGCAGATTACGAAATCTTTTTGTATTAGTCAAATATAGGAAAAAATTATTTAATGCTCTGTGGCGAATCCGCGATCAAATAATGTTTCTATTTACATTTTCAAATTTTAGTTTTAAAGAAATTAATTCCGTTTTGCGGATCGTGGCGCCATCTTTAGTTGTTTATAGTTTCTGAAGCTTCCTGTTATTAACACTGGCGGTGATAAGGCGCCTTTAAAAGCATAAAGTAAGGTTAAATTACTGATCGTTTTAATTCGTGTATTCAAAGTGTGCATGTGCAGTTTAAAACCACAATATGATATTTAATGGTGAAGAAGAGATGCTATAAGAAGCTCTAATCGACACGGAGAAAGAATTGGGCTATCAATACTACTAAATAATCCAAGAGATTATTAATTTTATAACAAAATTAACAAATAGGATTAACAAAAATTACAAATAAATCTTTCTATAATCTTACCATAAAAAAATAAATATCACATTTAAAAAACTAATTAGTCGGTTTCCTGGAGACAAATAACGAGCAATACTCGGAATTCGCCTTTTGGTCACCGATTTTGATGATTTTTTTTAAATTGTAGGTAATTGACTATATTTCAAAGTCTAATGTTGGATTTATTCGCTAATGGCCTGTTTAATTGTTATTAACAAATTATTATTTTTTCCATAAGGGGCCAAGTAATAATTAAATAATTTCATTGCCCAAATCGATCAAAAGTGCAAAATGGCTGCTATAAAATGGCCGCCGAGATCAGAAATTTATTATTTGAAATGACAAATGAAAAATAGTACTAGGGGATTTTTAAAGTCACAAATTGCGATGTTATAGTTGTTTACGTATTAAGATCTGTTAAGAGAGCTATAACGGCCAAGGGAGCTGTTTGAAGCCCGACTAAGGAGGGCTTTAAAGCTTCCGCGGTCGGAAAAGAGTAGTAGCGTCGTAGACGCTGTTGTCACCTTGGCAATGGATATTTTGAAAAAAAGCGGGTAGTTAAAAAAGACCATCTTCTGAAACCTCTTTTATTGCCCTGAGTGTTACCAGGGTGTTATTGACAGCTTAACGGTTGTCAAGTGTTTGACCGTTATTCCTTCTACAACATAGTATAGCGAAAAGCTAAAAAATGACTTAAGACAAATTTTAGTGACAAACACGGTCCAAGTGGTTATGGAATTAAACGTTTTCGCGATAACCCCTGACGTCGTTGTAAATTAAGAACGTGGTTCGAGAAACCATTGGATGATGGTCGAGAGGAGCGTCTGTCATGTTCATTCGTGTTTCGTAATTATTCGACTACATCATGTACACTTACGCAGTTTATTACTTCAACAAATTTGTAGGTTACAAGTATTGTTTGCTTGCCAACTAAACGTTTGCTTGCTTATTTTGTTAAAAATTATTAATTATTTAATAAAAATCAACTAACAATGGAAGAAAATCATAATGTAAAGGATGCATCGATTGTCTATTTCGTTAGGTAATGATTGGTACATCATATGATCCCCATGATATATTTTTGTTTCTAAAGTTGTGGAAATCCTTTTTAAAAGCTTTTACAAACATTACGTGAAATTCTATAAAGTCAGTATTAAGATATTGCGGTAGTCACTTCCTGGTATTTAGCAGGAAGAGCGGCATATAATTATATGGCCGAACATGTATCTCGCGAAGTGTACTTGCACACAACAGCATCTTCCTTGTTGTGTTGAAACTTTCTGTATATACGTTCTCCATTATTTTGTATATAACACTGTTGTCATCAACTAGAAATTCTAGCAGCTAATACTTAATATTAAAAGCATCTCAGAATCCATTACGTACGCCGCGACAGTTTGAAATATAGAATTTATAAAATTATAAACCGTAGTCGTGGAAAACTCCGTTTTCGCGAGCTTTAGTTTTGATGACGTCACATCACGAACCGTGTTCCAACAACTAAACAACCTGATCCATCTCTAAAATTTGCCTTTAGATGCAAAGTGCCGGTAACACAATGGTCGCTAAAATTAAAAAAATGGTATAATGAATATCTCGAAACAACCCACAGTAAGCAGATTTACGTCATTTTAGTGGCGATTATTGGTCAGTCATTACGTCATTTTCACATTTGTAGTAACGTTATAATGATGTTAATAAGACAATTAATAAATGTTACAGCCCAAAGACGTCATTACGTCGTAAAAAAGACGTTGTTTTATAACATAAAGAAAACCTCATATAATGATTTAAATTACGTTTTATTGATGTTTTTATTTATTTCTACTTCCGCAAATAAAACCTTAATTTGAAAAAAATAGATTTATTATTTCAAATTATGAAATATAAATATTGTAGTGTAATGACTTTACAACTCACGCTGCCACCCACGTTGGGCGACATTTTTATATGTGAAGTAATTTTGTGTCTTGCAAATTGTCAATAAATCTTATCTATCTCAGGGTCGAATTACTCGATGTTCAATATTAAACTTGTTTATTGTTTCCAGCCTTACTTTGTGGAACTCCATAATCATGAAATAAATAAAGATTAGTAAAAGTTTCACAGTTTTAATATATGATATCATGAAATCGGGCATTTACCGTTTAAATTGTTCTTTTTGTAGTTCGGTATATATTGGACAAACACTTCGAAATTTTAACATAAGATATAAAGAACACGTACGTCATTACAAAAATAAACATCCTGAAAAATCTAATTACTCCAAACACCTTTTAGAACAAAATCACACAATGACTCCTCAAAATAATATTAAATTCCTACATTTTTGTAATAACAAACGCAAATTAGACATTTCAGAAGCCTTTGAGATATACAAACACAAACTCAGGGTACCTTTAATGAATGAACAACTTGAGCTCAGTAATTCTCCGTTACTGGAAGTATTAGATATTTAATTCTGATTATTATTATTATTTTATTTAGTTACCTATTTTTGTATCTACTTTAGCGACGTGTTTGTTTATAATTATATTACCTTTGATAATGACAGCATAGCTGTCGAAACAATATTGTCAGGTTATATTTTAATAGAACTGTGAAACTTTTACTAATCTTTATTTATTTCAATATTAAAGGTTACCTATAAAATTTCTTTATTATATACCTTAATATGAGACTCTTATTATAATCTTTCAATATTGGATTCGTTTATTGAAAGATTAAACTTTCTAAATAAAATATTTAAATTTTTCACACTCATGCAGTGGTTAGTATTTTTCAATAAATAAAGTTTGGTTATTACTAATAACCATTGACACATATATCTGAAATGTCAAACCTGACAGTTATCAATTAAAATATTTCTCAAGAAGGAATAAGTAAGTATAGCATATATTTTTATTATTAGTTCTTTATTTTATAAATCTTTATTTTAGGATTTTAAAGTGGAAAGAAATCTTACCCTTGTCAACTTACATGTAAAAATTTTCTTCAGGTAAGTCTTCCTTGTATGTCTAACCAATAGTTTCTTAAAATTTTGACATATGTATCTTTTACTCCTTTTTCAACAATTACCTCCACTTTCACAACCTACAATTTCCACAATATACACTTTCCACCAAGAACCGTGATCACAGCCGTCGATTTTGCAGACCTCACATCACCGGACTACTGGACTGCCTCGAAAACTGCTTTCATGGTTTTCTTCTTATCTAGGGCTCGAATGATGACTGCCAGCTCCCAAAACTCCCAAGACTCCCAGCCAAAATAAAATTCTCTTATTATTCTCATCTCCCCGAGATACCCCTGTTTTCAACTATTTTTTATGTTTTTCCTTTTTATTAAAATAATAATAATAATAATAACTACTACAATACTCCCTATCTTTGGTAATTCTTTCTGTTTTCTTCCTAACAATGTCTATAACCATAGAAGTGATTTATACCTTATTATTGAAGTACAGAGAGAATTTTAAATATGCTATAGAAAATCAATATACCTTTAAATTATTTACATGATTTTTAATTTTCAGGTTGACTTATGGCTAAGATATCCTTTCCTTTTATTATCCTTGTTAATTTTAATATTGTATCAAAATACTATAATAAATATATGCTATTACATTCTGTTTCATTATTTTATAATTATATACTAAATTTTTGTATTCTTGGGATATCATTATGACTTTGTATGTAAGTTTATATGTTTTTATTTATTTATTTATTGATCCTTAATAACCACATCTGTGCAATAATGATTCTCTAAATTATTCTTTATCTTATGTATATGCTCATATTAATTTTTCCACCTCACATAAACGTGAACATCACAATATATAATCACTATTATTATATTATTATACTTATATCTTATATGGCGGCCATAAAACGTCTGCTGTTTTCGAGTCGTCAGCACGTGTACTATCCGTCCACTGATAGATGTGCTCTGCGTCATCTTTGCAAGAAATTATCACAGAAAGCGTTTTGTTGTGCTTTACTTTCATTATCTACGAGTATGACGAAGATAGCATTACATTAGCACTTCTCTGGGTCGTTGGAAGTTGATTTGACTAGCTCTGTAGAGTGTAGAATACGGTCACTCGCGATTCGACTATTATTTCGGGTTCGGTCGTGAATATCCTCTAACTTCTTTAAGTTGATGACATAATCATTCCCGGCTACCTCCTGCTCTATAGGTGGGGATCCAAATTCCAGATCACACGGTAACCGTAACTCGCGTCCAAACATCACAGACTGACCGGTTGTTTCGTGGACCGATGCACGATAAGCCATCAGGAACAGATGCAGGTATTGGTCCCAGTTTCGTTGATGATCGGAGACGACCTTGGTCAAATATTTGCCCATTGTCCGATTCATGCGTTCTACCATTCCATCGGACTGCGGATGTAACGGTGTGGTCCGAGTCTTGCGAATGCCCAACAATCGACAGACTTCTCCAAAGAGTACAGACTCAAAATTGCGGCCTTGATCAAAATGTAACTCCATGGGCACTCCGAAGCGACCGAAAAACTCTTTGACTAGTACGTCAGCAACAGTCGTAGCTTCCTGGTTTGGTAGGGCATATGCTTCTGGCCATTTGGTAAAATAGTCCATTGCCACTAAGATGTATTTATTCCCATCGTCGGTTTCGGGAAATGGTCCGGCAATATCTATAGCTATTCTTTCCAGAGGACTACCCACATTGTACTGCCTCATAGGTGCCCTTCGTTACCCCAAGGGTCCGTTACCAGTGGCACAGTTCGCATTTCCGGCACCACTCCTTCACGTCTTCTTTGCAGTTGAGCCAATAAAAACGCTCCCTAACTTTCTCCAAAGTCTTTTTTACACCGAAGTGTCCTCCTGAGGCACCGTCATGGAGATGTCGCAATACTGTAGCCACTCGGCTTCTTGGAACCACGAACTGAGACCTAATGATGGTGCCATCTTCACTCTCCAGTACTCGCTTCAGGAGATCGTCTTCCACCTTCAAGGACTCCCATTGGGCCCAATATGCTTTGAGCGTTCTGTTGAAAGGACTTTCTCCCACGCGCTTCCATTCCAGTACCATTTTTAGTTCGGGATCAGCCTCCTGCTGTCGTTGCAATTCTTCCGGCAACCAATTGTCGTTGACGATGGTAGTTCTTAATACTTGGCAAACCCTCTCTTCCAAACGAGAGCAATGACGGCAATCCGTTGGACAGGGTCTTCTTGAAAGAGCATCGGCATTTCGATGACTAGTGCGCGCTCGATATTCCGTGTCTAAGTCGTATCCTTGTAATCGTTCGATCCACCTTGCGACCTGGCCTTCAGGATTACGGAATTGTAGAAGCCATTTCAAAGCTGCATGGTCCGTCCTCAATAAAAACTTCCGTCCGTACAAGTATTTGTAGAAGTGCTCAACGGACTTCACGACAGCCAATAATTCTTTTCTGGTCACACAATAATTCCTTTCGGCTTTCGACAAAACCTTACTAAAATAGCCGATGACTTTTTCTTGTCCATCCTGTATCTGAGAAAGTACACTCCCAATGGCCAGGTTACTTGCATCTGTGTCACGTATGAATTTCCCTTCTGTCCGTGGATAGCTCAATATTGATGTTGTTGTCAAGGCAAGCTTCACCTGTTGGAAAGCTGTTTCGCACTCTCCGCTCCAAACGTACTCGCGCCCGTCTTCAGTTAACCTTGTCAGGGGCTTCGCTATATTGGCAAACCCAGAGACGAAACGCCTGTAGTAGGTACATAACCCAAAACAACTACGAACTTGGTGTTTATCTTTTGGTGTTGACCACTCTTGGACTGCACCAATTTTATCGGGGTCAGCTGCCACTCCATTTTGTGATACGACATGCCCGAAATATTTCACCTCCGTTCGGAATATGTAGCACTTTTTCGGACTCAATTTCAGGTTGGCTGTACGCAGTCTCCGGAACACTTTCTTCAGATTTTTCAGATGTTCATTGAATGATCTTCCAACTACGATCACGTCATCCAGATAGACCAGGCAAGTTTTCCACGACAGCCCCCTCAGGATGGTCTCCATTAGACGCTCAAAGGTGGCAGGAGCGTTACATAGACCGAAAGGCATAACCGTAAACTGCCATAGTCCGGAACCAATAGTGAACGCGGTCTTCTCCCGGTCTTCAGGTTCCATTTCAACTTGCTAATAACTACTCTTCAAGTCCAAAGTCGAAAACCATCGTGAACCAGACAGGGTATCTAACGTGTCGTCGATGCGTGGTAAGGGATAGCTGTCTTTTTTGGTCACGTTATTGAGCTGCCGATAGTCCACACAAAATCTCGTTGACCCGTCCTTCTTACTGACCAGGACCACCGGTGATGCCCATGGACTGCTGGATGGCTCGATGACCCCTTGTTCTTCCATATCGATAATAATCTTCTCGGCTTCTGCTCGCCTTGCTAGAGGTAGACGGCTCGGCTGCTGACGGACAGGCATAGAGTTGCCTGTATTGATTTTATGTTTTACTATATCTGTTCGTCCCTTCTGGCTATCGTCAAGAGCGAAGATATCTTGGTATCGGTGAACCAAACCCTGTACCTCTTTCACTTCCGTTCCATTAAGGTCTTCGCACGAACTAACAACCATACCCACTAATTTGGACACTGGTTTTGGAACATCAGCCATACACCTGGCTACTCGGAATACTGGCACACACTGTCCCACAAGGGTAGTCTTCTTCAATGTCACCGGATCCACATTAACGTTCATAAGCCTCACCGGTACTGTCTTTCCAACCTTGATCAGCGCTTTTCCCACCAGTATGCGATTGGGAATCCCTTACGATTCTAAAGAAAAAACTAAGTATATCTATTAATTTGTTTTGTCCAACGGTAATCTTTACGCAAGATAATTCTAAGTTATTGTTCCAACCACTGATTACACCTAATGTATTTAATTTAATCCCATCACCGTTGGTATTACCTGCAAGCATTGCATACAATAAACATTCGTATGTTTATTGTATGATAAGCCAGAATATGAAAGATGTGCATTTACTAGGTACCATAAAGTAGGTACCCAATAACATTTAAGCTTATGGAAAAGGAGGTGGACCGACTACCTGTACCCTTAGACAAGAATAGAAGTGGGTGTACCTACTTTGAGGGGCGTAAATAATAAACAAATTGCCATAATATTATTGTTATTAGTACAAATACGTTAATTCGGATGCAACAATGTGATTGCTACTATGATTACCTAGATATTCACGGAATATTTATACATTTATCAAGTTTTAAATCTTTTTTATCTCAATTGCAAAATATTTTATTTATTAATTGTTGCAATTAGTAAATTAAAACTTTATCCTAGAAACAAAAAGCATGAAGATGTTCAGGTTAGTTTTCTCTACGCGTCGGCAAAATTTGGAGTCGGGGAGATCATTGGTTTTCAAGTACCGATGGCAGCAACTTTAAATAATTTTGAACTAATTATTTTTCTTGTGGTTCACTTGCGCTGCTGAGATTTTTTAAAATATTTTTTCAAGCTTTAACATAGTGGCATAAATAATCTCCAGTAAAAAAATTTCCAAAACAAATCAACAAATTTTGCTACCGAAGCCCCTTAAGCTACCTGCAGATGAGAAACACTTTTTGTTTCTTTTTATTCTAGTGACAAATTCCAGTAGGTATCAGGTATCGATTTTAAATTTTTGGTTATACTTTATGCAATGCTTATTTTTATACAGGGTTAGTTAAAAGTATGGAGACGGCGATTTATTGTCGTTAATATTCAAGGATTGTATATTGTAGGTTGCCTAGATAATTTTAGCCAATCAAAAAAAAGGCGCGAACGCGTCATCATGTATACTCATTTAAATTCTTCACTATACACTGTACAGTAAAATGGATGGAAATTATAGATATTCAACAATATAATTTGAATAGTATTATTAATCACCCACACTGTAGAGTGCATTACAATGTAAAATCATGTTAATAGCTCTGCTTTATAAATATTTATTAGAATTAAGTAGGTACTTACCCAATTTGTCAGACAACGTTTAATAGAACACAATAATAAAAAATCAGAGTATAATTGTTTAATTATCATTAAATCTAATATCAATACTATGAATACATACCTATTTGTACTACAAAGTTATTATAATATAATATGGAAAAAAAATCTCATAATAAAACATATTCACCCACCGTCAACATAATATATGAAAGTTAAGTAGGGTGTAATTCACATTAATTTATTGTTTTTTTCATTTTCTTTAATAATTTTCGTTTGCTAGGGTCTTCAGATTTTCTTTTCAGACTACTTGAGGGCTTCATTGTATTTAAATATTTTATTCTAATAAAAATTCGTTGACGGGCAAACGCTTTAATAAGCGTTAGCGGTGTTTCATGTGAAAGACGTTTTAGTTTGCTTGAAATGTACTCTGCAGTTTTTCTAACAATTCCTTTGCCTCCCTTAAAGGTATCTTTATGATACTTAACAAAGTACCTATCCATCTCTGCAAAGAAAAGAGCATCAATTACTTCGTAAGCATCAGATCTTGGCCAAATCCAAAGGGAACCATAGCTGTTATATAAAGAACGGCAAGCTATATGTTGATGGAAATTCTTATGGTTACGAAGATCTTTTAGATCAAACATTTGACGAAGAAGAGAAGGCAAACAGTGCTCCATCAACACCAAACCTTTTCCAAAATATAGAGGAAATCCCTTCTTTGAGTGAAGTGGAGTTAGCGCTAAGAAGTCAAATGACTCCAAAAAATGTGCCCAATGAGAAGAGAAAAATAGTAAATACTCGACTACAACAAAAACAGAGAAGTAATTCATCGAGCAAGAAATAAAAATAAATAAATAAATAAATAAATTTAAAGAAAAAACGATAACTATAATTAATAGTAAATTTGAATTTGTAGTGCTTTTATATTCACTTTCCTCATCTATTTATTGTATCTCATTTTATTTGTCAGTTTCTTTTAGATGTATTTTTCTTTTGCGGTAAGATGGATAAATTTGTAAGGGACTTCAAACCAACTCAAATTAGGGACAAATTAATAAGTAAAATTGAATTGAACAATATTATTGAGGAAAAGAGTTCTTGTTTTCAAATAATGCACAACAATATACGTAGTGCAAATAAAAATCTAGATGAATTTAAGATCTTTATTGACTGTTACATAGGTAAATTAGACTGTATAATCCTTACAGAGACTTTCAAAATTTATAATACAAAATTATATAACATTCCTGGATACACGTTAATATATAATGATGGAATACTTAATAAAAATGACGGGATATTAGTATACATAAAAGAAAAGATTAGCTATAACTACAATGTAATATCTATAGGTGAAATAACAGCGATTCAACTTAAGTTATACTATTTAAATAAGGTCGTTGATATTTTAGCAATTTATAGATCACCTTCCTTGCTATCTGTGGATTTTATTCCGGAGTTAGATCGGTATCTGCAAAATTATTTATTTAAGGGGGATATCAATTTAATAGTAGGAGATATAAATATCGATCTAATCAAAGATTCTAACATTAAAGACGAATATTTAAATATAATGGGAGAACATGGATTCTTGCCAAGTATTACTTCTCCTACCCGTCTAAAAACTTGCTTAGACCATATTTTTATAAAAACATCAGTTACTTCTCTTGAATCAATTCATGCAGTTGTTATAGATTTCCTCATCACAGATCATAACCCGGTATTCCTGAAAGTAGAACTTCCTGAAATTAATAAAAACGAAATTAGAAAAAACAGATATATAAAATATGTTGATTATAAAAAATTAAATTGGTTGTTACTTAAGGAAACCTGGCCAAATACTTATAATGCGACAGATGCGGACCTAGCTACTAATAGTTTTGTTGATAAATTAAAATATTACATACAGTGCTGTACCAAAGCAATAAAAGTTAAGCGAAATAAGCTAAAAAGGAATCCATGGATAACACAAGGATTAATAAAATCTAGCGAGGAAAAAAATAAGCTGTATAAAGAGTTAAAGAAAGACCCGGAAAATCAAAACTTAAAAATAAAATTTAATGATTATAATAAAAAATTTAAATTACTTATTGAAAAAGCAAAAAACGATTATTATAAAAATAAAATCGAAGTAAATAATAATAATTCACTAAAACTGTGGCAAACAATAAAAGAATTAGAAAGTAAAAGACCTGATAAAGAAATAAAATGCATTAAAAATAATACAAATGAAGAAATTGTATATAAACCAAAGGATATAGCTAATGTATTTATTGAATATTTCTCTACTGTTGGAGAAAAATTAGCCGAAAAAATTACAAAACCAAAGAAACAGTCTTCACAGACCAGTGTGCCAAATTCTATAGTCTTACTACCAACTACAGAAGATGAAATAAGAAAGGTAATTCTGGAGCTAAAAAATCATAAATCGCCTGGTTCAGATAAACTGACAGCAGAATGCTTAAAAAAAATTGTAAATAATATCATTTCTCCAATCACATATATTATAAATAAATGCTTAGATTCTGGATATTTTCCAAAAGCATTAAAAAAAGCTGTAGTTTTACCCATTTTCAAAGGAGGAAACCAATTAGAAGTTGGAAACTACAGGCCTATATCCCTGTTATCAAACTTATCTAAAATTTTTGAAAATTTTTTAAAGACTAGGATAAATAAATACTTAGAAAAATTTAATATTCTCTCAAATAAACAGTTTGGATTTCGAGAAGCTAGATCAACGCAAGATGCTATTTTGTACTTAACTGGTAAAATAGCAAACGCTATTGATAAAAAAACTCCTGCATTATGCATCTTCGTCGATCTAGCAAAAGCCTTCGACACAGTAAGCCATCCTGATTTACTTAGGACACTTGAAAACATCGGATTTAGAGGGAATGCTAGAGAACTTATGCGACATTACCTTTACGATAGACTACAATGTGTCGAAATGGCTGGTAAAGTTAGTGAGTTAAGAAACGTCAAATACGGTGTCCCTCAAGGAACGGTACTTGGGCCATTATTATTTAACATATATATAAATGAACTATTTAACTTACCTATCTGTGGAGATATTGTCAGTTTCGCAGATGACACCGCCATATACTATGAAGAGTCTTCTTGGGAGTACCTAGAACTTAAAGTTGAATCTGATTTTCCTCAAATTTTAGACCTTTTCAGAAGCAAACTATTTACCATAAATGCTTCTAAAACCATTTTATGCCATTCACAAGTTATGCCACAAACTTATCTGATTATAATAGTCTGACGTTTCGCTCAGACAGCTCAGAGATTGTGATATCTGCAACCACTAGCATAAAATATTTAGGTATTTATATAGATAGCCACCTTCAGTGGGATGCTCATACAAAGAGGTTAATAATAAAATTAAGATCCATAATTCCTAAATTTAAAATATGTAAAGGTTTTTGTGACATAAAGCAACTCAAAATAATGTACTACGCATTAGTTCAGAGTCTCCTTTCATATGGAATTATCGCTTGGGGAGCTTTGACAAATAACCATATACAGAAATTAGTAGTTTCAAAAATGGATATTAAAAATAATTTTTAGCAAATATTACAGATACTCCTCTGATTTACTGTTTTCAGAAGCTAAGGTTCTAGATGTTAGACAGTTATATTATCAGGCGCTAATGAGATACCAATATAATAGTAGACATGTGTATACCTTAATCACTCATTCCTATCAGACACGAAATAAACAGGGATCTTTAGTTGTACCAAAGATCAATAAAACTGCTGGTCAGCGCTGCCATACTTTTCTTGGCCCTAGGCTGTATAATTTGCTACCACCGGAAATGAGATTGTTGAATTCATTTGGATTGTATAAATCAAAATTAAGAACATACATACTCAGCATGAGTAGACAAGAGCTACATCTATTAATAGATATAAAAAATAATTAATAAATTATTTATAATTTTACTTATTAAGATTGCCCTTACATAATATCTCAAACTGATTTTTTATTTTATTTTATCTCATTTTAGCTATTGTAGATTTTAAATATTGTATTGTTAAATTTCTGTCTATGAAGTATCTATCAATAACATCAGTAAAAATTTTTTTTATAATTTACATTAAATGTTTATCCAACCTTATACAAGGTGGATGCCACGTGCGGATTATTTTCCTTGTGGCTACGTATGTTTGTTCATTTTTGTTTATATTATCTTTGTTATTATTACCTATATTTTGGAAATTTTGTGAATAAACATTATTATTATTATTATTATGATGGTGCAGGTTTCAAGCCAAGTGGAAGAAGGTTTGATTAATCCTCCAAAGGAAAGACTCTGGACCCACGATGGCATGGCATATGTATGTATGGCAGTCGTTTCCAGTTCATGGGTGTATGCACCAAGATCCGGATATTTGGCTAGAAATTTTTTTGCTAGAAATCCGGCGATGTATTCAAGGCCATCTTCTTCAGAGAGTGTTTTATTTGACTGCATTGAGGATGTCGTACTTGACGAAGAGGTGCTTAAAACATCATCGTCTTGATCAATATGAGGTGGAGGCGGCATTACATTTTTAATCTTAGCTCGCTTCAGAGCATCTGCGACTATATAATCTTGTTGAGAGTCCTCCTCTGCTGCTACATTTGTATGCTTCTGGACCACTCCTGGATTTTTTCCCAACAAGACCATTCTGATGCGATAAATGGCATTGAGTGGAGAAGGATGGTCGTGTAAACCCCCCCTAGTCCTTAGCTAAAATTTTACTTATTAGTTGTAAATTTAAAAAAAAGCAATGAAAGAAAATGTTACCTGAGAAAAAAAATTCTCTAAGCAGTCCTGATTTAACCGGTGGGTTAAGATATACTCAATGCCATGTTTTTCTTTCAACATGTCAAATAGTCCCTTTAAAGATATGCATGATATGACAATGCCTTTTTGAAATGTCTGCAAAGCATTCTTTGAAATGCACCTCATCCCAAGCATAAGCTCCTTCATTTTCTCCAACGTTTGGTTTTGTTTAGGTAACATTTTACCATATGGCAACTTTGTAGGTATGGAGGCAATTGGTGAGTAAGTATTAAATAAATCGAACCATCTGTTCACCAGTTCGATAAAAGTTCCTACATCTCGGGATAGATTCTTATCAGCCCCAGGAAGATATCTCAGTAGAGCTGTACTTGTGGTGTTTGATAACAACTGTGCCGCCAAAGCTACATTTTGTCTTTCAGACTTCGTACAGGTCACATGGAACTTTGTGAGTCTGTGTGAAGAACTGATTTCTGAATTCCGTTCCTCCACAAGAGCCACCAAAGGTAATTTGGTGATAATTCGCCCATCTGCTAAGCAAAATCCATGGTCTAATAGCCAGTTTCTTAATAATTTAAGAAGGTGAGGCACATCCGCAAAAAAGAAAATTTTTTCACGTGTCACAGGATGTGGATAAGCTGTGTTGTTTATATTGATATTTAACGCCTTCCATAATCCTATGTTGCTGCCACCACAGTCTGAACCACAAGCCACAACTGAATAATCTATTGAATGCAACTCAATAATGACGCTATCTAATAATTCCTTAGTCATTCTTGCATCAAATCCTATGAATATAGGCTGTTTCCACTTATCAAAGAGCCCTCGAGCTAAAACTACTTGCATGTAATTATGTGGACCAACAACACTGTCTTCCTTTTGGTCGTACTCAAAAGTTGCATCTACCTTGACCTCATCAAACACTAAGACTGTTACTTTCTGCAAGTCAGTTTTATCACTGCCGACAGTTTTCATGACATTGAGAACATCCTTCAAAATTCCATTCTTTAAATCGATATTAGTGGCCCACTTCTGTAGGGTTGATATACCAGGCAGAGAATATTTTAGTGTTTGCCTTACATATATATAAGCACGTTTACTAAAATATCTCAGTGTGAAAGCTCTTGAAATTTCTTCTGGTGTCCACCAAGCTTTAGATTTTTTTTTCATTATAATGTCTATTTGGTTCTGCGTTAAAAAATCTTTAAATATTTCCTTAACTTGTTCATGACGATGGCCTTCTTGTGCTGATAAACATTTTTGCATTTCCACATTATGTTGTTTCTCAGTTTCTAAAGATAACTTGTTTGTTTCTAGAGACAGTTGTGTATCCTCTAGTTGTTTTACCAATGCAGAATGTCTCTCTTGCAGTTCATTGTACTGCTGTTGTAGTACAGCTAATGGACATTCATTCAAAGGACTTTCATCACTGGTCGAAACCATTGCAGCATCAGAAGTCGAGGGTGTCACAGCCAACAACGTTTTTGTTATTTCTTGCTGCCGTTTTTTCAAAATTCTTTTTTCTCTACTAGTTTGAGCTGGTGGTGAAGCTTCAGGTCGTAATAATAAAGATGGCACCGCTGTAACAAAAATACAATCATTCTTCAAAAACATTCAAAATTGTTAAGACATACCTGTTGGTTTTAAGTTTTTTGGGTAAGTATTAAGTAAACGGGCTTGCATTGCATCCTCAAAGTCATCTTCTTTAAAATGCTTGTGGCAAATCCTTTTGTTTTTTGGATCCCATTTATCCTTCCGATGACACATTAGGACCCATTCTCTTCGTACGCGCAAATCGTGTGGAAATTGAAAGAACTGGATTCGTTCTCCCATTTCCTTTGCTCTTTTTGAATTACTCTTACATATAGCCACACTGCAAATCATCCCTCCACCCATCTGCAAAGGAAATCAATGAATTATTCCATAAATTTTTCCCGACGAATACTCACTTTTGCGACTAATAACACGGTTTAACTTAATGTGCACAGAAACTTATAACTTATAAACGTGTTTACTTCCCCAAACAAATTCACATCAGTGGTAACACCGTGAAATTTCACTTCAAAACGTAAGCGAGAACTGAAATTCTGTTGTTCGTAACGCTGCGGAAATGTGGCTCGGTATACATGATGACGCGTTACTCCCCTCTTGCCCCTCGAGACAAACCAGTTAGTAGGCAACCTACAATATACAATCCTTGGTTAATATTCATTTTAGGAAATAATGTTCAATACAAAAGTTTTTTAGTTTTTTTAGAAAATTTTTATCTACATTTGAGAATACTTGAATTTTTTTCTTCAATTGTTTTTGAGTTACGCCTTTCCACGAATTTTTTTTAAATGGGAACTTGTTAATTTTACGCTACCATTCGATAGAGCATTTTTTCTCTTTACAATAGGGTGATCCAAATTGAGTGAAGATGGTTTGAATTTGGCACCTTGGGTTTTAGTGTGTTTCACGTTGTCAGTGTAGCACTATTGAAATATGTAGCTTCAAATTGCGCGGCAACTCGTCACTTTCCCGTTTACATCTTTGCCACGTTGTTCTGGATTTTCATTGAATTTTTGCTTTATTTCGCTTGTTTTCTTATTTTACAAAGCAGTTGTTTTCAGAACTACTGTTTGTTAGACAATCTTATTATCAAGTAAACTTATTATTTAAAATCAATGAAGTTTATAAGCTATATTATTTTTCAGGCGCCACTGTAAAATAAAAGAAGGATAAAAATATCCGAAAAGTATTCATGCTGCCAACGTGACAATAATTTACCGTGGCGGGAAATTCAAACAGACCTCAGTCAATTTGGATCACCCTGTAGTATTAGTTTTTTTTCTATTTTATTTTTAATAACATTTTTTTCGGAAAATGCCAGTTCAAGTATTTACGAGTAGTAAGTACATCCAAAATTAAACTCGCCATTGTTAATATTAACAGCAACAAATTGCATACAATAATTGTATGCAATTTATTGCTGTTAAAATTAGTTATGGCGTGTTTAATCTTAGATATATAAACTATTCGTAAATACTTGAACCGGCGTTTCCTTGATGTTAATAAAATAAAATAAAATAAAATAAAATAAAATAAAATAAAATAAAATAAAATAAAATAAAATAAAATAAAATAAAATAAAATAAAATAAAATAATGCAAGGCAAGGCAAGGCAAGGCAAGGCAAGGCAAGGCAAGGCAAAGCAAAGCAAAGCAAGGCAAAGCAAAGCAAAGCCAAGCAAAGCAAAGCAAAGCCAAGCAAAGCAGAGTAAAGTAAAATAAAATAAAATTTAAAAAAAATTAATAATATTGTAAAGAGAAAAAAATGCTCTATCTAATGGTAGCGTAAAATTAACAAGTTTCATAAAAAAACTTTTCTATTGAACATTACTTCCTAAAACGTATTATCCGTCCAACTAAAGATGAACGCTGGTCATCGATGCTTTCTGTGTGGTATAAGATTAAAAAATTCCTAGTCAAATCAGCATCCATAGTTTGACAACTATTGATTTTTACCGTGTTTACGAAAATGTCATAGCAGGTGATTTTTTGAGGTTAGGGATAAGGAATCTTGGACGTTTGTAACCTTCTTTTAGATTTTAACATTGATACTTGTTGTTTGGAAAGTTTTAAAACATTTTCAGTAGGAAACTAAGAATTAGATTTTCGCGAATACCTACCTATTATGAAATAAATAAAGATTATTAAAAGTTTCACAGTTTTATTAAATATACCTGACAATATTGTTTCGACAGCTATGCTGTCATTATCAAAGGTAATATAATTATAAACAAACACGTCGCTAAGGTAGATACAAAATAGGTAACTAGATAAAATAATAATAATAATAAAAATTAATAATAAAAATCATAATTAAACATCTAATACTTCCAGTAACGGAGAATTACTGAGCTCAAGTTGTTCATTCATTAAAGGTACCCTGAGTTTGTGTTTGTATATCTCAAAGGCTTCTAAAATGTCTAATTTGCGTTTGTTATTACAAAAATGTAGGAATTTAATATTATTTTGAGGAGTCATTGTGTGATTTTGTTCTAAAAGGTGTTTGGCGTAATTCGATTTTTCAGGATGTTTATTTTTGTAATGACGTACGTGTTCTTTATATCTTATGTCAAAATTTCGAAGTGTTTGTCCAATATATACCGAACTACAAAAAGAACAATTTAAACGGTAAATGCCCGATTTCATGATATCATGTGTTCTGTCTTTAGCATTAAATAAAAATGAAAAAGTGTTAGTGTTGGTTTTAAATGTTATTTTATAATTGTTGGTTTTTCTTAGTATATGTGCAATTTTTTCTGATATTTTGCCAAAATATGGTATAGATATGTAATTTGTGTCTTCTGTTTGATTGTCAATGGGATATATTCTTTTGATAGCTAACCTATAATCTTTTTGTTTAATTAAAGTGTTAATCATGTTCGGATTATAATGATTTGCATGTGCTAGTTGTTTAATGGTTGATATCTCTTTGCTAAAATCTGATTTTGTTAGTGGAATAGTTAAAGCTCTGTGTACTAATGATCTGTATGCTGCTATTTTATGTGTATTGTGGTGACAAGATTCATTTGGTATTGTTATATCTGTTTGTGTTGGTTTTCTGTATATGGAAAATTCAAAAAGATTGTCTGCGTTAATCTTGATATTTAAGTCTAGAAAGTTTATAGCCCTGTTTTGTTCTGTTTCTAGTGTAAATTTTATATTAGGATGGATATTGTTTATAAGAATTAAAAATTCATTGATAACCTCAAAAGAACTGTCAAAACAAGCTAAAATGTCATCAACATAACGAAACCAGAAGATAATGTGTTTAGAGAGGTTTAATTCAAATATTCGATCTTCAAACTTGTCCATAAATATGTTAGCTAATAGAGGACTTAGAGAATTACCCATAGGTAAACCATCCTTTTGTAAATAAATTATGTTATTAAAAGTGAAATAATTTTGACTTATACAAAGGTCAAATAATTGAATTAACTCTAACCTTTTAACTAATTCTATATTACTATTGTTAGTTTTGATATTTGCAACATGTTCTCCAGAATACCCCCACAAGAATGTATTCCTCTATTAGATAGTTTCTTGATCAATAGTAATATAGAATTAGTTAAAAGGTTAGAGTTAATTCAATTATTTGACCTTTGTATAAGTCAAAATTATTTCACTTTTAATAACATAATTTATTTACAAAAGGATGGTTTACCTATGGGTAATTCTCTAAGTCCTCTATTAGCTAACATATTTATAGACAAGTTTGAAGATCGAATATTTGAATTAAACCTCTCTAAACACATTATCTTCTGGTTTCGTTATGTTGATGACATTTTAGCTTGTTTTGACAGTTCTTTTGAGGTTATCAATGAATTTTTAATTCTTATAAACAATATCCATCCTAATATAAAATTTACACTAGAAACAGAACAAAACAGGGCTATAAACTTTCTAGACTTAAATATCAAGATTAACGCAGACAATCTTTTTGAATTTTCCATATACAGAAAACCAACACAAACAGATATAACAATACCAAATGAATCTTGTCACCACAATACACATAAAATAGCAGCATACAGATCATTAGTACACAGAGCTTTAACTATTCCACTAACAAAATCAGATTTTAGCAAAGAGATATCAACCATTAAACAACTAGCACATGCAAATCATTATAATCCGAACATGATTGACACTTTAATTAAACAAAAAGATTATAGGTTAGCTATCAAAAGAATATATCCCATTGACAATCAAACAGAAGACACAAATTACATATCTATACCATATTTTGGCAAAATATCAGAAAAAATTGCACATATACTAAGAAAAACCAACAATTATAAAATAACATTTAAAACCAACACTAACACTTTTTCATTTTTATTTAATGCTAAAGACAGAACACATGATATCATGAAATCGGGCATTTACCGTTTAAATTGTTCTTTTTGTAGTTCGGTATATATTGGACAAACACTTCGAAATTTTGACATAAGATATAAAGAACACGTACGTCATTACAAAAATAAACATCCTGAAAAATCGAATTACGCCAAACACCTTTTAGAACAAAATCACACAATGACTCCTCAAAATAATATTAAATTCCTACATTTTTGTAATAACAAACGCAAATTAGACATTTTAGAAGCCTTTGAGATATACAAACACAAACTCAGGGTACCTTTAATGAATGAACAACTTGAGCTCAGTAATTCTCCGTTACTGGAAGTATTAGATGTTTAATTATGATTTTTATTATTAATTTTTATTATTATTATTATTTTATCTAGTTACCTATTTTGTATCTACCTTAGCGACGTGTTTGTTTATAATTATATTACCTTTGATAATGACAGCATAGCTGTCGAAACAATATTGTCAGGTATATTTTAATAAAACTGTGAAACTTTTAATAATCTTTATTTATTTCATGATTATGGAGTTCCACAAAATAAGGCTGGAAACAATAAACCTACCTATTAGTACTGTACGTTCTCTAGTTTTACAGAACTACCAAGTACTAAAAAACAAGAAATCACTTTTACTTATATTTAAGAAATTAACTCATTTCTAACAATTGTAATAGTATAATACCTTCAATATGGAGAAATATATTCTTTCCAAATACAGTTTTACATTTAACAAAACTCTGCTATTTAATATCTTAATCAACTTAAATGCTATTAAAGTACTTAATTATAATAGAATTAACACTATTTTTGCTTATCCATCTCTTCTCTTGTATATTTATTATGCATATTAAGTACATAAAACGCAGCGCCTATCTGTCTGTCGTTCTGTATGTTCGCTTTTTCTGAAACTATACAAAACATAGACTTTATAAAATCAAAAAATATCAAACGACCATTTTAGAAGAACTTGCTAGGTCTGCAGTTTTCAACTTTTTGCGTTGTCTTTTTTTACCAGAACTAAATAAAACTTGCTGGTTTCTACTACGGGCCCCCTTTTAACAGTTGAAACACAAATTTCTAAAGCCTCAGCTGCTCGCTGCAATAAACAAACAATTGTAGTACAATATGATCATAAATAATAATTAACGTTTCTTACCTCTTATATACAAAATAAAGGAAGTAAATTTCCACGGTTTCCCTTTTCCCTCTCGAATTAGTTTAGTAAATTCAGGAATAACTGATGAGACTGTGAATGCAGTGTCTTCCCTTATACTGACATATTAATATGTATTATATTAGGTAAAATTGCGATTTTCTGCCAGTTCTGAGAACTGAGATGCTTATTATTATTATTCAAACACTATAACACTCACGAAAAACATGTAAATAAGAAATAACTTCAGAAAATGTCGCCTGTACCAATCAAATCTACAGTCTACAGGTATCAGATATACCTGTGACATGTTTTACAATAAAGTCACATGTTCATAACCTCATTCAGCAATGCCTATAATTTTGGCATTTTCTTTCAGAAATCTGTAAAATACCTTAAAGAATCCATAAAATTGATCAACTTTATCTGTAGTGACGACATTCATTAATTTTTTCCATGATAATTTTGCCAATAAATGTAGTTATTTTTACTGTTTTGTGGCAATATGTTAATTTGATCTAGGAATTTATTTGTAAGGTTGGCCACTCCGTATTCTACACTCTACAGAGCTAGTCAAATCAACTTCCAACGACCCAGAGAAGTGCTAATGTAATGCTATCTTCGTCATACTCGTAGATAATGAGAGTAAAGCACAACAAAACGCTTTCTGTGATAATTTCTTGCAAAGATGACGCAGAGCTCATCTTTCGGTGGACGGATAGTATATTAATGACTATTTCACTCAATGTTATACGAACCAATAAAAATTTATCCTGTGAACGAAATTCTCTCTATTCCGGCGACTATTTTTTGTTTATAAAATTTTCCGAACTTGTTCTACCAATGAAAACGTTCAAATAAGCAACCTCCCTTTATTTCACCGACAATTTTTTTGCTATAGTAACGATCCTACAAAAATAGTATACACAAACTGTACGTTTCATTGTTAAATAAATGTTAAATATTTTTATTCTCTGTGTTGTTTATTCGCGAAATAGTCATAACGAATAACATATGTGGTAAAATTTTGTCTTGGCAAAATTTTCTTTTTGATTTACTCGTGTTTGTTGCCAATTCATCTCGTGACATTGATCAAAAACCACTCGACTGACGTTCTCGTGGTTTTTAGTGACAATGTCACTCGAGAAATTGCTATGCAACAAACGCTCGTAACAATAAGAAAATTTTGCCGACAAAATTTTACCACTTATGGTATTATATATGACAATAAATCGCCCTCTCTATACTTTTAACTAACCCTGTATACATTTTATTTTTGTACATTTTGACTTATTACTTCAGAGAATTTTTAAAATTATAATATTCTATCAATTGGAAAATACAAGTTTTGATTTTTTTTCTTGAGGTCTTACATAAATAAACTTTCTTATTAGTGCAACACTACATGTAGTTATCACCGCTCGCAGTCTAGAAAATCACTTATTACCTTAGTGCAAAAGAAGTTTCAGATACATTCATCCGCTTTCCCAAAACCTTCCAAAAATCATAAATCTTTGTAGAAACAAATTGCCGCGAAGATGTTATAAAAGTATTTCGTTAAAAAGGAATGGAAGGGATGTTTTTTTTTTGTTCTAAACATTCCTTAGCCGATATCAATTCTTTAACATATCAAGAGCTGCTTATGAAGCATCATCTTGTAATCTTGTTTTTTTTCTATTGTCACGTGGAGTTTTCGTGACTGGAGGGCGTAGTCAGAGGTAGAAATTGGAAGTAAACACAAACCACAATTAATCATATACTGAACAACAAGTTTCCATATATTGGGTTTACAAATATAAGCGTGAGGAGTCCTCCTAAAACTAACATAAACATGAGGGTGATCGGAACCGCCCTATACTAGCACTAGAACATGCAACTAAGCGCTAGAAAACCTGGTAATCAATGCCCCTGGGAACCAGATGCTGGGTACCTAGAATACTACAACTAAGCACATTAGGGAGTCAGGTAATCGGTACCTCTGGGTACTAGATTCTAGACGCCTAATACTACGCGGAGGGGAACAGGTAATCAATACACCTGGGTATCAGATTCTAGCTCCCCTCGATAAATAAATATAAAGTTACTCACCAGCTTGCTTCAAGATGTTGTCTTGTTGGAGTCATTTTTCAGACTGAATAAAAGGTTTGAAGCAAGCTGTTTATATGCTGTATATTGCGGAAGACATTAGCATCTTAATGTGAATCTGTAGGCGCGGCGTTTCGCGTATCCGTTGTTATTTCCTTGTGTGGCCTGCAGCTGCATTCTAGCGTAGGTCGATCGCATGACGTGCTTGAGTAGAGGTTTCTTGAAATAAGAGAGCAGTTGGCTCGCGTGTGTGGTTATCATTAAACCAACGCTATATGATGTTTGGCAGGCAGCTGTGGTAGTAGAGCGTAGGTATCGCAAGTGCCGATTAGAAGTTTTTCGAATAAACGCAGTTGGCGTACTGATTAGAGCTTCTTCCAATGAAAGCAGCTGGCTTGCATGTATGAGTAACATTAAGCCAATCTAAAGTTACGAAGAAATGTATTAACCTTGGTGACATTTGCACTAGTTTGAATGCAACTTGCGGTATATGAATTATTTAATTTCAAATAATTTCGTTTGAGGCACTATTACATCAGCAGAAGTGCATGTTCGTTTTAGGTCAGATTCAAACTTTGTTGAAATTCTTTCTTTTTTAATGACTCTGCTTTTGCACTCAACAGACTAATACTACGACACCTTACAGATCGCGTTTCATTTTCGGCTGGTGAAACTGGAAAACGTCTATTAAACTTCATGACTCGTTTATGCAATCTCGTCAACACAATATGTAGCTAATTTATGTATCTTTCAAAAAGAAGATATTGAAAAACATATACCAGTTGACAATACCCTTAAAAGTTGTCAAAATCTAGAAAAACAAAATGAAACACACTGTATATGTTTTTATACCCGATCAATAGTTTACAAGATAGTCTAAAAAACAATCTTTTTAATTTTTTGACGTTCTGTAGCTCGTAGACTATTTATTTATTTACTTTTGGGCAAGGAATCAGGATGGCGGAGCATCCTTCGTACCTCATGGCACCGATTGCTATGATCATTTGGCCGACCCTACTAGAATTTAGCCGAATCTGGGGGAATTCCACCCCCAGTAGGGATGTGACAGAAATTGTGGAGAATTTAGCGCTTTACAAGGCTATTTATTATTTTAACTACTCTTACAAACTGTGACATGATGTAAGTCGTAAACAACTAGTACTACAAAAATGAGCTTGTAAAGGTACGTGTAGAGAATTTAGTGCTGAACAAGAAAGGTTAGTGCCATTTTTATCGTAGTACCAGCGCCACACTGGGTCAGGAAACAACATGGCCGAAAGTCATTTTACAAATTTGCTAATGTTAATATGTGTTAATATATATTATAATGTTAATAAGTGACCACTACAACGCCTAAGACAATGAACCGACGAATTGTTTTCCTCAATTATTTTTTTATTACAAACAACATATTATCTTTCTTATTATCCACCAGGTAAGATTCTTTTGTTCTGATGTTCTTTATTATACGATAGCTATCACGTGCAAATAAACAGGGAATTCGATTGCGTGGAAAGTAAAATGATTTTGAATATTATGCTATGGATGCTATACCTGGAAGTATGTTCTTTTTATTTTAATAGGTCGATGTTTTTAAAATAATTTTTATGTAGATTTCTTAAATCATACATCATCATCATTATCATCATCTTTATTACAAATAAACTTCAAGTTTCCTTCCGGGTACTTCCGAGATCAAAATTTTACATCAATGTAGTCGTAAAATATCAGAGTTTCCGACACTGTAAATAAATCTTGCGCAAGTGTACACATTTAGAAAGAAAAGTACAGGGTGATCCAAAATGACTGAGGACTGTTTGAATTTACCGCCACGGTAAATTATTGTTACGTTGGCAACATGAATACTTTTCGGATATTCTTATCCTTTTTTTATTTTACAGTGACGTCTGAAAAATAATATAGCTCATAAATTTCTATTAATTTTAAATAATAAGCTTTATAATAAAGTCGTCTAACAAACCGTAGTTCTGGAAAAAACTGTTTTGTAAAATAAGAAAACAAGCGAAATAAAGCAAAAATCCAATGAAAATCTAGAACGTGGCAAAGCATAATGTAAACGAGAAACTGACGAGTTGCCGCTGTAATTTACCGCAACATATTTCAATAGTGCTACACTAACAACATGAAATACACTAAGGCCTAAGGCGCCAAATTCAAACCATTCTCACGCAATTTGTATCTCACTGTATATAAATCCAATAGTCGTACAGTCATTAGCAAATGTCTTGTCCCGAGTAACTCATTCTATTCAAAATTTCTTTGACATACTTTATCAAATAGTACTTTTAAATAGAAGCATCTACTAGTTAAACAAACTTATATAGCGTGTTTATGTTTCATTCTTTACCTTTAATAAAAAATAAATAAACGAAAATACTAATGAAAACAATCGTCAAAAAATAGAGCTTTAGGGGTATTTTAGATAATTAAATAATCAGTTTTAATACCACGAGAGCAAACGAAAATAATCGATTATACCTACCGAGCGACGAGACGTATTCTGCGAAACACCACGACAGCGTAGCTGGAGTGGTGTTTTAAGGAATACGTCGTGTCGCGAGGTAGGTATAAGATTATTTTCGGTTGCTCTAGTGGTATTCGATACGATTATAACGGGTGTTCATTTAAATTCGTAATCTAGCAACCTTTGGATTATTGCCTGTCTCTATCTGCGACGTATTATATCTGTCGCTCTGTCTTCTTTCATTAAAATTCCAAAGGTTGCTAGATTACGAATTTAAATGAACATGCTTTATAACAAATAAAATTTAGAATCAACTATTATTTTTATTGGTATTAATATGCTTTTTTGACAGATTAATTTAATTTATTGCATGCACAGGTATGTCGATATTATTCAAAATAATTGTTACTCTGACAACGATTGCTTGAACCAATAGTGTTGCAGGCTTGGAAATACCGAAACGATTATACAACGTCGTGAAGCGTATATTCACTTATCTATATGTGGTAACTAGGATAATTCGCAACTACTATTGGCTAATTTTATTATGAGTTGTATAATCGCAGAAATTAATGTAAGCAATAAATAAAAATAAAGTAATAATCAGTCCGAGTATGTATCCATTAGAACTGCATTTAACGTATACGTTATAGCATAACAGCACGTTATAACGGCAAAGCTGTTATATTTATAGTACGTATCCTTCGGAAGCTGTTATTAGTTTAACGCATATGTTATTTTATCCATGTTATATTGAATTTAACGATAAATCTTAACATCGTCGATTTTGATGCCGTTAGTAATAACATAGAGGTGTTAATCTGCATTAGTTTATTTAAATTGTTTTATTTGCTCTAGCTAAACCTTTAGTATTTTCTTTCTTCTGGAGCGAAACCATAAATTGCCATAGATTATTAATTTGTTTTATCTGACATGTTAGTTTTGCCAGTTAACAATACTTTATTTTTTCAAGTTTAATAATTATTCCTACTGATTTGTTGTGGTTTTTACCAATCTTTTGCTATTTCTTGTAATAAAAATATGTCAGGCAAAACACTCACAAGGAAAGGTTTGGAAGTGACCACCGAAAAAATCGACGAAAAGTATATCAAGAGATAGTAATAGTAACTAGTAGTCTATATATAAAAACTTAGCTGCCAAAACCATCAGGGACAAAATCTATGGCCATTTTGGCCTTAATGGGAAAAAATTAAAAATGGTCTAAAAAAGTTGAAAGTTGGTATAGACGTAGATTGTATTATTCTAAACTATGTTTAAATTGGAAAAAAACATCTACACCCACTTTTTTCATCCCCACAGACCAAGAAAGTTTATACAAATAAATCTTCAATATCGATAAATTCGATGACTATGACCTTTTCTTAACTACATAATTAATTTTTAATACGTCATTCATAATGAATAAGTCATTTCGTTGAAGACCAGACAACTTTGACATTTGGATTTTTTATACAGGGTGTTTCACTTTACAGCTTAACACCCCTATATATTTGTTATTTATAACGGAATCAATTCCAAATTTTTATCAGGTATAGAATCTCTTAAAAGACGTTTGCGTGTAATCATAATCTCCATTTATTATAAACCACCAGCCTACTACAATTGACGATAAATGCAAATAATTGAAAAAATATATAGGCCTTGTTTAATATTGTAAAAGTCGCGACGGAAATTTGTTCTGGACCACCTGAAAATCATAAAACCAAAATTTGATTAGACAATCTTGAATAATAATAATTGTTTTAAATGTATTATTAGAATTGAATTAAAATTATCTTATTTTTGCTTTAAAAGTGTCATAGAAATTAACAATAAAATTTTGTTTACTCTTAAACCTTAACTAAAAGAGCAACGGTCTATAATATATAGTATGCAGGAATATTCAGGAGTATTCATCTTTTTGGACATACTCGGAATAATGTTCTATAATGTGAGTGGATTTGTTTTCTAAAATTACACGCCCACATTGAGTAGTGGGAATCATGCATCTCTTTCACACTGATTTGAAACAAAAATTATTAGTTAATTAGTTATTTGAATTATATTTTTAAATGTTTTTAAATTATATTTACTTGACATAAATACACATACACAGTTTAAACAATGACTATAAAATTAAGTTTAAGAACTTATAAACATAATGAAAAATTATCATCTCTAAGGGATTATTTTATTAAGGGATAATTTTATGTAATTATCCCTTTTTATAAAACAATAATTATAAAAAATTGTTTATTTATAAAATATATTAAATATTTTATAAAAAGAAATTTACCCAGACAGCTGAGATTATAAACAAAATTTGCGTTTTATAATAATTAGAAATTTAGCGAATCCTACGCTCGGACATGGTGGTTGCTGTACTACAGTTCCTTTTTAATGAATATCTATTTATCATACTTTTCTGTTTGTTTCTTTGTTATTATTAATTACTTCTACTTTTTAATTATTTTTTACAATATTAACAGTACATTAACTTATCTTTTGATTAGTATTAATTAATCATCAATTAATATTAATTGATTTAAGCATGTAAAATATGTTCTGAAATCTAGAATTTCGTGCGTTGCTGTGTTGGAATTGTATAACAAAGAATGGACACCAGTGGGAAAGAGATGCGTGATTCCCACTACTCTTGTGGGCCTGCAATTTTATAAATAATCCACCCAAATTCCTGAAGATTATTTCGAGTATGTCCAAAACGATGAATGCTCGTGCATACTATAGAGTATAGACGTTTAAATGAATATGCTCTTTTAGTAAACTTTTAAGATCAAACAAAATTTTGTTGACAATCTCCATGTAACTTTTAAAGCAAAAATATGATAATTTTAATTCAGTTCTAATAATACATGTAAAACATTTATTATTATTCAAGATTCTCTAACCAAAATTTAGTTTTATGATTTTCAGGTGGTCCAGAACCAATTTCCGTCGCGACTTTTACATTATATGTTTTTTCTATTATTTGAATTTATCTTCGATTGTAGTAGGCTGGTGATTTACCATAAATGGGGATTATAATTACACGCAAAATTCCTTTACGGGATTCTATACCTGATAAAAATTTGGAATTGATTCCATTATAAATAACAAATATATAGGGGTGTTTGATCATCAACGAAATGACTTTTATCCATTTTTAAATGGCTTATTAGTAATTAATTATGTATTTAAAAAAAGGAAATCAAAGAATTTATCGATATTAAAAGATTTATTTGTATAAACTTTGTTGGCCTGTGGGGATGAAACGAGGGGGTGTATATGTTTTTTCTCAATTTAAACATAGTTTAGAATAATACGATCTACGTCTATACCAACTTTCAACTGTTTTAGACCATTTTTAATTTTTTCTCATTATGGCCAAAATGGCCATAGATTTTGTCCCTGATGGATTTGGCAGCTAATTTTTTATATATAGACTACTAGTTACTATTACTATCTCTTGATATACTTTTCGTCGATTTTCACGGGGGTCACTTCCAAACCTTTCCTTGTCAGGGCACACAAGTAAAACAGGTACTAATATGTTTATACCTACTAATTCAAAGCTACGTATTAAAAGGTAAAAGTTACAAACTCTTTATAGCATGTTGGATGGATAAAAATAACATATAAAACATCTATTCTTTTTTTATTTCTAAAAATTCAATAAATGCGTCTTTGTCATATCAGCTTCAAAATTTATTTCTATATAACAGATGTGATTTTAACTGTGATTGTAACGTGGCGTATTAATTGTGGATACATTCTAAAGAATTGCTTAATTCTCGTTAAGTAGCCTGTTATTTGTACCTGTTATTCGTAACACAACACACGTACGTTAAATGAATTCGAATGGATACATACTCGGTATGAATATAGGCATTTATTTATGTAAATACGTTAAAATTTTAAAAAGTTATTAAATATTCAGTTGTTTTAATAAAAATACTACAAACATAGATATAGTCAGTACTAAAAACAAAACAGTCACAAAACAAAAATTAAGAAACCCCTTGACAAAGCATAGAACCTTAGATCATATATATCATTAAATAAGTTGAAATAAGTTGCAATCAATTGGATTTGGCAAGCGCCAATCCAAAGTATTATATTAGTATAATACTAGGATAATGTGCCCTACGGGCCTAAGCACTTAAGTATGATAGAAATAGCATTTATCGATTTTTTTTTAAGTAGGTGAGTATTTACATGACCTACATAAATCTCCAATCGATTCCCTATCGATAGAGCACATATTAGTACCAAATAGCACTCAATAGCACTAAATAGTACGATAGAATCAGCATTTATCGATTTTTTAAAACATAACCTAATTTAAAATTTTTTTTAAAACATAACCTAATTTAAAAAATTTTAAATTATCGGTCGTGCATTATCCTCGGCAAATTACGCGTCGAATGAGCCCAAGCCCATCTCTCTATCCCTTATAGAACGCGAGAATTGGGCTCGGACACACATACAAATCTTTAACTTTAGTAGTATTGGACTACGAAAAATAAGATAGAAAAATGGTTTGCCCTAAATGTAAAAATGATATAAAAAGGTCAGAAAAATATATAATCTGTTACGGATGGTGTGATAATGCGTTCCATCAAAAATGTGCTAGGTTAAGTGGTGAAGCTTTAAAATTCATATCGGAACATGACAATATACTTTGGTATTGTGATAGCTGTGCAGAGATGAAGAATTACAAAACTAGAGCCGCTGTTGAAAACATGAAAAGAATTGCGCCCATGGAAACATGGGCTCAAGAAATGAATAAATTGGTAAGAAATGTAGGCAGCCAAAAACAGGAAATATCGAAGATAAAAAAACATAATACATAAAGTACAATGGGAACAAAATAACCAACTGCTGGCCGAAAAAAGTGAGACAATTAAAATAAGTTACGCGGACAAATTGAAGAATAAAAAACATGAACCGGTTGTTATTATTAAACCGAAGAACGGCAATCAGAAAAGCAATTAAACTAGGCAAGAAATTCAGGAGAAAATCGATCCAACAACTCTTCAAATAGCTGGTTTCAAAAGTTTTAGTAACGGAGGGGTAATAATTGAATGTAAAAATCAAGAGTCTACGAATAAATTAATGGATGCTGCAGAAAATCAGTTAGGTCAGAAATATAACGTTAAGATTTCTAAACAAAGAACACCGAGGATTAAAATAGTAGGATTGTCAACAAAAAGAGAAGAAGATGATATTATTCAGAAAATTAAGGTTGTAACAAATCTCTCAAATGCGCTGCATCTTCTCCTTTAAGACACACACCTACCCTCAACCGTTACAGAATCACTACCTTCTGGTAAACAAATGTCCCGTTATAGGGCGTTTAGTCAGAAGTAGCCAGCAGTACTCTCTGAAGAGTTGCCAATACTATATAATTATTTATTTGATTTTTGAAATGTACAAAAAAATTATTAATAAATTGTTTTGTTATCTGATTACTCTGTTTTATTTAGGTTATGACTTTAGTTATATTGGTTATTATGATGAATATAAACTAGTGAGATAGAGACATGAAACTCTTGCAGGGCGTGGTTCATAGGTTCTTTAAGCAGGAAGTATCATATCCAATAGTCATCAGTTTACATACAACTTACCTTTGGTTTAGCAAGTACAAAAGCTTATTTAAATCATTGATACAAATAAATAGAATTAAGTCTCAGAGAAGTTAAACACTTATATTCAGGTTCAAGAACTACTCACAAATTACTACAACGTTTGTTCATGATGACATAAAAATCTTAAAGGTACTGTTGTGAACGACTCACAACTCATATATTTTTGCATAGATACGAATTGGTACTAGGTAACGCGTATCAATAAACTAGGAGAGTCAAATAAATAATTCTTAGATATAAACCTGTGTTTTATTCCGTCTAAAAGAATTAATAATAAGTGTAACATTAACACCGCCCAAGTGTTAAACCGCTATAAATGGTGACCCCACGTTCCTGAAGAAGAATTTAGTAGCATTGGTCTTTGCCTGCTACCCTGAATTCTCCAGGTGAACATCTAGTTATCCCTGCGTCATCTGTCATCAGCTGCTACTCGACTCCTGTCATCCGAAGAACCTGCTTGCGTGACTTGTCGTGGCTGGCTGAGGGTGACCGTTGGAACCGGAACTAGTGCTCTTTCTGATCCGATAAGTTCAAATCATTTATTTACTTATTTAATATTTCAAATGGCGACTGTCAAAGTTCCATTTCCAGTTTTTACGAGTAACGATGTCGACCTGTATTTTATTTTGGTAGAACGATACTTTGCTCGTATGCTGATCAACGATGAACTCGACAAATATAACTTATTAACACTAAACTTACCTTTCGACGTTTTAGGCGCTCATCGCAACTTGACCATTAAAACTCCTAGACAAGAACCATACACTACCTTGAAACGGGCAGTAATAAAATCTATTATAGGCCCAAGAGCATCTCGCATTCATAATCTTTTGGAGACTCTTCAATTCTCTGGTAGTGTCAAAGAACTACTCTTTGACATCCAAAAATTGGATCTGGGATTAACTGAGGAATTAACCAAAGACTTTTTAATAGCTAAACTACCAACAGAACTTAAAATTCAGTCTTTCAATTTCAATGACTTACCGTTAATATCCTTTGTAGAGAAATTAGATTTAATTTATTCTTTGCAGAAAACACCACAACCTTTAACTACTCATGCATTAGAAAATAAGCTAAACAGTTTGACGACCAATCTTACAACCATTTCTAATGAGCTTTCTACCATGAACAAGCGGCAATCACCTGTAACTACCACATTCTCCCCGAAACACCAAATTGCTCAGCATTTCAATAAACGCCGTTCCATGCCTTCGGGAAATGCCAATTCCACATTTCCCAGGGTTAATTCAATCCCTCCAACTTCTTCTTTACCAAGCACTTATCCTTTGATATTTTTACAGGACCTAACCTACAAAATTAATTTTGTGGTTGACAGTGGTGCAGATTTTTCCATTTTACCAACCCACATTGCAGTTTCCTGTAACAAAAAAATCACGCCTGCCAACATTTCATTTATGGCAGTAAACAATACGTCAATTCCTGTGACAGGTATTGTAACTTTGAGGTTACATTTTCCAATTCCTGGCCTACCGCCATGCCCCTGGAAATTTTATGTTGCTGACATATCTACAGCCATTCTAGGCCTGGATTTTTTACAGCGGCACAACCTAACCATTGACTGCTTTTCTCGACGAGTCATTTGCACGGCAGATGTCAAGCTCGCCCGAAACCGCAGCCAAGGTTGTCAATTTCCAACACCCCCAGTTAAGACTGACTGCTCTTCTCAACGGGTCATTTGCACAGCAGATGTCCAGCCCGCTCGAACTCGCAGTCAAGGTTCCTCAACCCAACAAGTTAAGACTGGCACTAAACGAAAAATATTTTCCGCACAGGCTAATGTTTTGAATCCTCCTTCCGAGTCAATCATTACTCCTGCGATTTCTTCCCCTCTTCTTCCCTTACCTTCAAACATTAACGTACACTCATCAGGTACTGTTAACAACATGTCTAGCGATCTTGATGTTTATAGCAAGATGCTAAACACACACTTCCCAGAGGTTTTACGTAAGTTCGACTATCATCAACCAGTAAAACATACTGTAGTCCATCACATTGACACGACCGGACCCCCAGTTAAAGCACGCTGTCGCAAACTGAACCCTAATCATCTTTCTTTTCTAGAAGATCATCTTAATGAGCTCTTGGACGCTGACGTAGTACAGCGGTCATCGTCTAGCTACGCCACGCCAATTCACATCGTCGGAAAGCGAGCAGTAGGCGCAGCAGAGGCACTACCTCCTGGTGACGACCAAGACATCTCAGACCGCATCGCCCCAACAGACAGTTATCGCTTGGTTGGCGATTATAAAAAACTTAATGCAGTGACAGTACCAGACTGTTATCCAATTCCTTTTTTAACGGACTTTACAAGAAAACTTGCTGGAGCAACCATATTCTCGAAGCTAGACCTCAAAAAAGCCTACTTCGCAATACCAATAGCGGCAGAGGACATTCACAAGACTGCTATTATCACACCTCTGGGACTCTTTGAGTTCAAACGGATGTGTTTCGGACTACGGAATGCAGCCAGCACTTGGAGTCGTTTCATGGACACTGTGTTATCAGGGCTCCCATTTTGTTTTTCTTATCTAGATGATATATTAGTTTTTAGTGCTGATTCGCAGCAACATATTGAACATTTACACCAAGTGTTTTCCCGATTAAAAGACAATGGCCTAATTATCAACCTACCAAAGTGTCTCTTTGGAGTAAATGAGCTCGATTTTTTAGGATATCACGTTAATACACGCGGTATCAGACCAATGGCTTCCAAAGTCCAAGCTATAATTGATTGCCCATTGCCTTCAAGTCAGAAAGCACTCCGCAATTTTATTGGCTTAATGTCGTATTACCATAAATTTGTACCAAACTGTGCGAAAATTTTGGCACCGTTAACTTCTATAGTTGTTCCTGGTAAAGCTTCGCTAAAGCCTGTCCAGTTAAATCATGAGCAAATAGAAGCCTTTAGGCACGCGAAGAATGCTTTGATTACCGCTACTTTATTGGTACATCCGCGAATTAATAACCCTATCAGTATAGCTGCAGACAGTTCGTCTTCCACTATAGCTGGAGTATTACAATCTATTGTGGAACCAGATGAACGTTTTACTAAGGTCCATCTCGACCTAGTACACCTTCCTTCTTCGGGAGGTTATAAATTCCTCCTTACCATTATTGACCGCTACAGTCGGTGGCCGGAAGCCATTCCTCTGAAGGATTCTTCCGTGGAGTCAGTAATCACTGCATTTGTCGACACGTGGGTGTCTCGCTTTGGAATTCCCAAGTACCTCACCACGGACAATGCAAGAGTATTCCTTTCGCATGCATGGATCAACTTCATGGCCATGTTAGGAATTAAACACGTCAAATGCACGGCCTTCCATCCGATTAGTCAAGGCGTTATCGAACGTTTTAATCGGACACTCAAGCAATCCATTCAAACCACAGGAACTTCCTCCTGGTTAACGAATCTCCCTTGGATTCTATTGAGCTTACGTGCAACCCTGAAATCACAAATTAATGTTTCTCCTGCAGAAATCTTGTATGCTACACCTTTACGACTACCTGGTGATTTCTTCGAAGAAGAACAACTGGCTAACGACATGAACATCCCTAATTTCATAGCCAATCTCAAACGTCGTATGAAGAAGCAGAAGTATTTTTTTACAAAAACGTATTCCAGTCAGTCCTTCGTCCCCAGAGACTTGACCAACTGCACACACGTATACGTTCGTAATGACACGCACACCTTGGGCATGAAAGACAGTTATTTAGGCCCCTATAAAGTGTTAGAACGGACAGTTAAATACGCCACTCTAGAAAATCACACTGGCCCTATCTCTTTAGATAGGCTAAAGCCTGCATATTTTTTAGATTAGTTACTTTATAATGTTAAGACAACAATAAACTGATTTCAAATGCTACGCGAGGGCATCTTTTGAAAACCTTTTACCAGTTGACTTTGAAAATTTGAACACTTTTCTGTTTTTTTCTTTCTGTTTACAGGTTCCAAGAGTTGCCGTCGCAAGTTCCGTAGTGTTATTTAGCTTAAGTTTTTTATTGTAACTACCTATACTGCCTAGTAGAGTTTTTGTAGCTGGAGAATTTTACAACTTTGTTCAATTTCCCTTAAAATACTCCATTTTTTCTCCAAAATACCATTCCGTATTTTTTCTTTTTCATGTGTGTAATACCCACGTTTCAGATCGGGCGGGGTAATGTTGTGAACGACTCACAACTCATATATTTTTGCATAGATACGAAATGGTACCATACCTAAACCAAATTAATAGTAGTTTAATAAGTAACAATTGGAGTTGTGAAAAACCTTTCAAAACTTTGACAGATTGCAATGACAATTTTTAATTTCAAACTGTCTAAATTTGACAATTTGGGAACAAGGCTCGCTCACAATCAACTCCGACTGCTAATCTGCGCCTGCTAGATTCACTCGGTTTAGATCCTTCATTTTTTGGTTATAGTATAGGCAACGCGTATCAATAAACTAGGAGAGTCAAATAAATAATTCTTAGATATAAACCTGTGTTTTATTCCGTCTAAAAGAATTAATAATAAGTGTAACATTAACACCGCCCAAGTGTTAACCCGTTACAGTACCTCAGCCGGCTGTAACAAGCTAAATTAATAATAACACCCCTTTACTATTGGTTTCGAAAATGGTTTCTATTTTCATAATATCTTAATTCAATAGTAGAGCTGTGTTATAAAGTCTAAATCTTGGTTGTTTTTCTGTAAAATTTATATAAATTATATCTTTTTAAATGATAATTAAATTTTTTATGATTACAATTTTATAGGTATTTTATCCAAAATCACTACAAAATATAGGACCCTATATCCGATCAGGTACTTTATTTAACCAAAACAAGTCACTGTAATTGCCACTTACTTGAACCGTAACCACCAATGAATGATAGGTTATTATAATAACATGATTATTTCTTACTGATGGCGATTCGATTAATTCCCAGCAGCTATGATAATGAATAACTCTTTCTTGAACTCATTACAACCAATAATATAGTATATTTCATTACGAGGCTTGAAACCAAGCTTTTCCCGTGCGAGTTGGAAGTTTCCCGTGGGAGCCGCAGGCGACCACGGGAAGCCAGCGAACGCGGGAAAAGCGGTTTTTGCCGAGTAATGAACGATATTTTTCAGTATACCTCTCTGAAAACCAC
This sequence comes from Agrypnus murinus, assembly GCA_929113105.1. NCBI lineage: Eukaryota > Metazoa > Arthropoda > Insecta > Coleoptera > Elateridae > Agrypnus > Agrypnus murinus. Next base: position 97,057,191 of record OV816026.1, read on the forward strand.
AATAAAATACTCAAAAAACAGAAAAATTTAAAGATAGAATCATAAACGAAAGAGTGCTTTGAAAGTCGTGTCGTAGGAAAATTTCCTTAACAACATAACAACACGTTGTTTGTTAAAAAAATGTCTGCAACATTCGAAATCCCAGAGGAAATATTACGTATAGCTGCTGAAACTAGCGCGGGATTGCTCCCAGAGAAGTCGCGTAGCAGGTATGAACATGAATACGGCCAATTCTGCGAGTGGCGAGAATGGAAAAAAATAAAGGGTGTCAGTGACGATGTGCTACTGGTTTATCTATCACAGAAATCAAAAGGAATGAAGTGTTCTACTTTGTGGAGTCGTTTCTCAATGATAAAGAGCTGTCTAGCGGCGAAGGAAAACATAGATGTTAATAAGTAAGTAGATCTTATTACAAGCCAAATGTTTAATTGCAAATCGATCTCTTAATTTAGATTTCCGAAAAGTGTAGCATTTTTAAAACGCCAAAGTGTTGGTTACACACCGAAAAAGGCTAAAATACTAACTGGAGAACAAGTTACCCAGTTCATGTGTCAGGCATCGGATGAAAAATGGTTATTAATAAAGGTGATATAAATATTTTAACGTTGTCAATGTCAGTGTCAATGTGTATTCTGTACAGGTTCTTTTATTGTTTGGAATTTTCGGTGCCTGTCGAAGGGACGATTTAATTCGTTTGTCTGTCGATGACGTTGAAGATAATGGACGTTTTCTGGTCGTGTTTCTTCGGGATGGCAAAACTCATAGGTCTAGAAATTTCATAATTACCGACGGTGGGTGCCCTTTCCAACCATGCAACCTTTATCGAAAGTATATCTCCTTACGACCTGTGATGGAGAGTAGAAGATTATTTGTTGCCTATCGAAATGGCCGATGTTATGCTCAGCATGTGGGCTGTCATTCTATCGCCGGAGTTGCAAGACAGATTGCGGAATATCTGCATCTCAAAAATCCTCAAGAATATACAGGACACAGTTTACGGCGAACTTCAGCTTCAATGTTAGTGGAAGGCGGAGCAGATTTACTCATGTTGAAAAAACATGGCGGATGGCGGTCTTCAGCGACAGCCGAAGGGTACGTTGAAGAATCATTGCAAAGAAAAAATGAGGTGTCTAAGAAATTGTTTAATCACACAACAAACGAATCACCAGTAACAACTGATTCCATTCCGGACCAAGTACAGCCAGCAAAAACAACTGTTTGCACTATAACATCAACTACTTTTACTACAACTTCGAGGTCGGAGGAAACTATTTCAGTTTCACAAGATCTACCTTCTGGATTCAATTTGTTTAATAATACAAACTGTACAATAAATGTTAGTTTCTATAGTTCAAAATAAAAATACATATTTATTTGGTAATGCTATTTATTAAGAGCACGGGAAAAGTTTTCCGGTGCACTGCACGGGAAAGGTTGCCTTTCGCAACCAATAAACAAACATGAAATTTATATGTTTTCAGAGAGGTATACTGAAAATAGGCTTTCCAGTACTCTTAAAAATTTTACAATCAGAACGAATTGTAACCTTCCGTAATGAAGGATCTGCCAGTTTTCCCTCTAGTAAAGTTGTTTTGACAACTTTTTGAATTATATGCAAACTTCCAAGTATTTTTGCTTGGATTAAACAGTAAAACCTTTCTATATTGATTATCAGGAGTTATTAATTAATTAATAACTTTCTTGAAAACAGTAGAACGATAGCACTTGTAGTACTATCTGTAGTTCATTATTTAATAACTTTTTTGAATTAACTTGCAAAACAGTTCAAAACCTTTATAATTATTATGAACAAATTCAAAACTTCTTGAATTATTATGAGAGAAAAATTTAAGACTTTCTTAATTATTATGAAAGGAAGAATTTTTCTTCCCAAACTTTTTTCTCACATTTTTTTTAAATTAAAAATTATTTTTAATTATTATTTACCCTAGCAACCAACAACAACCAACCAAAACAAACGAGAGTACTTAGGTTACTCCATTTTCTTTTTAGACCTTTTCTTATAAATAAAACTTTTGAAATACCGAAAACCCTGCCAACCTGTCTTTCTTCTCATTCTTGCCTCTTTATCCTTAGGTTTTCTTTTCTTCGGTAAATGTATAATGACTGGTGTAAGCTTTGCTAACGCGTACTCTTCTTTTTTACCACTAGCCACAGCAACAAAGATTGCCTTCAAATAAGCTTGATCATCCCTAGATAAATTAGTCCATCTCTGGAATTCTTCAAGGGTATGATTGCACCCCCTACGCTGCCTTTGCTTGACCATTGCTGTAAACATGATTATTACCACATAATTCCTAGGATTAGGTTTGATATAAACACGAAATGTAATACCATTAAGTTTAAACACCGCTTTTTTCTTGGCTATTACTTTGAACTGTTGGACCCTTTCAGCCGTCGAGAGCACCTGTCTTCTTTCTTGAACGTCAACACGATATCCAAGGAATATCGAGCACAACGAAAATAAATAACACCCCAACGAATTCATGATAGTAAATAAACACACTGATATTCATTTAACAACCACCAGTATAAACAACACGCCATCGATGTAACTGACATTTAGTCATTTTGCAGTTTTGCCAACACACATTTTTTCATAGTTACCAATCCATTTTTTACCGCCAGTGGCGTAGATGATAACACTGTCGCGCCAGCGGCGTCGGCGGTACTGTCACAAGGTACAAAATCAAATTAAGAATGATGAAAACACAAAAATTAAGGTTGTTTACATGAATAGTGAAAAAAACCGACAATACGAGAGATTTTTCTGTTATTTGGAGGTGGACGGCGAGACTTACAGATCTTTATTGAAAACAGGTGTTGTAAACATTGGTTGGGACAGATGCAAAGTTTCCTGTGCGTTAGGGGTAAGAAGATGCTATAATTGCAACGGTTACGGGCATAAGGCTAGTGAGTGTCGAAAAGAAACAACATGTCCACGATGTAGCGGGCCGCATAGTCTAAAAGAGTGTAAGAGTAATAAGAAAAAATGCATTAACTGCCTTAATGCAGTACGGAAATTAAACCTGAAATTAAATGTGGAACATGAAGCCTGGGATAAAACGTGTCCGGTTTTGCAGCATTATCAGGAAATTGAATATAATAAAGTTGATTTTTTAGGTTAAAGGAAAATCGTTTACATGATGATAAAGTAGAAAATTGTGGAATTATATATACTAATATTGAAAAATACCTTGCGCATACCGAACAACTGGAAATCCTAGCAGAAATGTACCAACCACCCTAACTAATGCTAAGTGAAACGTGTACAACTGACCAGATTAATGATTGTGAACTCAGTGTTGATAACTATAACACATTAAGATGTGACTCCCATAGTAGGCATACTGGAGGCGTAATAATGCTTTTTAGAAAAGACATTAAATTTAAATTTCTAACAAAAGACATACTTGAAAAGAACGCGTGGATAATGAGTGCTAAGGTGACCAAAGGTCTCCCTCGCGGCATATATACCGTATTGTATCATTCCCCAAACCAAAGTGACAGTGAATTCCTCGAATTCTTTGAAAATTGGTGTGAACAAAATTTATCTAATAATGAAAGACATGTAATAATTGGAGACTTTAATATTAATTGGTTTAAAGTAACATCTAGTAGTAATAAGTTAAAAAATATTGTTCATTTTTATGGTATGAAGCAAATTGTAAAATCGGCAACAAGAGAGGTTGAAAATAGTAGATCTTTAATCGATTATGTGATTACCAATGACAACAATTTAGAAGCAATAGTACCCCAGTCCCCTAAAATTAGTAATCATTCCTTTGTCGGAGTTCGTTTTCAAAACCAAAATTTTACAACAAAGTATTTCGAAACTAGAACAATCAGGTCAACAAAAACATACGCGGAAATCAAAATGCAAACGTTGTTAAAACAATACGAGTTTGTAAACACCACTAATGTTGATGTCATGTGTGCTGAATTGCAAGAAAATTTACAAAACTGTGTCAATAGTTTCATGCCATGTCAAACAATGATAATGCGTAAACAAAACAATTGGTATACACAAGAACTCAAATTTCTTAAAAGTCAGCAAGATTATTTATGTCAGATAGCTAGAATAACAGATGACGTAACAGACTGGAAAGCCTATACTTTAGCAAAAAAACAATTACAATAAAACCATTAAAAAAAGTAAATCTCAATATTACGAACGCGAGATCGAAAAGCTTAAATATGATTCGGGCAGATTATGGAAAATGTTGAAAGGCCTATTAAATAATAAAAAAAATTGTAGCTCTAATTATATCACTTTTAATGAAAAAAAATTGATGATCCGGAAGAAATTGCTAAAAATTTTAATGATTATTTTATTAGCAGCATGGAACAAATTCATTCGAGTATTAGCAGCAATAGTTTAATCAATTTCAATAATATAGGAAGAAACTGTGAGGCAATTTTTAACTTTTCTCCAATTTCAGTTCAAGATCTTCAAAAAGTCATTAGCGATATAAAAAATAAAAGTTCGACGGACGGGATCACAATAAATATAATTAAAGATTCGATGCCTATTATAGGAGACGTGTTGGTAAACATAATCAATAGATCATTTGAAACTTCAAAATTTCCGCAAATTGGAAAACGGCTACAGTTATTCCGGCGCCGAAAATTGCAGGGACTAATAAATGCGATGAATATAGATCCATAAATATGTTACCCACATTAGAAAAAATTATGGAGCAAATTGTTAAAATTCAATTAGTAGATTATCTTGAAAATAATAAATTGCTTTTGGAATAGCAATCAGGTTTCAGAAAATATCACTCTTGTGAAACATCATTAAATATGATCATAGCAAAATGGAAGGAACAAATGGATAAAAATAAGAAAATAGTTGCGGTCCTTTTGGACTTAAAAAGAGCATTTGAAACAATTGATAGGGATATCTTATTAAGAAAAATGGAAAGATACGGGATTAAAGGTTCAGCCAATAGATGGTTTAGAAGTTATTTCAACTAATAGACATCAAATTACCAGGTTTAATGAAGTCAATTCATCCAAAAGACAATGCAATCTGGGGGTACCGCAAGGGTCAATCTTAGGTCCATTACTATTTATACTTTATATGAATGATATAGACACGCAACTTAATGCCTGTGATATAAATCTGTTTGCAGATGATACCTTAATAACAGCATCGGACATAGATGTTAAACTAACGATACAAAAAGTAAATTCGGACATGACAAATATAACAAGTTGGTTAAAACTGAATAAATTAAAACTTAATACATCAAAAACTAAAGCTATGATAATATCAAACAAGGTATGCTCTAATTTAACGGATGGGGTAAACATTGATGGAGAAAATATAGAAATTGTTGATGATATGAAATATTTAGGAATTATAATAGATAATAGACTAAAATTTAGCAAACATGTAGATTATGTTGTAAAGAAGACAGCTAAAAAGATAGGTTTCTTAGGTAGATTAAGCAATAAATTAAACATATGGTCTAGAATATTAGTATATAAGAGTATTATTGCTCCACATTTTGAGTATTGCGCCTCGATTCTATTCCTAATAAAGGAAACCGATATGCAAAGACTTCAAAAATTACAAAACAGAGCTATGAGGATTATTCTGAGTTGTAACAGAAAAACTAGAATATCCCTTATGCTGGATATGCTGAATTTTTTCACCATAAAACACAGAATTTATTATAAAACTCTATTTTTAATTTTTAGAATAATGAACGGGCAGTTACCACATTACATGTCAAAATTCATGACGTATAACAGGGAATACCATGAATATAACACTCGAAATATTAATGAATTTAGATTACCATTGCATACAAAATCATCCTCACAAAATAATGTATTCTATAAGGGGTTAAAATTATATAATGAACTACCACAGGATGTTAAAAATTCAAAAAATAATAGAGAATTTAAGCGAAACTGTTGTAATTTTATTAGAAGTAATGTAAACTAAATTGATTTATACCTGTACTTACAGATTAAATATAGCGGTAGGTAGTAATTAGTATTTTAGCATGTAAGCAACCAAATGTATCTAAATAACATCATATATGATGGAAATAAAGAATCTAACTAACTAACTCATCTCTCTCTTGCATGTATTACCTGAGTGCAAAAGTTGGACCCTTTCTCATAAACATTCCACTAACTACTTTCAAGATATAATCCTGTGAATATACCCAAACTGTATTTATTATTAAACTTAATTTATTTGACCGGCAACTACTGGGAATTTCACCTGAAGGTGAATAAACCGGCCCTTAATGTTTAAATATGCTTCGTTTGTATGCCCAATCTGATTCTACTTTGGAAACTAAGGGAATAATTATTAGTTTTGATTATTTATTATTTTTACTAATTTTTGCAATAAAAACTGATTACAGTTAGTACTAAAAATTTAGTTTTTTTTAGTGTTTACAAAATAATTAAACTTTGTAAATAAACAAATCAAACTCGTAAATAAATTAATAGAGTTTATAATAAAGTAGAAAAAAGTATACGATATTTATTTCTTAAAATAGAAGAAACGATAGTAGAAGTGAAACGGCTGTTTTGTATTCCAGTAAAATAAGAAACTCACTTGAAAATAGCAGTTTTTATTACTCTATTGTTGTTATACAAAGCCACTCTAGGTAGGGTAGCAACCTTTAAAACTGGTTAGATTTGCTGTGTTGTTTGTAAACAAAAGAAACTATGCTCCGAAACGTACGTCGTTTCTTTTACCAGAATTGTTAAATGTGTTGCCTGCTCGGGACAAGACATTTGCTAATGACCGTACTTTAAATACAAATTAGATACCTACTATGCACTAGGTATTAACATATGTATTTCAGATTACCACACTACTAGATATTGTGATGTTGCCACATGAATACAAGAGAATTTAATTTTTATTTACTAACCATCATTGATTGTGTTGTATAGTGTACAGGGTGGCTCACATAAAATGACCCTGTACATTATCTTAGAAACTGCAAGGGTTACCAAAAAAGTTAAATACCAAAGAGAGCATCTGCCTGGATAGCAGAAGGTCCCAGGTTCGATTCCTGGTACGAGACAATAAATTTTTCCATATTATATCAACGTTTAATTAATTAAATACCAAAGTTGGTTGGTATACAATAAATTTTTATTTTATAATATTTTGATATGTACAGGGTGAATCGTTTTGCTATGGCTACTTAAACGCCCTGTATATTATTAAGTAATTTATAAAAAACGTTGACTTAGGTATTTATAAGCATCGTGTATTATAATAGTTACATAATTATAAGTTGCAGTAATTATAAGTAAGTATAAATAATTTTTGTTGCATTGAAAAAAAATTAAAGAAATTAGATTTATTCAAAAACTGCGCGGACTTCCGGTATATATGTTCACCAAAAATACTTACAGTAAAGTGTATGATCGAAACGCGTAAAAATATACGTGATATTCCACTTAAAATAAAAAAGTTGGTAGTAGCCATAGCAAAACGACTCGCCCGGTATATAAAATATTATAAGATTTTTTGTTTTACCAACCAACTTTGATAATTAGCTGTTTTTGTAACTCTAACAGTTTCCAAGATAAGGTACCGGGTCATCTTATATAAACCGCTCTGGACATTTTATACGATCCCAGTAAGCAGGGTGCCGTCTTATTTACGTGACTTTTTAGACATGCCTGGTGGCTGATCACGAATGCCCAATTATAACGTTATAATGACGTCATACCAGTATGACGAATGTAGAGTTATGACGTCTCAATGTCGTCGTCAAATTTAATTAAAAAATGTAAGACCCGTTTTACATTTACGAGAATTGTGGGAATTTTAGCCAACATTTTGCTTGGGATTTTTCACAAAATTCTTACAATAAATTTACAATTAATAGGTATATTCATTGAATTTGAATCAATAAAATGAACCTAAAAATATCAACATAAAACACTTAGCGCTAAAATATTATTTGATATTTAACGTATCGGTAAAGATCGTGACAAACAACGCAACGAAGGAAGACCAGAATACGTGCTAAACGTTGGTTGATGTTGCTTTCCTTTCAGTTGCTTGATGTGTACATATTTTATTTAAAAAAAAATGTATGTTTGTGGTATTTTATTTCTGGGCATTTCTTGCAGTTTTTGTGTCGGTGTTGGTAAAACAAATTAGCATGGCATTTTATATAATTCACTGAAAAGGACGGGGGAAGTATACACGTGTTGGCTGACGCCTCGAAAATAACAAGCATTTTAAGGTCGCCATATGGGTAAAATTATTATAATTGGTCATTTGTTGTCCCGGACAGATAGCAACAAAATGAAACGCATTTTTAACAATGAAAATGTTATTTATTTTAGTTTTTCTTGTCTTTTACCAAAAACAAACATAAAATGTAATTACCGAAAATTTCTCTTATTTTTTTAAATTTAGAACCGCGAATTGTCATTCCGGGAACTGTCCCCGGTTCAGAAATTAAGTATATAATTCAAGTATATTTTGGTAATTTTGTCCAAAAGGCTATGATCAGTGTTTTTCTTCCGCTATAACTATGAAGAGATCACTTTAATATCTATTTAAAAGGGAAGTAAAAAGTGACTTATTAGATATACACGTGTGAAGTAAGTCCTTTACATTTAGCATCATTCCGGGAACGTGCCATATTTTGATACGTGAGATCTTCATTTTTTCAGCTAAGAGCAGTACAGTGAATAAAATAGTACCAGCTTGATGTCAGTGTCAAGGTGAAAGCATGTTTCTATTTCATATTCTTGAGAAATAATTTATATTTAAATCTAATTTAGTAAAAATATCAAGTTAGGTTTAATAATAGTCATTTCGTGAACGCTTCTGGTATGTTTAAAACTTCATTTACATATTTTTCGTTTGTTTCATCTTTCGTGGAAATGTACCTGTAATATCTTGCTTCTGATTTGTTATGTAGATATGGCGCGAAATTAACTGATGTTTTGTCATTCCGGGAACGATTTAAAACTATTATTACGGGAACGCCTCAAGATTAATTATACGTTCCTGGAATGAGAAAATCGTCCCCGCTATGATTGAATGGCTCCGAAATAGTTGGAAAATTGATGGATGTTGATTTTTTCAGTTTTTGAGAATGGATAGGTTACAGCAGTGGAGGCTCGTCGCTTCCTAGCAAGGTTAGGCTCGAAAAAGAACTCCTGCTGCAAAACCCAATTTAATCTGTGGGCGGTGCAATGTGTAAATAATGCTAAAGGTGCACCAGATCCAATTTCAGGCAGTTTAACTCTCCGGCCATAATGCTAGCATCATCGTAACATTGAGCAACTAATTTTTGTTTAAAACTAAAGGGTTATAAAACGTTAGCTGTTAGATCAAATAGAATCATTCAGGGGACGCTTGAATCATTCAGGGAATGGAAGTATAACTTCAATTTTTACAAAAAATAAAGTGATAGGCAAGATTTCAAGCCTATATTTACGCTCTTGTAACGTCTATGAACTAATTTGTGATAGTTTTTATAACGATATTACCTAAGTTTAGTTGCATTTTGAAATTAGACTCATATTTAAAAAAAATACTTGGATTGTCACATTCAATGGTTTGGAAAATGTGAATATATTCTTAAAAGGGTGATGATCCATTTTTGTAATATATAGATTACTGCCTTAAACTTACTATATAAACAAAAATACTCAAGATTTTCTTAATCCATAATTTGTGATTGCATGTAATAAGAGCGTTCCCTAAATCATGCTCCCTCTCGGTTTAATATAAAAAAGTATCAAAAAGTGGCTCTTCCTACTGATATCTTGTATTGCAATTTCGGCAGTTATTAGAAGTAAGTATAACAATGTGGAAAACGTTTAGATAGTTATGAAATTAGAACTTTTATTTTTTTCCAATTTAAGTTTTCAAATAGCCAATTATAAAGATTTTTCCCATATAAGTACATATAACATATAATAGTATAATAATAATGATTATATTTATGTATCAGAATTTTAAAAATAAATCTTTTTTTTCAAATTAAGGTGTTTTATTTGCAGAAGTTGAAATAAATAAGTTCTTAGAAAATCAATAAAACGCCATTTAAATCATTATATGACGTTTTCTTTACGCCATAAGACAACGTCATTTTTACGTCGTAAAATGACGACTTTGAGCTGTGACATTTACCCGTCTTATTAACATCATTATAACGTCACTTCAAAGGTGAAAATGACGTAACGACTAACCAATAATCGACGTTAAAATTACGTCAGTCTGCTTTGAGTTGTAGAGGATAACTCAGAGAACAATAATCCGAAAAAAAATCGCGGCGGTCGCCGGTAATTAATGAGAAAAACAATGTTAAAATCGCTATTTTGAGGTTAGAATGTTATGATGTTAGGTTATAGTTAGTAAAAAAGTTGGCTGTATTTACGTGAAAATGGCGTAAAAATGGTGTTTGTGTCATATGACAAAAAGATTTTATAATCTCTACTTGTTTTTATGACTTCTTTCCAACGAAAACCCGTAGCGCTTGGTATTTCCGTAAGTATGCATGTACGATAGGGATCGGTATATCGAATAATTACCATCTTTTCATACAACAATAGCTATTAATCTAGGCACTTGGAATATTTTTTGGCAGGTCTTTCTTGCCCCACTGTGGCAACGGTTCTCAAGATATGCCCTACGTTTGAACTATTCGCAAGGATGGCTGCTAACGCACCCTCACGATAGAGACCCTTCAATTACAGTCTGACCAATGCGTTGCCACGGTGACCGTCATTTTGTATAGTAGGGTCAATGACATGGATTTTGACATATTACTGCTGAATAATATTTTATAAAAAATGAAATAAATAAAGATTAGTAAAAGTTTCACAGTTTTATTAAAATGTAACCTGACAATATTGTTTCGACAGCTATGCTGTCATTATCAAAGGTAATATAATTATAAACAAACACGTTGCTAAGGTAGATACAAAAATAGGTAACTAGATAAAATAATAATAATAATAATTAAATATCTAATACTTCCAGTAACGGAGAATTACTGAGCTCAAGTTGTTCATTCATTAAAGGTACCCTGAGTTTGTGTTTGTATATCTCAATGGCTTCTAAAATGTCTAATTTTGCGTTTGTTATTACAAAAATGTAGGAATTTAATATTATTTTGAGGAGTCATTGTGTGATTTTGTTCTAAAAGTTAGATTTCGACATTAGAGAAACCGCCAGTCACATTAAATTCAAAAAATACACCACACAGAAAAATAAACTTCATCGACTTGTACAACAAAAACGTACACTACAAAATAACCTTAATTGTCATAACACTGTAAACTTATCGAATATAACATTCAGTGACAGAGAAACACAATTTCTTAACAAAGGTTTCAAATTTTGTTCTTTTCGAAAATTTGCCAACAAAATTAAAGAAATTTTGGCCGTTGAATGCGAAACGATACTTAAGAAAGATCATAATAACTATGCAAAATTCCAAATTTCGAATTTGTTAAAAGAGATGTCTTTGAAACAGGACAAAATGTACAACACATCACATATCACTTCTTCAATCTATAAAACACTTTGGTAATTCTTTCAAAAGATATTTACATACAAAAAGTTAATGAATTTATTAATAAAGAAAATTTAGAAACTTTAAACAAAAACCCAACCACAAAATTCCAAAAAGAAATAAAACAAGGTTTAGAAAACTGCAATATCTGCTTTTCAGAATTGGAAAAGCAACAAATCATTAATAAAAACCCACAATCACCTAAACTATATGGACTAGTCAAAACACATAAACAGAATATGCCAATAAGACCAGTTGTATCATACATCAATGCACCTAATCACATTTTATCCAAAAAACTGAACCAGATTATTAACACGATAGGTTACAAATCATTAACACGATAGGTTACAAATCGAAATACTATGTTAGAAATTCATTAGAATTAGTAGATAAGCTGCAAAACATACATCTTCCACCACATTCAAAACTTGCTAGTTTTGATTTTTGTAACTTGTTCTCCAGAATACCCCCACAAGAATGTATTCCTTTATTAGATAGTTTCTTGATCAATAGTAATATAGAATTAGTTAAAAGGTTAGAGTTAATTCAATTATTTGACCTTTGTATAAGTCAAAATTATTTCACTTTTAATAACATAGTTTATTTACAAAAAGATGGTTTAACTATGGGTAATTCTCTAAGTCCTCTATTAGCTAACATATTTATGGACAAGTTCGAAGATCAAATATTTGAATTAAACCTCTCTAAACACATTATCTTCTGGTTTCGTTATGTTGATGACATTTTAGCTTGTTTTGACAGTTCTTTTGAGGTTATCAATGAATTTTTAATTCTTATTAACAGTATCCACCCTAACATAAAATTTACACTAGAAACAGAACAAAACAGGGCTATAAACTTTCTAGACTTAAATATCAAGATTAACGCAGACAATCTATTTGAATTTTCCATATACAGAAAACCAACACAAACAGACATAACAATACCAAATGAATCTTGTCACCATAAAACACATAAAATAGCAGCCTACAGATCATTAGTACACAGAGCTTTAACTATTCCACTAACAAAACCACATTTTAGCAAAGAGATATCAACCATTAAACAACTAGCACATACAAATCATTACATTCCGAACATGATTGACACGTTAATTAAACAAAAAGATTATAGGTTAGCTATCAAAAGAATATATCCCATTGACAATCAAACAGAAGACACAAATTACATATCCATACCATATTTTGCCAAAATATCAGAAAAAATTGCACATACTAAGAAAAACCAACAATTATAAAATAACATTTAAAACCAACACTAACACTTATTCATTTTTATTTAATGCTAAAGACAGAACACATGATATCATGAAATCGGGCATTTACCGTTTAAATTGTTCTTTTTGTAGTTCGGTATATATTGGACAAACACTTCGAAATTTTGACATAAGATATAAAGAACTCGTACGTCATTACAAAAATAAACATCCTGAAAAATCGAATTACCCCAAACACCTTTTAGAACAAAATCACACAATGACTCCTCAAAATAATATTAAATTCCTACATTTTTGTAATAACAAACGCAAATTAGACATTTTAGAAGCCTTTGAGATATACGAACACAAACTCGGGTAGGTACCTTTAATGAATGAACAACTTGAGCTCAGTAATTCTCCGTTACTGGAAGTATTTAATTCTGATTATTATTATTATTATTTTATCTAGTTACCTATTTTGTATCTACCTTAGCGACGTGTTTGTTTATAATTATATTACCTTTGATAATGACAACATAGCTGTCGAAACAATATTGTCAGGTTATATTTTAATAAAACTGTGAAACTTTTACTAATCTTTATTTATTTCATGATTATGGAGTTCCACAAAGTAAGGCTGGAAACAATAAATAAAGAAATAATATTTTATAGTATACACAACCCACTATTCCGTGATTCTTAATTTAGTCAAATATTGTTCACATGCGTTTCAATATTTGGCCGTGTAACCATTTCTGCACTTTTCAGATTTGGTGTCACGTGTTGTGATATAAAAATATGGCTGCCTTGGTTAGACTCTAATTGAAGGGTCTCAACCCCACGACCCCGTCAACTTTGCAAAATACTCAGGAGTATCCTCGAACACTTTAAAAAAAATGAAATAAACTTGTACTACTTTTGTATTACGAACCCTAAATCCACTTTTTTCCAGATTTTAATTTAGGTTAAAAATAAATTTTTTTTTTCTACTCATGACATTGAAATCACTCATTTTGCAATCGATAACAATGGTTGAAATCGCATTTCAACCTCTAGAGGTTGAAATTATCGGACTACCGCGATTTTGGATTTCAAACTGTTCGACATTCAATTGCTGACAAGAGAAATGTCACTTTAATGTCATGTTTTGTCACTTAAATGTAATAATTTTTTCTAAAGTGCATTAATTTACTAAAAATTCGAAGAAAAAATAGTATATGGAACGCGTGGCTGATAAAATTTCAACGTCTCGAGTTACTTTTTTCAACTCGCTGTCGCTCGTTGAAAAAACCACTCTCAACGTTGAGATTTTATTTCAACCACTTGTCCCATAATATACTATTAAAATCGATGATTATGTAGCATGTTCCCATTCTGTAATGGTCTTTAATTATGAAATGGAATTTTCGACAAATTACATTTATATTGCCAAAACAGGTGTTTCTGTTCTCGTTATTTCTAGGAACTCTAACTTTTAAAGTTAGTTTTTTTTTCGTCAAATATTACAACCCTGAAATTTAGGGTAATTTCTTCGAAAGTTTCTACATAACCTATTATTTATCTGACAGGTTGTTGGTTCTTATTAGTGGTTTGTAAGAAAACTTGAAAATAATAACTAATAGAAATTTAAATAGGATTTTAGTAGTCATGGAAGAATTCATAAGAAATTGTCTAAAACCAATATTAAACAGTGAGGTAGACGATGAAATTATTCAGTAAGTTATTAATGCAATTTCTAGAGCTTGATAATTTTTTATTAATAATGTTTTCTCTTAGATACATCAAACAAATGAAACTTATTGATGATTTTGATGAATTTATTGATAATGTGATTGATAGATCAAATCCTGAACATGAACGGAATTATAGGGAGCTTAAAAGTAGATTATTTGGTGGAGGCAAAAAGACTTCGTCTTCTACCAGCTCATCGACATCTGCTAAACCTAAGCAGAAGAATCAGACACAAAAAAAGAGTCTAGTAGCAGCATTTCCAACTTTACCAAATGCAAAGAATAAAAATGACACTTTACAACAGAAAACAAATATAAAATCTAGGCAAGGAAGAGGTGTTGAACAGTATAATAAAGAGCAATTCGCATCTACTTCTATTAATAAAACAGACATTTCTAAACAGCTAGAACAGGGGCATGTTAATAAAGGGAAGAAAGCAAAATTTGTTAATATAGAATCATTTGATTCTACAATGGGAATTAAAAAAGGTAATTAGTAAGTGGAAACACAATTTCGTAATCATGTGTCATCAGTTTTATTATCAAGTCCGCCTTGAATAGGAACAGTTGGTCGATTCTTAAACGTAAAAATAAACTAGTTTAAGCTACAAGGAATATAAGGACTTTATAACATTCAAAGATAATTATTTGTTTCGCAAATGTTTAGTCCTTACATTTCGTGTTGTGACCAAATATGTATAGTTTCTGAGATATTACACTTTGAAGTTGGGCCTTTCGAGTATCTGGAAATTGTTCCGTAAATTTTCGTCATGTTTATGGCTCTGTATTTCCAAAAGTATTAGTCAGATAAAGTGTAAAAAAATTCATTCTAACGCAGCTTTTTGCATGCTTTTCAGATTTGAAATCGGAAACAATACCTTTCTCCTAGCTTTTTAATTATTCATCCCCACATATGGCACCGGAGACATTATGGAAAAAGACTTTGACCTAGTTTCTTACCGTGTCAACCAAAAATTCAAAATTGGTTTTTATCTTAAATAATACTTTTGCATGTTCCTACAACTTGCAAAAAACTCCTGCTTGGATATCCAGCCTCTTTCAGTAATGTTAGGTTAGGTTAAAGGTGAGTGTGGCGTCCTGTCCGCCCGGCCACTGCGACCTCCTGGGTCTATTGTGGCTCACACCTAGGTTAGAGTTCACCCTCCAGTCCCATTCTTTTAAGGAAGGTGAGTAGTCTGGTGGGTGATAGGTTGGTCAGATCCTCCAGCTTCAACTGAACCTGGAGGATCTGCACCTCATTGCAACTGCACTGAGCCAAACAGTGAGAATCTGGTGCGGTCCCCTGCGGGACAGGTACATATGACCTGCTCTGCTGTTTCCTCTGCCTCTAAG
Source organism: Agrypnus murinus (assembly GCA_929113105.1). Classification (NCBI taxonomy): domain Eukaryota; kingdom Metazoa; phylum Arthropoda; class Insecta; order Coleoptera; family Elateridae; genus Agrypnus; species Agrypnus murinus. The sequence continues at coordinate 97,073,054 of OV816026.1, forward strand.
CATAGACGGCAGACGGTCTCGTCTGCTAAGCCTAGCTTATGCATATGGTATCTAAAACGGCAGTGCCCAGTGAGAAGGGCAGTTACGCTGCGCAGTCCTAGTCTGTTCAACTCTAACAGTGATGGTTTGGATGGGCTCTTTATTGCTGCCTTGGAATAAGCCATCCCTGGGCGGCTATGCCACAGCTCCTATGTACAGTGCCTCATCCAGCTTGTTACAGCAGTTTTGGCCTCGGCCCTTGAAATGCCAAGGACCGGCTCTGGGCCAATAAACTTCGAGCTGGCACCTCTCCTAGCGAGGAGGTCAGCTAGCTCATTCCCTTCAATGCCAGAGTGACCGGGAACCCAAATTAGGGTGACTTTGTTGGCTATCCCCAATTTGGAGCGTGCTTCCTGACAGCTCCATACTGTTGCTGATGTACAGCCACAGTTTGTCAGGGCTTGGGGAGCAGCCTGACTGTCAGAGAAGATCTTTATCGATTTGAGTGCGTAACGCAGGTCGATTAACGTCCTTGCACACATCTCGATGGCATAAACCTATGCCTGAAAAATAGTTGTATGCGTTCCAAGACTGTAGTACAATTCAGTTCTTGGATTGTTGCAGTACACTCCAGCTCCTACCCCATCCGAGGTTTTGGAGCCATCAGTGTAAGAGTCAATGTCAGCTTTCTGCAGGGCATTCTGTGATTGCTCCCATTCGTCTCTATTAGGAAATAGGACTTTATACGGTTTGCTGAAGTTATATCTGGTAGACATTGTGTCGGTCATCATAGCTAGGAGGTTATCCGATTCTATTACAGGTAATAGTTGGTTTGGTATGAAGATCACTGTCTTGCCGCTTGATAGAATCGATATGTGGCCAGTCTGGCTTCTCCCTCTAACACAATGTGTAGGGGTGGTAGATCCAGTAGCATTTCCATAGCTGCCGACGGTGTAGTGCTTAAAGCTCCTGTCACCGCCAGGTTGGCTGTTCTCTGTAAGCTAGAGAGTTTATCTTTGGCTGTCCTTTGTGAGGACTTAGGCCACCAAACAACACATTCATATGTGACTATAGGTCGGATGACCGTCACATATAGCCAGTGCATTTGTTTGGGTTTTAATCTCCAGGATTTTCCGCAGATTCTACGATACAGATTCTACCTTGACAAGTATAGGTCAAAAACGAAGTTTTCCAAAAAATTAATTAAGTTTTCAAATTCAAATGTGAGCATATTTCTATGTGACCTTTTTTTCCGTGTAAGCATATTTCTAAGTGAGCATTTTTCCATGTGAGCTTTTTTCTATTTGGGCATATTTCCGTGTGGGCTTTCTTCCTGTGAGCATTTATACCTGTGAGCATTTTTCTGTGAGTATTTTTCATGTGGGTATTTTTCCGGTCACGGCCAGTGCCATAGTGGCCGTTGGCGTAGATACTGCAATGTTGATCACTAACTAAAAAACAAATTATGCTATTTCTGATATACATTTATTTTTCTAAAAACAAATATTGCAGGGTATATAATGAACTGTTTTCCTGAAAAAACAACTTTCTTCAATCCTTATTTTTTATAAATTAACAAACAAAAACCCATTGTAAACTGCTACTTCTTACTTTTTACAACTGTCAAAATTTCAATTATTAACTGTCAATTCATAAACTTCAAAATTGCAATTAAAACTACATCTGTTTGGACGTAGGCAATATTGTGTTAAACAAGTTGCACAATTTCAAACGACGGACGTAGTGTGAGCAGCTGTCATTCTGCATCCCCCTCTATTGCACTGAATAGAATGGGTCTATATCTCTCGCACGCTTCTATTTAAAAATTTTAAAACTTTGCAACCCAGACTCTTGAACGGTTTTTTGCAAGCAACCTTATACTATCGTTTTGCAAAAAAAATAAGCTTTATTTTGACATATAATTTATTTGGTTACGCGATCGGTGAAGGTATCACTTTCAATTCACTTATTTAAACTTGGCAACTGTATAGCCTTGAACAGAAAAAGGTAAGCAACCCTATGCTTGCGTCTTCTATAGGGTTTGCACTTTCAATTAGTGTTAATTTTCTTTGATTACGAGATCGGTGAAAGTATTTAAAAAAATTAAATATTGAATTTTTAATTAAAAATATCCTTGAACAAATTTATTTAGGCAACTCATCTACGTTACTTTTGTTAACATATTTTATTTCATAAAAAATACATTTTATTCGGTTACTCGATCGGTGCTCAACGACATCAATAACGGATCCTGTACTATTATGTAAGCAACTAGATTCCATTTACTTTTTGTTATTAATTTGATTTGTTAAAAATATATAATAAGTTGAAATATATCCCTTACTTTATGATAACCCCATATATTAAAGAAAGACCTTTTGTAAGCATCTATGCAAAATTTCAGAACGGGACAATCATGGGATCATAGTCAAAAAATTTTGTTTTCAAGAATTTATTGGAATCTTGAGATATTGTATCATAATTAAGATCACCTATTTGACCTAATTCAATTATTTTTATTGATATTCAAAAATATAAGGTAAGAATAAGTCAATACCTCTCATCCTATTTTCTTTAAGCATAATAGGATATAAATGACTTCCATAACTAACAGTTACAGTTAAGTGTAATGTTGAAAGAAATCTTAAAAGGTTTACAAGTTGACCGATGTATGATGGAAACAGTGGTAAAAGAGATGAGGAATTTGTGAAAGATGTTTAACAGTTACTAGTAAAGCTAAAAACTCATAACTTTATGGCCAAGATGCAGAAGTCATTCTATATATTGATAAAAGATACTCTGAAGGAAACAGAAGCACTTGTATAATGTGACTGAGCGGAGAACTACAGCTTTATTTTGCAAGACAAAGTACCGTCTTACCATTGGACAAATATACAAGCAACAATCCACCCCCATTGTGTATATTTCAGGAAAAATGGAGAAGTGAAGCACATGAATGTAGTCTTCATTTTAGAGTGTTTGTGAGCAACACAACACTGTTGCTGTATACACATTCATGAAGAAGCTAATTCCAATTTTAAAATACAAAGATTCCAGCTCTAAGAAAAATCTGTTACTTTTCTGATTGGAGTGGTGCACAATATAAGAATTGTAATAACTTCTTGAATTTCTCCATCTTGAACATCAAAATGATTTTCAATTAAAGGCTGAATGTCATACATGGGAAAAGTACCTGTGATGAGCTTGCTCATAAAAAGATGGTAGAATTTGTAGAAAAGCTACAAAAGTAGGCCTGCAGCGTCCCTACAACAACCAGATCCTGACAGCCAGTAAATTGTTTCACTTCGCAAAACGAAGCATTTTGGGAATCAACTTTGAGTATTCAACAAATGAAGGCTACAAAAATAGTATGTTTGAACTGTCTGCTCGTTTCTAGGATGCTGAATAAATCACAAGGACCCAGAGATTCCATAATTATATTCCTAGGTCAGATAGTGAAGTAGTTAAGTTGTCACCAAGTGGGGAAAGAAAGGAAAAAATACATATAGTTTCTGAAATTGTTCTCCTCCAGATATCTTGCGTGTCACCAGAATTAAATTCAGACTACGTAACTGTTGCATATGAAAACTGAAAGCCGGAGGTCATCACATTTTTATCTCTAAGGCTTAAACACACTGGTTAGAAGGCATTTGGCATATGAAGCAGCATTATTATTATTAAAAATTGGAGAAAAAAAACTACCCACAAAAATTTTAAGTAAATAGACCCGAATGAAAATTTTCCAATATGACACTTAACTGTAAATATGGCATTTAAAGTCTTTTGTATCATAAGGAATGGTCCATTTAAAATTTGGCATGATAATTTTTTGATCTAGTAGCATAACCTACTATGCAATTGTAAATGTTTTGTCATTTGATAACTGTCATTTCAATGTAAATTGTGCATGTTATCATTGCTAAATAATTTACTTTGTCGGGAAGTTTGAAATGAAAGAACTAGAGCGAAGGTTTTTAATTTTAAACAAATATTTAGAATTGTTTATTGTTTCCAGCCTTACTTTGTGGAACTCCATAATCATGAAATAAATAAAGATTAGTAAAAGTTTCACAGATTTATTAAAATATAACCTGACAATATTGCTTCACGCTCAACAGTTCAAAATGTAATAAGTAATTATAAGAAACGACTGTCAGTAGAAAGAAAAGTTGGTTCAGGTGGAAACAGAAAAACTCAAACAAGGAGAGATCAGAAAGTAATTAAGGAATTGAAGAAATCCAAACATATCAGAAAAGGACTCTGGCTGTGGTAGCGGGAACATTGAAAAGCACAGTTCCTTGAATTAAAGTGAGAAATGGTCTAAAGTTATATGAAATACAAAAAGTACCAAACAGGGATCCTACTAAACAAAAAGTTGCTAAGACCCATGCCTGAAAATTGTATGAAGATTTCACACAAATTCCAGGACAGGAGTATTACGTCGCTGATAAAAGAGGAAATGTAGATTCTGAGTATAAACATAAAAAGGTTAGTAAACACCCAAAGAAATACTTGGTTTGGCAAGCCATATGTAGCTGTGGCTTGTAAAGTGAAGAGTTTGTAACAACTGGTACAATTAACACCGAATTTATGTGCAAGAATGCTTAGAAAAAAACAATATACACATTGTCCCTAGGGATATGAATCCACCAAATTGTGCTGAGTTGCGTCCTATAGAGAGATATTGGGCACAAATCAAAAGAAGTTTAAGACATACAAAATTTAACGTTTCAGACATACAACAATTTAGAATAAAATGGAGACAGGCGTCTAGAAGAATGCATGAGGAGCATGTACAAAAGCTGATGTCGACAATCAAAAAAAATGTTAGGTTATTTTATAGTTATGAAATATAATCAAATTAAAAGATTAATTCAAAGTTTCACAAGTTTTATTAGTTTATCTTAACCTATTGTTATTAACAATATTGTTTCGACATTAAAATGTCATTATCAACGGTAAATAAGATTGATAAACAAGCACGTTGCTAAGGATACATACATACAGAAAATAGGTAACTAGATACAATACAGACAAAAACTAAATATCTAACACTTCTAATAAAGGAGAATTACTAAGCTCAGTTTGTTCATTCATTAAAGGTACTGTGCATTTATGTTTGTATATTTCAAAAGCTTCTAAAATGTCTAATTTGTGTTAGTTGTTGCAAAAATGTAAGAATTTAATGTTGGTTTGATGTGTCATTGGGTGGTTCTGTTCCAAAATGTGTTTGGCATAATTCGATTTTTCTGGATGTTTAAGTCTATAAGAGCGTACGTGTTCTTTGTATCTTATGTTGAAATTTCTAAGTGTTTGTCCAATATAAACCGAGTTACAAAAAGAACAATTCAAACGGTAAATGCCGGATTTCATGATATCTTGTGTTTTGTCTTTAGCATTGAATAAAAATGAAAAAGTGTTGGTGTTAGTTTTATAGGTTATTTTGTAACTGGTGGTTTTTCGTATTATAGTTGCAATTTGTTCTGATATCTTGCCAAAGTATGGTATTGATATGTAGTTTGTCTTGTATTTGAGTGTCAATTGGAAATATTCTTTTGATAGCTAACCTATAATCTTTTTGTTGAATTAAAGTGTCAATCATGTTATGGTTATAATGGTTTGTATGTGCTAATTGTTTAATGATTGAAATTTCTTTATCAAAATGTGATCGTTTCATTGGAGTAGTTAAAGCTCGGTGTACTAAAGATCTATAAGCCGCTAGTTTATGCATTTTATGATGACATGAATCGTTAGGAATAGTGACGTCTGTGCTTGTGGGTTTTCTGTATATGGAGAAATCAAATTCATTGTTTGTATTAATTGTAATAGTTAAATCCAAAAAATGTTCTATTTTGTTCTGTTTCTAGTGTAAATGTGATGTTTGTGTGAAGACTGTTAATAAGAATTAAAAATTCATTGATAACCTCAAAACAACTGTCAAAACAAGTTAAAATGTCATCAACATAACGAAACCAAAAAATAATGAGCCGTATTTGCAGCTCGCTATTAAATTAACAGCTTGTTTAATTACCATGGTTACCAATTCTAATCTTTTTCCACGTATTCAAATTAGATAAAGCTATCTCTATTCTTGTTGATTTTAAACGAAACTTTAGTTAGAGACACCTTTAATCGTGGTTCGTAATACGGCCCAATGTGTTTAGAAAGATCTAATTCAAATATCTGATCTTCGAAATTATCCATAAATATGTTAGCTAATAGAGGACTCAGAGAATTACCCGTAGGTAAACCATCTTTTTGTAAATAAATTATATTATTAAAAGTGAAAAAAATTTTGACTGGTACAAAGATCAAATAATTGAATTAACTCCAATCTTTTTACTAATTCTACATTACTATTAACTAGGAAATTATCTAACAAAGGAATACAGTCTTGTGGTGGAATCTTTAAAAACATGTTACAAATGTCAAAACTTACAAGTTTTGAATGTGCTGGAAGATGTACGTTTTGTAGTTTTTCTACTAATTCTAATGAATTTTTGACAGAGTATTTCGATTTGTATCCTATGATGTTAATAATATGGTTGAGTTTCTTGAACAAGGTGTGATTAGGTGCGTTGATATATGATACTACTGGTCGTATAGGCATGTTGTGTTTATGTGTTTTAATCAGTCCATATAGTCTTGGTGGTTGTGGTTTTTTATGTATGATTTGTTTTTCTAATTCGTTAAAGCAGATATTGCAGTTTGATAAAGCTTGTTTTATTTCTTTTTGAAATTTTGTGGTAGGATCTTTGTTTAAAACATCTAAATTTTCTTTATCAATAAAATCATTAACCTTTTGTGTGTCAACATCTTTCGAAAGGATTACCAAAGTGTTACCCTTATCTGCTTTAACAGAAATTAAATTGTTTTCTGTAATTTTATGTCTGATAGATTGAAGTAGTGACAGGTTAGATGTTTTATTCTGTGTTTTGTTCTTTTTCAAAGATATTTCTTTTATCAGATTTAAGATTTGGAATTTTGCATAATTGTTGTGATCTTTTCTGAGTATAGTTTCACATTCAACAGCCAAGATTAAAACGCTATTTTATAGTTCTTAATTGTTTCTTAATTTCTTTTTGTATTACTCGTAGATTGAAATATATACTAAAAGACTAAATAAAAGTTTCATTAATTTACTTTACTTTCTCAAATTTTAAGTTTAATCTGTCGAATTTTATATGGACAATTCCTTATTAGGCTTAAAGATAGTAGGATAAGAATCATTAAAATATTCTTACCTTATGTATTTTTTTTCCAACACCAATAAAAATAATTTCTAGGTCAAATAGATAGACTAAAAGATAGACAAATAGATAGACTGGTACCTTGTCCAGCTTCGGACTTTTCCCCAACTTTTCTAAGTTGCTACCCGATCGAATCCAACCTCAATTGTGGCGGACTTGGTTTTTTAATGGTTTTGCCACCCCGATCTACCAGATTATAGGCTTGGTGGGCTCTCGACAGAGCTTTGTTTGTAGGTCCATTTGTCATAGACCCCCCATATGTACCCTCTTCAGGTGAAGATGTCTTGAGAGTGAGAGGCTATGATACCCCTTTTCGCATCAACTTTCTTTAAGGTAAAGGTTCGAGAGCTTCTTCGGATCACAGTACTCGACTAGCGAGTCATAGGTTGAACCGAATAGCTTCTGGAAACACTACCTGGTGGCATGCATTGGTCCATTGGTCCAGACTTACCCCTCTGAGCCGGGATAAACGTGACTTCGATTCTCCTCCAACAGATTCAGTCAGGCAGCGGGAGTCTCATTGCTCCTTGCAAACCTCGTCCTAGGCGAGAATCAAATCCACCCACACTGGTTCTCATGTTAGCAGAGCTACCTCTGCAACGTTTATGAGTAATTGTTGAGAACACTTACATGTATCTCTCTCACACATTTAATCCTGGGAGGTTTAGGCGGGGAACCTAAACTTATTTTACTAAATAACCGTTACCCAGACAAGCCTAGATAGAAGAGCTCGGACCATGTCATTGGGCAGGTGCCGTGTAGTCTGCTCCACTTACCCTGGTGTTTGTGAGTATTTAGTCCCCAATGCTAGTTGGGAATCATTGTTTGATCATTGTAGTTTCCTACTCTGATCTTCCAGATTGTAGGCTTGGTGTACCCTCGATAGTGCTTCGTTTACAAGTCTACACGTTATAGACCCCTGGTGTGTACCCTATTAGGGTGAAGTTCTCTTAAGAGTGAGAGGCTTTGATACCCCTTTTCGCATCAACTTTCTTTAAAGTAAAGGTTCTAGAGCTTCTTCAGATCACAGTAATCGACTCGTGAGTCATAGGGTGAACCGAATAGCTTCCAGAAACACAATACCTGGTGGTATGCAGTTTCCCATTTGGCCCTGGTATACTCCCGATAAACTTCACTTCGATTTTCTTCCTTGAAATTCAGTCAAACAGCGGGTTCCTTACGATGACCTTATTTGACCTCATTCCAGGTTCAAATCAAATCCATCCATACCGGTCTTCATGTTAGCAGAGCTTCCTCTGCAACAATCACAAAGTTGCACAGTCGGCAAAGTGTCCACCGCTTGTGGTCGGCAAAATATTCAAAACCGCTAGTCGGCGTAGTGTCCACGGCGGCCGGTGTCCCACAAGTGTACATAAATAATACATTTTAAAAACATTTGCTACCAGATGGTAATCTAAACTTCTTGTCAATGCTATCAAAGGCAGAAATTGCGCAAACTATGCTTATAAAAATGTCTATTTTTGAAACACCCGACGCCGACAGCAGCTGCGAGTAACACGTGTACATTTTGTGTGGGCATGTTTAGTGCATACAGTTTGAGATCGTTTAGTTTCGGTTTTATTCTCGATTTTTAATGTTTTTTGTTTATGCTCGTTTGTGCTGTATTATTCTGAAAGTTGTCGAGAATTATTGTGAGAATGTTTGCAAACATGCTTGATTACGCTCGCTAAGAGAACGTTCTTTTGATACGGTTTTATTATGCGCGAACGTTCTCATCAGCCTTTTTAGAACGTTCTTTCATTTACAATACTAGTGCCACATAACACTTTCACTTTGATTTTTTTTGGACCATAATCATTTTTTTCCTATATCTTTTTACTTTTCTATTGTGATATTGTGAAAACTAACCAATCACATGGACTCTTTCCATGACTAGTAGCAAAAAAATGCCATTCTGCAGAAATATCAAAATTATTCAAGTGGTACGTCAGGTTTGCAAAATTCTTGTAGTTTTTGTACTGACTTGCTGCACCATCACTAAAGTACACAGTCTTATGGAGTTGTGGTACGTCGTTCATCAGCTGCTCAATTACATTGTCATGCATTAGACAATTGTCTAAATACTCAGATTGCAATCTGAGAATACTGCATAATTAAGTCATCAAAAACCCAAAAAACATCATTTTTAAATCTCCGTATTTCGGAAAGTGGCTGGATATCCAAGCAGGAATTTTTTGCAAGTTGTGGGAAACAAGTGAAAGTATTATTAATAAAATTTTTTTCCATAATGTCACTTCTGGCTTCAAATCTAAAAAGTTGAGCTAGGATGGATCCTTTTACACTTATCTGACATACTTTTGGAAATACAGAGCAATAAACATGATGAAAATTACGGAACAAGTTTCAGACACTTGAAAAGGCCCAACTTCAAAGTGTCGCATCTCCGAAACTATACACATTTGGCCACTAATGTTTCACATGAATTCAACTGACCAATGGGTCTACAAATGACGGGAAACCTGTCTGACCCTAAAATGACCTGGGAACCATTGGGTGATTTAGTGTGGAATGACCCAGCAGCCTTATATTTATAATATAAACATTGGGTATCTATTATACATTTTCTGAAAAAGTACAAAATATCATAGTTGTGTTTTTGAACTTAATTTTATTTAAATCTACTTTTGTGTACTATATTCTATAGGTCGACATCCATGTAACTGTGAAGCAAGAACACATCCCCTTATAAATAATTGTTTAAATTGTGGACGAATCGTTTGTGAGCAGGAAGGATCAGGTCCTTGCTTCTTTTGTGATACTATGGTATGTATCTCCAAACGGAAACCAATCTGAACATCAAAATACATATAAAATATTTACTGTAGGTTTGCACAAATGAAGAACTAGCCATATTAGATTCAAATTCAAAACAATCGGATAAACTGTATAATCGTTTAAAGGACCAGAAAACTTCAAAGGAGTGGAAAAAAGCTGTAGAAATGAGGGATAGACTGATTAAAGCTGATAGATCAGGGTAAATTCTAAAGTGTTAATCTTTTGTATGAAATTCTTATTTCTTAATAATTGGAACGATTGTGAGTTCTATTTTGGGTTGTTTTATTGTAGGGATTATAAAAGGGCCATTTATGATGACCAAAGTGATTATTATGCTGGTGGAGACAAATGGAAAACTGGAGATGGTAGTGCAGTAATTTCACGGATTCATAAGTCAAGAAAAGATATGAAATTTGCTTTGGATTTTGCAAGTCGAATGGTTATTTCAACAGAAGAAGATGAGTATGCAAAACATAAAGAAAACCTAATGAAAGGGGTCAATAAATTGCTTGATACAACAGATGAGAGGTTTCCAAGGAATTTATTTGAAACGTCAAATGTTCGTTGTTGCCTTTTTTTGCAGTGATCCATTGTTTATATCTGTTAATATTTACAGGATAGTCTTCACGATGTTAGTATAGAAGATGAATCTAAATTGTGGGAACGAACTAATGAAGAACAGGGTGATCAACGTAAAGGCCTTATAACTAATAAATTTAGCAAAATTAAAGTAGCAAATGATGCATTTTTATCAGAAATTGATCGAGGATTATGTTTGAGTATGCATCAACCTTGGGCTAGTTTATTAGTATCAGGCATTAAAATGTTAGTATCTTAATATTTAACTTTTTGTTTGCTTACGATACAATTTCCACAGACATGAAGGTAGAACTTGGTATACAGAACATAGGGGACGCCTTTGGATTCATGCTGCTTCAAAAGAACCCCTTAGTAATGACATTTTAGAAATTGAAAAAATTTATCGTGCAATTTATGATGGTATGTTCTTGAATATTTGATTATTAATATATAGAAGGGTTGCACAAAAATATTCTAGATCCAGATTTGATTTTTCCAAGAAAGTATCCAACAAGCTGTTTACTTGGCTGTGTTTTTGTTGAAGACTGCTTGAGCCAAGACCGATATCGACAGTATTATCCAGATGGTGAAAGTGATAGTCCATATGTACTTATTTGCACTAATCCAATGATATTGCCTGTATTTTATCCAATGCAAGGTCAACATAAAATATGTAGGTTACTTGAACGAATGTTATGTAGAGCAATGTTAATTGATTTTATTTATTTTTCAGTTCCATTAAAAAAGGAGGTTCATAATAAAGCAAAAGAAGGAATTCTTTCTGCTAAATGGCTTTAATTTATAAATATTAAATTATTTAAATGTTAAATTTTGGAAGCAATTATTGTTTAAGTATATTAAACTTTTTATTATATGAAATGTGTATTTACTTATTTTTGAGTGAGAAATCAGGATAGCAGAATATCTTTCATGGCACCAATTACTTTGATCATATGGCCGACCCTACTAGAATTGAATCGGTCAATGCAGAAACTGAATATGTCCACTTATTGTGTAAATTGAGTTGTACATGAATTCACTATAATTCAAGGGTTGCCTCGATCGAATGGTGCAAAAATTGAACATGTCCTGCTTTTCTATAATTATTGAAACGATTTAGGCATCGCTGCTCGTCCCAAGGAAACTCTAATAAACAGCTTTAGAACAATAGAAAGAGAAGCACTAAAGATAGGTCTCAAAATAAATGAAATAAAAACAAAATAGATGAAATGCCATAGAGGAACACAAGCCACAAAGAGCTAATTACAAATTGACCTCTACAAATTCGAACAAGTCAATAACTTCACATATCTTGGAATACGCCTTAATCAGAATAATCACAGGAGCGAAGATATAAAAGCTAGAATACAAGCAGGACATAAAGCCTTCTATGCAAACAAAAAACTATTGAAAGATAAACAAATAACAACTAAAACAAAAATAAAAATATATAAAAGTATAATAAGACCAGTAATTACCTATGCCGCTGAAGTCATAACAGTCACAAGGAGAGAAGAAGAACTTCGAGTTTTCGAACGTAAAATATTACGAACTATCCTTGGACCTGTATGTAATGAAGAAGAGATAAGGACAAGGATGAACCACGAAGTACTAAAAGAGATGGGTGGAGAAGATATAGTCAGATTCATAAAAGCTCAGAGAATCCGCTGGCTAGGGCATATTATGAGAAGTGGAAACAGAATAATACAATTAATAACACAATGGAAACCCAGCAAAACACGAACCAGAAGACAGGGTTGTTACGCACCTGGAAATCCTGGAAAAGTCAGGGAAAAAGATTGCGCTGGAAAAGTCAGGGAATTTAACAACAAACCTGGAAAAATTATTCAGTTAATTATAAAAATTATATTCAACAAAATTTCTTTATTATTTTATAGATAAACATATTTTTTAATGTTAAATATCGTTTTAATATTAATTACATAATTTTAACAATTTACTTACTTTTATATTTCAAATTTGGCGGCAATATAGTAATAAAATTTTAATCTCGTAAAGTTATTACGTAGCAGTCACGTTATCAATGTTTTTACATTTACATTGAAGAAAGCAACTTCAGTGGGAGATGTAGATGTTTCAAACAAGGAGAATCTGCTTAATGTTAAATATGTAAAGTTTGGTCATCAAACTCTAGCAGCTATTTAGGCAAAACTGCTTGACAGCTTTGTAAACATTTTGTAAGAAGATGAAAATGAAATCACCTTTGGCTTTTAAGCGTACAAGAAATTTGACTTTTTTAATCGTTATGTGAAATAATTCTGTAAAAGTTGCGAAAAGGCACCTCATATCTTTAATTGAAAACTTTGTATCCAAAGGGTGGATAAATGGGATATCCGATGATAAAATTGAAAGAGAGTTTGGAAACCTTTGTTCAATACCAACCAAGAAGGACATTTTGCAGAATTATTCGTGTGAAGAAAGATTAGATACATTCTGGAAAAAAAATAATTATAGATTTTCATGGCTCAAACGAATTTATGACATTTGTTCTTTCTCACGGGCAAGCTAATATTGAGAGATGATTTTCAGTTAATAAAGAGTGCCTCGTCGACAACACGTTTGAGTAATCATTAGTAGCTCAAAGGCAAGTGTGGAAAAGCGTCCAGAATGCGAAAGACATATCAAACATAAGTATTACCAAAAGTACGATACACTACATTATGTTCGCACTCGTTCTCGCTATCATGAAGACCTGGTAGTGAAGCAGAAGAAAGGAGAAGACGAAAGAATAAAGTCAGGGGAGAAGAAAAAGGCCAAAGAAGAACTTTGTCAACAGCAAAAGAAGAAAAGAGCTGTGAGTGCTCAAATGTTGCATTTAGATGATGAAATTCATTCAATTACATCAAAGATACATTGAGGCCATCTCTGTCTGATATTTCAGTTTTATTGATAAATATCTTTTATTGTTAGATAATTTAAATGTTAAATTAAATATTAATCTTAAATATTTATTGATAAAGTGGCTTTGTTAAGCTATAAATGGTATAATATGTAGTATTTAATTGTCGTATGTGATGTTTCTAGTCTTTGTAAAAGACAAGTGAAGACTGAAATAATAAAATATGTTCTTTATTATTTCTTTTTTTTTTCAAATTCCCAATTGAGGGAGGGCTTTAAACTTTAAGGAAACAGTTCGTAAAATTAACCTGGAAAATCAAAAATCTTGCGCGGGAAAACCTGGAAAAGTCAGGGAATTTAGAAATATCAAAGGTGTAACAACCCTGAGAAGAAGACCCAAAAGCAGATGGCTTGATGAAATAACAGCAGACCTATGAATAATCAGAGTTACACAATGGAGAAGGATAATACAAGACAGAAGAGGATGGAGACAAATGATTTATAAACTATATAATAATAGCGCAGTGATTTACATGTTACATGGGGACTGATCCTCCCCGCTAAATGGATCTAGTCAGTTTCAATGAAACCGCTATATTCCTCCTAGGAATGTTATGCTAATAATAATAATCAATTACTCTTTCTAGAAAAACATTTAAACGAGCTCATGGAAGCAGGCGTTTTTGATTGGTCTGCTAGCGATTGGTCTATGCCAATCCACCTGGTGCCAAATAAGAAGGACATGTCATCAGCAGAACTTTATCGAATGCTAGGAGATTACAGGTGTTTGAAGCAAAAATAGATCTGAAGAAGGCATACTATGCATTCCCCATTCACCCTGCAGATGTCCACAGAACAGCGATCACCACTCCATTAGGTCTCTTCCAGTTCAAAAGAATGTGTTTTGGATTAAGAGATGCAGCAAGCTCGTAGACCCGATTCATGGATACAATATTATCAGGCCTATCTTTCATATTTTTTATGTAGACGATATCTTAATATTTAGTATAGATGCTCAACAATATCTTGACCATCTGCAACAGGTCTTTTCACGATTAAGAGACAATGAGCTTCTCGTAAATGTAGATAAATGTAAATTTGGTGTCTCAGAAATTGACTTTTTGGGACACCGTAAATACTAACAGAATTCAACCACAAACTACAAAATTCGAAACAATTGCTGAATTTCCATTGCCTACTAACCAAAAGAATTATATGAATTTTATTGACCTTGCTGTGCTGAAATATTAGCGCCGTTTCATATAATCTTCTCGTACCAGGCAAGGCCTCTTAAAAGCCTATTGAATTAAATAATAATCAAATACAAGCTTTTAACAATGTCAAGACTGCTTTAATCAATGCTACACTACTAGCACATCCTAAACACAACGCACCAATCAGCATTGGAACTGATAGTTCATCTACCACCATTGCAGGAATACTACAGCAATTGGATAATGGCATGTGGAAGCCATTTTGTTCACATACACTTTCCTACGGAACAAAATACAGTGGTTTTTCATGTTAACTCTCCTCAATTCACTTTTTAATAATAATAATATGTTTATTAACGCCAAATAGCAATTACAAAAATATATAAATAAGTAACTTGAGAAGTTTGATTAAATATTAAATAAATAAATAATGTAGTTATATTAATACCACATAAACTAAAACAACAAGAACATCAGAAAGCTAAATATCACAATTATCGAATTACCTTTAGAAGTCCCCATATGCCACTCTCATCCCTACGCCATCCCAGCCTTCATATGTAGGTATTAAGTTATTGAATTTAATTGTCTTTTAAAACAATGTAAGGATTTAGAAAAAAAATTTAAAGCTGTTAAATTGTTTACAATCCTGGAAACTCGATTTAAAGGACTGTTGCTGGCATAGACAGAGTGGCACATAGCAACCTCCAAAAGAGGAGCATTTCTCAAATCCCTCACAGGAGCTTTTAAATTAAAACATGTCAAAATCTCTGGACACTGTATCATACTGTAACGTTCTTTTTAAAATAATAACAAAAGTGCCGTTTAAATCGTCTATTAATAAGAAATATTTATTTACAAACACTAATGAATACACTATAAATTAACGCTATGATTATAAACCATTAAAACTATTATTCACAGACTATGAATTTCTAATACAACATTTATCTTTACATTTACTATTTATTTCGTGATATACAGTTAATGACTCTCTGTTGACTGATCCTTTTTATCCGCAAAGTCGCTTTTATACCACCATACAAATCTTCTAGAAATCGCTCGAACATACCGGTATATTGCTAGAATAACCGCGTCTATTTCACAGGCTTCGTGCGATGAGTAATGCTCTCGATTGCTGTAGAATTTTCCATTTTCCATTTGTTGTTCGAGAAGAAGTTCTTTCTTTTTCTCTCTTGTTACAATACCGTTAATAATCTTAAAGAAAAAACCAGCATCTTTGTTTTCCTCCTCTGTTCTAGCGGTTTTAAGCCCAAATATTGTTTTGTTTGCAAAGTATTTAACAAGATACCATGCATGGCAAGCTTATGTTTCATATACTGAACAAATCTGTTCTGAATAGATTCAATGCGAACAATATGAACATTAAAAATTGGTGACCAAATAGTAGAAGCATACTCTAAACAAGATCTTACAAGGGATGCAAACAACACCATAAAGGATCTAAAGTTATTGAAGTCTTTAGAAGTCCCCCAAGTAGCGATATTACATGAAAATTACGTAAAATCTACGCGCCTGAAATTACATCCCCAGAATTTCAAGAAAGAAATGGCACGTAAAAATGATGTAATTTTTACGTGCCATACAGATGAAATGTCCGTCTTTTTTGCATTCTTTTTACGTGCCAAAGTGATGTACAAAGATGATCAAAAAAGGATGTATTTATTACGTGCCATCGGGCATGCCAATGGCATGGGTTTTTTTGTTTTGCAATTAATAGCAGTGCACTGCAAAAATGCACCATACATTTGTCCTTGAAGATCTAAGCATGTATTCCAATAGTTCTTTGATGCTGAATGCAAATTGATTTACCAAACTGTCCAATTCATCGATTTTTTTAGATATAACGACTAAAAGTGACTAGTATTTGAAAATATTAAATTTGTAATGCAATGGCAATGTATGCAGCAACTAAACAGTCTGACATTTCAAATTGTAATGTTTTTCAAAATTACTAATTTGTGTTTGTAATGAATCAACTTTATTTTTCACTCTATTACATGATATCTATAAGATCGATGAGATTCTGCATTTTGATAAAATAAATTCGAGGAGCTTCAAAAAAAACTATAAGAATTAACACTTTTAGATCTTCAAATGCAGATGTAGAGTTCATGTTTGTTGTAAGTGAACTAAATAAATTACAATTTTCAGATAAGCATAAGAATCAAATATTAGCTCAAATTAGTTTATTTAACAAAAACGTATTTACAATACTGAAATATTGATTTACAGAATACCTAACTATTAATTCAAAGGACAAATGATTAATATAATTATCTTATAATATCTTAAAATATAAATAATCAATAATAAACACAGACAACAAACTGCTCAGTTTGATTTATTTTTCTTCCTTTTATTAATTTTTAAGACATTTTCCACCTTCTGGCAATAGCTCGAAGATGCCGAACAATGCTGTCTTCACCTCGTCCTCCTGTAAAAAAAATATTTAGCAATTTTTTCTGAATATGTATACCATCTAACATATATTCTGATTGATAAAATTTAAAAATATTGGAATCTCCCAATTTTTTCCTAAAACATTTAATTTTCAAATTAATTTTGCTCAATTCAACACGTATTGAATTTTTTTTCTATTTTGTACTATTGTACTCTGAATGTTCTGAGTAGCATACTCTGTTTGAAAAGCAGTTAATGTGGTAGACAAATGGGCAAATACTTGATCTGATTGACTGTTATAATCACGATTTCTGTGATAAACAATTATGGCAATATTATTATACATATATATTTTTAAAATGATGCAATTAATTGTAACTTACAAATGTAGAACTTGTGTTTGGAAAATCTCACTTTCAGACTGCTCTACCTGCAAAGCAGCAGATGATACCTGGGTTCTGAAGAACACTGAGATTCCATGATCTACCTGCTACAAATTATCCGGCTGATGATGAACTGATTGCTGCTCGTATGTATGGCTGCTGGATAAACAGCCCACGCACACATCTTTTTCTGAAACCAAATAAAATCAAAATGTTTCTTTTATGTCTATGAATTATTTTTTTTGCTTAAAACATCTTTTAAAATTATAAATATAATAAGTAGTATGGAATAAGTTTAGTTTATCAATATTATATTACTAAATCTTGTATTCGTATTTTGTCTTATTAATTTGTTAAGGGAAAAATTAAAACATCCTACCTTGTAGTATGTGGTTCATTAACTTCTAAAACAGGAATTAGAGCAGCATCTTTTCTCCAGAATCATTTCTTTCTCTCCCCTTTTAACTCTCGAAATCACACTGTGCAAAATATGGGATGAGCAAATACGGGAGTTCTTTATGCACCTTTGAAATGCAAGATTTGTAATCATTTTTGTTTTGCGATACCTGAAAAACATTATTAATTATTGTTCCTCATAATTTTTAATATTTGCAGACTATTTTCGGTTAATTAAATGATTAAATTTACAAATACTGAAAATTTTAATAACAAAGCAGTCAAGAACGAAAATTTATTAATAGTTCTTAATAACATTTAAAGCAATCTTCTGAACCTTAGAAATTTCTAATAAAATAAAACTTATTACTCTATCTTCATTAACCCCTAAATGTAGTTGTTTTTTTGACGTCTATGGATTTAAAAATTTAAATAATCCAATTTTTTACACACTGCACAACCATGCTTATTCAGTAAAAACAAGAACAAACGTTTCACAAAAAGAACAGCTACATTATAAGAATAACACTGAAAATGACGAGTGTATAATTTCAAGTTGATGGTGATGTCACATATATTAACAACCACTATACATTTAAAATTTCTGAAATTGCATTGCCCTTGGTTATCCGTCGGGTGTTCCCAATACTTTATTGCATAAACAATTTGGGGATTCGAGGTTGTTTGTTTAATTAAATTATACATATATTGTGTTTCTTTAAAATGTATATTTTTTTTTTTTTTTTTTTTTTTTTTTTTTTTATTGATATAGCGGCATCAACAACTAAGGTTATTAGCCGCATTTCATAAATATATTGATACTGGACCATAGAAGCAAAACAAACATCAATGAATACACACAACAATCAATATACATATCAACAAACATAAAAGACGATAATAACAAAACATGAACTTATTAACAAAATCTAAAATAGTAGTATATTTAAAATCAGTCTGTATAAATAAAATATAAGGTATAAATAAGTATAGCTATATAAATAAATAGATAAAATTGTTTGTGTATATATAAAAAGGAAAAAGGATATTGTGTAAAATAGTAGATTGCCATAAAAGTTAATAAAAGTATTAAAGTATACTATCATATCACAGTTTATTTAATAGATTTATTTCTCTTATGAAGACGATGACCTTATCCTCGATACTTGGTGATAAGATTTCAATAACGCTATTCGGGAGAGAAGCTTTTCGACGAGCTTCGTTGTAAGTGGGACAATCCACTAAGATATGCCTTACTGTGAGTTGAGTTTGACACTCATGGCAAATAGGAGGATCGATGCCTTGTAGAAGGTAGGAAGATGTCAAACGAGTATGACCTAATCTCAAACGAGTAATAACAACTTGTTCGGGTCTTGATAAGCAGGTTTTGTTTTTCCAAGGAGTTACTAAAGGTTTAATTGCCTTAAGGTGAGTATTTACACTATTCCATCGTATTTGCCATGAGTTCAGAATCTTCTCTTTTAAATAATCTTTAAGGTCATTTGAACGAATAGGAATGTTCTCTAGATTATCAAGTTCGACGGCTGATTTGGCTGCTAGATCAGCCTTTTCATTTCCCTGGATTCCTATGTGTCCAGGTATCCAAACCAGAGTTATTTGTTTATCCATTCGAGAAAGCCAATCGAGTAGAGTTTGGATTTGTTGAACTAGAGGGTCCAACGAAAATTTATTCAATATAGATTCCAGGGAACTCAACGAATCTGTACAAATTAAAAAATCTGACTTATTGGAGAATTCTATGCTGCGCAAAGCTTGCCATAATGCATACAGTTCAGCTGTAAACGAACTAGCAGCTTGGTGAATTCTCCAATGATAAGAGTCATCTACTATGACAAAAGCACTGCCAACTCCCTCCTCGGTTTTCGACCCGTCGGTATAAATTACTTCCGCACCAGGGTGATGTTCTAAAATGTTTTTGAAACTATTGTGAAAGAGTTTATTGTTGGTATCTCTTTTAGTGCCTTGCAAACAGGAAAGGTCAATTTTAGGTATTTGAAGTTGCTGGCGGAACTTCATAAACTCCCAAGTGATACACGGGTTGCAGTGTTTCGTTGAGTTCTCGCAAAATACAATGTAGACGAATTCCGGTTGGACGAGTTCTAGTTGGTTTATTCGCATAGAGTAATACTTGCTCCTCGTTATATAATAATTCATAATTAGGATGGCGCGGTTGAGCCCATATTTTAATTCCATAATTTATGAGAAGACGATTTCTCCTGTACTTTAAAGGTGGGATACCCGATTCAGAATACAAGGCTTCTGTGGGACTCGTACGAAAAGCCCCGATGGACAACCTTATGCCGGTGGCATGAATGTGATCGAGCGCTTTTAGATGAGAGTTGCGAGCTGCTCCATACACCATAGATCCATAATCCATTTTTGTTAATACCATGCTTTTGTAAATATTTAAGAGAATATTTGTATCCGCACCCCACTTAATGCTTGATAAGCATTTGATAATATTCAGCCTCTTTTTACATAACGAAGTAAGGTTTTGAATATGTGGACCCCATAGTAACTTTTTATCTAATATCACACCAAGGAATCTTATTTCTGGTGTGTTTAGGAGAGGGAGGCCTTTTATAGTAAGTTGGGGGGGTCTATTGCATGATCTTAATCTGCAGAAATGTACAGATTGTGTTTTCTCCGTAGAAAAACGGAAGCCTAGGCTTTCTGCGCGATTTGTTAGTGAGTCAATGGCTTCTTGCAAAACATGGTGTATATTTTCAAAGTTGTTGTCTGAATAAAAGATACAAAGATCGTCAACATATAAACTTCTCCCAATTCTCCGATCCACGCCTGATAATAAGCTATTTACGGCTATTGCAAATAAGAGTACGCTAAGTGTAGAACCTTGAGGTATGCCATTCTCGATTTTGTATGCATTGGACTCAATATTGCCGACTCGCGTTCTGATCTTTCTATTGGCTAGAAAGCTAACAATAAATGTCGGCAGGCAACCTCTCAGGCCCCACTTGTGTAACGTTTGCAAGACCCCATACCGCCACGTCATATCGTAAGCCTTCTCTAGGTCAAAAAAGACGGCGGTCAGATGGTTCCTCTGGATAAAGCTGGTTTGGATAGCGTTTTCTAAATAAACAAGTTGATCAGTTGTCGATCTAAATTTTCTGAAACCCATTTGAAATTTAGATAACATGTTATGCTTTTCTAGTACCCAAATCAAGCGAAAACTGACCATTTTCTCAAGTATCTTACTCAGGCAGCTAGTTAAGGATATTGGGCGATAATGAGATAATATTTTGGGGTCTTTGCCAGGTTTTAAAATAGGAATTATGACTGACTCCTGCCATTGTTCAGGATAAAATCCTTCTTCCCATATTTGATTGTACAAATGCAACAGCTCAAGTTTGGCAGTATTAGGTAGGTGCTTTAGCATGTTGTAGGTTACAGAATCTCGACCAGGAGATGAGTTTTTTGATTCATGCAGAGCTTTCTCCAGCTCATCCATGGTAAAGGGAGTGTTATAGAAAGATGCATTAAGTTCTGTAAAATCCAATGGAACTTCTAAATTGGCCTTAGCTATACGAAACTCTTCATTATAGTTTTCGGACTTGCTCGTCGATTGAAAATGACGTGAAAATTCGTCCGCTAGTCTAGGAACTTCTGTAATCAACTCTCCATTAACCTCTATCACAGGTGAGATAATCGGAAACTTTTTTCCTGCTATGGATCTGATTTTAGTCCATACTTCCGATGGAGAAGTTTGTGGGGTGAGAGTTGATACATAAGTTTTAAAAGAAAGACGTTTCTTTTCTAAAATAATTCGACGAGCTCGTGCGCGAAGGCGTTTAAAGTTGACTACGTTTTCAGGCGTAGGATGTCTTTTGAAGATATTTAATGCTCGCTTTTTTTCTTTAATGGCATTTGCTACTTCTTCATCCCACCATGGCACTTTTTTCTTGCGCTGACAGTTTGGCGATGTGAAAGGAATGCTTTCCTCAGCAGCTGAAACAATGGTTTGTGTGACAGATTCTACTGAAGAAGTAATGTTATCACTGAGATGTAGCGTGGTAGTATTGCTTTGAAATTTCAACCAGTCAGCTCTATTTTCATTAAACTTTCTATGGGCAACTTGTAAAGGTAAGTGCGAATTAGATGTAGCATACTGTAGCATTACAGGAAAGTGATCTGAAGAATGAAGGTCATCCAAAACATCCCATAAAAATAGGTGCGCTACTTCTGGAGAGCAAACGGAAAGGTCTATGGCCGAGAAATTATTAGATCTAGAGTTAAAGTAAGTGCCCTTACCCGTATTAAGTATAACTAAGTTTAACTCTTCAAACAGATTCTCTAGGTAGCGTCCACGGATGTCTATGTGGTCGGAGCCCCATAGCGGGTTATGGGAGTTAAAGTCTCCAAGAAGTATAAACGGCCGAGGTATTTGAAGGATGGCGTTCCGTAGATCTTCTACTGTCCAGTGGATGTCTTGCAAGTATATATTGCAGATAGTTAATAAACAAGGATAAAAGGTTTTTACTGCAACTATCTGCAACTCTGTATTTATGTTTACAGCTTGTACCGGGACAGATTCTTTTGCCAATATAGCTACACCGCCTCTGGCTCGATAGTCAGGTATAACATCTTTACGAATAACAGTGTAGCCTTTGATGTCATACGGAGTTTCCGGAACTAAGTGGGTTTCCTGTAATGCTACATAAATGGGGGATTTTTCGACGAGCAATAACTTTAGTTCGGCATTATGAGTTCGAATACCGTTAATGTTCCATTGGATTATGGTATCCATTAGTAATTATAGGCTACTGGGAGAGACGATCTTTACTACTATCTCTGGGTTTTCTCGGAACGCCTTTAGGCCAACCCTTTTTCTTCTTTGTCGTCCCTGTGAAAGGGAGCATTTCTGTGTCTGAACCTGAGTTCAGAGGTGTAAGGATAGGGGATGTTAGGATAGAGTCAATTGATATTACTGGATTGCTGGTCAAACTATCCTGGGATTCTTTGGGATTTGGGGACGGGGTAGGAGATCTTAGGGAGAATTGGGGGGGTTGTTTTGGTAGGGATAGGGGTTTTGAAAAAATAGTGTTGGTGGGTGGGGGTGGGGGTGGGTTTAATAACATAGGAGTTTTGAATTGTAATTGTATAGCTTTAACTATTTCAGGTATGAGCAGATTGACTAAGTTTTTATAGTCTATTACTGCAGGCGATTGAACGGGTTTGGCAGTAACTCTAGCGTACGTTGCTGTGTTTCCTGAAGGGGTATTTAGTTGTACTTCTTTTTTAGCGTCAAAGTAGCTAATACGCTTTGTGACCTTTAATTTCTGTATCGCTACTTCCTGTCGATATATTGAACAATTTCTAGAATTGGCGGGATGATTGTCACCACAGTTGATACATACTACGGGGATCTCGCATGCACTACCTTGATGCGTCGGTTTCCCGCATATGCATACCTGTTCTTTATTGCAACGAACTGCTGCATGTCCGAACTTCTGACATCTAAAGCAGCGTAGTGGGGAAGGTATATAAGGTCTGACGGGAAGAGAGTAGAAAGCGATGTTCACTCGCTCGGGCAGGATGTTTCCAGCAAAAGTCAATACGTACGATGATGTGAACACAACTTCTCCCTGTCTTTTGTAAGAAAGCCTTCTAATATCTACTACATGTCTAGACTTTATTATCTCTTCTTTAATTTCCTCTATTGTACAATTGTTCAGATCGGAACATGTAACAACTCCTTTAACAAAATTCAAGGATTTATGTGGGGAGACCTTGACTGTTATGGTGTCCAATTTAGTTAGAGCTAATAATTTCTTCGTCTGTTCTCTGTTCATACTTTCCACCAACAAACCATCATTAATCTTTTTCACACTTTTAACATCACCTACTTCTCTTTTTAAACATCTAAAAATAACAAAAGGGCTAACAGTACTAAACGAACCTTCGTCTCTTTGAATTAACAAATAATTAATTTTTGAATAACTAATCGGGAATTGTCTCATATTTCCAGCCATTGACTCGTTATCCGTTTCTGTTGGAGATTGATCTGGCTTTTTTCTTTTGCCAGGTGATTCGACAGTTGATTGAATCTGGGAGGTGGGGATGGAAAGGTTGGATGGGTTGCTTGGAGTACCTGGGACTGGTACGGAATTCGAAGGGAGAGGGAAGGTGTAGGGGTGGAGCCGGGAAGCTCCGTTTGCGCAAGGGGCACTTTTAAAACGTCGTCCATATTATCTTGCATCATCATAAAAGTTTTTTAAATTTTGTTTAAGTGTGAGTGAGTGTAGGACTAATGTATTTATGTTCTTCATTCCTTTTTGTGTTTGACAGATTGAGGAACCAGCAACAGCCAAAGGATTCCAAAGAACCCGACTCCGGTGGCCTCGACGGAGCCCCCCGCATTATACCGCAAGGTTCCCGGTCCAGGCGCCACCTGGCATTACGGCATAAGCGAGATTTTCGCAAGTTGATAGGGCAGCCAGGTCATGTTGGCTAGACCGACCCGGGCCCCTGTACTACCTTGCAGCCTGGGAGTGCACACCCCGGAACCCAGTTTTATCCGCTGTACCCTCCAGCAGGCGAGCCCAAGGATCTCAGACTGCTACTAGTTCCCCACGCTGTCAAACAAGAAATGAGTGTGCGTGTTGGTGACCTGCCCGTATGCAGTGTACTTGTGTGTAGTGTGAGTGTGTTTGGATTAATTTAGAAAACTGTGTGTTTATATGGTTGAGTTTACGGGCAGGTATGTGTGTTGGAACGAGGTGTACTGAGCTGGTACCCGTGGGGGCGCTACTCCCCAATGGCTGCCCGCTTTCAGCCACCCTGCGGGAAAATGTATATTATATCGAAATGAAAGAAATAATTATTGCGTAGATAATAAAATGTCTATTCTTTAATTAGATATTAATATAATCATATTAATCAGTCAATATAATGTCTTTCATTGTGATAAATATGTTTTAACGAAGTACGATACGACCCCTATTAATAAGCAGTAAATTACACGAGCAAATTTGAAATAAAGTAATTCAATTAAATTGAACTTTATTTATTAGTGAAACAAAAAATTTACGTAAGAAATAATTCGAGTAGTAGGTTAAAATACGTTTTTCTTCAAACGTAAAATAATTAGGTCATATTTTGACTGAGGTGGCTGCGGAAAAATGCAACTTCTCCGCCGGCGACAGTTTTACTTTTCCTTTTCCCTCCATGGAGGGAAAAGTGTTGAATTTATATCTGTAAAACGTTTGTATAACAATCGAAACTACTCGCATTTATTAATCGCCTACTACATTTCTAGTATTGTATGCATAAATCAAACCCAGAGCTGAGTATCAAAAACACAAAAACATGGCAGCTTTATAATACATATTTTAAAGCGTTTGAAGAAAAAATAGCATATTTAATTTGGAGGAGAAGTGACTTTTCCTCCGTATAAAATAATATACTAT
The DNA here is from genome assembly GCA_929113105.1 of Agrypnus murinus. Classification (NCBI taxonomy): domain Eukaryota; kingdom Metazoa; phylum Arthropoda; class Insecta; order Coleoptera; family Elateridae; genus Agrypnus; species Agrypnus murinus. Next base: position 97,098,382 of record OV816026.1, read on the forward strand.
TATTCCCAATCATATTGCAATATGTACATTTCATATGTTGTAAAAACATTGGAAAGTAAGCTATTGCTATAGCAGCACCAAAGTGGTTAACAATTCCCTTTACATGTCTGTAAAACTGACATGTAAAGTTATGGCCAACTTATTTTTCTGAATAATTTAAAACAGTACGTTTTATCCGATTTAAATTTAAGTTCTTATAAATATATTTAACGCTATATAGATATTTTTTATTTAATATTAATTTTATTTTTATTTTTCCGTATTTTCTATTTAATAATTACAATGGAATTAATTAAATTCTAATTTTAAAATACTGAGCGCATACATTGCCATCTAGCGACGATGAATGAAACCTTACTTAAAATTTCTTTTGGTCGGTAGATGGGTCTGATTGAAATTATGACAGTTTATAAAAAATTTATTTAAAATTACTTTTTATTTTGATTACGTCTTAAGTCTAATTACTGTGAATAAAATAGTATACATGTTTCGTTGGTAAAGTTTCCACACCTCACGATATTGTTTGACCTCGACGTACCGTCTCGGTCAAACAATTATTGCTTGGCTTGTAAAGATATCCTTTACCAACTCAACATGTGATATACTATTATCGGAGGTAAAACTATATAGCAACATTATTTGCAGTGTAGGGATTCTCTAAATTAAATGTTTTGTTCAATTATTTACATACTCATCAAATGCATGTGAAGGTTATGGTAAATGACGAAGACCTGAAAAGGACGTATTATTTACGTAATAATCTTAACATTCCAAACATATACCGCGGGGCACGTAATTATTACGTGCCATTGAGCATCTCTTTGGAATATTAATTTGTGGCATTAAAAAAGAATTGGAAGCACGTAATTTTTACATGAATTTCTATTCCAGCGCTACTTGGGCCTTATCACAAAACCCAAAATTTTATTGGCTTCTGACACAATATAATCTAGATGGTCACAAAATTGAAGTTTACTATCCAAGGCACTGCCCAGATCCTTAACAGAGTCTACATTTTTCAAAATGTTATCCCTAATTTTATAATTATACTTATTTACATCCTTCTTTCTTGAGAAAACTATAGAAGAACATTTACTAGGGTTTAAAGATAACTAGTTAATAGTGCACCACTCATCAATCAGATCCAGATCCTTTTGAAGTGCTATCATGTCATTAGAAGAATTTACACATCTAAAAAGCTTTAAATCATCCGCAAAAAGCATTTCTATATTATGTAGAGTGGAGAGATTTTCATATTTATTCTGGCCACAAACCTTTATGTGCAGCAATAAAGAACAATAGTGATGCATACCTACTACGCGAATTTCATCTTTTTAATTTGATTTACAATCCATCGTTTGTCGATTTGCGTAAACATTTAACGCAAGCTTGTTTTCTATTAAATTAAACTTTTTAAACCGACTTAGAATATTGTTAATAGTGGAGTGACTTCTGTCGACGATCTATTCTATCTTTTGACAAGCTTTATCATTTTCACGATGCATTAACACTAACTTCCTTATTTCAACAGAAGTTTATCCGCTTTCGCGTCCCATTTTCACAAAATTCTTATCAATACGGAATATTTCTGTAGAAACTGAATTTAAAGCCTTATTTAATGCGAATTTATACAAATCGTTCAAGAATGCCAACCAATAGAGCATAAACAGATTACATATTTGTATTGTCCGAGTTTTATGTTTATGTTGATTTTGCTGGTGTTTTCTAAACATCAAATATTCTTATCGTGATAGTAAATATTATATTTCTTTATTGTTAAATTTTTAAAGTGTATATTTTTATCTACTGAGTGTAATTTTCTATTATTTTAAAAGTATCAATTTACATTTAAATTTTCATATCAAATTATTTTCCTTATATTGTCCAAGTTTAAGTTGAGCCACTGTATTTGCTTAGAAAATTTGTGTTTTTATTACGTGGGTTGACTGTTGGGCCTGCTGGTAACATTATTGGCATTTAAAACAATTTCAAACTAATGTCAATTTAAAATTTGCAAGTTTTACGGCCATATTCAGTATTCACCATTATTAGTTAAATAAATAATAAATATGTTAAATGTTTAACAAGAGCACATTCACCATTTAAATATACTATCTAACAGCCTATTGAAATTCTTGTAAAAGTAACAGGATAAAATCTAATAGTTAAACTACATATCAGTCTCATAACTGCGAACTGTTAAATGGTCAAATTAAGTTTAATAATTATGCAATCAAAATTTTTAGTAATTTGCATAATAGTCCAGTCAATTTAGAACAGATTTTCATGAATAGCAGAAAGTTGAGGAAAGTCTGTGAATTTTTGCATAGGCTTTCCTGGAGGGCTGTTAAATAACCCCCTTAAAGTCACCGTCTGTAGGTGGCGAGCTCGAGCAGATAATGAAGGTAAACCACGCCCCCTAACGGTTTTTGTCGTTTTTCTCGGAAACTATTAGGTTTATCGAGATGAAGGAGGTTAGGTAAATTAAAATTTATTTAAATGCCTACCAGAAATGTCCGAATATTTTTTTGTACCTCGCCTTCTTTTCGTGTTATCGAAGAAAGAAGATATGTCATACATAAAGGAGCAATTTGCTCCTGTAAATTTGCTCAAGGAACTTTCGGACGTAACATTTTGTGGTCTCATATTCGTCATGAAATAGATAAGAAACATTCGTTGAGAGCCGGACGCGATCCTGGTCCAGTCTTATTTTACCTTAGTATCTCTTTGGCAAAATCCATCAGGCGATATTATCGTCATCCTTGGTGCCAGTCGGATGAAAATTTCGTATTGGCAAATTAATTCTTAGGAGAGTACACTGTGCTAGTCAATTTTTGTATCCATCCTAATACGTACGGGGTGTTTCGCTTTTTTAGAAATTCTTAGAAATATTTATGTAGGTGTAATTTTGTTGTAAACTAGCAACCAAGATACCAACGCCAAATGTTTTGTAACTTAAAACGTCTGTTAACAGATAATTATAAAGATTTTGCTCCACATTTAGCATGCATGCAACGTACTGTATCAATATTAAATTGTAAATGTGGACAATACCAAGCTCTTAGAAATAAGGGAAACTAAAAAAGGATTTCTAAAAAAGCGAAACACCTTGTACGTATTGGGTTGGATACCAAAATCGACTAGCACAGTGTACTCTCCTAAGAATTAATTTGCCAATACGAAACTTTCATCTCCTCGAGCTCGCCACCTACAGACGGTGACTTTTAGGGGGTTATTTAACAGCCCTCCAGGAAGGCCTTTGCAAAAATCCACGGACTTCCCTCAACTTTCCGCTATTTTTTCTAATTTGACTGGACTATAATGACAAGTAATTAAATACCAGAACTAGAGGATGTCCCATAATTTTTCGTCACTTTTATTTTAACTCTATATCTGGAAAACGAGTAGCCTTGTAATAAAAAGCCTTTCTTTGTTTTGTTACTTGAGATAGTTGACTTTTGTCAAAATATAAATTATTTATTTCTATTGTGAAATAAATCATGGGAGAAGAAACTTGTGTAAGTTCGCTCCGAAAAAAATTTCATTTTATCAAAATGAAGTTGGTGAAGATAAATATGTGTACTGGAAATACTTTATAAGAATGGGAATTCAGAAAACTATTACAGGAATAATCAACCTGTAACTGAGTATTGGACCTATTGCAGAAAAGAAACACACAGGGCGCCCAAGCTTTACAACTACCATTCAAAGTATTTGTATCGTTAAGACAGTATTTGAAAATTCAGATAAGCATTTGGATCGTTCTGCTGCCAAAAAATAAGAATTCCAAAAACCACTATGGATAGGATTAACAAAGACGTCCTAGGCATACGATTTCGATGAAAAATATCTGTCCCAAAATATATCGAAAAGCAGATACCGAAAGTTGAAAGGGGAGCCAAGTTTTTGGTAAGAAGACTCGGTTCGTTAAAATCTGGAAAGATTCTAGTAATGGATGATGAATTCTATTTTGACAATGAGCCTATTCAAGTCTCTGGATTAAAGCTTCATCACTGCTCTGACAAAACAGCCTGTAAACAAAAAATTAAAGTCAAACCAAAAGAAATTTTCCCAAAAAGTATTTAGTGTGGCAGGCTCTGAGCAGTGATAGAAGGCACTCAGATCCATTTATCTGCACCGACACTATGAACAATAGCATTTATTTAGCATAGCATAAAACAATGAATTATAGTCGGACTGATTTCCTTTTAAAAAAAAATTATAAAATAGAAGATATAATATTCTGGCCAGACAAAGCCACCTGTCATTACACCAGGTCAGCCCTGGATACTCTGCTTAGGGAAGGTATTTATGTGGTAGCTAAAGAAGAAATCTTCCTAGTGTTCTAGCAAGAGAAATCGAAAGGTACTGGGCGTTGGTGAAACAATAATATGCAAGGTGTAAGCGAAAAGCAAAAAATCTTAATTCCTCCAACAGGAATTACTGAATTTATTCTAGAAAGGTGTCCGATTCCAGTGTAACATCTTTAATTGAAAAGGGTTAGAAAATTTAAAAATAATATTAAAGGAAAGCCCTTATTCGATATATAACTAATCATTCGTATTTATTGTTTGTGAAAATAATGTCATTTAGCCAGAAAGTGCCTTAGTTTTTATTTTCGTTGTGCATACCTTGTAAAAAGTACCAGCTCATGTTGTAGTCTATCCCTAAGTTAAGCATAATTTAGTTGTCGTCAAAAAAAATAACTGTGCGGGGTGGCGGGAGAGGAGGTTTTAGTATAAAAAATTGAATTTTTATGTTATTTGTTGCTGAACAGCATCCGCTAGATTGTGACTAAACTGTAAATGGTTACATCGATATTTAAGTTGCCAAAAAAACACATTCAGGATATTTATTTACATTGTTTCTTACAGGAACTCCTACTTTTAAAGTCGATTTTTTAATCGTTTAACAAAATTACATTTCAAACTTAATATCTTCAAATCTAGTACATATTAAGAAAAAACAACTGGAATAAACGTTTTGCGTTGATTTTCTGTGAACACAATGGTGCTTTTATTTGTGTCGTAGGTATAATACAAGCGAAGATATCTGCAAAACAACATAAAAAGTACCGTGTCTCGTTTTTGCTGTTAAGAGTCCGTTCATTTGCTTGGAATGAATCCATTTTATGCTCTACGCTCTAACATTTTTCTGTAAAAAGGAAAAAGTCTATTGATTTCAAATAAAAACATTATTCAAGATACATCTTTTTTCTAGGTTCGTCTTGTAATATTTTTCAAGATTTTTCTTTTGGTTTTGAAATATACGTGAGTAATAAATGCTAAAATTGTTGATTTCTATGAGATATTTCCTGTAAACAGAACTATTAAAACGAAAATAAGGGACATAAAGGAATATCCCAGCTTTCCAATTATACCAAACCTACCCGGATTCCATAAAAATTACTTGAAATTTTATACTAATTTCTAAACGTCTTTCAGGACTTTCGACATAACTTGCATGTAATAATGTTGCGCCACGCCGTCACGTGCGGATTATTTCTGAGGCTGGAGTTTTGCTGAACAGGACCGGATTCATTTAGGGACAAATACATACATATATATACACTGGAAAAAATTATTTTGTATAAATGATAAAAAATAATGCTAATGCTTTTAACATTTTTTATAATAATGACAACAATTTATAAATTTCAAAAAAGGAATTTTATATTCATATTTCATTATATCAAATCTATAATATAAATTTGTAACTAAATACCTTTGCTGCAATTCTTTAACTTATTGTTATTGTTCTTTAATTCTTTTTTCAAATAATAAATAATTTATCCAATTTATCAAAAATTAAAACGAATTGATGATTTTTCAAATCCATGAACAATTCGAAGATGTTATCAACGTTGTAAAAAATTTGTTGGTTCTATAACAATAAATAATAATTAATCATAATAAACCTTTCTTATTAATACTACCACAAAATTCAATTTTTCAATTTAGTTGGCATTTGGCTTTCAAGTGCTCGTGTATGGTTACATGGTTAGTTTTGACTTTCTTGGCTAAAAGTATTTAGCTTTCGTTATTTTTCATTCCAAAAAAGTTACTACTACTAACTACATGCGTGATCTTTGTGCAATTTGTGGTAGTGATTCACTTCAGGTAGTTTGTGATTGTGATGGAGGAATCAAACTACAGAAGAGGTACTAAAAACAGACTGCGTTTGTCTACTTGACGAAAAAAACCTGGAAATATCACAAAATATAATGAGTAAGTTTCATTTAGTTATCCTGTTCTTTGACTATTTATAGCTAAATATATTTTTTAGAGCTCGTCGTGTTGATTTGCCTTGCTTGACGAAAAATATTCAGATGGGCATGAGAATGAAAGAAGGTAAGTTTCATTTATTATACTTGTAGTTTGCCTGGGATCTTCCGCCTCTTTTTATATAAACACGAAGAACTCCGTAGTATAATTGAGGAACATGTTGGTGAAAAACCTATGATAACTAAAAACAAATAAAAAATCCATTTCAAAATATTATCGCATGCCAGATAAGTAAAAGTATCTCGTTTAGAAAATCAAATAATTATCACTTTTTTTCATAGAACTATTATTTTCTCGGTCACTTTCACCAATTCGTTTGATTCACTGATTCAAAGTTTCAAAAATAAAACGAGAGATTTGTTTCACTCATTCGTCTTAAAAAAAGTTGCAATGGTAAAGCCACACATTGCAACAGATTTAGGGGAATTCTATGAAAAAATAGGTTGAGCAGTTTTCCAATTTCAGGAATGTTATTGGGAGAGAAATTACCCAGGAAAATGCTCACGAACTACCCGAGAACATGGCTATTTGTAACACTCCAGTCGATCTCCTACTGTCGATGTTCAAGATAGGTGAGTAGCTAGAGAGAATGTTGTAAAGTTGGGTACGTTAACTTGGCCGCGCCCAGTTTATAAATTTCCACCAAAACCTAGCACTAGGCTCCTCTTACCTAGCATATTCCTGCATCCAAATTTTAAAGCTAGCATCATTATCGTTCTAGAGATGCTTAAGGGGTGGTTCGGAGGGAGGACTAAGTCCAGCATCTCTTTCAAAACCTAGCACTAGATATTCCATAGCTATGTTACAAAGCTAGTACCACAATAGGTGTGGACATATAAGGGTTAGGAAAGGAAAAGTTTGACAGCTAGCTCCCCCCTCCCGGTGACTTTTTGTACATTGTAATTAAATGGCTAGCACATAAATTCCAAAACTGTTTATAGAAAGAGTTTATATGATTCGTCTAGATTCAAAACCCCTATAGTCATTTTATTTAACTTTGCAGGAGATAACCCCAAAATGATCAGCGTTTTCTATATCCAGAATCGTATTTAGTTCAAAACCACAAAAAATGTGCTATAACGGGTTTTGAATCTAAACCACTCATATCTCTGCAACAACATCTCTTACGGTAATTGCCCAAGATAGCCTTACTCGGCTCAGCCGTATCGGGTTTCTGTGATTGAGTACCCCAGCCCATTTGAGTTTTGACTACCTGGAACTACCTAGCAACACGGTCTCTCATAGGATAGTAGTCAGTGCAATTTGGAAAATAATTTACGAAAAGTTGGACATGTCCAAGCTTTCATGAGGACACGGGGTCCAGTGCTGCAGGAGAATTTGGAAGCGCTCGGTGAAGACTAAATCAATCTTTCCATTGTTTGGTACGTAGCTGAGAATTGGCTGTATCATTGAAGTATAGGTCGTATAAGAGATCTATATTCGATCAAAAGATTCAAGAAGAAAAGTGAAATCATACATTCATGGTGCATTTTATACATACAATTTGAAGTTAACTTTTATCAAAATTTCAACCTTTATATTTCCACCCTTATTGCAGTGTTAGTTGTAACATGAGTGCTAGCTATCAAATATCTAATGCTAAGCTTTGAAAATGATAGAACAAATTGGCGGGGCTGGAGTTAACTTAGCCCTCATCCGCCCTCTCTCGACTTAAGTAACTCTGGAACTAAAATGTTGCTAACTTTAAAATCTGGGTGTTAGACATTGCTAGGTAAGAGGATCCTAGTGCTAGTTTTTGGCGGATATTTATGGACTGGACGGGCCCAAGTTAGCGGACCCTATAATATATTTTACTATTGGAGGAGAAAATCTAATAAGTATTTCAGCAATTGAAATGGTTCATCCGAGGTCAAATTCGAATGGAGATTTACGTAGACGAGTGGAACGATTTCTAAAAAGTAACTAAAGATTTTTCAAAATTCGCTGGTAATAGTTAGTTAGTTAGATTCTTTATTTCCATCATATGATGTTATTTAGATACATTTGGTTGCTTACATGCTAAAAATACTAATTACTACCTACCGCTATATTTAATCTGTAAGTACATGTATAAATCAATTTAGTTTACATTACTTCTAATAAAATTACAACAGTTTCGCTTAAATTCGCTATTATTTTTTGAATTTTTAACATCCTGTGGTAGTTCATTATATAATTTTAACCCCTTATAGAATACATTATTTTGTGAGGTTGATGAATATTTTGAGTGTTATATTCATGGTATTCCCAGTTATACGTCATGAATTTTGACATGTAATGTGGTAACTGCCCGTTCATTATTCTAAAAATTAAAAATAGAGTTTTATAATAAATCCTTTGTCTTATGGTGAAAAAACTTAGCATATCCAGTATAAGGGATATTCTAGTTCTTCTGTTATAAATCCTCATAGCTCTGTTTTGTAATTTTTGAAGTCTTTGCATATCAATTTCCTTTATTAGGAATAGAATCGAGGCACAATACTCAAAATGTGGAGCAATAATACTCTTATATACTAATATTCTAGACCATATGTTTACTTTATTGCTTAATCTACCTAAGAAACCTACTCGTATCTTTGTAGCCGTCTTCTTTATAACATAATTTACATGTTTGCTAAATTTTAGTCTATTATCTATTATAATTCCTAAATATTTCATTTCATCAACAATTTCTATATTTTCTCCATCAATGTTTACCCCATCCGTTAAATTAGAGCATACCTTGTTTGATATTATCATAGCTTTAGTTTTTGAGGTATTAAGTTTTAGTTTATTGAGTTTTAACCAACTTCTTATATTTGTCATGTCTGAATTTACGCTTTACGCTTACGTTTTGTATCGCTAGTTTAACATCTATGTCCGATGCTCTTATTAAGGTATCATCTGCAAACAGATTTATATCACAGGCATTAAGTTGCGTGTCTATATCATTGATATAAAGTATAAATAGTAATGGACCTAAGATTGACCCTTGCGCTACCCCCAGATTGCATTGTCTTTTGGATGAATTGACTTCATTAAACCTGGTAATTTGATGTCTATTAGTTAAATAACTTCTAAACCATCTATTGGCTGAACCTTTAATCCCGTATCTTTCCATTTTTCTTAATAAGATATCCCTATCAATTGTTTCAAATGCTCTTTTTAAGTCCAAAAAGACCGTAACTATTTTCTTATTTTTATCCATTTGTTCCTTCCATTTTGCTATGATCATATTTAATGATGTTTCACAAAAGTGATGTTTTCTGAAACCTGATTGGTATTCCAAAAGCAATTTATTATTTTCAAGATAATCTACTAATTGAATTTTAACAATTTGCTCCATAATTTTTTCTAATGTGGGTAACATATTTATGGGTCTATACTCATCGCATTTATTAGTCCCTGCAATTTTCGGCACCGGAATAACTGTAGCTATTTTCCAATTCTGAGGAAATTTTGAAGTTTCAAATGATCTATTGATTATGTTTGCCAACACGTCTCCTATAATAGGCATCGAATCTTTAATTATATTTATTGTGATCCCATCCGTCGAACTTTTATTTTTTATACCGCTAATGACTTTTTGAAGATCTTGAACTGAAATTGGAGAAAAGTTAAAAATTGCCTCACAGTTTCTTCCTATATTATTGAAATTGATTAAACTATTGCTGCTAATACTCGAATGAATTTGTTCAATGCTGCTAATAAAATAATCATTAAAATTTTTAGAAATTTCTTCCGGATCATCAATTTATTTTTCATTAAAAGTGATATAATTAGAGCTACAATTTTTTTAATTATTTAATAGGCCTTTCAACATTTTCCATAATCTGCCCGAATCATATTTAAGCTTATCGATCTCGCGTTCGTAATATTGAGATTTACTGTTTCTAACGGATTTATTGTAATTGTTTTTTGCTAACCTATATAGTTTTTCCAGTCTGTTACGATCTGTTAATCTAGCTATCTGACACAAATAATCTCGCTGACTTTTAAGAAATTTTAGTTCTTGTGTATACCAGTTGTTTTGTTTACGCATTATTATTGTTTGACATGGCATTAAACTATTGACACAGTTTTGTAAATTTTCTTGCAATTCAGCACACATGACATCAACATTAGTGGTGTTTACAAACTCGTACTGTCTTAACAACGTTTGCATTTTGATTTCCGTGTATGTTTTTGTTGACCTGATTGTTCTAGTTTCGAAATACTTTGTTGTAAAATTTTGGTTTTGAAAACGAACTCCGACAAAGGAATGATCACTAATTTTAGGGGACTGGGGTACTATTGCTTCTAAATTGTTGTCATTGGTAATCACATAATCTATTAAAGATCTACTATTTTCAACCTCTCTTGTTGCCGATTTTACAATTTGCTTCATACCATAAAAATGAACAATATTTTTTAACTTATTACTACTAGATGTTACTTTAAACCAATTAATATTAAAGTCTCCAATTATTACATGTCTTTCATTATTGGATAAATTTTGTTCACACCAATTTTCAAAGAATTCGAGGAATTCACTGTCACTTTGGTTTGGGGAATGATACAATGCCGTATATATGCCGCGAGGGAGATCTTTGGTCACCTTGGCGCTCATTATCCAGGCGTTCTTTTCAAGTTTGTCTTTTGTTAGAAATTTAAATTTAATGTTTTTTCTAAAAAGCATTATTACGCCTCCAGTATGCCTACTATGGGAGTCACATCTTAATATGTTATAGTTATAAACACTGACTTCACAATCATTAATCTGGTCAGTTGTACACGTTTCACTTAGCATTAGTAATGGTGGTTGGTACATTTCTGCTAAAATTTCCAGTTGTTCGGTATGCGCAAGGTACTTTTCCATATTAGTATACATAATTCCACAATTTTCTACTCTATTATCATGTAAACGATTTTCCTTTTACCTAAAAAAATCAACTTTATTATATTCAATTTCCTGATAATGCTGCAATACCGGACACGTTTTATCCCAGGCTTCATGTTCCACATTGAATTTCAGATTTAATTTCCGTACTGCATTAAGGCAGTTAATGCATTTTTTCTCATTACTCTTACACTCTTTTAGACTATGCGGCCCGCTACATCGTGGACATGTTGTTTCTTTTCGGCACTCACTTGCCTTATGCCCGTAACCGTTGCAATTATAGCATCTTCTTACCCCTAATGCACAGAAAACCTTGCACCGGTCCCAACCAATGTTTACAATACCTGCTTTCAATAAAGATCTTATATCTTTCATTTTTTTCATTTTTATATCAATAACCCTTATATCTTTCAATAAGATGGATAAGATTCAGTATATGAGTCTGTTCATATAGCTTTCTAGAATTCATTCCATCTATATTTTATTTTGCTCCAAGTTCTCGGTTGGAACGATTCAATTGTTGAAGTGAAATTGTTTACAGAGTGAGATTTTCAAAAAGGCTTCTTGATCATAACTTCTACCACTTTGATAACTTCAATATTTTTATAATGCTGTACCAAACCAGCTTCACTGTTTTCAGCACAGAGAATATTACAGTAATCAGTGAAGGCGATGAAACATCTGAGCTAGTACAGAAAATAAAGAGGTGAGATTTATTATGGATGATGATATTTTTTTAATATTTTTATTTTACCTAAAGTTTCCTTTCTTTTTGTAGAGAAATAGTGCTGGAGGGTGCAAGAATTGTTTACCTGCAGGAATTCATTGACGCTCTGAAAACCCTTTCAAACCACTCATCTATATTCGGGTTCAACCTGAATAACATGCGCATTATAAAAGAGCAAATAGTTGGTTTGGTCTCAAAATTAGCATTCGAGTGTAATATGTGCTACTTCAGCGAAACAGACGCCAGCTATGGCAATGGAAAATTGCGAAAAACCCGATATGGACGAAGATACATTTGAAGAATTGAAGGTGGAATTTCTAGGAAGTTTAAAACAATCAGAGGAAGACTAGATAGAAATAGAAGCAAAAACTCGACTGCAAGCTGATTCTGCCGAATGGCAACAATATAGAAAAAAGTTATTAACTGCCTCATTATTTGGTAAAGTTTGTAAGGTGCAGTCTACTACAGGTTGTGCTTGAACCGTTACAGGAATTCTTTATAAAGAGTTTCTTTCTAGAGCTACGGCTTGGGGAAAAAATAATGAAGACAGAGCTAAATCTTTGTTAGAAACGAAATTTGGTTTTCGCATTTCTGGTTGTGGTCTCTTTATAAACACGAAATGGCCATTTCTCGGTGCTACAGACGGTAGAGAGGAAAATTCTGGACACTTAGTAGAAATTAAATGTCCTTTCAGGGCCAGGAATTGCGAGATAAGGAAGCGATTCAAAAAATATATAGATTATTTAGAAATAGATGGTGACCGATATCGAATGAAAAAGACTCATAATTATTTTTATCAAGTACAAGAACAATTGAATATCGCTTCAAAAGAGAAATGCTATTTCGCTGTTTGGACTTTGAAAGAAATTATTTACTTGGAAGTTGAGGTTGATGTGGAGTTTTTTCGGAAAACTATGTTGCCAAGATTACACGCATTTTATTATAATTGTCTCTTGCCAGAAATAATTGATCCAAGACACATACGAGCTATGGAAATTAGGGACCCTACCTATATTCGAGACTCTCAAGAAAAACGAAAGAAAATAACCTTAATCTTTTAAAATCATTATTATCGGGGATAATATAACTAGTGTTATGATTATCATCGGTGATAGCCCGAGTTAAAACCGACGAAAATTGACCGAGTGCGAAGCACGAGTTCAATTTTCTAAAGGTTTTAACGAGTGGTATCATCGTTGATTAATCATAACACGTGTTATATTTGGTGAGAGAATATAATGAACGTTGACAGAAAATAAATTTTCTCGCCCTCTTAAAAAAGTCAAAAATTTTAAACGATCTGTCAGTTTGACAGTAAATAATTACAGCTACCGGAAAATCAATACAACAATTATTTATTTATTACAATACATATTTTGAACGTTAAATGTAACTTTCTGTCACTTTGACAGTAATAATAGTATATTACATGTTGAGTTGGTAAAGGATATCTTTACAAGCCAAGCGATAATTGTTTGACCGAGACGGTACGTCGAGGTCAAACAATTATCGCGAGGCGTGGAAACTTTACCAACGAAACATGTATACTATTTTATTCACAATAATTAGATTTAAGATAATCAAAATAAAAAGTAATTTTAAATTTTAAAATAAATTTTTTATAAACTGTCATAATTTCAATCAAAGCCATCTATCGACCAAAAGAAATTTTAAGTAAGGTTTCATTCTTCGCCGCTAGATGGCGATGTATGCGCTCAGTATTTTAAAATTAGAAATTAATTAATTCCATTGTAATTATTAAATATAAAATACGGAAAAATAAAAATAAAACTAATATTAAATAAAAAATATGTTTTAGCGTTAAATATATTTATAAAAACTCAAATTTAAATCGGATAAAATGTCCTGTTTTAAATTATTCAGAAAAACAAGTTGGCCATAACTTTACATGTCAGTTTTACAGACATGTAAAGGAAATTGTTAACCACTTTGGTGTTGCTATAGCAATAGCTTACTTTCCAAGATTTTTACAACATATGAAATGTACATATTGCAATATGATTGTGAATAAACAATTTTATTTATTAAAAACAGGTGACAGTCAACATGCGGTGATAGAATTATCATCGATTTGATAACTTATTCTGCGAGTTTGTTTTTGTACTTTCACCAATGAAATTAATAAAAAATGTACCATGTGACACATGAATTATATTCTCAGTGGCAATATCATTCATGCTTTTTTTTATTATCCATTTTAATAATTATACGTTTTAACTTTTGAGTTCCTATATAAATGTATTATTGTGGGATGAATTATTACACCATCTGTTCCAAATTAGTTGTCACATTTGCAAATTTTTGTTATGATTATCTAAAGCTTTTACTAAAGTTAATATTTAATTGTACTGGCGAAAACTTATTAAGATTACGTTTTCAATTGGGTCATATGTATGTATATTCCATGTAAATGTGACAACTAATTTGGAACAGAGGGAGTATTATATTTCATATTTATATCATATTTACGAGTTTAGTTGTTTTTGTTATTAAAGTTTTGAAATGGTATATCATTTTTTCAATTTATCCATTGACTTATTCTTTTTGTGATACTATGCAAGATGTATTAGTTACGTAAATTTGCTGGTGAAAAATGGTGCAATAATTCTGTTCTCATGGATTTATCTAAACGGGAAATAATTAACTTGTAAATGATTTTTTCACAAAACAAATACGTGCAACAATTGTTACTTGAATTTTTGCCTTAGAAGCAAAAATTATACGATTTGAAAATAATACTGAATTTGTCCACAATCAAATCGTGAAAGCGGGGATGATCGTGTCTACTCCCACAGCCTGAACGCCCTTGCACCCGACAACAGACTCTTAACAAAAAAGTATTTTAGCACGCTATTAATGCATAGTTGAAGTTATGTCTCAACCACGGTAAACAAAATATATGTTCTTATGCATTTTACTCAACGGTTTTACACAGTGGCGTAGTTATTTATTATTTCTTTCTTAAATTCATACATAAATTCATATTTCTTGTAGTCATCGGACTATCGTGCAATATAGACGTGTGTGTTTGAAGTGTTCCGAGTGTGTGGAATTCGGTAACGCAACAAATAATTATTATTGTGTACTAAATATGCTTTCGCTGACTCCGTGGGTCGCGACGTCGATAAGCGGGTCAAGTGTAAAAAAACAATTAAATTATAATTTATAACTAACAATGGCCAACACGTCGACGCCTAATATAAAAATTAAAACAATAACAGAACAAACTCTGTATAATGCCCTCCAAGCAGAAAAAAAGGAAAAATCCAAATTAGAACAAATAGTACAACAGCTGCAACAAAAAAACAGACACTCTGCAAAAACAATTAGAGCAATTCCAACAAGGAATAGAATGTCTACAATACATACCGGAAAGCAAGACTATTGCAAATTTGCAGAGTCAACTACAACAGGCTTTGAATGAAAACAAAGTAATTAGAGAACAGCTGATGCAAGTTCAGACGGGTAAAATAAGATATAGTCCGGTCAACTCAGATGACGAGGAAGCACTTGTCTCTAGAGAAACTGACTGGCTGATAAAAGAAAATAAAAATAAACACAAGAAAAGAAAGGCAGCGGAATCGCCTGAAAAACCTAATAATAGCCCCGAAGCTAAAACAGATAATTAAAGGTAAGATAACTAAAACCACAAAAGCTATAAAACCACCACCAATTATAATTAGCAACGTAGAAAATTACAATGAAATTAAGGCTAAATTACAAATAGACAAGTTCAATTGCAATACCAGCCTGATGAATAATAAACAGATAAAAGTTAACGCTAACTCTGATACCGAGTACAGGGAATTGACCTCTCTAATAAACAACACTGACCTAGAATGGCATATATATGAGAATAAAAACAATAGGCCCATACGAGTGATGTTAAGAAATTTACATCCTACATGTATACCTACAGATATTGGCAAGGAACCATAAGAAAAGGGATTCAAGATAGAACAAGTAGTCCAGAAATTCAAGAACGTGATAGAAAGGAACGAAAAAAAGCTTATTGGGCTACCACTATATATGTTGACCTTTCATAACTCTGAGGATATTAACAAAATATATAACATAAAGTATTTAAATCACATGAAGGTTAAAATAGAAGCGGTAAGAAGTAACAAACTCGTGCCACAATGCAAAAGATGCCAAAGATATGGCCATAGCCAGAAATTCTGCAAGCGCACTCCTACCTGCGTAAAGTGTGCTGGCAACCATATGACAGCAGAATGCACTAAAAAAAGAGACGCCCCTGCAAAATGTAGTAACTGCTCTGAGGCACATCCCGCTAGCTACAGGGGATGCATAGCAGCCAAAGAATTAGAGAAGGAATGATGCAACAGCAACAAAAACTAAGAAAGCAGGCTCTCAGCCAAAAACGTTTACTTCTAACAAAGTTCAAACTGGCACTACATACGCACAGATGACACAAAATAACACGATATAAGTCAACCCTTCTACATCCAAGACTGAACCAACTATGATGCAGATGCTGCATAACATGATAAAGACACTTGATCGAGTCAATAACAGACTTGATAAACCTCACCCTGAATAGCACACTCACAACTATAATTTTTTCTAAAACCGGATTGATAAATAGATAGTATTTTATTTTGTTCAACAAAGTTTAATAGTTGGTAATATACTACTTCTTCTAGAATTTTTTCAATAGCAATCAGCGTGTTTATTGGCCTAAAATCTTCCGGTTTAATTGCACTTATTATTTTTCTAATAGGTGTAATTGTTGTTACTTTGAAATTTTCAGGTATAGATCCAGACTCTAGACTACTATTAATTAGATTAAGAAGTGGGTTAGAAATTTCATAAAAATATCTTTTCAATAAAGTAATAGAAATGTCATCAGAACTTGCTTTATTAGAAAAACTAAAAATCACTTTTTCTAAATCTTCAGTATTAATTAACTCAAATTCTTCAAAAATGCTATTTTCATGGTTGTTCAATATAGTATATTTTTCATTACAGTCTGGTATACTTCTAATAATTTTGTTAATACTTTCTATATAAAAACTATTAAATTTCTCAGCAATTTCATCTTCACAAGTTAAAGGGTTATCATCGAAAGAAATGCCTATATAGTCTTCTCCCCTACTTTCAGAAATTAAAGTTTTTAACACTTTCCACTTTTTTTTGGGTCATTTTTATTTTCATCAATTTTAGAAGCGTAAAAATTTCTTTTCTCTTGTCGAATTTTTGAAACTACTTCATTTCTATATTTTTATATTCTATAAAATCATCTTCTAATCGTGTTTTTCTAAATTTCTTATTAAATTAATCTTCTAAATTATTTCTGCGATAAATTAAATCTAAGATTTTCTTATTTATTTTAAATCTTCGTTTATTATAAATGATTTCCTTTTTAGGTGAAAAAGGTATTCAAACATTTGATTACGCTTTGTATAAAAGTATTGCTTTTAATATCAATATTTTTTTCATGGTACACATACCTCATATTTTGCAAAGCATGTTTAAAACCATCATGATCATGTACGGTTTGGCGCACAATAATTTTCTTGCTGGGTACTATGTTGTTTTCTAAAATAGTTTTTACAATTAAGTGGTCTGTAATAATTGGACTCTATAAAACGAAACTTTTAATTTTTTTGATATTAGTGATAACTAGATCAATGATGGTTACAAAATTTGGACCTATATGCGTAGGCTCTTTTACTAATTGATAAAAACCACAGTCATTGATAATTTGTTTTAATTTTTCTGTGTACAATTCATTATTCTTCCAATCTAGATTAAAATCACCCATTATTAAACAGTCATTTTTTATTAAAGTACACTCATTTTCTAACCAGTTTCCAAAAAAACTTAAAAACTCAGCATCAGAATAACTTGGAGAGTGATAAATACCTCCTAATGTATACATCTTACTTAAAGTTTTCACATTAATAACCAGAAACCAAACATTTTTTTCAATAATATGCGAAAATATTTTTTTATAAGACAAACCTTCTTTAATGTAAAACATCACACCCCCAGTGTGACGACTGTGTGAATCAAGCCTTTCTAAATTATAACCATCCACTTCTAATTCAAAATTTTCAATATCTTCTGTAACATGTGTTTCAATTAAACAAGAAACTAAAGCTTGATTTAATTCAATAAAACCAATAATTTCATCAAAATGTTCTAATAGTCCCTGTGAATTTAATAAAGCCATAATTCCATTTTCTACAGATTTTCCTAAAATTTTGCCTTCCTTTAGTTGCTATATGTTGCTCGTGTTTCGCATATTTTCTATTTTTTTAATATAAACTTGACAATTTCTATCAAATGGTGGGTGATTTGTGTCTAATTTTAAGCCGAACTTCAAATTTAATTCTTCACAGTTTGGGCACTGAAAGTCTTCTCCATTGGTTTTACATTCAGGACTCAGATGTGATTACTGCCACATTTCAGAAATTTTAGACATTTAATGCCTCCGTCTGATCGTCATCCAGTTCACAGTTTGAAGTTACAGCAGTTTGTTTTAGAAGTCTACTTAGAAGTAATAAATCAGTTATGGGCGAAGAAAAATAGCGTAAGCAGAGTTGTTGAAAGGATTGAAGTGTTTTAATAAAGCTAGAGTTATTGAAAACATATTTATTAAATATTTTTTTTAATATTATCACTGTACAATCCATAAAATACAAAACTTACGTATTAAATTATTACACTATTAGTTTAATAACTAATTACACAAATAAATAAATATAAATTTACAGCATTTAATTGATTTACATCAAGTACATCAATTATAATAATTCTTTTATCTAGAACTTAAATACGTACTATATTACACCTCAATTTAACTAGTCATAGATTATAGCTATGCAGTAATTGCTATTTATTAAAAAAAAATGTATATTATGAAACGCAAAGAAGTATTTCATAATACACATTTTTATGAGAATATTCATTTACCTACAGAAAGCATGTGGTCTCCCTTTTATTAAAGTGTCGGTAGTTACCATTATATAGTTCAATGGTAGTTACTTATAGTTCTATTGGAATTTTGAGGCTATAAAGCGTTATTTTAAGGCTAGCATTTTATGGAAACGAAAGGGCCACTAAAAGGAAGCTGGTAAGACAAAGAAAGAAACAATAATGTTTATTCCAAGTCAATGAGCGACACAATTAATCTATTAATATTATTTCGCATAGAATTATTCTTTGATAACTTCTTTTTGCGACAAAGCAACTCGATACAACCAGATTAACACACAATAAATATTTATACAATCCAAAGTTTCTACACCAAGGTAGGGTACAATTTTATAATTCATAGTTTAGCAAACAGATATTTCGTTTTATATTTTCCTTTTATACCTTAATAGATATTCCATTTTGTACTACTAGTAGCCCAGTCGGCAGCAACTTTATTATTGGAATTTTCTTTAATAGGTTGGCTCTAAATATAAATCCAAGATGGCGCGACGGAGGCACCTATGCTTCAACCGCCATCTTGATAAACGCGTTTTTTCAAATATTTCGAGAACGGCTAGTTTTACTAAGAAAATCGTACGACACACAGTAGTGACCAATAAAAAAACTAGCTCAGGAGCCGTTACCATGGCAACTAAAAAATTTTTTGGAAATTTTTTATATGTAGACCAACCTAACTGAAATTAATAAGTGAAAATTTTTCTGTCAAAAATGTCAAATTTATTTAAACTATACAACTGAACAAATTACAAAAAACTAGAACAAATCAATTGAAATTAAATACACAACTATTGTAATAAACGTTTCCTGTCAATTTTAATTTTGGATACCACGGCTAACTATGTTATGTTACAACTTGACAGTGATAATCAAAATTTAAAATAGGTAGAAATGGTTTGTGTCGTCACGATTTTCTTTCCGAATATATCCTCGTGCATTGATTATGCCTGGAAATTTTACTTTCGTGCATTTCTGCAACTAATTGCACTCCACTTCGTGTCGTGCAATTATGACGTTGCAGAAATGTCACTCAAAAAATTTCCGGCAATAATCAATGCACTTGGTATATTATAAGTGAAAATATACCAGACCTTTTTTGTAGTAAAATATATTATCTATCTTTTTTATTTGAATAGTTATTTCGTAAAATCAATATTTTAAGAGTTATTACATTGCAAAGTTGGTACTTTTCAGTTTTTGCTAAACGGCTGACATTACAATTAAAAGTGAAAACTCTGCAGTGTAATAACCCTTAAAATACTAATTTTACAAAAAAATTGTTTAAATAAAAAAGATAGGTAATCTATTGCTCTACAAAAAGGTCTTGCCATATTTTCTTCGTAAGACCAGCCGTTCTCTAGATATCTGCAAAAACAAGTTTATCAAGATGGCGGCTGAAACATATCCGCTCCCGACCTTGGCTTTATACTCAGAATCGACCCATTAAAAAATTCCAATAATAAAATTGCTGTTGAAATCTGATGCATTTTGGACTCCTATTTTTCGGTCTGCTGATTCGGCTATAGTGTTTTTTGTTTAACTTCAAACTAACAACTGCTGTAATGACTTTAAATAAAGATTATTATTTTCTTCTTTATTTTATCTGCTTCTTTTTTGAGGTCGTTTTTAAAGACGACAGCCTTAAAATATCTTTAAAATCAATTATGAAAAATAATATAAAGAATATTACAATACAGAATCCTGTTCTAAAAAATTAGTTTCGTTTACCAGAACATATAAGATCATATTTAAGATTTTAAAATTGAAGAATAGGCATAGGGAAACGACAGCATTCTTAGAGAGTTTTATAAATATACTAATTTTCAGGTATATTACATTTACATTAACACAACACTGAAAATAAAATACTTTTTTACGAGTTGGATGTCGAGTTAAACAAAATAGAAATATCTCCAACACCCTGGGTACTTTCTAATTGACAACTAACGTAAATGCGTAAGTGCTTTCGCAAGAACCTATCGACATCCTTTTTACTTTGGATCTTTTCAAAAATTATTTTACAACAGATTAAAAATGATCGTTCAAAATAAAAATATTGGGAAACAATATTATACAAAAATAACTTAATTGCCCATAACTCAGCAAACATTAACCAAGAACACAAACAAATATACAAAACAAACACAATAACATTTTTTATTCTTTGAAATTACTACCACTATTAACTAATGTTCTACTTTACGAATCACTTCTTGAAGTTTTATCTTTTAAGTTTGGGAAAAATGCTTCTATGGGTAAAATAGGATCATCCGTTGAAATAGTAAAATAGTTTGGAACTATTCTAGATGTGTTTGGAGATACTGATTTGAAAAGTCCTGGCGTATCATATTCTTTCTGAGCAGCAAGAGTTAAATCTGCCACTCTTTGAGATAGTAGATACGATTCATTTTTCATTATCTCTGCGTTACCCATTTCCTCATGTGCTGTCTCATAATTTGTCGTTTCCTCGCTAGTTGTTGTTTCTTCTTCGTCAACAATCCTTTTCACATCAGATTCTGTCGAAGAATCTAATGGAATATTATAAATCGTAGTTTCTACATGATTCGAATTTTCAGTTTCATTTTCTATTTCGTTCGTTGGTTTTTCAGTAGTTTTCTCTGCAATAGTCCTATTATATTTATTCATAATTCTCTGCCGTAAACTAGCCATAGGTGGTCGTCGTAAACTTGAAAATATATTGGGTTTTATTGAGATCTTCAAGGTAGTAGTACTTGGTTCAGTTGTTGAGCGGAAACGACTATATTGTCGTACTCTTGAATTAATTTTCTTTTCTGTAGTTGCCGATTCAGTTGCACTATATAATGATTGACCATGTCTTGGATCTTTTGGAGTGAATTTTACTCTTTCGGTTGTTGGTTCTTCTTCTTGAAGAAGTTGGATAGGTCTTCTTGAACGATTTGGAAACCGTAATCTACCAGACGATTCTGTTGTAGTTTTAGGAGTTTCAGTTGAACTTGAAGAATACTGACTCAAGCGTTGACGGTATTCTTTAACGCTAAATCGTGGACGATTTTTATTATCATATTTAACAGGCCTTCCTCTCGCCCGATTAGATTTCGTAGTAGACGTTTCTGTTGTAGTTGTTGTAGTTGGAGGTGTTGTTGTGGCCAAAGTTGCTTCAGATGCTTTGGTATAAATTTCCTGAATAGTTATAGTTTCTTTCGATGGTTCAAAATTATTTACTTGTGTCGAATAATCATAATCTATTTCATTTTCTGGGGTAAGAATACTACTTACTGATTGCTGTTCTGTAGTAACCGTCGTTGTCGGTGACATAGTTGTAGTTGTACTTGGATAACGTAATCTTCTTCTAGAATGAGTAGGTTGTTCTTCTGAAGTACTTTCCGTTGGTGTTTCAGTTTGTTTTTCAGTTGTTCTTACGTTGGTAGTTTCTTCTTCAGATCCAGTTGGCTGATAGTGTTTACCAAATGAGGTAAGTTTTGGATAATTAGTAGTTACGGCAACACCTTCAACAATTTCAGGTTTCGTTTCTGTCTTTGCTACTTCATTCTCGTAATTTACAGGAAGCTCTTCAGTAGTATAATGATGCCTAAAGCGATTCACGGTGTCACTTCCCGTAATGCCTCCAGAAATAGACCCAGATTCAGTCATTTTATGATTTGATGGCATTTCTTCAATACTTTCTGCACTAGCTGTCGGCCGTATACGACTTAACTCGTACCTATTCCTATAGCGTTGTCTACTAGAAACTCTGGTGACTTCTTCAGCTTTGGTTGTTTCAGGGGTTGCTTCTGTAGTTCTTACTCTTATTGGTCTACGCCTTCTGTGTGGCCTTTGAGTCTCACTTGAGTAATTCTCTTCTGAACTTTGTATTTTATGTACTTCATACGATTCAGTGGCAGGTGGTGGAGGTTCTTCTGTTGTTGTACTTGTGGTTGTTCTGGTACGCTGAGGAGGTCTACGCCTTCTTTGCGGTTGCCGATGTCGTTGACCTTGTGATTCACGTGGAGGAAGAGGCATTGTTGGTGGAATTGTGGGCTCTGGTTCTTCAATTGGTTGATAAATCTGAAGAGGTTCGTGATTTTCTTCTTTTGTAGTAGTAATCTCATTTGAAAATTCAGAATTTTGTGCAGTACCTGGTACAGTAAATACTGATGGCAATTCAGGTCTTCCTACAATGGGAAAATGTGTGGACACTTCTTTAATACTAAAATAGTTTGGATTTAAAGTAGAATATTCATGAGGTGCTTGATGCCGCTGATTTAACTCGGCATAAATCGATGATATTTCGCTCTGAGTAGGTGATGTTGGAACAGAACCTTCTGGAGTATATGGTGTGGGTAGAAATACGAACTCCATTTGTGGAGATTGCACTCGCGGCGGTGGTTGTGGAGGTAACGATTCCTGTGGAGGTACGGAGGGTCTTGTTGATAAAAATGGTTGGAATCCTTGTTGCCATTGCTTGCCTTCAGTAACTTCATATGTTGGGAAGTTTGGAGTTTCGCTTACTGGTTTTTTAAAGATTTCACGCTTGGGTTCCTCAAAAACTGCATAATTTTCAGTAGACGGTTTCCTAAAGGTTTGCTTTTGATTATTCTTTAATAGCGGGAAGCTATCAAAAGTGTACACTTTTTGTTCTTCTATAGGTTTACTTATAGTTTGGAAGTTGTACTGTTGCTGATATTGTTGTTGAATAGGACTATAATTAGGCGGGACATTATTATGAAATACATTAAGTTTTTCTTTGGTTACTTGAACTTCAACTTCGTGATCTTTTGGTTTTTGCTGCTGATTGTAACTTACACCAAACTGAGATTGATGTTCGAATGGTGGTGGTAATTGAACAATGATATTGTCAGGCAATACTGTTCGATGTCTTGTTGTATCCTTTGGCTTGCCAATGATTAGTTGAGGATTATTGATGCCAACGGTATTTTCACTTGGAATTAGGGGTTGATCTTTCTGTTTGAAACTATTTTGTCTGTCTTTATCTGGTTGGTAGAACTTATATGGCGGAGGAACCAAATTTCTAGTATATTCATCATTCTGATTTATGAACGGTTTATCATTTTGAACATTTTGATTGGGAAGTCTATGTTGAATCAGGAACGTTTGGACTGGCACTTGTTGGATTATGACATCGTTAGTTCCAGGCAAGCCTTGCAGTGCAGACAAACCAAATGGACTGGTGAATTGAGATTGGAAATGTTTATTTCCTTGAGACTTGATATTTCCTAGACCCTGATTGTAAAATGCAAACGATCCTAGAATAAAAGTTGGCATGTTAAGTAATGTACGTCTTGCATTTTAAAAACAACTTATATAGTACCTATAGCTGCAGAAGGAGCTGGTACATACACTTCATTCTTCATACTATGCGCAATCATAGGTCCTCGAACAGGTCTCACTCGTTTTTTTCCGTTTGGTTTACTTTTAACGGGACGTCTACGAGGTTTATTCATATGTCCTGGGGCTGTTAAAGGAATATGAGGACCGTGTACGTAGTTGGGATGATTTGGTAGCAGCAAGACAGGTGGATGTGATTTGGCATGTGGAGCAATTTTCACTGTATAAATAGATGGTTATTATTAATTTAAGTAATTATATTTAAAAAAAATAAGGAATATCTACCTTGAGGCACGTGTCCCGTTCCAAAACCGTTAATGTTAACGCTAGGCGGAGAAGATACGACAGCTTGATAGGTTGAGATAGTTTGGTATGGTTTTGTTGCTGAAGTGGGAGGCGGAGTTTGCAGGGACACAGGTTGTGCTTTAACAGGTTTACTATTTTCATCTGTTTGTGTTGGATTTTTGTACAAAGTTATTTCCTCTGGCACTTCTCGTTGTGATGTTCCTAATATTGGTTTCCATCCGTCGGAAGACATAGGTATTGTTTCCTGTAAAGATTTAAGAATTGTATTATAACTGGGATGGAATAAAATTCTAAAATGCTTACATGTAATGCGTCTGCCTGGACAATTTGCTTCGTTGTTAAACATACTAAAGCAACTGAAAAAGAAAAAAAAACGAAATTAAAAATACAAAAAACAAATAAATGCTATAAGGAGATTTGGAACATATTATGAAACTGGATTTTAGTTTAGAAAAACTTTTATTTCTCAGTGCAATACAGTTAGCTATTGCTAACTGTGAGTTATTACTCACTGTATCTGAAAATATAAGACTTTTATCGAAAAACTGCTTTACATAAAGGTTGTAGATAGACTCAAGTAATAATTGTTTTTACATTTTGGTAGTTATGGAAAAAATAAAATAAAAACCACGTAACGTAAAGATAACGATGGACTATTGTTTTCACTGAATGGCATCTTTTGACGCTTATCTAACCTGAGAACCTGACAAACACTAAGCAGTCGTCTCTGTTATAGAGAATAGCTTTTAAATACATCTATACCTTTTTTATTTGTTCTTTCTTTTTATAAAAGTGCGTTTTAATGCTTATGCCATTATATCTTTAATTTTTTATTTGTTCTACATTATTATATTATTATATTAGTGTACGTCCATACAGTGTTAGTAAACTTTGGCTTTGTGTTTGAATTTCCATTTGTGAGCATAGGAGGAATAGTGAATAGCAATTAACCTGAGAAAGATAGATTCAATCTCATACTACATGTGAAAAGCCTTACATATCAAAATGGAAAGCTTTAATTAACTATGGCAAGTATGTAGTAACTTATCTATCTTTCTCGGTTGTATTTCTATTCGCAATTTTTCCTTTGCAAATAAAAAATCAAACTCAAAGCTAAGTTTTATCAACACTGTATGTTATATATTTGTACTAGGTTGCGGAAAATGTGTGACCTAATTTTAATTGTCTATAACTTTTGAATTATATGAAAATATCTTAATATTATTTTGTTATATTATTATTTAAGCTTACAAATTTCGTTTAATCAAGTGCGGAAAATCATGTCAAATACCCCTCCAGCGTTAATGCAAAGTTGAGATCTTTTCAGTGCATTTTTCATAACTTATCCAAGAACTTCTGGCGTGATCTGGTCAAATTCTTATTGAATGCTATTCTTTACAGTCTACAAACTAACGACTTCAGACACTGTCAGAAAAAGGAGTCTGAAGTGGTCTTATCGGGCGACCGTGCTGGTCGCGACAAATCGTCAAAACGAGAGATGAGACGGCCAGGAAAAGTGTCCCTCAATAAATCGATGTTCTCATGCGCTGTGTGTGTGATGACACCGTCTTGTTGGAACCACATGTGTTCCAACTCCAACTCGATAGGGTATCACAAAATCGCATGGCTCTGAATTGCTTGTCTCGAAATTCCCAATTGCGTAGCGCGTCTTCTCGTTGATGCTCTTGGGTTTTCCTCAACACTTTGCCTACAAGATCAATATTTCTATCGACCGATGCCAGTGCTCGCCTTTTACTGTACCAGCCTCTTCAAGCTGGGGACGCTACGTGTTGAAATGTTCGCGCAGTCGATGCCTGACGGTTGAGAAATCTTCGCCGAAATTCCCGTTGCACTAGAACCATACGTTAATCGTTCTCCAAAAAGATTGAGACAATTATTCCGCGTTCTTGAGGAGTACAGTGTTCCATAACTTACCGTCATGTATTTAGCGTCTTTCAGTTATATAATTGTCAAGAGCACGATGATCTTAGTTGTCAGTTGCCAAAATGGCCGCCTATTTTTATAAGGCCACACATTTTGCGCCACCACTAATTTTTGCCCGTCGTCCCATTTAACATGTTGGCTGCCGCGTCTAATAGTAGGTTGAGTTAATGGTTTCCGCCACTTTTTGATTAATGCTGTGACTTCTTCACCATTAAAGAAGGAGTGTGGTACCACAACCAAATTCGTATGTTAGCAGAAATGTGGCGAAAAGTTATAAAATCTTATAGGTTATATTTTGAATAATAATTCTTTTTTATTTTTTTATTTTTAAAATAAACGATTGTATACTAATAGTGCCAGAAACTCTTGACTACACCTAGTAATGTTGTTCGTTATACTATATGTTACTGGTCTCCGAAGACCGATTACAAGTTTTACGAATTTATTTAATGAATTTGTCTCCCGCTACAACTTTATCTAAACAACTAAATAATTCTTTACAAGTCTCTAGTTGTTATAATCATATCAACATAGCCATAAAGTTAAGGTTAAACGTTGTTAACCTTGAAATGAGAAAATATTTGCACTACGACTAACCATTTTCTTATTAAATAAACAAATAGCTGCAATCACGCCTCGTACTAACTTACCCAGCCAGCACACTGAGGTTATAATAACGTTATTTTTAAGTCATTATTGGTCGACAACGTCATATGATAATAAATGATGTCCATAGGACGTCATATAATACGACGTACGTAGACGTCTTCAAAACGACGTTTTTTTGGACGTACAATACAATACGTGCAAATTTTATTAAAAATATATTATTTTAGCAGGGGCCAAGGAATACTGGTCATATTATGCAGGTGGTCACAATATAGAGATGTTTTGACTGTAGTATATAATAAATGTTATTTCCAATATTCAACAATTTATTTATAATTCCTGTCTTAGTCCTAGTATAGGACGTTTTAATGACGTCTAATATTGACGTCTTTGGGCTGTGACATAATGATGTCAGTTTTACGACAATTTAACGTCTTTACTAAAAAACAGCGACATTATTACGTCAGTGTGCTGGCTGGGTTAAAGGTAACTGAACTGTTAAAACAGTTACCTGAGATCGGACTACGAAATAAAATCAGTTATAACTTGATGATATCCAATATCCGTTATTTTATGTAAGTCACCGGCGACCGATATCGAAAGGTAAAGATAATTTATTACTCTAATTCGGCATCGGTTCTCGAAGTCCGACGCTTTTTCAAAGATCCTGCAACTACCTGCTTTTATTACAGAATGCTGCTTGGAACTAATATATCTTGCTACTA
This sequence comes from Agrypnus murinus, assembly GCA_929113105.1. Classification (NCBI taxonomy): domain Eukaryota; kingdom Metazoa; phylum Arthropoda; class Insecta; order Coleoptera; family Elateridae; genus Agrypnus; species Agrypnus murinus. The sequence continues at coordinate 97,126,144 of OV816026.1, forward strand.
CGATACGCGATCGGTAAGTGCCTTTTAACAGATCGAAAAAAAATCATTATTTATTATAAGCAATTTTTTGTGCCATTTAAAAATATTTATTTAGTATATAAAACAAATCATAGTTTTGCTTGATCTAACAGCATCTATACACCTTATGAATCATACTGGGACGCAACAAAGATTGATCTGCACTCTCGCGTCATTATGATAAAAGAAATTATGAGGTAGCTCTGTTGCAATATGTATAATCACCAGTGTACAATAAACGTATTATTACATTATTGAGAGGAATCTATGAATGACAATTACATTTTACTGACATTTCAAAAATTATGAAATTTAAATGTTTTACTTAAAATTATTATAAATACCAACAAGAATATTAAATTTAATCTGTCAAAATTACAATCACCATTAAAATAGTACACAACGGCTAAAATCTACGTCTTTACCTATCGCATATCGAGGACATTTTGATGTTGCACAACGCCATCTTTATTTATTGGTGCGTCCCAATAGTTTTAAAGTTCTAGTAACAATCTCTAAACTGAACGGAAATGACCTGGGAAATGATTCCCCACAATCAGTAGTTCTATTAAAATGCCATAGATGTCAGCACATGCGATATTATCATTATTAGGCGATATTATTATTAATTATTTAAAATATAAAAGTTAGAAATTTTAGGTAAAGGTTAATTTATTTTGTTTAATTAATGTTTTACATTAAATTATATTTTGAATGCAAATCTATCTAGAAAAATTATCACTCGAACCCTGGGACTTCCTAACCGCACCTCTATCGCTGACCTATTAATGCAACTACCACAGTTTAGTTATTATTACTAAATATAAAGTTATATAAAAAGCTGTTATTGAATTAATGTAAAATTGATTAATGTTGACATTATATAATTGTTAATATAATATTATTGAGTACTGCTGCTAAATTACAATAAAAACAATGAAAGTTTTTATAATTTGCTACATTTAATTCTTATAATTCACGAGTGCAAGCGTGATGGGTACACTCAAAGCTCTCCTTCATTGTTATCCACAATATCTGTGATGTCAGAATATGTTTAGATTTCGCGGCCAAGGTGTTCCATAAAAGGTAGCGCTATGTGTAAAGCGTAATGCGAATGAGTTTTATTATATTCTGTGGCCAAAGGTTTTTTTTAACTTTTATTTATTTAATATAATAAAACAAATTTATTTATTTCGTTTGCAGTCGTAGAATATAATTTATTATTTTATATGAAGAGAAAACTTTATCTCTTTTTTACATTTACAATACAAATGTTATAATATTACTTTGTCAGTAATTATTTAAATGAGTTTAAGACGAGTTTAAATAATTAGATTTGAATTAACACACTTAACAGAACAATTTTAGAATTCACTTTTAAATGACATTAAACAAAACAATTAATTAAGACTCGAATGAGTCTTTATGTTTTACTAGCAGGACAATTTTAAAGTCCACACCTAGATTAATACTCACTCTGGATAAACACTTGTTGAAGATTGATAAAGACTTGTTAGTTGAATAAAGACTTGTTAGTTTAATAAAGATTGAAGACTTAAGATTAAAACAGAGGTATTTATACAGTGTTACGTACAATCTTATCTGCCTACACAATTCTCATGGTCATGAGAGAGTTGATGCTAAAGCAGTTCTCATGAAGATAAGATAAGACTTTTCTTGAAAATGTAATTTGATATCGTGTGCTCACAATCTTAAGCAATTCTCATGTAACATGATCTTATCTATAGTGTGATTATAACGTACGTTACTAATGCACGACTTGCATAACAATATTAGTTATAGCCGTATTTTGTTTTATAATTTGAAAAAATTATTTCTAAACTATGCTTTGAAAAATAACCTTGGCAATTGAATTGTGATTGTTTATAAAAAATTACTTTTGAAAACGAGTACATACGTATAATTGTTTAGCTGTACTAGTTTACTAAAATTATACAGATTGTAAGTATTATTATACGATTGTCTTTAAAAATTTAATATGTACTTCGTTGTTTTAGAAATTTTAGATTTATCATGAGTGAACTCGATGATCGGAAAATGAAGTGTACACCTCCAAACATCGTTGAAGCTACTCACATTACATCTCTTAATTTATTGCTAGAGATTTCACTTGAAAAATATGAAAATATGTATGGTCATTATATAACTCGTTTTCCATTATGAAGTGATCATGTTAAGAATATACATAATACTATTTAATTTAACATAAATACATAATATCCACATACGTACCTACTCCATTCCCTTAATAATAATCCCCATTTTATCGCATCTGCAGTGTCGGAATTCTACACAAAATCTTATGGGAGTGCAATGGTACTATTTATTGCAGCAAGTACTCGTACATCACCCGCCTCATACTCTATCTTCATCCAATCTTTCATACCGTATCCTAAAGAGCTCAAATACGATTGTACTGCATTTTTAAAAATCAGCAGCAACCGAGATTTGAACCCATGTTCCCCTTATCGAAAGGTCAGTACCGCTCGACCATGACGAGCCTCCATCTAATTTATTATTTGTTTAATTTTCTGTATTAGCTTTCTACGACTTCATATAATTTTTCAAATTATACAACACCAAGAAACAGACATACCCCATAATGATATAATAAGCCATATGAAGTGACTTGTTTATCCGCTAACTTTGACATTCTGCAATTCTAATAAAAAAGCTCGTACAAGTCGTAAAACGGGACCAGTTAAAATTAAACATAATTTTATAAAAAAATGTTTTCATAAAATATTTTCATTTCAAACATAAATAATCTGAAGATCTAGATAATAACCTTCATATGTATATATATAATGTGTAGTAATACAATGTAGAGTACAATGACATAGAAACTGTAAAGAGGAAGTAACCAGTGCACCAATTAAATAAACAAGACTGAATATAATCTAAAAGCTGGTTTAATAATGTTTACAAATTATTTGATGTAATAATTAGCAATTTTTTTTAAATTATACCAGTTTTCTTATATGTCAGTTTCATAATTCCATAATTTCCCAGATACAATCTAACAATTACATAATATCTACTACAGTAGTATGTACTTTATGCTCTTATAAAGGAAGAGAAAGCACTGTGAAAATATAAAAGAAGCTTTACTGGAGTGTTACACATTTGTTATAAAAAAAATCATGTCTTAATTGACTTTTCTATAAATTACCTTGTAATATTAAAAATTACAGCGACTTACAAAAATAATAGTGCTTTTAAGATTTCCTGTTTCCGTGTGGAGTGTACTGCTCTGCAATTATTGTGCATTTTATCTCTAAAGGGCAACTTTCGGATTTTTACATTGTGATCATAAAATAGTTTCACTTGAATGACATTCTTAATAAAAATTTAACGCGGAAGAATGTCATTCTTAACAAGGACAGATTTTGGTTAAAATAACACGAATAACGTTTGTGAGCGTTAAGGAATTTGTTATCGAGAAATAAACGATTTTCCTTATTGTTTATAAGAATAAACTTGAAATTGGTATTCAAGGACAAGGTTTTGTTGATTATTTATAAATTGTAATGGTCAATAATCCGTCAAGGTTACGGCTATAGAACTGAAAAAGTATACACTATTAATAATTATACTATAAAGTATAATGGGCTTATAGGTTAAATTTTTCTTTCATGCAAAATAGTAATTACTTCGACAGTTTAATTGATGTAGAATCTTTTAATTTTGACATGTACTATACAATCACTTAAAATTTATATAAGAATTAAGTCATGGTATGTAAACTAAATTGTAAGCGTTATGTTCTTGATAGATATCAAATACTTTAATATGTTTAATGCCGGAAGCTCCATATGCAAATATGTAGGTAACTATAAGCAACTAGACACCCTATATATTACTTTTAAGAGATCAGCCAACGCGAGAACAGACGCTGAACACGGTGCATTTTGCAATTTAATTAAAACCTTGAAGTTTGATAAAGTTATATAATTTAACTTGACATAAAAATCTGTAACGGTATATTTTTACAAGCTCTGAATAAAGGTAATTTTGTCGACATATTTACAAAAAATTTAAGTCCGGTTCTGCAAATTTTAATTCTTTTAAAGTGTAAACCTGCGTTAGCATTCGATATAAACAACCCCATAAAACTTATTTTAAAAAAAGATTGGTTTCAAATCTTAGAATTATAAAAATCTCTTTGGTTACTCATACAAGTAAAAATAACTTGAAGCGTTTGCAGTTTTAGAGGAAAAATCAATACTTGCTTTTGAGTTGCTGTGTTCTGATTCGTTAAGCCAAAACACGCGATTCGCTGTTTGGGTACACGATTTATACCCTACGAACTATTATAATGCAACCTTCGGCTTTTAAAGAAAAAAATCAATACTTGTTCTTGAAGTGAGACCTTGCTGTGAGACCAGATGCAAAATCGAAATCAACCAATAGGTTGATTTCGATTTTGCATCTGGTAATGTATTCCTACGCGGAAAAAGAACCCAGAGTTTTTAAGCATACACGAAAGACGCGAGACTTCCGTTCAGTGGCTGGTCCGAGTGACTTCAGTTTCGATCTTTACAGAGTACAGTTGCATATAGTCCGGTTAAGTTTTTTGAGAATCCCGTTAAGCGAATTTAGTAATTTTCCGTTTGAATATGTTGTGATTACCGTTCGATTTGTTTATTATAAAATAACAAATTAACTATTTAAAGTGCCGTTTAGTTTTTCGAGTTGTTCGAATAAAAATACAGTTTTACAGTACCGCTTAACTACAGTTATTTTGTGATTCTTCATTTATTGAAGAATAGTTTAGTTGCCGGACATTTTGTTATTAGAATTCAGTGTTAATTCCTATGTATAAGAAAAGGGGATTTTCATACCGATATACCGATCTTTTTGAATTAATGAAAATATAACAAATAATGAATATGTATTTGTTATATAATAATTTCCACAATTATTTTGAGCAACATTCTAGTAATTTCGAGTACCGTTCCAGTCAGAAAAATAATAAAGAATTTAATATCGAAAGCAGTTATTGCAAACAATTGTGTTAAAGTTTGATGCATCTCGTTAATAACATTTAGTTGAAAATCCAGAAGACTTCTTCCCGCATTGTGGCAGCTCAGCAGTTAGTGTAGCTTTGTTTAAAGTTTTTAAGGTGTTTTGAGTGTCAAGAGTTCGTATCCTTCAACTTGTGAAAGGAATTTTGGTATGAACACTAATTTGGATGATGAAAAACTGTTAAGGTATGGAATTTTATTAATATTGTATTGTTAGATAATATTTAATCATTTGGGATCCCGAAATTTTACTCACTTTAATGAATAATAACTATTTTAATTTGATGGTTTTATATTTTGAATTCCCAAATTTTCATTAATGTATAACTATTTTGATTTGCATTGTATGTACCATTTTCTTTTGTTTTAATATACAGATTTCAAATTTTATTGACTACTTGACATAGTTTGGCTAAACGGACTGCTGATGTTTTTTGTTTTCTTTGGCTAATCAAGATCTTTTATTGTTTGATTAATGTTTTAATTAAATTAACGTCAAAATTAATAAGGAGGTTAGTTCCTTAGATGATAACCTTCGCTTTTTCCAAATCTTATTCATGTTTTATGAAAAACATCCTCAGCTTTGATGGCGCCCAACATATTATTATTTATTCCTGAATCCATTATTTAATTAGAAGCTTTTAGGGTTAACACCTGCGACCTGAAAATTTAAATTTGTAAGAAAGAGCTAAATCTCAAGCCGGCAATTTTGAGCATTTGGTATACAGTTAAGTATCGTAATTTGTGTTCTAAATTTAGTTTAATTAATGTGAATTCTTCGTTTGAAGTTTAAGCTTTGTTTATTATCGTTATTTTATCGTGCAGAAAAAAGCGTTGCTATAAATCTTGCTGGTTATACCTTAGTAAAATCAAGAATTTCTGCATGCTTTGTATTTCTCTCGATCTAACTTTTTAGTAAATAAAAATTATAATAATAATCCATTCATTTTTTCATGGATCCAAAATGACGGTGGTACCTGCTTCGGCCCCGCGTTGACTCAACTCATAAAAAATAGATATAGGATCTCTATACGCGACTAGAGACCCTATATATTGTACTTGTAAGAATTATAAGAATTGAACCAACGTGACAACAGGCGTTGATTGGTTGAATCCATGGCGCATTCGCAGTTTAAAAAGTTGAGGTTTGATCAAGTTATATAATTTAATTTAGGCAGTGCACTGTGGGACCAAATACTCCATAAGCTGGTCAAAATTGTTTTTCTAATATTTATCTCAAAATAAGGTTGATTTTAAAATGAAAACACAAAAAGATACATTGTTAAGTACTAATATGCATTTATTTAATTTACAAATTATTGATCACTTTGATAGTACATATTTCCTCGATCGATATTCATATAAACCATATTTTTTTGTATTTTCATTAAGAATATAGATATTAATATGTTAAATCATCGAAGAACAAGAAATAAATTCAAAGTTGGCATTTAATGCCTCAATTATTATATTCAAAAAGTGTGGCATGCAAGATTTTGCAGTTATTAAGTATTGAGAATTCATATACGTAAAATTAAGTAAATAACTAGTGGTACGGCAAAGTACGGCAGGTAAATTTTATATATGCTATAATTTAGAGTTTTAACTAAAAAATTTCGTAAAGATTGAATCTAGATTCAATTCAATTCATTCAATAGTCGGACAAGCTCTAGAACTTGTCCGACTAATTTTGTATCCCAAGCTAAACATAAGCTTCGTCAAAGGTTTACAAAAATTAGTAGCGTTGTTTATAGTTCGGATTTTAAAAACGAATATACGTATTAAATAAAAAAATAATGTTTATAGTATCAAGTACGTACTTATATTTAATTGATCCATCGCTTATTTGACCAAAAAAGCCTACTTTGCGTTCTCTGAAGAAAATATATGCCACCCAGCAAAATTTATTATGTTTTTTAAACTGTTTTTGTTAACTTTCCCCGGGTCTTATATCAGCGTTAATAGTATAGAACTGTCGATATTTCGCGGCTCTTTGTTTAATAAATTTTTGATCTTTTTAATAAAAATACTATCATATGCATCAAGTTCTCTGGGTGAATGGACATTTAGAAGTAATTTTAGTTTTTCTACTTTAATCGCGTGCGCTGTCATGTATATATTTAGTTACACTTCAATTGCAATTGTATTTAAAATTGTAATAAGAATAATTATTGCAACAATAAAAAAGGATGAATAATCTTTGGCAAAATTTTGACGGATAGATGTCCAAGTTAAAAAATTATATAAGCAAAAAAAAGAGGATGTGAAAAAGTGTTCGGCATGTTGATACAAGAGATATTAGGATTACGCTGCTACTTCAGCGTCGTCAGTCGTTACAGTTTCATTTTTGGCATTGCCATTTTCTAATTTATTTAAAATCCACTATGTGTTCTTCTTTGAACCTAGTTAAAATTGATCTTTTAGTTTTTCCAATGTAACTCATATTACAATCATTGCATTCAATTTGGTATATTCCTGATTTCAATTTAAGACATAGAATATAAGACACTCCCATGCCCTCGTTTTTAAATACACTATTCAAACTTTGGTGATTGGGTGAGAAGGTAGTTTAATAAACTTGGCTCATTTTCTATTGGTAATAATGTACTCGCTTTTCGAATGCTATGTTTGTATTTGATTTTCTGTAATAAGTTGTCAATGTTTTTAGAAGAGTAACCATTATATATAAGGCTAATTATTTTATAAAATTTAATTCCTGGTTAAACTGATTTTTGTTTAAGTGGAATTTCACTAATCTGTTCAGAAGGAAATTAAATGCCGCCATCTTGTGCTGCTCACAATGATTTGATTCCGCTATAATGTACCTTTAGGTGCTGGTTACTTTTCTATAAACATCGACTTCTAGTTCATTGTTATTGTTTATAACTACGAGACTGTCGAGGAAAGGCAGTTGCTTGTTCGCTTCTTTTTTTACCGTGAATTTAATTGTGTTAAAATTCGAATTAGTTTGTTCATAAACTCATCTATGTCGCACATTTTTGGATTAAACACCGCGGAAATATCGTCCACGTACCTTAACCACACTTTAGGAAAATATTTAAATTCCTCTTCTATAAACATTTCAAAATTACTCATGAACAAATTTGCCATGAAAGTGGGAGCGGGTTGCCCATCGCTGTTCCTTCACTTTGTTCAAAATATTTTCCGTTTATTTGAAATTTGTTCTGATTTATACTTAATGAAGTTAAACGAATGTATTCCGAAATTTTCTCGTAGTCTTCTTTATTTGTTTTTAGATGAGCTTCTAAATATTTTAGGGTCGTGTTAATCGGTACGCTGGGAAAAAGTGAACAAACATCAAATGATACTAAAATTTCCTCATCTTCTATTTTTAAGTTCTTTACTTTATTTACAAATTTTAATGAATTATCTACAGCTAAATTATTTAATTTTATGGGCAAATGTTTGTAATTATTTACTAGCCATTTGGATAAAAAGTACGTTGGGGAATCTATTCCTGATACGATTGGCCTCCTTAATTTGCCGGTTTTATGTATTTTTACAAATACAACAAAATTATTCACATAGCTTCTTCAACTCAGCTTCATTCGCAATGGTAAGTTTTCTTTCCATTTTTGCCCATTCTTGGCAACTGTCTTTAGCAACAATTCCCACGACGTTTCCAATCTCTCGTTCGTACCTCTTAAGCAATTTGTAGTCTACTAATGGGACATCCATATATGCCACTCATGCCAGTAGTTTATTAAGATGAGTATAACCCATCCTTACATGTAAAACTCCTATAAAGGTATCATCAATTCAACAAAAATGAAATGTTACAAGAAGTATGTAAATAAGATTTATAAAATAAAATAGAAAAATTATAACCTACTGCTTCGGTATTTATATCACAGCCTGCTTTGCGAATATTATTCAGTATGTGCTGTTTGTTGGTTCGCAGATTATTTATGTAAGGTCCAAACACTTGCAGCATGGGATTCAAAATGTTGAAGCGAGGCCAACTACTGTCTCTTCTATAATATATGTTAAAGAGTGGACTTCTTGGCATGATTTACAAATTAATTTTTTTCCAAGTGTATTGATTTCAACTATACGTTGACCAATGATAAGTTGAAGATCCGAAGAACCAACAATAATTTTGGTAATTTTAAGTAATAATGAGGTGCATTGAAATGTAGATTCTTCACTAAAAAAAGAAATGTTGAATAACTCCGATAATGTAACGAACAAATATTTGTATCAATTCTTTATAGGCCCATAGAGTTACCTTCTAGTTTTATAATAAACAAACAAAACTATGAAGATGTAGGCATGGTCACTGGTACTGAAGCCGAGAATACAGAATCTGTTACTAATAACTCTTGTGATTATTTAACTAAAGAAGATCGATTAACTTGTCATTTACAAAATGATGATATGACTGCAGGCTGTAGTATCTTTCAACGACTTTGTGCGATTCGTTAGTTCTTACGATATAGGATGGAATACCAGGGGTACGGAAAGAATCTATAACAGCTTATATGGATACGGATCACTTATAGGTCTTTACACGGGACGTGGCCTAAATTATATAACAAGTAGTAATGCATGCAGAATGTGTGACATGGGCTATCCACGTTTTGACCACAACTACAGGAAAAATTTTAATGGGGGCGCTATAGCGGTGGAACCAAGTGCAGCAGTTAAAATTACGATACAAAGTTCCATTTCAAAAAGTCTTAATCTTGAAGTCGGTGTCTTAGTTGACGATGATAGTTTGACTATTGCAGCCGTCCGAAATGCTAGTCGTCACAGAGTTATTAAACACTCTGATAAAAAATCACACTAGTCCCGGTGTTACCAAAGACTTGTATAAGCTGCAAAAAGATTTTAAGGGAATGAATAAAGAATGTATAGAGAAGCTTCATCGGTGTTTTACGGATACAATGGGAGAAAACAAAGGAAAAAAGAAAGCAATGGAATAAGCGATGCGAAATATACCGTATCATTGCTTCAATCAACACAATAGCTGTGGAAAATGGCGCAAGTCTCTTCAAAATCCGGAAATCTACAAACCTCATGATGGTTTTAAAAATCCACAAGTGTTCGCGGAGTTAAAAATTGCTAATAAGTAATAATGTTGATCGTTATGCTTCCGGCGCATCGAGCCAAGCTAATGAAGGTTTGAATATTACAATGGCCAGTAAAACGCCGAAAGCTCGATTTTATAGTTCATCCGAGTCTGGGGATTTTAGATATGCTTGTTCAGTGAACGAGAAAAACATCGATGAAGAATACATACTACATATTGTTAAAGACAGACTATCTTTTGATTCTGGAGAACATACGAAAAAACATATTGCAAAGGTCGAAAAAACTGCTAAACTTAGAGCTGAGCGTGCAAAAGATCCCGAATTCAAAAAAAGGTGTTTATTCTTAAAAAGAAAGAAAACTATGCTACGTAATAAGAGAGAAGCTTCCGAAGGTATTTAACTTACTTACAGTGGTAATATTCTTTCTACAGAAGGCAGTTTCTCTCTACTACAGCTGTGGGAGACAATTCGAACAGTGCAATTAATCATTTTCCTGATAATGACTTTTATATTGTACTATTTGATTTGGAAACGTCAAGTTTCCATGCAAGTGCAGACCTTCTTCAAATTGCTGCAAACTGTAACACTGTAGATTTTCGGCATATATTAATCCTATGCAATAAATTGCACCTCAAGCCAACAGAAGCGAATGGATTAAATAACGTGGATGGTCAGCTTATGTTATATGATGAATGTGTCTCATCGAGATCTCGTAGAATAGTACTTAAGGAAAATTACTGGTAAAACCGAAAAGGGGGCAAATACATTAAAGTCTAGCATCATCATTGAATATTTCGGCCGACGAGCGCACGATGCTGTTTACGACATTGACATGCTAGAAAAGATTGTTGAAGAATTCGGGATTTCGGGAATGGAATTGATTTCTGCTAGTCAAAGTTAAGATTATTTTGCTTACAAGTTAAATGCTTTGCTATGTTTGAAAGATTGTGCCTCACTTAAGAAAAATGGTTGCGGTGGATATTGCATACTGTAACGTTCTTTCATTTTAATAATACAAGTGCTGTTTAAATCGTCTATTCACAAACAAATATTTATTTCTATACACTAATGAATACACTATAAATTAACGCTATGATTATAAAACATTAAAAACTATTATTTACAGACTATGAATTTCTAATACAACATTTATATTCACTATTTATTTTGTAATACACAGTTAATGACTTGCTGTTGACTGCCGCTTTTCTCCACGACGTCGACTTTATACCATCCTATAAACGTTCCAGAAATCGCCCGAACATACCATGTATTTCTAGAATACACCAGAATAAACCACGTCTGATTTACATGCTTGTGCGATGCGTCATTTTCTCGAAGGCGGCAGAACACACCACCTGTCGCTCGAAAAGAGGTTCGTTCCTTTTCTCTCTTGTTACACTGCCCCCCTCTTCAAGTCTGTTCTGTCCCAGAACAGGTTTTATGCTCTGGTTCCTGTAGAACGGGTCATGACGATATCGACAGTCTTCTCCTCGACTACACGTTCCATTACGGTAGAAATAACAGTCTACACTCTTCGTTGGCCTTAATGCTGGTTGTGGGTCAAAATTGCAGACGAAGATCTTGACGTCCGTACCTCTAAAGACAACTTCCAGCATGTTTCTAACGATTCTCCAATCCAGCTGGTCCCGCCCACAGCCGAGTTTGGGAACTGCCAATTTGTTAATTCCCCTGGTAAGCAACTCGATCCTCAAATTCCATAGTGCCCTCCACAAGTCGGCGTAACTCGGTTTCTGGTAGTAAAACTGCTTGGTTACCAAGTAGTAAATGGATCGGTCATGATCAGGCAAGCGTAAGGATTTACCAACAGAGGGATTTTGTTCTCGAAGTTCATTCAGCCGTCCAAATTTATTTCTAAACACTACTGCGATCCCCCTGGACATACGGAGATCCTCGGAGACACAGTGGGCAATGGAATAATCACCAGGGACCCGGAAGAGATCTTGTTGCATCTCAGTCGTGACTCCGAATCGCGCTTTTCTAGTTCCAGAGAACGCAGCCATAAATTCTCTAAAGGTTGGTTGATCATCTTCAGGCCTTACGGTATTAATAGTCACCTCAGCCTCATCTTTCCGATCCGGGACTGCGTCATTATTTCCCTCATAGTGCGCCAGACGATTGGAGTGTACCACCTTTGGTTTCCCCCTTGGCAATTTCTGGATGCGATAAATCAAGTCATTTATTCGTTTCTTCACCTGGTATGGACCCTCCCAGTTTCGCTGTAACTTTGGAGAATAGCCACGACGCCTTTGCGGGTTGTATAACCAGACAAGCTCTCCAGGTTGAAACCCTCCTTCTTGGGCTCTCACATCGTACGTAGCCTTCATCCGGTCACTCGCGATTCGACTATTATTTCGGGTTCGGTCGTGAATATCCTCCAACTTCTTCTTTAAGCTGATGACATAATCATTCCCGGCTACCTCCTGCTCTATAGGTGGAGACCCAAATTCCAGATCACACGGTAACCGTAACTCACGTCCAAACATCACAGACGCTGGTGACTGACCGGTTGTTTCGTGGACCGATGCACGATAAGCCATCAAGAACAGATGCAGGTATTGGTCCCAGTCTCGTTGATGATCGGAGACGACCTTGGCCAAATATTTGCCCATTGTTCGATTCATGCGTTCTACCATTCCATCGGACTGCGGATGCAACGGTGTGGTCCGAGTCTTGCGAATGCCCAACAATCGACAGACTTCTCCAAAGAGTACAGACTCGAAATTGCGGCCTTGATCCGAATGCAGCTCCATGGGCACTCCGAAGCGACTGAAAAACTCTTTGACTAGTACGTCAGCAACAGTCGCAGCTTCCTGGTTTGGTAGGGCATATGCTTCTGGCCATTTGGTAAAATAGTCCATTGCCACTAATATGTATTTATTCCCATCGTCGGTTTCGGGAAATGGTCCGGCAATGTCTATAGCTATTCTCTCCAGAGGACTACCCACATTGTACTGCCTCATAGGTGCTCTTCGCTTCCCCAAGGGTCCGTTGCCAGTGGCACATAATTCACATTTCCGGCACCACTCCTTCACGTCTTCTTTACAATTGACCCAATAAAAACGCTCCCTAACTTTCTCCAAAGTCTTTTTCACACCGAAGTGTCCTCCTGAGGCACCGTCATGGAGATGTCGCAATACTGTAGCCACTCGGCTTCTTGGAACCACGAACTGAGACCTAATGGTGGTGCCATCTTCACTCTCCAGTACTCGCTTCAGGAGATCGTCTTCCACCTTCAAGGACTCCCATTGGGCCCAATATGCTTTGAGCGTTCTGTTGAAAGGGCTGACGGCCTCCCAGGCAGGCCTTTCTCCCACGCGCTTCCATTCCAGTACCATTTTTAGTTCGGGATCAGCCTCCTGCTGTCGTTGCAATTCTTCCGGCAACCAATTGTCGTTGACGATGGTAGTCCTTAATACTTGGTAAACCCTCTCCTCCAAACGAGAGCAATGACGGCAATCCGTTGGACAGGGTCTTCTTGAAAGAGCATCGGCATTTCGATGACTAGTGCCCGCTCGATGTTCGGTGTCAAAGTCGTATCCTTGTAATCGTTCGATCCACCTTGCGACCTGGCCTTCAGGATTACGGAATTGTAGAAGCCATTTCAGCGCTGCATGGTCCGTCCTCAATAAAAACTTCCGTCCGTACAAGTATTTGTAGAAGTGCTCAACGGACTTCACGACGGCCAATAGTTCTTTTCTGGTCACACAATAATTCCTTTCGGCTTTCGACAAAACCTTACTAAAATAGCCGATGACCTTTTCTTGTCCATCCTGTATCTGAGAAAGTACCCCCCCAATGGCCAGATTACTTGCATCTGTGTCAAATATGAATTGCCCTTCTGTCCGTGGATAGCTCAATATTGGTGCTGTTGTCAGGGCACGCTTCAGCTGTTGGAAAGCTGTTTCACACTCTCCGCTCCAAACATACTCGCGCCCATCTTCAGTTAACCTTGTCAGAGGTTTCGCTATATTGGCAAACCCAGGAACGAAACGCCGGTAGTAGGTACATAACCCAAGAAAACTACGAACTTGGTGTTTATCTTTCGGTGTTGGCCACTCTTGAACTGCACGAATCTTATCGGGGTCGGCTGCCACTCCATTTTGTGATACGACGTGCCCGAGATATTTCACTTCCTTTCTGAATATGTGGCACTTTTTCGGACTCAGTTTCAGATTGGCTCCACGTAGTCTTCGGAACACTTCCTCTAGGTTTTTCAAATGTTCGTTGAATGATTTTCCGACTACAATCACATCATCTAGGTATACCAGGCAGGTCTTCCACGACAGCCCTCTCAGGATGGTCTCCATTAAACGCTCAAAGGTGGCCGGAGCGTTACATAAACCAAAAGGCATAACCGTAAACTGCCATAGTCCGGAACCAATAGTGAACGCGGTCTTCTCCCGGTCTTCAGGTTCCATTTCAACTTGCCAATAACCACTCTTCAAGTCCAAAGTCGAAAACCATCGTGAACCAGACAGGGTATCTAACGTGTCGTCGATGCGTGGTAAGGGATAGCTGTCTTTCTTGGTCACGTCGTTAAGCTGCCGATAGTCCACACAAAATCTCGTTGACCCGTCCTTCTTACTGACCAGGACCACCGGTGATGCCCATGGACTGCTGGATGGCTCGATGACCCCTTGTTCTTCCATATCAGTAATAATGTTTTCGGCTTCTGCTCGCCTTGTTAGAGGTAGACGCCTCGGCTGCTGACGGACAGGCATAGAGTTGCCTGTATTGATTTTATGTTTTACTATATTTGTTCGTCCCTTCTGGCTATCGTCAAGAGCGAAGATATCTTGGTATCGGTGAACCAAACCCTGTACCTCTTTCACTTCCGTTCTGTTAAGGTCTTCGCACGAACTAGTAACCATACCCACTAATTTTCCACCATGGTCTTTGGGCACTGGTTTTGGAACATCAGCCATACACCTGGCTACTCGGAATACTGGCACACACTGTCCCACAAGGGTACTCTTCTTCAATGTCACCGGATCCACATTAACGTTCATAAGCCTCACCGGTACAGTCTTTCCAACCTTGATCAGCGCTTTTCCCACCAATATGCCACTATGGATCTTCTTATCACAAACAGGCTCCATCATTCTCACACATCCTACCCGAAGATCTCCATCCAAACCTGCCTCGACAACCATCTCGCTTTGACCAGGCAATATCACATCTTCTGTCAGCAAAACCCTTACGACAGGATTTTCTCGTGGGTGCAACGGAAGTTCTTCGTTACCGACCTTCAAAACACCCTCTTTCAAATCCAACGTAAAACCAAATTTTCTCAGGAGGTCCATTCCCAAGATGAAGTCATCAGTGATATCGGCTACCAGCACCTCATGATCACGTTCTTCACTTCCAATGCCAATCTTCATCTTCACCACTCCGCGTGTTGGTATCACTTCACCTGTTGCTGTACGGAGTTGAGTAGTTGTCGGTAACAATTTAATACTTGATTGTAGAACATCAGAGCGTACGATGGATTTTGTCGCCCCCGTATCAATAAGTAGTGGAACAGTTCGATTAGCAATCTTTCCATCTACAAACAAACTGCCGTTACTATTCTTTGATGTTACGGCATGGATCGTAATCTCCGGGGCATCTTCACTCGCAGTCAACGTTCGCCCCCTCTTGCCAACCCCTTTTAACTTTTCCGACGGTTGTACTTTTCTTATTTTGGGACAACGACGTTCTACATGTCCTTGTTCGCCGCAGTTCCAACAACGAGGCCCTCGAACTTCTTGATGATTCTTCTTACGGTTCTCTTCCTTCTGAAGAACTCTCATTAATAATTCTTCTAGGCGATCTTTAGAACCTTCATCTTCTTCCACAACGGTCCGAACACGCCCGTGACCTCGGGACGCTTGTTTTGCAGCTTCAAATTCTAAGGCGTGAGCAAGCGCATCATCAGTTGTTCTTGGTCGTGCCAGCCTCAATGATTGTTGTGTTTCCCCGTCTCTTAACCCATCAATGAAGGTCTGCACAGCGAGCTGTCCCAGAAATGAATCGGGTGCCGTAGGGTACGCCAATCGGACAAGCCGCGCAACATCGGCTTCAAACTCCTGCAGGCTTTCTCCATTCTTCTGGATACGATTCTTCACTTGCGCGTGATACACTTGTTGAAGATGCGCGTCTCCATATCTCATTTCCAATCTAGACACTAACAATTGGTAATCATTTTCCTGTCCTGCTGGGATTGTTTGCAGGACGTTCAACGCGTCTCCACGCAAAGCCACAGTTAAAGAAACGGCCTTTTCCTTGCGTGTCCATCCGTTGGCCCCAGCGGCCGCCTCAAATTGTTTGTAGTAGGTGGACCAAGGTATCTTTCCATCGAACGTGGGTGGTTTTACTTTTATCCCTACGGCAGGATCCTTTTCTTCTTTAAATTGTTTCTTTACTTCATTAAACGGCCTCTCAGAAGTTGAGGGAAACCGTAGTTGCCTCATTCTATCTTCCAGCATTTCGGCCATATCGTCTTTCTTAGTTGTTGGTGGTAATTGCATTTGGGCTATTTTCTCTTCTACCATCTTTATTACCCTATCTTGTTCCGCCAATCTACCTTCCAATAGTCCTAACGCGCTGGCATTCTCCAAAAATTCTTCGAAAACTTTTTCTTCTAACACCTTGACATTGTCCAGCAATTCTTCTTTAAGCCTTCTAGAACTTTCTTCGGACTTTTCTAGTAATTCTTCCTTAAGCAATCTTGTGTTTTCTAGTAAATCTTCTTTAAGCCTTCTAGAATTTTCAAAAACTTTTTGTTCCATCTTTCTAGCATTTTCTTCGGACTTTTCCAGTAGTTCTTCTTTTAGCATTCTTACATTATCTTCGGACTTTCTAGAACTTTCCAGTAACTCTTCTTTTAATATTCTAGAATTTTCTTCAGACTTTCTAGAATTCTCTTCCATTTTACTTAACAACACGTTAGTATCAATTGCGGGTCCAGGTATTTCGAAGCGGTAATTTTCAGGATCTTCCTTCTGTTCTAAAAGCCATTCTCTTAGCCGATTTAGCAAAACTTCTTTCTTTCCATTACTATCCAAGTCCCTCTCGTCCAATTCCCGTTTTAAATCTATTACTAAGAGATCTTTCAATAGTTTCATCACCATTTTAATCGTTTGTTGAAATTAATTTTAACACTAAAAATTTATTCTCACAGCACTTTATTTAATTATTACGCGATTTTATTTATTTTAAGACACCACACCTGACACCACTGTAACGTTCTTTCATTTTAATAATACAAGTGCTGTTTAAATCGTCTATTCACAAACAAATATTTATTTCTATACACTAATGAATACACTATAAATTAACGCTATGATTATAAAACATTAAAAACTATTATTTACAGACTATGAATTTCTAATACAACATTTATATTCACTATTTATTTTGTAATACACAGTTAATGACTTGCTGTTGACTGCCGCTTTTCTCCACGACGTCGACTTTATACCATCCTATAAACGTTCCAGAAATCGCCCGAACATACCATGTATTTCTAGAATACACCAGAATAAACCACGTCTGATTTACATGCTTGTGCGATGCGTCATTTTCTCGAAGGCGGCAGAACACACCACCTGTCGCTCGAAAAGAGGTTCGTTCCTTTTCTCTCTTGTTACAATACGATATTCTCGTAGAAATCTTGTCGCTGGTATTTGGAAATAAAGGGGCTATAAGGCTACTAAACCTGCAATACTCATAATTTTTTTACAAAATAGATGATTAGCCTTCCTTGAGTTTCCATATAGTAAAACTTGTCTAAACTACTGAATCATTCATTATAATAATTAATTAATCTGTTCATTAGCTTTAAAAAAATTAGGAATGTCGAATTTAGACGAATATCATGCTGCAAGCAGCGCTATTAAATTTTGTCCTTTACTTTCCTCAATTAGTTTCCCTAAGCTAATCCAGACGATTTCTTATTATAAATAGCCCGTTTGTGTTTCGCTAGACGTTTCTTTACGTTTCACCCACTTTGTCCGATAGAAAACGCTTCGCAGTCTTGACAATAAATTTTATACCTGCCCGATTTGTTAGTTTCGTTTGTTTCCATTTTATCTTCATTATTAATTAATACTTTCCCTATGTTATTTTTATTGGCACAAATTAGATTACAATTTTTCTTTTATAAGCTTGTTAACTATCCTATCACTAATATGGGGAATATAGTTAATGAATTTATGCACAGATGCATTATAATTAGACTATTATTACTAGATTTATCGGAACATAACTGTCTCTTTATGCCCCAAGGGCCTCTTTATGATCCGACGGGCAATAATGAAACGTCAATTAAATGTCAGAGCTATATTTGTAGAACTTGATTGGTTCTTAATATAATTTGTAAACTTATCAACAATGAAAATAAGCTGAAATTAAGTATTTTAGATAGTAACTATAGTAACGTACGTATATAAGCACATAAGTATACGTACAGCGGCTTGATGTAACCTACGTACTCATTTAATTATGTTTTTTACACAATAATAGATTTGAGATAAAAACTATCTGTGCATAAAATAGTGTATGCATTTCGGGCATAACTTGCTTTTATGGCCCTACAGCCTTTTCCTAGCCCTCGGCTGACGCCTCGGGCTAGAAATAACGCTTCTGGCCATAAAAGCTTCTTTATGCCCTTAATACATAAATAACTATTATACATTTCGTTGACTTTAGGATCGGCGTTATAAACGGTTTTGTTTATAATGGAAACTCTTTTATGTAGGGCAAAGTTGGAGGAATGTTAAGATAGGTGTAGCGGAACATAAACGCGTTATTTTATATAATAAGAAATCGTTAAGACTAGCCACCCATTGTATAGATAATAATCATTTCGTAGATGTAGATAGAGTAGACCTTTTGCATGTACAAAAAAGGTAAGAGTAAGTAAGTTAGATTTGCTAGAACAATTAGAAATTTAAAAATCCTATAATAATAACACATTTATTGTAAATGACCAAACAAGCTTACAAACACCCCCTTAATAGATTTATTTTCTAAGAAAAAAAATTTAAAAACAGATGATTGGGATTACGTTAGTTTCAAATCAGAAGCTTACGAGTATCTCTTGAAAAAGGTCTAACGAAACACGTGTAGAGCATTCCACATAATTTATGGAAACATTTAAATACAACAGTTTTTCATAAAACTATTATATACAATGTTTCACAAGGATTTCAATCGCACTAATTAAAAATTATATACACAAATGTTTTTCGCTAAAAGATTTTTTTGTGAAATACTTGTTTAGATAAGTTTCTTGGAACAGAGGTTTTGTAACGAAATAACTATAGTATATTGTAATGAACGGGGAAAACCCCTATACACGACCGGTGAACATTCGAGATTGGCGGCGGAATGTATGACGGATCGACAGCTAAACGAAGCACAATACACGAGAATATTCCAGCACTTTTGTATAGTATATATAAGCGCCACCGCGAGGTAAGTGGTAAGTCAACATTTAATTAAATACGCGCATCGTATGGTAGTAGAAAATAAATGTGTTTATATCAAATAGTGTAATATAAATCTTGTAGTAATAAATAATCTGTAATTAACTGAGTTAAGTCTGTTAATAGTTTATAATTGTGTTTATAATTATTATTAGTTGAATCTATTCTCTTGATAATAGACAATTAAAACAGCACTTTAAGTATTATTTTAAAAAAACGTTGCAATATGATAGTATTAATAATACATGTTATTAACAAATGTATTGTATTTTTTCTTATATTTTGTTCCTACCAAAGTCTCACTCCGGCTATAAAAGTCAACATACCATTTAGATATTCTAATCAAGATTCAAGTTCTTAAAAGTAAAATGTTTTACAAGACATTATAAAATCTGTATTGAAATCTCCCATTAGAATAATCAAAAACTGGTAATTCAAAAAACAATACATGAAAGTACTATATACAGCAATGTTATCCTTGGAGTTTCAAATATTCTTACCTGCTATAAATAGTTTCCATCGTACTGGTGGCATATTTGTACCTGAAAAGAAAAAAAACATTCAATTGTTATTCTTCTAATAACAATTCTATTCTCGACTTCACTAATAACAGTTATGTGTGTCATTAGGTGAGGATCTATTCAGACAGTCATTTGTTAGTAATGAAAACGTGTAGAATAAATTAAATTTCACTGATTTATTTATTATTTCTTTTAATTGAAGACATTCTTATAATCTGTTTTAAAAGTGATAGCTGATAAAATCTATAACTACTAATTTTTTTAGTCTCCACTGTGTTTAATATAATCATTTAAGAGGAAGTAATAATGATTTAATTTTTAAATGTCTTTATTATGATTTATAATTAATTGCAACATCAATGATCATTTTAAATGATTTAATAAAGATAGATAAATCAATACATTTTTCTAATAAAAAAAATTAGTTTAAAGCAAGATTCAGGATGTATTAAAACATTAAAGAAAAGAAAACTGCCAATCCAACCTTGACCTACTGACCGTATACATGCGACAATACTATCATCGTTATACAAAAGGTATTCCCCAAATCCTTGTCATACCTAATTGATACCTTTATTAAATAAAAGATTGTATGCATTTTACCTTTAAGTTTAGCAGAGCTACTAATTATCACTTTTCCTTTTTGCTTAAATATTAGCGAACACGCATAACTAATCTTATCTGTAAATCTACAACTGTTTTTAATTTTAAATTTCTATTTATAAAATTATTAGAACAGAAAAAGGAACATCAAAAGTGAATAAACTTTTTCCTTGCAGTTGTAGCTCTTAATTGTAACCTTTAAAATTAAACTACTTAATTTTTAAAAAGTGGATTGCATCAAATTGATGACATTTCGGGAGATTTCAACGGTGGGTTAGTTACGAAAATTACTATCACTAAAAGTCGTATAAATCCTTAAAGGACCTTGTGTGATTTAAATAAAATGTCTAATATCAGCAAGATTTTTGAATACAATAATTTATTTTAGCAGAATTTATAAATAATATTCCCAAAATGTTAAACAATGAAATTTTAACAACTAGGTTATATTTGTGAGCTGTATACAATTTGAATAATTTAGTCATAAAATTTATTCTTCTGGTGTGATATTTCTGTATACGAGAGCCATATAAAACGTATGTAACAGTTTATTGAATCTGCTGAGAGCTGGTTATTTAGTTGGCACTATGGTAGTAGTCTAGTAGTATCTGTATTACTTTCAACAATTATGCCAATTTACCAATTTAAAAATGAGCTTTATAACTTTTCCAAATGTAAATCTATGAGTCCTAATAGATTTGTATAGATTGTTCATCAATTTTTATAATCAAGGTATAAAGGACTAATCTAGAAGCAAAAGAGGTAACACTATAATCGAGGGTAACAATATAACATATTTCATATATACCTTTACTATGTAAACCTATATTCTGCCACCCGTATGTACACAGGAAAAGCTAGAGTAAATAAAACGAATTGGCACCAATATACACTTGACAGTGTATTTGACAAAAGAAGCATGTGTATAATAACGACACTAACAAAAAATGGCGACAATCAGCTGCTGTATTCGACTTCGACTAGTTATAACCTTTGCAACTTTGCAATTTCAAAAGTTTTTACAAATCTTTAAATATTACTTAATGTATTTCTTAAAATACATAGATCCTGATAAATATTGTTTACACACATTTAGAGTGTATTATGTTAATTACAATTCTTTTATAGATTTTAAAACAGTTACAATTATAAAAACATGAACAATTAATCTTTTAATTCTTTTTGAATTCTTTTTACTTAATGTAGCTGTGCAATTTAAAACGTAATGAACAACTAAGCAAATTTTAGAGATCATAATTTATTATATTGACTAGACCATAAACAGGTATATAAATAATTGTACCTACATTAAGTTATTTCAATTTGTAAGATTTTGAAATTACCGCCAATTTTAGTAACTTTTCAAATTGCAGAGTTTCAATAGTTCTAACTAAAATACAAGTTGCAAATATGTTCACGTCTTTTTAATGCGTGTGAAACTTTGCAGTTTGTTTTAAAAATGAATATACTATGTAGGTAACTTAAAACAATTTTATATTTTAAACATTTTATTAATACATGTATTATTTTATAATCATTTATTGTTACTATGATCTGTAAGAACACAACATTTGAAACTTACAAGACAAAAAAAATGTTTTTTAAATTTAAGTTTTATCGCATCTTTTGTTACTATTGTTCATTGTTCTTTGTAGTTTATGATACCTTGAAAAAGGATAGTTCTTGCATCCGAAGTATTAGTGAAATCAATAAACGTAATTAATTAATTCTCTTCAAACTCTTAAAACCCAATAAGCTACTTAATATTAATATCCAACGGAGTTGTAATTCTTTCAATAGTTCATATTCCGTGTTTAATTGTACAAACAATAACAAAAATATTGAAAAATTAGCCAAGCAAAAGCAATAATTATTATAATATCTAATTTGCAGTACAAAAAGGAATTACATCATAATTGTAGTAATTTTGGTGGAGCTAACGTAATGGTACAAGGGAATCTCCTAATAGAAATTTCATGATAGTTGGTATGGAGCACGGGCAGTAGTTCACTCTGGCAACAATTAACAGCCACACTATAGACCAAGAAAAACAACCTCGAAGTCGAAGTTCCGGGGTGTTCTTTAACAAAAATAGAAGTGTACCAACTATTATGACTCATATGAGCCTGGCTTATATACTTTTTATGTATGTTTGCATTGCAATAAAGAAATAAATCACTTATTTTATTATTTCCTTCCACCTTCAGAAAAAATACCTACACTACTTTCACTCCTAATTTTAGTACTTCCTTAAATTTCAAACTAAATAGAAAACAAATTATACAAAAGCTTTATAACAATCCACCCTAAGTAGGCAATATTATTCCCATGTAGAGTAAAAGTTTCAAAAGTCAAGAGTAAAATCTTACTCCGAAACGATTAGAAATTTGACTGTTTTAGTGTAAAAAAGTTACCATAAATGAGTAAAGATATAGTTGCTTTAGAGTGTGATAAGTCTACACTAACGTTGTATTGAAGTTAACTCTATGGTCTTCACGAAGGTATAGATCAGATATTTTACCCTAAATTTATTGGACTTAAACACGCAATTTTTAGAGTGATCTAGTGTTCGAATCGTACACTAAATTCTTTACTGTCTGCAAACCACAGTGCTTTAAAGAATCTCGTTTAGGACTATGGATGTAAATGGAAAGACTGTTTCCCTTCACTTCGCTCCCCTTTTTTTTGTTACGGGTGTCAATAGATCAGATGAAAAGTCAGTAGTGGGGCTAATTTTTGCATCGCTATTTACATGGTGCAAATTTGACGTCGTGCCATGTTAGGTACGATGGCGAGCTTATTATGATTTTTATATAAAAACTACTACAACTTCTGCTCTTTCACTTGAGCTATTAATATCCAAGGTACAAGGCGTACGGTTATGTAAAAACTGAATTAAGTCTCTCCATTTGAGTTCACAGTAAATTAAATCCTTTAAAGCGCCATAGTTTACAAATATAGCACATTACTTTATAAATTTACCCACTGCTTTTTTTGTGCTGGTACCTTTTTTGGACGAATTTTCCAAGTATTAAAAGTAACTTTTGAAAATTTAATATTGGTCTACGTGGACTTGAATAACAAGAATGTAAGTGAGTTTTGGCACCTTGTTTCTTACAAAAAAGGCACTGGATTTACTTTATATTTTTAGTACCTCTACCCCACGCAGCGTCTGACTTATGCATTTTTTTAGATCTTGTAGCCTACTTTCCCAATGTAAATTCTCCATTACCTCCATGAATGTATGTATATTTGTATATACATGGTATATGGTATGTTACTTATTACTAAATCGCTTTTAGAAACTAAATTTGGCACATATTACACGCAAAAATCGCTAGACTGTAATGTAAAGTTTTTAATGGCTTAAATTTACAAATTTCTATAATATTAATAGCGTAAAGTAGAAAAAATACTTATTTTATAAGACGTATTGTAGCACGTGTTACTTTGGAACATTCCGCGCTTCTCTAATCGTGTCCCAAACAATTCGTGCTAGAATAGACTCGTGTTATAATATATTATTGGATTTCACAAATTTGATAACTACAAAATATCAAATGTCATCAGGGTCGGATTGGCACTCAAAGATTTACCGGGGAAGTAGAGTTGGTACCGGTCCATTGGGGGTCTGCATTTGCAAAATGCAACTCCTACACAAAAAGAACTCAGTTTGGGAAGAAGATGAGAAAAAATTTTCATAATAATCATCATTCACGATAATGTAAATCTAAAGAAAATTTTTTCTCATCTTCTTCCCAAACTGAGTTCTTTTTGTGTAAGAGTTGCATTTTGCAAAATGTCTTTGCGCTTTGCGATATATCTGATGAATCGATGGAATCTTTTAAATTTTTCTCTTTCAGTTTCTTTTGTAAACGTTTCATTTTTTCATTTTTTGATTTTAGTTGGCTCAATAATTTTGTATGCGCTTGTTTTAGTTTTAAATACTTTTTTCGCCACAGATCACTATTGCCTTGTTTTTTATATTTATTTTTACTCAATTTACTTTTACTCGGTGTATTAAACGGCGATGAGTTTACGTTCACAAGTCCCGTCTCTGAACGATCGGGTGAAACACAGATAGAAGCATCAGGATTATTTGGAAAAAAAGCTGAGAATCTGCTGTAAGTTTTAACAGGATCTGTCCGGCTACAACTTGGCTGATGTAGGGATAAATTAGATGCCTCAGCTATTTTATTTTCTGCAGTTGGTATTGCATTTGAGATGAGCCTTTTTCTTCGTTTTCGGTTATAACAAATTGGGAAACATCAAAATGTTCTTCGCATATAACTCTATAGCGAAGTTTTTCGTATGGCAATCCAACTAATTCAATCTTTCCGCAAAACTGAATGCATTTTTCTCTTAGCATGTCATTTTTTGGAAAGAAGAAATAATTCAAATTTAGGAAAAACCGGTTAGACTTTTCACAACCTTTCACGGCACATTTGCTACCTCTATTCGGCATTGTTACAACAAGAAGCAATTAATATACCAATGAATATGCAACTATTTTTTTAACCCACAGCTAAAACTGGTAACCAGCGTATTTAGACAATTAAATATTACCACAAATACTTAATAATATGAATAAAAATTTAAAGTATAATAATTGCGAGAAATCCCAAGTGAATCGAATCTAAAACGACTAAAACAATTGATAGGTACTTAAAGAAAGTGTCGTATGAAATATTTAAGGAATCTAATATTTGCTAATGAACAATATTCTAATCAAAACTAAACAAAACGAAACTAAACAAAACAAAACTAAACAAAACGAAACTAAATAAAACGAAACTAAACAAAACTAAACAAAACGAAACTAAATAAAACGAAACTAAACAAAACGAAACTAAACTCTTCAAACTAAAACAAATTAAGAAGAAATACGTATTTATTAATCCACTCCGCACAAATACTACAAATGCAGAAAATATATCAAATCGAGTCAAACACACCAAGAAGAGCTCGCTGTGAGACAAATAATATTGTTTATATAGTGAAGAATTTTATCACGTGTCAGACACCATGTGTGTCATACTGCTGCCGCGTCGGCTGTAAATTTGCGAATGCATAATAACGTCGCAGTCGATCAAACAATTAATGAATATTACTTCATTATTTGTATGGACAAATGTAGTTGCACAGAGCTCAGGCACGCCACCTATTTTAGTTGCACATACTAACCGATAAAGTAAGCGTATTTACTTTCATGAGGCTGCGTATCTGTTTATTATCTATGCCGCCGATAAGGTCGGAATGATGACTAACTCGCGGCACCAAACTGTCCCTGAAAGGGCAAAACTTTTAATGTCCCCTTCCGTCTCCTCCTCCCACTCATGAATTAAAAAAACGACAAAAATTCGTGACGCCAGGCGGTTCTTAGCTTCAAAATAAGACCACCCACAGCTTTCAAAGTGGTCTGGGGGCCGAGAAAATGGGACTGGTAGCGTTGTCTTCATGAATTAGTATATAAGATATTAGGTTTTAAAATTGGGGTTATGTAGCTTATGTGCACATTTCGAGACAGTGAGAACCGTCAATGGAAATATCTCATTACCGGAAACACCTACTTCGCCATATTGAGACCCCATCTTGGTCGTATGTGGTAGATGATTACGTTCCTTCCTATAGTTTTATATTCTAAGCATAAACTACTTTCTCAATCTATATGTTTTTTCATTCGGCTAATTTCATGCCAATTCTAGTAGAGCCATGTGCTTCAATGTCTCAGAATTTTTTTGAAAATTCTGCTATCCGACATTCTACATCATCTAATTAAATTTGTTATATCCTTGTCATATCTCTTATGTTTTGTGTTATCTGGTTCATCCAGGTGTCAGATTAAAGCTAGTTCTTGGATCTTTCAGATTATATCAAGAAACATGCAACGACTTTGCAGAGTAAAAAAGTATCAGCCTCTCTGAAAGATCCAGAAACTAGCTTGAATCTGACACCTGGATGACCCAGATAACTCAAGAAATAAAACAAGAGTTATGATAATTTTGGTAAGATGATGTCCTGATTAGCAGAATTTGCATCAAAATCGAAATTTTTCAAAAAATTTCTACTTCGGCCATTTTCATCCAAAAAATCTGAAAAGATTAATTTAATATTATTTCGTATGTATCAATGCAAGGAAAAAAATTGAACCAAATCCGAGATATCGAAGCACGATCATGTTTTTAAATTATGTGATTTGGCATGGAATTAGCCATGTCGGACTAACCGTTTTTTATTTACTAGTGGTCAAAATATGTAATTCTCATAACATTCGTGATAACAATTTTCTTTACAAAATCATATATCCGAAAATAGCTGCGCGACATTCAATAACCAACTTTTTTGTAGGAAATTTAATTCTCGTTAACGTTTATAAAATCCATTTTGTACGTAGGAGTAGCCAAATTTGAAATATTTACGAAAAACGGCACTTTTCGGAATTTCAAAAAATGACAGTTGCTGAAAAAAATTCTATCTCAGAAACTATTGAACGTACGAGGTTCGATAAAAAATTAAATTGTGGGGAATCTTGTCAGCTACATTTTCATTCGGATCATTGATGCCGATAAAATTAATACTTTCTGAAATATTAGCGAAAAAGCAATTTTGTCCGCCATTTTTCCAAGATGGCGCAGCCGGCTCATCACCACCAAGGCCCATTCATGTGTATGTATACCTAGTACTTTAGATATAATTATGCATGCATTAAAGGACTTTGATCACCCACGCATGAGGAGATGTGATACGTTTCTCAGCACCACATTTTAAGCGTATATATCAATTTTCAGCTTTTCCCAATTTTTTTTCTTTTCAAAACGTTATTTACCTGAACTATGGTACTAATTGTAAGTTACTTGGAAATTGGATTTTGCGCCCTGTATTGTGTTTACTTCGCGTACGGTTTCACAAAAATTATATATTTTTAATAAAACGCAACTCAAACATATCTTATTGGTTTTATTTTGTTGTTTCAAGAATTATCAGCGTAACTTTATAGGTTTTATTCAGTTTTAAAATCACCTCCACACTGAAAAATATCATCACAATATGACAATGGTAAATTTGAATAATTTTATGTTTTATGTTAATTGCAACAATATTTTTGCATTTATTAACCATAATAAATACTTTGTAGTTTCACTTAAAGATGACAAGAATAACAATAATTATTGTTGTTTTCATTAATTATAATTAATGAAAACAACTTTGATTATTATATATACTTAAAATCATCTTAATTAAGTTTGGTGTTAACTGGTAATAAGAAATCAATCTTTATCATCAACTGTAATAACTACGTGTATAAAATCATAATAATTTAATTTTGGTGTTAATTAATATCAATTTTTCAAAATATTTAACAAGAAAATTAATTAGAAAGGTTCTAATGGATTTATTTATTACATAGGTTCCACTTTATTCCATATTGCATATTTAAAGAAATTGCCTCAAACTTTTTTCTTCTCTTACGTCACCGTGTGGTTAACACGATAGAATTCAAATATTCATTCGTGCAAAACTTATTTCTTTCTTTCGTTTCTTTTTAAATTTAGTTTGAATTCTATATGTAGCGCACTCTGTCAAAAAATACTGCAACTAGAAAGCAAGCGCATTTTACCCCATTTGGCTGTGCATCTGTTACGTTTATCTGTGTTTAAACTCATTCGATAGTCAAATTCAAATCAATCTTGATATTTGGATCTCATACTTCTAGATAGCAATACAGCAACAACTGGAATGGCAATTTGTAAACGTTTCAATTCAATAAAACTCATACTTTAACGTTACCCGTGTAAATCTTTAGTTACGGTGTAGTTCAGAGGGTAAGCTTTACCCATTGTTTTAAGTGCGTAAAATTCAATTTTACGCACTGTTGCTCAAAAATCCTTTTTTGTTAGTAAAATCTGAACAATTTATTTAATAGAGACATTGTAGCAGAACTCAAACGTTAAGGCGATAAGACAATCTTATCCTAGGTTAAACGATCATTACAAGGCGCGTACTGCGTCGCGACTACTTCTACTAACGTCCATATACGAAACAACCGAAAGAAATAAACTGAGTTATTTGTATTTTTCTAAAACTGCAAATGTAGCAAAAAGAAAATGTTTATTAGAAAAAAAATTGAATCAATTGGATAGTTAAAGAGTTATAGAATGGAGAAAATATGTTAAACTGAACAAATTTGTAATATTTGTGTAAATAAATGGCATTAAAAACAAAACTTCGATACTAAACGTATTAAAACATTCAATTTCTTGGCTAACTACATTTAATTGAACCGCATTAAGTACTTCCCTCTAATCTATAAACATATAGGTAACTACCCAAATTTCTATTTTATACCAATTTTGTTTAATTAAATAACAATAACGAGATTAGAGTAAAAAGCTGCATTGCCCATCTCATTTTCCCTCAGTTATTAGGCTAATGCACTATCTTTGTCGTATAGTGTCGAATTCTAAATGTGCATTTGACGTGTTGTAAAGATTTACAATCGCCCATATAAGATACAAATACTAACGTCGCTCATTTCTCATAAAAACATAGTTAGGCAATTGATTCATGTGTTTTGTATCTATTTCATGTCCATATCTCTAAATGGAGTGAATTTTTAATAAATTTAAAAAATACACAGATTCATAAATTTAATAACCACAAAATAAATTATAACGTTTCTCATATTCTATTCACAACAATGAAAAGGTTAAAAAATAATTCTTCTGGACTGCCAATTGTCAAAAGAGTGTTGATCTACATAATTTACCAATTATATAGAATGTCCTTTATAAAAAGTTTACAGTTGCCAATTCATACGAATTGGCTATATACATACATATATACATAGCAGCTATAAGCAAATTTATATTTTAGCAAGTACTTTAATTTTCTTTTTAATACTGGTAGTATTAAGAATTAGAATTGTACCGGTGTTACTTGGGTTGCGAATTTAAATTGTTTGATATTTATTAAATAAACCTTGTATTATACTATAAATAATATTTCGAATTTATTTCCCGTTTGTTCAAATAAAACTTAATACAACCCTGAATCTCGACACAACACGAACATTTCGAGGTTATTCCTTGCTAGTCATAATAAATTAAATATGATATTGTATTGGAATATTTCGAATTAATTCGAACAATAAATTTAGATTTAAGTTGACCTATGTACTTATTTATGATCACGTGCACTTCAGTTTACCATATCTATAAAATTTAATATCCCAGAAAAAAGCATTTTAAGATCAAGATTGGTTTTGAAAAATATGAAATACAGAGGTAATATTTGCCTTTTTATCATTGTTGCATCATGACATAATGACATCCTAGAGCAAATTTTCCAGACGTCTCTATCTCCGTTCAATTTATGTAAGGGATGTTTCCCTTTCTTTTGTGATTGCACGATTGAGAGAAAGAGTACTAACTTACGGGAGAATAACGTGGAAAGTCCGTGAGAATCGTTCGTAGATTTACAGTAGACCCAAACTAATAGGTGTGCTTGGAATTTGTAATTTCATATTTTAATCTGTTGTAATGGTTAGAAATTTGTTCAAAAGTTATATATTTTGTAAGCTTGATAAATTCTTCTCGCAGAGTTATATAAATCAAGCAAGTTGGTTATTTTAAATACGTTTAAGTTCTAAATATTGGTGATAGTTAAACAAATTAGAGATTCTGTATAAATTTAGGGTATTGCTTGGACATGCACACAACAATGTTGCGCGCTGAAACTTTTAAGTCCACATTCTGCGCGATTGTTTGACGTTTAAATTGTTAGAAGTTAAATCAATTTCGACCATATCGTCGGAGAGTTATTAATTTAACTCACAATCAGTTGTGATCATTTAAAGGTTTTTGAAGTTTAACTAGTGGTTGAATTTCAGCAAGTTCAAGTTAAGACTGATTTCCAGAAATTCTACTACCTCCTACTTCGTTCCTACGTTACAGTATATAAGTAATAAATAAAATAATACCTATTGCTTATCTACATTCAGTTAAGCTTATTTTAAATTACTTGATATTGTAACTAGCTCAATTTTGATGGTATTGATTTCGCTTTGTTTTAAATTAAAAAGAAGGTTTAAATCTATATTATTTTCGTCTTTGTATCTATTAAAATAAAATTATTGTTTGTGTGAATGTGTTTGCTTTTCTGTGGGATCATATTATCTTTTTAGTTATGTACCTACTTATAATATTTTTTACTTATTGTATTGTAAAAAAAACTAACGAAATAATAGTTAATTCTTAATTAACTATAATAAAAAAATAATTTTGTATCGTAAAATTAAAATGGGGTATTATTACAATATAAATCTAATAAAGACGTTATAAAGTCTAATTATAATTCACAAACGTCTACCTCTAGACGAGGAGAACCAAAAGCTCAAAATAAATTTGTTATTAGTGGTATGTCAGGTTTATCGTGTAATTGGGTGAATAGTTTTGAAACAGAACTATTTCGAGAACTCGCTTCGAGGGAACAGTCTGCAGGTAGGTGAGCGAAAGCACCGAATTTCAGTGGAATTCTCATATTGTTTTGGTTTAGTGCTAAAAAAGTTTTAAGGTTCCGTATGGTACCGTTGGGGTTCTGCTCTAAACCCTTGTGTGCGAATTTAGAATTGCCGGCATCTCTTGTGCGTTCTGATTAATAATTTGAAGTAATAAAACGTAGAAGAATTCATGGTGTAACCTAGCCTTCTTCGAAGAAACAACAGAATTTGTATCGGCGTGTTGCCACCTTCTTTGATGCTTATTGAGTGTCATTTGTGGGGATTTTCGCAACTAATAAATAATATTAGATTTTGAAGATCTTGTGTTTTAATTATGACGAGTTGACTTCCATAATCTTCTGAGATAAATTACTAATAAATGTGGATTCAAATCAGTTTTGATCAACATTTACAAAATATAAATATTAATAAAATTAACAAATTTAAAAGTGGATATAATTGCAACGTTCGAAGATTCGGGTTTTATAAGGAGTTCAGAGTTCAAACGACAGCAGTCCGGGTTCCAACATCTTTAATAATTATGTGACACTGGTTTTGGGTTACTGTGATTATTAGTTTTACATGTATGAATGTGATTATTGATAAAGCATACCTTCAAGAAGTTTTATATATGTATGTCTAAAATGTGCATTGCATATTTTGCTAACCGCTTTTCATGAATTTGAATTAATAAACCAATTTAAAAATCAATAATATTCATTATAGCTTGCCACGACAAATTGTTTGTGACCCGTTTAGGAGACAAAGAACTGAATGTAACTCAGATGGAAGTCTATTACCGAATTTTAGATCCCCATCGTTGCATTTAAACAATAACAACAAATAATTTGGGTGGCGCTCTCTATATTGTTCAATTATTCCTAATTGAAATCAGTAAGTATTAATGAATAACACTCACGACTTCTGAATATACTTTGAATAAGTAAAAAGTACCGGGAGCTATATTTTGCATAAGTATAAGATCTTTGTTTATTGGAATTATTTTATTTTTTAAGAAATTTGGTTGTTACAGTCTATAACAGTCGACTTTCATTGAAAATAAAGAAATAATTGATATAGTATCAAGAACTTTTTACGAACAACTTTTAGATGACTTTGGATGACCCTTTCAATATCACTCTTTTTAGATGAAAGTTTTACACCTGTCCAATATATTTAAAGTAAGGACAATTGGACAATCAAAAATATATTTTAAATGTTAATATATAGCTCTAACCCAAAATACCCTTCTAAGTATTTATTAATTTTCATCGAGATTATAAATTAGTAGGTTGCAAAATAATTGACATTTTATTAAATCGTTTTATAACAGGAAGAGGTCTAATTAATACATTTTATATGTATATGAGAATGCAAAAAACATACATATTTATGCATTTACTTCCATATCCTAATGGCTATCTCTATCTGTTGCTTGACATTTGCAATCAATTTCTAAAATATAGTTATTATAATTTTGCGGGACATTATTTACACATTTTAACATTTTTTAAACATTCTTAAACAAAAAGAATTTAAATTACATATGTAGTTGCAAAATAGCTGACATTTTAACCAAATACATCCTTTCTGTAGGAAGATTATGTCCAGGTGATATATATGTAATTATAAATTGTATGTATACCAATGAAAACAACATTCTCATCATGGATCGAAACATCCAGAAACTAAAAAGTGTTTTAATCAATCATACATCTGTTTTGCTCTTTTAAGGACATCTTTATAAATTCTAAAGAGAATGTTTGTTCTACATGCAAAACAAGTCAATTATTACAAATATATTTCTACGTGATTAAACAACGAAAGCATTAGGAATAATAAATCTGAAGATTTCATTGAGTTCTGGAGGAGGTTATCAAGTTTTTCTTACCAATCAATGTGTTGTTTTATAGTTAATTTAGACAATAATTTTATAAGAAATACTATCTACTTTAACGTTTTATTTTTTGAAATTGAATTGTAAGTTCTCCAGTAATAATTCAATTAAAATAATTTCATTTTCACATTCAATACCAAATTAATTCATTACAATGTGCTACAAATAAAAAGAAAATAAATATACAATACCTCGCACCTACATATGTAACTGTTTTGATATTGA
Organism: Agrypnus murinus; assembly: GCA_929113105.1. NCBI lineage: Eukaryota > Metazoa > Arthropoda > Insecta > Coleoptera > Elateridae > Agrypnus > Agrypnus murinus. The sequence continues at coordinate 97,159,502 of OV816026.1, forward strand.
AGAATAAAGACTTTTCATACTTGCAGAATTTTCCTATCACTTCGAGTTTCTTTCCAATCCGCTAAATGAACCTCATCCAGTTTGGGTGCCTTGCACTACTCTAATGACCAAAACTTAGCCATTTCTTGTCACATTTTGGAAATCTCTTTTCTACCGGGAAGAGCTAGTTATTGAATACAAGCTACCACTTATCTAAGATACTACAAGTTTATATTTATACTATGTCCTTCGCCGTTTCCGACCGACGCGCGACGTGACCATTCTAGATAATGTCGCAGTTTTGCAATCGTTCAAACTGACTTCCAGAATGGCTACATGCTAAATTGCGCATGATTTAACATTGATCAAAGTCAGAATATAACAAAAGACAATCACCAAAAGGCGCCAAAGTCACCTAATCCTAGAGTTCAAAAACGAGCAGCATACGAAATATTTTGAGTGCAGTAAACAAATCTTACAAAATGTTAATGCATTACTTGGTAAATTGTATTTTCTAAATAAAATACTTAAAAATTCTTGTCTTCAATCAATTTAAATTACGACGAGGATTGGTATTACTGTAACTTGTTTTCTTGGAACATTCGAGTAAAACATCCTAAAACGAGGTAATTTTCAAATCTTAAAATACAAAACCAAACAAAGAAAAATTTACATAACAAGATCATTAAGCGGGGCTTTCTTTTATTTCGACAAATTCAATGGAAATAATCAACCGTACGTAGCAGAAGTCACCTGACGTCTTCAATAGCACTGCTAATAATTACTACTGCACTCACTGCAAGGTACAACCACATTATCGTCGTTTGTATGCCAGCGACAATTGTGGTCCGTACTGCAATAATTCACTTCGCTCTGCGATAGCCGAATCGACGTTCAATATCAAAAGATTCAAAGGGTTATCGTAAGTATTGTTTACAATTCCTTTGAAGTCCATTTCTGAATTTTAGTTTTAAATAATTGCTTTATCTGATTCGGTAAATTCTTTTAAGTAGTATGACACAAAATAATGCACATTCACATGTATCAGTGGTAGCAACTCAAACAATGCTTTTAATTATTACTGAGCAAATGTCATATTCAACAGGAGAAAAACTTTTAAAATATATAAATCTGTTGAAAATATGTATAAACACAAACGGCCACACCTACCGTTTTCTCTTAATGTCCCTTGTTTATGCAAGGACAACTCGCGAGCGAACGAACTGCGAGAAAAGGTTCGTTGGATGTGGCCGCCTCATTCAAATTTAGATACAGTTTGTCGCGATAGATAAATAAAAACAATTTTGAAAGGTGTTCCAGTCTAGTTCGTGTCAAGTTTTTGTTCATTTTGAAATGTTTCGATAAAACCAATAAAGTTTTGGGTTGTTGTTTGAAAACCCAATTTTCGACCAAGAAGAATTTATTATTAATCACATCTTGCGTAATTTGTATCGTTTCCGACCTGTAAAAGGATTTTGAATTGATTTGAATTGAGTGAAAAGATGAGCAGAAAGAGTACTAGATTTCGGACCATCGCATCGTTGGGATCCCAACTTTAGAAATTTGGAGAGTTTGCACGGCAAGAAGCCGTTTGGAAAGATACAGCTCAATTAAAGGTAAGTCCCTTTGTTGGGGTTTTGATGAATCCTTTTATTACATAGTACTGTAATAAACGGGAGAAACCCCATGCATTGCCGGTGAACATTCGAGATTGGCGGCGGAATGTAAGACGCATCGACGAAGATTCTAGCGCGTTCCAGTAAATCTTATATAGGATATATAAGCGCCGCCGCGAAGGCAGTGGGCAGTCAACAACCAGCAAAACACATTCGCGTATCGGTAGTATAACATAAATATCAGTGTAATATAAATCAGTGTTGAAGTAAATATTTGTGTAGTTGATTTAGTCTAAGTTTGTTAATAGTTTATAGTTGTTTGTAATTAGTGTTAGTGTAAATATTTTCTTGATAATAGACAATTAAAACAGCACCTTTAATATTATTTAAAAAGAACGTTGCAGTACTTTGTTGTTTCGAATACAGACCATTTAGTTCGCATGTTAATTTACAAATTCAAATTTGTATTTTGTATTGCAAATACAACCAACTAACTAAAAACTTGTTTAAAAGTATTATTTTAAAAATTAATCAAATTTCTCAGATATTCAATGCTACATAAATTAAATTATTCCTATCTTATTCTATTGTCGAAATTTCGGTATGTATTCTGTACACGCATTATTTAAAAAAAATTAGTGTACACAAACTGGATAAAAAATAATTCACAAATGAAACAATAATGTTGATATTATAATCTATCTATCTCTTCTAAATCTCTTCTAAAATATAACATATGTCAAGAATAAATCCATTTCTATTCATAATACCATGTGATGACCTTCACTAAGCACCTTTAGTACAGTATTTTTAAAGTGTCAACGTTTATGTTCGTTATCTTTTATTGCAGTTTTACAAACATCTGTCAGCGTGTTATTTTACCTTAAAATCTATAGTACGAAACCTACTAACCAGACTGCCAGGGCCGACTTCAGTTCGGTGAATTTTTAACGGCCCCGAAATTTCTAATGCAAAAATTTCTTTTGCATTTTTTGTAATCTATCCACCTTCATGTTTCGCCCCATAAACCCGCATGCATTATATAAGAATCACCCTATATATACATATTGGATGTATTTATTTTATAATAATATATCTAAATAAATCTTAATAATGATATCTATAAATTGTATGTATGTATGAATGTAGTTTTCATCTTTGCTCTAAATACTCTGTTTAAACGTAACGTTCAGCATGAATCCAAGATTCTATTTTTCTAAGATGCTACAAGCTTATATCCAGACCAAGACGTTCGCCGTTTCCGGCCGACGCAACTATTGCATCTAACACCACAGTCTTTCAATCGTTTAGCGGTTTTTAGAGTACCTACGTGCTAAATAGCATACGACCTCACATTGGTCAAAGTCAGAACCATAACAGTCAGAATAAAAGAGAACCACGTGATGAGAATCTCGAATAAAAGGAGCCCAGCCAACGCTAGAGTTCAAAAGCGAGCAGCATACGAAATACTTTGAGTGTAGTACCAATAATCCGTCAAAGTGTAGATATATCATTTGTCAAGACTGGTAAATTGTATTTTATAAATACATAAAATATTTACTTAATACTTTAAAACGTATGTAATGGTTTTGTAACATGACTAATTGATATAGTTACATCCTGTTTTTAATAGCACTTTAATGTTTTTCCGTTAATAATAATTGTTCAATTTACTATTAAATGTACTATTGGTTTCATAATGACCTAGGCCTGCAAGGCTAATATGATGCTATTTTTTATTATTTTACCCCATGCATTTACACTGAACAAAAAAATAAAAAAGCATCATCTTAGCCTTATTGTCCTAGATCATTATGAAATAAAAAGTATAGTTTACTTTAGAAAATGTGTAGGCATGGATTTGTAAATTATAAGTAATTGTTTTCACAAAAAGTTCTTATTCAAACTATTGAATCATCTATCATCTTTTCAAAAGTTTTTTAAATAATCGGAGTTTAGCCTAAATCAGGATTAATTTAATAAAAGTAGTTAATTTTCCATTGGCAACTAAATAATGCCTCCCAGAAAGTTTCATAGACTTACAGACGATGTGACACCTTTCCAAGTAGGCAAATAAAGTACTGCTACTTGTAATATTGGTTTATCTTTACACAGGTATTTTTTTAGTTGAATTGTTATTATATGAAGTTCGATACCGGCGAATGTAGTACATGCAGAAAAGTGTAAATGTTAACTATGTATTATAGAGAGCGTTCTGAAACAGCATAGCATTGGTCTATTAGGTAGGTCAGTTTTTAATTTTTTCTCTAGCGCTATGTTATTGGGTAATAAAATTGATTATACTCATAGTAGGCAACCTAGAGTACTACAAAGTGTGTTTTCGGTGATGTTCATACAAAATCGCTCATGGAAAATCGGTAGAAACAATCAAATTTAGTATTTGGAATTTTGTACTCTTATACACTGTACAACGTACAATTTTATTGGTAAATATATTAACGGGTGTCACCACTGACTATGTCAATTCTATTCAGGGCCGGATTATGTCATTTGTTGCCTATAGGCCCACTCATATTTACGCCTTTAATAAAAAGTCGTTATTGTTATGATTGCATATAATTTATTAAATAGTTCAGCATATTGTAAATAAAAGGTATTTTTTTTTAATTTGTCGCCCAAGTTAACTAGGAAATAGTTTAGCACCCCCTGCCCTCGCTTGGTACGCCCTTGCTACTACTATAAAATAGTTAAACTTTTTAATAGAAAAAGAAAGTGTTCCAAGAATTATTTCCACTTTTTTAAGTTTCCACGAATTTATTTTAATTAATGAATGAAGGTTAGTAAGTAAAATGTGGGTTAAATTATTTCAATAGAAATACTACTATAAAATAGTTCTAAGAATTATTTGACCCTTTTTAAATTTCCACGAATTCATTTTAATATTGGAGGATGTAATGTAGTAATTCCATATTTTATGTACATAAAATATTAAACTAATGTTTAATTTTATAGATTTACTACACACACTAAACGAATAAACCAGCCAGCATGAGGTTATAATGACGTTATTTTTAAGTCACTATTGGTCGACGACGTCATATGACTAATAAATGATGTCCATAAGACGTCATGTAATCGGACGTACGTAGACGTCTTCAAAACGACGTGTTTTGGACGTACAATACAATACGTACAAGTTTCATTAAAAAGATATTATTTTAGCAGGGGCAATGGAATACTGGTCATATTAAGCAGGTGGTCACAATATAAAGATGTTTTGACTGTAGTATATAATAAATGTTATTTCCAATATTCAACTATTTATTTATAATTCCTGTCTTAGTCCTAGTATAGGACGTTTTAATGGCCGAAAAAACGGCGACATTATGACGTCAGTGTGCTGGCTGGGAAAGGAATTATCAAAAATGTTGAAAAGATTTCGCACTAAAATATGTGTTTATTTTACTGAATAACCCAAAGGGGCAAATAGTTCCTGTAAAACGCAATAAAATAATCTCGATCCATTTTTCTGTTTTATTGATACGTTTGACGTCTATCCAAATGTGTACTTATATTTGTTAGAATTTATTTGGTTAGTTTCAGGTGAAACCCCTTTGTGAAGTATGAATATTGACACTTTACAATAATTATAAAATTTCGAGAAATCTCATGCAATTCTTTATTTAAACATCTAAATCAAGGGGCGATCGCTCCGAATATTGCCGCCCTATGCCCGGGCCTATTGGGTAATCCGGCGCTGATCCTATTGATGGTTAGATCTCAAATACTGTGTTTAGAATGAATTTTCACTTAAAATGGTCAAATAATCTGAAATAATTCAATTTATTGTCTGAGAGAATACACAACTAAAATGCAAACAAACACAGTTGGAAAAAGTCATGGTAAATAGGATTGCATGCACCGATTATTAACAGGGAGAACAATGCGTGGACACGCGAATCATTAAACCGCTACTTTTCCATTTTTTGTGCAACATTATTCATATACGTATGCAAAACATTAACAAAGGTAAACAAATCAACTTTTATTTATTTATTATTTATTTCTCAATAGCGAATTCGTTATTTACCAAACTTCTAATTGCTTTATAATTCCATAAATTCATAAAAATGTATTATAAATTAATAAAAAGTCTATAAATATCATCATCCTTAAGGTAGGTTGGTTCTGGTTCTAACCATTTAATAGGTTTTTAGTCGTGTTTAAAAAAACGATGTGGTAATAAGTAACATGCTCGAGATCTTTCACAATAATAATGAGTTAAGAGGTAATAACAGATCGTTGATGTTCTAGAAAAAACTGGAAGAAAAATTATGTTTAAAAGCTCTTGATTGCTTTCCTTTTATATTTCTGTATTTAGTCAGAGGTGTTTTTTGTGTAAATTTGAAAGTGATTTACTCGATAATTGTATAAAAATGTAACGAGTAACATATGCTATTTTGTTCCTTTCATATATAGCAAGCAGAGTAAGAGTTGCCTGGTTAATAAGAAGGAAGTATTGTTAATAAAATTATTTATTGAAGCAGTTGATGGTATCTTTTATTGTAAGTACTTATAAATGACTTTCTAATAAGTTTATTTCGTTTAGAAACTAAGCAATTGTTAGATAATTTGAATATAGTAAAACAAGATAATAAATTATTATTTTTTAATTCAAGTTGTAACTTTTTTACCGTGATATATTTGTTAATTAGATGCCACGTTCAATTTCTATCCGTCTACTAATATTTCAATTCAAAGCTTTGATAGGTATGAGATTCAAAGCAATGCCTTCCGTTTTTTTCGAGACAGTTTCGTATTTTAAAATGTACTGTGCATTTTATGATCTAATGAAGGAAATTCTGAAGGCGTTTATTTTAGAGAATAACTTATGATTTTTCCATTCTGCCATCAAGGAAAAAGACAACTTATGACGTTAAATATCAGATATTAAATAATTACTTATAATTAAATAAAATTGACGTTTGGGTAGGATAAATTCTACGATGTTGATGATGTTATTTTTATGGTGGCGTGGTAATTACTAGATTGTCCTTTTTGATTGTTTCTATTCAAGCTGCACGATTTTATCTCGAATTATTTCTCTCAACTACATTGATGGCGTAGGATGTGATCATCTCCTTAATGGGACATGTATTGCAATGTTGCTACAATGAGAATTTCAGAAACAGCAGCCTCTCGACATGAAATTATTTTAATACGAAGTAATATTCAGATCCAAATCTATTTGTTGGTGTTAAAGACTTGAATGTTAATATGTTTGTCATGTGGGGTCAGTTCAATTTGAAGGTTGTTTACCATGCAAAACCTTCAAGGTCTATTTTACGCATTGTCCAGAGTTTGTAATTTTTGACCTGCGAACACTGAAATTTATTATTGGTTATTGCGGACATAAAAAATTAGGTAATTCATATTATGCAAGACTAATAAATTACTACTGCTAGATACTTTTTATGTAAATATATTTTTAAGTTAAATTTAAAACCACTGATATCCATTAAGTATCAAGTAAACATATTGTGCGTCTACGACCTCAGTTTCCCTGACCTGCCCTGTACACAGTTCTGTTTTATAGTAATGATTTTTGATCTTGTGAAGAACCAGGAACTTTGTAGCTTGCCTAGTGAATTCTCCTACCACAAAAAATGAAATTGTGTAGGATGATTATGTGTTATGCCATGATTAATTAATTTTTGTTAATTAATTACCTAACGCGATTTTTTTATTTGCATTCGAAATGTTTTATTTCGAATTTTAAAAAAGTGTAAATTAATGTTATAGCGTTGTCGCTGCGATGAGAAAATAACTGTAACGCAGTTGATTAACGAATTAAAAAATTAATTTAAAACGTATTCGTATAACAAAAATCGCAACGTAGCGTTAAATATATAAAATTTAGTATTGCGAAACTAAAATATTATTGAGCTACCTCTAATAACAATATAGCAATTAGAAAAGTTCAAATTGCCACCTTAATAGCATTTTAACAAACAAGTTTTTTGGCTGTCGTAATTTCGACGATAAACGAATAAAATTGCAAATAATTTGATCCTTTTGTTTTAAGACAGTTTTTGCAAGGCGTCGTATCTTATTTACTTATTGCATTAACAATATAATGTTGAGAAAAAGCTTCCAGAAAAGCAATACTGCCATTGTAGTACAAAATATACTTACAATAAGTCTAATGCAAGTGTAAAGACAAAATATTAGTATTGAATTGATTAGTATACGTTTTGTAACAGAGTTTCTTAGTGTAACGAATGGGAAAACGCCCTATTCGTTTCGGCGAATATGCTAGAAGATTCCCGGTTCATCTACAAATGATCGAGATATATGACACATCGGCGGGCGGCTAGACGAGGTACAATACACGAGTATGTTCCACCGTTTTCTAAAACGTTTATGTGTGAGATATAAATCGTTGTCGCGGATAGAAGAGAATCAATTAGTGTTCAACCGGTGAATCAAATAAATGTGCTTTGTGTAATTAGTAGTCAAAGATTAGTGAATAAATATTTAATAAATGTCGTAATTCCTACCTATTCCTGATGGCTTATTGTGCATCGGTTCACGAAACAACCGGTCAGTCATCAGCGTCTGTTCTGTTTGGACGCGAGCTACGGTTACCGTGTGATCTGGAATTTGGATCCCCACCTGCAGAGCAGGAGGTAGCCGGGAATGATTATGTCATCAACTTAAAGAAGAAGTTGGAGGACATTCACGACCAAACACGAAACAATAGCCGAATCGCGAGTGACCGGATGAAGACGTCATGGCTATTCTCCAAAGTTACAGCGAAATTAGAAGGACCCATACCAGGTGAAGAAACTAATAAATGATTTGATTTATCGTATCCAGAAATTTCCAAGAGGGAAACCAAAGGTGGTACACTCCAATCGTCTGGCACTCTACGAGGGAAATAATAACGCAGTCCCGGATCAGGAAGATGAGGCTGAAGTGGCTGTCAATAGAGTAAAGCCTGAAGATGATCAGCCATTCTTTAGAGAATTTATGGCTACGTTTTCCGGGACTAGAAAAGCGCGATTCGGAGTCACGACCGAGATGCGACAAGAGATCTTCCGGGTCTCTGTTGATTATTCCACTGCCCACTGTGTTTCTGAGGACCTCCGCATGGCAAGAGGGATCACAGTAGTGTTTAGAAATAAATTTGGACGGCTGGATGAACTTCGAGAAAGGAATCCCTCTGTTGGCAAAGTCTTACACTTCCCGGATCATGGACGCTCTATTCACTACCTATACCCTGTTCAGCCAACAGAAATAGTTAAGCCACGCCCTACAAAAGTGCGGTATATTTGAATAGAGCTTTTCTATTGGTTGATTTTCTAAAACCCGTATCACAAGCATGCGAATACGTTACTGTTTCGAGAGCTCCGAGTGATACCCATATGTAAAAGAAGTTGCCTAATTACGTTATCTAATAATTACTTTATAACTTTTTAATCAATTTTTACTTTTTATAGCAACATATTTAAATTATTTTAATAATCATTTATTAAAAGAAGATGAACGTCATTTATTTAAAAAGAAAAAATATATAGCAAATTTTTGCAAGTGAGTATTTTTCCAGGTTTACTAATTCGGCGTCTTAATTATTTTAAAACTAAATTTATCTGACAATTAGTTTTTTTTATAATTTTCCTTATCAATTTTTACTTTTTATAAAAACAGAGAATATTGTTTTTATTAATTTGTACCGTGTGAAACTGGCTTTGCTGCCATTGGTCTACGCAAACATACATTTGTGGGGGAGTGGCTTAACTATTTCTGTTGGCTGGACAGGGTATAGTAACGAAAAAGGCTTACTACCAGAAGCCCGATTACGCGGACCTGTGGAGAGCTTTATGGAATTTGAAGACCGAGTTGCTTATCAGGGGCATAAACAAATTGGCAGTTCCCAAACTCGGCTGTGGGCAGAGCCAGTTGGATTGGAGGATCGTTAGAAACATACTGAAAGTTATCTTTGAAGGTACGGATGTAAAAATCTTGTTCTGCAGTTTTGGCCCACAGCGTTTTCTAGAACGTTTATATGGGTGATATAAATCGTCGTCGCGGATAGAAGAGAATCAGTTAGAATCAAATAGTCCTCAAATAAGTTTGTAAATATCTAGCATTTAAATTCGTTAACAGTTAATAATTATAGTGTTAAATAATTAGTTAAGATTAAATTTTGCATGTAAATAATATTTCTCTTGTTAATAGACGATTAAACAGCATTTTTGTTATTGTTTTAAAAAGAACGTTACATTAGTAACATTTAATTCAACTTCTTATTATCCTACCACCTTTATTAAATTTTATATTAGCCATATTGTTGTTTCTAATCATTAATTGATACAATAAATCTTTTCATTACTATATTTATTGAAATATTGCACACACGTTTGTGAAACTTTTTTTTTAGATTATAAATCATATTCCAGTTGTCTGTTTCGCGTGCTGGGTATTTTTACATATCTATCTTCTTTCCATGTGAACTAGCGGGGTTTTCCCTTATATTTCCTTATCCGAGAAGAAGGCGTGTTTTAATTTTTCTCTACTATGAAAATTACCAACTCGGCCAGAAATCTAACCTACAACCACTACATGCTCAACATGCTAACCACTAATCCAAAGAAGCCGGTCTAAAGCAGTTATGCATTTATGCAAATAGAACTGTGAGTTCTCAGTACAAAAATGAAACAAATGATTTTCCATTGAAATAAATACAGTATTGATTTTGGCAGATAAGGTTTGTTTTGTCAAAGGATAAAAGCGGATAAATTGGTTTCATAATTACATTCTCATAGTCTCTCTTAAGCAATTTGGTGACAAAGAGGTGACCTTTTGTTTCTTAATAATTAAAATCAATTCTATTGTTGCGTTAAATAAGTTAAGTTCCTTTTATATTATGTCTAGTTAAATAATGAAAAGTGAATGTAATCCTGAGATATTTTGGGTTGAGGTATTTTTTGTGGTTTAAGTAAACGCGTTTACCTTTCTGTGGGACCATATTCCCTTTTTAGTCACGTATTATAAAACAACAAACGAAATAAAATTTGATTTTTTTAAAGCACTCTAATCAATGAGTTTTAGATTTTTTTTCTATTTTATGACTTCTTTCTAGGCAAATAGAGTGTTGCATCGAGTCAGATTTCTTCAATATTAAAATGTTCACAAAGAAACAAAACGCTTTTAGAACTATAAATCATATTTTACGAGACATCATTACAGGTAAGTCGAGTTGCACTTTGATAAGCTGGTGTCAAGTCTCCGAATTTTATTGTGTCTGCATTTTTTAATAAATATATGAGAGATTTTTATCTAGATTTGTTATTGGTAGCAAGGGTGTCATATGTTTAACGTGTGATTGGTTGGATAGTTCTGGCCGCCACATTCGTCTATTCTTATTCTACGAAACACTTTACTTTATTGGGCTATCTTTGCACATTCTAGAAAACAAGCAGTATTATCTTCTTGAACTTCAAAATATGTATCATGTGCATTCTTACAATTCTATTTTAAAACATTGGGATGAACTTCTATGCCATTTTTCTCCAAAAGTATAGAAGTACGAGAAAAATGGTATATAGGAATTTTCTTTCTTTAATAGTCATCTAACCACTGACAAAGTCTGACTATTCAGTAATGAGACACCGTGTATATACAATAGTATATACAAATACATAGTAATACAACCGTAAACTTCGCCGATGCCTCTGCAACGGTGACCGGTCAATATGTCCCCGTAAAAAATATCCCCGCAAAAATAACCCCGCAATAATATTCCCGCAAAAATAACCCGAGTAAAAAAATCTTCGAATAAAATATCCCGGTCAAAAATATCCCTGACAAAAATATCCCCCAGACGAAGGTCGTGGGGATAGTTTATCAAATCTGTTCTACCAACATGGTTTCATGAGTGTACAATTATTAGTTTATTAACATCAACTTTAGGTCAGCTACCAAGTTTATCTAATATCACTCGTAATACGTATTGGTACGACCGCGACGTCTTATTGTAATGCCTTATATTTTGTTTAAGTTTATATTTAGTATTTATTAAGAGAATATTTATAAATATTATTATTATAAGTAATTCATATTATTAATAATAAAATTTAATTTTCTATATTATTAATTACTATTTTTATTTACATTAATGTAAAAATGGTAAAATTCGCGATATTTTTGTTGAGATTATTTATGTTGGAGATATTTTTGTCGGGGATATTTTTTACTTGGGTTATTTTTGCGGGGATATTTTTGCAAAATTATTTTTGTTCGAGACATCTTGACGGGGATAAATTAACCTAGAATCCTCTGCAACCTGCAGACCGGCAAGCGATTTCAATTATAATAATTAACACTCAAGCAGATCAGCGAGTTTTCGGACGAATGCGCAGCAACATAAGTATGTCAGTGCATTTTCGCAAAGAGTCAAAACAAGATAAGCAACTCATTTGCTTTTGCCGATGCCTGAATTTAAAAAAGACCATTTAATTGTTTTTTTTATTTTGATGCTAGAATTTAAAATCTTCTTAACGTGCTTAATCTGATCCGCTAAAAAAATTGTCGATGAATACGGTCCGCAACATAATGTTGCTGACCCCTGCCCTAAAGGAGCTACGTAGGGATTATAAATTGGAAATGAGAGTGTCATAATTCAAAATATTTGATAGTTGGTCACTTGATTTATCATTGATCTAATGAATTATTTTTAAATAAAAGCAGACGTTATGGATGCGCTAGCAAGTTTGTTCAAAAGTTTCACAATTTCTCGAGTTAGTTAATAAATATTTAAAGAGTTGCTAAAGACACTTTTCAGTTTAATATTTATTTTGGTTAGTACCATAAATGTCATTTTCTAGAGATGCTACTACTTGTATATTTTTTAGTTAAGTAATTCTTTGGTTTAGGAAGAAGACTGATTACACTATAGTCGACAGATTTTCAGCAGAACTTTTTACTTACACCGAGATTTTATAAGGCGATTCATATGAATTTTGGGCTGCTAAATCCTAACCTGGAGTCAGTTTTCCTTTATCACCCTCCCATTTATTGTGCTAAGGCGATATTCAAAATCACGCAAGTTCCTGATAAAATCTTATTCAAAGTTATTTTGTTTGTGTTTCATGCTTGTACTAGTTTGTAGGAGTTTCGCGCAACAAAATCCACCACAGTAAAGGGCAATTAGCATGAATCACGCCGGGTCATGATGGGTCACGTGTAGTAGGGTAGGGTGAGCGGGTGGTATCAATTTCAGGAACACGTGACTGCGCGTGAACGTGAGTAGCGCTAAATTCGACCGGGCATACGTTGAACGCTCCGATTCACTGACTTTCGGTTTCAATATTCCGAATCTCTCGCACTAGCCTCCGCCTAGAACTCCGCCGAGCACCAACCGACTTTCTGTCTTTTCTCGATCTCTCGATCTGTCCCAGACTCGTTATTTTTACATACTAACACGAATTTGTAAACTGTACAAATAAATGTTATACTTATAACTGCTCTTATTTTTCATTCTTTCATGTCTACTCTAACCTACATAATAATACTTGCTTAACAAGAGTCATGCGTGATACATGCGTGAATCACGCGTGCGGAATCATGACATTTGTGACCATGTCCAGCTTTAGGACTACTCCCACTGCGTGGGACTTCACTGCCCAATCGAATCCAACTTCAGACGTGGCGGAATTTGGTTTTGAATTATTTTACCACACCGAACTCCCAGTTATAGACCTGGTGTGCCCCTGACAGAGCTTCTTTCCGAGTCAACCGAAGTAGAATCCGGTATGTACCTAATGTACCAGTTAAGGTGAAGTTGTCTTAAGAGTAGTGCTCTAGACGAATTTCGACTGTGTCATCCGTTGCCCAGACAAACCTGGGATTGGGTCCCGCCCAGTTTTACGGGAGAACGCCGTGTGGTCTGCTCCCAAGCTAGTCTCGGATACTGGTCATACTCGACACTACCTAGTCCTCTGTCATACTGCGCTTGTCTTGGATTCTAGTGAAACCACGACCGACACCTCGAAGGACTGCCTGGCCGTTCGCCAAGCGACCAAAGTGAAAAATTTACGTGAGTGACGGTCGTTACCCTGCCAGGATAAATCGTGAGTGGGCATGAAAAAATCACCCACGTGCCCTTCTCTTCACCTACATTTTTAGGAATGCATGCTAAGGGAGCAGGGAGAAAATGCATTTTAAGCGACATATTGCATTTTAACCGTTGAAAGGTAGACATTAAGTTATTTACAATTTGTTCATAATTCTCGGCTTTTCTGTTTGCAAGAAATTTATGGCACACTTCTTTGAATGCATTACATCTATCTATTTTTTCTATTGCAATGAATTTTTAATAAAGGCCATCGTCCAAAAATAATTTTCGAATTTGAAGACCAATAAAAATGCCCCATTTCAATTTAGTTTCCCTCAGACTGGGAGATCCTTGTTTCAAGTGAAGAAAATCTGGCTCTAAAAGGTAAAACCCCCAAAAGCTGCGCTTTCATTTTGGGCAAATCAAAGTTCCGAACTACGTCATTCAATCCAGCTTGAGTTATGCGATGTGGCTTATCTGAAGCAATTTCATAACAGGACGTGATGAAGATGAATTAGACCCTGTACTTGAACTGGTTTGTAATGGTGTAACAGTTGTGGTATGGGGTGATTACAGTCATGCTTAATAGGTCGGGAAGCAGTCAGAGTATGTTTGGTAATTCTTGATATGCCTTTATGGCCTGCCATACAGTAAATAGCAATCATACACATAATTTGTAAGCTCCTGTCATACCATAAGAACAGAAGAAAATAACATACTTATGCAAATTTTCTGCCGACAAGTGTTATTATTACAAGTCTAGAGAAGGAATGGATGGATTTCTGATAATATTCATTTTAGCAATTATTTGAGTAAAATAAAAAATATGATAAACTGCAGTCTTAAATATTTATTTCACTGACCCAAAATGTAATTTCAAATTGGGAAATATCGAAAATGTAGTTAAAATGCTCAAAATTATCGTAGATTTAACATGAGCAATTGAGCATATTCGAATATCTGACGGATCTCCATAGCAAACAAATAGTTATAACTAATTTTGCAACTGTATGCTTCCGATCTGTAAACAAAAGTAAGTTATGTTTCTTTTAAGGCTTTATTGGGACTTACCCTAAGTGTTTTAAAATAAAATACAAAACTAAACTGAATTATGGAAAAGTTTAGTATCGTAAATCATGTTTTATAGAAAATGCATTCAGTTGTTACACTCTTATGTTATAGGTAAGTTATTCTTCATTAAATCAATTAGGTTTATTTCATTGCTACACTTGCTAGATTAGTGGTCGTAGTTGTTCCAGTTCGTTTGAGAGTTCTACTAGGTCAATTTACGCGATTCTTTATATATATTTTCGATCGATTTTTTATATTGAAGCTTTCGCGGTGTATATTAGTCAACACTAAGTACTTAATATTTGTATTTCTTTAAGTTATATATTTTTAAATAAATAAATCTAGAACATTTATTTGGATACGCAAGAGAACGACCATCCACCTGCAGCACCCTCTCCCGCTCCATCGTTGTTAACTTTTGGAACTATTTATGATTATAAAAGTTTGCTGCAACAAACCCGGATAGTTGAAAACCATGGAAAACAGGCAAATTATACAAACATTAGGTGATGTCCTGATGGCAATTGCTATTTATAGCTGTTTCATTTATTGTTTGTGCAAAACAAATGATTGTGAGATACGTTTGCAAATTGTTGATAAAGTTGAAAATGACTGGACGATTATTATAAAGATTTCATTATTGGTGATCAGCGGTGTGCGATTCATGGAAGCATTGCTTTCCTTAAAAATTTATTAAAAATAAAAAACAATAACAAAAATATTTTTATAAAATTATGGTTATCATTTATTTAAATTTGTAATATTTAATCAACTTAAAGCTCAACACCAATTCCACACAGCACAAAGTATAATTAGAATACTACTTTAAATTAGGGTCATTAACTTGTGCGGAAAGGTAATACAGATTCAAATGTGTTACATATACTGCATATAAGCAACAATTTATTTGCTTACTGCACTTCTCCGTTCTCGCTTTCATAAGTGGTTGACATTGTAAGGTCAAATTATTCTTAATGTGCTCCGTGCTTAGATGATTTATTTATTATAATTTGATTATTTATTCGATTTTTAGTGTTTGTTAAATGTTGGGATTTTTTAAAGACAAATAATTCTATTTAGTCTCAGTATTATCTCTATTACTCAGTACGCAACATTTAAATTTGCTTATATCGACATGACTGCAGATTTTGCTGTTTCGGTAGAAAGTTAGAGTACTTCCGATACATCCAAAACGCGACAATTTTGGTGTTCAGTTTGTAAATTATTAGATAAAGGATTTTCTGCTTATAGTTTTGGAGAAAAATTTTAAATTATTGAGAAAGGCAGACGAAACGAAACTTTAAATTTAACAACAAAGATTAAAGCCTGCACCAGGTATTTTACTAAAAAAGACCGGAGAATCGATTTGCATTATAAATAAATAGTAGTACTTTTTTAAATAAAGAACAATAGTCAACAAATTCCATAAGTATAAAAGTTCTTTTTTGAAAAACTTATAAACTTCATAATTATAACAGTTTTTATTGTGCCTAGGTATATTAAAATTAAAATCATCTTTGCTTCCCTTGCCTAAATTCGCACCGTACACCACTGTTGGCGATCAAACTTATCGTGTTCCCTTTGGATTACGAAAGTCTTATGTCCTTCGATAGTGAATACACCGTCCATATTGAACTTTATTGTACAGGTCAATTATTATTTAATAATCTATTTATTTAAAACATGGCTCATTTTTGTTCTACTTCGTCTACGAGTTCTACAAGACCGATTTGTTTTATTCTTTTTTATATTAATAAAGTTTTGACTCTGTAGATTAGTCAACACTACTTTTTATATTTTATTTAATTTTTATATTTTTAAACCCGTTCTTTTTTGTAGTCTGTGGAGTTTTAGTATTGTAATTTTTTAATTATTTATATTTTTAATTTAAAAGCATTACAGAGATTGCTTCGCGTTTGGAACTAAACATCCTTCCTATAACTGCTTACTATGTCACCAACAATTCTCAGTCGAGTTATATTAAGTGGAGCATATTCACGAAATTCGATATATCTCTCTGTCTATGAGTAGGTGTTGGGATAGTTGATGAAAAAATAGAATAATAATGTCTAAGAACTAATGTTTTATCTCTTAAGGAACATGGAGAAAACGACCGACAAAGTCTAGAAATCTGCTATACAGGGTAGAAGGGGTTACTAGCATTAACTTTAAATGGTGATAAAATACATCAAAAGGAACAAAAGAGTCTTATGTACGACAAAGTTATATTTTAGGAGGTACCTCTTTTTCAGAAAAAAAAATAAAAAAGTTGTAAACTTTAACATTATTTTACCGCGTTAATAATATTAGTTTACTTATGGAGCTTTGTCAGAATATGCATCTCATCTAGCACAACAAAAAGCTTTTATAGCATTTTTTCGTATGATCCATCGTTTAGGCGTAAAATCGGATTTTAAGTGTAAAATTTTTAAATGTAAAAAGAATTCGATTTTACGCGTAAACGATTAATTATGCGAACAAATGTTATTAAGGCTGTTTGCTGTGCTAGATGAGATGCATCTTCTGATTATTATCCCCATAGTTAAACTAAAATTATTAACACGGCAAAATTATGTTAAAGTTTACAACTTTTTTATTTTTTTCTGAAGAGTGGTACCTTCTATACCCTAACATGTAAATGAAGGATCCAGGTCAATGCGTGCACATCAGCTGTGAGAACATTACGATAAGATAAGAATGTAGGCAGAATATTGTATTACAAGGGACCTTTAGAAAAGTCAGTAGCGTACGTTCGGATAGTACTTTTTAACATTATGTAAATTTGTCATCGTTGAAGTATCTATTCAACCCTAATAACGAGTTATAATTAAAAATCTCATTACGTTTTAAATGGCATAGGGTAATGAATAATACATTTGTTGACTTATGCCATTCACTTTTGTGATCTATACGGATGAAAATAAATTTTATTTTTATAGGTGGAATGAAATAATTCAACGTGGACGTTAATAATAATTGTTCTTATAGTATAAATTAATTTGATTTTCCCTATTTTGTACGTATATTCGATTATAATCGAATACACATTAAGCATCAACGTTAGCCTTATTGAATCACGTTTTGTGACGCTACTGAGTCATTCGAGTTCATCTGTTTTTTCTGTTATCACATAAACCACTCGAGTCGACCACGTGGAGTGAACACTGCGTGATTTGCGATGCTTTTTACAATTCTGCCCTCGTGATATCGGTAATCTTAAATACTTCATTTGTTGGCGAGAGTATAGAACAAAGTTGTATAGACATTTTTATTCCTTTTAATGCCTTCTATCACCCCTTAAAATTAACGCATAGTAACCCCTTCCATCCTGTATTAAGCATATGATACTATATGAATTAAATTTAGAATTGTATGTAAGAATGGGTGAGTAATTCGGGGGAGGAGTTGAAGGGGGTAAGTCAAAGAGGGAGATAAGTCGCGGGAAGGGTAAGCCGGAAGAGGGGAGGTAAGTCTGAGGAAGAGATAAGAGAGGATAAGTCGAGGTTGGTGGAGGGGGGGTAAGTCGTGGGTGTTTATTAAATAATGCGTTTAAAAGTTTGTCTGAGAATGGTAAGCTTAGTATTTTCAACTGTTTTTGTTCGATTTCGTTCATTTAATAAATATTAATATTAAATAATCACGCTTGGAAACCCGAAGGATCGTAACTACACAATGAACATTTTATATAAGGACACCCTTCAATAAATTAGCCTTTTGACTGTCATGTCTTGACGGGGTTTCCCTACTTATAATTGTTATAAACGAAAACATAACACAAAAGATTTATATTAATACACACCATCTAATAACCTAGATTTTTCGACATTTTAAACGACAATTTTACGCAAGATTTGTTGATTATTTTAAGATATTACAAAAAACTAAATATTTTTATATCAGAATTACAAAAAAGCCCTACAAAAACAGTAAAAGTAATAATCTGCGTATAAAAATGCACTGTTTTGTACTACTTGTCTTACCATTGTTTTTCTACATTTCTAACAAGTGGATGCTAACTTGTTCTATAAAATTTGTATTATAACGCACGTTACTTTCTACTTTTTGTATTGTGCACTAAATTATTATATTTATTTGAAAGTTTGTTAAATATTAACATAATAAGAAAGCATATCATGTTATATTATTCTCAGATTTGTATCTTGTACTTATACTACAATGTAAATGAGTCCCTACTTAATACCTTAATTTGTTAATGTTACATAATAATTGTAATAAGTAGTAATTTTCTGCAAATTACAATAGAATAATATAAATAATTATTTCTATATTTAATTTACGAATGCATTAATGGAAACGAACTGTAACAATAATTTCGTTTCCAGATACAGTTTTTTTTTCATTATTGATGCCAATGCGAATTGGGACGTAAGAATTACTGATGTAGATAAGTTGATTATTTTCAAGTTTTATTATGTGTGAAATTAAAGAATTTTGGCAGATAAACTGTTTAAATGGTTTTGCTTTCATAAATCTCCATTTAAACTCGTTTTTAATGTTTACTTTTAATTTTAATCACATAATTAAATCTTTATTGGATCATTTTTTTAAACCAAATCATTAAAACTCTAACTTCCTTAATTAATGATAATTTCGTCCTTGAACAATTTCATGTTAATGAGGTGTTACACTTATAAATTAGAAATTTATGCAATAAATTCTACGAATGTTCTCGTATACATATTTTTGGGTGTCATCAAGAATGTAATCTTACATATCTTGTGACCTTTACTTGAGAAAAATTGGAGCCATGTAAAAGTAGTAGAATTTAAGTTATTGCATATGTAATTAATTTCAGTTAGAACGAAAGTAACAGGATACATATAAAAAGATATTTATCTAAAAACGAAACAGGTCGAAAAAGTGTTGTAAATAAAAGCAAGAAGTCTGTAACTTGTAATGGTATACGATTATTATATAACAAGATGCATAATTTAAATGTAAACTAGATTTCTAAAATCATTAGAGATATTTTTTATTAAATATCATCATACAAAAAAGCTGTAATTAATAGAGTTGTATTTAAAAAATAATTCGTTGTATTCAGGTTGTTGTTTACGGTTTGTTTAATTTTATAACTAACTATTGTATGTAGAATTAAAATTCTATATTATTTTTTTAAAGAAAGGCATATCTAAATTGTTTATAATTATTGTATTTTGAAGGTGCTTTATAATTAAACTTTTTTTTATAAATGATGAGATGAAAATTTGTACAAATTAGAAAATAACAACGTTATGATATTAGAAATATTAATTTTAGTTTTTGTTTGAATTTCATGACTAATCATGGTTTAGAATAGAAATTTGAAATAAATCACCCCTAGCTTAGTATTAGTATTAAGTATAGATCTATCACTACACAAATGAGTTATATTCTAAACTTATAATGTGAGTAAGTTTAAAATTGTTTGGTGAAAGAATGGATACTTTTATAGTGATGTTACTTTACAGCTGTGTAAATGTTGTTTGGTATTCCACAACCTTTCAGCTATTTTAGATTAGGACATGTATAAATGTAGTCTAACTTTGTTTTGACATTTAATCTTGACTATTAGGCAACTTTAAAAAAACGACTAAGGAGGTTTCCACTATAGTTCAACTCGAAAATGAAACATCCTTCTTAGTTGCACACAATTTGTATGGATGGATTACAGTAGATTAATTCTTGTCCTTTAGTTCTTTAAAAAAAACTTGTACTACTTACAGATGTTAAAAAAACATTTTATGCATATTTAAGTTTCATTAAATTCATTTATAAGGCTAGCAGTTCTCTGAATTTTACAAACTGCTTAAAAGATCGTTATCTTTGATGAATAAAATTTTATCGATTTTAAAAATTATGCATGGAAAATTTAATTTTGTAAATACAGTTCAAAGAATTATCGACACTTTTTCGTTTATTTTATCAAGTTGATAGTACCCCAACCCAAGAATTAGCTCCCCCCCCCCAAAATAGATTCGAATCAGAAATTTCTTGTAGTTAGTTTTGTAATAAAATAGGAAATATCAATAACCAGAAAAACGGCATATTAAAATAAATAAAAAATCAGCAAATAGCTTTTGTTTCTTGATTAAACGAAATGAGAAAATGAAGAAACAATAAGAAACTAATAATAAAAGATAAGTATGACTTTGTCTACATTGATTTTAGTATGAATTACAGTAGAATGCCCCATGTTGAGACAAGCCAAATAAATATGCGATGGAATTCCCACTTTTGGAGAAATCAAATCAATAAATGAACAGATGTGGATAAGCAATGAATTAATAAAACAAGATAAAATTGCTTTTTGAAAATTTAGTTTGCCTGGCGTCTTAAAAAATGTTTAAAAAGTAAACTTCATATTTTAGATTATTATCAGAAATAACTGACAGAGAAGCCGGAAGATGAAGATATAGAAGAAGAATGGAGAAACATAAAAAGAAGTATTGAAGCTGCCGCAGTTAAGGCATTAGGAAAGAAAACCACAAAAAAAAACAACGAATGGTTCGATGAAAAATGTAAGGACATAATACAGGAAAAGAAGGCTACTAGATTAAAGTGGCTAAGAACAACAAGTGAATTAGACCTTAGGACATACCAAGAAATCAGGAAGGACAGTACGAAACTAATAAAAACAAAGAAGAAAATATGGCTTAAGGAAGTATTGGAGACAATTGAAAAAGTGTAACGGTTCGTTTTTTCCAACTTCCGAAAATTGCAATTTTGTTCGCATAATTGATTAAAATTCTTAATGCGGTCCTGCATATTATTGTATATTTTTCTTGATTTAAAATTACAGTTGGTATTCTGCATCAATATGAGTCCTACTAAATATAAAAGGTTACTTTCAAAAAATATTCCCAGACTAATAAAATTTGTCTCTAGAAAATCTGCAGTTTTCGTTTTAAAACAGTACTACCTTTGCAAGTGTTAATGTTTATTATTTCATGTTCTGATGGACAATAGAAATTGTTCTTGTGGAATAGAATGTTCTAGAACAAAATTATTTTCAATATTGTATTTATATAGGGCTAAAATATAATATTCGCTTTAACAAAGGTTTTCTTATGGTTAAAATGCATTGAACTTCGAATTTACAGCTTTAAAACACATTGGGTTGAAATATTTTCTAGTAAACAAAATACCGACAAACAGAATCTTCTAGAATAAAATTGTCTAGACAGCCACCTGCAAGTATAACGTGCTTTGGGTAATGTATAAATTCAAAGGGAAATCCCCGAAAGTTTTCGTTGGAAATGTTCTGAAACAATGTGACGTAATTATCCCTCATTGTCTTAGGAGAATCCCGCAATTTCTTTTAGTGGTTCATTTTAAAAATTTGCCCTTCCCAAAACCACACTATCGCCAAAATATTTTTAATTTGAACAGCAAGTCCGCAATAAACTAATAGAGTGCGGAGCTCTTCTGTCTATTATCGTATGGGTACAGGGTTTTTTTTGCCGATGGCACTTCTCAAATACCGTAACGTGTTGAGTTGTGAAAAATACTGAAATCTAATTTGATTTAATTAGAATCGTTATTATAAATACCGCACCGAAATTTAATAATTAGTTTCGTATAATTTAATGAGTTATAATTAAAGTTTAATAAGTGTTTTGTTACCGTATTCCAGTTCTTTTAATAATTTCCAGAGATTATTAATACTGTTATTATTAAGAAAAATTATAAATATCGATTTAAACGCACGTGAATTAAGTTTATATGGGATTTTGTTTTTAAAGAAATTCAAAAACGGAAGTCATAAAATTAAATAACTTCTAAAACAACATATTTAAATGTTGCGCTACCTTTTTCATAAAGAACAAAATTGTAATAATCAATCATATTAACCAGTGATGATTTTAGAAAAACTTTTACGTAATAAATGTAATTAACAATTGAACTTAAATGATTGTTCCGGTTACCTAAAAAGGGAATTTTATTGAAAATAGTTTTAAAACAATTATTGTGAAGTTTAATTCTTTGGTCTGAAGTAAGAAGCGGTGCCAGTAATCGAGATGTTTTCCAAATTTTGCAACTTCATCAAGCTATTAATTTTGGTATTTAGTATTTAAATGTGAACAAAAAGGCACTAAGTGTTAATCATTTTGTGAGTTGTTATTGAATCCAATAATTCGATCAATGTACTGTGAACTGAAGGATACTATTTTGTTAAAGTTTGAGTAAGTTGTATAATTATTCATGTATTAATTTTGATTTCTACCTGTATGTGCATATATTTTTCCCGTCGTTAAAAATTCTTACGTTGGGTATTTATTTTTTTAAATCTACAATTATGTCTTAAATAAAAACTTTTTATCTTTGACTTTTATTTTTATTTCGTTTATAAATAAATCTATTTTTGAATCCAATCACACTAGATAATATTGAACCATATATTAATTGAATTAAATTTAATAGATTTGATACCGGTCGGTTTCTGTTTACGAGTATCATATTTGTATTATTTTTTACATAATCCCCGGATTTTCCTAAACAGATGGCGCCCAAATATACTTAGTTTTTGACTATAACTAGCCTTATTCCTTCTTTTTTATAATCTGTGAGCTATGGAAACAATACCCGCGTCCTGAACTTAAATTTGTTAATGAGATGTCTTGAGCAGCTGGAGCATTTATGAGTTGTACAGTAAGTATTAAGTATTTTGTGTTGAAAAAATATTACGTTTCAATTGGCGGGGCCTTTATTTTTAAGTACGTTTCAAAGGATAATAAAAATAACACAAAACTATACAGATATATCCAAAGACAAAACATGAAAAGAAATACAACAAATATAAGTAGCATAGAGTGGAGAAATCATTTTAAGGAAACACTAACAGACAGTAATACTATGATGGAGGAAGAAAAAGAAGAAAACAACAATGTAATAGAAGAACTGGACATGCCCACAAAAGAAGAATTCGCTGAAGTAGTAGCACAGCTTAAAATGAACAAGACAGGAGGCCATATAAGAAGAGTAGAAGTGGAGACCGTCTACTGGCAGAGGAAGAGGAAGAACGAAAAGCAGATGGGAAGATCAGGTATTGGAAGATATAAAAAAGTGGAAGATACAAGCGTGGAAAGCAAAGATACAGGATCGAGATATGTGGAACAAAATAACGGAAGAAATCAGGACAAGCAACAAGATGGAATAAGTTAAGAAGAGAAGAACGTGGACTAACTCACCATAAGAAACGAGTTACAAGAGCTCAGGGGATAAGCGGCTACAATTCCTAAAGGAATGTACATCCATGTATATATATATATATACGTGCAAAGCTATCAGTGTGGCACCCAACCCATATTCCGGTAAAGTAGCACCCACTTGATAGAGTTGAGATAATGGTGTATATTTTACACCAATTGACTCATCGCAAGTAGTGAAGAAAAAGTAAGTTGAAAAACTACAATATTCTTTTATACTTTCTAAAAGATATATAATGTTAAACTCGCACCCAACATACTAACTGGTTAACTGGCACCCATTTGTATAATAATTATATATACTTCTACCAAGTGGCACCACTCCAGTGATGCCATATTTATGGGTGCCCTTTTACCTTTTGCTTTATTATTTATATACAGTACGGAAGCTTATGCAACATTTTTTGAATAATTCACTTTCTAATTTTACACTTTTGGACGCTAGTTTTTAACTTTTTATTGTTTACCTCGGATTATTGCATTTGCTTTGCCTATTGTCTAACCACAAATACTTTTAGATGTTATAATAAACCTTTCCAATCTTCGTGAATTATGAAATACCTACGGGGATTAAGGAAAAATGTGTAAACTTTCTAGTCATTGGCATGATCTAATCAAACATCTAGTGCAATTGTCATTATTGCATGATTAATATAATTTATTTGATATTTTGGAGCTTACATTAATAAGACTTTATATTATTGACATATTAACAATAAAAGAACTATATACTCCATACTTGTGAACATCATAACCAAACATTGTGCGCTACTAATAAAATAAAAGGCAGTTTTAAAAATCGTATGATTTTACTAAAAACAACAAATTATTCTCAATTCAGTTAATTATAGATATAAACCAAAAACAAAAAGAATTCTAAACATTTCAAGATATTTTGCTTAGCTTTATTTTATGCCAATGACTATCTAACAAAAGCAAATTAACGGTTATTAAAATAAGTAGATGTTGGAGTTCTTAATATTTCTGTTTATGCATCCTCACGAAAGCAAAAATCTTTTTCGCAAAATCTAATAGTTCCGATATTTACAGATTTGCTTACCGATTGGTAATAAAATTTTATTGTTTTATTGCTTTGTTACTTTTAGTTGCACATTTTGGCATTTCTTAGTCTGTTTGTCCATGATTTTGTTTAAAGCTACTTCAATGTATATTTTAAAACCAGCGTTTTATTAAATGTCCATAACGTAATATTTGTATATATGTAGGTATAGTTATATTTCATCTATGTTTAATAAAGTTTCTTTGACTCCTGGAAATTAGGAATTAGGTAATTAGGAATGTTTTCATCTAGGGATAAAAGTTTTAATGATTGAATTGAAATAAAAGGCAGATATTTTTTTAGAAAACTCAGAATCGATTGTTATAAAAACAAAATAAATAATGTGTTTTTTGTAACAACAAATATTCTTTGCTATTTTATTGAAATTAAAGTAGAGAACTACTAACTAAAACCTGATTTTGATTTAATGACTGAAAACACGTAACAAGTTACATGGTAACATTAAATATTTTGCATTAGTTTGTAAAATAAAATTAAATGTTTTGTTGTTATCTATATTTCCTGTTTAAGTTCTTAAAAGATAGGTGCATACCTATTATGTAAATTGAAACAATGGTATAAACTGTTTAATTATTGCATCCTATAAATTGTCCGGCAGTAGTTTACTTATAAACAAATTCAAATACGCATGCACTACTAACTATTAGAGGGTATAAATAGTGAGATAAAAGACTCAACGATTCAGCGTGAATAGAAAGAACTATTGTGTAGATCTTAATCAATGGGATTTCTACAGGCAGCAGAGAACGAAAGTGCATGTTGGGTATTGAGTTTGAGTAGTATTAATCATATTTTGGAAACATATTTTGAATTTTGTAAATAATCCAACATCAGCAATTACCACTAAAAATCTGCAATATCAAAAATTGTCTAATGAGCGCTAATGTACATTCTATTTAAATAACGATATAAACAAAAATATCAATCAAAATACATTCCAAGGAATGGTTCAAAACCTGCAAGAATAGGCATTAAAAAGAACATGTAAACTATAAACAAGTATAAATATTTTAAGAAACATTCTAAAATGCTTCATAGAAATTTGATAGTAAGTAGTCGCTTCTTTATAGGTTAATTTTTATCATTGAGAATTATCCAATAGAATGCAATATAAAAATAATTAACTCTATGTATAATCAAAAATAGGAAAATACATTTTCTAAATTGTTAGGTTTTCAACTATTTTTTTAAATGTTATCCAATTATCGACACTGGGCTTAATGTTTGACACTACGTACGACTAATGAAAATGTATAAAACTTAGCAAGCGATATATGAACGATTAAGTTACCTTTACAAGGATTTGAATAATGAATTAGTTGTTACAATTTTTATGACTAAATTACGTCGGCATTAGTCAAAGAGAAAAACAAAGCACAAGAATTTTAAGACTTCTAATCGTAAAAATGTTTCACCAACTTTCTTTAACTGCCGAAAGAATATTTAAATAACGAATTCGTTTGAAAACGAAAAGTATAAGAATCCCCCTTTTCTGTACCCGTTTCTGTAAAAAACATAATATTAACAATATTATATATTGAAAGGATTTAAAATATTGAAGAAATTAAACTTTTTCCTATTTATGTGTTACTTGGTTTATAGTATTCTAGTGTTTTCTTAGTATGTTACCTACCAAGCCTGAAATTGTACAATGCGTGCTTTGTACACTAATTTTTGTACCGAGCGCGAACTGTAAAGTAATCGCAAATAAGAAAAGCCTGTTGACGTCACATGCGTACTAGACGAAACTACGTTCGAACTTAGTTTATTATTTTAATAGGGGTATGTTTTACTTGTCAAGTTGTTAGGTGTTAGCGCGAACACAATGCGCATCTTTTATGACGTCAACAGGCTTTTCACATTTTGCTACTACTCTACAGACTACTTTGTACGAAGTGGGATTTACCGGACTTGGTATTATGAGTTTTGTACTGTTCGGGTTCTGTCTATTTGTACCGAGTTGTTAGTTTGAACTTTTCAGTCAACTTCGTACAGCACTTTTTGTGCAAAGCACGAATAATAGAAAGTGAAGGTAAAAACGAAAGAATAAAGTTTCATGTTTCATGGAATGACAGCGTACGAGTTTGCAGGTACAAAAGTTAGTGACAAAAAGGAGCTCCCCTGTTCTCCATAACCTTGCAATTAGCGATCAGCCAATACGTATTTTTGTGCTTTCGAATTTATAATAAATATTTTTATTTATTTATTACTATAAATTAGACAGCACAAAAATTATATTTATTTATTTATTATTTATATTTATATAATAAATAAACTAGAATAGTCTGTATTTCAAAATATCTATTTTTCTTTTCTTGTTATTACTATTTTAGGTCTTCTTGTTCATAGTAGGTACGAGGCCCAACAATAATATTTATAATAATAATATATATAATAATTGCTAACCCATAGCCTAGTTCCCCAGGCTATAAGCTTGTGCGGGAAGGAGGGGGCTATTATTATTATGGAAGAATATCGGCGTCCGCAAATTGCGTACCCGTATGTTTTGCAGTAGAGGTCCGCAAATGTAAATTACATAGGGAATTTGCGGACCTATATTTTGAACACTTTAGATCCGCAACTTGCGGATCTGTATTTTTTTATTCTTGGGGTCCGAAAATTGCGGATCGTGATTTTATTTTTATAAAGATCCGTAAGAATTTCGATAACAATGACAGTATAACCTCACTAGTCACTATTCGAGTCGAATTAAGCAAGTGCCACAGCAAGTACTTATTGTTGTACTGAAAAATGGATAAATTAGACCTAATCTCAACATTTTATTCATTTGAAGACCTAGAATTCAAAATAAAACAATATGAAAGCGAGCATTACATTGAGTTATATAAACGTGATTCAAAGTTATTAAAATCTTTAACCAAGAAGTGTCCTCGCAAATTGGCAACTGTTAATGATAATTTAAAATATTATAGAATTGTATATGCTTGTGCAAAAGGAGGGAAAAAGTTTGTCTCGAGCGGATTAGGTAAAAGAACAGTCAGGTATGTCAATAAGTAATATATAGTTTGGTAGCAGTATGTTTTTTTATAGTAGAATTTCATTTTAGTACTTGCCGGGAAAGATGTCCTTTCCAAATGTGTTTTACCTTAACAAGTGACTCACAGAGTCTAGTTTTGTCAAAAATTGTTAGAGACCATAGTCATGAAATTCAAAAGGAAGTTTTCAAATGTCTTCCAAAGCAACGAAGGTTAAATTCTGAAGAAACACAAAACGTTAAAAATCTCCTTGACTTGAGATGCAATCGGGTACTGTTGAAAGACTACATTCATAGAAAAACTGGGAAGAATCTCTCACTCCATGATATTTCTAACCTTCGAATCAGAGAAAAATCAAAAGAAGATCTTCAGTTGAAGGGTGTGGTGGATATTTTGAAAAAAGACTTAGGAGCGGTGGTGACAATACTCGCTGATGAAAATGAAACTCTGACTGGTATCTATTTTCAAAGCAGTGCAATGTTAGCATCCTTTAAGAACTATCCTGAAATGTTCTTGTTGGATGCCACATATAAACTTAATAACCTGAGAATGCCTTTGAACATAATTATGGTAATTAATGGAAATGGAGAAGGAGAGGTAGCCGCAACTTTTCTCCTAGGTAATGAGACATCTGATAACATATCACATATGATTCAGATCTTCAAAAGTTCCAACTCATCATGGGAAAAACTTCAGTCATTTTTACAGACAAAGATTTCACTGAAAGAAAAGTTTTAAAGCAAGAATTTCCTAATTCTTCAATACTTTTGTGTTTGTTTCACACCCTCAAATCTTTCCGAACAAATATAACGATGGATGCTATGAGTATCAATTCATATCAGAGAGATACAGTTCTTGCTATCCTTCAGGGACTTGCTTTTGCAAAGTCAGAAAATGATTATGACAGTAAATACAAATCTCTGTTAGAATTACAGATTCCTCAAGTAACAAAATATTACAATGCGAACTGGCACATTATAAGGAAGGAATGGGTAGAATGTTTCAAGAGAGGTACGTGCTCATTTAACATTACTACCACTAATCACTTGGAATCTTTTAATCAAAAAATAAAGCAAGTGTGCTCAAAATTTAGTAACTTAAAATTGTTTTATGAAGACTTTTTGGTGTTGTTAGATTCTGTCATGTCAGAAAGGAAACGAAAAGCTTCTATGATGTTTTATAGAAATAAAATCTTTAAACATGAAACAGGAAGCCCAACAGATTTATATTCAAAATTAGTTACTCCATATGCTTTGAAATTTATTGAGAAACAATTAACGTTGTGTGAAAAAGTTAAAATAGTTTCTGAAGAACAGGACTTCTGTATGGTAAATACATTATCATTAGACATAATAAAAGTATCTGTAGAAGACTGTCCTTGCCCCTTTCGAGTCAACATGAAATTGCCTTGTTCCCACATTTTTGCGGTTCGTAGAAGGAGAAATGAAAGTTTATATTCATCAACCTTAATTGATGAAAGATTCAAAAAGTCATATTACATCAAAAATGTTTTATCTGATTTTCCCACTGATCAATCTATTCCTCCTACTGAACAATGTTATGATAATGAAAATCGTCGCGAAAATGTAAGTGTATGTCATGTAAAAGAAACCACAACAATTTCAACCCAGCAGCAAAAATATAAAAAATGTATGTCAAAATGCCAGGAATTGGCCACAGTTATGTCTGAATTTGGGGAGACTGATTTTAAAAAATGTTTTTTTCAACTTGAACTTTTAGTGGAAAATTGGAATAATAGAAAACAAGTCATGATTATACCTGAAGAAGAGATTACTTATGAACCCGAGTGTAGTAACTCCAAGGTAGATAGTGAGATGGTAAAAAGTCAGCATAAAATACCAGCATCTACAACCATTCCTCTAGTGGAACAAAATTTTGAGGAAATGGTGGACAGTCATTCTAAAGATCTTTGCATATTAAACAACAATGAATTTGTGATAAATGACAATGTAAGTTGCAAGGAGACCGAAATGGAAAGACAAAGTGATGTTATTGTAGACCCTAGTTACACTACACAACACTAGTTACTAACGTTGCATTAAAAAATCCCGAACTATCTAAAATAAAGTTACCATTAAAATTGAAATTAAAAGGTCGTCCAAAGGGAATTACAAAAACAGTTGTTGGCTTAAAGAAAAGAAGAAAAATGATACCTTTTATAAATCAGACATCAACATCAAGACAAAAAAAGATATTACTTTGCATTTCAGTGATCAAGATATCGTCAGTAATATTTTATACCACAAATACATTGTCCAGCCTAACGATTTACCCAAACACTGCCAACTTATAAATTGTATGATTTTTGAAGAGGAAGTTGACATCAAAATAATAGAAATATTTTTTGAAAGTTCTGCATTTTTGATGTTGCAGAAGTTAATAACTGAAAGAGAGATCGTTAAGAAATTCTTTTGTATGAGTTGTAAAAAATGCATTGAGAATGAACTCAGTTTGAGGTGTAATTCTAGTTTGATGCGAGTACATCAAATTTGTTCTACAAAATTTAAATTGCCTCGCTCAAATTCAAAATGGTACTGTGTTAATTGTAAATAGGTGTTAGGTATAGTTAACTCTACCTATAAGTAGGTTGTGCTCTCGATGTAACCCCATCTTATTAGCGTGTTTAAGAATGTTTATATGTTTATTTTTTATTCAGATAAATCAAAAATACATAAATATACAATCCATGGTTTTTCTAACTCTGTAATCTCTTACATACAACAGCACAAAATAGTTATTTATGATATAAGTGTTAAAAGTAAGATTTTATTTTGTGAGTGGAGATGATTGAAAAACGAGCGTAGCGAGTTTTTCAACTCCACGAACAAAATAGAATCACTTTTAACAAGCATTTCATAAATTATGTATGATATGCTTGTTAAAAGTGATTCTATTTTGTTCGTGGAGTTGAAAAACTCGCTCCGCTCGTTTTTCAATCATCTCCACTCACAAAATAAAATCTTACTTTTAACAAGCATATCATACATAATTTTTTATAAAACTCTACTAACAAAGAAAACAAAAACTTTTACTTTTAACACTAGTGTTAAAAATATTTCTAACACGCTACGTTATAAAATTCAATTTTTAATCATGGTAGCCGGAATTAAAAATGTAATTTTTAACGTCAGTTGTATAAAAAGGATATTATTACACTGGTTCGCGGATCTTTAATACTCCTATCAAATATAGGATACGTCATTTTTCCGGCTCTTTAAAAGTCAAACATACAGATCCGCCATTTGCGGACTTTTAATAAATATGCTTTAAGTACCTACGCAAATTGCGGACTCCGAAACGTTAAGACTACGGATCCGACATTTGCGGACTCCTAGTACAGAACATACGGAGACGCAATTTGCGGACGCCGATACTCTTTTCCTATTATTATCACGTAGGCCCTAAGTGCGGCTGCAGCCGACTTACAGATGGAACAGCGCAAATCCCACATTTGTGTCACAGCTAAGGAAAACTGCAGAAAACCTTAACCAGATCTGCCGGCAACGTGAATCGACCTCGGGCGCTTGGGTGAAAGTCCAGCACTCTAGACATTACAATACCGAGGATGTAAACCGCATTTCGGACCATAAAAACCCTCTAGTTATTCAGGCGACTCCTCTATCGGGATTTGTACAAAATTAAATTGTACCAAGTTAACTGAAAGCTTAAAACTAATAGATCAGTACAAATATGTTGTTCAGAACCCGAACAGAACAAAATTCGTATAGTACCAAGTCTGTTAAATCGCATTACGTGCAAAGTAGTCTGTGCACTTCGCGCTCGGTACAAAAATCACTGTTTAATGCGCGAATTGTACAATTTCTGACTTGGTAGGTACGTAACATATATATGTATAGTAGATTTACTCTATAATATCACTTACTTATAGTAGTATTTTAATTTCCGGTGCAAAAGTTTATTCGTAAGTTTTAAAAGGTTTGACAGGTAATCAGTAGACAATCAGGTAATGAAATATATATACTGATTGTGAGTAGGAATTAAAAATGAACGTGTATGCCAGGCTTGTGGAGAAACCAGGCACAAATCACTGTATAATATAGTAAACAATATTTTTGTGCTTGTTTGAGGCGCACAACGGGTTTATGCAATAATCAGTTTAATCTAATTGTTAAACTAACGAGTATGATCTTATTCAGTTGTTCCACAATTTTCTGTTGCGACTTTATTGTTGGAATAATATTCCTTATATTCGATTTCCAAATGAGTTATACGGCATTAAAAACAGAAAATATATTCTGACAGGAACACTGAAAACTAGGAATATGTAGGCATTGAGACACGTCAATAAATATAAACGGCGTTGTACTGGTTGTACAGCAACAAAATAACGTCCATCTAATCTTTCAGTCATACATGTGGATGTAGGTATAGCCATCAAAAATGTAATGAACTCTAAATATCTTTATGCTCTTTATGCAAAAAATACCAAAAAGGCAAAAATATCCCAGTTGGATAAGTGCGTAGGCTCACCTCCTTAGAGTGTCAATTTAGAATTTGTATTGAATACATAAAACCAAGTTAATGGTATTCCTATACCCAAACAAACAAATTAAGGATCTCGGTCAACGCGTGATCAACAGTTGTGAAATACATTAAGTTAATATAAGAGAGTAACCTGCATCTTGTGTTACTCTCGACTGTTAAAGAAAGTAAGCAACGTATGTTAGGATTATACTTTTTAGAATTTCGAGCATGTGTTAACCGCATCTCGCCTCGTGATCGCCGCGTGTTTTGCGATGCGTTAAGTATTTTCACCCTCGTGATTTCGGTGGCCTGGATTATTCATTTGTTTGCTTGTGTATAGTAATATTCCTAGATATGCTATGATACTAATATTCCTAGATTTCGTATATTTGTCTTTTTTTAAATTTACTGTTTACAATTAGGTAAGCCATACGTAGTTAGTTTCTCGTTCTGGAAAACGTTATAACAACGCATTTATTAATATTGAAATATGACTTTTTACAATCCACTATATATTCTGTCCATCTTCAGGAGTGTAAATTTTATATCGTTAGAAAATAGAAAACATTTAGAGTTTGTTACTACCGAAGGAAAATCATTTATTAGCAATAAAACACGCAGGGGTCTAAGATTTGATCCCTGGGGAACTCTAAAGTCATAATGTTGATATGTATCAAGATCAAACTGGAACGTCTCTGGCAGGGTTGGCAAAAATCATGTTTTATAAATCAAAAGGTTGTTTTTTAAATAAAACATGCTTTTTTATCGAAAATAAGTGTAAGACACCCCTTATATAAAAAAACATTTGAAACATGATTTTAAACTGTTTTAAACAACACCTCAAAACAACATTAAATTCTTACATTTTTGCAACATAAACAAAAAACAACAAACAACAAACACAAATTAGACATTTTAGAAGCTTTTGAAATATACAAACATAAACGCACTGTACCTTTAATGAATGAACAAACTGAGCTTAGTAATTCTCCTTTATTAGAAGTGTTAGATATTTAGTTTTATTATGTATTGTATCTAATTACCTATTTTCTGTATGTATTTATCTTTAGCAACGTGTTTGTTTATCAATCTTATCTACCTTTGATAATGACACAAAGTGTCGAAACAATATTGTCAGGTTAAGATATTAATAAAACTTGTGAAACTTTAATTAATCTTTGTATTTATATTATATTTCATGTTTTAAACTAATAAAGATTTTGAAATATTCTAATAAAAGCTTTTAAGAAAGATATTATTAAATTCAGATACAAATTATCATCATGAATCCTGATTATGCATGCCTGAAACAATAATAAAAGTTCTTATTCTTATCAGTACTTTTTTAATTTTACGACTTCCTAGTAAGAGTAACTTAAATAAAAAATACAGTAATCAAAAATCTACTTCGATTCTCGTCAAAACAAAAGTGTTAAATATTATTAAGTCAACACTTTGTAATTTATAAATAAAAGGATCATTATTCTTTTTAAATGCGTCTTCAAACCTCTAAAAAGAACGCAGAATTAGAAAATCAGTCGAATATTACAGAGGTAGCTTATATCTTCTATTTTCCATATAGTACTCAACTCGAAATTTTTAAATAGTGCCCTTTTGCACCACACAATTTTTTGACAAGTTGCAGTTTTAGAATTCACAGAACCAAAGCTACAATTCGAATTTATACATTTTTACCTCGAAGTCCCACAAAATGTGTTTTTTTTGCAAGTTTCGAGGCTTCGAGCACTCTACAAGGGACGAACGGTAAAGGCAAAATTGTATGAAATAAGGTTTGACTGAAGCTGACCGCGTGTACGAGCCGTCTTCAAAATTTCCAACCAGAATGCGTACTCCGCTTGAAAGAAAGTAATAAACTGAAAGAAAAGAACGTATGTATTATACAAGTTGGAGCCAATTGCAAGATTTTATTTATTGATTGAAGTTAATGTTTTAACTGTCTAACAATTAAAACAATATAAGTACTTACTTAATCAAAAACAACAAATTATGTACCTATCAAAAATCAATGGTCTACCTAGACGTAAAAAGCAAGTTACGAAGCAATGTGAAATATTTCATTTAATGTTTTAGAAATTTAATAGTCAACATATATTAACAGTTAAAATAATATACCTAATAAACAATAAATTATGTACAGATATATAATATACTATTTAATACCACTAAAAAACTACTATTATGTTACAAGTTGAACCCAATTGTATTTCTTTTATTAATTTAATGTTTTATAACGTCTAACAATTACAACACAACCGAAATACAAAACAAATAATGTTATATTAAATGTCAATTGTTTGGTGGGATATCACTATATCACGGTAAATATTTCAAAGAATCATACGCAAAATTGCGAATGGCAATAGTTATTAGGTTATTACGAAGGGTCAAAAACATCCCCAGGTTTTCTATTGAATTATATCTGGGCTGTTACCGGTCATGTTTATTTTGTTTTCTTTTAAAATGTGTATTCAGTTTAAGAAATGTGAAATATTCCTCAAGAAAGTAATCAAAGCTTATTACTACGCCCCACATAGGAAGAAAAAGAAATTCAATCAATACCTAATGAAACAGTTATAGCATTTATTTATAAGAAAGAACAAATAAATGCCTATGTAAAGTTGCAATTATTTTACTTAACAAAACTTTTTACTGACTACCGAAGGCAGGCGGCAACATGAGCCTCTAGCCTGAAAAAGGCTCTTACCTGACCGCCCCGACCATGCAATAAAGATGGCATGCAAGGGACAGAAGGATACTCCAAACAATATCTACATTATACACAAAAATTGCAGTTATTTATTAGCATAATGTACTTTTTTAATTAGCGTTTTTTGTCTGAACCTCCGTAACTAATTTAATTTCAACTGTAACTATGTTTATTGCTTCTGTGGGCATTAGAAATTGTATGATTTTAGGGGCAAACTTTAAAAACGTTACGATAGTATATTAATTTTATTTGTAATCGGGCTTAACTTTTTGACCTAAACAACTTTTGCTTATAAATCTTTTTGTATTTTTAAAAATAAATGTAATTTAATATTAAGACTGTGGAAACGATTTAAGTACTTCATTGTTTATACACTGAAAAAAATTTTGTTTCAAATTGAAAAAATTGCAGGTACCTAACATCAAAATTTTTTACTTTCAAAATGCTCCAACAAAATATATTTTTCAATTTAAAAATAGCTCTACTTTTGAGAGTGTTTCGAATTTTTAATTCAATGTAGTGTGCATTTAAATACAAAGCTTATTTCGGAGGTTGATTTAAATAGTTTTATTGTTAATTTAAAAGTAAAATAAACATTATTTGAATGGTAAATTGTAATTATTTTAAAAAATCTGCTGCTTTCAAGCATAAAGTACAAATATTTAATATTAAATGCAGTGCTTTTTATATGAATGTAAGCTTTTGTTTTTAATTTAATAATATGCTGTTTTCTTTTTAAATGCAACATTCTTTTAAGTTACTGACGTTAAATGCAGAACACACATGTTGAATTGAATGTATTATATTCTTTCAGTAAGAAACAACTTACTGTTATTAATGCTTTATTGACATCACACTTAAGTAGTACAAAAATAAAAGGTAAAAATCTTTTATTATTGAAATAAAATAATAACTTATTATTTTATATATGGAATCCTTATATGGAATATTTGGAATTTTGTTTAAATCGTTCTTATTGAGAACTTAGCACTTGTAATACATTTATTTCTGCATGTAACAACTTATACATACTTTTATTTTAAAATCCACACGCACTTGAATTAAAAACCTCTATTTACTTTAAAAGTATTTATCATTTATGTACATGTACAAAAAGAGCATGTACACTTCAATTCAAGGATTTTCAGTCTTGATTTCAAAGCAAAAGCAAATACTACATACATTGTTTTAAAAACATATTATTTTGTTTCAGAAGTAATTCCTTCTCCTTAAAATAAAAATGTCTTTTATTTATTTTAAATACCACCCTTCTTGAAATTTAATAAACCAGCATTTAAAAGATTCGGCATATAAAAGAACGCATTTGCACTTCAAACAAGAAATTTATAATTAACATAAAAGTAAAATGTGTTTCAAATTAAAACATCAGTTGAAAGTAATAAACAAAAGCAGAATATAGCCTTTTCATTTAAATCTAGCTGCATTTTTTCAATTTTAAAGTAAATGCATTTATTTGAACGTCAAACGTAAAGATTTTTGTTATAAAAACTGAAATTTCTTTCAGTGTAACGAAATGCTTTATAATTGAGCTTTTTACTTTAAATTAGTGTTAAAATTATTCTGACCAGCATGACCGCCCTGTATTATAACTTCGGCCAGTCTCCAGCCATCGAAACCGGCGGCCAAAGAATAAACCGAAACGCAAATCAGAAACAAAACGCGTAGTAATGCGATGTTGCCGGTAAAACATGTGCTACGGGTGCCAGTAGAACAATAATTATGATGGGTGCCAGTACTGCGAGGCGGCATATACTTCTGTATATACAGAAATCGACTGCAGCGCCACTCGTGGTGATACGCTGAACTTTTTTGTATATCACTCGGTATATAACGTCCTTAAGGCACCCATACAAAAATTCGTTTCTAGGCGTTTCACAACTTGTACATGCCAAAACCGTAGAAAAAGGTATAAAACACTATGGCACCCAAAACGGGTGCCGCATTGAAAAATCCGGGTGCCACTTTGTATATTTCATATGTCGTTTGGGTGCGTATAAGTCATTTTATAAGTCTATATATATATATATATATATATATATATATATATATATATATATATATATATATATATATCAGAAATAAATGTTAGAAATACGAAATTATAACTTCAGTTATGTAAATTCTGGTATAAACCTTAACAATTCATAATAAAATGATTGTAAAACCTTGAAAACAAAAACCTTTGCATTCGTTACATCACCAAATTCTTGTTAAAATTAAAAGATCTATCTCGCAAAAGTTCGACAGAATTATTTTGCAAACGTAAATTTAACGTTCAGTCAATTATTATTACGTATTTCTAAGGTTTTACAACTAACTGTAATGTCTACAAGAACAGCTTATTTAAAGTTCATAAAATCGTATGATGTAGAGTTATACCGGGTGTCCACTCTCAAAGTCGATCATAGGCAATTAACATTGCATTTTACTTTTATATATTTTGCTGTACTTCTACTAAATCAATATATATTAAAGTTTAAATAGTCGTTATTTAATTCATTCCTATGCTAAAAGGAAATAATTTGAAAATCATGGCTTGCCATACTTAATAATAGTCAACATTTAAGTTAGTATTTTAAAATAAAAATCGCACTCTTAATATTATATTATTATCATTTGATAATTTTTCGCAATAATTTTCTCTTTCTTGTAGCTGAATTTGACAAGAAGGTATCACCAAAATCGTTCAATACAATGTTAAATACATACGTTCGCGTTTGGCAACGAACAGGCTGTATAACTATATTGTAACTAAATTAAACCAGTATAAAAATCATACAGAATGCAGATTAATCTAAAATACCTCATAAGCCAAAGTTCTATAATCAATAGTTTCTAAGTTATAACTTGTTAAAGTTGCAGCGTTTAGTTTTTACGAATATTGTTTAGGAATCCATACAGGAAGATTACTCTGCGAATATCAATTGGTAGTATTACAAGAGGAGAGGAGATTTTACAAAACGCATTTACCTCTTCATTCAGATAGTTTTCTATGGATTTGTATACAGCGTTTGATTTGAAGCACTATGTATGTGCTGTAGCATGTTTACTTTCAAGATTATTGTCATGATTTATGTTATTATTTATTTATTATTACTATCCAATAAAAAAGTGTTTGTGTCATTAATGTAAAACTAGTATCTTTGTTTATCTATGTGTAACTAGATCCTTATATTCCAACTTTAAAAAAATGTTATTGATAAAAGTTATTGAAGATTACATAATCTATAGTTTGGCACTATCCTAATTTATACGTGAGTCCAACATACATTTTTTAATCAAAAGGTCATGAGTTATGAAATATGTACGTAATACGTAAAAAATAGCTAGCCATATTAAAGAATACGTAATGCCTAATTTGTACCTAAAATAAAATGTTTTTATGGTTACTGCAAAAATGCGTTCATACGACCTATGTACAGCGCTCCGAATTATCCAACATCCTGGCACCGGGGCCTGGAACTGGAGATTCCCAAATCTACCTGACATGACAACATGAGAAAGAGGGCAAAGCTTCGTGTTGTAACTGTTAACAAGATTTAACTGTTACATTGTATTAAATCCACTGACAAGCTCAAAAATTCAATTTCTTATTGTGGTACTTCAAAGAATTTAAAGTAACCGGAATTTCATGGTTAGAATCCTTTTATTCCAACATAACAATTTTCCATGCCAATGGGCGTGTAAGTCGATACAACTGCCGAACTTTGGGTTCTAAAGATTTCCACATTGTTCAAGAATTCATATCGGACCATTTTTCTTTATGAAAAACACTATCAATACTACTAATAACTAGACATGTTCAAAAATTTCGTGTTTCCACAACTTAATCACATTGAAAACGAAGAATTTGAATTCATATTTCAACAAGATGACGCGCTCCCACTGTAAGATTTCTTGGGCGGTGGATCAGACGATGTGGACATAGTAACTGGCCCCTACCAACTCCCGATCTGACCTCATTAGATTTTTTATTTTGGGGTTACGTAAAGGATTTTGCATATAGTGAAAAAATTTAAGAATGTTTGAGGAAATAATCACGGAAGCAGTTAGAAGCTTTACACCCGATATGTTTCACTGAATTTGAGTTAAACTTCATTACCAATATGATACGTGTCGTGCTGTTGGACGGGTCTGGTGTACATATAGAAATTTATTTTTTTTTTTCTACAAACAGGTGAAAACGATCCCAAATGATGAAAAAAGAAGGCGCAAATTCATTTTAGCTGTTTTTTTAAACTAAAAACTGTGCCACAACGGACTCGAAGTTGTGAAATTTACTGAGAAATATTGTTTCAATTTAAAGTATTTTCATAGAAAAACATAGATTAATTCAATTTAATTTTAACTAATTTGAAATTTTTTACTTTAGAATCATCTAAAAAAGAATTGAAACATTATTTTGAATAGGAGAAAGTCAACATCTGACTTAAACAAAAAATTACACGCTAAAAACGCGTTTTCAAAAAAGTCTATTGCGGCACGGTTTCTTGCTTAAAAAAAAGCTAAAATTAATGTGACCCTTCTTTTTTGATCATTTGGGATCGTTTCCACCTGTTTGTAGAAAATTTTTTTTTAAGGCCACCCTAATACATATATAAAAACTTTTTGAGTTGAATTGAGTTTGAGCTGATGAAATCCCACCATTCATTCTCAGAAACGTGTATGTCCTATAATACCATGACTATCCAAAAAAAATATATAATCCTTAAAAGTGCTTACTAACAGTAGCTGACGTTTCAGTTAACCTGACCAATGCCGCCTACTATAAACATTGGATGTATCTGTATAATATAGCAAAAACTTTATAAGTTATCTTGTAGTGATCGAATAATTTGAAAATGCTGTTTACTGTTGGGAGCTTTTTCTAATTTCTGACGTTTATGAACCCCGACCTCATGTCTGCTAAGTTGGTATAACAATGACTTTTACCAATCTGTTCCATCAGGAATTCCCAAGAACTGATAACAAGACGTACAAAAATACGCCCATGGTACGCTGCATACAACATTTATATGTGTGTGTATGTATTGTGAATATTGTCGAACACACATCTACCAACAAGTAGCAACAACTCAAAACGTAAGATCGCTAGAGGACATGGGTTCTTTTCGACATTGGCGTTGATGAGCAGACATAAAAGCTTTTTTTTCCTCTCCCATTAAATAATACATTAATTATAAATGCGTTTCTTAATAAGTAATAGTATCAATTACCCATGGGCCGTAAGTAATAACTTATTACTCTCGAGCTGTGACCAATCACAAAAAAACTACGCCTACAAAAACACAAGTTCGTTTATTTAATCCAAACGCTTAGCTTTCATGATGAGAGAGAAGAGATATCTGTATACAATTTGTACAATAAGGATAAGACGCATAAGAACGTGCGTTGATTGCAAAAACGAGCCCCTCTAGTGTATGCTGTGACGCAGTGCGATATTCAAATGTTTTAGTTGTTTTGTTTTAAACGATTTTAAGGACACCACCTATGTAAGTGGTGTTGATTTTAATAATTTGATGCTGATAGCTGATCGATTACAATTCTCGAGCCTGTTTACATTTTCTAATAAATAAGAAGAAAAAGAAATGGATTCCGATGAAAACGATGAAAATTGTACGCTGCCAGAGATTTTACAAAATAAAAAGAAACATATATAATTTATCGCGTGATGAACGTTGATTAATAAAAGAAATACATTTGCGGATCAGATTTAAGAACTATTTTCAAAATGTTAAGCTTCTCCTTAACAAAAGTCAGTCGTTTACTTATCAAGTATACAGAAATAGTGACAGCATGAGTTGTCCAGATTTTATGTTCTAATTAACAGCCCACCGCTTTGTGTATAGAGTGTATATCATTTGTTTTGCTGGATGTTCATTTTATGAATACATTATAATCTGTGATTCTGAGCTGTACTCACGGACATAAAATCAACGGACTCGCTATAATTGGAGGCAAAGAAAAAGGTAAGCAAAATAAAAAATCGAGGAAATTACTTGATTACAGATTGTAATAAAGATGTTGTAGATAAATGTGCATGATGTTTTCATGCAGTTGTTTTGTGTCTTAAATATAACTTATTATAATTATAAATAGTTTCTTAACTTTAAGCATACAGAATAATTTAATATTATTAACTTGCAAAATACAATAACAAATTTAAGGAATTCCGGACCTGTCACTGGAAGCAATATGGCCGTCCTTCACATTTTGTTCGCTTGCCTAAATAAAACCAACCTAAAACGGTTGTTGCACCAACGAAACGGCGATGGCACCATTTGAATGCGGAGTCTATCGCTTTACGTAAATATGTCTGTGGCCATGACAGATCAAGTAGTAAATTGTTTTGAAGAATACCGGAATACACATAATAAGGTATACCGGCTCTTCGAGACTTCATTTTATTTTTTAAAAAAGTAAAATCTGTGGTAAAGGTTTATTTAATTATGTTATGGATTCAAAATATTATTTTGGAATTATTGCTCTATATATTAAAAATAAACAAAACAAGATTTCAGAAATAGCCGAAAACGAAGCAAATGGAGCTTTAACTATAAATAAAAAACATTGTCAATCCTAGACGGGAAATTGAGAAAGCAAGGTACTGGCCAACAACGTTACTAGTCATTTCGTAGTTAGTGCTATATACTTTTGTTAAAATTAATTAATAATTAATATCATTATTTAGGTAATAGATAGTAAATAGAATAAATTGTCTAGTGAAAGTTACACATTTGAAAACGCATATTTTAAATTAAAAAGCGCAGACAAAAAGTAAGTTTCAGATATACTTATGTATAAATATGTAATTGAACTGTACAAAAATTTTCTCAGTAGTACCTGATATCTCAAGTGCATTTATTAAACAATTTCCCTGGCGTTAATTTTTTCAAGTGCAAATAGTGCACTATAGCAAATGGTAACAAAAAACGTGTAAAATTAAGACTGCTAATATATAAGGCAGGTTGGCATGTTTAAAACATTTAGTTTAAAACGCTAAACTTGTTTAAAACTAGTTTAAACATCAAACTAAATTTTAAACTATTTCTTTTTAAATGTGTTTAAACGTATGATTTTTTTGTAATTGTTTTAAAAAGGCCTTTGGAAGAGAAAAAAATAGATTCTTATAGTATTGCATTTTCGAATTTAAATCACCAGTTTCCATCTGAAAGGTGTATTATTATAAGTATTACAACTTTAAATTATAGAATGAGAAAGTATAGACATTAGGCTGATTAAGTATTATTAAAAATCTATTTTGGAAAAGGACTTACAAGATTGAGTCTTGAACCATAAAAACAATTCTAATTTATTAGTAAATTAGTACTAAGGTGGATAGGGGGTTAGATTACATTGTATAAAATCAACCAATTTTGCTGCAACAACATTAAATTAATGTTAAATATTTCTTTGTCTATTTCGCGTATACAAAGATTACTTTGTGACACTGTTTTTGCGAAAAACAGTTACACAAAGTGCTACTTTGTGCAACTGAAAGTAGTGATTTTTTTTTGTTTATTGTTTCCAGCCTTATTTTGTGGAACTCCATAATCATGAAATAAATAAAGATTATTAAAAGTTTCACAATTTAAACTTTTAATAATCTTTATTTATTTAGTGATTTTTTTATTTGTAAGGCTGGCAGTAGTAAGTAAATTTTGCTGCCAGCCTACTCTGTCATGTCATTCTGTCAACGAAGTCCAGTATCAGACGTAAATGCGTAATAAGCAATAACACAGCTATATTCTGATTTCAAGATCAAAATTAGATTAAAAAGCCAAAACGTATATCGCTTGTCGATATTGAGGTAAGTTTAATTGAGTTGAATGATGTACACCTCCATTTCATCAAATATTTTTTTCAGTTTTTACCTACTAATGGGAACATAACCAAGGTGTTAGGAAGAATATAAAAAGGAAAGGAATAATGCTCGACAACCAACCCGCGGAAGTATTTTGGGGGCACATTATCCAAAAGAAAAGCACTTTCCCGTGATATGTACTAATAAGTATTCATTAACTGGCGCCGTTTTGAAAATTTGAATGTTATGATGCTCAGAAATAACAGCGAGAATAATGAAACATATTTCATTTTAAGAAGCTTTGAATTAAAACAAAGCGCGGTTAATAGCGGATTTCCTACGAAAATGCGCTGAAAAGCTTGTTGGTTTTCCGGATCAAGTTGATGGTCGTGAATCCCGTGTCCGTCCCTACTCAAATTTCATTTTCATTGTTTAGATTTAGAGGTTAGGTTAGTTATTTTCTATTGTTGTATGTTAAGCAGTTTTGATGTATTAAAATGTTTATTGTAATAGAAACAGTAAAACCTTGATTGAGTACATGATTGTCTTATCAAAATAATTATTTATAATAAAAATACATTTTTATCTTATATCAGAAGAAACAACTAAGCTGTCACCTTTTTTAAACTTGAATTTTTCCCTGCCTACGTTATTTTTTCAAAATGACAGTGGATGTCATTGTATGCGTTATCAGTTATTACCAACATTACCACATCAAAAATACCCGCGTGTACATTTTCCCATTTCTTTAAAGTAAATTGTAAATTAAGGCGAAATAGACAAAGTAGTATGTAAAACACGTGTTACAATTCCTTTTTGTAATACTCGTATATAGCTTAACTCGCCGCTTCGCGGCTCGTTAAGCAAACTTATACTCGTATTACAAACATCGTCATTGTATCACTAG
Organism: Agrypnus murinus; assembly: GCA_929113105.1. NCBI lineage: Eukaryota > Metazoa > Arthropoda > Insecta > Coleoptera > Elateridae > Agrypnus > Agrypnus murinus. The sequence continues at coordinate 97,203,499 of OV816026.1, forward strand.
TTGTACAATATACTATTCCCGATGTATAGCATCTAATAAAGACTGGCTATAAATAACGGAAAGAATAATCAAAGATGACCTGGTTACGTAAATGGTCAATCCAAACAAACAAAAATACCTGAAGAAATTCTTCCCTTCAATACGAACTTTAGAAATAGTCTTTGGTATTTCATTCGAAAAACTAATCTAAACTAAACTAATCGTGCACATTTGTTTTTTGCAATGGAATTTTATTCCATTCCGTTGGAAGTTCAACATCATTTTTAATAATAAAGTGAACTATACAGGGTGTCTTATAGCCTTTGTACCAGAATTTACCAGCGCATTTCTGATGGCATTTGGAACAAAAAATGTTCATAAAGTTTTTTCATTACAGAAAGTTCAAATTTTCAATAATTTTGACTGACGTTTCTATAAAAGTACGTATAAAATTATAACGCGCTCATGGTAATATTGATATCATTAATAAAACATAAAATTAACTGTATATGTAAGTGCCAGGTTTGAAATTTTAAACCTAGACAAACATGATGAGATCACATTTCACTGTGTATTTTTCTTGTCTAAACCCACCATTTTTAAGCGCCCAATTGTGTTACATTGTACTATTGCAAATTAAATCATTTCGCTTCGTTGACATAGTGGTTTTGCTTACTAAAATGCACATTTCAAATGATGACTAATTGTAATACAAAACGCAAATATACAAAATTGTGCATTAAGCTTTTAAATTTTACAAGATCTTTGTCTACAACGGGATTTTAATTTGATTTAACCGTGACCTCGCATATCTTTTTACTGTAAAATTGGTTAAATCTAGTCTCAATTTTCAATAGTAAAAAATTGGGTAAGAGTTTTCCACATCGAATTCCATTCGCCTATGGAATTTACTAATTAGTGTTAATTAATGATGCTAACCTAAACAAGAAAATGAAGAATCTGGGTCACAAGAATTACCAGGCTAAAAGGGTAAAATTTAAAAATGTAATTTAATTACAATAACATTAATTTAGTTAATTTTAAGAAGAGAAGTAAAATGAAAATGAATATCTAGTGACCCCGTCCATATTTAGTCATATCGTACGTCGCTGACATTTTTTAATAGCTTAGATAATATCAGTGTTGCTTGAAATCTGATCTCATTTTATCTGTTTACACAAGTGTTGATCACGCGTTGATCCAAATTCGCCATTTACTTGTTTATTAGGTTATAATATCCGTGATGAAATGGGGAGATTCCCCGATTTTGCGAATAATCATCGTTTACAATTACTTCACCTACACCAATATCCTTTTCTTAATTATTTGCGTTCGCGAAATTATCATTTAAGTGACTGACCTCATAAAATTGTATTATAAAAACGATCATGTTGCAGAATCAGCAATGTAAACATAACAAACCATAAAACATCTTGTTTGAAGAAAATAACAAACACTACTGTATGTGATAAAAACATTATACCCGTCTTTATTTACATTTTTCCGAAAACTACGCTTCAGAGAAAAAATGTCATAGGGATTCTTTGTTTGTCTTATCACTGTCTATATACCTGCCGCGTTTGATGACCTTGTTATGAGCCACCCTGTATAGAAAACAAGCGTTCCACAATCTTAAAAGGTAATGTGACGAGAGAGGTTGGGTTTTAGTACTACTTCCGACTCAGAATCTTAAAACCACGAAACCCACCACTTGGTAGATACTAACAGTGCAATAACGTGTGATTGAACAATGGTAAGTATCGGAAGATTTGTGGTCAATTCTGCACTACTCCATTATGGGAACAGGTCGGGATTAGTACAACAGATTATTAAGTTTAGATTAGAGCTTTTTTATCTTGAAAATTATACCCATGTTTTTCTTGCAGGAGCGTCGGAAGTATGGGTTAGAGGGGGCGGCGAGCCCCCTCTATCTCAGAACAGGGGGGCGTCGCCCCCTTAGAAACAAGGGTGAAAGTATAAAATATATTTATTTATTTTAATTAAATATTATGCAATTAATTTGTTTTCACTGATACAATTATTATTATTAAATTTAGTTTAATTATTGTTTATTTATTTTCTCTTAGTTACATATGTATAATAACTTTTCGTATAATAAATAGAATACTCGAGATTAAATTATTTGTTTGGGTTTGCTAGATGGTAAATCTATCTGCGGATATTCGTTATTTTGCCCATCGTTTAGTGCGGTGGTTCTTAACCTGTGGTCCGTGGATCTCCGGAGGTCTGTAATGGCTTCATAGGTGGTCCGCGAAGACTATAATTATTATAGTGTTATATTATTTAAAATAATAAGTACGACGAAAAGATTGCGACAAACATCATGTCTTTACGTTGTCAAAAATTACAATCATTGTCAAAATGTTCAAAGTAGGCAGATTTACAAATTATCAAAAGAAATTGGGAAGCATCACACGCTTGATGATTTGCCCAAATCGCGGCGCAGAAGAGGTCTGGTAAATGCAAGAGTCAAGACGAATGCTGTGAAGCTGTTAAAGCTAGAAAAATGTTTGCCTGTATGTAAAATAGTTAAAAAGGAAGGCGTTAGTGTAGGTACTGTACATAATATCAAAATAGTAATTAAAGTAGTAAGGGCGGTAGGTACGCTTTACCAGTCGAGGCTAATAGTGTGAGACCGACGCATAGCGGTACCTAACGCCCGTAATGCTTATACTATTTTTTGCCCGATGGGATCTATGAGTTAATTTTAAATATATAGAGTAAACATTACAAAAATCACACTGAAAATGTGAATTTTATCAAGTCGATTAATGCAACTGGTTGTTATGGTGTTGAGTAAATAAAAACAATTTTTGTTAGAATCCGGACGAATTTTATTGAGTGTTTTTCGACTTAAATGATGAGATACTTTATTAACTTTTACATACTAGTTGAACTTACCGCCCTGAAAGCAGAGCTTGTAAATGAACGAAAACGTCCGATCGGGCAAAAAGAGATATAACATACCGACTTAGAGAAGACAAGAAATGCCGAAGAAAAGTGAGGAGGAACAAATACAGTCGAAGAAACATGTGGAAGGTTGTGCAGCGCTTTGATTTAAGCAAAACTCGTTGCGTTCTTATGGATGACGAACAGTACGTCAAAATGGACAACAGTACGTTACCAGGGTCTCAATTTTACAATGTAGTTGTGGGAGAAGATGTACAGTCGGGGAATCAATGTATAGTCTACACTTTAGTCTTGCCAGTAATTTAAGTTCATAAAAATTCAGTAGCTTTGCAAACACTAACCCATTTTCATTATAAACCACATACACTATGCAAAAATTAAAAACATTGGTAACTAGATTTATAAAAATTCAAACTATATTGATTCCCCCGGTTGTACATGATAGTGTAAGAACAGTTACTACTCTGGTACGACCCTGGAACTTTTGAATTCTAAAAATGTCAATTTTGTGAAAAAAACAGGACATCTACCAAACTGTCCTAAGCTTCATTCCATAGAGCGCCACTGGGCTATTATAAACAAAAACTTGAGAAGTAGTGACCGATCAGCTAAAACAATCAACGAATTCAAACAAATTTGGGGTGCAGCTAGCCGAAAAATTTCAGCGAAGGATGTGCAAAGGCTTATGGTGGTATTCGAACAAAAGTTCGAAACTTCTATCGTTGATTATATGATTATTTCTTATATATGTAATAGACTCGATGTTGTTTTGTAATTTCAAAATAGAAAAGTGGAATTTGGCGAAAAGTTTAAAATTTGTATCAATAATTTAGTGTCCGTTTAGTAAAATGAGCTGTCCTTAAAACAATTTGTGCGTAAAACTCGATCTTAAGAAAAATAAAAGTATTCATAAACATAAAAGTTATCTAGTATAGTTATAAAGTATCTAATCGGGAATTTCTAAATAGTAAATTTCCGACTTACTACAGTATAAACAATTAATTGGGATCTGTACTCCGCACAGTTTTTTACTTAAGTTTATGAGTATGGTCAGTAGTTATGCTATGTGAGTTCTAGCGCAAAATCGCATGCATTTTCTTATGAACGTTCATTTTGCATTTCAAGGCCATCCGTCGGCGTTTATCGTAAATGATATCGTTTTTATTGTTTATCGATCGTTCACCGATAAACGATTTCGTTTTGCTTATCGTTTACCGAAAAACAATATCTTTTTTTATCGTTTATAAACAAAACGGTAAAAATGACATCGTTTATCGATGAACGGCCAATAAACGATAAACAAAACGATATCGTTTTCGATAAACGCCGGCGGATGAGCTTAAATTGCAAAACAAATCTTCATAAGAAAAGATTTTCCTATATATAGAGGTTAATGAAAAGTGGGAAAAATTTAAAGGGGTCCATTGAAAAGAAAAGGGTAAGAACAGCTGGTTTAGTGTATAAACATCAACATCAAGTTAGTAAAGGCACATGATATTTATATAAAAGTAAAATAAAATAATATAGTTAATTACTTGTAAACAAATATTTAATATAGTTGACAGTTAGGTCAAATTAGAAGAATTTCTTTTTAAAAATAAAACATTTTTACTTTATTTTCAAATAGCTAGCAGTATTGAGCATCTCTGTCTTGATTTTTATATCATTCTTTTTTACTTATTAGAACTTTATGGTAACTTTACTGTATCTTATCTATGAAATCGAAATTCGACCCCCCCCCCCCAAGTGAAAATACTTCAGACGTCCCTGTTTTCTTGTAAGATCTAAACTGCACAAAAACAGTTAGATTACCCTTAATCTAACATGGTACCGATTGGTCCATGCAACTCGTTAAACAAAAAAGAAACGAATTCTGATAAACATTAAAAATACACTAATTAATTAAATAATTAAGGCATTTATTTTTGTATGACAATTCATTCCAGTTAGTCCATTATTAAATTTTCTGCAAATTGTGTTTAGAAATTAGTTTAAGTACTACCTATCTAATGGCTGTTTTCAGGTTTCTGTAATTGTAATTTATTATTATTATACAGATTCTTTTAAAGAAAGTGTACATACTAATTATTTTGCTTATAGATATTTTAAACAAAAGTATGTCAATTTATTCAAGAAGAAAAAATAAGTGTACCGCTATTTTTTTAAGAATGTACATGTTTATCTCAAAATAATTGTAATCAACCATACTGAAGATGTATTAGTATTTCGCAGATCTATCGATTTTTAACATTAATAAGAATCAACAATTTTTGAAAGCCTCGACTATAAATAAAGTCACGCATATACATAGTACATGCAAGTTACGTTCAAGGAAAAATTATCCTTTCTCTGTATAATTTCGACATAGTTTTTAAAAATTTGTTCATTTTAATAATTTGGTTATTTGTAGTTTTAATAAAAGTTGTAACCACATTTTATTTCCGTAAAATTGAATTGAGACAGTTGTCCTTAGTTAATGTGATGATCTTGATCACTCATGACTTTCTTCTAGCTGAAGAAAGTCCGCTACCATAGCATAGCAAGGAAGCATTCTCTGCAGTGTGTTGCTAAACAGGTCGACTAAAAACAAAGCTGTTTATGTTATTTTAAATTATTATTATTACTGTTTTGTTATTTAGTTTGATGTGTTATTTATTATCATAAACAACAACAACTCACCTAGACGAACTCTACAGAAATGCTGTAGATCTAGGTCAAAGGACATCATAGGCAGAAATCATGATCAAGATATGAGAAGATTGCTAAGAAAAGTATCGTTTGAAAGGTACTAAAGACCAACTAACAAACGCCATGTTTAAGATAGGCACAGCTACACCGAAGGATGTTATTAAATTGTAGGAGCACTTAACAAATAGTGATTTACTCTGTCAAAAATTAAGGCGTAAGAGAATTTTTCTGCAAAAACATAGTAAATTAGTTCTAATTCACGTGCTTATAAAAATTGATCGCGATCGACTATATTAACACCCCTGTTCTCGAATGAAATGCAATACACCAAAATATTCTGACGATAAGAATTCTGAGACAAAGACGGTACTTTTTTTTATTAAGAAATTCTCGGTAAGTTCGATAGTCGCACTAAAAGGGCAATTATTGCCTTTTGTCGATACGAAAGTTGCCATAAATACCACAACAAAAAGTTACCATTATTGTATTGGGACGCGCCAAAGATTGATTTGCACTGTCGCGACAATTATGCGGTAGCTCTGTTGCAATATGTACAAGTACATATAATCACCAGTACAGTAAACATATTATTGAGAGGAATCTATAAATGACGATTCCATTTTACTGACATTTCAAAAATTATAAAATCTGATAAATATTCTACTTAAAATTATCATAAATTAACACGAACATTAAATTTAATCTGTCAAAATTGCAACCACTATTAAAATACAACACAGCAAAAACAACCGATTACGTCAATACTACCGCATATCGAAGACATTTTGATGTTTACAAAGCATCTACATATGTTCATTGGCGCATCGTAATACAAATTATATTGCAACATTCTATACAAAACTATTCAATTGACTTAAAAGCGGCAAACACAGTTATGAAAAGTATAGTTACTGTCAATTCGTCGTTCGTTTTGAAACTCTGCCAATATTCGTTTTTATATGTTAGATAAATATTATCAATTTTTTAAGAATCGAATCTTGAATAACCTTAAAATGCCAACCTAACCTCGGATAACCTCTAAATGTCATCCGCGGAGAAACCTAAACTCAAAATGTAAACCTATTCTCGAATAGCCTTCACATCTTCTTCTTAACCCATGACAGATCCACGTGTACTTCTGCCTTACTATCGTACATTAATGACGCATAAATGAATGGCGTCTTTCATGCAGCCCTCAGTCATGTTGTTGAAAGCCGTACTGCAAAATAAGAAGTGCTCTTTTTGATTTCCTCCAACTCGTACAACTGAAATTTGGCTCAAAGATGATTTCCAACGACTGGATGGTTTGGGCTTCTTACCTTCCTCATTACTGACTCTTGCCTCTAGTTCCTTTTCGTTTGGTTTTTTCCTTTTTGATTCCAGTCGTTCTGCGAATTTCGCGGCATTGCCGAAAATGTTAACATTCACAAAAATTAAAATTTGTGTTTAAATCACTGCGATTTCTTTGTACATTTGAATAGGTCATATCGAGAGACTTAAAATGATATCGCGCACAGTGATTACTTTACTTACGGTTGTTTAGATAACTCACGATATTGTCTAAAGCCTCCCCCGGTTCACTAAAAACAATTTTTTCTATTTTGGGTCTATAATAAAACTGTTGAAGCATCCAAAACGGTGCGTTAATAGCTCCTTTGAGTGTTTTAATAGCCCAACTTTTTCGAAGTTGGTAGCATTGAAAAAATAATTGAAAAAGACATAAAATTGACAAAAACTTCACTCAATTTTCTGTGTCTATCAATGGATTTTCAAATGTCACATCAGTGTTGTCAACTACCACAAAAATCCCTAAATTTTGCAATTGCGATATTTTTATTTAAAAATGGAACACAAGACACAAAATAGAAAAAATAGCAAAAAAAACTCGTTTCAAAAGACATTATTGCACTCGTCCTTTAGAAAACTCGCCGCAAGCGGCTCGTTTTCTAAATTTGGACTCTTGCAATAAATCTTGCCTTATGAACCTCGTTCTTTAATATACTATTTTCTATTTTGCGTCTATAATAAAGCTGTTAAAGCACCCAAAACAGTGCGTTAATAGCTCATTTGAGAGCTTTAAAGCCCAACTTTTTCAAAGTTGGTAAGCATTGGAAAAAATTGAAAAAACTGAAAATTGACAAAAACTTCACTCGAGAATTTTAAATTTTCAAATGTCACATCAGTGATGTCAACTACCACAAAATTCCCTAAAATTTTGAAATTGCGATTTTTTTATATAAAAACGGAATAAAAGGTCCAAAATAGAAAAAATAGCATAAAAAACTAGTTTTATAAGTCATGATTGCACTCGTCCTTTAAAAAACTCGCCGCAAGCGGCTCGTTTTCTAAATTTGGACTCGTGCAATAAATCTTGCCTTATAAAACTCGTTCTTTAATATACTAATTAAAACGCTAACCAAGCACGGTTGTTCAGATAAACTGCGATATTGTCAAAAGTGTTCACCGGTTTACAAGGAAACAATCTTTAAAATACTCAGTTCAAATACTTCAAACCACTGCGAAATGTTCTTTGTGTATCTGAATAGATCTTCTCGTCGTGTTGCACTTACGGTTGCTAGATAGACTGAGTCAAACGCAGCAGCACACCCAGAAATATTGCATCATTTCCCCCGCGCACGCGGAACGGAGAATACAATATTACAAATTAAATGAACAAAGCCAGACAAAGTATACTACATGATCTAATCAGTACATTGTTAATTTTTTTGTTTGGCTTGGCAGCCTACAACTTTTTGTGCCAAGAGGCATCCTGATCCTGATTTTTGATTCTGAGACCCTGGACAGTAGAATTATAAAAAGTTTAATTTTGCAATACAATAGAAATGTAATACCAAAATGGTACTGTTTAAGTAGATGAATCTGTGTGTTAAGTTCTAATAAATTGAACTAAATTGTAGTTTGAAACTTTAAAGTGTTCTTTCTTTCGAAATTCAAAAGTTCTTTTATTTTAGATAAGCAAGCTTTCTAAATTTAGAAATCTCATAGCTTATAGCTACAGGCTTATAAAGTTTCAGAGATCAAAAGCTTTCTTCCTTCAAAGTATTGAAGACTCACAGTTACAAAAGCTACAGATCCTTGTTACCAATATTCACAAGTTCCGATTTTTCAAAGTTTTAACGACTAGAAACCTTGAATAAACAAATTTCAGATATTAAAGGTGAATGTTCAATTAAAATAAGAGCTCAGAAATATTAAATTTTACTTCCCAAGATTCAAACAATGGAAGATCAAAGCCTCCCTACCTTTAAGAATCATAATGCAAATTTACAAAAATCATATTTTCCTAGTTTATGATTATTTGATATCGAGATTTGATCTGATAAAATTTCGGATTTATTTTGCTAGGTAAGATAAAACATTTAGTTTACGGCTGTTGGGTACGCATCTTTGTACGGATGTGTCATCGAGGACTAACTCCCAGTAATCACTTCTTTTGTAAGATAAATGTGTCTAAGAACAATATCTAGTTACTTTGTATGTTTGCTAAATATCTAGTTCGTATGGAAGGTTTGTCAGTCGGCTAATAGTCGCCCGGTATCTCAGAGGCAGATATGCCGCCTAGATAGCGAAAGGTCCTGGGTTCGATATAATTTTCTCTAGGAATTTGCATTCTAAACATAATTTTATATAATAAAACATTAATCAACTAATAACTGTTAGTTTAACTAATTAACTAAATTAACTGTTAACTAATAACACCACTACTAATAAAATTGTGTATAACGCTTATAAATCCCGACTGGAATGTACACAGTAAAAAAAGTATTATATAATAGATACAGTGTATTATTATTATCTTTACTGATTATCTTTACATGTTCCCTATGCTGGATTTCAAACTGAACTCAAACAGAAATGGAATTTCTCATGTCAGTTATTATTAGTCAAACAAATACGATGGTGAAAACATAACTTTGCTATCGTCTTTTGTTTTAATTTAATTGTGAAAAGTAAAATATTACGATTTCTCAAATGTCAAATAACTCGCTTATCTGAAAATATAAAAGATGAGTGCACTCCTCAAGTATTTTTCAACTAAAACTCAATGATCTTGATTCTTTTCGAATATTTTCCATGTATAATTCAACGGTTTATTGCAATTTTCTTTTGGTCCATGGCGAACCAAATATGACAAAGATTCTTTAACAGTAATCGTAGCTACTCATGGTTGCATTTAATTGTCTAAGATTTTCTAAAATATATAGTCAGTTCCGTATCGTTTTCCCATACATAGAAGAGTAAGCAATGTATTGTTTAAGCTAACGTAAAGATTATACCAAGTAGGCCCTGAAGCTATATATCTTAAAAACGTCTCATTTAAATGTTATTAGTAAAGAAAAACTCCTTATAGAATTACTATAATTCCGCACTCTTTAATCTTCTGTTACCCTGCAATTATCAGTGAAAGAGCAGTCGGCTGGAACAAGTAATTTATTGAAGCTACAGGTATTAATGATTGCCCTTTTAAAAGCCATCTTTTCCCAAATTAGATTAGGTTAGAATCAAAACGCCACATTTCAGAAATAGCAGAAATTCCAATTTCCACAATTATCTCAAACCAGAAACGATAACAGATTTTTGTTCTTACTATCGTGTTTATTTTGTCTATTTGTCTATCTATGCTAATACCCAAGAAATTCCGATTTCCATGGAATTCAGGAAGCCAAATACCTTACTGATAAGTACCCCAAAACACAAGTAACTATTCAAATTCTGAAGTGTGTGATTAGTTCTGCTTGTTTGAACAAATATCTTTGGACAACAAAAAAATAACGAAAACGTGCCTAGAATTAATCTAAATGACACACAGTGAAAGAAGGAAGAAGAGAAGGATATATAAAATGTATTAGGTCATTTAGAGCAAATACCTCGACTATATATACAACAGGATGGTTTTCCAGCATGACCTTCAATTCATTGCAAAATATTACACTTTTGATACTTCCGGTTTAAATTAATTTTGGTCTTCCTTGTGAATAGGAAATCGGATAATAGTCAACAGATCATTCTTAATCATTCTTTTGTAATCTTCAGAGTCAGTCGATTTCTCTGCTATTGTTAAAGATCAGTAGAATGATTCTTTGATAAAACGAGAACACATTAATAAGTCGTCTTAATATTCCAAGAGAGGCTGCAATATAATTACACAATACGTATCGAATACGTATTTTGCAATCTAAGGAAAGAACATAAAATTGTCTAATGATTACCATTTCCTTTATTATTTCTTTTTCTTGTTTTTCAAAATATTTTTCAGTTTGTTATAGGTACGACACACCTACATTTTGTAAGAATGATAAACATTTCCCGGAGTAGTTCATTTATGTAAGATATTGGCAAACTATCTTTAGCCTTTAGGCTTATTATGAAATGATAACATAATAATATTTTTCTATTTTTAGAAAGAAAAGTTAAAACCAAGACGAGTACTTAACAAAATGCATAAAATAGCTTAAAAAAGTGATGAAGCAAGAAATGAGTGAAACTGTAATTGTGAAGTTTGTAAGGCTTTTCCCCAATGTGAGTTATTGTTATTATTACACATAAATAAGTTCAATAGTTTAAGAAGCCTATCAGAAGTAACTTCGGTTTAAAGTTTAAATAGTAGTAACTATCTAATTGTCAGAAAGAATTTCTAACATACACAGTGAAACATAAAATTTAATTATGTCAAATTAGCATAAAAACCCCATTAACACTACCTGTTGAGTCTTTTGATAAATACCATAAAGTTTTTACTATAAACAAAATATTTTCTTGAAGGCTGCAATTTACAGTAATCACTTATTAATAAACGAGTTCATGCAAATATTTTCTTTTTTTTGTCGTTACAATTAGAACTGTATGAAATATTCAAAGCGACAACATCTTCATTAAAATGATCTTGTTAACTCATCTTCAGATGAATTGATTATTCTAAACTAAGAACGTTCTAGAAATAATTGAAATTAGAACATTTATTATTTAAAGCAACAGTTTTTTCTTCAACCTCTTTTAATTGTTCATTACTGTAGCGCAAATTTTTTGTAATATAATAATAATAAAAAGCTACATACTTAATTCTGAACTCAATTGGATTAGCATTTCTTTCATAACATGTTTCGGTTTATTTTCTCACATATATAAAGATTGCCTAATTAAATTAACTATGTCAGGTTTTTTGATAACATTAATAATATAATTTTCTCCATGACCTTTATTCAGATAAATCAGTTAAATATCAATTTTTAATTAAGTTTGTAAACAATAATCTTATTTTCTGTCTAATTTAAATTAACTTAAGTTAAAAAAAATTAAAAACTCACTTTTATTATCTATAAAGCTGAAAGCTGAATGAAGAAGAACCTCAATCACAGTGATTTCAATGAAAGGTACATGCAAGTCAACTTATATTTTAGATATTACACTTTATATCAAACATCACACTTTACTGATAGGAGTTGATTAGTAGATATAAAATTAATGCACCGTTGCACCGCACCACAAGAACTGGATGGCCGTTGCTTCATAGTACGCGAATTACCAGTAGTTCTTTGCTTGAAGCCCCACAGTGGGGCGACCTCCTACTTCTTCGGTAACAGTTTTTGAATTATTATTCTTACTAGAAATGAAACCATAAACTTCCTCTTGCAGAGCTACTTTTGGTTTTATTCATAATGTTATGACAATGACAATGACGACTGCAACGACGAACATAATAATCAAAAAGAACAGGTAACAAACAAATAGAAAGTCTTTTGTTTTTCTAATTGGTACATGCTATTCTCTATTAGCTCTTTTAATGATTAATGATGTCGAAGACAAATTAAAACAATTTTTAAAGATAAACTATTTTTTAATAAATAATTAAATTTCCTCCTTTCAAGGACAAATTAAGACCTCATACATTTTGAAATAAAAAAGTTATTATCTGGAAAGTATTTTATTATAGTATTTGCGTGTGTTTACAATTTATTATTAGAGAATGTAGTTTCCTTGACCACAAAATTTTAATTGTAACATACATAAATACCACATTAATCTCGAACTTAATTTATGAAGAAAATATTTAAAACCATAAATTCTATTATGTAGATGCAATCTATATTTCTAGTTAACAAGTTGAAGAAATCATCTTCGAATAAATTAGAGCAAAATTTACAAGCAGGTAGGCGATGATAAACGTGAGTTATAAAAAATATTTTACATAAAACCTTGTTATATAATTCTTAACTTTTTAAATTTGGGTCATCCGAATACTCTTCTTTTCATTAGTGATCAAAGTCGTCAGGGTCGGTTTTAGGCTATTTTAGAAAATCTTTCGACTCCACATACGGTGTCTATGTTCTCACCCGTTTGTTTTCACTTTTGTCATTTTATTATTTTTTTCTTTACAGTTCTTATAGTGCGCAGGCATTTCATTATTCTGCAGTTAGCCAGTTTCGGTGAACAAACAATTAATTTACTACTAAAAATCTTCCTACTACCAAAAATGTCCACTTCCACAACTGTCACCGGCCATTTTTATTAACGTAATCCGGTAAATATTTAGTATTTTCGTATATTATTGGATTAGTTATTACACGATATTAGTTTTCACTTCTTGAATATTAGGTAGGGTCAACAGGGGTAAATATGAAACACCAAAACTTTGGGGTAAATATGAAACGTGTTGATAACCACCCTATCTTTATTTTTTAGAAAATTCTAAAAAGATAATATAATTACTTCAGGTTTATATTACATGATGTATAATTATAATATGTTAGACTGCCCTCTATACACAATTTATTTTATTCAATATAAAATCTGCTAAAAACCATCAAAACAAATTTGAAAAGCATATATATATATATATATATAAAACTTTTCCGGTAATTAAGATTCTATACCAGCTACTCTATTAATTTTCTATATTTTAAATAAGGAATATATTATTTAACACGGCAAATGTAATAGATTGCATCTTGATTTTCATTCATAACATCTTGATTTTGTTTTATTCAGTTACAAAGTTCAGGGAAAAAATGCAACACAAAATTGGAAAAAAGTGAAACACGGCCTGGGAAAAATGCAACACCATTTGCAAGATTCAACATGAGTTAGAGGTAGAGATGTTATTGAATTTACTTCTCATTTCTTCTTAATATTTTGTGTTACTTACTAAAAGAATGGTATTAAGTATTCAGGTGAAAAAGTTGAGGCAGGAAGAAAATCGCGAAACCTACTCCAACATTGGGCTCATTCAGGAGGCTCACCACTGGCTCACATTCTGGGTCACCGGAAGTTGTTTTGCTCACCACATTTTAAATACGATTTGTTTACATACCGTACCGGCACAATTGACGTGAGTATACAACAGCGCCCCTTGACGTTTATTTTGTTGTGCTTAATAGATATTTTTACAATCAACCGAAAAAACTGTTGATATTTACAATTTAGTTTTATTATCCTCATCTACTATTAGTTGATAATCCATTATTATTAGTACAAATATCGAATTAGGATATGTCACTCTATATTTGACAAGTAAATTTAAATATATTAACCGGTAACTAATTTTTCATAATTCAGTTAAAATCTACCGGTGAGCAGCACCGGTAAGTCTGCTGAATGCGGCCATTGTATTGAATGTTTTTGGAGATTTCTGCGCGCCAAATTCAACTACAAGAAAGATAATATTATCAATAGAAAGAGAAAGTTATTGCGCATCAAATAATACTAATAATATTTGCGAGTGCGATTTTTATTTTAAAATACTAATTTAAAAGTTGGCTGTTGTTAAGTATGACAAGCCATGATTTTCAAATTATTTTATTTTAGCGCATACACGCTTGTTTACCTAGGTTATTAGGAAGTTAATAATGACGGTTTCAAACCTCACAATTGAATAACGACTATTTAAAATGTTGATAACTTTAATATGTATTGGTTTAGTATAGTACAGCAAAATACATAAGACTAAAATGTATAATGTTAATTGCCTATCATCGACTTTGAGAGTGAACACCCGGTATGCCCTTGACGTACTTGATACCTCATTAAATAAAGACTTATAAGGTGATGTTTCGCTTTTTCCCGTTTGCGTTTCATATTTACCCAATATCCAGGTTAAAAATGAAACGCAGTATTTATCTCTTCATGACTATAAACATATTTTATATAAATTGCTTTTATATGGTCTTATAGGTAAGGCTAAAAGGAATCTATTGATGTATAAAAACGAAGACTTTTTTAATTTTAAGGTAGTTTAAAATTAAAAGTTTTATTCTTCGTTTCATATTTACCCCGGTTGACCCTACTCTAAAGGTACACAATCATTTTCCCCTAAAATAAATGTCCGGTCCACAAAAACAGTTTAATTTGTAAGTGTAATTTGTCCAAGGTCTGTCAAGAGACTCAGTAATAGAGTGGAGCGAACTTTTTGTTTCTCTCAAATTGATTTTCCTGGATTGTTGAAAGTGGTGTACGTAAACAAGAAGTATTTGTGTATTTTTAATACTTTTTTCCTATTATTCCCTCCACCGCCATACAGCCCCAGTTGCTTTTTTCAATTTTATAACTTTGTGGCGGTGGAAAACATTTTCCGATTTTCTTTTTCCATAATTAAAATATGTTTGTTTATCATGAACAGTCAGGCGGGTTGAATTTCTAAAAATAGATTTTTTTGTCCCTGCACTAATCTTACACTATGCGACCTGCCGACGCCGAGTTAACCACCAGTCAACCACGTTAGGCGCATTCTATATGATGCCAAAACGTCAAAATCTAGTTGAGTGTCCCATTCTTGGGGCTCCAACTGATTTATACATGTTTGTTTGCCAACGCGCGAGGACGTAATAAAGTATTTTCTGTGGATTCGTGACAATTTGGCGCAAACAAACATCAATCGAAACAGTCTTGTATTTGAAACACTAGAGGTCGTTGCAGGAAAAGTAGAAGAAATCTGCAACAATGCCTCTATTCCAATATTGAGCCATCAAAGAATCGTATCACTAATCAGAGAATATCAACTGAAGCGGAAGAATCTAGTAAAACCCTATAAGCAAATAAGTAACGTTGCTAGCTATAAATCGCAATTAGAAGTCTTTGCCGTCAGCAGCAAGACTTTATTCGATTTTTCAGCTTGTAAGTGCAAGAGTTTTGGTGCATGTGTCTGTGACAAGCAATATAAAAGCCTCTTCCTTCAGCCTTTTTAAAAAATAAAAGATGATAATTATTCAAATCAAACACTGTCATTACTTCAATACTCGATACATTTCTAACACATCTTACTTAAAATGAAATTTCCAAGTTCCTAAAAAAGAGCGATTTTTTTCTCGAAGATTAAAGAGGACCAAGATGATGCTCGGTTCTGTTGATTACAAAAATGTCCGACAACAGAAGATGCGGGAAGCTAGAATAGCTATAGCTGAGTCAAGTACGAGAAAAATTACTGAAAATCAAGCACTGAGTACTTCTTCCACTGCCACAAACGGCGCTCAGTTCAAGATACTGAATCTGACAGCTCTGATGCAGCTTTTCCAAAACAAGATCCCCCTGTTTCTTTACCGGCTCCTATTCCAAGTACTTCTGGCACACAAAATCGAAATACAAGTAAACTCCCAATGTTGACGGACACTCTAGATCGGTATAGTGTTTCAGACATAGCCGGGGCAGGCATAGCTTAGGCTGTATTGCAAGACTTTGGCAATCATTAAGCGAGATCCTGGAAAGATGGTTCAATCCCGGTGGTTCACTACCGCCAATCGGATAATCCGCTTATATGTTGCTACTGAAATCCCACCACAGAACTTAATGATATTGGCAAGATTCGTTGCGACAGTTTATGCACGAAAATGGTTTACGATAAAGGTACAGGGTTCATACATCAAAGGAGCAAAACATCTCTTCCAACTATTCAACTAGCCAATTATCTACTGGATGAGCTGAAACATGTTGTTTTCCAGAAGATTCAAAGGAAAGGTTACTTTGGACATCCAGAGAATATCTTCTCTGCATACTTTGGGATGATCGCAAGCTCATCAGACACCTTGCTTATCAGAGGATCATGAGAGGATCAACCTTCAATTAACGTATATTACGAACTGGTTGACTCTCAAAAGATTCTGTGGATCGAACCAACAATAACAAGTCGTTTTTTTCTGGATCAGTTGAAAAAACATGTCGAAGACCCAGAATCTTCCGATCCATGAAATATCAAGAAACTACCTTGCCACACGCAGGCTGTTGAGAGAGCTATGAAAATTGTCACTGAGGCATCCCTTGATGTTTGTGGTAGAGAAAGAAGAGACGTAATCATCAGAAGCAGGTTAGAATCCCGATCGAAGATGCGTAAATTCGTAACGAAACAGGACTTCAAGTTGCATTAAATTATTTTATGTTCATCTTTTTTTGTTGTTTGATTTAAAAATAATTATTATTTCATTTATTTTCAGACTGTCATTTTTCTTTGATGTTTAGCATTAGTATTATCTCAAAACTGAAAATATCAAATATTTAAGAAATTGAGAATTTTTATTGCCTTGTGGAGCTGGAAGATTAAATTTGAAAACAAAACAAAATTGGTAGAAAGTTTCTTTTCATTATCCACATATTTCGGTAATACAGGCGTTTTGAAAAAAAAAATGAAATTGTGCATAGTATCGCTTCACCCTACTCAGTAACCTTCGAAAAAGAGCCTTTCTGTAGTTCAGTAGCCTTTCACAATGTAATGGCGGACATGATGGGAAATTGGAAAATAAATTAAAATTCCATTAACTGTCTAAATACTTATTGTTGTTAAAACAAATGAAATTGATATGCATCGGTTTGCGCCTAACTAGTTCGATTTTTTGCATGGGCTGGAAGTATAAATATAATTGAAATGTAAAACTGCACATCCTGGCATGTTATTTTACCTTTAAGTATTCCTAATTTTAACTACCTACTTGAGTTATTTACCCTCTTATGAGAATTATGGAAATCGTCACAGCGACACATGTCAGATTAACTGTCATGGGCTTTTCTTACCAACCGGAAAATATATGTGAAATATGATGTAAAAATTGACACCAACTTAATGGATCTAAAAAAGGCGTGTTGAGACGATCCCCTTTACAAAGCCTACTGAGATTGGCGGTAATTTCCCAATTCAGTGCATTAATAGGCGTTTGTGGGAATTGAATCGGATTGAGCACCTGTTTTATATATGTTTTGTTATGTATTTTAAATTATATTTACTTACTTACTTATTTTACTTATTTTATGTTGTTCTTGCATTTCTTATGTTTCTAGATTTTTATATTTGTATATTTTAGATTACCAACAACGCTCTTTCCAGTAGTATTTCAGAAAGCGTTTAAGCTTGTTTATTCCGTTAAATAAAAGAAATTTGCAGTTTGCAACTGAAAACCTGATTGGGCGAGAGTAATAACACATTTAATATTTCCTATTGTTTAAATTAATTAAAAAAATGTAATATTTTTAGATAATCTGGAGCGAAGAGAAAAAAAATTAATTTTGACTGACCTAACGGGTTTCGTTGTTATTGGCATGACTTATGAAAGAAGCCATTGAGCTTTTCTCGTAGAAACTTTGATGGTTGTCGCCTAATAATCTAGGTTGGGTTTAACGGAATAAACAAGCTTTGGATAGCATTTCCTTTAACATGGATGGCAAGTGAATTCCTTATTATGAGGATCATGAGCATGAAAACCTAATTTTTCAACAGGATGTGCACAGGCTTACCGCTGTCGGAACACGAGATGGTTGGTAGCGTCACAAATCCCAACCTTTTAGACTGGCCATCATGCTTGCCGGACATTAACCCAATGGAAAACGTGTGAGATATTATCGTTCAAAATATTTTCAGTGTAAATGATCCTTTCTTTACTGTAAATGATCTTAAGAGAGGCATTTTGCAGGACTTGGTAATGTCACTAGTAATGAGCCTAATCATCTCCTCTTAACCACGAACAATCGAATTTTTTAAATCATTAACCATAATGGTGGGTCTACTGATTATTAAATTAATGATCTTTCTTGATTTTGATAATTTAATGTTTATAACTGGTGAGTTTTAATTAATGAACTTATTTCAATTTCCAATTTACAAACATTTAAAACTTTCCACTTTTATCTTCAAATGTTATTACCTTTTGTACCAAACATTCAGATGTTTTGGAAAAGTGGGAGAACACATAAAAATGTTTAGTAAATAAGCCTTTAAAGTGGTTTTACGGTAAGATACGTTTTAACAAAAATATTTCAAAAATTATATCAATATTCTAGGTGAACCTATATCAATTTCCAGGTCTGTATTTCTAAATTGACAATTTGATTCTAGAAAACGTCTTATGTTTTTCAGAATAGTTAAATTAATTTTATGTCCGGTCGGGCGATTATTACCTATTTATGCACAGATGCATTATAATTAGACTATTATTGATAGATCTATCTAAACATAACTGTCTCTTTATGCACCAAGGGCCTCTTTATGATCCGACGGGCAATAATGAAACGTCAATTAAATGTCAGAGCTGTATTTGTAGAACTTGATTGGTTCTTAATATAATTTGTAAACTTATCACCAATGAAAATAAGCTGAAATTAAGTATTTTAGATAGTAACTATAGTAACGTACTTCGTATATATGCACATAAGTATACGTACAGCGGCTTGATGTAACCTACATACTCATTTAATATTTTTTACACAATAATAGATTTGAGATAAAAACAATCTGTGCATAAAATAGTGTATGCATTTCGGGCATAACTTGCTTTTATGGCCCTACAGCCTTTTCCTAGCCCTCGGCTGACGCCTCGGGCTAGAAATAACGCTTCTGGCCATAAAAGCTTCTTTATGCCCTTAATACATAAATAACTATTAGTGACCTGTTTTTAGAGCGTAAGTTGCTAAATTAGAGGTCTAGGGCTCTAAAACTTTTTAAAGCCCGCTAAAAAAATAGTTACCCTTGTTTACGCCGTCCCCATAGTAACAACAGTAATTATATACCATTGCACCTACCTACTTGAAGTTTTATCACTGCACCAACCTACTTGAAGTTTTGCACTTTTAAAATTATTTTTATTTTAAAATTAAATATTAATTTAAACTTAGGCCAGACATAAACTAACGTACGCATTTCGGGCTTAATTAGTGTTTTAGAGCCCTTTATTGTTTTAGCTAACTGACTCTGCGGGCTCTAACACACTCAATTAAGCCCTTAATACGTAATATACTATTATGCCCGGTCGGGCGATTATGACCTTTTAGTGGTCTGTTTTTAGAGCCTAAATTGCTAAATTAGAGCATCCCCTTGTACTACCTTTATTTACACCGTGTTACCAACAAAATGGGGACTGCTTATTGGGAAACGGTAACAACCTTTAACCGCAGTTAAATCTGTCGGCTGCCAGCTAACTAGTGGGAGGTCGTGGGTCTCACTAAAGGTCTTCTGTAATGGGCGCCAAGAATCGTCTAAGATAGCTACAGTATTGACCGACAAAATCTGAAAAGAACAACACATTTGCGACTACTACCAATGTGGTCGACTTTTCCCAATAATGACTCCTAGATTGCTGAAAATATAAACTCCAAATACCACACATATAAATAATAGATCTTCAAGTAAGTTATATACAGTGCTTTATTATTAATTAATTCAAATTATCAAATTATTTAATGTGAAATAACCTTGGCAAGAATTGAATAGCAGTTATTGAATGCTATACACAAATTGCAAGGAAAAAAAAGAGATTAATGCGAGTGCGATTACTTACTCTAAAGTTGATTTAAAGTCACAAAAGCAATAAGCAAAGGGCACGGTAAATTTAACACGTCTACAGGTACCAATCAGATTGCGCAATCATCAGCTCCAGTAGTGAGCTATTCATCTATTACGCAGCAAAGACTTACGTACACACTCGCAAATAGTCTTGACAATATCATACAATAAATGGTATGCGATAGAATTATAAATATGAAGCAGATATCTAGTAATGAGAGCTACACGCACACTGGTGAAAAACCATTTAACACAAAATCATAATATACAAATATACATAAATGTTTTATATACAATAAAGAGTTGTCAAACGTTATTGTTGTTGTAACCAGTTGCTAAATTATAACCAACTCACGATACGGTGTCTGTTCTTAGAGCTGAAGAGGAACGTCTCCAAAGCTTGAACGTAACGTGATCCCGACAACAGCAACCAAGTCCGTGTAACGGTCTTGTACCAATCCAAACATTCAACGTATACTTGTTATACAGCAAGTAATAAAATGAGTAAAGGACAAACCCAAGATAAAAAAAGGTCTGTAACAAATAAATCGCAATAACAGAATGACCATCACAACACTTTATAAATACCTTCGATGGAAGTTGACCTTAAGAGAGATTTATATCGCCTCCATATAACGACGATTATACATAAAAACCTATCGAAAGAGTTAAGTATCAGAGACTGAAAGATAAAAAAGTTAATCAATAAACTTACGAAAAGGTGTGCTTCCATAACCTCAAAAGAACAAGTGGAAATATATCCCATAAACGGCTTCCAATAAACTAAATCGGAAAACTAACGCCACAATCAATCATCAAAACTGCACTAAGGCAATTCCCATAACTCAACATAAAAGGAAAAGATTAATTAGACGGCGATGTCCACTAAAAGGTTCTTCAAGGAGCTTCTAGCTTCACAAGCGGATCAAACAAAAGTGACAATCTCTTATCAAACAGGAAATAGTTCCACAACAAAATGGCAACTACAAGGAGAGAAAATGCAAAAATCCCTAAACGCTATACAACTTAATATAAAATACAAAGCTATACAGGGTGCTACGAAATTAGCACGTAACAAATCCCCCCCCTCACCAAAAGAAAATCGAACACGGAGAGATTTTCTCCAAATCAGAAGGTACTATACGAAAGCAAATACTTGCCAGTGCAAAACAAAAGAGGAAAAGGCATAAGGCCAAGATACGACGAAAAGCCAAAAGGGCAAAAAGGTAAAAACCACAAACCAACCCAAAAATATGTACACAATTTACTAGTTGAAAAGACAGCTAATAAATTTGCCAAAGACCAATAGGAGAGTGTTCAAGTGGTAGCAGTAATAGGAGTATACATTCAATACCAACCACGGTCGCATGCCGAAATGGAAGGGCTGCGTCGTCCGTTATGACCACCAATGGTCCAAAGCACAATTAGTAGCAACGTATCTCCTAAGACTGTAATCACATAAACCCTGTTCACCAAAGTTCATAGCAAGTACCCCTCCCCGAAAGAAAACCCTCACAAAAGGACAACACAACCTTGGACTAAGGCGCCAAGAAGCCAAAAACCAAACCAACCCACAACAACCAATTTACTAACTGAAACGACACTTAATAAATCTGTCAAGATTGTCAGGAGAGTGTTGCGTAGGTAACAGCAATTGAAGAGTACATTCAATACTGGCCACGGTCGCAGCAGATGGAAGTGCACGCGTCGCCCGTTATAGCCTAAGGCCCAAAACACAACCAGTAGCAACATACCTTTAAAGGCTGTAGCCAACCCAAACCTGATCACCAACAAATCTGAACAAGTTGACCCACCCCAAGAGAAAGAAACCCCACCTAAAAACTAATAAAAACCAACCCCCCCACAAAACCAACGGACCCAACCCACAAACCCTAACACAAAAGACAAGACAAACTACGCCAAGGTAGCTCTCCTGCAGCACAGGTTCGCGCCAACGGCAATAGTCACATCACGGTACAGACGTCAATAGAAGCACAATTAGAAAGGGTGAATAGAACAACCACCCTTGCTTCGAAAGGAATGCCCGAGAGTAAACCTCCCTCGGCAAGGAGTTGAACCACCCCCCAAACTAACGGCCAGGTGTCAATCTAACACAAAGGGCATTAGATCAACGAAAGGAAAAAGAAGAATATAGGATAGAAGATAGCAAAGCGGAAAAGCTAAAGGCGAAAAAGGGACATTCACACACAATTTCACAGCAAGACACAAAAGAGTACTAGCACAGATAGGAAGATAAAAGATAGAGAAGGAACACAAGACCTAGATGGAAAAGGTCGAGTAGTATGCCCGGAAAAGTAAAAGTGGACATACCCCCACACAAGTGCCAACCAAAACACACCCAACCAACCACCCAAAAAAAAAAGTTACACAAAATTGAAAACCCAACAAACCGCAAAATCTAACGATAGCTATATGGGATATAAAATATTGTGAAACGATGTACATGGATCGATGACGTCGACGACTAACAGTCGGGGAATCAAGATGAAAACGATCCCAAAAAGCGGCCCACCAAAACGCCCTACCAACCTACCCAAAAAAAGAGACCTAAGAATCGATGTCATCAGATAAGGCGTTGTTAGGCTTTAAATCTTTGACGTGCCAATTGCCAAGAAGAGTCCCATCAGGGTCTTTAAGTTGGTACACAAATCTGGATAACTTTTTGTGTATAATAAACGGACCAATAAACTTGGGTGCAAGTTTCGAAGTAAAATGTTTCGAAGCGTCAGAAAGTACGAAGTTTTTACGCCAAACAGATTGACCAGGTTTGTATTCAACAGGTCGTTTGCGAAGATCATAACGAGCTTTAGCTTTTTCGTAGGCTTGTTGTAATTTCTTTTTAATACTACCGTATAGTTTTTGTAACGCATGACCACGTGTGGTTAAATCTTCGGTACGTTGGAACTGCAAATTGTCATTAGGTTGAGAATTTACAATATGAGAAGTACCATGCTGAACCATTTCACGGCCAAAATTAATAAAATATGGCGTATAACCAGTAACATCATGCTTTGCGGTACGCATAGCGCAAGCAACATGAGGTAAATATTTATCCCAGTCACGCTGATCTTCTTGAACGTAGGCTGTGAGCATGCATTTTAAAACTTGGTTCACACGTTCAGCAGGATTAGCTTGAGGATGGTAGTTAGCTGTAAAAGAAATCTTGCATTTGTACGAATTCATCAATTCAGAGAATTCCTTACTACGAAATTGAACTCCGTTATCACATATAACGCGTTTGGGTACCCCAAACATAAGAAACACATGTTCTTCGACATGCCGAGATACAAGTTTGGCTGTAGCGCTTCTCAAAGGAAACAGTAGCGAAAACTTCGAAAAACAATCTGCAATAGTTAAGATGTAAGTATATCCACGCTTCGAGCGAGGTAAAGGCCCAACTAAATCTAGACAGATGACTTCCCACGGCTTAGAAATTAAGGTATGGCCACCCATAAAACCAGGAGAAGCTTGACGGAGAGGCTTGATACGATTGCAAGTTTCACAACGTCGAACATAATTAGCGATGTCATGGCGCATCTTCGGCCAGTAGTAATAACGAGCTACACGGTGAAAAGTTTTACTTACGCCTGCATGACAAGCGGTCGTAGAATCATGACATTGTCGTGGTACTTCATTTCTTCTAGCTTTAGGTAAGACAATCTTCCAAGAATCTTCTTCAGAAGTCAAATCAGGAAAACGAGTGGGAACATACTTAAATAATCGATGGTTGTCAATACGCCAGGAAGAATAATCATTTGGACGGTTTTTCACAAAATCGCACATTCGTGCATACCAACGATCTTCAGTTGCCTCATCTTTGGTAACTTCAATAACATTAACATTGGCTACGGCACGGGAAAGAGCATCAGGTACAATATTTTCTTTACCCTTGCGATGAACCACATCAAAATCATATTGTTGGAGTCTGATGGCCCAACGAGCGATACGTCCGATAGGATCTTTGATACTATGGATCCACTTCAAACTATAACAGTCGGTCATGACAGTAAATTTCGTTCCCTCGATATAGGGTCGGAGTTTCTCGATGGCAAAGAGTACAGCTAAGCACTCACGTTCCACAGCACTAAATTTCTTTTCATGTTTATTCAGAGAGCGACTGATGTAACAAATTACTTTTTCACCATCAGGGCAGTACTGGGTTAACACAGCAGAAATATTCAACCCGCAGGTTTTCTCAGTATCTAGGGCTGCACGAAGCAAACGCCTCTTATCGTGTACAGTACCCTCAAGGGCAATACCACGGATTCCTAGTTCATAATTAATTTCGTCGATTAATAGTCTGTCAGTCTCCATACTGATCCACGACATATAACAACAATTAATAAGAAGTAAATATTTACAAGAAAAATAATCAAAGGCAAATAATAAATAGCCTTAACCCAAAATAATAAGGTAACCAATAAATGCACAGGTAAATAATTAAATTACCCAAAAGTAACAACCTATAAATAATATAAACTCAAGGTTAGGCAACCCAAACTACACCTATAATATATAATCAGTAACCTTCAACACAAATAAACCTTATAAGAAATTGATAATAAAATAATCCACTAAAACTATAATAAATTAACCAATAATAAATCAATCAAATAGTAAATCAATACTAAATCTACAAATGATTCAACAAAGAATTCAACAACAAAGATTTCAGGAACCAAAAATAAGTTGCTTGTAAATTGAGGGCCAAAATTCCAGTTGGCTCTGCACGTTGTATGCCAAAATAACAGTTGACCCTGCACGTTGAGTGTCAAAGTTAGAGTCGGCCCTACACGTTGGGTGCCAAAATAAGAGTTGGCCCTACACGTTGGGTGCCAAAATAAGTGTTGGCCCCACGTTGGGCGCCAAAATAAGAGTTGTTACCAACAAAATGGGGACTGCTTATTGGGAAACGGTAACAACCTTTAACCGCAGTTAAATCTGTCGGCTGCCAGCTAACTAGTGGGAGGTCGTGGGTCTCACTAAAGGTCTTCTGTAATGGGCGCCAAGAATCGTCTAAGATAGCTACAGTATTGACCGACAAAATCTGAAAAGAACAACACATTTGCGACTACTACCAATGTGGTCGACTTTTCCCAATAATGACTCCTCGATTGCTGAAAATATAAACTCCAAATACCACACATATAAATAATAGATCTTCAAGTAAGTTATATACAGTGCTTTATTATTAATTAATTCAAATTATCAAATTATTTAATGTGAAATAACCTTGGCAAAAATTGAATAGCAGTTATTGAATGCTATACACAAATTGCAAGGGAAAAAAAGAGATTAATGCGAGTGCGATTACTTACTCTAAAGTTGATTTAAAGTCACAAAAGCAATAAGCAAAGGGCACGGTAAATTTAACACGTCTACAGGTACCAATCAGATTGCGCAATCATCAGCTCCAGTAGTGAGCTATTCATCTATTACGCAGCAAAGACTTACGTACACACTCGCAAATAGTCTTGACAATATCATACAATAAATGGTATGCGATAGAATTATAAATATGAAGCAGATATCTAGTAATGAGAGCTACACGCACACTGGTGAAAAACCATTTAACACAAAATCATAATATACAAATATACATAAATGTTTTATATACAATAAAGAGTTGTCAAACGTTATTGTTGTTGTAACCAGTTGCTAAATTATAACCAACTCACGATACGGTGTCTGTTCTTAGAGCTGAAGAGGAACGTCTCCAAAGCTTGAACGTAACGTGATCCCGACAACAGCAACCAAGTCCGTGTAACGGTCTTGTACCAATCCAAACATTCAACGTATACTTGTTATACAGCAAGTAATAAAATGAGTAAAGGACAAACCCAAGATAAAAAAAGGTCTGTAACAAATAAATCGCAATAACAGAATGACCATCACAACACTTTATAAATACCTTCGATGGAAGTTGACCTTAAGAGAGATTTATATCGCCTCCATATAACGACGATTATACATAAAAACCTATCGAAAGAGTTAAGTATCAGAGACTGAAAGATAAAAAAGTTAATCAATAAACTTACGAAAAGGTGTGCTTCCATAACCTCAAAAGAACAAGTGGAAATATATCCCATAAACGGCTTCCAATAAACTAAATCGGAAAACTAACGCCACAATCAATCATCAAAACTGCACTAAGGCAATTCCCATAACTCAACATAAAAGGAAAAGATTAATTAGACGGCGATGTCCACGAAAAGGTTCTTCAAGGAGCTTCTAGCTTCACAAGCGGATCAAACAAAAGTGACAATCTCTTATCAAACAGGAAATAGTTCCACAACAAAATGGCAACTACAAGGAGAGAAAATGCAAAAATCCCTAAACGCTATACAACTTAATATAAAATACAAAGCTATACAGGGTGCTACGAAATTAGCACGTAACAACCGTCTCCATAGTAATAAAAGTAATTATAGACCACTGCATCCAAGTTCCCTTAACTTTATAGGTTGCCTCAGTGAGTATTAGCCAATGAGCGCGCGAAACGGCAGAGGGCTACCCATCCTATCTCATTTATATTCACTTGATATATGGCATCCATCTCTGTCTTATAGCTCTTTCACGCGAGTATTGAAAGAACGCACACTTATGTTATGCGATGTACATTCAGCCAATAAGGGCCGACCGTCGAACCACGCCTTGCGCTATTTAAACCACAGAGTTCTTAAGAGTAAAGTATACGAAACACCTTTTCAAGACATGGAGGCCATGAAAGAGAAGATACGTGCAGTTTGTAGGGAAATAACACGTGAAACTTTAAACAGGGTTCCTTTATCCTTTATGAGACGCAATAGAATCTGTTTGGAACATGATGGACAACACTTTGAACATTTGCTTGGTTGAGTTGGTTAGTTTTAAATTAATTCTTATTTAAGCTTCTACTCAAGTGGATATGTAGCAAATTTTTCTAAATAAAATTTTGATTTTCATTTTCTACTTGATGCAATTCAGTTCTTAAACGGTCCTCGAAACAAATATCTACTATATTCTATTATCAGTGATAAATTTCCTAATGACTTTGACATTTGTAAAGGATGTCCAAATTAAACACAAGTTAAAAATTATTAATATTATGAATCTAGTTATAAATGAAAGCAGTATTAAGGTTTGCAAAAATAATTGCAATAATTTGCAAAAAAGATTAATTTTACCATTACACTGTTTTGATTTAAATCTGCATTTTAATTATGTCCTGCTACATACCTATGAAAATACCATATATTTAACGAAATAATACGTAATGCAAAATATGTACCTAAACGGTAGCCACTTTTTATGGCGAAATAATAGTCATGTCTTTGGCGGCTATATTTTGAAGTTTTGTACACGCCCCTTTCTTCTCTAATTGGCCAATAAATAGTCCCATAACAAAAGTGTGCGTTGTTTCAATACTCGCCTCTTTCACGTTATTTTACTGCTTTAAAAAGTACATTTTAGTATGCAATGAAGTGAAAAACTGCCTTGTATGCCAAAATGATATTAACTTTATATTTATTAAATTATTTACTTGAGGCATTACTTAAAGAAACTAAGGGCCGGTATTATAAAACTTTTTACTTCCTAGATAAAATTTACTTTGAGAGTAAATTCATTTGTTCTGTCAATTTCATATGCAAATTGACGGAATAAATTAATTTACTCTGATAGTTTCTGAAATTCAAATATCGTTTTCTCAAATTCAATTAACTAATCTGAAATAATGCCGCTTTCTGAAATTAAACTGACTATTCTAACATGTAAATGATGCTTTCTGAAATTAAATTCACTATTCTAAAATTCAATTGACGTTTTCTAAAATTCTACTCACTATTTCAAAATACAAATGATACTTTCTGATATATAAGTGATTGTTTCCTTTATGTACATAATGATACGTAATTACCATGGTTACTGTTAAATAAAAATGTAAATGTCAAAATTTAACGTCGGTTAAAAATGTGTCAAAATTTAATCACTTTGATAATTTGAATAATTTTGACATCATTATCATTATCAAAGGTGCACTCGTGCTCCAGATAATCAAGCGTACGATATCTACTAACGCATATGAACCCAATTGAGCTTGAAAAGATTTTTAATGTTTTGCATTTTGGACGCTCGGTCCCGAAAAACTGCCCATTTTCGAATTTTGTACCCGAGCCCAAGATGACTTTTGATCACGGCCACTACAACTACAACATAGCAAAGATTTAGCCAATTATATCGGGACCCATTTCCTATATAGTTTGGGCGGGCTAGGTTGTTTTTGCCCTAGGTTGGTTGATTTTTAATGCGCTTAATACGAACGATTGTTTTGTAAAGCAACAAATGTACGTTATAAAATTGAAAAATTCTCAACACAATTTCTTGAAGTGCATTCTTTGTTAAAAGAAACGGAATTATAAAAAGTCAGAAGTTATTTATACATACAACAATCGAAATTCCAATCAGCAGATTGCTGCATGAGCAATTTATTGTACACGGCAGATATTCCACTTAATAAACCTCTAGCATGTAATTGTAAGAATTTTTGAAGTTTACTGGAACTTTCGATATTAATTAAATATCGTTTATAGTGTGCCATGTTACACTCTCTAAGTAATAGTTTTTCCTTTTCTTTAATTAGTAAAAGTTATTTAAGTCGCAAAGAATAGAGTATCAATTTCTATGAGTACAATACGCTTTCGGAATCAATAAAACAGTTAAAAATAGTAACGTATTTTAATAACGTTAGCATATCCCAACAGAGTGAGCAGAGGTTAATATTATGTTTTCTAACCCAAAGATTACGTATTCAACCCATCTCGGTATGGGCACGTGAACAGAACTACAGAAGTTTTAGGTAGCTACAAAGGTAAGTAATAACCTACCTGAAGTACTACGAACCTACGAAATCAGACATCTACTAGCAACGCCCTTTCAATTCCCACCGTGTCAACTTTTGGAACTATTCACGATTATAAAAGTTTGCACTTTGTTTGATTTGTTATTAGGTTGCATAGACAATTCTGCATTAGTTGAAAACTGCATTTTTTCTTATAAACCGTATATGTATTAATAACAAAATGCAATAATAATAATAGCCTATATTAGTATAATATTTTTATAATTAATGAAAATTCTACTACTTAAATATTTCTTTCACTTAGTAGACGAAGTGGAACAAAAATGAGTCGTGTTTTAAATATACAGATTAGTAAGTAATAATTGACTTATACAATAAAGTTCAATATAACTGGTGTATTTACTATCGAAGAACATAAGAATTTGTCCTGTTGAATGTAATTGCTACGGTTTTATTACGTGCCTGAAACCAAAATGGGCAACAATTTTTGGGCAGTAGATACGTTGCAGTAATCTCTCTGGAACTTGTCCAGCTACGTATCGGGAACGTGGCGGTGTAGTGATTGTTATTTTCGTGGAACTTCTTTTCTCTTTGACACATCGTGTCCCGTAGTTGCTCTTTCTTACTCTTGCAACTTAACAAATATTCTATCATTTTCTA
The DNA here is from genome assembly GCA_929113105.1 of Agrypnus murinus. Lineage (NCBI taxonomy): Eukaryota > Metazoa > Arthropoda > Insecta > Coleoptera > Elateridae > Agrypnus > Agrypnus murinus. The sequence continues at coordinate 97,233,387 of OV816026.1, forward strand.
TGCTAATGCTGCAATCGTGTCACAAAATGGATTACTATTTTATTTGTAATACCTACTTAATAATACCAAGAGCGATGAAATATTTGATTATATTGATATCAAAATTATAAACCATTGCAACTATTCTGTTAAATGTGATGATGATGGATCCAAAAATACTTTAAATATATTTTTTAATAAAAATAGTCTTTAATAAAATATGACAAAAATATTTATAGGTTGATACACATGATATTATTGTAATGAGCGCGGTCAGCCCTCTGACCTCCGCCGTCGGATGTTTGAGAATGCGTGACTCATCAACATCTGCCGGTGTGATCCGCCGGCGCCTGCATGTGTGATTTATCAGCGTGAGTCATAGACGGCGCGAAAAATCAATAGATCTTCTAGAAAAATCTAGTGCATGTTCTAGAAGATTATGCGGTATATAAACGCCGGCTTGCACGGAAGAGAATCAATTAGTGAACCGCGAGCAATTAGACGTGTTAGTAGTCGCAAGTGGTCATAGATAAATATCTGAGTAGAATATATCTCTTTATTAATAGATGATTTAAACAGCATTTTGTTATTATTTAAAAAAGAACGTTGCATTATTTTTATATTATTTTTATTTGTTATGTTATTCCTAAGGCACAATTTGGCACCAATTTGTTATTTTTATTGTTATTATATAGTAAAACATCTGTTAACAATAATAGCAAATCGATTGGCCTCCAACATTTTACAAGTAAATATGGAGATGGAGTAGTTTACGAAAAGTTTTACTTTCAATACTGTTCAATACTAAGGTACTTTACTTACGTTACTTTAAAGGGTTAAGCAATAGTTTCAGACAGGTGGAAGGAACTTTCAGGACTACTTTAAAGTTTTTAAATGGAACTACATATTTCCAATAAATAGTAGACATAGTATAACTACATAATTGCTAAAATATTCCAAACTGAAATAATTAAACCTATAAAGGGTCATTCCATGCGAAATCGATCACTAAAATGGGTCGATCTCACGGATTTCAATGAAAATCACTTATGAGGTAGCAATCAACTAAAGAACATAACTTTCATTCATCAATTTGCTAAATTACGCAGAACTTCGGAAATATTCAAACTGAAAAAATTATCAAAACTGCTTGCACGCCTTTAAAGAAATATAAATATCTCGAAAAGTATTTACCCTAGAACAAATATTTTTTTGTATATTGCTTACTAGAAGACGGGCTTTTTGGACAGCCTAATAATTTTTTGTTATCAAACGTATTTTTATTTTTTTCTAAACGAAATATTTTAAAAATGCAAAAAAATCGGTGTGGTCACATTTTTAAAAATCTGAAAAAAATTGTACAGATTTTTTGAACATTTCTGTATTTAAATGCCAAATGGCAAGCTGGACGTTTTAATAGTTTTGGCAGGATAAATTTTCAAAGACCGCGCTGCAGACAGCCGGCGCACCATAGATCACGGTCAACCGGCGCAACCCGCATTCGCTACCTTCTAGTTAGTAATAATACCGTCTAGATTTCCAGTCTTAACTAATGTACATAAGATAAATGTATATATGTGTGGATATGATTATACCTCCTGATTAGTTAATTACGTATGTATTTAAATCGATTTCTTCGGGTGTGTTACATAAAGCATTTTTCTTGCGCCCATCAAAGACCCTAAAATATTATAATGCAATAGCTTAGATACCATTTTTGTTTCCAGAAGATGAGTTGTTTTTGATCCTAAATTTAAAAAATAGATGTTCACTGGGTTAGACTGTGTGCTATTGTAGGTAGCAACTAATCACCAGCTTACGTTGTATTATATTATTAAAATCCAGTCATCGAGCTAGAGTGTCAAATTTATTAACGTTAAAAACTATAGACTGAGCTATAGGATCATTGCAAATTCAATATTTGAACTTGTGGCACAGGTGAGTTAATGATATTATCCACTACAAAAATTATCATAATAATTTACTTAACTCACTTGTACCATAAATAACTATTACCGATCTCTATTGTAGGTTCTGATGTTTAATAAGGTCAGCTGCGGTAATTGGAGCGATGGGGTAACTGAAACTATGCTTAATAAAAACTAAAACTATCGTTAAACGTCTATGAGAATTACGTGAATTTTTAGTTTTATCGACTTTACCCTATACACTCTTCCGATTGGGATAATTCCTGAACTATTCCTACTGCAGCCCTAATTTTTTGGAGACATTTTAATTAATATCCTTAGGGCGTCCCAGTTACCCAGAACATATTATAAAGTAATGTGGATATAAACTATAGACGATGATTCCATTTACCCCAATCTATTGGGTAACCGGAACCACCGGACATGTTTTTAAAAAATATTTTTAAATCCAATAGTTGGCATTAGAGCTGCTTTATTTTTACATTTTCTTTTGGAAATATATTAAAGTTACTATAAAACAAGGTCCTAAACTTATACTTTACGATAGAATATGAGATAAAGAGTTTGAAGCAAAAGAATTGTATATCTATGGACCAATTACCCCAACTGACCTTAAAACTTAAATTAAAAAAGCTGTTGCGTTATATTTTATGGTCTTGGACAGCCGCAAGAAAAGTACTTTATGTAACACACCCGAAGTAATCGATTTAAATACTTAAGTAATTAACTAATTAGTAGGTATAATCATATCCACACAAATATACATGTATCTTATGTACATTAGTTGAGAGGTTAAGGTTAAGAGTTAAGCTGGTAATATGGACCGTATTATTACTAACTAGAAGGTAGCGAATGCGGTTTGTGCTGGTTGACCGTGATCTATGGTGCGCCGGCTGTCTGCAACGCGATCTTTAAAAATTTGCCCTGCCAAAACTATTAAAACGTCCAGCTTGCCATTTGGCATTTAAATACAGAAATGTTCAAAGATTCTGTACAATTTTTTTCATATTTTTAAAAATGTGACCACACCGATTTTTCTGCATTTTTAAAATATTTCGTTTAGAAAAAAATAAAAATGCGTTTGATAACATAAAATTGCTGCCCAAAAAGCCCGTCTTCTAGCGAGCAATATACAAAAAAATATTTGTTCTAGGGTTAATACTTTTCGAGATATTTATATTTCTTTAAAGGCGTGCAAGCAGTTTTGATAACTTTTTCAGTTTGAATATTTCCGAAGTTCTGCGTAATTTAGCAAATTGATGAATGAAGGTTATGTTCTTTAGTTGATTGCTACCTTATAAGTGATTTTCATTGAAATTTGTGAGATCGACCCATTTTAGTGATCGATTTCGCATGGAATGACCCTAAAGTCATAAATTTAGTTGTAGTTACGTAACAACTGCTCAATCAAAGTTCCGATCGCAGTTACTGCTACTTAGATGCTGCTTGGGCAGTACGACCACAAAATATCGATTTTTGCAGTTTTTGCAGGTTCCGGCTCCGATTCTGCTCAAGTCCCTGCTTTTAATAAATCTTTAAACATTGAAAACGCTTTTGACGGTAATACATATACTGATAAATATCCCTGGACCGCTGTGCTACCACTAACCGCTTAGTGGTAGCACTTACTCAGGTATTTTTTCAGGACACTATATTTAACTGTGTCTCTTAATTTCGGTAATGATGTTACCTTTGTAACATCGTTGTAACACAAAGGTAACATCGTTACCAAAATACTTATTAGCAATTAGTCCAATACAGTGTGTGGTTAGGAGACACCGTTAAATGTAGTGTTGTGATAAACCACAGTCCTTACAATATAATATTATTATTAGTAATTCTTCGACAGATAAAATTATTATCAACAATAGTATACAATGTAGTATTTCAGGTACGGTCCTGTCATTTGAAATGATGTGATAATGAGAATCTGATTTTATGTATGTAAAATATTCAGAATATTCTTCGGTATGCTTACAGTTAGAAACAAGCAGATTTTAAGATTTAAAGACACTTTTTTAAATAGCAATAAAGCTGAATGACTTGGTAATTTATTCATTTTCTTGAAAATACGGTCACATAATATTATTGTCACTATTATATTAATTATTGTTATTATTTTGTCCTTGTAATAATTCATGCAATTCTGTTAAAAAATGAGTAAAAGACATGCACTCGGACATTATTGAAAACGGCGTAAAACAACGCTAATTGCATGAATATATCTCAGATCTACTATGTTTATCTAATTATCAACAAGTTCACCTTTGTTCTACTTTTTGGGTTACTTACGAGAGGATCAAGCAAATTAGTAAAAATGTAATCTCAGTATCATCATTCAAAATGTTTTCTAAAAACTCTCACCTCGCAAACGGTATGTCGTGTAAAATAACATATGGAGTGTATAAATAAAAAAAAACTCTGGGACCGTCTGTATAAATTTCACTCGCACATCTTCATGCCTTAATTGTTATTATGTATAAATATTGTCAAGCCATAAATTTATGAACTTCAATTTATAGAGAAAAAAAGTCAATAATTAAAAGCAAAAAGGAATGTATAAAATGAGAACTGGGCAGGAAATTAACGGTAGATTGGATATATGTATACTGTACTTTCCTGTTTTGTTTGAAGATTGTTTTATTAATAAGGGAATTACATTAATTAATTAGATGTATTTGTGAATGAACATATGATTTATCACTAGTTTATAAAGTTATAACTGATTTCTAGTTTTATTGTGTTTTCTTGTATAAATGGATTTAATGATTTAAATTTCAATAGAACGTGGAACGTATCAGCAGTGTTCCTATTCAGTCATATGAAACAGTTTGCATTGATGTCTACAGATTTAAGTTCCACATTTGTAAGTTATCTGATGAAAGTGTTTGAAAACAATAGATGAACCCAATATCAACTGCTCCACAAAGGTTAGAAATTAAAAGGGCACTTATGCTGTCATGACTTGGTGGGGAGGGGGGATTTTGGTGTAGTATGTTTCAATGGACGCACAGATTTGTACGTAAGTGAGTGTAATATGACTAGTATTTGTCAGTAACGGCTTGTCAGGGGTGACAGGGTCGGTTAGGTCGTACCAAATAATACTAGAAATAAAAACCATTATTTTCCCCGATTTTGACCAAAAACCCATGACTTTGATCGATTTATCGGCCTGTTTTTAGAGCATGAATTGCTAAATTAGAGCTCAAGATATGTAAAACATTTTAGAGCCCGCTAGAAAAATAGCAGCCTTTGTTTACGCCGTCTCCGTAGTAATAACAGTAATTATAGACCACTGCACCTGTGTCTACTTGAAGTTTTGCACTTTTCGAATTATTTATATTTTAAAATGAAATATTAATTGAAACTTAGACTGGACATAAACTAGCGTATGCATTTCGGGCTTAATTAACTTTTGTCTTGTTTTAGAGCCCTTTATCGTCTTAGACTGACACTGCAGGCTCTAAAACACTTAATTAAGCCCTAATACATAATATACTATTATCTTTATTTTATATTTTAAATAACAGCAAAGTATCAACTACAAATATTAAAATGTAATTTAAATGTAATGGTTGCAGCCGATAACTAGCGAGATTCGCAAATTATGTTGTATTTAAAATGCTGGGGTCGGCCAGCCCTATGTTGCTTTGAAAATCATAAAATAATCCGAGACTTACGACCGTACTCTAGAAGTCGCTACACCGCAGCACTCGGCCAAAACCTCTCTGGCCGAACTTGACAATGTTTAATGCTTACGCAGTAGGAGTGTTGGAGTAGTGATCCGTAGTGCACGGTATTTAAAACTATTTTATCGCGATGAAGAGCATAGGAGATATAGAAAGTACTAACAGCGATTTGTATGATTTTTTATATTATAAATGAACTAAGCGGGTTGTCTTCTGACGATAAAGTTTCTATCAAACAATTACTTATTTCGCAACTGGTATTACTAATGTGCCTGAAATATTTATATAAGCTATTTTGCCCCTCCCGCCAACATCTATATCCGTAGAAAGAAGTTTCTCAACATAAAAGCGGACAAAATCCTACAGCAGAAACACCATGTCTTAATCGCGTTTTAACTTTCATTTTTAGCAATAGGGTTGGTTAGAGAATTAATGAAAAATGACAAATTCTATAGGGTCCATAGCACTTCGCTACCCGTATTTAGTACCATAATGCCCAACAGAAAGTCCACTTCGCCCAATTGTTGAAAAGTACCACATTGCCCAACACGACCATTTAGCCCAACTTTCCACGAGGGACACAACTAGGACCACTTCGCCCACTTGTTCGCTAGGGACACAACGCCCGACCACTTCGCCCAACTTTTGTATAGACCCACAACGCCCAAGACAGAACCACAACGCCCAAAATCCGTTAGTGAGAAATCGGCTACTGCACACATAACATGTTGAATAATAGTAACGAAGTTGTGTGACTACAATTTAATCAAGATAATATTTAAGGCTAACTCGATTTAAGTTGCAACGGAAAAGTTAATATTTTTTTTCTACTTCTGCACTCTAATTCAATTATTATATATGCAATAGCCGTTTCATAATGAGGTTCATTATGCAACGAGTTTCCATTATGCAATGAGTGGTTGACCAATGAGAGTCAAGAATAACGAGCTGTTGACCAATGAAGAATCAAGAATATCTAATGGTTGCGTAGAAACGAGCCAAAGCTAGTAAATTACTAAACTTGGGAACGTACCTCATCCTCCATCGTCACGCAGTGAATAATAAATATTAATGATAATTACTATTGTTTTAAATCTGTTCTAACAAATTATTCTTATTCTTAGTTATATTAAATATTAATTTAAAGAAATTCTGAATGTATTTTCTGGTACTTTTATGTATCAATTTCATAAGTATGTCTTAAAAAGTAATAATTAATTTCGTCGCGAATTTTTATAAGACAATAAGAGTTTAAAAAATTAGAAGTAGTATAGAAAAGTCCTCGTCTGATCGTCACCCAGTTTGCAGTTTGAGGTGTTACACCTTATAACAGTTTTAGAAGTCCACTTAGTAGTAACAAATCAGTTACGGTCGAAGAAAAAATAGTGTAGGCAACTCGCACATAATGGCTATTAATACACTCGTATGAGTGTATTAATCAAAACATCATACTCGTGTATTAATAACCATCATTATGTGCTCGTTGCATAATATACTATCATGGCATAATTTATCCACCGTTATTATGTAATATAATTGTAGTCCATGCGTTCCTTAGTGGTTACATATAATTTAATAAAACTTGTTTCTATTTTCAAAGACCTTTAGGAGACGGAAGCATAACGAAATGAATTAATTCTGAATTTATATTACTTAGCTTAGCTCTATTTACTGAGCTGGTTTCTACTACTCGAAACTTATATAAATATTGTTCTGTGAATATTTAAAAGAAGGTACCACTTAGGATTTACAAAATTATTTTAAAAATAAGATGTAGAAATTCTTAATATTTCAGTTTATGCATATTTACGCAAAAATATTTTTCTGAAAACCTAGTGTCAATATTTACAGATGTTTGCCGATCGCCAATAAAATTATATTGCTTTATTACTTCTAGTTGCTCAGTTACTATCCGAAGATGCAACTCAAAAATCCTAAGCACATTTTGGCATTTTATTATGCCCAATAAATATGCATTTGTCGGCAGTATTTTAGGGTGATTCACACTATTGTGTATTTAATTTATGCACCTATGCATTTTGCAGAGTTAGAAGGTAATGTAAAAAATAAGAAAATTATAAATAAAATTAAAAATCCATTTTTCAGAAACACTGTTACTCGTTATTACGACCACATGAAATGGAGAATATCGTAGTGCGCCTTTTTTTCGACCGATGAGATGAGACACACATTATATTCATTTTTCATATATGACTAAAATGATAGTTTATTTTAAGAGATGCTTAAATTTTTAAAGTTATTAATATAAGCAGATATTTAATTAAGCACTACATATTTATGTTGTTGCTTAATCACCGCAGTGAAAGTTCGCCCTCGTACACGAGATGATCGTTAAGACTATTCATTGTAGCAATAAGACAACGATAGGTAGTACGTAGCATAAGACAATTTCAATGCCTTAAACCTTATTGTGTGTACTTGTAGACATTAAAAAAGAATAACATAATATAACTATTTAGTTTGTTTATTAAAATATTCAATAAATTAAACTTTTTTCTCCGTATTAATTATTACTAACTACACTAACTTATATTAAAATAAATTTAAAATATGAAATAAATAAAGATTATTAAAAGTTTCACAGTTTTATTAAAATACAACCTGACAATATTGTTTCGACAGCTATGCTGTCATTATCAAAGGTAATATAATTATAAACAAACACGTCGCTAAGGTAGATACAAAATAGGTAACTAGATAAAATAATAATAATAATCATAATTAAATATCTAATACTTCCAGTAACGGAGAATTACTGAGCTCAAGTTGTTCATTCATTAAAGGTACCCTGAGTTTGTATTTGTATATCTCAAAGGCTTCGAAAATGTCTAATTTGCGTTTGTTATTACAAAAATGTAGGAATTTAATATTATTTTGAGGAGTCATTGTGTGATTTTGTTCTAAAAGGTGTTTGGCGTAATTCGATTTTTCAGGATGTTTATTTTTGTAATGACGTGCGTGTTCTTTATATCTTATGTCAAAATTTCGAAGTGTTTGTCCAATATATACCGAACTACAAAAAGAACAAATTAAACGGTAAATGCCCGATTTCATGATATCATGTGTTCTGTCTTTAGCATTAAATAAAAATGAAAAAGTGTTAGTGTTGGTTTTAAATGTTATTTTATAATTGTTGGTTTTTCTTAGTATATGTGTAATTTTTTCTGATATTTTGCCTAAATATGGTATAGATATGTAATTTGTGTCTTCTGTTTGATTGTCAATGGGATATATTCTTTTGATAGCTAACCTATAATCTTTTTGTTTAATTAAAGTGTCAATCATGTTCAATTTAATTGTTCTTTTTGTAGTTCGGTATATATTGAACAAACACTTCGAAATTTTGACATAAGATATAAAGAACACGTACGTCATTACAAAAATAAACATCCTGAAAAATCGAATTACGCCAAACACCTTTTAGAACAAAATCACACAATGACTCCTCAAAATAATATTAAATTCCTACATTTTTGTAATAACAAACGCAAATTAGACATTTTAGAAGCCTTTGAAATATACAAACACAAACTCAGGGTACCTTTAATGAATGAACAACTTGAGCTCAATAATTCTCCGTTACTGGAAGTATTAGTTATTTAATTATGATTATTATTATTATTATTTTATCTAGTTACCTATTTTGTATCTACCTTAGTGACGTGTTTGTTTATAATTATATTACCTTTGATAATGACAGCATAGCTGTCGAAACAATATTGTCAGGTTGTATTTTAATAAAACTGTGAAACTTTTAATAATCTTTATTTATTTCATGATTATGGAGTTCCACAAAATAAGGCTGGAAACAATAAACAAAAAAAAATTTAAAATAAATAAAATTCGCTAAAGTCTTCACGGCATATTTACGACTAAACCTTCGTATAAATTTAAAGTATGATAGTACTTACTCGTCAATAGGAACAAAAAATCCTTATGACTTTTTTGATTTTACGCTCATCGAAAAAAATTACTAAAAATATCAACTTTTGGGAACTGCTGGAAATAATAGTCAAAACAAACTGTGACATCACCCAGCATTAGCTGCATCAATGTCACATATCATCAGATACCACGTTGAAGATGTATATCCAGCTCCAACTGTGCTTGTTAAACCAGTAACCGCCAAATCTCAAAACACCAAACTTTTCTAAAACATTTTTTTTGGTTATTATGAAAGATAGGCACTATTCATATTAATTTTGTTGAATCATCTGTTCAGAAGCTACGAATCTTCAGTGAATCTTCAGTAGGTTTGAGTCGTGTATTAATCCAATGCCTACCAGATAAAATGCCGTAGCGTTTCGTATAGATATTGCTGTGACGTCACGCTAAAAGTCTTTCATTTTTAAAGATAATGTCAAGGTTACGTTATAGCTAAACAAAACATATCCCTAAAGATTAGTCATGCAATAATAAAGTATTGTCTGAATGTAAACACCTCATTTCTTTCAGGCATCACTCATTCGTAATAACTACACAGACTAAAATCAAACACAAAATGAAATGTGATACCGTCAATGCGTATAATTATCCAAATATTGTTTTTCTACCTTCTGTTTCGTTAAACAAGATATTTGTTCTTATAGTGAGGTAGGTCGCAATTTTATTAATTGTTTTGCGATGTGCGTAAACTCAAAAATGGCAAAAGGGTTTTTTCACATTCAGTTTATACGACAGATAAGTGAAACACCCTGTATAGTTGGCATTGATTAACATGTCTATAAAAGACATATGAGTTCTATCTTTAATTTGAATAAACTAATTTTCAATTTATTCGGATACTATTTTGTTGGACTGAGAAGCAAGGGCATATTTAAGAAAAAGTCCTTCGAGCTAAACTCGCGATTTTTCGTGATATTCTCGAATATTTATTTACCATTACGATAAACTCTCCATATGAAACTTAAATTATCCGACAAAAAGTGAACCGTTCATGTAGTCAAAGTGTAATTCATTTGGACATAAATTTGGGCCACTTAACCCTTTGTATGACCAATTTGTATCTCATACTTTTAGATTTTCTAACAAGTTGACTTACACAATGAAAAACTAAAATTAAAAGTAAATTTCGAGTGGTACAAACTAGCTAAATAGGGAAATTCGGAAATAATTCATTTCGTTATCTTTCCGTCTCCTAAAGGCCTTTGAAAATAGAAACAAGCTTTATTAAATTATATGTAACTACTATAGAACGTGTGGACTACAATTAATTATATTACACAAAAATTGTGGATAAATTGTGCCATATATGATATGCATTTCATTAAAAAATATTAAACTTTCCGTTTCAACTTTTATATCGTGTGAGTTCGCCTGAAATACTGTTTTGATTCAATTGTAGTCACAAAACTTCGTTACTATTATTCAAAATTTTATGTGTGCAATAGCCGATTTCTAACGAACGGATTTTGGGCGTTGTGGTCCTGTTTTGGGCGTTGTGGGTCTATACGAAAGTTGGGCGAAGTGGTCGAGGTGGGCGTTGTGTCTCTGGCGAACAAGTGGGCGAAATGGTCCTGGTGAGCGTTGTGTCCCTCGTGAAATGTTGGGCGAAATGATCGTGTTGGACGTTGTGGTACATTTCAAAAATTGGGTGAAGTGGACTTTCCGTTGGGTAATATGGTACTAAAAGACGGGTGGACGAAGTGTCCGGGTCCCATTCTATAAAAATAATAATTTATGATTTCGCAGCAATAAAAAACTCGTATTATCGATTTAATATATAAAAATGAATAACATAAAAATATAAGAATTGTTGAAAAATTGTTTAGTTTTGAGAGATTATTTTAAATGTTTTCCCAGTAGCACATATACTATACCTTATAAATATTCGTTTTCGACATCCGCCTAAATATTTAGCTAATGGGTCATTCCATCTCAAGCGGGCCACCTTTTTTGGTAACCCTTGACAATGTTAATAATTTTTACCTATAGTGATCTTATAGAGATATATTTTATTTTTAGTGCAAATTCTTTATTGGAAAAGTCAGCTGGTTATCTAGTTATGGAGCTTCGAAGTTTGATGAAGTTTTGGTGCGTGATTCACTTTAAATGTTCGTAACTTTTAAGTAATTTAAAGAATCAGATAATGTTATATACCGTTTGGAAGGTTTTTAACTTTCCATCTTATGGTACTTCTGTATTTTTTATAAGGTTAAAATTTTTAAAGATATAACCGAAAACAATTTAACAATTTCGACCATTTTAATTTTTATCAGAAACACCTAAAAATGATTATAAACATTTGTAGTTTATCATCCTAAAAGGACTAATTGGAATGATAAACCATTTAGAAGCAACACTATTTTAAACATTACCGCATCTATAGAAAACTTGCGAGGAGATTAGGTATAATTCAATTAAACATAGATTTTTAATCGTTTCTCAACAATTTCTTCTACAATTGAATAAAAATATGCGAAAATAAATATTTCTTTACACTAACAATAATACATACATAATCCATTTCCCTTTTACCGCATTTCGCAGTGTCGGGGTTCCACACAAACTCTTATGGGAGTGCAACGGAGGTAATGGAGCTATTGTAGCAAGTACATTACGCTCCCCATACTTTATCACTCATACAACGTTCATACCTTAACCTAAGGAGCTCAAACACGATAGTACTAAATTTTTAAAATTCAATCGCAACCTAGGTTTGAACCCCTGTCTCTCTGAACGAGAGGTAGGATCTCTACCACTCGACCACGGAGGGCCTTAACAATAATAATTATTATATAAAATAGCCTTAATTAGAAAATTCGCAGGTATATAAAAATTATAGAATCAAGATTATATTAATTATGCTTTTATATACACTATAGGAATTATTTGAAGTGTCCCGATAAATTTTACAAAGCAAAATTCAAGATAAATAAAGTAAATTATATTTTCTTATGAAAAAAGGTTTGATTAATTATTTATTTGAGAATCATAAAATCAAAATTATGTACATTGAAACAACAGTAAAGAATTATTTGAAGTATGAAAATAAACCGTACAAAACCATTTGCAAGAATGATAAAATAAATTACCTATAGTTACTTATGAAAGGGGTTCAGCTAACTAATTATTTGAAAATTATGTAAGCAAAATGATATAGATAATAATAATGGTTTTGATAATTTAATATTTAGTAAATGGTGAATTTTAATTGGTGAACTTATTTCAATTTCCAATTTACAAACGTTTAGAATTTTTCACTTTTATCTTCAAATGTTATTACCTTTTGTACCAAACATGCAGATATTTTGAAATCGTAGGAGAACAGATAAGAATGTTTAGCAAATAAGCCTTTAAAGTGGTTTTACGGTAAGATACGTTTTAACAAGAATATTTCAAAAATTATATCAATATTCTAGGTGAACCTATGTCAATTTCCAGGTCTGTAGATGCGGTAATGTTTAAAATAGTGTTGCTTCCAAATGGTTTATCATTCCAATTAGTCCTTTTAGGATGACAAACTACAAATCTGTATAATCATTTTTAGGTGTTTTTGAAATAAATTAAAATGGTCGAAATTGTTAAAAAAAAATTTTTTTCTGTTTTGGTTATATCTTTGAAAATTTTAACCTTATAAAAAATACAAAACTACCATAAGATGGAGCGTTAAACCCTTTCAAATGGTATATAACATTATCTGATTCTGTAAATTACTTAAAAGTTACAAACATTTAAAGTGAATCACGCACCAAAACTTCATCAAAAAAGATTTTTGTTAACAAAAATAATTATTCATTGGATCTATTGGATATTATAACTTATAAGGTAAAGATATATAATTTTATAAAACTGAATTTTATTACGTTAAGTTTATCGTGAGTTTTTGCACATACACAACACAATGCATCTCATATGATGCCAGTATCCAAATTTACAATTTCGTTAATAATAAGGTAAAACCCGTTACGTCCTTAACAGGGCTTTTTATTATTCGGTGCATTTATGTGGCTTGCAAGACTAGTTTTGCAAGCGTTGCATTCCAGTTATAAGAGTTCACTGCGTAAATAAGATAAGTTTGACATTCTAAGAACAGCTGTCATATCAACAGTGATATCAACTATCAATTAGGACACGCAAAATGCGTGTCCTAATGAAGCCATTAGGACACGCAAATTTCCATTTTCTTCTGCAGTTTCTTCCAGCATTCTCTCATAGATTTTACTTGACACAGTTAATCAAAGAAGTTTACTTAAGTATAATTATCGCATAGTCCTCCTCCATCTACGTTAAATAGGGGTTAGTGTCCAAGAGCGCGGCAAGAAATTTAAGCATGAAAAACAAATTTGTGCGTTAAGGGCTAATAGCATAGGAACCTTTGATTAATCTCATAACCGATCCGTTTTTTGTCTTTTCGTCAGAACTAACTCATGTCCATATTTTCCACATCTTTTTATCAAAAAATGTATTTAAGTTTTAGTATGTATTATGTTCTTCGAATTCAATAATTTAATTTCGTTGGCCGTCCCATGTAAGAAATAATAAAAGCTCCGCGGCTGGCTCAGGCTTGGAACGATGCTCACCTATGGCACAAACCTGAAATTTAAGACTGGCCCATGGCTGGGCTAAAATCGGAATGATAACTTCGTGCCAAGCCTATTAATCAGTCATGGCCCTAGCTTAGTGATACATCTTGGCCCAATAGTGAAGACCAATAATATAATGCCAACCCTAATATTGAGTCTTGACGCAAGGTAAATAACCAGTATTGGACCACTCTTAATATTAATATGGTATCAAGGCTGACAATCAGTGATAGTGTAGGATCGGAACCCAACAATGGCCCCGAGTTATTACTGACCATTGAGTATGAGACCAACCTAATATTTAATAGAATACTAGCTTATTAAGATTTGTCTGAAATAACTTTGATGTAGAAAACGAGCCTGCGGCGAGTTTTCTAAAGGACGAGTGCAATAATGACTTATGAAACGAGTTTTTTTTATGCTATTTTTTCTATTTTACGTCTTTTATTCCCTTTTAAATAAAAAAAATCGCAATCTTAAAATTTAGGGATTTTTGTGGTAGTTGACAACACTGATGTGACATTAGAAAATTCATTGATATACACAGAAAATTGAATGAAGTTTTTGTCAATTGTCTGTTTTTTTCAATTATTTTCTCAATGCTACCAACTTCGAAAAAGTTGGGCTATTAAAGCACTCAAATGAGCTATTTTATACTTGCGTGTCCTAATGAACTCCATTAGGACACGCATTTGCGTGTCCTAATGAGATTTATTAGAGTACTGGAAACAGTAAAATTTAGTTTTTTAAAGTTGGTAGCACCTAACAGCTGTTCTTAAATGTCAAACTTATTATATTTAAAAGTGCGGTTATGTTGTTATGTGATAAAATGCCAAACTTTTAAAATATAAAATAAACATACACAAAATAAATTAATTAAATTAAAAATTATTTAATAAATTCACAAATTATTCTTTATACATCATTTGTATTAAAAGTACAGTTATTATACACTTTGATTGTAACAGCAGAAGTGTCCTGGGCATTAATCTTAAATTAAGGTAAATTTTGCCCCTCAACAATGTTTTGTTGACTCGTTATTGCGTTGCTGCTAAAAGTGTGTGATTCTTCATGTAAAAATGAAGCAGTGGAAGACTGGTCAATTACCACTTGAGCCGTTGAAGTGGAAGTACATGGCTTATTAGATAGCAATTCAGCTACCTCCATTTTTTTAACTGAAGCATCAATACAGCCCTCAGCCACAGCTGAAGACTTCCAACCTCCATGCCGTTTTATAGTTATTAAATCGCCACCTTTGTTTACCAATTGGGAAGCACTTGAACGTCGAAAGCAATGACCTGTAAAAAGCTTCGGGTTCGCTAAATGCAAATAAGTGGCAATAATAAAAGGAACTTTTCCCATGGTGTTTATACCGATAGGAGTAGAAATACATTTTCCATTGCCGTAGGTTATAAAAAACCGCCTGTGGTTTATTTTCTTAGCCCTTAGGCTCAAATATTGCTTAATTAAATCAATCCACAGTTTCTCTGTAATTAAGAATTCTCTTCGAACTTTATTTTTTGTTTTTGTTACAGTCATAGTGAACGCATCATCTTTGACCACAATATCGTCTAATAACATGTTGGTCAATTCATCTCTTCGGCAGGCACCACAGAATCCCATTATTAACGCAACCTTAAATAATTGAAATATATTAAAAATTGAAAGTATTTATCACAAAATTTTACTTACTTTCATAGCTAAATGTTGGTTATTTTCTGCAGTTGTTATAAATCTATCAATATGGTTAAATTCCAATATTTTAATAAGATTGAGATTAATTAAGATAAGTTAATTCTTTTTAATAAGATGGAGGGAGAGAATATCTAACCATTTTACCTTCTTGTCACAGAAACTAAATTAATTTTATAAAAACAAAACAATTTAAATAACAAATGCTGAAGTTGAATTTTCAGTGTAGCCAACTGTCAAAAGTACTTAACAAAATTTCACTAACAAATCTTATTTAAAACTAATTTATATTTTAATAATTAACGAAATAACGACGCAAGTATAAAAAATAGTATAAAGTACCTATTCGTTTCATAAGGCGTTTTAGCGCACTTTTCCGTTAGAAAACTCCCCGCTTCGCGGGTCGTTTTCTAAACTCGGACGCGTGCGCTAAAGACGCGTCTTATGAAACTAATACTTTAATATACTATTAACGCACTGTTTTGGGTGCTTTAACAGCTTTATTATAGACGCAAAATAGAAAAAAAATTATTAATGCTAAGAATTCTTTTCAAACATACAAGTTTAATTTTTACTACTAAAAATTGCATTTATTCTTATTAGCGTAGCTTTCTTTTAAAAATAAACACTTTTTATTTCATAAACATTATTTTATTAATAATATTACAAAATGATTATACATATATTAAGAACATAACCTTAAACGTAGCATCACTCATGGTAGGCGGATGAATACTGGACTAAGTCGGTAAAGGCTTTTATTCACAATCGATACATAATGTTTTCATTACTGACGTTTAAAAAGTTAGAAAGTAGTTTATTATACACCATAGTCAATAATAAGTTCTCTTGGTTAGTAATGAGTTCTCTTGGTTAGTAATATCCATTACTTACCTTTTGCTCGTTCTAAATATTCTCAACAGATGGCAAAAGTTTTCGTAGCTATCTTTACTTTTAGCAGGTAACAAACAGTCAGTCACTGTTTTAGCAACTTCTCGCAATTCCGGTGGTGTGCAACTTACATCAGTTTCACTATCAGACATTTTAAATCGTGTAAATTGCAATTAGGAGCAATGTAATTAAATTTGGTTTAGTAGTGGACACGAATTTACTTTGACAATTGTTGCAGCAATTGTCATTTTATCGCCACCTGAATAAAAACTCTGGTGTTGTGTCCTACATATATCAAGTATAAGGCATCAATGTAAGAACATAATTATGTACGATTGTGAATAAAATAGTATACATACCTCGGCGGGAAGACATTACGCGTCGAGGAATTGCTGCCCTTGGCGCTTCGCGCCTCGGGCAGCAACATTGCTCTCCGCGTAATGTTCTACTTCCCGCCTCGGTAAGTAATCTACTATTCCTTGCACTTGCAGCTGCCGCGTTACTTACCTGTCATGTGTGTGCTTGTTTCGAAGAAACAAAGCGCGCAAAGATTTGAAAGCTGAATTTATGTTTAGTAATAATAATTATTATAATCTATGTAGGTATTTTCGTTTAACTCTTCTCACATTTTTCTCTTAATTAATTATTAGCTGATATAATAAAGACAGAAAACGTCACAAGCTTGATTTGGTAGAATATATAAAGATTAGCCCAAACTTGGTTCAAGGGTAAACACTAAAAATTGGTTGAAGCTGAATTGATTGAAGCAAACAGTAAAAGGAACCGAGACTAGGTCGCTGAAGGTTGGCTCTGACTTGGGCAGAGATTAGAGAATCCAGAATTGGTACCGAGGAGTTGGTTGATCCTAGGGCAACGACAAAGCAGCTGAGGCTTGGAATCTAAAGGTTGGCCTAGGTTTGAAGCAATGTTGAAAGAAAGACATTTCAAAATTCAACCAAGCTTGGACTTGTTGTCAAGACTGGCAGTTCCTACATAGGGTATTTAAAATTAGTATCTTGTCTTCGTTTTTTTTTTAGTTAGTTCCTGATTTCGCATTGAAGTCTACCTATAAAAAAATCTAAAAAAATTAAAAATCTACCTCATCTTTATAAATTGACATATGTTTTATATGTGTCGTCAAACGACGTATTTCTGGGTACTGAATAAAACCAAGTAAGTAAAAATTTTCTAACTTCTTCATGTGTACTTTTTTTTAATCAGTTTTGTATCATCGAAAAACATTTTCATGTCCACTCACATTCTCAGTAAGGGATTTTGACAATTCTCATCACGCCTTCTCATAACGTCTTCGTCAGTGATTGCAGTTTGTTTCACTGACTGTGATCACCATCATTGGTTTAGAATCTTTTGTGGCAGCCAAATCTAGGATACCCTTCAGTTCTGTAGATACCCATTCTTACTTACTTAAAATGGATGAGCCTGTCTACCCTGTACTCGTACAAAGTCTACCCTTGTTGCTTACCGTACCCTGTTTCCATACCACCTCAGTTGACTTTTTTGTTATCTGATTTACTGATTTTGTGTTTAATCTGTCTCTAAAGGTTTCATTTCTGATCATGTCTATAATTGTTTTGTTTTTTAAGTTTCTTGTATATCTCATTTCTGTGCCTTCTATCTTTTATCATTGTTTTTCGGGTTTTTAACGTCTCTTTTTGATCTGTACGTTAGGTAGATTTAGAAATAAATTTATGAAACCTTTAATTAATTATTTTAATTTTATTCATGATTATGGAGTTTTACCAAATACGGCTAGGAATAATAGACTTATATTAAAGATTAAAAATACGAGAAATTGCATTCCTGAGTTAAAGAGGAAAATATTCGCATTTAAATTATGTAGTCCTATAATAAAATTAAAATTACAAAACCTGGTTCCAGTTCATGAATCGTCGTGCATTGCACGAAGCGGGCAATTACATTAAATTAACATGTAGGTAGGTAACGACAAAAGCATTCAACTCAGTTTAAGAGGCTGCAAATGTAAAACCGAGGAATATAAGTAAATATAAACAAACAAGATTGAAGTTAGTATGTATCAAGAAGAAGAGCTACAAAACATTATCAAACACTTCGTGGGAATTAATCTAGTGCTAATGAGTAAAATAATTAATTTTTTAGATTTATCTAATCGCCGTTCTACATTTATAACTACTTACTACCTACCGCTACAGATAATGGAAAACATGTTTCAATATTAAAAAATGAAGGAAATTGATCTTCCCAACGTTCAAACTTATAATTATACTGTCTTCAAGTTATAACTACTTGTTAGCCACTTTATAATGTATGGTTAATAAAAAAATTAGAATTCCGCCCAAAAAGCTAATTCTATAGTTTGGCTTTGCAAACTGTAATAATTCGTCGAACGAAAAAAGAAGATATGGTTAATTTAGCGAAGGACCATTAAGAAGCTCATCTAATCCACTTTTCCAAGCTCGACAATAGAAAAAAATAATCGATTCGACATGCGATATTGAACTTGCAAACGACATATAAAAAAAGACAACAAAAACCTATTGTTTTACAAATATAGTTGCAAATAATATCTAAACAATAAATGGAATAAACTACCATAAGCCATGAAACTTCTGGTAAGTATTAAAGAAAGTAGGACCAACAACGTAACGAATCTAGAACAGCGATCCACTTGCTAAACCACCTTGATCAAACACTTTTTGATTCATACAGATTTCTGTGGTTCATTTTACATTTTACGATGAATTAATCCACAGTTTCGTTAATTAAGAGAAATATTATTTGTAATTGTATATTTTTACAGAAATTATTTTAATTTTGCAGTTGTTTCACTTAAATTATATGATTGTGAATGAGGGGAAAAACTCTTAACCTGGATTTCTATTCATATTTAATTTTTTAAACTTGATCAATTACGAGTACTTAAGTACTCCATGAATATGAATTTGATTACATTATACAATCGGTGTTTGCACGTAACGTGAAACGTGTTATTACTATCTTGTCATAGTATCAGGTCTCACACATATTTCACAAATTTCCTAATAACAATTTTAGCGCAATGTATTTAAAAGGCATTATGTTACGCTCGTGGTAGAACGAGATGAATTTTTTAACGATATTACGTTAATAGATGTCTACGCGTGTTTTTGTGTCGAAAAAAAAATTTTGTATGCAAAAAGCATGCATAGATTCGTACTATAAAAAAAGTTTTATTTAAATTTCATTCATGAAAGGATAGCACATTCTTTGCATATTATTATAAACACTAGACGCTAAATTGCGATACAATAATAATACACCTGAGCAATCAGCAGCTACGAAAGTTTCCAAATGAGTAAACTGGCCACAGTTCTAATTGACTGAATTTGTCTTGCAACACGAAGAGCACTGATGACATCCCTGAATACAAAAAAGTTGCATTTAATGAGTAACGAAATACTAGTTAATAAAACAAACAAATATGTTTTCAACCGAGTTTCCTAGCCAATCCAATTGTTTGGCCTATGTAATCCAGGTTTTGTAAAAAAACCACGCAGCTAAACAACTAATTTTTTTAATCAAGTTTTTTAAGAGATATTTTGAAAAGGTATACTCCCAGAACGTTAACAATAGTCCATATAAATGAGTGTTTCTTATTTTCTTCAAATTTCTGGCCGTTTCGGTCTTGTGACAAGCTGCATGCCACTAATTTTAATTGTTTAAGGTCTGATGGAATAATTGCATACATTCGAATAATCGAGGTTTTTGAACCCGAATCAAGTTAAGTATTACTGGATTTATGAATATTACTCAGGAATGTTGTTATATAGATATTTAGTGCTTGGTGACACATACAAAAAAGTGGTAAACATTGGCTATTGCTTTTTAAAGAAAAATCGCTATTTAAGCAGATAAATAAATTATCACGAAGGGATTCAAGATTAAGTTGATTTTATTGAGTTTGGTAGATGTACTGCATGGTTCCGATTTGTCTAAAAAAACATATTAGGGTAGTGAATTTCACTTGCAGCTAAACCTGAAAAGTAAAAATGTGATTAGTTTTAAAATAATAGATATATAAGATATAAGTGTAAAAAGCCATTCTTTATTGCGCGAAGGGTTTAACACACGAGCGAGGTATGAGCGAGTGTCTTAAAGGACGTGAGTGCAATGAAAAGACTTTATACGTATATCTTACAACGTTTTATGTACGATCATAACGCTTTACTGAAGTATTTGTTGTATTTGATTTTTTTAAATTTGTGAGTTAATGTCATGTGTACATATATTAGCGTGCTTAGATTTTTATGTGCTAAGCTGTTTAGAAATCAGTCTGTAAAATATTCATAAATGATTAATTTATCATACATCTCTTGTTTAGCATGAAATAAAAGTTTTATAACACTAGCTCAATAAACGTTAACATTTACACGAAAATCAGTATAAAAAGTGGTCAATTTTCGTATGATCGTACATAAAAATGAAAATTGATTTTATATCCTAGTAACAATAAAGTAAAATAATAACCTATGGATTATCATAACAATCTAAAATTAGCCTTGGCTACGGTTAGTAACAAATCAATCTTTTATATTATCAAATCTTGCAATAGATAATAAATGCTATTCCATTGTTTTAGAAAACTTCATAATAATCATAATATAAAAATAATGGCCAAATGCAGGCTATTTGAGCCTTGAGATAAAAATAAAAACAGTAAAAAGAAATGAATAATTACAAAGAATAAATATTAAGTTTCCAAGAGTGAATAATAAAAGAGAATTTAAAGTATTGAAAGAACCAGAAGCAAAATTTTATAACATCTGTAAAATATTATTTAATGGCAAGGAAATAAACGTTTAACAATTTTAAGAAGCGTATAACCAGTCTACCTTTATTAAAATTATTTAAAGAAAAAAAGTCACGAAGAAAAATTATATAATTAATAAAAAATTACCCGTATACAAAAGTGCATGATAGGCAGGACACCATCCGGGACAATTGTTTAAATGAAGGCTGTATTCTTGAACTTTACCAAAATAGGTTATGTATTATAAAGGTAAATTGGCATTTAGCACCAGCCGTCCATTTGATCCCGAAAGAACTTCTAGAGCATCATCTTATGCAGACTCCCACACATCCAGTCTTCCTTGGCAGCAAGCAGTAAAAATAAGAAAGGAACATAGAAAGAAATCATAAATGAAATAATAGATGTTTTTGTCCGATCGGGCGCTTTGGTTCATTTACAAGCTCTGCTCTCAAGGCGGTAAGTTCAACTTACCGCCCAAGGCTCGGTAATAAAGTACCTCGTCATTTAAGTCGAAAAACACTCACTATCATTCTAAAATTCGTCCGGATTGAGACAAAAATTGTTTTTGTTTATTCAACTCCATAACAATCAGGCACATCAACCGACTGAAAATGCACATTTTCAGTGTGATGTGTTTAATGTTTACTCTAGTTATTTCAAATTCACTCAGATCCGATCGGGCAAAAAATAGTGTAAGCATTTCGGGCGTTAGGTAAGCTTTACCAGTCTCGGCTAATATGGAGACCTCCGCTACGCGTCGGTCTCCACACTATTAGCCTCGAATGCTAAAGCGTACCTACCGCCCTTAATACTTAAATTACTATTAAAATACAAGTATAAAAAGTCATTCTTTATTGCGCGAACGGATTAAGACACGAGCGAGAGTTTTAAAAGACGCGAGTGCAATGAAGAGACTTTCTACATATGTATCTTACAACGTTTTATCTACGATCATAAATTTTACTTTACAAAGTTTTCATTTCACGTAATATATTTTAAAATTTGTAACTTATGTCATGTATATACATACATAATATCAGCGTGCTTTAATTTTTCCGTATTAAGTTGTTTAGCAACCAGTTTGTAAAATATTCATAAATCATTTATCATAAATCTCGTGTTGACATTAGCGTGCAATAAAGATTTTATAATACTAGCTCATTAAACGTTAACTTTTTTACACGAAAATTAGTGTAAAGAGTAGTCACTTTTTATATTCGTAGATAAAAAGAAATTCAGGTTTGTGTTTCATCAAAAAGAGTTAATAAATAATGGGCCTACATAATAATAATAATCGCCCCCTCCCTCCCGCACAAGCTTATAGCTTCTGGGGCGTTGGTTTAGGTTATGGGTTGTAGTAATTATTATTATTATTATTATTATATAAAACAAAAAATATAAAAACAATATATAAAATATTTCTCTATTACACTATTACACATATTTTTGGTGTAGTAACTAATAAGATATCAACATTCAAGCGATTAGAAATAACGTAATAATCTAAAAGCTAAAATACTAAAAGAAAATATAGAAACGTAACTAAACAGCTATGTTTGATTATTTATTGTATTTATTAGTATAAAGGCTTCGCCATCTTCAAAAAAATCAGGGTAGACTGTTGTATGACTGCACTACACTGTCAGTATCTTGCCCGTGCAAGACAAGACAAGAAATCTTGTCTTGTGAAACACTAAAAAGATGAGAGATTATTAGGGTAGAAGTTTGTTCAAAAATAAATGAAGAATAGACGGAAAATGATGCTTCAAAGTTGATATCAACAATTGCTCAAAACCATTTGTAGGATACGAAGAGGGAACTTAAATGACTTCCCCGTCAACCCCCTATGCCACGGTCATCCCAACTAAAATAATTTAAATAGCAACTAGCACTACTTCTGATACATCACTGGGAAGCTCGTAAAAGATGCTATTCAACGTTATCAATTATGTACGTAAAAATTAAGAACTTTATAATAGGGTGGTTGCATGGAATTTAAATTTTGATATAATTTGTATATTTTATTAGTATAATTGTTATCTAATGTATAGGTCCACATAAAATCGATAAATGCATTATGATAACTTGATAAAACGAATTTAAAGTTTGAATATTTTCCGTCCTTTTCTACACCGCTGACGTCATAATACTTTCGTCTTACATATTTGTTTCAATACAGCGTATACGAGGACTATGACGTTTTTGTGCTAGAAAAGGACAAATTGCATATCTCGCTTACGGCTGTGTTAAAAATTTTGAAAAAATACGTCGAGTTATTACTAACTCTATAGAATATAAAAACGTTAAGTTTCAAAATTGTGAAACGACCCTATTGCATACAAAAGTAGATACTAAAAAGTACTCTACTAAGCATACTCTAAAAAGTTATACAAGGCAACTAACTAGAACTAGTTAAAAAGGCACAAAGGAAAGCAGGTAATTTTTTTTTTAAATTTACTGATCCTTTGGTCCACGACTATCAGTGAATTTAAATTTTTTCAGTCAATTTTTATTATTGGTTTTTGTGGGTTTTACTTGGTAAGTTAGTACTTTTTAATGCTAACAAAAAGGCTCTTGGTTTTAAGAATCTTTGTTTCTTTTACTTATTGACTTAATGTAAATTCTTGTTTATAAAATTAGTTTTTTATTGTTATTTACGTTGGTTCATCCTGTATGTTCATCTTTTGTATTTGTTTGAGATATAGCCCATCGTAAGTTTTTAAATTGTCACTCTCTATGTACCTATGGAGATAAAGACTAAACACGTAGATACCAATCGTGAATAACAATAGCAATATAATTTTATAATATTCTGCAACAAGAATGTAACAATCCGATTACAAAATTGGAAATATTAGTGTCAAACGATTTATTAAAAAAGCTTGTAAATAATGCCAATCACGAATTAGAATAATACTTTCTCAAACACTATCGTTTATAGAATAATAAATTTTCTCACGTATATAAATTTGTGTCAAAACCAAATTTAAAATCCGGAACTATAACATGAAGTTATTATAACTAATATTTTCAACAATAACTTAAAAAGCTGAATATATGATTAGAAAATTATAATCTTTTATAAATCAAACAAAATTAGGCAACCTTGTATACAAACAACATAAGAAACTGGCATGAGTTTTTAAATGAGTTTATAATTATTTTTATCTTAAATTGTATGTAGCAGTGTAATTGGAGATTAAATCATTTTATGTTAGAAATGTTACTAGCAACATTTGTAGAAGAATATTGTAAAATATTTAATGTGTTTGTTATTAAAAAAATAAAAATTAGAGTATAGCTCTCGCTCATGCAGGGTTCTCCACCTCTAGCTATATATACAACCTTGAGAAGCTAGCCTGACGTACTCGCTTCGGCGGTACATATACTAAAATTGGAACGATACAGAGAAGATTAGCATGGCCCCTGCGCAAGGATGACACGCAAAATCGTGAAGCGTTCCACATTTTTTAATAAATGCACTTTTGATAATCTTTCTATAATAAATACCTTTTTACATACATTAGATGCTTAGATAAATACCCTTCAGAAATAAACACAAGCAAACATTAAATACTACAGCACAATCAAATTGTACGAAAAACGGGCTTAACTTGGAAAATGGACGGACATTAGTACATAGGATTTTTTTCCAGCATGCAGGGGGTCTAGAAAAAATTAACTTGAAGTTTTCGACCTCAAATTACCATAGGAGCTTTTTCCGCCATTTTGAAATTAAGGGATGGAGTGTTGTTTTGAAATTATCTCTGTAACCGTAGGTCCGACAAAAAATTTGTATAAAGCATTTTTGTCGGCAATACGATTGTCTACAACTTTTATTTGAAACTGTTTCGCGAATATAAAAAATGAAAAAGTTGTGAGGGAAGAATATTGAAAATTGACGGGGTGGAAATTGTTGCTTAATTTTGTAGATGGTATAACTATTTCCTTATTAATGGAAAACAGGGGCGTCCCTAGCGGTGTGCGAAGGTGTGCACGGCACACGGGCAGCCAAATGAATTTAAAATTAATATACTATATGTAGTGTCGGGCAGCGATAACATATTCCTAAATAAAATTGTAGGAAAAATATATGATGTTATTAAAATATTTGAGGTTAGAAACTGTAAATAATAAGCGTAGACTGTTGAAATCAAATTAAAACATTAGGTTTATTATTTTCGTTCCACAAAATATCGATGCTCTCAATGCAGCTCTATCTTCTTTAACAAAATTCAACAACGTATTCACTTAACTAAATATTATAAAAGCGGTATATATGTCTATTTTATACAGTCACTAACAAGTAACGACTACTATCCATTTTTTTCTAGAGTCCTCTGACTTTGAAAGCGTATTGCTCGTAAACTAAAGAGCCAAATTAAATGTTTTAAAAACGAGCAAATAGTAAAAGTAAGCAAATGTAATAGTAAAATATTACATTTCTAAGTACTATACTTTTGTTTTTATCGGGCGATATGTAATAAAAGGTACCCGTTTTTACGGCCATTTCTTTACGTGTTAATTAAACAATTTTTTTCTCAGCAAGTATATGCAATATATCTATGGAATTTTTTTCCCATTTGGTGATGTCCAGGTACCTTTGTGACTGTCTTTGTGTTGGAATTGTGTGCTTCTAGGTTAGGTTAAGAAAAATCAAATTTGCTTTTGCATAGCGTTTTGATAAGGTAGTGGCATTTTTGTGGAGAGGTTAGGTTGGTAGCATACAATTTTGGAGGCTTGGGTGTTTGTCGCAAAAATGAGTTACATAGTTTGTTGTTTTATAGAATCAGGTTGCCTAACAGCGTGGTCACCTGACAACGTACTTTTATATCCATTTTAGAATATTCTATTGAAATAAAGAAATTCGCACGTAAGAGGTGGCTCTCACACTGAAACAATAAGCAATCAGCAACTAGCAACTGGCAACACACAATATTAATGCTATCGGGTTGTTTACATTGAATTTAATCAGAAGTCTCACACTGGAGCAACTGGGCAACATTTTTGTAGCGATAACAAGTTGCTCCAGTGTTAGACTTCTGATTAAATTCAATGTAAACAACCCGATAACATTAATATTGCGTGTTACCAGTTGCTAGTTGCTAATTGTTTCAGTGTGAGAGCCGCCTAAGAGTAATTGAAATGATTGATTTATACAGCAATTAACAACTAAGAATTAGCAGAACTGCTAATAATTAATAAGTAACAACTAAGAAAATCAAGAAGATTGGTTTATATTTACATCAATCATTTTTCACAGCCATACTAGATGAAAACAAATTTTGATCATACTTTATTATAATTTCTCATCATTTTAATCCATCTGAATCCCTCCACATAATATACTACGCCACTGCAGTTTAAATAATCACTTGGAAATTTTAATTATTAATTTTTTATTAGCTTATTAATGTAATGAGGTGTATAATGCATGCAGTTGTGTGTAATATGTGTATCAATTGTGATTGATAAGTATCTAATTATAAACTTTTTAAAGTATAAAACAACAAAAGTACAAAAAAACAGTAGTAATAAAAGTACGAGGAAAGAACATTTACATATGTTTGAAGTTTGTTTATAATTAGTTGTCAAATGTCATTTTCAAACAACTTAAAAAAAGCCGTTGAGCTGGTTTGTAGTATTTATAATAATCTTTAGTAATAGTTTTCTGAATTAATAATGTAATATAAAGCAATATGTTCAATTAAACAAGCTTTCATTTCTGATTTAATGTATGCTTACTGTACAACGATGTTTATCGGAGCGATTAGAATAAATTTTCAAGTGGTTGTGTTTCAAATTGTGAGGTTATTTCAGTAAACCACCTGTTATACACCTGTTTTGAATTAATTATTTATGGATTGCTGTGATTTTATTTTCTAAACATGCCAGCTTCTTGGAGAAAATTCGAGAATGAAAATGGCTTTCCATATTATATCAAGTGAGTTTTTCTTAAAATATAATTGTGATGAAAAATTAACCAAAAATTTTATGTTTCAGCGAAAGTACAAATATCAAACAATGGGATCATCCAAAATTTTCTGATATAATGCAACGATTAGATGACTGTAATTATATTAAATATGCTGCGTATAGAGTTGCTGCAAAGTTTAGAGTATTACAATATGCATTATACAGTAAGGATCAAATAATTATATTGTCTTTAAGTAAATTTAACTATTTTGTTATAGTGAATGAGGTGCCACTTTCAATAATAATGGGAGTATTTGAACGACATAAATTAGGTGCCACAGAAAGTTCTTTAAGTCTAGAAAGTTATGATTTAGAAGCTGTTTTATCAGATATATATTTTGCAGCAAATAAGCAAAACCATACGAATACGGATATTGATTTTGCTACAGAATTAATGATGAATTTCTTATATAATGTTTACGATAAGTAAGTTCAATGATAAACTTAAAATGTTAATTAATGAATGGATTCAAGGCCATTCTATCGTCACATGCATAGAAGATTTCTGATAGCTTAGATTACTTTATATTTAGCAGAAGCTACAAAAAAAATGTGTGACTTTACCATAAAACTTGAAATTTTTGCTTTTAAAGTGTATTACTTTAGAGATTGGTATACCTTGTCATCATGCGCACAAACAAATTTGTGAATGTGTACTTTTCATTGCCTAGCAACTACATGTTTCTGAACAGCTGAAATAAAGTCGGAGGCTTTGCCTTGTGTGTTGGAGTAATTTATGGTCTATTATCAGTGTTTGCTAAATTCTTATTTTTTTGCAACTCTTTGTAGTTAATCAGTAGTTTTAGCGTATTTGGTCGTTTATTATTTATACAAGAACTTTCTATGCTGATACGCCACTGACAACAGCTGAACTCTGTCCTCCATATTTGCACAGAATTGGTGATGTGTCTGTCACTTTCTCTAAGACAAATTTTAAAGTTGTATCTTTTTGGAGGTTATGTTTTACCACAGTATAAATAACAACCAGTAGGTCCACTTGCGTGTCGGCACTTTGTTGTCGTTAAGCTAGCTTTAAATATCAACCCCACAAATGAAACCTGAAGGATTCAGCAACTCCTCATTATAATTGTAATTAACAAAAGAAGTAAAATCAGTAATGAAAATGAACATCTGATAGTCATATCGAATGTTGCTGACATTTGTAACAGTTTAGATGATATTTGCAATCTGATCTCATCAGGGATGGCATGATTTTCCCCGAACCGGAAAGAACCGGTGGTTTTTTCAGTTAAAAAAATGCAGACGGTTTTTCTCCTGGTTTTTTCGGTTTAATCCAGACAGTTTCCCCACACATTTTGGACATTTTTTCTTTTAGATTTTAACTTTTCAGCTTATTGTATGCAAATAAATATTAAGGCTCCGTTATCGCGTAGGTAAAGTACCTCTTAAACAGCTCTGAAGAATTTCATTACAGTTTTTAAAAATTGCACTTAGTTTACATTTATTGTGCATGAGATCTTTTCTTAAGAGTGTTATCTAGGTTATATTATGCTTTATAGCAAATACAAAATTACAAAAGCTATTTCCTTAACGAATAAAAAAGTGTAAATGTATAAAAACAAAACTATAGCTAGAGAGCTTTTAAAAATGATAAGGTGTACTTCCTAAATTATCGTTCAAGTGTTATTCGAGATAAAAATGCTCGAATATATAACAGTATAAAAGAACTTTATGAACTAAAAAAGGTCATATCCCGCGTTTATTCATGCATTTTGGTAAATGACAACTATCATTCTTAGTTCAGGCTTTTGCTCACGTAATACGCTGTAGGCAGATGGAGTTGAAAAAGCGGGAAGTTTTAACAAGTTTGATTTGACTGTTAATACATTTAACGCATTTTCGTTACTGTTACATATATTTTTTTGATTGTCGATATAAAGTAACAGATTATTGTTTATATCCCTACCCATACTTTAACTTTCCTAATCTTTTGACTATTATTTAATAAATTACCGAAGTAAATGTTGTTTTTCTTTAATTAAGAGCACGTGACGGTTAATTTTTGAATAAACCATTTCACTTTTAATTAGGTCCTGATTAATCTCTTAAAACGAATATATATCTTCAGTATTTAATATAGTAATACTTTATTTTTAAAGATATTTAGCAGTTTTATATTCCCCTTTTTAATTTCAACTATTTTGAAAATTCACACATGTCTGGCAACACTGTGTGCAGAGAATTGCGATGCGATCAAATAGGTAATGTTTCTATTTACATTTTCAAATTTTAGTTTTAAAGAAATTAATTCCCTTTTGCGGACCATAGCACCATCTTTAGGTGTTTATAGTTTCTGAAGCTTCCTATTATTAACACTGGTGGTGATAACGGGCCCTTAACATTATTGATATGAGTTGATTAAGCTTTTATAGATCTAAGTGTACATATTTAACCAGTTGTTGAATTAACTACACATTTGACTAATGACAAACAATTATGGTTATGGACTTATAGGGTGGATTGTATAAAAGTAGATTGAATTTAAACAAAGATGAATGCTTTGGTAGTAATTTTAATTAAAAACAGTTGTTGCCCAGGAACTAATACTAGTTCCCCCCCTCCCCCAACGAGAACTGTAATTACAAGGAAAAGATGATTGGTACAGCTAGTAAAAATATATGGAATAAGAGAATCCTCAAATTTAAATAAAAAAAACATTTTCCTTGTCTGGATAAAAATAAAAAAGCATAGCATTGAAAATTGATCAGATTATGCATCATTAAATAAAAAGATTTTTTACTGGAAAGAACTGGAATAACCTGGTGAAAAAAAACGGATAAAACCAGCTGATTTTTTCCATTGAATAAAATGGAAAACCCATTAGGTTGGGTTTTTCACAAAAGTATACAATAAAAGAATAAACTAACGTACATTTTTTCTGATGTAATTTAAACAGCCTTTGGCGGCACAATGCCTGATGCTACCCATTCCAGCCACTCACAATACACAACTAACATACGCTCTGGCTAACTTGATGTGCTTGGTTGTGGCTATGAAGCAAAACTGCTGTCTACCTTCTGCCAATGCTCTGAGCAGTGGCTATCAATATTTGCGAGATTCGGTCTACTGTATGTTATTATACTGCGGTTTTACCTTTTGTTATTAGATTCCAATATTGAATTTCTCAAAGTTACACATAAAATTAAAACATTAAAAAAACTCCAGTTTTACATGTGATATCATTCTGTGCAATTCAAAATGCTTAACGCAAACCAAGCAAAATGCTTAAGCATTTTAGAAACAAAAATGAAAACTTTGATAGTGGATGCAAAAAGAAAGTTAAGATATAAAAAGTCATAAATAAACAAGTAAGTATTAATTACGTTAATTATGTAGGGCAATAAATTACTGATCTATTGATTGTCTCACGTTGAGACTACAGTGTGTGTTCTTATGGACAACGGGGTTGCCAAACATCTTGCAACCAACTTTTAAAAACACTTTCTAAATATTGTAGTTGTAACTGCATAAACCTTTATAATCCCTATTGTTCTAACAAGTTATATTGTAGGTAGTCACTTCTTCTGACAGCGGTAGTAAAACAAAATTTCAAAATTTGCTGCTGTTCATGTAGCGCACATATAAAGTCTGGAACTATCGAAATAAATCTTTTATTAAATATTTTTGAGAAAAATCCTTGAACATGTCGATTTTTATCTTAAAGGAGACATATTTTAGTGTAATCGTTATTTGTAGATCGTCTTTTGTTTCTAAAGTTTTAAAACAAAAATTAAAAAACAATCAAGAGTTCGAAGACGCACAAGCTATCAAAATTCGAAACCAAATAATTATTTCTGTATTAAGATATTTGCTTATATGCGTTTGGTGACAAATAATAGTGCCAACAAAAAACGTTATACTATAATTTCAGTAAGTACAAACTGTATTATGTAGTTTCGCGAAGTAAAAGTAGAAAAAGCCAGAAGGGTTTATTGCTTACTAAAATCCTTTGCATTTGCTGCTAATCCTAAATTTCCGTTTTTGCAAGTTTCGTTTGAAACAAGTTGAACAAATGAATGATTTTATCATGATGAAATTATTTTACCGTTAAAATTATGTTTGGGACTTCCTGTATTTACCTGTGAATTAAAAGATTAAAAAGATCATACAGAAGCTAACCAGCTGTTACTTTTATGTTGAAAGAATTTGAAGACGAAAGAATTAAACAAAAAAGTATAAGCAATAAAATATCCGATATTTGGATACATGTACGATGTAAAAATCCCAAGTAATGTTTAATAAAATAACAAATACATGTTAATAAGACTGTCTTTTAAATGCTTCTTTTGTATGGTTACGATTACACTTTTTCAGTTACTGTTTTCATAGGTTTAGAACTTCTGGAATCTTAATCCACATTTCTATAGGTTCATACAGTGAAATAGGTGGCAACAACGAAGTACAAACTCCCATAAGAAATACATTCGCTATCTTTCCTTCACTGTAGTCCCAACGTGAGACGGACAATAGATAAAATTTTGTTTTAATTTGTTTTTATTTTAAAAACATCCAAATTTTATAATTTTAAATTTTTTCTTTCTTTAGTGACTTCGCTAAATAGAAGTTCCATGTTAATCCCTTATTAATTTTTTATTTTTAAGGTAATGGGTTTACACAAAAAATAATGTTAAGCAATATTCTGTGCAATTTTTAAACATACTAAACGTTTTTGAAAAAGAAAAGTTTGTCCGTTTTTAAATGGAACTTTTATTTTCCAATAATTGAATTTCTCGCCATTTTCTGATTTCAAATATATACAGTGTGTGCGTGAATGCTCTTGCCAAATGGAAAACTTTTTAATCATTGATTTTTTGAAAGAAATCACCCTTAAAAAGAGTTTTGCTTTACTTAAAACTTCAAATACTGCCATTAAAATTAACCTATCACATACAGGGTGATAAAAAAAAAGAGAGTCTTTGATTTTAATGTTTACATTTTTTTTTATTTTACTTTCTTTTAACATGGCATTGTTCTCATATCAAATAAACATAATAATATTTTTTAAAAGCTAAATATCAGTATTAAAAAAATGATTCTAAAAATAACTACTATTCATTCTATTTCTAGAGTCCTCTGACTTTGAAGGCGTATTGCTCATAAACCACTGAGCCAAATTAAATATTTTAAAAACGAGCAATTAGTAAATTTATTTTTACATATAACGCGTTTCTAAGTGTCAAATTTTTGTTTTTCTCGGACGATATGTAAACAAAGGTACTCATTTTTAGATACAAGCAGTTTGGACAAAAAATAAATTATTGTTATTGTATTTTTATTGTTAAAATTAGGAACATTTCTTGTGGAATAGGTATAATGCCGACATATGAAAAGTGTTGGCTTAGCAAAAAAATTTTGAAGCTATAACTATTAATATACAAGAAAACATAGTTTGTTATTTTTTCATATAAATCTTAAGTAAAACTTTTTTTTGTCTGGAAATTAATAGCATATGAACGGCAAGGTTTCTATCTAACCTCTACAAAAATTTCATAGATACATGGCATATATTTTTTGACAAAAAAATAATTTAGTTTACTCTTATAATAATAATAGTCCCCTTTTACAGGCCATGAAGGCCCATTGGGGTATAGCAGGGTAGGCTGCTATTAATGTCCCTAAAAATGGGTACCTTTTATTACATATCGTCTGATAAAACAAAAGTACATACGGCGATTAGTAAAATGTCAAAAGTTGTAAAAGATTCCTCAACCTACTCTTATTAGGTAAATTCATGGCAAATGGTTTAATAATTGGCTAAAAACAAGAGAGTCGAAAAAATTACATATTGTAAATCTACCATATATTTATTCGTACGTACATTTTCTGTAATTTATCGCGAGTTTTTTAAATTACTATTATGATATTGTAAATAAGAATTATGATAATGAATTATCTATGGCAAATATTTTGTTCGTTGTATAATATCCTTGTATATTATTATACTATATTATTTATATATTTCCTAATAAAATTTCCCAATTTTGATGATATTATTTAACATTAATTATAAAATCTAATGATTTAATTGATTTATATATTACTTTATAACAAAACATTTTAGTAAACAAAACAGTTTCGAGGGTAATAATATTTAAACTATTATTATAAAATTATCAATTATTAAACTGTTTGCAATGACTTTGAATTTACCTAATAAGAATCGGTTTGCGTGCTGCTAAGGAATTTTTTACAACTTCGGACATTTTACTAATCGCTGTTAGATGTCGCTAATGCTAGCCACTGGCTTTCTGAGAGACCGCCTACGGCGGATTTTGTGTACAGTATTCTTACCACCTCCACTGGAGTTTGGTCTCCTGTATATAGTCTTCTTGGTTTTATTGTTATATGTAGAAATAAATTTACTGCTTGCTCGTTTTTAAAATATTTAATTTGGTCAGTAGCTTATGAGCTTATTGCTCAAAAGAAAGTAAAACGAAAAAAAAAAGCAATGCAAATGCAATAAGGTAGGTTAATTTTAATGGCAGCATTTGAGGCTGTAAGTGAAGCAAAACCTTTTTAAGAATGATTTCTTTTTTTTAAAAAACCAATAATAAAAAAGTTTTTCATTTGCCAAGAGAATAATTCACACACCTGTAGTATACTGATCGCATATTCGAGCAGTTTTTGAGTTATCGTTAAATAATGATAGCTAATTCAATATTTTAGATTTTTGTCAAAAACAAAATAAATTAATCTTCTCCTAGTGGTAAGTTAACTATTTTGACTTATCAGAAATCTTTGCATGTGGCGGTAGAATAAGCTAGACATACCAGCCAGGAGTTGTAAAAAGTGATGAAGTAATCTTACCCATATTTTCAAGATATTTAAGAAAATATGAAGCAAGAATTAATATTTTATGACGAATATACTTTATGAATTCGTTTTTCAGTTGAAGTAACGCAGCAAATGAATGAGAGATTAGATTTTTTGTTTTGATTTGAATTGGTCTGTCTCGCGGGGCAGATCAATGAAGAACACTCCCTGCTTGCTTTTACACAGAGTGCTTGATGCAGATCTCGGTGCTATAATATTCTTTTTCTATTTTGCGTCTATAATAAAGCTGTTAAAGCACCCAAAACTGAGTTAATAGCTCATTTGAGTGCTTTAATAGCCCAACTTTTTCAAAGTTGGCATCATTGAAGAAAAAATTGAAAAAACCAAAAATTGACAAAACTTCACTATAAAAATTTGAGTTTTCAAATGCCACATCAGTGTTGTCAACTACCACATAATTCCCTAAATTTTGAAATTGCAATTTCTTTTTATTTAAAAAGGGAATAAGAGGCGGAAAATAGAAAAATAGCATAAAAAAACTCGTTTCATAAGTATTATTGCACTCGTCCCCTAATATATTATTAAAAATTACAGCCTTGCCTTTTTGCAGCTCCTGCCTGGTACAGTAAAGTCTGCCATGACCACGTCCTAATCCTAATGTTTTTATTTTTATTGTA
This sequence comes from Agrypnus murinus, assembly GCA_929113105.1. Classification (NCBI taxonomy): domain Eukaryota; kingdom Metazoa; phylum Arthropoda; class Insecta; order Coleoptera; family Elateridae; genus Agrypnus; species Agrypnus murinus. Next base: position 97,268,349 of record OV816026.1, read on the forward strand.
GGGATAGAAGAGAAAACATACAAGTTTCTTCGACAAAGTTAATCTTAGCTGTTCTAAGTAGTTGTAAGATATCGGATTTATATCGATTTATTTTTAATTTATGTGCTGATCATAATAATTGTGTTACAAGACTGAAATTGCAAGCAATATTAATGAAATTTGCAAATGTTGCTGCATATTTGCATGAAGATGTGAATTTTGGACATCATCTTATTAATGTTGCTAGCGATCATTGTTTTAGCAATGTGAGTATTTTAGCTGGATGCACCATAGGGTGAACTAAAAAGAAAATAATTGTAATTGAATATACACTGTGTACGTAAAGTATGGAATAAATTAATTATTTTGTAAACAGGCAATCTTTGAACAAAATCCTCAGATAAGTTGATTTCTATTTTTAAATATCTTTTGACATATCATCCAAATTTATGATGTCATCTATAAGATAGTTGTGATGTCATTGATGTTTTTTAAATTTTATTTGCCAATTAATTAACTGATTGATTGAAAATTGTTACAGTTAGATAGGGAATTAAAAGACCTTTCAAAAGAGATATCACGACTCATGTTTCTAGTTTAAAAAACATTGATGATGTCATAAATTTAGCAGATATGTCAGAAGAATATTTAAAAATAAAAATTGACGCGTCTAAGGATTTTGCTCTAAAACTGCCAATTTATGAAATAACTAATTTATACTGTACTTTATGTACATACACATTGTAGATTGGGGACTAAGTCTGATGGAATAGGATTGTAGGTTAGATGACACACTTATTTGCAAATATCGGATCTTAAAAGCGTAGGTGGTCAAGTTATCTTTAATATGATGTTTGTTTTACAAGAAGAATATGCTTTAGTAGGGTTACTGACTTACCTACGATACAAATTATCGGTTGCTTTAATGCTGCTTAAATTTATTACATTTTATTATCTACCAGCTTTTGTCCACAATTTTGCTCTGGTGGATGTTTAACTTGTATAGTTGAGTAGATTGCTTGATTGTTTTAAGAGTTGGAGACTAATTTGTAAGTCTCAAGGAAAAGGGAGTCCAATGTAGAAATTATAATTCGAAATTGAAATTTGTGTATCATGTTGTAGAGCAAAAAATGCAGAGAAATTGTATTTTTTTTTTAAATTTTTATACCTACATGTTTTATTTCTATAAATGTATGTATTCCAAGATTAAAAAAAATTAAGACGTCGATCACTAAAATATAATCTCTAACATTCTATATTTTTTTAAAATGACCTAAAACTAACTGCAAGTATACTATGGCTGCTGAACAGATGTAGTTGTAAACACGTCTCCAATAATTATCTGTTATTTGAATGACATTATACTCACTGAATTCCAAAAGTGTATTCTAGGCAGCTATAGATTATACTCAGGATTATAAAATGATTCATTTACAAGATTGACTTTGCCTTTGCTTTTGAAACAATTTTTTAATATTTTGTAGTTTAATTTAACAGTTTTGAATTTAAGGTTAATGTTAAAACATAACAAAAATTATGAAAACTACTAAAGCTTGCCCCGAGTGAAATTGTCGCTTAATGTAATAGAGCTGTGTCGGTCACGATTATAATAAAGAAAAAATGATATAGATGGCTTATATCCCCAAACTGTCAAATAACAAAAACAATTGATTTTACTTGTTCATAAAAATGTCGTCGAAATAAGAACAAGTACGCGATTATATTTTGTACAAAAGTATGCAAAATAAATAAGAGTCTTACTTTGAAAAGAATAGCTAGTAAGTTAAAAATATTAATCAGGGCAGTGCAAAGGGTACTGAAAAGATACAGGGAGACGGGTAGTGTCAAAAAAATAGTAGGAAGTAGAGGAAAGTGTTTTTGAATCAAGATTTGGAAAAGAAGGTACTAAAGTCTTTAGCAACCGATCCAAGCATTTCTTTGATTTCGCAAAAAAAAACACATCAATATCTACTGTTTAATTCATTAAAAAAACCAGTTCTATAAAATCATACAAAAAAACTAAAGCACCCAACAGAAATGCGAAGCAACAAATTACGGCTAAGTCCAGACGGAGAAAACTTTATGAAAATTGACTTCTAGAAATTATTGTATCATAATGGATAATGAAACTAGATTTTAAGTGTTTCTCTGGGCATCATTGCTATTCTGCAAAAGATAGATGGTTAATTAAAGATGAATATAAAGTTCTTGGGATGGATAAATTAGCAAGAAAAATTCTTGTATGTCGAGCAATTTGTTAATAAACAGTGACATTTATTTAAACCAATGACTTCAAAAGAGATTATTGCATTTTTCAAAAACTCATAATGTTCCTGTTCTATTTTGGCCAGACTTAGCTACTTGCCATTATACTAGCAAGCTGTTGAATGGTACAATCAAGAATAGAGAAATATTGGCCACAAATAAAACAAAAACTATTAAAACACAGCTATTTGACAGATTGATTTTGAAAACAAATAGAAAAAAGCTACCGAAATGATAAGCAACAATAGTGTACAAACGATAATGGGAGGGGTGAAACAAAATGTGTGACGATTTTGAATGAAATCAAAATGAGTTTTTATTTTTCTTGTTAAATAGTAGTTAAATCTCTAAAAATAAATGGTACTTACTAAAATCTTATATTAGGTATAATTTTTCGTTTTCCCATGAAGATTTTCAAGCGACAATTTCACTTGGGACAAGCTTTATCTAACAATATGTAGCAATATGATATGTTTTCCATTGCTTGATGAATTTATTCAGTCCAGTAGATAAACCTTGTATAAAAACTTGCCTTGCCATGGTTATGGTTGTATTTTCACAGACTTTCTGAAGAATATGCTCTGCATTTACCACAAGATTTCATCGAAATCACACATGTTTTGTGCAGTAACTGTTGCATTTCTTGGGTCAACACCATTTCTGACAAGTAAACCTTCTCATATGTTACCTGCTGATTTGGCTCAAACTCTGCATAAGTGTAGTTTTAATAAATATATTTTGTGTTCTTCAATCCATCTGTACCATAAAAAGCTTTTAGAATTGTTACCACCCCTTGAGATTTCACTCGCTCAGTGACGGTGCAAATGTTACTACCAAAGATTGGAGAAAGACACATAAATATAAGTTGAAACACATGCAAAATGTGTTTAATAAATGAATTGTAATTTTATTTTATTAGAAAAACTACTTTTTGAACCTAGGCACAGCTGGTGCATACAAATACATCTGCTGCAACGGATCGTGTATTGTTATCATTCTCGTACATACACATTAGACATTGTTAAATTGCAACATCCCTAGATTTTCGTATGAACTGGCTCTGCCTGTTCAAATTATCTAATTGACAAATCTTTTAATCGTTTTTAATAATATTTTTTGTAACTGTCTTGAGAATATCTTGCGAAAGTGTATTTCATATACAGCACCTTTGGGATTTTAACTACTAACAAGAAATTTGATTCCTAAAAGTAATCTGATTACTTAAAAGCAATTCAATTACCAGAAGAATTCGATTATTAAAGTAATTCAAGTACCCTCAAAGTGTAACGATTACTGATTAGTGTAATGAAGAAGTACCTAAGGTTAAGGTTTTTTTTTGTTGAGGATTATTTTCACATGGAACCCAATAAGCAATTAAGTATACTGGTTTCATTTGTCTATGGAAATGTAAAGCATTGTCCTTCTGTAGACCCTTAAGGTAGTTGTAGTGTTACAGTCATGCCCGAAATTCCACTTTATTGCCTTAAATTTTTTACTAAATTTTTAGATATACGAGGAGAGATCGGAAAATTGCTAGAACAAGAGGGATAAAAACAACTTTTTGGGGAGAATCGTATTTATCTTTCTAGCCTTTCAGTTCTACACATTTAGTCCAATGCTTTTCAATACCTTTCAACCCTTCACAAACATAAGAACTATCCAAACCTTCAAAATATCCATTTACAGCTTCGATGATTTCAGTATTCGATGAAAATTTCTTTCCAGCTGATTGGCTCAATCTCAAAAAATGATTATTTTTTGAGATTTGGGAACAAGAAGAAATCTGATGGAGCCAAGTCTGACGAATAGGGTGCATGTTCAATTAACTGGAATCGTAGTTTGTACAGTTTTGCCGACTTGTGGGATGGGGTGTTATCCTGGTGGTAGAAGACCTTTTTCTTTGCCAAATCAGGCCCTTTAACTTTGATTTCTTTGTTCAGTCTATCTCTAATAACGACGCATAATACTCGCCTGTTATTGTCCTCCCGTGTTGCAAGTAATCAATAAAAATTATTCCTCAGGAATCCCAAAATACGGTAGCCATGACTTTCCCAGCAGATGAAATCGTCTTTGCCTTCTTTGGAGTTGGCTCACCACGTTTTGTCCATTGCTTTGACTGCTCTTTGGTCTCCGGAGTGTAGTGGTGAATCCACGTTTTGTCAACAGTTATAAAACGTCGTAAAAAAATTTTTTCATTACGTTTGAACATGTCTAGACATTGCTAAGAAATGGTCATTTGAACTTGCTTTTGGTTGATTGTCAGCACCCATCTAGCACTAAGCTTTCTCATGTCCAAATGTTGATGTAAGATGCAATGTACATGGTTGTATGAAAATGCTTACTTTCTCTGCTATCTCACTCTACTTTATTCGGCGATCCTTCATCACAATTTCATGGACTTTCTTAATTGTGAAAATGACATGTTGAAAATGCACAAATTGTTTACTTGAATTGATAGTAACTGTTTATATCCAATCCGTTTGAAAATTTGACAACTGTATGAACAATGGCGCTTTCAAAACAATTGATCCGCACGCACGCATAACGCCATCTTGTGGTTCATTCTAGAAACATTCCGATCTATTCTCGTATGTACCTATGTTTATTAGAGTATGCAATGTAATAATGGAGACATACAATAATAATTAATCAAAAGTTATCTAATTATTTACAAAAAGTATTAAAAAGTGTATTTATTACAGTCATTATTCAACAATAATCAACTTTAAGCATTACGATTTATTAGATGCGCTGCAAAACTTGCACCTATGTTCTATGTAATATAATTATTGTCTAATGTCAATTTGGTCAAATTGAGTTACATTTTAAACGAATTAAAAAAACGGGAAGAATTCACCAAAAAAAGTTATAGTTAAAAGTTGCAGCAATATGCCAAAAAAGAAGAATAAATGGGATGTTTTTCATTTTCCAAGCCTTAAGGGTCTTTTTCCTTCTCATACCCCTCCAAGTATTCCAAGTAGTACCTTTCCAGTTTCCAAAAAATCCAAAACGTGGGAAATCTCCAGATTTGATGCACATAATTACCCAGAGTTTTTTTGCATTGGATTCCTTTGCTTGGATTTTTGCATTGGACTGGAATTTTGCCAACTACATCTATATTTGGTGCACTGGAGATTTAAGGTCATTTCTAACTTTTACCCATCCAAAATGTACTTGCTTGATAGGATGACAAAGTTTTTATATTACATTCAAAATAATAGAAATTAAACTTGCGTTCAAGGAAATGTGGCGATCAAAGGTCAACTGAAATACTGCAGTAATACTCAGATGAACTGTATGCCATGTTTGTGTGTAACTAATAAAAGACTTAAGTTGGTCAAGGAGTCGTTTAATTAGTTGCAGAGGAACAAAGCAATTTTAGCAATAAATAATTATTGCTGACCTTTGAACTCAACAACAATTTCAGATTTAATTCACAAAAGTCTTGCCATCCTACTAAATAAGTACATTTTGGATGAGTCAAAAATAAGTACCAATAGTAGTTGCATACCAAAATAACCAGAGACCATTTTGTGCAACAGAATCAGAGATATTGATTTTCTAAATTTAAGATTTTTTTAGTCTGGGTGGGGAGTACTGCATGAGAAGGGGGAGGTCCTTTAAGCTAAATATTTGGAAAATAAAATAATGTGTGGTTCCCTACAGTGGCGTAACTACATAAGATTGCACGCCTCTGCGAGACTTACGTTTCCGCCCCTCATATATACTATTATACGTAGGTAACTTTTGTTAAAATAAAATATGCAATAACTAATAAAAATTCATTACATTTCCATTTATTTGCTTGTATATCTTGAACCAATTTTTATGCGATTAATGAGATTTAACGCCAATTACAATTTTTCCGCAGGCTTTATGAAGGCATTTGGTAAAACTTTAGCTGAAGATTGCCACCCGCACATGCTATATACCATTCGATGCGTCTCATCAACCCCGACTCATTGACAAATTTACTATTATTATTATATCTTATTACATACGATTAGGTTTCCTATTTATCAGAATTGAATTTGAAAAAGCTTTACTAGTCTGTAAATTTATAATTCTGCTCCCCTTTTTCGTTTCTGGCAGTTTTCTTGCTTTCTTGTAACAACCTTAACCTCAATTAAACAAAAATAATCAACACTTGGACTTCAATTGATACGTCTTATTCATTCAAATTGCTAAGGCTTACTAATTTTAGATAGAAAACAGCAATAATAAAAAAGGGCGCCACCCAAATTATTTGATGTTATTGCATAATATATAAACAAGAATCTACCATTCGGGAAAAGAGATCTTTGGTTTACATTAAGTTAAGTATTATTGATTATAAGTTTTTTAAATTTGAGATTTATTCCGTGAGTGGAACATCAACAATTTGTCGTGGCAAACTATATCATTGAGTATTAATTTTGAATTCTGTATATTAAATTAAATTTAAAAAATCGTTTAAACAATACAAACATACTCATAATTATTGATATTTGAAAATCTACACATATTATTAGATTCTACATTATAAATTACTTTGGGATCCCATTCTAAATACATTTTCATTATATTCCTTGTTTAACACGTAAATATATTTTGATCGTTGACAAAGATGCTGTATCAATGATTCCGTTTGGTTTTAGTACCCTAGTAATTTTTTATTTCACCTTATCACCTACAGAAGAAAAAGTTTAAACTTACTATATACATACAAACTTACAAATACCAGTTAAAGTTGCTATAAAACATAGAAGTAATAACTGCAAGCAACAAACTGAATCCAGAGCGATTAGAATAAATCTCTAAATCTTCCGGCGTTTCAACTATTTCCACTCTAAAGCTTGTTGAGTTTTGCAAAATTTAGTTTTTATTATACGGTAATAGAAACCAATATCAAAACAACTCGAAGATTGAGTTTTGAGTACAACGCTTGCTACGGAAACTATGGAAGTTAATTTGTTGTAAGCAAATACAGAATTTGCAACAATTTGCATTTCTTATTAGGTGCTAAAGTTCTCAAAACAACACTGTAATTTTTAATAAATGATAACTTAATCGAGACAAATTCTCAAGTCGTTTCACTAGAGTATTTATTCCGTTTATCTTAATTTAAATAACATTGTTAAACCGACAAACACACAGTGGTTTATCATAGGAATAGTGTTTATTTTCCCAAATAAACAATTTAAACCATGAAACTTGATAAACGGTAATTTCGCTACTTAAAACGAAAACCGATAAAAACGATGGATAAGCTCACGCTACGTGACTGCCCTGCAACTGACGTGTACTAATTCCTGTACGAGGCTAGACCATACTAAAAAGATCCCGAGAAGGGAAGAAAGCTTCAATTTTCTTGACGTGCTTTGTGGGATGTTTCAACCAGTTGTATGTTAACAGTGACATCATACACCACCAATCATAAATTTAGCTAAATTTTCTCTTACATTTTAAAATTCGCAGCAATCTAACCTAACCTAACCTAACCGAATTAACAACGCAACCCAACTCAACGAAACCTAACCTAACCTAGGTTTAAGTTAGATTTATTTAAAGTTAGGTGAGGTTAGCTCAGGTCGCATGTGCATCAAAACATGAATTTTCAGAGAGGGTGGTGGAGTTAATATGGAAGGCTGCTCTAGCAAAAAAGTTTTTGGCGATTATCTCGAAAACTACTATTGTCCCCAAACACTATTGTTAAGCTCAACGAAACACATCGAATGGTATATAGGATGTGCGGCTGCAGGTGTGGGACCTAAACTGGAGAACAGCTAATATTTCTCCAAAAATTATTAATCTGTTGTCGGTGATTTGAAGTCAGCACATTTATTTTAAAGTTTTCAATTTAAAGGTTTCAAATTTCATTTACATAATTTACAAGTACAGCACAAAGTACATACGACGAAAGTGTTTTAGTTATTGTTAGCTCCGTTGTCAAAACAGATCACTACTTAAGAATTTAATTAATCTTATTTAAACACCTAATATTATTGAAACACAATATCGTCTAATTGTTTTTGAGCTATATATATATATATATATATATATATATATATATATATATATCCATAATTCTTTTTTATTGTTTTCATAGAATGTGGTTTTACCTCCAATGTTCTATTCCCGAAATAAAATTTCACGAAAGCGGCGCCCTTCGGACGGTTGCGCCCCCCGCGTCGCGGGGTCTGCGGGAGCGGTAGTTACGCCACTGGTTCCCTATATTTGTACCAAACTTGAAGAAATTCAGAAATACCAAGAAGACAACATTTAATTCCAGTTTACCATTTTAGCACTCAAAACTTGCACAGAAATATGCATATTCTAAGCTTCATTCTTTAGCTAATACATCTAATGCATTGGCATTTTTTTGGTCGGTCACATACTGACCACTAATGCCAGATTATTACCACTTACCCCTCCGTGTACCTTCCTTGAATAAAAGTTTTGTTTTTCAAAGCTGTATTTCTTCAACCAAAAGATCAATAATTCTCAATTTATTTTTTAATATCCATGTCACTGTCATCTATGGACTTGTACTTTTTTATCTAAATTATAAGGCCCATTTTGATGCCAAAATTAAAAGCGGCATTTGTGCTTACTGTGAATAGGAAGTGCATGCTAAAGGTAATGTTTAGTTGAAATTATCTGTGTTTGTAGACTATCAATTGAATTCCAAGTGGTATGAACTTTTAGATAATAACTTCCTATATGGCATAAAAATTTCAGCCAATTCGTGATAAAAGTAGATTTGCATGACCACTACCTTAAATAGATTATTTCAATTTTTTATTTGAAAGGCATTTTCTTAAAGTGAACTATTAAATGTGATACCTACACTTGAATGAAATTACATCAATAATTTTTTTAATCTTAGTCTCCAGGCTTAGTGGGGGTTAGTGAAAGTTCATTTATTGCATGGTTAGAAAATTCCCCACAATTGCTTGCATGGATTCCTACTTTACATCGCATGAAAGCCGCAGAATCAGGTACTAGATAACTATTTTAACTTTAATAGGTAAATTTTATATTTTTAAATTGTTTTGTGTTGTAGTTGTTCATGCAGCCAAATGTTCTGTTTGCAAAGCTTCTCCATTGTTAGGATTGAGATACCGTTGTGTTAAATGTTCAAGTTATACACAATGTCAACATTGCTTTCTATCTGCTAGGGTTAATCATTCTCATAAATTATCACATTCTATGAAAGAATATTGTACTGAGGTAGCTGTTTTGATAGTTATGCATTATTTACTAATCTTATATTTGTTTTCTTATTGCAGGGAAATTCTAAAGATTTCACACATTTGTTAATTAAGAAATTATGTAAACTGCTTAGATGCTCAGTTAATCCACCAAACTTTGCTGCTAATGTTGTAGAAGCAAAAGTACTAAGGTAATTATACAATTGAAGCAAACTAGATCAGCGGTCGCCAACCTTTCAGACTTCACAGACCACTAAATTCATAATTTTATATTCCGCGGACCACTAATATGATTTTTTTTAACGATAAATACATTTGTGAAATAATGATCAGAGAACCATTTTATTAATATGAAATGCACCTATTTAATACCGGGTGACCCGTTATATTTTGACCCTTTTTAAACCTATATAACTTTTGAACTAATTGAGATAATGAAATGCATTTTTCACCAGTCTTCTCCTTATTTATTAAATTTTTTTGTGAGTACCATCTTTTCTGGGCCACTTCTGGTTTAACCAGAAATGACAGTGTAGTTTCGGGGGTAGGGCAGCTTTGTGAATTCAAATGGAACACCCTGTATATTTTTCACTGTTGGAAAGCCCATTGTTTCCTCTTTTCGGAAGTGCCAGACTTCTCATGGTTATTATACAGGGTGGTGGTTTTATAAGGTTTTAAAATGAATAGTGTATGTTATTGAAATGTCAAATCAGTTTTTTCGCAACTCTGGTACTTGAGTTTCTTTAAGAAAAATGTTTACTTTAAGTGAAAAAACTAAGTGTGTAATCTTTTTTGCTGAATCTAAATCATATCGAACAACATAAAGAAAATTTCAATAACATGCAGTATACATTTTAAGAGCTTATGAAACCATTACCCTGTATAATAACCATGAAAGCATAAGCACTTTCAACAATGGGCTTTCCAATTGTGAACAAATATACAAGATGTTCCATTTGAAATCACAAAGTGCCTTATACCCAAAAATACACTATATGTCATTTCTGGTTAAACCGGAAGTGGCCGAACAAGTAATGGAGTAAATATTCACTGTTCAGAAACAAACTTTTTATTTAAATTTATTTGAATATTTGCTACTATTAGCATCCATAATGTGAGTGCCCGTAACGATGTGTCCAGGGATAGTAAGAATTTCTTTTAATATTATTTTTGTTTTATTATGAATAAAACATAAAAAATGCAAATGATGTCCAGATTTTTCTGTGGACCATCAAAATTTTCTCATTGACCACCGGTTGGCTACCGCTGATGTAGATCAATGTAATTTTGAACTCTTTTTTTATCTTTTTTTTAGCAATACTAAAGACTGTCTATTGGCAACAACTGACACTGAAACTTCTTGTGATATTGAACCCTTATCATCGCCTCAGATGCAACTTCAAGTCGTTATTCGTCAATTAGAACTTCAAAATAAGTTAGTTTTTGTATGTTATAAATATATACGCTGCCACTCATGTAAGTTCAGACATTTAAAAATGAATAATAACAAAATATTTTGTGTAGAAAAACATTACATATTGGTAAATGCTAAACCTTTTCAAGGTTTTTCAATATAATTTCATAAACATTGTTACCCACAAAATGGGGATCACTAATTGGGAAACGGTAACAACCTTTAACCGCAGTTAAATCTGTCGGCTGCCAGCTAACTAGTGTCAGGTTGTGGGTCTCACAAGAGGTCTTCTGTAATGGGCGCCAAGAGTCGAAGGTAGCTCCAGTATTTGCCGACACAATCTGAAAAGAACAACTCATTTGCGACTACTACCAATGTGGTCGATTTTTCCCAATATTGATTCTTCAATGGCTGTAAATCTAAACCCCAAATACCACACATAAATAATAAGTCTTAAAATAAGACATACAATGCTTTATTAACAAATAAACAAATTAGCAAATCAGGTAAATCAATCAGGTGCGATATTTTCAATCAAGGTGAAATAGCCTTGGCAAAAATTAAAAGTACGTTATTGATTATTTACAAATCTGAACGGAGGGTGAATTCATGCGAGCGTCCACTATTTACTCTAAATCAATATTATAATAATAATCATTATAGATAAATAAATATAGACTAATAAGTCTCAAAAATGTAACTGGTACGGTGAATTAAACTGATCATATAATATAGGTATATGCAATAGATACATAGATATCAGTACTACACGCACACTGGAGAAAAACCATTTAATTTGATGCTAGATGATGTCACCGTTTGTTTTGACTATTATTTCCAGCAGTTTCCAAAGGTTGACTTTTTAGTAAGTTTTTTTCGATGTGCCTAAAATCAAAAATGGCATAACGATTTTTTGTTCCTATTGACGAGTACTATTACACATTAAATGTATACGAAATTTCTGTGAAACACCCTGTGAATTTTGCATATGATTGTGTTAACTTTTTGTTAATTTGGTAGCTCTAGGTTAATTTACGGTGTAAGTATAGTCATAGATCTCTAATCGCACTGTCTTTCAAGTTCCATTGAATTGAAAGATTATTAATAATAATATTTGCTGGATCTAGTGATCTTCGGAGAGTAAAAATCTTACATTCACATTTGTTGGCATTTATTTTGATGCACCATTGTTTGAACCTGTTATAAGTAACAGATGTAGATGAAGTAAGGCAGGGCCGGCGTAATCTTTTGCGGGGCCGGGTTAAAAATGCACTTGGCCTAAAACAACTTCTAAATAAATTATTTATTATAAACACATTATTACATAGTACAATAGGATCATAGAGTATCACTAGGATAATGTGCCCTACGGGCCTAAGCACTTAAGTATGATAGAAATAGCATTTATCAATTTTTTTTTAAAGTAGGTCAGTATTTACATGACCTACATAAATCTCCAATCGATTCCCTATCGATAGAGCACATATTAGTACCAAATAGCACTAAATAGTACGATAGAATCAGCATTTATCGATTTTTTAAAACATAACCTAATTTAAAAAATTTCTTAAAACATAACCTAATTTAAAAATGTGGTCGTGCATTATCCTCGGCAAATTACGCGTCGAATGAGCCCAAGCCCATCTCTCTAGCCCTTATAGAACGCGAGAATTGAGCTCAGACACACATACAAATCTTTAACTTTAGTAGTATTGGAAATTAAAGTTATTTACAAGTCCGCGAACCCGAACATGAGCGCAGTTTTTACGAAAATGCGTTGAAAATGACTTCGCGCATGTTTTTGCATAAAATTTTTTAAAACGAACTTGAATATTAAAAAAACATGATTAAGGAAGTTGTGGCTGTAGACAAAAATGATGAAAATGTAAAAGAAATTAGTGTAGTTGATAGATTTGAATGCACAAAATTATTTTCCGAAAAATCTTTAATAGTTAGGAAGTTTGTTTATGCATAAATTGTATTTGAAAATAACACGCGATCTTATGCAAAATGGTAAGGTGTTGACACATTTATTATAATAACTTCATAAAGAATGATAAAAAAATAATTGACATCAAAACATTTCATGTAAAAACGTAAGATTGTACCGTTAAAGTTTCAAATTTGTTAGAAAGGTACTTTTGGCAAAAAGAATTAATACGAGGAATTTGTCTATTGAACGCTTGATATAGCTCGTAAAGTAACAACGTTGCATTGCGAAAAACGAGCGGGAAACTTAAATGCTTTATATAGCTACATGCAGCACCACTGGCCGCTCGTAATTTACATCTCGAAAACAAACAGTTGCATTAAATAGAAAGATACATAATTCGGAAACCTCTTTCTGCTACTTTTTAAATGAATCTGAATAAATAGTGTTTCATCCATCGTTTTATATGCATATATTTGCAAAGATAACCTCAAGACTTGCATCAACGTCTTTGCGTTTTCATCAGAACAACAAACGAAATACTGTTGCCAATTTAAGGCAAAATTTCTTTATTTTTTAGTGTTTACATAGTAATATTATTTTATTTTTACTAATAAAAAAGAAAAAACTTGAATGAAATTTCTGGTTAGACTAATCGTTTTTTTCGTCATATTTTCACGTTCTTAAGTTTGGACTAGACAGTCAAAAGTTAATCTCTAACCTTAAAAAGACTGATAATTAATTAAAAACATATATAAATAATAACTAAACTGCTTTCACATGCGTTCTAATATAAAACTAGTATCGTTTGAGCCATTATTTGAAGCAAAACTATGTAATTATTTCTATTCGTCAAAATAGCAAAGCTTCATAACTTTTGACTCAGACTATCCCACCACAACTCCCTTAACCAACATCTGTAATACTGTTTCGAATTCAAAGTAAACATAAAACCAAGTAGGCAATAGAATTTTGTGTTGCCAATAGATGGCGCTCGCACATTTGTCAATGGAATAATTATATCGATTACTAATCTTTCTTTTGTGATTTCTAATCGCCCAAATGGGGCAATGGCATTTTCTAAATTAAATTTTAGGTATAATTAAAGAATTCCCCCACCAAACATTTTTTACCCAAACTGGTGTCATTTTAATGGAGATTTTATGCTGATTCTAAATATGTAAATAATTTTTAGGGCAATCACCCGAAGGCCCCAAATTTGGAGATCAAAGGTAAAAAATGCTTAATCTCCTTGAAAATGAATAATAATTATATTAAGTTTCTATGATTGCCAAATTGTGTAATTTACAATTACACAATTTAGTTAGGTTAGGTTAGGTTAGGTTAGGCTAGGCTAGGCTAGGCTAGGTTAGGCTAGGCTAGGCTAGGCTAGGTTGAGAAAAATTTGAATTTGCTTTTGCACAGTGTTTTGTTTAGGTACTGGCGTTTTTGAGGAGGTTAGGTTGGTAGCAACCAATTTTGGAGGTTTAGGGGTGTTTGCCTCAAAAATTCTGAATCTGAATATGTAAATCATTTTCGGTACGAACACCCCAAGAACAAAAACATTTGAATTTAAATTGTCATATCTCTGTTTGACTTTTGTAAATTTAGTAAAAGTTTTTACTGTCCAACAAACATAAAAATTCCTAGCTTTATTAATATATAAACAACTTCCTTGGCAACGCAAACAATTATAAATTAAAAGTAATTTTTTACTTACACAGTACAATATATTCTCATGAACAATAAGACCTTGTATGCACCACGAGTGTTACTAGATGATAATGCCCATCAGGCAACTTCCATCCCTCATTTCATCTCTTCAGGCCCTCAGGCTGGAACATCGTCACAGTCCTAGCATTATCATCATTCTAACGCCCTTGGTACATAAATAACTATAATGGCCAATCTTTCCATCTTCTTATAACTTTATCTGAGCGTTAATTGTCGTAGATAGGATTGTGGAAACAATTGTAACCAATCCAATTATTCATTAGACAAATTTATAGGAAGATGGAAAGATTGGGCCTAACTAGGGTTCCTAAATATGAACTGAGATGTGTGTTATTTAGAGTTAAGTCACGCCTGTCAAATTTTGCTAGTGACATTTCATGTTTTGAAACTATTAGAAGGTTGGTAATCATGAAAATTGCTTTAATAAATTAAACTGTCAGTGTGACAATTACATATATAAATCTGAACCTTGGTACAATTAATACTTTATTAAAAACTGTTGTAAAATTTATATATGTACTATAGTAATTTAAAAAATTCTCTTCAAACAATAAATAAATGATAATGTGCCCATTAAAAAATTTTACATGCATAAAAATAAACATGACAGCATAATCTAATAGTATTTTGTGTCTCAAGGGCAGAAAATTAGCATTTGTAGCCTGCAGTTGTTTGATGCCCGAGCGAAGCGAGGGCAGCGGACAACTTAGGGCTACAAATGCTTTTCGGTCCGAGTGACATACAAAAGTTTTTCGCCTACCTGTTTGAAAGTTTAAAAAAGAATTCCAAAAGTTAAACAGTAACGTAACTTATTAGTAAATTAAATAGGCATATGTTAGAGGGAATGAATGAAAATGAAAATAACGCCAGACGTTTTTAGTAATTTATTAACTAAATTAACCTAATAATCATTACACTACATACAACACGGCCGTATAGTAAATGTTTTTATTATTATTGGTAAATAAAAGGAACAGGCTATGACTTTTAATTAGGATGAGTAATTTATCTATCATTTAATCTATAATTTATTGAAATTACAACTTTCTTTTTATTAATTAATTGTCACAACTTCCATTTATACATACAATGACACTGTGAAAAGAAAAAAACAAACGACAAATTTATCGACGAAGACATGAAAATCAAAGTTATGATCTAAGAAGCCTAGAGAAATTTGACGTATGTTTTTTATATTTTTAAAGGTTAAGTAAAAATATGTTTAAGATTACATTTTCCGTCATATTCCGTTGCTAAAAGTTTTACGAATGAGTTATATTTTTAATGTTAAAAACTAATGATTTCATTTTTTGATTAAAATCTTTTTAGGATAATGCACAGGAGTGGTCAAAGTATGACAATTTAAAAAACAATTACAATTTTTACAGTATCTCCAACTTAACATAAATAAATCGTGCTTTCATCTAGTAGTAGTATAGAGGTTATGTATTTGACATAAGAGGGCAGTAAAAAGTTTGACATAAGAGGCCCGCAAAGAAGCCTTAACTGCCCTCAAAACAGGACATTTAGAATGCATTTTCTGATCAGGTAGGTGAAAAAATTTATAACTGACAGCTGCTGAATGTTGTCACTAAAGTAAAAAGAGAGAAAAAAGTATCTTTGTTTCAGACAGCTTAGTTTTGGCCTAGAAAGAGATAGATTTTGACACCCGTGTCCTAACTCTAAAATAATACAGTTAAAGTTTTTATTTAGGAACTCTAGGCCTAACTACAACTACTTATATGGAAAAAACAAAATGTTTATAAAACTATATTTAAAAACCTTGAAAAGGTGCAGCATTTATAAATATTTAAGACAAGTAACTTTTCTATACAACATATTTTGTTCATTATTCATTTTATGAACTTTGACGGAATGTCCTAACTTCCGTGAGTGGCTGTTATATGTGTAAATCTGCTTAACAGCTTCAATCTTATGCATCCTCTTAGCTGATCACATATAAAGTGTGTTAATCGCATTGTACATTTTTAAAAATACAAGTAAAAATTGCTATTTTACGGTAATGTAGACATCTAAATATGGTACAGCATGACATTAAAAGTTTTTTATTCCAAAGACGATTTGTTAAGTATAGTGTGTTAATTTTAAAAACTTTAATCATTCCAACACTGCAGTATGTATACTTACAGACTTTTATCAGAATATACTCAGATTACATGCACAGCTTAATATTAAAAAGGAAAATCAGCAAAATCATATGATGTGCAACCATTTACAGTATGATTTCACACATATGAAATATGATTTCACATTAACGAAAACTGATTTTACATAAATGAAAACAGAATTCATAATAACGAAAACTAATTTATCATTCACGAATTATGATTTTGCAATAATGAAAACAGAATTTGCAATTTTGAAAACTAATTTCAATTAAATGAAAATAGATTTTGCATAATAGGCAATAAGTTGTAAAATTTTATTATATATATATAAAGACAAATTTTATTTTCTATAATTGTACTAAAAATGCCTCTTGGTAAATACAACAAAGTTTTGCCGAATAACAGAGCTGGATTGTTCAAGAATATATGATGAAGACAAAGATTGGAGAACAGCAAGGCTTTAGGTGTCAACGTACATACAGCGTATGCTGTCGGAAGAGGTTGTCCTTTTTTCAACCATTACAACCAGGCGCCAGCCATTTTCGAATTTGGAATGCATATTTTGGAAGATATCATCAATGTTGCAATGTAAGAGATGCCACATCTCTTGGATATGCAAACCATGTCGAACAGTATTATGCTGCATCCTGCATCATTGTGGGAGGAAGACATTGTTGAAATTTAATTAAACTTAATTTTCAACTTATTCTTGTTTATAAAAATCTTGTTAAATCAACATTATTTTCAATGTATTCACTTAAAAAACGTTGCAACATTATAGGGAATACCTAGATATAAGTTAAAATCTGTTTTCATTTAGATGAAATTGGTTTTCAAAAGTGTGAATTCTGTTTTCATTATTGCAAAATCAGAATTCATGAATGATAAATTAGTTTTCGTTTTTATGAATTCTGTTTTCATTTGTGTGAAATCAGTTTTCGTTAATATGAAATCATATTTCACATGTGTGAAATCATACTGTAAAAGGTATAGATCAGATTATGTTTGTCACTGAAACATTCCACATCAACTCAAAATCTTGTCACTTTTACTAAAGCTCCTCTGAGTTCTGTTCTGCTCCTTTTGTTTTTATTTTAAAGATTACTTTTCTAGCAGCTAATCTCTGATTGTTATTGATGATTTTTTAGACATGGGCTACATTTCCAGGGGTTTGGAAGTTGAAAGCCTGCCTGCACCAATCTTCTGCTTTCTTCAGAGCATTTGAATTTATCAAAACCTGTTATTCAATACAGAGCATTCTCTTTAAAACTGATTGCGAAAGTTGAAGTGTTTCAATTGCAAATTTAAAACAGAACTTGGCATGCAAGTGCTGTTTTCCAATCTATTCAATTTCAAAACTAATTATCCATTATAAAACATGAACTTAAACTACAATTTACTTGAGGCTTTATTGTTACTTTTTTCTTGACTTCAGTCAAGACAATTTATACTTTTTATGATGAAAATGAATATTTTTTTTACTGCTATGTAGAAATATCATGAGGTTGCATCAGAAAAATCCATTAAACTGCTAATTGCATGCACATTATCCCTTACCCTTATAAAGTAAAATCAGGAACAATCCAAAGACAATTTTGCTAAATAGTAGGATTCAGTTTTATCAAGAAATTATAGGCATGTGCGTAAATAATCCGCATTTCGTGAATTGTATTGTTTTCTCTGATGAAGCCACTTTTTTATTGAACAAAACTGTAAACGCACACAATTGTCATTATTGGTCATAGCATAATCGCCAGTCAATGTAAGAGTTACATAATTATGCAATATCCACAGAAGGTCAGCATTTTGGCAGGAATTGTAGGGAATAGAATTCCTCATTCTCTCTCTGTTTTGAGGATACATTAAATACTGACTGATATTTAAATTTCTTGAGATTGGCACCAGTCCCTTCATTAGCTGTATTATTTCCAAATGTAGCAGATCCGGACATACCTAACAAAACCATATGGTGCCAAGATGGAGCCCCATCTTATGGCATTCGGGATCGACATTATTTAGATGCAATTTTTATCAACAAGTGGATCAGTAGAAGAGGATGCGTTGAGTGCCCAGCCTAATCCCCAGATTTTAATCCACATGGTTTACTCTTGTGGAGGCTGTTTTAAAACTATGATTTACAGAAACAGGCTTCAAAATTTGGAAGAATTAAAATTTGTATTCCAGCCGGCAGAGTGGTTATAGTGGTATCGCTTAACAGAGTTAAGTCAAGTTTGCTACTGTCAGTACTCGTATGGGTAAAGCACGAGCGCTGTGTACTTGCCTATATGGCTCCACTGCCTCGTCTCACAGATACACATGTCTACTCTGTGGCTTGGTGTGCCCGGCACTTCTATACCAGAAACTGTCAGTGTAACTACTGTTACAAGGATAGATCAAAAAATTTCTAGAACAAGACGGAATAAAACAACTTTTTGGGGAAAATCGTATATATTTTTCTACATAGTCTCCTTTCAGCTCTACACATTTAGTCCAATGCTTTTCAAGACCCTTCAACCCTTCACAAAAATAAGAAATATCCAAACCTTCAAAATATCCATTTACAGCTTCGATGATTTCAGTATTTAAAGAAAACTTCTTTCCAGTCAAACATTTCTTGAGATTTGGGAACAAAAAGAAATCCGACTGAGCCAATAGGGTGCATGTTCAATTAACTGGAATCGTAGTTCGTGCAGTTTCGCCATCGCAATTGCCGACTTGTGGGATGGGGTGTTATCCAGGTGGTATAAGACCTTTTTCTTTACCAAATGAGGCCTTTTAGCTTTGATTTCTTTGTTCAGTCTGTCTAATAAAAACGCATAATACTTGCCCGTTTTTGTCCTCCCGTGTTGCAAGTAATCATTAAAAATTATTCCTTGGGAATCCCAAAATACGGTAGCCAGGACTTTCCCAGCAGATGGAATCGTCTTTGCGTTCTTTGGAGTTGGCTCACCAAGTTTTGTTCATTGCCTTGACTGCTTCTTGGTCTCCGGAGTGTAGTGGTAAATCAACGTTTCATCAACAGTTATAAAACGTTGCAAAAAATCTTTTTCGTTACGTTTGAACATATCTAAACATTGCTGAGAAATGGTCATTCGAACTCAGTTTTGGTCTATTGTCAGCAGACACGGCACCCATCTAGCACTAAGCTTTCACATGTCCAAATGTTGATGTAAGATGCAATGTACACAGTGGTATGAAATGCTTACTTTCTCTGCTATCTCTCTCAACTTTATTCGGCGATCCTTCATCACGATTTCATGGACTTTTTCAATTGTTTCTTCATCGGTAGCTGTTTTTGGTCTGCCAGAACGTGGTGCATCCTCTATGCTTGTTCTACTGCATTTAAATTCAGCAACCCAGTTTGCAACTGTTGCATACGAGGGTGAAGACTCACCATGAACTTCATCTAACTCCGTTTTTATTTGTTTAGCATTTAAGCCTTTAAAAAAGAAATGTTTTATCACTGCACGGCACTCATTTTTATTCATGATCAAGAAAATGCACAAATTGTTTACTTGAATCAATAGTGACGGCTTGTGTTTATATCCAATCCGTTTATAAATTTGACAACTATTGTACGAACAATGTCGCTTCCAAAACAAGTGGTAAGCACGCGCGCATAACGCCATCTTGTGGTTCATTCTAGAAACATTCCGATCTATCCTCGTATACTTTTTACTTGTGTCATCAACGTCAACATACAAAATATTTGCTTCTTCTTATTTTTATCATCATTGTTATCGAATTCATATGCTTAATTACTTCTCAGAGTAATTCTTGCTTACAAATCCTGCTTTGCAACTCTTTATTGTCTAACAGTTAAACAGGCTTACAACAATCAACCCACAGTAATTATGAGAATTAAATGATTACTTTATAGAGAACTGCAGCAAGTAGCAACCCATAATAGCGGGAGTGACAAAGAAATGAAGAAATATTTGGAAGAACATAGACTCCATGTAGCTGCTCAAATTCAGAAATTGAAAATTTTAAAGGTATTTTATTTGATTTTAAAAGTCAAACATCTGTTATCAAATTGATTGAAAGATAAATGTGATCAGATTTATTAAAACATTAATTTTCTCTAGGACTACTTGCAAACGGCTCAACCAACAATTATCAATAAACCTCAACCACAACCAATAAAAAGGATGGAATCAACACCACTAATCAGAAATGGGAAAAATAATCATAGAACTAGAGTTTTTGATATGCTAAGTCCAATTGCACCTATAAGTGAATATAACACAACTGGTGAACAGCAACATGGCGATTGGAATGAGAATCAGGAACAAGTTAATGGTGTTACTCATACTGTTAATTATTTATCAAACACAAACTCAATGCCTTCATATTCTGTAAGAGATATCAGTTCATGGATTGGAGGTAAGTAGTGTTAATATATGTACAGTTTACTTCCATATAAATTGTTCATTATTCTTGTACAAAAGCTTTCTCATGTAATAGATGTTTCCTAAGTGCTGTGCATTACCTTAAAAAGTGATTGTTATATTTTATTGTTTACCTTTGTAAATAGGGCCCTACACACATACGTACATGTCTTAATACATGTCTGCGCATACATCAACGTGCAGGCAATAATGCTCTTTAAAATTTTTCATACAGACGTACGAACTTGACGCTTTAGTTGTGGCGATTGATTGGTTATAATGCAGTGGTGTGCGCATAAGTGCTCAAAGAAAAACAAAAAAAAAATTGATGTCACGTGTGGTTGAAAGGAAGGCTTTTAAAACGGCAAACATTTTCACATACGAGGGATGCTCTGTTAATAGTTAGTAGCAGGCCATGGAAGCTGAATTGGCTAGAAACAATTGAATGTTGCATTAGTTGACATTTCTTACCCACAATTGTCAAACGTTCCGATTTCCTTGTGAAACGTAGTTAATTTTGTAAGATAAGTAGTTGTGCATTTTTAATTCAGTTAAGATGAGCATTCCACGAACTGCCTTTAGAGCTATGATTTTCTACGACTAAAAGACAGTTAGGATACCAGCAAAGTTATGAAAATTTGATAGCAGCTTTTGGCGATGCTGCCCCTTCATTAGCCGCTGTTAGTCATTGGTTCCGCGAATTTCGACGAGGGCGAGAGCTGCTAGAAGACGAAGCAAGACTTGGAAGACCTGCGGAAGCTGCCTGTTCAGAAAATGTTGATCGTGTGGCAAGCTTGATTCAGTCCAATCGAAATATTACTTATAGGGATATTCATGTGGAAGTGAAGATTGGATCCTCGGCGTTGAATATCATTTTGCATAAACATCTTGGGGTAAGAAAACTAGCAAGCCGTTGGATACCGCATTTGCTCTCAGAAAGTCAAAAACAGGCTCGAGTAGACTGGTTAAAATTTATGTTGCAAAAATTTGACGGAGGAGCTTCCAAGCAAGTGGCATACATTGTAACTGGTGACGAATCTTGGGTATACAGTTACGACCCTGAAACTAAACAGCAGTCTAGTGTTTGAGTATTCGAAAATGAAGACTTGCCCACAAAAGTAATTCGTGGCAGAAGCGTCAATAAGAAAATGATTGCTGTTTTTTCTGCCGAAGTGATCCTGTTGCTGTTATTCCACTTGAAGATCACAGAACTGTTAATTTTGAATGGTACTGCAAAGTGGCTTTACCACAGATGTTTGCAAAATTACAGACAGGTCGCCAAAGGACCGGTTTGCGTAACATCATAGTCCATCATGACAATGCATCCTCCCACACCGCTGCCAGAACATTGGATTGTTTGAAAGATACGGGAGTTCAATTGGTAACTCATCCTCCGTATAGCCCAGATCTGGCGCCGTGCGACTTTTTTTTGTTTCCAACTGTTAAAAAAATGATGCGAGGTAAAAGATTTTCCAGGGCAGATACAGCAGTACAGAATTTCAAAGAATTTTTGAGGACCTTTCAGAAAATGAATTTTTCGAATGTTTTTCGAAAGTGGTTTCAAAGAATGCACAAGTGTATTAGTCTGAATGGAGATTATTTTGAAAAACAATAAAGATTTTTTGTTAAAAAATGCAATGGTCTTTTTATAACTAACAATTTTCAGCGCAATCCTCGTATAAACCTATTAGAAGAACTGAGATTAGAACCAGATGATTGAAGCAATTATGTCAGGATGGATGAAGATACGAGGTAAGCGTCATAAATTCTCGGTTCGGCAGGGTTTCAACAGGTGCCAACATGTTCAAACTCGGTTGCGTCATAGTTGAACATATATGTTACGGCTAGAAGCGTAATAGATTGTAGTAGCCATTCAGCATCGTGACAAGTGCATGAAAATGTCGCAGCTAACAAAAATTGAGTACCGCGCGGTCATTAGATCTTTAACAAATGAAGGGCACACGCCTAATCAAATCAAACAAAGTTTAGACGGCGTTTATGGTGATTTATCTCCTTCATATTCCACTGTAAAAAAGTGGTCAAAATGTTTCCGTTTGGGTCAAGAATCTCTTGAAGATGATGAGCGCACTGGTCGGCCAATTGAAGCGGTAATGCCTCAAAAAGTTGCAATCATTGAAGAAATGGTATTAGAAGATCGCCGTTTGAAAGTTAAGGAGTTAGCAGTGATGTTTGACATTTCAGAAACAAGTGTTCGCCGAATTCTTCATGACCATTTTGGTATGAATAAAATTAGTGCAAGATAGGTACCGCGTCTTCTTTCTGCTGTTCAACGTCAATATCGCGTCCAATGTGCGCGCTCGTTTTTAAACTTGTGTGGAGACGACCCAAAGCCGATTTTGGAGTCCATTGTCACCGGAGATGAAACAATGGTTCTGTATTATGATGCTCCTCCCAAAAGGTGAAAGTCGTTCAATTGACAAAGAAAGTTATGGCAACAATATTCTGGGATTGTGACGACATTTTACTGATTGATTTTGAAGAACGCAATACAACTGTTAACAGTACGTATTATGCGTCTTTATTGCATAAATTGAGAAACAATATTCGTGAAGAACGTCGAGGAAAATTGAAAAGAGGTGTTCGATTATTACACGACAATGCACCCGTTCATACTGCCGCAATTTCAGAAGCTGACATTCACGAATGCGGCTTTGAAGCATTGGATCATCCACTGTACAGTCCGGATATGGCTCCTATTATCTATCCAACGAACAGATGGAGTAATGAAAATTACGTTCGTGTATTTTCGAAAGTGGGAAGAGCAAAAGACGAATTCACACGCTACACCTAACTTTCCATATTGACAAGGAAATAAGCGGGCCATTTGAAAAATAGACACCGCTATGGTTAGTGAAATAGAATGAAATATTTATAAATACGGCTGCATTCATTATTTAAATGATAATAATTTATTTAATAAATTCAAGTCATGGAAATCATTGTATTTCATAACCTAACATTTTTCAAATTAACAAGCTCTTTATGCATGCTTGTGCTGTCATCTTTTATGATTTCATGCATTGTACAATTAAGAACAAAGTTAAACTTTTTTTTTTCTGAGAATAGTGTTGGTTTTGGAAGTTTAATTTGCAATTTTCTGATTCATGCTGCAATACTCGAAGATATTTCTATATTAATATCGGCATTCATTATTTTAAGTGAATGAATCTTTATAGGCAAGTAAAAGAAAAAACTAGTTTCAAAGTTTACAAAAGTGAGTCGGAAAAAATGCGAAAAAAGGCTGTTTATTTTGTATTTACAGTTAATATATTGTAACGTTCTTTTAAATAAAACTAAAGACGCTGTTTTAACTGATTAATCACAAAAAGAATATTAACAATACGATTTAAACTAGAATAATTAAAAATACATTATGAACTATCAACGAACTTAAACTAATTTATACTATATTAATTAACTAGAATATTTATTTTAAATACACATATTTATACTGAAATACAACTTGTCAAATTCAGCTTGGCCGGCGTAGTTTGTATGCGCATAATATTTGCGGCATTATGGTAAGGATAGCTCATTTAACCTAACGTTACCGTCAGGCACAGATCGGTACATTTTATGAAAAAGTATAAAATATATGAAAAAACACGGTAAGATTTTATCACAAAAACTCGGTAGTTTTAATCTTTCTACCTGAAAAGGCTTATTTTTGGATTGTTAATAATTTTATACAAGGGTATAATAAAGATTTGTTTTGCTAAAGTAAATTCCAATTTACACCCTTTTTGTGAGTTGAAAATACTTGTACCACAGACTGTACTTTCTCTTTAGCTCTTACATTTTGTCTTTGTCCAACAGCGACTCTTTCTTTTCCCCATCTGCACATCCCGCCGGCGATCCTACACTTGACAAGTTGTATCTCTATTTACATTGTACACTTCTAATTTACTGCTGTTCTTCTCTCATGGGGTTCAATACATGGAGTTTTCCCCTTAATTACATTATCTTAACCTAATTAATATAGCATGTAACCCTTACGGAATGAACAAAATAAAAATTAGGCTTTTTGTATATTATAAACAAAATAACACATTTTTACTTATTGAAAAAACATGTACAACCCAACCAGCTTTGGTGGATTAGTGGCTTGTATATTTGTTTCATAATCCAAGGGTCGCAGGTTCGATCTTCTCCCGAGCTAATAATTTCTTATAGCGAAGAAAAATTAAAACATGCCTTCTTCTCTCGGATAAGGAAGTAAAACCGTAGACCCCGTGTCAATGCGATTTTTAGCACGATAGAAATCCCTACTGGGTGTGGGATTTCCCAGATTCGGCTAAATTCTAGTAGGGTCGGCCATATGATGAAAGTAATCGGTGCCATGAGGGATGCTCCGCCACCCCAATTCTTCGCCCAAAAATAAATAAATGAAAACCACCAGCCTCGATGAATTAGTGGTTTGCACGTTTGCTTCATAATTCAAGGGTCGCAGGTTCGATCCCCGGCCGAGTTGGTAATTTTTCATAGCGGAGAAAAATTAAAAAACGTGCCTTCTTCTCGGATAGGAGGTAAAACATGTAGGTCCCGTGTCAATGCGATGTTTGGCACGATCCCTACTGCGGGTGGAATTCCCCCAGATTCAGTGAAATTCTAGTAGGATCGGCCAAATGATCATAGTAATCAGTACCATGAGGTACGGAGGATGCTCCGCCAAAAATAAATAAATAATAAATACACAAACACAACACAACACAAAGACTAAATAATAGGCAAATAAATTAACTAATTTAACTATTTTCTTGAGTAAGTATATAGGTTAAATCTAAAACAAAAATTCTTAATCATTATCAGTCACTCGACGATTGTAGATTTATAATTAATGGTTCTACCTGAAGGTCTATAATTTCATCCAAATCCCACATCGTCTTTTCCACATTCTTTACATGTTTTATAGCATTTTGCCAATTGATGGTAGTTACATTTTGTACTGCTGAATTGAATAGTACTTTTATGTCTGTCAACTTGAATGTAGTGTTGTTGGTAGCCACTTCACCTTTAATCTGGGCCCATACTAACTCGATGGGGTTTAATTCACAGTGGTAAGGAGGCAGTCTCAACACTGTTCTTCCAGTAGCTTCAACAATTGTATCCACCACATGTTGGTTAACTAATGGCTTATTTTGTTTTACCAGAGGTAGCGATTCAGCTTTTACATATTATCATTATACGGAATATTTTTGTCGTTTAACCACTTTTGCATGTCTTCCTTTTTGGTGTTAGTTGTTGAAATTCTTTCCAGTAGTCGACTGTGGTAAGCAGCATTATCCATTACGATAACAGAATTCTGTTCTAATTTTGAAAGAATTCTTCTTATCCATTCCTCAAATACTTCGCAGTTCATTTCTTCATGGTAGTCTCCAGTTTTCTTAGATTGGAAAAGCAAAAGTCCATCTTCAACAAAGCCGTTTTCAGATCCAATATGTAATATAATTAACCTTTGTCCTTTTCCTGATGATTGCTTCAAGCCAGTAGACAAACCTTTTAAAAAAGCTTCCCTTGGAGTTTTTATGGAAGTATCTGTCCACACCTTTTTCACAGTATGACCTGCATTAACCCATGTTTCGTCAAGGTAGTAAATTGTTCGGTTTTCTTCACGAAATCTTTTTATCTGCCTCAAATAACGTCTTTTCTACACAATAATGTGATTCTTTTCTTTTAAAATGCTGTTTCATTATAAGTTATAACTAATCTGTTTTCATACATCTTTTGCAACTTACCGAAAATGTATTTCTCTCAGTAGAGTTGCAATAGTCGATCTTTTCATATTTGGAAGACTGTCATTCCCATTAATTGCTGCTACAATCTTATCAAGCGTCGGCAGTTCATTTTTAAAGAAAAAGGATTGCACAATTCTTCGAATGCTGTTTTTATCTTCCTCCATAATATTATCAAGGACTGCTCTTGTACGATGATAAGCCTTTTGTTCGGTGACATGATGATCATTCTCTTTATATTCACGAAGGACGTTATAAACGCTGCTTACTCCACAACCTACAATCAAGTAAAATTTGATTGTCATAACCTACAACTGTGTGAGTTATTAACCTATTGCTTGTGCTGTAAATTGAACATTTGTTATTTTGCTGTTCTCTGGATGTGAGCTTTGACTTGCCTTAAATGTGTTTACAACTATGGTTTTTTCATCCATTGAAAAATGTTTTCGGGCACGTTTTTTTGGAGGAGAGAGCTGAACGTCAACCATTTTAAAACTACTAATAAAATAGAAATCAGTAATGCTTATGATATGTAATTTTTAAACAATATTTCTTACCAAATCAATTAGACGGGATAAGCTGGGTAGTATATTGAATACTGATAAATAAAATTAACACAAAGCGACAAACAGGGAATATAATGATAATAATGACGTTCGTGCAAAACATGTGCAAAATAGTAAACACAATGCACAAGATTGGCTATTGTAAACCGTCTTGACTTTCGCTTTTGGTTCACCAATAAGATAGCAGTATTTTGAAAGGACGAACACGCCCGAAGTTTTATTACATCTCTTCGTTGGATAAATTATAGTGACTATTATTTATTTTCCAATTTAATGAAAGACCTTAGGGGACGTTGTTTGAACATTGAGCATTTTGAAGGAAAAACTTCAGATTATTTTTACAAGGGCATTGAATTATTAATTCCACGTTGTAATAACTGTATTGACATTAGGGGAGATTATATTGAAAAATAAAAATTATTACATTTTACCAAGTTTATTTTTTCTATATCAGGCCAAGAATTTATGGCGCTTACCACGTACCTATTCAACACTTGTATTAATTATTTGAAAGAATTAACATACTGAAGCTACTGATGAACACTGCGGTAAAATGCACGATTTTACCTCCACACATTGAGACTTGCATGTGCAACGATGCATGTGCGTTGAAGATTTCAGGATAAATGAGAAAAAATATTATATGTACCTATTAACTAATTTTGAGAAAATTAGTTAAGGTACATGACAAAATATAAAACATTTGACAAATCAGGCTGCATGAAAACAATGTACGAGGGTGGTTTGATAAGTCAGTGACTTTTTGAATAAAAGATATTTATTTTGGCAAATAAGCGTTTTATTTCTCAACATAGTCTCCTTTTAGCTCGATATATTTAGTCCAGCGTTTTTCGAAATTTTTTATTCCTTCCAAATAATAGGTTTTCTCAAGGCCCTCAAAATAGGCGTTTGTTTCAGTGATGACCTCTTCATTCGACCCAAATCTCTTACCGCTCAGCCATTTCTTCAGGTTTGGAAACAGGAAATAGTTACAGGGGGCTAAATCTGGAGAATATGCTGGATGGGGTAGCAGTTCGTAGCCCAATTTATGGATTTTTGCCATGGTGACTCTACACACGTGTGTACCCGTGCATTGTCTTAATGGAACAGCACTTTTTTCTTCGCCAAATGCGGTCATTTCTGCTTCAAGTCAATATCAAATCTGTCCAAAAGCTCTGAATAATATTTGCTGGTGATCGTTTTACCCTTTTCAAGGTAATCGATGTGAAAAAAACTGGCCATGACCTTGTTGGCCGACAGACCCACCTTGGCCTTCTTTGGTGCACCCGGAGAAACCCACTGTCTTGATTGTTCCTTGGTCTCTGGTGTAGTGTGTAGGATCCATGTTTCGTCTACGGTAACGAAACGCCGCAAAAACTCGTTTGGATTGCGGCTGAACATCGCCAAACACTCCTTTGAAGTGGTCAAACAGTTGCGCTTATGGTCGAGTGTAAGCAATCGCGGCACCCATCGCGCGGATAGCTTTCATGTCCAAATATTCATGTAAAATGTGATGTACCCGCTCAGTTGAGATGCCTACAGCCTCAGCCACCTCACGCACTTTCATTCTCCGATCGTCCAATATCATTTCATGGATTTTATCGACGATATCTGGCATGACGACCTGAACGTTCGGCGTCACTTGTGCTAGTACGACTACAACGGAACTCAGTAAACCACTTCTTAACCATTGAAATTGATTGTGCCCATAGTATTTATCAAGCCTTTCCTTGGTTTCGGTTTTTTTACGCAAAAAATAATGCTAAATCAGCACACAAAATTCACTTTTTTCCATTTTCGTTAAAGTTCACGAGGTTGTTTGCTTTCAATGGCTGTCAAACACAAACTAAATGGCGCAGCCTTTTCAAAATTTTACAGTAGTCTATTCCTAGATGGCAGTTGACGGGAGCAGTGTTGCATTTAAAGTTACTGCGTAGGAAATTAAAAAAGTCACTTATCAAACCACCCTCGTATCAAGTATTTTAGCATACACTACAACACTCGTCATAAAACGGTATTATTGCACATTATCACCAGTTAGTTATAACATGCAAATCCCAGGTATACAGTGTATAATAGACTCATAGTACACCCTAGGATGTCCGTTATTTTGGCAAAGTTTGAATTACATTGAGTTCACCCCAAAATCTTTTATAGAATGTGAAAAAACTCAATTTCACCAAATACCAGCTATTTTGGTCAACATTAACCCGTGCCACCGAAGGGTTGCATTTTAAATGGCATTTAACATAGGATTTACTCCTTTTCCTACATTTTTAGATGCAACTGCTTTCAGTTACTATATTTTACTCTGAGATTGTGTTTCCCTGCCCTTTTGAGATCGCTGAAAACAAATCTAATGTCAAAAAGGACCTATGACACATTGACAGCTGTTAAAAAGTCAACTACAAAGAAAGTGTATTAAAGGAAGCATTTCTAGAAGATTATATATTTTTTAATTTTTTTAGGTTCCTAACCTTGAATTGACTTTCATAAATGCATTATGACAATTGACAGCTGTCATTTAACTGTCAACATCAAAATATTGCATTTATTATGAAATAAATAAAGATTATTAAAAGTTTCACAGTTTTATTAAAATATACCTGACAATATGGTTTCGACAGCTATGCTGTCATTATCAAAGGTAATATAATTATAAACAAACACGTCGCTAAGGTAGATACAAAATAGGTAACTAGATAAAATAATAATAATAATAATAAAAATTAATAATAAAAATCATAATTAAACATCTAATACTTCCAGTAACGGAGAATTACTGAGCTCAAGTTGTTCATTCATTAAAGGTACCCTGAGTTTGTGTTTGTATATCTCAAAGGCTTCTAAAATGTCTAATTTGCGTTTGTTATTACAAAAATGTAGGAATTTAATATTATTTTGAGGAGTCATTGTGTGATCTTGTTCTAAAAGGTGTTTGGCGTAATTCGATTTTTCAGGATGTTTATTTTTGTAATGACGTACGTGTTCTTTATATCTTATGTCAAAATTTCGAAGTGTTTGTCCAATATATACCGAACTACAAAAAGAACAATTTAAATGGTAAATGCCCGATTTCATGATATCATGTGTTCTGTCTTTAGCATTAAATAAAAATGAAAAAGTGTTAGTGTTGGTTTTAAATGTTATTTTATAATTGTTGGTTTTTCTTAGTATATGTGCAATTTTTTCTGATATTTTGCCAAAATATGGTATAGATATGTAATTTGTGTCTTTTGTTTGATTGTCAATGGGATATATTCTTTTGATAGCTAACCTATAATCTTTTTGTTTAATTAAAGTGTCAATCATGTTCGGATTATAATGATTTGCATGTGCTAGTTGTTTAATGGTTGATATCTCTTTGCTAAAATCTGATTTTGTTAGTGGAATAGTTAAAGCTCTGTGTAGTAATGATCTGTATGCTGCTATTTTATGTGTATTGTGGTGACAAGATTCATTTGGTATTGTTATGTCTGTTTGTGTTGGTTTTCTGTATATATATATATATTTTTAGAACAAAATCACACAATGACTCCTCAAAATAATATTAAATTCCTACATTTTTGTAATAACAAACGCAAATTAGACATTTTAGAAGCCTTTGAGATATACAAACACAAACTCAGGGTACCTTTAATGAATGAACAACTTGAGCTCAGTAATTCTCCGTTACTGGAAGTATTAGATGTTTAATTATGATTTTTATTATTAATTTTTATTATTATTATTATTATTTTATCTAGTTACCTATTTTGTATCTACCTTAGCGACGTGTTTGTTTATAATTATATTACCTTTGATAATGACAGCATAGCTGTCGAAACAATATTGTCAGGTATATTTTAATAAAACTGTGAAACTTTTAATAATCTTTATTTATTTCATGATTATGGAGTTCCACAATAAGGCTGGAAACAATAAACAAGATTGCATTTATTGACAAACAATACCTTAAATCACGCATCAAATGTATCAAGAATGCATCACAATTTTTGACAGATGTTAATGTGTCATAGGTAGGTGTCAAAGGGTAGGGAAACACAATTTCAAAGTAAAATATAGTAACTAGAAGAAGTTGCATCTAAAAATGCAGGAAAAGGAGTAAATCGCATGTTAAATGAAATTAAAAACTCAACCCTTCGGTGGCATGGGTTAATCTTGACCAAAATAGCTGGTATTTGAGGAAATTGAGTTTTTTCACATTTTTTCTATAAAAGATTTTGGGGTGTACTCAACGTAATTCAAACTTTGCCAAAATAATGGACACCCTAGTACACCCCCTTTTGTTTATTAATTATTAATTTATTATTAATTAAATTCTTTAATCACAACAAGAATTACTACATTCCTACAAAGATATTTAGAATTAAAGTCAATGTTCATGAAAATGCTAGACAATGACTAATTCAGTATACAAACTCACTTATACATGGGTAATAACATCAGGGGAATTGATTTCATTTCATGCAATATTCAGCACTATGATATCGGGTTTATTGTTATAAACACATTTTTTTACATAACATCCCAATAATCAAATGAAGTTAAGTCCAGTGAATGAGTGGGTCACTATATTGTTCACCGCCTACAATCCATCGCAAGCATAAACTTCATCTAAATAACTCCTTACATGTATAGCATAACATGGTGGAACACCATGTTGCTAAAACTGGTTGTTTTCTTCAAGCATATCTGGATCGCATTTGGATTGTGACATATTACGATCTATTTCAACCATATACTTTGAACACATATCTGCTGTTAAAGTGCCTGCCTACATACTGCATTTTTGCACTCAAGGTTGATATATCCATGTTATTACCTTTAACAACTTGGTTACATTTATGTATTGGTTCTAATTTCTTTTTTGTTGTTTTGAAACTTAGTTTTATCAAGAGTACTTCTGGTATTAATAACTTCTGGTCTTAGCTCCAGATAAATTATCTGATTTTTCTGCTTTGTTCCTAATGTTGTATTAACATTGTATCAATTTGTTTATTGCTTTCATTTGAAACATTACATCTAAAACAATGGTACCAGTTTTGTTGTTGATTTGTTTATTGTCATTTTTATTGCTTTGAAGTTCTGCACTGCTATGTGATTTCATTTATTAGATTTGTGTTAATAACTATATTAGTAATAATTGAGTTTTGACAAATAATTCTTGTATGATAATAATAATTATTTTAAGTATTTTTGATTAAACATTGGTTAATAGAATATATATACTTACTATTTACAGGCCATCCAACTACTTCAGATATGAATTTATTTCAAGAAAGTTCCGACAGTGTTGACAGTTCTGACAGTACACACCGATTACCAGTTCGTGAAATGCACAATGACTTAGATGAAGTATTGGCAAAATTACAGCAAATTCTTGCCAATAACTTTATGTTAGATGGTATGTGCATTATTTTAAGTTTTCTACAAAATATTTTTAATTTTTTCCATTTATTTCTAGAGGCCTTAGGTAACTGTGATAATGGTCAGCTAAAAAGTGCAGTAACTGAGGTAGAAGGAATGTTAACATCATTGATAGATGGTGTAGAACATAGTCGAGCTAGTTCAGCTTCTCAAGAAACGACTGCTGGCGATCGTGAAGAAGAGAGAGAGACTACTGTTTTTTAATTAATGTGCATTCATTTTATTTTTAATTAATTATTTTTAACACCAAAGATTGGTGCAACAGTTTAATGACAATTTCGTACTTAAGTGTGCAAGTAAGCAAATGTAAAAGTATTCTATTTTTATAATAAATTATATATTTTTCAAATAAATATACAATAAGTAAATAAATAAATACTTTATTGGGAAAATTAAAATTTTGCGTTATAAAACAAAATAAGCATAAACAATTAATTTTTCAAACATTATTTTACAACATATCTTTTATTACGTTAACAATAGGTAAATATAACAATTTGTGCTTATATCAGTATTACATATAAAAATATAATCATATTTTTTATTAAACATATATTTATGGTAATTATTGCACTCATTTGAAAAAGTTTAATTAAGTATTTTAATTCCAAGCTTTATGAATCAGTTTTATTATTTTTTTTCCATAAATGAAATGCGAATTTTAATCTTCAAGAAATTGTATAGGTAATTCTTGCATTGAATTATTAAATATTAGAACGAACATAGTAGTCGGGGAGCAGGCATCTCAAAAAGCGCTTATTTAAAGAGTTGGTCCGGACTCGATGACACACGCTTTTGAAAACTGATTTGTATGTAGATTTTCCTGCTGAATCCGAATCCAGAGGGTGCCCGTCGATTTGCAATGGGTTTGAGCCTTTAAAAGTCATCTTTACGTAAAATTTTGAAAAATCAAAAACCCGCTTCTTCTTAGTTTGCATCGTCATAACTTCGTTCTGGATGGAGCTATAAAGTTAATTTTTATTTTGAGAAATTCTGCTAGAGTTGTAGACTGCAACGTACTACTTAAAATTCAGTTTTGAGAAAAAAGAGTCTAAGAAAATTACTATGTTGTTATGCTATGTCATATTTGTGCACTAAAATTTTCACCAATCGAAAAACTTTTTTATTACAAGTGATAGAGGTCTATATAATCGAGACTATAATTAGTAAAAAGCCCAAAAAAGTTTTTGGTGAAAAAATTATATCGCTGTCTGTTATACAGACGAAATTATTGCAATTACAATATCGTCTACGCGGACGACTATGACTCCCACGCTTCAACAAAGCAGCTAAACGCGTAATTATGTAAGTGTAACAGATAAGCTGTGATATGTAAACCTCATTATTTTATTGCAGGGCATTTGCATTCACATAGACAAAATATTATTCTTAACATCTGCATGCTCTTGTACATATACTTGATTTGCATTGTAGTTTAAGAAAATCTGGTTGAGATGCTAATGACGTTGTAACGCTTAGCTGCTATTGTTCTATCTGCATTCCTAACCTATCCCAATTCTAGTATTTCGAAGAAATTAGCATTAACAGAGTTGTATAGATTCTAACAGTTTTGAGAAAAGAAATCTGAGACAATTACAATTTCGTTATACTATGTCATATTTTCAGGCTGCATGTCAGATTAAGAACATCACAAAAACTAAAATAAATCTTTTACATACAACACACATTCCCTTATCAATATCTATTCCGAATCCAAATCTGAATCAAAAGATTTACACTTGGCAAGAAGCAAATGTGTAGCAGCCATTGAAAATGCCAAAATAAACAAATTAGATAAAATTTTACCAGTAAAACTACAATTTTTCGGCAACAAAGGAAACTGCAAACAAATTAACTCAGTTCCATTGAAGCAAAGGCTCTTGAGAGATGAAACAAGAGTTTTAAGAAGTTAGAGTTTTACAAGAGAGATGGATGACCAAACTAAAATCCGGGCCTTTTCGTATTCATGGACCGATTATCCATCATTACTTTTGAAACCAGATCCATCAACACCTGGGGAATGTATAATGAGAAAAGGAAATAAATGTGATTTTTTCAGTGTGATAAATAAAGAAATATATTTTAATATCTCAGAATGTAACACTTTTCCGCGGGATAATTCCAATACTATCTACGTCATTAATATGATGTGTTTTATAAAACGGTTTCAAAACTACGGTTGTACCACATTCAGTGAATTAGTTAAGAAATATTTTAACTCGATTTTTCAAATGAAGCCTTTTAATTGCACCTATGTTATTCTTGTGGGGGGACAGGTACAACTTTCCTAAAAGTGCTAAGGGTGCGGAACGGAAAAGATGATCCAAATTTACTGAAAATTTACGAGATCAGTGATACAGTAACAATACCAGAATGGAAATCATTTATTGATAATCAACTTAATAAGCGTAACTTGCTTAATTTCATAGTTTGCAAAATACAAGAGCAACGTGCTTTTATAAAAGATGATATAAAAATAGTTCTATTTGGCATGCATGTAGAATATAAAACAATGGTATGCACAAATAACGAAGTGGATATTTTGGAAAATCATCGTTTTACAGAACATGAGGAAGCAGACACCAGAATGTTTGCATTACTTCAGTTTTTTAAAAGAGAATAGCATGGTTCTGATTTATTCCAATGATACTGATGTTTTCCTGCTATCAATGTATTATTCAGTAGCTTCGTTACTTTCCTTATGGTTACAGCGCAAAGAAGGCTTTGTTCCGTGTCAGACCCACATTGAAGAACTGGCAGGCCAGATTCGGGATGATGCGAAAGGTCTTGCTTGCATTCTTTTAGCGGCTTACTGCCTTTCTGGCAAAGACTGTGTCAGCTATCCTTTTCAAAAAGGAAAAAGAACTGCCCTGAAAGTTATAATGAAAAATAGGGTAAAACTGGCTAATCTGAAATATTTTGGAGAACCTATTAGTGGCAAATACTGTTTGGAAGATGGGGACGAAATGTTTTCGACATGTCGGCTTTTCTTTAAGGCTTTATACGGACGTTTAGAGTTCACTGGTTCACTATATGAACTCCATGCTCATTTGTTCCCGACTTGTAAAACAGACATTCGGTAAGAATGTTGATCTAAGTTTTTATAAACATCATAACATTCATAACCAATTTTACCTATATTTACCGTCATTTGCCTCCAACAGAAGATGCTTTTTTTATACCACATTCGACGGGCATATTATCAAACATCTATTTATAAGACTGCTGTGAATGTTAATGCTAATTTTCCCGAAATATTAGAATTTGGATGGGATATGGATGCAGATGGAACAATAGCACCTATTACGTCTTTAGCATCTCAACCAGATTTCTTAAAATGCAGACATTTTGCAGACAAGTATATGCTCTTGTACAAGAGCATACAGATGTTTTTAGAATGGTTTACAGTGTAGAATATCTTGTGTACATGCGAAGGCAAATGTCATACAATCAAATAATAAGATTTATATATCACGTCGCCCGCGTACAAGATGTTGTAATTGCAATAATCTCGTCTGTATTACAGACAGCGATATAATTTTTTTTACTAAAAACGTTTTTGGACTTTTTACTAATTATAATCTCGATTATATAGGCCCCTATCTCTTGTAATATAAAACTTTTTCGATTGGTGAAAATTTTAGTGCACAAATATGACATAGTATAACAAAATAGTAATTTTCTCAGATTCTTTTTTCTCAAAACTGAATTTTAAGTAATACGTTGCAATCTACAACTCTTTCTAAATAAAAATTAACCTTCTAGTTCCATCCAGGACGAAGTTATGACGATGCAAACAGAAAAGAAGCGCATTTTTGATTTTTCAAAATTTTACGTAAAATTGACATTTTAAGGGTCAAGGCCATTGCAAATCAAGGGGCGCCCTCCGGATTCGGATTCAGCAGGAAAATCTACGTACAAATCAGTTTTCAAAACGCGTGTGCCATGGAGTCTGGACGACTATGTCGAATTTAGGTACCCTGCTACCCGACTATAGAAATCTTGAAAAATATATGACCTTCTTAAATATGTATACACTATCTCTGTATGCACTGGCCCCATAGGAAATGATGTCATCAACCACATCCAAGGCAAAGACAAATATAATTGTTAAAACAAGCTTTGCTCAACCTGGCAACCTATTAGACAAGAGTTAATGATTATTTTGACAAATTAGTTTTTGCCCAATGTGGTAGTAGATCTTCTATGTGGTTAGTGGTAACAGACAGACTGTATATAATTTTCTAACTTTAACAAGCACCACTTTACAAAAAATAAACTCTTTTTCTTTCTCTATTAATACAAATATGCTTTGGTAAAACCAAATTAATTGTAGTAAACATATTAAATCATTAATAATTAAAATAATAACAATTCAGTTTCGTTTAGACGAGTTAATTAAATATTTGCAACAATGTGTTAACAAATGTTTTTCGCCTGTACTATCATGTATCGTTGCCATTTCTCTTGTATAAATATCTAAACCATACTGTCCTTCTTCTGGAAAGGTAATGTTGAATGTTATCATATCATCTACAACAGTATGTGAAACGTATTTAGAGAGCCGTTTTTCTTCTATTCCATTTTTATGTAGTGTCGCCATGAAGTCAGTTAGTTGACGGGACATTCTGAATTGTGTTTCCAATTCTCGGCCAGCAAATATTAAGGCATCCTGTAAAAGCATTTTAATTTTATATTTGTTATAACAATTACAAAATTAAGAATTACATAAATATTATAAAAATATTAAAAACATAACTATTGTCTATGAAATTTAAGATTTCATGTGTGTCAATTAATAAACAACTGAAAACATTTTTCATTCTAGAACAATTTATAAACAAATGAAAACATTCATCAACGTATGTTATCTGCACACTGTTCTAGCTAAGCAACTAGCCCTGTTAGACGGTTGATAGACACTCTTGGGAGATAAATAACGTCAAGTGTGTGTGCACTACAATCCACTAACGAATCAGCGTGAATTGACGTTTTTAGTTTTTGACAACCTACCAGAAATCAACCTGTAGCAAAAAATGTGTAAAATAATATTTTTATCTGTACAAATTGTAGTTGAAAAATAAATGTTGAAGGAAAAAAAATATTGAAGATATCTAAATTCATGAATATAAACTTAAACCAAAAGTTATGCCAGATATAATATTTTTTAAGGTTATGTTACCTCAAATGTAAAAGTTTTAAAATGAATTTGGTGGTATATTTCGGTAGGTGTTAAATTATCTTTACAATCTATTTTGTTTTTCTGTTTTAGTTATTTGATAAAATTGTAAATATGCATGGCCATAGTAATTGATTTGACTAGTGGGT
Source organism: Agrypnus murinus (assembly GCA_929113105.1). Lineage (NCBI taxonomy): Eukaryota > Metazoa > Arthropoda > Insecta > Coleoptera > Elateridae > Agrypnus > Agrypnus murinus. The sequence goes on from OV816026.1 coordinate 97,306,461, forward strand.
ATTTAGATTAATTCATACAACTTCCGTTTGTGACCCACAGGCAATCTTAAAGTTTGTAGATATTACATACATTGGTCATAAAAAAACATTATCACAGTGATGCCTGCAAAACCAAGTAGCAATCATCTGTGATGTGTTTTATATAAACATCATTGGATACCAATACTAATCTGTCAACAATTAGGTTAGGTTTTTCTAGTGGTCATTGTGATAACCTTTTTTCTTAGTCACTGTATAGTAAATAAAAGCGTATATTATGAATTATTAGTTAATTCATTAACAAATAATTCCACTGACAGCAAAGAAAAATATGCCATCCAAATATTTCATACAAGTTTCTCCATTTAATCTTTACACACACGTCATAGATTTTATGCGTACGAATTAATAAACAAGAATTTCTAATAAAATCAACTACTAGTTTCATATTTTTGACATTTTAGCCAAGTTCACAACCATTAAGAGTCGTAAACTTTTGGATAACCTACAATTTTTAATAAGTTAGTTGTTCCAAAAATAGTTTTATTTTTTACTTTTTCTAATTACAGAAAATGTGTGATGATCTTCAAACTACATATTTAGTAAAGCTGTTTTAAGAGTGAATAAAATGTACTTAATAGAAATAAAAAAAAGCATGACCTTTTCAGATTCTTCTTAAGAAATTATTAAATGACTCACACAGTTCTCACTCCTTCCCGCGCTTTTTAGTTTTTCAAAAAGCAGAACTAAAATTAAAGGTCTTAATCTAAAAATAAAAGTCTTAGGGTGCTGTCTGTGATTTACATACATATCATTTTGAAATTGTGAGCATAGTCGTCCATTAATTGGAAATTTTTCAAACTTTTAAACTTTTATAACTATGAAGACTCACATTATTAAAACACGATGTGTTTTAATTTATATTTTTGTGTACTAAAATTAAATTTTTCAAAAATTTTAAATGATCTCTCACTTCATATTGCTTTTTGTGCAACCTTTCAATTTTCAGAACTGTTAAACAGCAAAATTTTATAGAATAAATTTGTAATTACAAATAAAAATTATTTCGGTTTTAAAATATTCATAATGCTTTTAGCGCCATCTCTCGAGAAAGCATTGCATTACCATTTAAGAAATGTACTTTATTCTTTCTTATCTCGCGTAAGTAATAAGGATGTAAACATATGAATTGTCTTTACTAGCTACACATAATTAATGACGTGTGGGTAAAGATCGAGTGGAAGAACTGTATATATCTATAGATATATTAATAATATCATTTAAAATATCTTTTCTTTATTAAATATAAGAATGAATGAAAAAATTTCTAGTATTCCTCTTCTGCATGCCATGCTCTGCTGCAGAGCCTTGACATTTTCCTCCTACACTTGTGTTGTGCATGTTCAGTGATCACAAGTATAGGGGACCTACTGCTTAAAGTGGACTCGCACGCAACTGCCAGAGTCATAATCGCTCTCCACAAATAGTAAATGTACAGTATTACTATAGTTTTAAGTAGCGCCGTCCTTTGGATTTTGAGGCCCTGGGCACAAATATGGAGTGTGGTTAAATAAAATATATAAATATACATATATAATAATAATAATAAATAATGTGTGAGCAACGGAATTTTGATTCAGAGAAGGCCTTGGAAATTTTAGGTTACATCCCAAGTAGCAAAATGTGTCTATACCAGGAAAAGATTGCGCACACGTGCTAATAAAAATATATGTGATATTATTGATGAAATGTAAGCACGTGCACGCAGTCTGCATTTAGTATAGACAGATTTTGTTACTTGGGATCTGATATTAATTTTAAGTAGGTAGTAGAACTACTACAGATCATTGAGAACTACTCTCAGTCACTAACTGACAGACTAACACACATAGCATTTTAGTTGGGATTTCGGAGCTCTCAACAATCTTTAATCAAGAAATTTTTAAATAATACAATTAAATTAAAGAAGATGAGTTATAGGGCCCCCACATACATCTCTACACAATCCAACTCTCCTTTTAATGGAATCGATAACATTATGGAGGATACAAGATGTGTTATTAATGTCTTCAATTTTGTTGCTAATTCTGTGTTAGATAAATTTCTACCATATTTCTCTTTTGTACTTCATTAAATATGAATGTCATTATTAAAAACTGATTTTTTATCAAAAACAGTTAATCTGACAGCTCTTTTCAAAAAGTGACAGTTTAAATAAACTAATTCATACGATTTAAAATTGCAAATTACCGATATGTCTATCTCTTTGTTTCAAGGCCAACTCTGAATCAAAATTCCGTTGCTCACACATTATAATATAATATACAGTGTCTGCCATAAAGTTGGAGCATATAGGAAAATTTTTTAATATTCTGATTGGAAAAACTTTGTGGGGCAATCAGCTGTGCTTCCAAAAATACTTGAAATGTGCCACGTTAAAGTTGACAGGTGATATTAGGTATCTGTTAAATTTGCTATTAAGAAAAATCGGCGAAAATTGGCCTTATTTGTTAAAATATAGAAAGATTTTATTAAGAAAAAATGTGTCTAATGACATTTTATGTTGACATACGTTTGAATGAGATATTCCGACAAGGAGAATATTTTGAAATTAAAAACGCTTTAAATAAGAGGAAAGGCAACAAGTGCATAGCATATTTTGCTAATGATATCCAATGATGTAGATATTCTTGACAAATATTAAAATTACCAAAAAAAAATTGAACTTTCTGGACAATTTTCCAAAGTCCAAGAAAATAAGGCATTATTTTATTAAATTTTTTTATTAATCCACGATTAAATAATACAAGAATTGTAATCATAATTTAAGCAATTTAACAAGAAAGTACTATCTACTAAAATAATTGGTGTACTAAAAAGTGTTTCCTCATGTTGGAATGTTGTTCAAACTCTCGGTATGTGAACGTAAAATGACATTATAAACATTGTTTTTTAATAAAATTTTTCCATATTTTAACAAATAAGACCAGTTTTCGCCGATTATTTTTAAAAATAGCAAGTTCAATAGATACCTAATGTCACCTGTCAACTTTGACATGGCATATTTCAATTTTTTTTTTAAAGTGAGGTGATTGCCCCACTAGTTTCTTTCCAATCAGATTATTAAAAAATTTTCCCATAGACAGCCAACTTTATGGCAGACTGGGTGTAACTAAGATAACTATACCATTTACAGCATGATTTCACACATATGAAATATGATTTCACATTAACGAAAACTGATTTTACATAAATGAAAACAGAATTCATAATAACGAAAACTAATTTATCATTCACGAATTATGATTTTGCAATAATGAAAAAAGAATTTGGAATTTTGAAAACTAATTTCAATTAAATGAAAATAGATTTTGCATAATAGGCAATAAGTTGTAAAATTTTATTATAAAGACAAATTTTATTTTCTATAACTGTACCAAAAATGCCTCTTGGTAAATACAACAAAATTTTGCCGAATAACAGAGCTGGATTGTTGAAGAATATATGATGAAGAAGAACAGCAAAGCTTGGAGAAGAACAGCAAAGCTTTACGTGTCAACGTACAGTTGCGGCCGAAAGATTTTCAACGGTCTAATGCAACTGCATAATTTCGACTTTTCAATTCTCATAAGAGACTTCACTTTTATTAATTTGAAATGTCATAAATGGCATACAAGCCAGATTCATATGATGTAAATATCAGAAAAATCTGCTAACTTGATAAATTACCGTTGAAAGTTTTTCGGCTGCAACTGTACATACAGTGTATGCTGTCGGAAGAGGTTGTCCTTTCTTCAGCCATTACAACCAAGCACCAGCCATTTCCGAATTTGGAATGCATATTTTGGAAGATATTGTCAATGTCGCAAGTTAAGAGATGTCACATCTCTTGGATATGCAAACCATGTCGAACCGTATTATGCTGCATACTGCATCATTGTGGGAGGAAGACATTGTTGAAATTTAATTAAACTTAATTTTCAACTTATTCCTGTTTATAAAAATCTTGTTAAATCAACATTATTTTCAATGTATTTACTTAAAAAACGTTGTAACATTATAGGGAATAAATATAAGTTAAAATCTGTTTTCATTTAGAGGAAATTGGTTTTCAAAAGTGCGAATTCTGTTTTCATTATTGCAAAATCAGAATTCATGAATGATAAATTAGTTTTCGTTATTATGAATTCTGTTTTCATATGTGTGAAATCATACTGTAAAAGGTATAGAAACCTTGTAATAATAATAATAATAGTTTATTTCTAACAGGTATACACCCAAGTATAGAAAATAAAGAAAAATTATAGAAAAAATTATGTATAAAGTACACAATAAAATAGTTTAAAAATATTATTAAACAAAAATCGCATGTTTACTTATTGCTGCGTTGAAAATAATCGAAAACCTATCAGACGTTATATCACACTCAATGCAAATTGAATTGAAATTTTTGCATATTATATAAATAGGACTGCTTGTTAAAATATTTGTTCTTGCAGTATCATTATAAAAGATTAACGCACTTCTGCTGTTTTCTCTTGGTACCTACATTAAATCTGATTTTCTGTAATAAATCAGGGCAATCGAAATTATTATTCAGTAAATTAAAAAGAAACCTAATATTTATTAATATTCATCTTGCTTTAAAGAGATCAGATTAAATGTTTCAAGAGCAAGAGGATAGTTAAATTCACGATAGGGATAATTTCCAGTAGTTAAATAAATTATAAACGTTAGAAAACGTCTTTGAATATATTCCAAGTTTTTAACATGAATGTTATAAATGGGATACAATATAAGTGACCCATAGTCTAACACTGATCTTACAAAAGCAAAATATAATATCACAAGATAGTTAGAATCAGAGAAATCTCTACAATTTCTGTAAATAAATCCAAGAGCTTTACTAGCTTTAAGTATAGTCTGGTTGATATGTTCCACAAAGCAAAGTTTAGGATAAAAAATAATTCCAAGGTCTTTAACATTAATTAAGCGTTGCAATAGATGACCATTAATAGAATATTTGAAATCTATTGGATTCTGAATGCGAGTGAACATCATAACACAACATTTTTTAATATTTAAGTTGAGTCGATTAGCTTCACACCAAGTACATAAATGATCAAGATTTTCCTGCAAAAAGATACAATCATTATTACTTTCTATCTGATAATATATTTTTAAATCATCTGCTTATAGTAACTTTTCACACAGTATGTTTGAAGGAAGATCATTGATAAATATTAAGAATAGTAGTGGACCTAGTTTCGATCCTTGGGGTACACCTGAAGTTGGAGTAAAGGAATTAGATGAAACACCGCAATATTCACATGAGACAGACGATCAAATAAGTAAGAAGAAAATAGAAGCATTAAAGAACGAGAAAACCCAACTGCTTCTAGCTTACGTAAAAGTATATGTAGATCAATCTGATCGAAAGCGTTTGTAAAGTTACTGTATATTACGTCGACTTGTCCCCTGGAATCCACAACTTCTGACACATATTGTGTAAAACAAGCTAAATTCGTTATGGTAGAACGTTTTGATACGAAACCATGTTGACTTGGTGATATATATTGCTTATAGGATGTATAAATCTTAGTGTAGATGACTGTTTCAAATATTTGCGAGAAATTACATAGAATATATATAGGTCTGCAATTGCTGACGGGACTAGGATCCCTTTTTTAAAATGGGGGATAACTGTAATGATTTAGAATATATTTTCCTTACCAACATGTGGTCGCTTTCTAGTTTAAAAGAAAATCGCATTTTAAATTTTAAATATGCTCACTGTATTCACATTATATTATAAATACGAAACAAGAAAAAACAAAACCTAAAAAATTTAAAAAAAGATTTAATGTAATGTAACTACAATGGGCGTACTTAAGATTTCAAATGCGATTTTCTTGGAAACTAGCAGGAAGCGACCATATGTTAATAAGGGAGATATGTTCTAAATCATTATAAGGTTTCTAGTTATACTAGTTACACCCTGTATACAGTTAGAAAACTGTGTTATACAAAATCTTCTCGGGCTACTGGTGGTGCAACACGTCCTCGTCGTTGAACACGGTCCCAATGTAAAGCTAAGATCACACATGGTTACTTTTGCTGCGCAGATTTCAAGTTGCAGCTGCAAAAGTTTCGAATGGTGTTCACACAGACTGTAACAGTAGTGCGCAGCATACAATTTTTTCTACTGCAGCTACCCTTTAAAACTGCAAGTCTAATAAAAGGCTGCAATAGTGTTCACACACAACACGCATTTCCAGAATGCAGCCAACAGCTGCAACACAGGTGCAGTATTTTATTATTATTATATTTTATGATTCCTTGGTGTTTCGTAATGTGCACGTCGGTTTTTAATAAGAAACATCAATTTGTGTCCAGTGTGGATGTAATTATAATGACAAGACAACAGTTATTAGCTGTTCTCTTATTAAGGGGATTCCTACTAATACTCGGAAATTCATTAATATAGACTTAAATTTGTTACAAAATCAGGGACATCTTTGAAATTAAAAACAAATACTGATATTTTTCTGAAAGAAAATGATCTGCTCTGTTGAACTAGTGTATTTATTTTTTGAAATTCTGTTAAATTCTTTAAATAAATGAAAGTAAATCTGATTAAAATGACTCCACTTTGCGTTAAAATATTTCACTATATTATTATAAAAATAAAATTTCAAGGCCCACATGCAAAAAGATAACATTTATCTATTACACCAACCAAATTCCAACTACAAAAAGTTCTTCACAATGTAATTACGTTTAGATAAATGCAACAAAGTAATTTTTACATAGCTTTAAGCAGTGTTGCTAGATAGGCCGGGCAAGTGGGATTTTCCCACTACCCTCATCACTTGCTTTAATCCGGGCAGCGGTGCGGAACTATTCAGTTACAAACGTCTCACTGTTTACCTGCTTATAAAAAGTTTTAACGGTGAGATGTTCGGAAATTTGGTGCGCTTTATTTCAAAAGTAATCTTTAGCTTTATGTATAAGAAATTGCTTCAAATGTCGGTCTCTCAGTCTATTTTATTAATGTGTAAGATATATATTGTGTTGTTGATTAAAATAAGGTAGCTCGGTGCGGGGCCCCACTAGCCCTCGGGCACCCGGGTATACGCGCAGTTGACCGATCTTAGGGACACTTCTGATTTTAAGAGTGCAAAATAACAAAATCAACAAAATATAACATTATAAAATTTTACCTGGTGTGTGATTGGCACTAAACCAAACAATCTTGTAGCCTTCGTAGGTCCCCATTCACCACTAGCACAATCAGGTAAAGGTACCATAACAGTCTGTAAATCTTCACAGCATATTTTGAATTTACAAACACTCTTGAATTTCATAGGTTCCCCAGTTAAATATTCTTTAGGCGTTACAGCATTTGCAAATATGTCAAGTAAGAATGCTCCACTACATGGTGCATGAACACGAAATGCTACCATATTTCCAGCTACAGACTAAAAGAGTACAATTTGTAATTAAAGTACTTCAAATTTTGTATCAGATCATTATAAAATAACCAACCTGCATAACAAATCGTTTCAATGATACACTATCAAAGCTATCACCGTCACTGTCATAGAATTTTAAGTTGTAATGAAATATTAAACTACCTTGCATATGAGCAGGCATTGCAATTCGAACAGTTGCAGCTCCTAAAAATATGTTGCATGTTTAAAATTTTATTGTTACCATGTCTGTGATTTAGATTTACCTGTTGAATCTGTATACATAACAGCCTTAGTATTCGGATCAGAAAAATATAATCCATATCTAAAGAATAAAGAACGAACGAAAGGTAGTTCTTCAAATTCTTGAAGGGTAATAGGATGTTTTAATAATTGCCAGTCTGATTGTAATGGGAAAAATTCGTATATAAATTCTTTTGGATCAGTTAAGAAGTAATGATCATCATATTCATATCTGAAATGTAAAGATAATTATATCTATTTAACATTTACATTTTTCTATCTTACCGTAAACTATCAGACTTTGCTTTATTTCCAGCTCTAGGTACTTCTTTTGCATTGACAAGATGTCGAGCACCCCAGTTGCACTGTACAAATCTCCATGCACCAGCTACATATACTGCATTCCATGAATTTCTAAATCTGTTATCTTCAAATTTAACTCCTGGTTGATAACCAGCTGACTTAGAGTAGCCTTTTATTACTACACAGTGCAGTCCTGCATAACTAGATAAAAATGGTATAATTCATTTTAAGGCCATAATTAAAGGTTTCTTTAGAAATACCTGCATAATCTCTTAAATAATACATGATAGCTTTCTGTTCCATGTTTGATACCTCGTAATAGTCCCATAGGTGTGTCACCTCGTAAATTATCATCAAAAGTCATGGCATTAAGATTTTTAACTGTTATCCATCGGAATATAGTTCTAAAGAAAGAAAGAAAAACCAGATTAGTAATTTCATTAGACGAGGGCCACTCTGAAATTATTGAGATACGGTGAAACTGTATAAGTTGATGTCTATAGCTGTGATGTCAATTTCTTCTGAAGTGAAATGCTGATCACATAAATCCTTTTTAAGGTGGTGGTCATTTGGTAAGTGGTGGTTGTGATGTCATCTTTCATCAAAAAGTTGGAAGGTTAGCATTAAGCTCTTAATTCTCAGACCTTGGAGCACTTCAGGCAGACACTGTGTAGCACACAGATAGTCTTTTGACAGTATTTAACAAACTAAGTATTCATATTCAGTCATCTTTTTGACTATTTAGCAATTCGTCCAAATAGTTTTTCATTATTCGTGTTTAGTTTCCCATAATTTTTATACTATTCAGTCCATCCCTAGTTTTTACCAACCCCTATTTCTAAAGAAAAGCATACTTTTTTTTATTGTATCTTATCTTTTCACAGTGATCGGCATTGGGTCGCTTTAAACACTCATACTGTTTCTTAATATGTCGCCCACATCATATGAAGGAATATATGTCATTACCTGTGATGACTGCCCACATTAAGTAATTGAAGAGCTGGTTTTTGCTATTCTGTTAAATTGTGTGAAGAGCAACATGAAATAACCTTTTTAATATACAATGAGTCAAGGAAGATTTTATGTATTGCTACAGATTCAATACCAAAGTACACCAATTCTCGTCCATTATGATTTTGTAAACAATGGCATATTTCTTAGGAATATTGCTGAATAAAGTCATTTCATATGTTCGACCTTTCGTAATAAATGCTCGCATATTTATAATACATAGAGCTTTAAACATGTACAATAAATAGTTTTACAAGAAAGCGGATTTGTTGTAGCTCGATAATTCCAGAGTGGCCCTCGTATTAGTATAAATTGATGGTTCTTACCAAAGTTCTTACCTTGCTTTTTCAATGTCTGAACCGCATCTACCAACCAGTTGTCTAACTAAGTCTGTAAAGCTCTTTTGATCTTCTTGTGCAACCTATAAAAATGAATATTATAGTTGTTTATTTTATCATTTAATCATAGTCCTAACTAACTTATAGAACACAAAAAATATTCATCAAGAAATTTACTGTAGCAGTGTGGACTGAGTATCAGTCTTAACTTCAATTTGATTTTTATAAAAAAAATTGCAACCATCGCTGGTAAGATATATACAGTGTGGCCCAGATCGAGTGGGATTGCATGGGTAACTTTCTTATCATTGAAGATGGAGATTTGGTTAAATGGGCAATGTTTTGCAGTTTTATATGCCGATTTACAATTTGTTTGAAAAAGTTCAAAATGTCGAACTGGCCAGAAGTTATTTAAAAAAAACTAAAAATTGTCATTTTCTTGTATGTCAAATATCTTCGTAAGTATAAGAGATACAAAAAAAAGTTTCATATGAAGGTCACTGTATTCGATGAGACTAATTTAAAATTGGTGTCGAACAAAAATTCAAGATGGCTGCTTTTGCAGTAATCGTATCAACTTTCCTAAGTTAAATGAGCGCCATATTGGATTTTTAGATTACTGAATAGGCCATGAATATTTTTTATTCTCTTTTCAACGTTTTACTGGATTTGGTGATATGCTGATTTACAATTGAATGATCTGTCACATTTGGGGATTTTTTATTAATACTTCAAGGAAAGTGAAGGAGAAGTAAATAAATAATAAAGTCTTGAGCATGATCCAAATTTTTAAAGCTTATCAGATGTATTTGTTACAAAGATTTTTTGGCCTGAAAAGACCACTAGTGCAAAAGTCCAAAATACATAGAAATAAGGCTCAGTAAGATCCATATAATAAGGGATTATTTTGAAGACTTGACACATGTGAAAGACTATGACTATGACTTCATACCATACTTCAATAATGTGACAGGTTTAATTTGACCAGCTCGCTTACAAATACAAATATATTTTTGACTAGATGTATAGCAGTCAAATATACAGTGTGAATAAAAAATCTGGAATAAATTCATTTTTATTAAAATAAGTACTTTTGTCAAGAAAACACTTGGACACTTTGATTTTATATTACACAGGCTCACAAAATAAAAAAAAAGTCTTGTGGTTGAAAGGTGAGGTACCACACGCTTTTTGGTGTGCTGAAAACGAATCCGGGGTCAGAATTGACCCTTCACCCAAGGATTTTTTTTAAATGTATTTTTATAAATTTCTTGAGGTGTTTGTTAAGGTTATGTCGAAATCCTTGGGCGATGGGCCAATTCTGACCCTGGATTCGTTTTCAGCACACCAAAAAGCGTTCGGGATAAGGTACCTCACCTTTTAACTACAAAACTTTTTTTTTCTTTTGTTGGCCTGACACAAACCCACAAAAAAAAAAAGTTTTGTAGTTGAAAGGTGAGGCACCATACCATATGTTTTTTTGGTGTGCTGAAAACGAATCCGGGGGCAGAATTGACCCATCACCAAAGGTTTTTTTCTTAGATGTATTTTTATAAATTTTTTAAAGATGTTTTTGTGGTTATGTCGAAATCCTTGGGTTATGGGTTAATTCTGACCTTGGATTCGTTTTCAGCACATCAAAAAGCATATGGTATGCTACCTCACCTTTTAACTACAAGACTTTTTTATTATTTTGTGGGCCTGTGTTATACAGTGTCTGTCATAAAGTTGGATCCATATGGGAATTTTTTTTAATATTGTGATTGGAAAAAACTTTATGGGGCAATCACCTCTGCTTCCAAAAATACTTTAAATACCCCATGTCAAACTTGACAGGTGACATTAGGTATCTGTCAAATTCGCCATTTTAAAAAAGAATCTGCGGAAAATGACCTTATTTATTAAAATATGAAAAAAATTTATTAAGAAAAAGTATTTCTAATGACATTTTACGTTTACATACCGAATTTGAATGAGATATTCTGAAATAAGGAAAATTTAGTTTTTTAACATTTTTTGATACACCCCCGTAACTGACTATTTTGAAATCATTAAAAACGCTTTAAATAAGTAGAAAGGCAACAAGTCATAGCATATTTTGTTAATAATAGTCAATGATGTAGGTATTTTTGACAAATATTGAAATTATCAAGAAAAACATGGAACGTTTTGGATTATTTTCCAATTTCCAAGAAAATAACTCATAATTTTACTAATCTTTTTTTATTAAGCCACGTTTGAATAATACAAGAATTGTTGTAATCATAATTTAAGCAATTTAACACGAAACTACTACTTAAAAAGTAGTCAGTTGTGAGGGTGTATCAAAAAATGTTAAAAAATAAAATTTTTCTTATGTCGGAATATCTCATTCAAACTTGGTATGTGAACGTAAAATGTCATTAGAAGCATTTTTCTTAATAAGATTTTTCCATATTTTGACAAATAAGGACAGTTTTCGCCGATTGTATTTAAAAATAGCAAATTTGACAGATACCTAATGTCACCTGTCAACTTTGACATAGCGTATTTGAAGTATTTTTGGAAGCAGAGGTGATTGCCCCACAAAGTTTTTTTCCAGTCAGAATATTAAAAAATTTCCCATATGGATCCAACTTTATGGCAGACACTGATGCTCTAAGCGTAGATTATACTCGTAAATCCTTACTAAAATTGACAAGCTGTGATGTTTTAATGGAGACATCAAATCAAAAAATTATGTAAATTAATATCAGTATTTTCTCTTTAAGTATGTTTACTTTTTATTAGTCTATATCTTCATTTCAATAAAAATGAAGATAAATATCTTCATTTTCATCTTTAAAAAAATTCTCATAGCTTCTAGGGCCTGGTTCGCCAGGTAATGGGTAATAGTAATTATTATTATTTCAATAAAAATGAAGATAAATCATAGTTGACGCACAACAGATCTGCACAATGGACCTGATTGTAATCAGTCTCAGTGTCTAAAAAGGAGTCATATCAAATAAAAATATACAGCATGTTCTAAATAAAACCACTATTTACTGTGTTGCTTTACTGTTTTTGTGTTTACAGAACATCCTCTATAATTAAAAACGGTTCCAGAATAAGCAAAAACAAAATAAATGTGTTGGAGCGTTTTTGTTCAAAAATTATTCAATAATAAGTTGTTGAATTTATTCTATTTCAGGTTTCCACCCAATTTATGAGTAAATTAAAAAATAAGTACTTAACAGTTAGGTGCCAATCAGAAAAAATATAAATAGAATCTCTAGAGCAGGGGTTCCCAAAGTGCGGCCCGCGGGCCAAAAGCGGACCCTCAAACCCTAGAAATGCGGCCCTCAATATCAGATCATCCGCGATCTTTGAATTCATAAAGATAAATTAAAAAATAAATATATTTTATATTATAATTAAAAAATTGTTCAGTTAAAAAAATACTAAATTTTATATGTAATATATCTTGTTATTATATGGATTGAATATATTTTATTGTCTTAACGGCCGCCCTCAGCTGATTAGGCTGATTAACTGATGAGCATTATAAGTACAAATTGAGATTAACTTAATTAAAATTATTAAAATTAACAGATGAACATTTACAAGCGGTGTTAAGAATACATTCAACCGACTTAGAACCAAGACTCAATGATATTATTAAAATAAAACAACTGCACAAGTCACACACTTCACATTGATGAATCTATTTTTTTTATTTGAAATTATTTAGTTATATTTGTTTAATTATTTTTAAAATGTGTTAATAAACATTTTGTAATAAAAAGTAATTACTTTTTATTACATTCTCATAAATAAAGAACGATTATGTTATAAAATTAGTATAAATTTTTCCGTTGTGTCTTTTATCGTTTTGAACGTATTTTTTCATAAAACTTTTTTTGGACCACCAAATTATTTGGAATTTACAATTTGGCCCACCTAGGCAAAACTTTGGGAACCGCTGCTCTAGAGCTTATCAAAAACTATAGGTACCTATTCTACAAAACTTTTACTAAGTGTTTATATTAATACAACATAGCATGATCTATATTTACGCATAAAAAATCAACAACTATGTCAATGAAAACACTTACCTCGTCAGATTCCTTAAGTGCAAGTGCAAAATACAAAATTACAATAATTACACACAAATACAAACTACGTAAAAGCCTCAAATGTCATTACTCAACCACAAATACTATATATAACTTTAATTTTACTGCTATTTATTATAAGTGCTTTCAAAAATACAACATTAAAACAAAAAATTAACTATTCAACTTACCGATATAGCAATCTGATCAACATGAGAAAATTCAGTTGGATCACTATAAATTTGGAATTTGCTAAGAGCAGGTGGTGCAGGTACAGGTGCATGACTTGGGTAAGGAGGTAAATCTTCTACGAATCCACCATCTTCTCCACCATCCACATATAAAGATTCTGCCATCATATATTCACTTCTTTTTTCATTGATAAGTTCCAACATTTCGTGACTTTGTTTTTCTACTAAAGCTGCAGTGGCGGCCCTGGAATTTTGCAAATAATAAATATTACTAAATTGTTGCTTTTTCATTTTTTTCTAAACTAAAGAACTGACTCCTCTATCATACAGCAAGTAAAGTCTTTAGAGATAACACGGATCATTTTATTATTTTTGTTGTTAGAAGTTTAGCCTGGTAGATGCATACTGCATAGTCAAAGTTTGATCTATAATCAAGTGTTCCAAGGTTTCTAGGGTAGCAGCAATAAGAGGTACCTATTCAAGCTTGATAATTGTAGGTCAGGGTTAAGCTGACAATAACTTCCAGTTTCAATGTCAAAGTAAAATTAATTTTCTTTTTGAAAGAAATGATGTTGAAGAATGTTGAAAGCAGTATTGTTGAACATAATGATTAATTTAAAAAATAACTATTGTGTTAATAATATTGATTTTGCTTTGTGATTATAATTTTGCATCTAGATAAAAGAATATAATACACACAGGATGTGCTATTTTTATAAGATTTTAAATTATGAAATTACTTAGGTTTTAATATACAAAAAAATAATTTTAATAGCAGGAAGAAAAAAGTATCAAAATGTGCTTTCACAAGAGGTATCACGTATAGGTATAGGTATACAATAATAATAATAATACACAGTTAACAATAGTTACTTCTTGTAAATCTTATTTAGTCTTTATGACTATACACGAATACCTGAAATTCTAAATTAATGTTCTAAGCACCATTTTTATCCAATTGAAGTGTTTTGCTTTAAAAAGCTCTAAGCACCCGTAGAAAACTTTACATTCTAAGATCTTTTTGTGAGATGCTAGTCAATAGAGCCAGCAACGTATTTCGAGTTGTTATTTCAACAGCCGTAAAAATTTTGGTGCTAAATCTTGTATACCTGCTGAACACTAAAAGTCGATTCTGGCAGCCCCCTGCGGCTGGGTTATACTACCCAAAAATTACTAAGAGGGTGAGAAATAAGATTCAATTTATTTAAAGTAACAGTAATGAAATTTCAGGAGGTTACTTTCGATAGTATTCTTTATTTATAAAAATTATTACCAGAACATTTCCCCCCCTCTTAAATGTTTCCAGAACAAATGTTGATTTAAAAAAGTGCCATTTTTGTTATTTTAATAGTTTTAAGTTAATAGTCTAAGATTTTGACAGAATAAATAAAATATATGTAGGATAGGTAATATAAGAAGCCAGAACAAAATTCCTTCACCAACTGTCTACCAGAACGAAAAACGTTCCCATGTTAGTGCGAGTGAGACAGTTATATAGTGGCCTGCAGGTTAGAGAGAGAACGTATATGGAGAGTAAAACGGGCTAGATATATAAATTTTATTGTAAAAATTAAAAAACATTTATTTAATGCATCAAAAATTATTAATCTTTCATTCATCTTCATCAACTTGATCATCATCCTGATTGTCGTCATTCTCAATAAATATGGAATCATTTGAATTCTCGATTTGAGGTACTTGTACCTTGTAACTGTAAAGCTGAACTGCATCAGCACTTATTAAGAACCGAATATATTGCAAGTATTTGGAGGAATGCACATCTGGAGACAGTGACGTATTTAGGAATTTTTTTCGGAGGGGGGGGAGCTATTCTATAAAAATCCCGAATCAAAGTACTAAGATTGTCACATAACATACATTTTAACACTATTAAAAAATTTTGGGGGGTCCAGGCGGATTAGCCCCGCCCTAAATACGCCACTGTCTGGAGATGTCAACAACTTTGAGTCCAGAAGACAATGATTGGGTGTTAAATGATGGCCGGTATGATTTTAAATGGTTCGAGGGAGATCAACTGCCACCCACAGTATGTGAATATTTTGTTAAATTTCACCGTTTTACTCTCCATATACGTTCTCTCCCTAATCCGCAGGCCTCTATATAACTGTCTCGCTCCCACTAACATGGGAACGATTTTTCGTTCTGGCAGACAGTTGGTGATGGAATTTTGTTCATGCTTCTTATATTACCTATCCTACATATATGTTATTTATTCTGTGAAAATTTCAAGACTTTTAAAATAACAAAATTGGCACTTTTTCAAATCAACATTTACATGTTGGGCGAAATGTTCTGGCAATATTTTTTATAAATAAAGAATACTATCGAAAGTAACCTCCTGAAATTTCATGACTGTTACATTAAATAAATTGAATCTTATTTCTCACCCTCTTAGTAATTTTGGGGTAGTATAACCCGGCCGCAGGGGGCTGCCAGAATCGACTTTTAGTGTTCAGCAGGCATATAAGACTTAGTACCAAAATTTTCACGACTCTTGAAATAACAACTGGAAATACGTTGCTGGCTCTTGGTCTACAAGAACACTTACTTTATGAAGCCTGATCAAAGAAAATCTTATCTAGAAAACAAAAGTAAGGAAAGTTTCTTCCTTATACAATTCTTCGGGACAACATCTGCCTGTGGTTCAGAAAAACTCAATAGCACTATGCCAAAGGCCATTTGGCCAAAAAAGACGAATAAAATATTGACTGCCTTGAACAACTTGAGAAATTCTGCAGAAGCTTCAACAGAAATTCAAGATATACACCGAGTTGTGCAAGACCACTTGACCCAACTTGAAAAACTGACAGTTGAGTATCATGACAAGTATCACTTACTTATTGAGTTGATTGTGTTTTGCTTTCTTAAGTTATCATTTTTCTATGAGCTTATCAAAAGTAAAGTTTTACTTGCTCATTTTAAATTGTACTTTTCAAGTAAGTTCAAAGAAATTGTACTTTTCCTCCCAAGGAAGGGCTTTTATTTTGTCATTCATAGCAACATGTCTTAGTTATTCTTAAGCAATGTTCATTCATTGTTTATGCCCTAACAATAAAATTAGGTTTTCAATAAAATATCTTAGTTTCAAAGTACAACCTAGGCTCGAATTTTTGCGTTAATTAGGTTTTAATCAAACTTGATGCATTGTTGGTTCCTTGAAACAAGATAAAAAAACTTCAATTGTCAACCTGTGAAAGATATGTAGGTCTGTTACCTCCAGAGGTCCAAAAACACAACTTCAAAGTATTTACTTTTTATATTGCACTTGTACATTAATACAAGTGCAGTGGCATTTGAAAGCTATTGATCTACTGAGAAACATCATGCAAAGTTCAAAGACCATCCAGTAAAGATCGTTCCAGTAACCTCTAGAGTTCACCAAAAGTTAAAACTCCAATTTAAATGTGCAAATGGAACTATGCTTGTCATTCATACGCTGTTGGCCCACCATTGGATGCAGATCATTCAATGAGTATCTTCCAAAAGTCAGTCAAAAAGCCTCTCAAGGCCACCAAACATACAAACTTCAACGCCACATAAGCAAAAATAGAGATCATCCGAAGCCTCTTGACTTAGCTGTATGGACCTTATATCAGCAACACTTTCTATGTTGTAACGCCGAAATTTTCCAAGTAGTGATGTTATACGAAAATTTCGCATACCGCAAATTACATCTTCAGAATTTTAAGAAATAAAAGGTACGTGAAAAAGATGAAATTTTTGTGTGCCATACAAAGAAAATGTCATGCATTAATTTTACATGCCAAAGTGATGTACAAGGATGATCAAGAAAGCATGTATTAATGACATGCTACTAATTGCCATTAATTAATTGATTTTCAGAATTCTGAAACAATTTGCAAGTGGATTTGTTCAAATCAGTTTATTTACATAAACTACTAACTGTACAAATTAGTTCAGTACAAATATTTTCCATATACAATTTTACAAAAGAGATGTATTTAATTATATTATATTTTTTATTATAGTATTGTATAGCTTGTGGCAATTTGTCATTAGAAGGCAATAAGGAATTGTGTGAAATTCACAATCAATAGCCAACGACCTCACCATTTCGAGATTATTATTATCTTTGTCTTACTTGACCATACCAATTATAAATATCGAACACTTTATTTGGGCTTAAATACAAACGCTGAATTAAATAACCGTAGCGACATCTATACAATGCCAATCGCCCTTATCAGTAAACAAAAGCAAAATCTGTAAAATAGGGGAAGCCCACTTAACTAACAACAGGTGTTCCTGAAATGAATGTATTTTTCACTATTAATTTTAATGTGCCGAAGATATATCGTGGGCACGTAATTATTACATACATTTGAGCATCACTTTGGAATATTAATTTAATAACAAAAAGAATGGGAGGCATGTAATTCATATGAATTTCTATTCCAGCGCTACTTGCATTTGAGAGGCTATGCGCAAAAAGCTACGGGACATTGTCCACTATAATTATGTTAGTAAGATGGATATACGTTAGTGAAACAACCGCAAGGTACGAGTGCCAGCCCTCAATAAATACTACAAACGATCGCGAGCATTGTACAACGGCCCCAATAAAATCTCGAAGGATTGATTGGCGATCCTAGTGGCGTAGATAATTGTATTTCGTGGAGGGCATAATGCTGAAAAAATTAACTATAATTTAAAGGTACAAATTTATTTATTTACTAAATATACGAAAAAGATGCAAATAAAAATAATTATTTTAAATCCTTGATAAAGCCTAATGCCTTCTGGGCTCGTGGGACACCGCTGGTTTCTATGTTATGTATGTTCTTGTATGGTCTTTATCAGTAGGTCAAGTACTTTGAAGTGACATCGCAACTGTTTGGACTTTCGAGCTTTAGTGAACTCAATATAACAATTTTTACTAGATGCCCCTTGCACGATCTTCCTTGATGGGTCAATAGTTTTCGAATGATACCTCACTTGATTATTTATCCTTAAACTGGACTTCGCATCTTTAAAGACCTCTGGGGGGTCAATTGAACGATTTTTACTGAATAACACTTGCATGGTCTTTCTTAGTAGGTTATATTTCAATTGAAAGATCACTAATGATATCGAAAGATCGATAACGTAATGCACTTGATTATTTATTTTGAAGTTTGACCATTTTTGTTGTCTTGGTCCAGTGCCAGCTTTCAATAGAATTTAGGGAATGCAAACATTTAAACCTAGACTGAGTAGTTATCACGTGCTTTGGCTAATAAAGCCTTTACATTAAATCTATGTATGTATTATCCATTCTGGATGTAAATCGTGGAGCGTGCTCAAAATAGTGGTATTTAAATGTCTGTAAACAAACTTTTAGTATTAGAGAAATTCAATGCAGGGACAGCCCGAATATCTTAAACAACGACTAGTATTTTTTCTAACAATAATAAGAGGTATGGTATTGTATCTCGACGTAAAAGGAGAAGTTAGTTGCGAAACTTGTCAGATGTAAAGGTTGCAAAATCTTCAATTTGCTGAGCCAACTGCGTCTGCTTTTGTCATTATTCTGCACTTTAGTTTTTCCACATATCTCGGACACATGGAATCGACATAATGCTTTCGATTGTTTTTCAAACGAGTACCTATTGTTTAGGCAAATCTCAATAATTAGTTGTAGGAAGTTGAATTACAATAAATAGGTCATAAATTAAAAAAAAAACTTCTAAAATAATGACATGATGTAACTCCATAATTATTCAAAGATGCTTCTGATTATTTCTTCAGCAGTATTATGTATCACTATAAATAATTTTCTTTTGTTTTTCAAGTGTCTTTATTAAGAACTTATCAGGTATTTAAATACTATTACATCTATAAAGTCCACTACGCATGTTTTAATGAAGAGGCGTTACTGTTCTTCACTACTTGAAAAACTTTCATTCCGATTATTACTGGATAGGATACGTAATTGCTACCTACCCCATATTTCTATAAAAGGAATTCAAAAGCAAATCGTTTTAAATTATTAACAAAATACCTGCTAATAAAATCTCCAGAAACCTTTACACCTCTGCAAGTGACGTAACAAACCGATAAACGGTATCTTAAATAAAATCGAGACGCTTGTTTTGGTCAATGAATGATGTGTCTTATGAATAACTTTTTCAACGTCAGTAAAGTTCTGTTGAAACGATATTAAAATTGGCGGAACTCTTATGTTATTAAACCATGTAAACAAAAATTGCGCAAGAAGTAACATAAACTGCTCTTTTTGAATGATTACATTAAATGGAACATCCTGTTTGTATGTAATTAATTCTTTCCATTTTTAGTTCAGAAATATACCTGAAGATTATTATTCATTAATCAAGCACATTCGACACCTGCATAATTTATAACAAAATTAATTAATTTGCTTTTTTAAAATAAATTAACAGGAGGTGTGACGGTGCAAATTAAAAGTGGGAGTTGGACACCTGAAATCCGATCCGATCTAAGACGGATTGGTTACAGACTGAACCGGATCGATATTTATGTTTATCCGAAGTTTATACGAAAGTTATCCGATTATAGGAATGATATCCGAGTGTCTGAAAGTTATTCGATTAGCCGAAATGTATCCGAATAAAAATATTTGAAAGTATAGGTATAGTTTCAATTTTTACTTGGAAGTGTATGTTTGTATTATATGCAAGAGTATAATACACGACCTTCTAGATTTGACGAGACGAAGTCTCTTATCCGGCCTGGGCACTTTTACGATTTCCCATACAAACTTTGTTTCTGAGAAAACGCAAAATTTCGCCGTTTTGGCGCTAGCTGACACGCTGATGTTTATTTGTCACTTGAAGATATATAGGTTAGATAACCCTTACAAATGTCGAGCATTGCATGTTTACGTAAATATTTTGCGTAAATTATTATAAATTAAATAAATTTATATAATTAAATTAATTATGTTATTAAAATTAATTTACAAGTTCAATGACATTATTGAAATTACAATTTTATAACTTCCCGTGAGCTGGATTTAGGATATAGAGATAGTGAGCAGTAAGTACATTATCTGTTCACGTTTTTGCAATGTTTCTGTTTGCCAAACAAGGTTTTAGCAATTTTTAAAGAATTATATTACTAAGTTCCTGCTTGTGGTCGTGGCAAACCAAAAACGTGAAAAAGCAATTGGAGTTAGAAATACCTAGTGATAGAATATTAGACGGATTACATTCTCCAGGTAAATGTTCTACAATATGTATTACAAGTTCGATTATTTGGTTGATGTGTAAATCTTCTGGTGGAGTATTTTAAGGCACCTCTGTTTTGAAGATTTACAAATCCTATCAGTGAATTTGAACACGAGGCAGCTAACAGAGAATCTAATAGGCTATTGACATTCAATCCTTTCTTCAGTTTTTTTGCAATGTATCCTGCCAGATGGGCTACAGATGCTGAAAGAATTCGCCATCGAGATGCATAGATAACGTTTGGAGTTCTTTTATTAATTCTGTTATATTTTTAGGAAGTTCGATGTAGAAATTGACTCTTTCAGGTATCTGTAATTGTTGATCTGTCGAAATAAAGAAGTATATATTATTTTGCTGTTGAGTATTGGTGTCCATAACCCCAACGTAAGATTTGAAACCATTTTTCTCGTAAGGTAGGTATAATTTGAAGGAAATTCATGAAATGATATTGTAGGATCAGTACTATAACACATTGCATTGCGGCAGTTATACTTTTTTCTGCTAGTGTTTGCCATTACTAAAGTGAACGAAAAAACAGCAACAAAACTACGAAAATTTAAACAAATAAGGAAATAACGTAATTATATTAAAAAATAAAGAAAACTGCCTTAAAAGATTAGGAAAATATAATTTATTGACGATACGCGCAAAACCGACAAAAAGTGTAAAAGCGCGCGAAGTTAGTGTAGTTTGAAATTGGCGTTTACGTGTTATATATCCGTTTCCGCATTTTCGTGTTTGGTGGCGCCAGCGGAGAAACACTTGAACTAATGGAGTGCGCAGGCCGGATAAGAGACTTCGTCTCATGAAATCTAGAAGGTCGTGGTATAATACAACACGAGATTGGTAAGTGTTTATTTATATAACAAATCAACCCCCCCCTCCCTGATGCTCATTATAACATTATATTATATTAATATATTGTGAAAAACATATGAAATGGGTCAGTACTAAATATAGAAAATCATTTAAATATATTTCGTACGACTTAAAGTAAAAGTTTCACTTGTAATTACACGAGTGCTTCGAAATTATCGATTTGTAATACGAACGTTGATTAGCAACCACGAGTGTCATTTTTTGACGTTTTAATTTCCCGACGTGCAACGGAGGGAAATTTGTCAAAAAATGACACGAGTGTTGCGTTTTAATCAACTTGAGTATTACAACAGATAATTTCAGAAGCACGAGCATGTAATTCGGTAAGATTATTTCATGATACAGTTGTTTATTTAAGCATCTACTTATTAACATAAAGATTAGTATTTGACATGAAAGTAAAAAATGGGACACATGTGACACTAGTTTTCAGCGTTGTCACGAAGATAAAAACAGTCGAAAAGGACAATAAAAAATTATCGAATTATCGCTGTAATCCAAAAAATAAAGCCTTGCAATTGGTCAAAAACGAAGTAGAATGAAATAATCATCTATATTATGAAAAAGATTACATTGTTTATTAAAAGTTGTTAATAGGAGAGATTCGAGATAAATCATAAAATAAAATTAATTGGTTCTGCATTTAAGTTGCATATATGCCTCGGGAGAGGGGGTTTCAGCCCCACGGGTCCCACCCCTGGCTACGTCCCCGTGCCTGGTCCCCGTTTTCTGTTCATAAGCACTTTCCCGGAATCACATCGGTGCATATCTGCATCAGCTAATTCTTTACTAATATTCTTAATGCTAGTTGTTCAATAAATTTTTATGCATTTTCTGTTACATATTAATTTATTAATAATTATTAAAATTGTTTGGGTAAAAAAGTAAAAATTCTAATAAAACGAACAAATAAATAAAAATAATAAGCTATTGTAACAATTTTATTCACCATCAGAACTTTATGATCGCATATAAGTATAGCAGAACAGGTTGATGGTGGTATCTTGGAATCTTGATATCTATGCGTTGATATATTGACCACAAACCGTAAGTATACATTGACGACAGGCTGCAATATCATCATTAATAGTGCTACTGGTTACCACATGGCGCCCAGTTTTACAAATTTTAAAGGATATTTAAAATTAAACTTTGTTAGGTTAAAATTTATTTTAAGTTGTTTTATAACAATTTTTAATAAATATGTAACAGAAAATGCATAAAAGATAACGTAACAATTATTATTAAGAAGATTATAAAGAAATTAATGGAAGCAGATGTGTTTCCAGGATATTAAACAACAGCTACCTACTAATTCATTAATAATAATGCTACTGGTTACTAGATGGCGCACAGTTTCTAACACACAAAGCTTAGAAATATTTAAGATTGAACTTTATCAAGTTTCTATTTTAATCTGTTTATGTGACAATTACTAATAAATTGGCCGGTTTCACAAATCTTGATTAAGTTCTCATTAACTTAATCATGATTAAATTTAAAATCTAGAAATATAATTGGATAACATTTCAAGTCTCTTAAATCTCAGCCAATGAAATTTCTAGATTTCAAATTTAATCACGATTAAGGTAATCGGAAGTTAATCAACCTTTGTGAAACCGGCCAAAAAAGTGTCAGAAAATGCATTAAAATTAACACAACAATTATCATTAACTACATTAATAGGTGTAAGAATACTAACTGATGTTCAATTTCCTGGAAACAAACCTGCATCAGCTAATTTTTATTCTTAATTATGATTGTTACGTTAATTCATATGTATGTTATAAAACAACTTAAAATAAATTTTAACTAAGTAAAGTTTAATTTTAAATATTCTCTTAAAATTTATAAAATAGAGTCACTCCATCTAGTCACCTAGGCCAGTCGATCAGAGTAACGCAAACCGCCGCCATATTGGGGCAGAGAAGGGTGATTTTTAATAATGGACAAATTAAAACCACGTTTTACGTTTTTACGGTTTTACATATCCCAATATAGGGATACACCATCAACATCTTCTGCTATTCTAATACAAGATTTACAATGTTTTTGACGAAGACTAAAAGTTGGGGATTTATCACCATCATCCTCTTCTGCTATCCTAATACACGATTACAAAGTTGTGATGAAGAATACAATTGTTGTGTGTTTATTTGTGATTGAGTCATTTTTTAGAGTTCTACTTTACCTAAACACTATAATAGTAAACACTAGTAAACAGTTTATTTATACGTTCATGATCATGACTAATAAATTGTATTATTTATATCCATGTGAAACTTGTTATTATATTCATGTAAAAAATATTTATTCGGTAATTTACAAAGTTTCGAATTATTTGTGAATAAAAAAAGGCAATTTGTTAAACCATGTTAAACTATTAACAACTTCAAGTTACACTTACATAGCCAGAATTTTCCTTGGGAGGGGGGCTAACACATTAAATCAAATATAATCATTACGAAAAAAAAAGTTTTTATACAAAATTATAAAATTTATAATAATAATAATTTATAATAAAATTATAATAATTATATAAAATAAAAATCCTTTTTTGCCCGATCGGACGTTTTGGTTCATTTACAAGCTCTGCTCTCAGGACGGTAAGTTCAACTTACCGCCCAAGGCTCGGTAATAAAGTACCTCGCCATGTAAGTCGAAAAACACTCACTATCATTCTAAAATTCGTCCGGATTGAGACAAAAATTGTTTTTGTTTATTCACCTCCATAACAACCAGGCACATTAACCGACTGAAAATTCACATTTTCAGTGTGATGTGTTTAATGTTTACTCTATATATTTCAAATTCACTCATAGATCCGATCGGTCAAAAAATAGTGTAAGCATTACGGGCGGTAGGTACGCTTTACCAGTCGAGGCTAATAGTGTGGAGACCTACGCGTAGCGGAGGTCTGCATATTAGCCGAGACACTTTTTAGTTGCGTCTTTTAAAAACACAATCTCACCCTCATTTCAGTAACAACTGAGTTCTTACCCGAATTGTATTATAATAGGTACGAAAGAAAATATTTATTATCGAAAGTTGCTTTCGAAATGACAAAAAGCTGCAATGTCGAACGAAAACAATAAATGGCGCTAGTACTGCCAACATAATTTTATTTAAAATAAATTTCCAAGCATCCTATACGACTTTCTTTTATATCAAAGTTTTCCTTATAGTTAAAATTGTAATTTAATGTAAATTAATAAAATATATTTTTCGGTCAGTTTGTTTGATAATAATTAATCTTATAATTAGTCTTAATAAAAATACCCAAAAATATCACTTCGGATATCGGATAAACTTCTATAAACTTCAGATAAACGGATATAAATCGAATATCAAATTACATTTCGGATTATATACTACGGATATAAATAAATCTCGGATATAAATCGGATATCTGATGAAATTAGGTTTCGGATACGGATCGAATCGGATTCAATTTTTTTTCGTTAAAGTCGCCTGCTAGCACCAATACTTAAATTGATTTGAGTACTTTGCAGATTAGAACATTTATTCTTTCTTTGATCTAGTATTTTTTATTTGTAAATTTTTTTGTTATGTACATTATTCTTGATTTTTAATTAACTTATCTAAATGAATGAGTATATGACTCATTCCTATAAATAATTAATTAGTTGGGTCAAAATGGTTTGCTAATAGAACTAAACAAAGTATTCGAAAAATCAAGATTTTATGCAACTAACAAACTAATAAAAAAAAGTCAGTACCTAATACCTATTTACAATACTTTTTCAAAATGTACAATCCTTACAATATTTGCACTCAATTATACTATTATAGGATGCTTGAAGTACAATTAAATACTTTAACTAAATACTCAAAAAGTTATTATGTGTTAGCACACGCGTTAACTTTATCTTCACGTTTTAAAGATAGACTTTCAAGTATATGGTAAGAAATAGTTGCAAAATACTTCAAGCACTTGACATAAACGAAGAAGTAGATAATTCTAAGCAACAAGTAGAAGACGAACTTGCAAATGTAAACTGATTTAAGTAACAAAAAGTACTGTCAATAGTTTTTAAGTATTTTCACTCCACGTAGCGCCCATCTCTGCGGGTTAGTTGTTTAGTTATTAAAAATAGAATTCTAATACTCTAGTGTTTCCAATCTTACCTTTCATGTTCTAACATTTTCTTCGACACCGATTCCTTCTTCTTGTCCCTTCTAAGCGTCATGTTCTTTTCCAAATCATCTCGTTCTTGTTGGTGCCTAAGTGTTAAAACGTTTTGTTCGTCCCGTTTCCTCTTCATTTGTAATTCTCTTTCAAATCTGTTTGTCAGTCTCTCTAACTCTTTTTCCCATTCATCCTTGAAAAATAAAACAAATCTTAGAAAAAGATGACACAGCTACTTATTAAAACTTAGAAGAATAAATAAAAGTTTAGACTATGAGGTCCGGATTTCGAGAATTTTCGAATGAAATGACTTAAAGAACAACAAAAAAATGGCTGCTCAAATTGGACATACATGTATCCAGTTAGAAATATTAGTTTATCAGATGTTAGGTTGCACAGTTTTACTGGATTGCAAAATTAACCATGGTAACGGACGTGTGTTTGTACAGAAGTACAGTACTCGTACTCGCTATAGGGTTTCTCTGGAAGGGAGTTGCTCTTTAAGAAGTGTATGTGATGATTATAGTGTTAGCATGATATAGATCACGTGCTAGGGTATCGAAATGGTGTTTTAATTAATTTCAAGAGGAAAGCAGTTTCAACTCCCAAAAGTTTTTACACTTCCCTACTGCCTAAGTTCTTCTCCTTCTCCTACTTCTCCTTAGTTGCCTAAGGCAACTAAACAGGTTACAAAAAAAAGAAACTTTTTGATATAAGCGAAGTGCTTTGACTAGCTGCTAAACCGATGGATACGAGCCAGCAAAGTAAATTAATTGTCCCGGGCGCCAAGATCTAGCAAATCCAAAAGCACTTTCAGAGTCAATCACCGTTGGCTCTAAGATAGCCAAATTATCAAATTTACTAACCGGCGGTGTTCTAGAAGAACTTAAGTGCATCTGAAGTAATCTACGGAGAATTCTTTAAATATAACACCCTGTATGTTTTTACATATCTGTAGCATATGTAGGTTACATACTTATGTCTCTAAAATATTGTTGAGATGCCAGATTAAAGACTATTTCTTGAAATTTTCCGAAGTTCTTACGAGGACAGAAAATGTGCTCGTATTATTATACTCAGAATTCTTTAATGGAACGTACGACTACATGAAAATATATTTCGTTCATGCCCAATGTCGGCATATATCTATTACCATAAGGCTTAATCATTTTGCTGTACCTCTACAAATGAAGTTTAGCTTAGTTATGTATGGAAGAAATACATATCATTGACTCGCCTACAGGATGGCGTTCTACATGTTATGGCATTGTTTTGTTATACGCATCTATTCTCAACAAGACCGTCATAGAGTTGGTATAGAATTAAATCACTAAAGCCCGAGAAGTGCTTCTAATGAATAACATGTTCTAAGTATATGACCGCCGTTATGCCCAACAACTTCTTGGAGACATTCTTGCGTGGGTGACCACTTTTTGACATATATTTTTAAATAACACACACCACAACTGAATGATGAAGGCTCTGAGTAAGTAGTACACAATTTTCAGGTTTTCTTAGAAAACTCTCTTTTTGAGGAAGCCTTACAGGAACAAAATCACTTGGAATAATATCACGGCGTGCGGCTATAAACTATGTTTTTGATTTACTGCATGAAACATTTGATCCTCATCTAGTATCCTCTCGGTTTCCTGGCTTCCTGATGAATGTGGCCGTCCTAGATCCCGGACGTTCATAAATGTGACTTCTTGCCGAGGAGTTTTCTCAAAGGCATCAGAAAGTGTAGTGCACCTCAGAACCCTTATCGTTAGGTTGTGCTGTGTTATTATCTGTAGATTTGTGCCGGAAAGTCATAATCATTTCAAGGCCGTGTTTCCAAGAAGTTGAAAGGTAAAACGTAAATTCGCGATCGATTTAATTTTTCTTCCTAAGCTCAATCCACCAAAAAAATAAGTGTTTTAATTAGCTAAGATGTCAGTTTGTTAAACAGTTGCAGTTTTTGTATAACGTTATTATTGGTTTTCCAGGCTTTGCAACCGTAGAGAAGAACTGACTCTACATTGCTGTTGATGATTCCCATTTTTGTAGCTTTGCTGATATGTGTGGAAGCCTGTGTTTCATAAGCCAAATTAAATGCTTGTTTAGTTCTCCGTGCTTTATAGACGTCTGCTTCTTCTTTTCCATCTTTAATATTAGGCAGCCTAAATATCATCCATTCCATCTTCTGCTGCTCAATGCACAACATTGCTTGACGTAGTGACGCCAATACGCATTTACTTTGTTTTATTAAGATTAATATTTAACACGACTTTACTGTTTGCGAGGTAATGATTTGTGGAATGTTGTTAATATCTATAAAATCACTAAGAATATAATATGCCATCAGTATAGTCTAGGTTGGAAAGGTGTTTATTTCCCAGATAGTTCTATGTTAGGCAACTATTCTTACTTATAGCTTTAGTAAACACGTAGCTCAACACGAAATCAAAAACTAGTAGTAACAGAATTACAATCCTGCTTGACATCTACTTGAACCCGTATGTTGTTGCTTAGGTGACCTGCACGGAGGACTTGACTAATGACATTTGCGTATGCCATCTGGATGATGTTGATTATGTCTCACGGTATACTTAGTGGTCGCAGCATATTCCATATTACGTTCTAGATCTAGACATCAAAAGCTTCCTTAACGTCAACAACTATTAAGTATTCAGTAGCATTCAGTGAGGTATGAGAATGATGATTCTAAGAGCGTTGACTTTTGTCTTGCATGATCTTGAAGGACAAAACCTGGCCCGTTTTTGTCTTATTAGCGGTACAACATCTATTAACAATGACAATAGATAATTCGCCTGAGTATTTTTGATATGCTACTCAGAAATGTGATGCCCTTCCAGTTTTTATACTCTTTTAGATCTAACTATTATTTCTGTGCTTCATTCACTTGGCATCATTTCTCATTCCCATACTTGTTTGGCAAATGGTTGTACAAATGTTCTGAGCAGTCCTATGTCTGTCTGTAGTAATGTAATAGTTCGAGTTTTTTTGTAGCGTTTCATCTGGTCCCAGAGTAATTGGGAATGGATGAGGCAATATGAACAATCTATTATCTGATCTATCTAGAATTTTTTAGGATCTGCTTGATTGGCTTTCTTGGGATACTATAAGGGTCTATCTTCTTCTATCGCACCAAGCACTTTTTTGTCTTAAGTTTACTTTGGTATGGTTCTACATTATACTTTTTGTTTTCCTCTAGTTTTTGTAGCCATCTTAAGCTTTATTTATTCTGTAAATGATGTATTAACTAGTTGTTAAATCACACATCGCATTGAAAAAGACATAATTTTTTGCGAATATTATGTCATGATCAAATTTAGTTTTTTTGGACAGTCTACGTTCTAAGAAATAATTTAAAGTCACTATTTGGCAACGAGATTGTTTCTACAACTTGTTGTTCTTCATATTAAATGTCAAAATTATGGTACAGCTACTGATTCGCTACATTTCATTAATGTAGCTGTATTACGCGATAAATTACGAAACTATATTTATTTATTATGCATAGAACAAAGGTCAAGAACGAGGTCATTTTCGCATTACTGAATGTCTTTTTAGAAATCCGGATAGGTAAATATGCATATCATAAATCTTTTGATGAGATCACATAAAAAATAGTAAAAATGGCATTGCATCTTTCGGGTCCAATATCATCGAAACACCTGAGTTTGCAGTTGCAGTCAGTTTTGACTCAAATTTTTGTCTCTGTCCATAAATCATTAACATAAATTTTGCGTTGCGTTGTTCAATTTCCGCAAAGGTTTGCGTGGAAATCGTTTTCTTCCAATTTGAGAGATTTTAGATTAAAGTTACTTCATCATTAATTGAAAATTCATTTGAAATTAATTAATATTTAAAGAACTGTCATGTGGCATATTTCTGAAGTCTATCTTGCCATAACTAATAAAGTTTTACTTAATATTCTATTTAAAGTGCAAATGAATTGTGCTTTAGCGCTTTAGCGACTTTGGCGACGAGGATAGGATGTTCTGATTTGTATCACGCGATTAGAAACAACGGGGGTTGCTGGAAAACTATATTTGGTATTGCTAAACTAATTTACAAGGTACTTATGGTGTATAGTAGTTCTGGAGAAACTCTTATTTACTTTTTCCAACTGCGCTATCTTCTTCGCAATGCAATTCAAAAAATTTGTTTGAATTTACAAATAGTTTTTTTATGTTATTAATGATAAAAAGATTTATGGTAAAACCAGCTTTAACTTCAAGTGGTATATCCACATCCTGGTTTTCCTTGAAAGTACAGTTGTACGAAATAGTTAAATGTTTATACGGAAGAACGCAGTAAAATTTATTTATAAAAATAAATGTTAGGAAATATTTAATGAAGTAATCTAATAACGACGTGTACCTAGGTAGTGTTAAAAGTCATGCAGAAAAACATTAAAACGGGAATGGCGTGATACCATCAAAAAGTGTATTGCGAATCTTCAATTATTATGAAGATAAATGTAGGTAAGTATATTTTGTGACTTTCTAATCACTATTAGTATTGTTTTTAAGTTTCATTAATTTCCTTTTAGATGTCCGCTGGTAAAAAATTAATAGTGCAAAAACTAAACGTCTTGAGTTTTAAATGTATGTGTACAGTGTGTTTTTCAATTGCGTCCATTTAGTAACTTCAAAGACAATAGAGATACATATATGACAATGTTTCCTCTAGGTCTTCTAGAGTGTATATGTGTCTTTTGCAGGTTACCATGATGTCCTCGCATGACGTTCTCAAGGGGTGGGAGGGGGGGATTTTCGCACGAGTACATCTTGTTTTACAATATTTTGTTTATTATTAAAAAACATTTCTTTAATTATTAATAACATTTTGTATTTATTCTTTCAATTTAGTATAGTTCAGATTGGAAACACCTGTATTTCTTCAATCTTCATAATTACTTCCCAGATTTTCTATGCCATACCATCACATTCTTCAAGTAGTAAAATTGGTACATTTATACATCGTGAATGAAAAGAGAAACTAAATACTCTTTAAAAGAATTAAAATGTTTGCCTTGCCAACCGTAGTTGTGTGCATCCTTAAAACCATTGCGAAGAGAAATCTTCTGTAAAATGGAAGTAACATAATAGCTCCATTGTTATTCAGCAAGAGTAGTATATGAAACGGTTTTCTGAGCTAATTGCACGGAGGGTTTTGTGTAGTTCTAGTCTAAAAAGTATCTAGTATGATTAAGGCCAAGGCCACTCGTGCAACAACTTTATAATAATTATTGTACACTTATATGTAGACTTTCCAAGTTAAATGGCTATCACGTATGAATTCAATGACATCACGTATAAGAATACAAGAAGTAATAAGCGTCCGCCTCAACTTTTATTATTATACCGCTCGTGTTTTATAAATATGTTATACCGGACTTAACATTAGTCAGAATTAATGAATTATTAAATTTTTTACTCCAGTGACTGACTCGCACCAGGCCAGGCAAGGCACCTACTAGTATTTGGAATATAACCAACAAAACAAAACAAGACAATTGAACTAATGTTTGTATTATTATGATGATAACCATGCTTTTATAAGAGTCGCCTTTCAAACCATTTCCGTTATAAACATATATAAATAAATAATGATTACCCTGAATTCTTCCCGTATTCGTTTTTCTTCTTCCTCTCTTTGTTTTGCAAATTTCCTATATAAGTCATCTTCTTCTTTTCTATGCTTCATTTCTAATCTTCGCTGTTCATCTCTGTCCTGAAACAACAAAAAGGTTTAATTAAATCATCTTGCAAAAATTAATTCACAAATAATTAAATTTAAACTAATAGATAAACATCAAGAAATTTACATTAATAAACTGTACATAATAGAACCACCATGTGATTACCTTAATCGTTTTTTTTAGTAATTGACTTGTTGGAAACACTCTATGAAGATTAGGAATTACTTTTTCTAGTTTTATTGTATTTTTCTTTTTCATTTGCCACCTTTTCCAAATGTTCGTGCAAAGATTAATTCATTATATGTATTATATTTGTGGGTTCTAATTGCAAAAGCTGCCATGTTCACTTAAAAATGAGTACATGCGATTATATTCTTTATGGTAAGCAAAATAATCTTGCGTATAATTAGGCAAAACAGTTTGGCCCAAAACCCGTTGTGAGAAAATCAGCTGATTTTGATCATCTACGCAATTTAAACGATTAAATGCCACTATATAAACAAATAAATCCAAAAGCAATAAAAAATAACAGATCGTAACCATACATTAAGTTTTCGTTTTTTTAATTTATTGCTGAAGTAGAATTTATACTATACTGTGCAGTCGAGAATTTGTTATTAGTTTACTTTTAAGGCAGATGTTACATTATTTTTTGATAAATGCGAAAAAAAATAACGATTGCTATAGACAGGAATGTAACAAAGTTGAAGAAAATGATCCTAAAGTGAGTATTTCAATCAAATTCAATAGTGTTACATTCCGTTTCTTTGTCTAGGTCAGGAGGTCGTTGAACTTGAAGCTTAAGTTACAATTAATTAGTTGTTCATACAACAAATAGATCGTCCAAGTTAATAGTATTGATAGTTTTCTAAAGTTGAGTTAAAGGTAAAAATCCCGAAAAGAGATAGTCCAACAAAAACGACTCCAGAATGAAGTCGTGTAAAATCGCAAGTAATAGATAAGAAGAACAGAATAACAATATACTACTACAGGGTGCCGAAGAAAGAAGGAGATTTGGTGAAAGTATGCAGAAAAGCCTTCATGCAAATTTTAAATATAGTGTAACAAGAGAGAAAAGGAACGAACCCCTTTTCGAGCGATAGGTGGTGTGTTCTGCCGCCTTCGAGAGAATGACGCATCGTACAAGCATGTAAATCAGACGCGGTTTATTCTAGCATTTTCTAGAATACATAGAAGGTTCCAGCGATTTCTGGTGCGTTTATATGAGGATATAAAAGCGGATTGCGGATAAAAGAGAGTCAGTCAACAGCAAGTCATTAACTGTGTATTACAAAATAAATAGTGAATATAAATGTTGTATTAGAAATTCATAGTCTGTAAATAATAGTTATTAATGGTTTATAATCATAGTGTTAATTTATAGTGTATTCATTAGTGTATAGAAATAAATATTTGTTTGTGAATAGACGATTTAAACAGCACTTGTATTATTATTTGAAAAAGAATGTTACATTGGTGTTACAGGTGTGAGGTTTTTAAAATAAATAAAATCGCGTAATAAATAATTAAATAAAGTGCCGTGAGATTAAATTTTTAGTGTTAAAAATAATTTCAACAAACAATTAAGATGGCGATGAAATTGTTGAAAGATCTGAAGGTAATAGACTTAAAACGCGAACTGGAAGAACGGGACTTGGAAACAACGGGCCTTAAAAGCGTGTTAATAAATCGGCTAAGAGAATGGCTTTTGGAACAGAAGGAAGATCCTGAAAATTACCGCTTCGAAATACCTGGACCCGCAATTGATACTAGTTTGTTGTTAAGTAAAATGGAAGAAAGTTCTAGAAAAGCCGAAGAAAATTCTAGAAAGTCCGAAGAGAATTCTAGAATTTTAAAAGAAGAATTACTGCAAAAGTCCGAAGAGAATTTTAGAAAGTCTGAAGAGAATTCTAGAATGTTAAAAGAGGAATTACTGGAAAAGTCAGAAGAGAATTCCAGAATGTTAAAAGAAGAATTACTGCAAAAGTCCGAAGAGAATTCTAGAAAGTCCGAAGAAAATGTTAGAATGCTTAAACAAGAATTACTTGAAAATACTAAAGCACTGGAAGAAAATGTTAAAATACTGAAAGGAGAATTGTTGGAAAATGTCAAAGCGTTGGAAGATAAAGTTTTCGAAGAATTTTTGGAGAATGCCAGTGCGTTAGGACTATTGGAAGGTAGATTGGCGGAACAAGATAGGGTAATAAAAATGGTAGAAGAGAAAATAGCCCAAATGCAATTACCATCAACAGCTAAGAAAGACGACATAACCGATATGTTGGAAGATAGAATGAGGCAACTACGGTTTCCCTCAACTTCTGAGTTTAATGAAGTAAAGAAGCAAATTAAAGAAGAAAGGGGTCCTGCCGTAGGGACAAAAGTAAAACTACCCACGTTCGATGGAAAGATACCTTGGTCCACCTACTACAAACAATTTGAGGCGGCCGCTGGGGCCAACGGATGGACAGGCAAGGAAAAGGCCGTTTCTTTAACTGTGGCTTTGCGTGGAGACGCGTTGAACGTCCTGCAAACAATCCCAGCAGGACAGGAAAATGATTATCAATTGTTAGTGTCTAGATTGGAGATGAGATATGGAGACGCGCATCTTCAACAAGTGTATCACGCGCAAGTGAAGAATCGTATCCAGAAGAATGGAGAAAGCCTGCAGGAGTTTGAAGCCGATGTTGTGTGGCTTGTCCGATTGGCGTACCCTACGGCACCCGATTCATTTCTGGGACAGCTCGCTGTGCAGACCTTCATTGATGGGTTAAGAGACGGGGAAACACAACAATCATTGAGGCTAGCACGACCAAGAACAACTGATGATGCGCTTGCTCACGCCTTAGAATTTGAAGCTGCAAAGCAAGCGTCCCGAGGTCACGGGCGTGTTCGGGCCGTTGTGGAGGAAGAAGAAGGTTCTAAAGATCACCTAGAGGAGTTAGTACTGAGAGTTCTTCGGAAGGAAGAAAGCCGTAAGAAGAATCATCAAGAAGTTCGAGGGCCTCGTTGTTGGAACTGCGGCGAACAAGGACATGTAGAACGCCGTTGTCCCAAAATAAGAAAAGTACAACCGTCGGAAAAGTTAAAGGTGGTTGGCAAGAGGGGGCGAACGTTAACGGCGAGTGAAGATGCCCCGGAGATCACGATCCATGCCGTAACATCGAAGAATAGTAACGGCAGTTTGTTTGTAGATGGGAAGATTGCTAATCGAACTGTTCCACTACTTATTGATACGGGGGCGACAAAATCCATCGTACGCCCTGATGTTCTACGATCAAGTATTAAGTTGCTACCCACAACTACTCAACTCCGTACAGCAACGGGTGAAGTGATACCAACACGCGGAGTGGTGAAGATGAAGATTGGCATTGGAAGTGAAGAACGTGATCATGAGGTGCTGGTAGCCGATATCACTGATGACTTCATCTTGGGAATGGACCTCCTGAGAAAATTTGGTTTTACGTTGGATTTGAAAGAGGGTGTTTTGAAGGTCGGTAACGAAGAACTTCCTTTGCACCCACGAGAAGATCCGGTTGTAAGGGTTTTGCTGACTGAAGATGTGATATTGCCGGGTCAAAGCGAGATGGTTGTCGAGGCGGGTTTGGATGGAGATCTTCGGGTAGGATGTGTGTGAATGATGGAGCCTGTTTGTGATAAGAAGATCCATAGTGGCATACTGGTGGGAAAAGCGCTGATCAAGGTTGGAAAGAGAGTACCGGTGAGAATTATGAACGTTAATGTGGATCCGGTGACATTGAAGAAGAGTACCCTTGTGGGACAGTGTGTGCCAGTATTTCGAGTAGCCAGGTGTATGGCTGATGTTCCAAAACCAGTGCCCAAAGACCATGGTGGAAAATTAGTGGGTATGGTTACTAGTTCGTGCGAAGACCTTAACAGAACGGAAGTGAAAGAGGTACAGGGTTTGGTTCACCGATACCAAGATATCTTCGCTCTTGACGATAGCCAGAAGGGACGAACAAATATAGTAAAACATAAAATCAATACAGGCAACTCTATGCCTGTCCGTCAGCAGCCGAGGCGTCTACCTCTAGCAAGGCGAGCAGAAGCCGAAAAGATTATTACTGATATGGAAGAACAAGGGGTCATCGAGCCATCCAGCAGTCCATGGGCATCACCGGTGGTCCTGGTCAGTAAGAAGGACGGGTCAACGAGATTTTGTGTGGACTATCGGCAGCTTAATGACGTGACCAAGAAAGACAGCTATCCCTTACCACGCATCGACGACACGTTAGATACCCTGTCTGGTTCACGATGGTTTTCGACTTTGGACTTGAAGAGCGGTTATTGGCAAGTTGAAATGGAACCTGAAGACCGGGAGAAGACCGCGTTCACTATTGGTTCCGGACTATGGCAGTTTACAGTTATGCCTTTTGGTCTATGTAACGCTCCGGCCACCTTTGAGCGTTTAATGGAGACCATCCTGAGAGGGTTGTCGTGGAAGACCTGCCTGGTATACCTAGATGATGTGATTGTAGTCGGAAAATCATTCAACGAACATTTGAACAATCTAGAGGAAGTGTTCCGAAGACTACGTGGAGCCAATCTGAAACTGAGTCCGAAAAAGTGCCACATATTCAGAAAGGAAGTGAAATATCTCGGGCACGTCGTATCACAAAATGGAGTGGCAGCCGACCCCGATAAGATTCGTGCAGTTCAAGAGTGGCCAACACCGAAAGATAAACACCAAGTTCGTAGTTTTCTTGGGTTATGTACCTACTACAGGCGTTTCGTTCCTGGGTTTGCCAATATAGCGAAACCTCTGACAAGGTTAACTGAAGATGGGCGCGAGTATGTTTGGAGCGGAGAGTGTGAAACAGCTTTCCAACAGCTGAAGCGTGCCCTGACAACAGCACCAATATTGAGCTATCCACGGACAGAAGGGAAATTCATACTTGACACAGATGCAAGTAATCTGGCTATTGGGGGGGTACTTTCTCAGATACAGGATGGACAAGAAAAGGTCATCGGCTATTTTAGTAAGGTTTTGTCGAAAGCCGAAAGGAATTATTGTGTGACCAGAAAAGAACTATTGGCCGTCGTGAAGTCCGTTGAGCACTTCTACAAATACTTGTACGGACGGAAGTTTTTATTGAGGACGGACCATGCAGCGTTGAAATGGCTTCTACAATTCCGTAATCCTGAAGGCCAGGTCGCAAGGTGGATCGAACGATTACAAGGATACGACTTTGACACCGAACATCGAGCGGGCACTAGTCATCGAAATGCCGATGCTCTTTCAAGAAGACCCTGTCCAACGGATTGCCGTCATTGCTCTCGTTTGGAGGAGAGGGTTTGCCAAGTATTAAGGACTACCATCGTCAACGACAATTGGTTGCCGGAAGAATTGCAACGACAGCAGGAGGCTGATCCCGAACTAAAAATGGTACTGGAATGGAAGCGCGTGGGAGAAAGGCCTGCCTGGGAGGCCGTCAGCCCTTTCAACAGAACGCTCAAAGCATATTGGGCCCAATGGGAGTCCTTGAAGGTGGAAGACGATCTCCTGAAGCGAGTACTGGAGAGTGAAGATGGCACCACCATTAGGTCTCAGTTCGTGGTTCCAAGAAGCCGAGTGGCTACAGTATTGCGACATCTCCATGACGGTGCCTCAGGAGGACACTTCGGTGTGAAAAAGACTTTGGAGAAAGTTAGGGAGCGTTTTTATTGGGTCAACTGTAAAGAAGACGTGAAGGAGTGGTGCCGGAAATGTGAACTATGTGCCACTGGTAACGGACCCTTGGGGAAACGAAGAGCACCTATGAGGCAGTACAATGTGGGCAGTCCTCTGGAAAGAATAGCCATAGATATTGCCGGACCATTTCCCGAAACCGACGATGGGAATAAATACATATTAGTGGCAATGGACTATTTTACCAAATGGCCAGAAGCATATGCCCTACCAAACCAGGAAGCTGCGACTGTTGCTGACGTACTAGTCAAAGAGTTTTTCAGTCGCTTCGGAGTGCCCATGGAGCTGCATTCGGATCAAGGCCGCAATTTCGAGTCTGTACTCTTTGGAGAAGTCTGTCGATTGTTGGGCATTCGCAAGACTCGGACCACACCGTTACATCCGCAGTCCGATGGAATGGTAGAACGCATGAATCGAACAATGGGCAAATATTTGGCCAAGGTCGTCTCCGATCATCAACGAGACTGGGACCAATACCTGCATCTGTTCCTGATGGCTTATCGTGCATCGGTCCACGAAACAACCGGTCAGTCACCAGCGTCTGTGATGTTTGGACGCGAGTTACGGTTACCGTGTGATCTAGAATTTGGGTCTCCACCTATAGAGCAGGAGGTAGCCGGGAATGATTATGTCATCAACTTAAAGAAGAAGTTGGAGGATATTCACGACCGAACCCGA
Organism: Agrypnus murinus; assembly: GCA_929113105.1. NCBI lineage: Eukaryota > Metazoa > Arthropoda > Insecta > Coleoptera > Elateridae > Agrypnus > Agrypnus murinus. The sequence continues at coordinate 97,344,427 of OV816026.1, forward strand.
AATAATAGTCGAATCGCGAGTGACCGGATGAAGGCTACGTACGATGTGAGAGCCCAAGAAGGAGGGTTTCAACCTGGAGAGCTTGTCTGGTTATATAACCCGCAAAGGCGTCGTGGCTATTCTCCAAAGTTACAGCGAAATTGGGAGGGTCCATACCAGGTGAAGAAACGAATAAATGACTTGATTTATCGCATCCAGAAATTGCCAAGGGGGAAACCAAAAGTGGTACACTCCAATCGTCTGGCGCACTATGAGGGAAATAATGACGCAGTCCCGGATCGGAAAGATGAGGCTGAGGTGGCTATCAATACCGTAAGGCCTGAAGATGATCAGCCAACCTTTAGAGAATTTATGGCTGCGTTCTCTGGAACTAGAAAAGCGCGATTCGGAGTCACGACTGAGATGCAACAAGATCTCTTCCGGGTCCCTGGTGATTATTCCATTGCCCACTGTGTCTCCGAGGATCTCCGTATGTCCAGGGGGATCGCAGTGGTGTTTAGAAATAAATTTGGACGGCTGAATGAACTTCGAGAACAAAATCCCTCTGTTGGTAAATCCTTACGCTTGCCTGATCATGACCGATCCATTTACTACTTGGTAACCAAGCAGTTTTACTACCAGAAACCGAGTTACGCCGACTTGTGGAGGGCACTATGGAATTTGAGAATCGAGTTGCTTACCAGGGGAATTAACAAATTGGCAGTTCCCAAACTCGGCTGTGGGCGGGACCAGCTGGATTGGAGAATCGTTAGAAACATGCTGGAAGTTGTCTTTAGAGGTACGGACGTCAAGATCTTCGTCTGCAGTTTTGACCCACAGCCCGCATTAAGGCCAACGAAGAGTGTAGACTGTTATTTCTACCGTAATGGAACGTGTAGTCGAGGTGAAGACTGTCGATATCGTCATGACCCGTTCTACAGGAACCAGAGCATAAAACCTGTTCTGGGACAGAACAGACTTGAAGAGGGGGGCAGTGTAACAAGAGAGAAAAGGAACGAACCCCTTTTCGAGCGATAGGTGGTGTGTTCTGCCGCCTTCGAGAGAATGACGCATCGTACAAGCATGTAAATCAGACGCGGTTTATTCTAGCATTTTCTAGAATACATAGAAGGTTCCAGCGATTTCTGGTGCGTTTATATGAGGATATAAAAGCGGATTGCGGATAAAAGAGAGTCAGTCAACAGCAAGTCATTAACTGTGTATTACAAAATAAATAGTGAATATAAATGTTGTATTAGAAATTCATAGTCTGTAAATAATAGTTATTAATGGTTTATAATCATAGTGTTAATTTATAGTGTATTCATTAGTGTATAGAAATAAATATTTGTTTGTGAATAGACGATTTAAACAGCACTTGTATTATTATTTGAAAAAGAACGTTACAATAGAAAATCTCAAGGACACGAGTAATTAATTCAAAGAAGCAGGCTATGAGTAATTTTATCGAAAGCTTTCTGTGTGGAGTCCCAATACAGCAAAAATCAAGTACAAAAACAGACTACCTTAAACAGAAGAAAGACCCAGAAAAACAACAATAAATTAAGACTTAACTAAAATTACACAATCTTAGGGCAAACACATTTTACATGATCATAAAACAAAACAAATCTTCCAAACAAAATAAATACTAGTGTGTAATTTATATTTTATCGCTGTAAATGGAATCCCAAACATAGACTCTAAAAGAACTACAGTAAGTTTTTATGGGGTTAAGTGTTAAAGCATCGACCTTATTTCACAAATTAACCACGCACAAGTCCTCTGCAACCATATAAGAAATTTTTATCTTTGCTTACGGCTGCCGTAAATAAAATTAAAATATTACTATAATTGGTATATTGTTAAGCTTCATTGTTTATCTTCAAAGGAAATTCCCAAAGGATAATTCAATTTTTCGCCATAGAACTCAGATTTATCCAGAGTGTTCCAGAGTAATAATGTACCATAGTTCAGTGATGGCGAACCTTTTTGAGAAGTGGGTCAAATTTTGTTCATTATTTTTTTAAAACAACCCATGGGTCACTACGTCAGTGGTGTCACTTGGAGGGGGGTAAAAAGGGTACCAATAATTTGGAAACACCGAAAATTTGTTAACAGAAAAACTTGACAGTTGACCCTTTTCTTTGATTCTCACTTTTAAAATTCTCTAAAAAGGTTTACGTTTCCTTTTTGTTTTACAATTTTTACTTTTGCAAGTGAAAAGTAAAATTTGACATTAGATATTTATACTTTAATTTTTTAATATTTTCGATTGTCTGTCTCTCTTTTATGATATACAAAGTAAGTTTATAAAAATCAACGCGTGGGTCATTTAAAAAGCCTTCGTGGGTCAGTGTCTGACCCGCGGGTCATAGGTTCGTCACCACTGATAGTTAATAGCAGAAAACGCAACAGTTCTTAAATTACAAGATTGCGAGATCTGCAGAAGACTGGTTGGCCTACGAGCCATTATTTCGTCTACTTTCATTTTTGTTAAAAGTCACCCCGTAGTATTTACTCCGAAATTCTCTTCTGGTCTAGAATGCGACTCTTTCGTGTTGCCAGAAGTACTGCATCTGCATCTACACCATGCGATGTTTCATAAGATTCTATCAAGGGTTTTCCTTACACCGCTTCTTGTAAGGATTTTGGATACTTTTATCTCGAGACGGCGCACTATGGCTTAAAACACCAAGTTTCTGGCCAAAAGGTTATTTTTTCAACTTGGTAATGGAATCCTTTTAGCTATAAAATCTGAAAGATACATAATTCATACAAAAGGATTCATACCTGTTTCTTTTATACTCGAACCCTTACCAACACAATAGGTCATACAATTTGTCTCATCGGCTCGAGGGTGCTGGTCAGTTTACTGTTTCTCATTGTACTGTACGGGCGTGTGAACGTTTAACAAGTGCAAACGACATTTAAAAATTGAAAGTTTTTTACACAACACTTCTACATTCTTGCTGCAGGTATGTACTATAATACTGTATAAAAAATTAGTAAATAAATTCTATAAACACGGAGAACTTAAATAATACCCAACGACGTTGCCAGTACAAATTTGTTACGTCTCGTAATGTTATAATAAAAATTTACTTAGTCCTACAAGAAATCGCATGTATTTGCTTGCATAAGCTTACATGGCATTATGTAAAATGGTTCTTTGTGCTTATTTTTATGCAAAATCTAACTGCCAGAGGCTGCCGGATGGATAGTAATTATTATTTTTCTTTAAGGTATGCATCAGTTTAAATACGAAGACTTATTTAAAATCTGGCTAGAGGAAAGCAATAAGGATTGTAAAGTTGACAAAGTTTTCGAATATGTTATTTCAAATATGGAAGAAGATATATCAGTGTCAGAACTAACAAAAAATACGGAAATTTTGCGTGAATTTATATTCAAGGTGGCAAAAAAATAATAGGACTTTGTCAAAATTTAAAAGTAACTGTAATGCTTGGTTACGGTCTGAAATGGTGTTCGAAATAGAACAATGTTCAAATCAAAGGAAGAAACATGACAGCTTTTTCAACCTTCAACATCTGCTACTACTGGTGGAAGACGACGGTTGCCATTCCAAGAAATATCTGAAAAGACAAAACGAAGAAAAGCTTCAAATTTGTCGCAAGAAACACAACACGAGACTCCTTTAATACTTGAAGCAGCAAGGATTTCTGCAAGACAACAGGGACAAAAGGATTTAGCGGTAGTATTAAAGGAAGTTAACAAAACTCCAACAAGAGCCACAAAAGTAAGAAAAATTCTCTTGTCTCCAAAAGAAGAACCGAAGCCTTACACTCCAGAAGAAGCGTTACAATACATTTTAGAAAATGATTTTAGCAAGCAACAATATACTACTACAAGAGACGAAGCAATATCAAGAAAATGTAATATTTATCCACCGTACTATCTAATTACGAAAGCTAAAACTGCATGTAGGCCGTCTGGTATAGTGGCTAGTGACGTTACTGCATCGGTGCCTTTAAAAAATCTGCTGGAACATACTTTACGGCGAATAGTTCTTCTGCAATAGGAACCCATTTTAAGAGCAATGGAATCAACAATTTCATTAAATGCTGAAATGTTTGTTAGTTATGGTTTTGATGGAAGCTCTGGTCACTCGCCATATAAGCAAAGATTTGAAACAAGTAGCGATGAATCTGATTCCTCATTGTTTGCTACAACAATTATACCACTAAGACTTTGCAGTAATAACATAATTTTATGGGACAATAGAACACCCCAATCAGTTCGATTTTGTAGGCCCTTAAAACTAACCTATATAAAGGAATCAAAAGATGTCATTCTAAGGGAAAAAGAAGAAATAGAGAAACAAATAAAAGATTTGCAGCCTTTACAACTTTCCCTTCCAAGCAGTAGGATATTAACTGTCAATTACAAATTAACGATGGCCTTAATAGATGGAAAGGTTTTAGCAATACTAACAGATACCAAATCAAGTCAAGCGTGCCCAATTTGTGGAGCCACACCTAGTATGCTTTCTAAAATTAAAGATTTTAGGTCTGACAAATTTAAACCAAGGCCTGGTGCTTTGCAATATGAGATAAGTCCCCTGCATTGTTGGATTCGACTATTTGAATGCATTGTTCACATTAGTTACAGATACGAATTAATGATGTGGCAAGTGGGTGGGGAAAAAAATAAGAATGTTTTTAATGATAGAAAAAAAGTTGTCCAAAAGAGATTTTGGGAAAAATTAAGTTTAATGGTGAACAAGTCAAAGCAAAATGGGTTTGGTAGCACCAACGACGGCAACACTGCCCGACGTGCTTTTAGTCATCCACAACTATTTACGGAAATAACGGACGTTAACGAAGAATTAACAATAAGATTTAGAAATATATTAATTTGTTTGTCTATTTGCTATAAAATAAACGAAGAAAAGTTTGAAAAGTATTGTTTCCAAACTGCTCACTTATATATGCAAAAATACGAATGGTTCCCTATGCCAGCAAGCGTCCACAGAGTACTTACTGATTCATGGAAGGCAAATTATTGAGGGGGTCCCTATTGCCTATAGGGTACTTTGCTGAACAGGCTTCGGAATCAAGGAACAAATTGTACAAATCTGATAGGCTGCATCATGCTAGGAAGAGGGATAGAAAAACAAATTTAGAAGATGTGTTTCATAGAGAAATGGATGCATCCGACCCAATACTTTCTTCCATTACTATAAACAAGCGTATCTTACGGCACAAAAAGCTAGTTATTCCACCGGAAGTTATAGCTTTACTTTCTGCCGAGAATTTACCATCTGCAACAGAAGAAGATAAGGAAGAAGATGATGAAGACAATAATGAAATAGAAGAAACAGATTTATTGGAACATTTAGACTTGGACTATTTAGATAATTTAGAGTCAGACGCAGAAAACTCGTAGTTTAATTAATAAAGAAATTATAATCAAGTAGATAGTATATTAATTAGTATTGTTAATTAATGTTATTATTATATTATAAGTACACATGTATACAAAATATTTAAAACATCTTTTTGTTATTGCAATATATCATTACTACAAAATTTGGTTGAATAATTCATTTTTAAAGAATGTACTGAAGAGAAAAGAGCCCTATTTCTCAATATATTAAAAGAAATTGCAAGAAAAACCTTTTTATTATCACAATCTATGATAATGCACAAATTTTAGTAAAAATATTTAACAAAATTAGGTTTTGGCCAAAAACTCGGGGTTTTAAGCCATAGTGCGGCGTGAGGAAACTTCCCTACAGAATTTCATGAGACTTGGCATAGAGTAGGTGCAGGAGCAATACAGCAACAAGAAACAGCTACTTCGTAGACCAAAAGAAGAATCTCGGACTAAAAATGGCGGTGCGTCCATTGATTTCAAATATGAAACATGACAAAATATATAAACAAATGAATATATTTTGCATAGTTATTAATAATAATAGGATAGTTATTAATCTAACATAACATTTTAGTATACAGATATTCAGATAAATATCGTAAAAGAAAGAAAAAGCACAAATAGATACCTCTCTTAGGGTCTTAGGCATTTATCTGTAGAATCAGTATGTCCATAGAGTAATTAATATAAATAGAGGAATAACGCTATGGAGATTTAAGTAACCAGTCAGCATATGGGCCAGGTATACTGAAGAGTAAAGGGGGTATATCTAGGTAGTGCTGCACTCTTTAAATTTTTCATTAGTTTAACAAATCATTTGCATTTCAGAGAATTTATTTGCTGGTATAATTAACAAGCGTCTTTCATTAAACAGACACTATACTTGCATGTGCAAATATTTTTCTAAGAATGGGTTTTTATAAACTCAACAAAGATCAGTGTGCCTAAACATGCAGATCAAGTTACGCGATTACGTACTACGTACATATGGGATTGTTTCATATTCCGAATCTTACCAAATTAATTTATAAAAATACGTGCAACCGTACTTAACAGGCAACAGTTTTATTTGATGTTTGTTTGTTTGTGTTTGGGCGAGGAATCAGGATGGCGGAGCATCCGTCGTACCTCATGGCACAGATTGCTATGATCATTTGGCCGACCCTACTAGAATTTAGCCGAATCTGGGGGAATTCCACGTCTTTATCGTGCCAAACATCGCATTGACACGGGACCTACAGTTTTACTTCCTCTCCGAAAAGAAGGCATGTTTTAAATTTTTCTCCGCTATGAAAAATTACCAGTTCGGCCGGGGATCGAACCTGCGATCTTTGGATTATGAAGCAAACATGCAAACCACTAATCCACCGAGACTGGCTTTTATTTGATGTACTTGCATAAAAAATAAGCTTTAAATCTATTTTCAGACTACAAAAAAAAGATTTAAAAACATTTATCATAATTATACAATTAAACCACATATGTAAATATTTAACCATATCAAGATACCTAATAAGATGTAATGATACAAGAATGCAAAACTGCCAAAAGAATGGTCTGAAAAGTACGCAATATATACATTGAAAATTGTTAGTTCATTCTAGAAAAAGCAAGAAATACAAAGAAATATAATTAATACAATTCATTCCTCAATCATATATAGTATGTAATAGATCATAATAAAATCATAAATAGTATTTAAAAATAATATGAGATTATGTTAAAGATGGTTAATAAAGCAAAAAAAAATCTTGTAGTTATAGAAACAACAAGAAAACGCCCCCAAAATTAATACTCCTAATACCTTGTTTCAAAACAGAAAACTTCGCGCATTTACTCATGCTAATTAATATCTAGTGTCGCACTTTTTTCTAAAGATTGCTACTAGATTTTGACATGTTTGTCTGGTTCTGTTCTTTATTGGCACTTTTAGTTCGTTGTTATACTACTTTACCATTTTAAAAAGTAATATCTGCAACAAATAGTTACTTTATAGCAAATTCCCGATGTAATCTTCACTAAACCACTACTATCATAGATATTAATTTTCTATGCTATTACTCTACATAATGTATTTTATGTCCACGGTCTTTTATAACAATTCTTGCAAAAAATCAGCTCAGGGTCTTATTAAATATTGAGTAAATATTGAATCTTCTTGGAAGATTCCCGCCCGTAATCGCCAAATACTATTAGCAGTTATTTCTTTTCTTCAACTAAGATGCTACTCTTGCCTGTTAAAATATTATCTTATATTATTTTACGTGTTTATAATCAGATATGTAATAAATTGAACAAGTTACCAAAGATTCGTCGAATTCTAGCACAGATACCATATCTACGTCACTATCCGAAAAACGTTTGCTGAAGATTCCAATGTTTGTTAGGATTCAGATACCGTAAGCGATATTTGACATTCTTTTCCTTCGCCGAGATCTAAAGGAACATCATCATCTGCTTTACAGTTCTTTGTTTCTGGTGGTTGTTGCAACCCCATAAAAAATTAAATTGCAGTGATATTCGGAAGGTAGCACAACTAGGGTTGAAACTAAATGCTTTGCTTCTGTTATCGCAGAAATAGATTCTTCAAAGGATCTTGATTCCGAGATGTAAACATAAAACTGTACCCTTCTTCTCGTAAATCATCCCTAATCACTAATATGCGTTTGATTGCGTACCGGAACCCATCTATGCAATGTTTTTTCTGTCCTTAACCGTTTTTGCACTTACTGCCCTTCCTTTACTTACAAAGCCACTCAAATGGTTCTTTTACAACATCTCCAACCCTAGAGTTTAGAACAGAAAGTGGACGGCGATACGAGGTTTTTATCTTTTAGGAACCGGCTGTTGCACTTTTCAGTTAAATTATTCTTGTTTTTAAACAAAGACGTGTTTTTTATTGTCCTGGTTTTTATTTCACCGGTATGGTCTGCTGTGTTTAATCCCGTAGCGAGTTTCTTACTGAAGATCTGGGTTGCTTATTTTACTTTTATTAAAAACTTTCTGATATCATTGAAAGACACTTCTTCGTTATCCACATAGATGTTAGTTTTTAATAGAGTATTTAAACCATGTATCTACTTATCGTTGAAATGAAAAACCCTAAGCCTGATCTTACTATGGAAACGGATGGTAACACCAATTTAACTTTTTTTAATGGTAACCTATAATAATCCAGTTAAATTCCAATTATAGTCCAGAAAAAATAGCGGAAAGTTAAGGTAAATCCTTGGATTTTTGCATAGGTCTTCCTTGTGGATTGTTAAATAACCCCCTAAAAGTCACCACCTGTAGGTGAACTCGAAGATATAATAAGGATAAACCACGCCCCTTAGCGGTTTTTGTCATTTTTCTCGGAAACTATTAGGTTTATCGAGATGAAGGATGTTAGGTAAAATAAAGTTTATTTAATTTCCTACCAAAATTGTTGGGTTTTCCTCTCCTTCTATTTGTGTTATCGAAGAAAGAAAATGCCATACATGGATCAGCAGTTTGTGCCAGTAAATGTGCTAGAGGAACTTTTATACATAACCTTTTGTAGTCTCATATTCGCCATAAAGTAGCTAAGAAAAATCCGTTGAGAGCCACACGCGATCATGGTCAAGTCATCTTTCACCTTGGCGTCTTTTCGGTAAAATTCATCAGGCGATATTATCGTTATTCTTGGTGCTAGTCTGATGAAAACCTCATATTGGCAAATTGATTCTTAGGAGAGTACACTGTACTAGTCATTTTTTATACAACCCAATGGGTGTTTCGTCTTTTTTGAAATTCTAATTTTGTTTATAAGATCTTGGCATCGAGTAAATCTTTTGTTTTGAATGATTTTCTCTGTAAATTGAAATTCACAATTCAAAACGAAACTGTTGGCTTGTGGCACACGCTACATTTAAAGCAAAACAGGAATCAAATCGTGTATTTCATTTTTACAGAGAATGCCATTCAAGAAAAGACTTTATTCGATACCAAGATCTTATAAAGGAAATTAGGATTTCACACACCTTGTACACAAAACACCTTGTGCTGGATAAAAAAAACTTGAGTAGCGCAGTGTACTCTCCTAAGAATTAACTTACCAATGCGAAATCTTCATCCGACTGGCACCAAGGATAACGATAATATAGCCTGATGGATTTTGCCGAAGATATGTTAAGGTAAAAGACGACTGGGCCGCGATCGCGTTCGGCTCTCAACCAATTTTTCTTAGCTACTTCATGACGAATATGAGACCACAAAAAGTTGCGCCAGATAGTTCCTTGAGCAAATTTACTGGTGCAAATTGCTGATTCATGTATAACATATCTTCTTTCTTCGATAACACAAAGCGAAGGCTAGATATGAGAAAACATTCCAAATTTTGAGTAAGGAATTAACTAATCTTTGTTTTACCTAAGCTCCTACATCTCGATAAACCTAATAGTTTCCGAGAAAAACGACAATAACCGTTATGGGGCGTGGTTTACTCTCATTATCTCTTCGAGCTCACCATCTACCCGTGTTGACTTTTATGGGGTTATTTAGAGGCATAGCTGGGGTTTGTGGCGCCCCTGTACAAGGCAGCGCCATGTCGCCCCTCATATGAAAAGATGATCGATTAAAAATATAAACTATATACTATTAGTATATTTCATTTTAACTTTGCACTGGTAGTATTTAATTTATATTATATTTTACTTCGTCGGGGGGTACTAGCCCCCGGACTGCGGCGCTCCCGTGCCACGCACAGGTTGCACAGGCACTAGCTACGCCTCTGGGGTTATTTAACAACTCGCAAGGAAGGCCTGTGCAAAGATCCAAAGACTACCTCTACTTGTGTTTGTTCTAAATAACTGGACTATAAGTAGTAATATTATAGAAAATACTTAAAGCCATTATTGTCTTTTCATCGCGTGTCCAATTTTGTTATTTTGTATGGAAACATTGCATTTTAACAAATGTTCGTCTTTCTTTAAAACAACCCAACAAAATATTGTCTACTGTGCGGTTATAGAAATCAATAATCGAAAATCGATTTAAAAAAATCGATTAAACGATTGACCGATTATTCAATTAATCGATTATTTAAATAATTGAATAAATCGATTAATCACTTGGTTTGATAATTCGTGTCTTATATGTTTTCTTGTCTATGCCTTTTTTGGATTAACATAATTAATTAGTACCGTCTTCTAAAATTTTGCGTACGTAGCTCGAAACCATTACCTCCAAAATTTCAAATCGTAACTCCTACTGGTTTCCTATATTCTTTTAACTAAAACTCGTCGTGACAGACGGTGACACACCCTGTATAGTGTAATTTTTATAATTAGCTAGAGTTCATTTTTTAGGTTGTGATCGAAAACAAAGGTAATGAAAACAGAATTTAAATGATCACACGTTTAAGCTTTCAAGATTATGGGATTTTTAGTGGAAGGCGTGTTTTGGTTTAACTTAGATAAAGTTTTAAAACCCATGGTCGTTTTAGAACTTATTGAGGTACATGCATTTATTAATATGATGTTAACAATGTTTATAATGTGTGAGAGGGCGAAGAACATTCTTTCTAGTTTCTACACAAAAATTAAATGGGAGTATATTTTATAATATTCATTTATACTTACAGATATACATAAAGGAAACATACAAAGGGATCGTTTTTCATGAATCATAAAACACACTTGCTATCAAAACATTTTTGTTTCGTTTTTGTAGTAACAGTTTAGGTCAAAAGTATAAAGTACGTCAATTCTACAACCAAATATTTCTTGCGTTAGAAACATATTGAAAACTGTGAGTTAGGTTTGTATAATTGCTAATGAAGTTTTTTGTACCGTCCTATAGATGGCTAGTTTACTAGCCATCTATCGTCGGGTACATTTTTGGGTTACATTTTAGACATTGCAGCTGTGCTTCTACTTATATTAATTATTCTATGGTATGTCTTAAAGTGTGGGCCTCAAAATGAAAATTTATATTTTTCTTTGTAAAGGCGTATTACCGTTTCTGATTATTATAGACGTTAGTTTTCTGTAAAAATTGTGAGTCAAAATCAATTTAGTTTCCGCTAGAGGTTATTTAAGTTGTAAAGCTTTGGGTATTAGGTATATTTTTATTTTACAGTTGATTAAAAAAAGCGTAATTGATCGAAATGCATGTACAGAAAGTTATGTTTCAGAGACCAATCTTCTAAGCTCGCAACCAGTATTTAAAATACTGGTGGTCCCAATATTTCAATATATCAAAACGCTTTGAAACTGAATGATTTCATATTTAATGAGTTATTATGTAACCCTCTAGCCCAGCGGTGCCCAAACAGTCGATCGCGATTGACCAGTCGATCGCGATTGACCGGTCGATCGGGCGAGCTTTTCGAGTCGACCGCGAAAGAATAAAAATTAATCACTCCAGAAATTCGAGTTCTCTAGAAATTTTAACTCTAGGCAGCTATAATTTTCCTTCTGTGAATGTTTGGTTGCATAAAAGCCAGTGTTCTCTCACTGGAATATGCGAGACTCCTGAGGCAATGCAACTGCGTAACGTTCGCGTACCCTTTCAAGAAACACTCAGAGTGAATTTGGAAAACGCTTCTCTGATTTTGAGCAACTGCCGGATATTGTAACTTTCATGGCTTATCCATTTTCTCGTAAAGACGTTGAAAAATCTGCTACTGAAATAGCAAACACTTTTAATATGGAGTTCTCCTCAGTACAAAATGAGGTATTACAGATAGTTTCAGAGATACATCTCAAAGCCAGAGCAACTGATGCCAAATTTTGGTATTTCATATCCGAAAACAAATATCCGTGTATGAAAGAAATAGTTCTTCAGTTAACAGCATTCTTCGGATCAACTTACTTGTGCAAGTATGCATTTGCAGAAATGAAAATTGTTAAATCAAAATATCGCAATCGACTAACTGACGAACATCCCTCAGCATGCCTGCGCTGCGGTTGGCACTCAGTAATTACGAACCGTTCCTCGATAAGTCTGTGGATGATATGCAGTGCCATGCATCAACATCCAAATGAAAGCAGTGACTAAAGAAAATCTATGAGGTTGTCATTTTATTAACTTTTATTTTGTATGCATATCATAAGTATTTGCAATAAATTATTTTCATGTCTGTTTTTTTTGTTGTAACTAGGCTCCAGGCTACTCCTAGTAGTCGGTAGTCGTAGGTGTCGATCGCTTGTCACCTAAATGTTTTGTGGTAGATTCCAGTCCCTAAAAGTCTGAGCACCCGTGCTCTAGCCTATTGTATTTTCCTCTAGAGTAGGGTGTTGATATTAAAGTTATCCAACATTTTTCACTACCCATCTAGGCATCACGTTTTACTCTCAATGCTGGTTTTTACAATAAAGAGCCAACCATGTCACAAACAAACCTAGAAATATTGTACTGTACATATATCAAAAGACCAGAAATAAAGCAAGGAATATAGCTGAATTTCCTTCTAAATATCTTTCACTTTTTTTCTGAAGCTTAGATGATGCCCTTTCTTGATGCCCCAATAGCAAAAGTGCGGCAAAAATGACTTGTATCCACCGAACTTGTATAACCGAACTACTTAAAGTTTGTTCCATATCTGATGTCCGCCGCAATGTGTTTAGCAAATTGTGGCATCATCCTTTTCTCGAGACATTTTAATACAACTATACTCTCATTTAAAATATCTGCAAATGGTTAACGTCTCAAACTAATGCCATCAAATAACTGTTTATGAAAGGCAGCTAATTTGTTCTGAAATATTTTAAATGAAAAATTCAGCATTAATGACAACCTTTGATCAACTGAAATTCTTTCTTCTGGTGACAATTATCTTAATTAATTCTAGTTGGCGGAAATAAAAGTATCTCTAGATTTCTAATAAGTTCTTTCTAGCAAACTAACGAAAGTAATGCAGTCATTTCATTGTAGTAATGTTTTGAGTGTATACTAGGGAAGTTAATGAAAATTAAGGTTAGATGAAGATGTATCATGATGTCAAAAACAATTAAACCAATAATGAATCAGTCAGATTTTCCCCGTTATTCATAAGCAGGGTACCGTTTTTAGCAAGCTCTTTTTTAGAACGGCGGCGTCTCAACAACACCATCAACTTTCTACAAATATTTATTACATCCTTATACCTCAACTTGTACAGGAAAACGAAGTTTTAAGAGAGAGAAAATAATGTCGCATCATCAGCAGTTACTGCGACTGGCTCTATTATTTCCTTTTCTAGTCCAATACATCAATTTTATACATAGCAGATTTCTTAAGTATTCGCGACTATTCGGTAAAACCATGCTGCATGTGTGTGTGACGTCACAACTTAGCGGTCACTTCCTTTCCGGGTCAGTCTGATTATTAAACCATCTCGTGTGGTATGCATGTGGGCTCGATCGAAAATATTTGCATACATAGTATGGGAAAGGCATTAAAGACTATTTTAGTTATTTATTACTTTCTCGATGACGGCGACGGTTTAGTATTGATAGAGGCGACTAATTCGGTATGCGTAGCCGTAGGTCGTAAGGTTGAAAATTCACCCACTTTTGTTTGTTGTAACTATACTATAGATACTAGTTTTAGTAGTTTTTGTTACGTAACCGACTGGTTCGTGTTTTTACGTAGATAGTTTTATTTTTTATTTATATAATTATAGTCCATAGGTAGGTATTTTCTTTCTAGAAAAAGAGAATGGATGTTTGAGTATGTGTACTAATAGGCTGATGTTATTTTTCTCACGAAGAATTAGTGGTTCAAAAATGCGACATTATTAAATTATCAAATTAAAAGTGAAGAAGCTCTTTATACAGTAAGATCTGACATAATGAATATCGTAAACCAGTGAGGCACAAAATTGCAGCAGACATACTTGACGACCACCGCCATGCCAGTAATCATGTCTTGAAGACATAAAATTGCCATTCATATACCATTTTTGGCGCAGTTCGTCTTCTTTTATTACTAAATTACTGCGCAATATGCACTTGAACAAGAACGCATATGGAATGGATAAGACATTAAAGGTATCGGATTTTCAGGGAGATAACACCTCAACGAGGGATTGTTTTAGGCGTTTAGAAACTTAGACAAAGTTGAATAATAAATAAATATAGTTTATAATTATTAATTAAGTGGGTTGAAAAAGTAAGTTTGTAATTCATATTCTTGATGTACTGTAATTTTGAGACAATTACACATTATAGCAAATGTTTGTGCAAAATTACACAGATACCTCAAAAATGCAACTGCAGCATATTTTCAAGTAAAACTAAATCCATATTTCCATTTCAGCCCCAATAAATCAAAATCCTACTTTAAACGATCTAAATGAAAACTAAACCTAACCTAATTCTGACTCTATCTGGCCTAAACATTGGGTGCGTCCAACACACCACTGGAAATAAAGCGCTGCAGTAGCTTTCACAGCCGTCTTAGATTTATAAAACTACTGAAGCAATAAAATCGTTTGAAATACATCATCGGATTATACATATAAAACGCTTGAAGCGCTGACTAGTAACACTAGACGATTGATTTACTGAATGTCAATAATTAAAATGTCAAAACATTAATTTTGACACTAGCTGAGACCTATAATAAAAAATAAAAATTTTAAATGGTGTTTTTTTAAATCTAAGACAGCTCTGAAAGCTGCTGCAGCGCTGTATATTCAGCGTGTGTTGGACGCACCCATTGTAACAATCTCAAAATAATGAAAACGTTATCCGTGATCGCAGCCTACTATATTAACAACCATATTCCTTTTTTTATATAATTGTATCCACTTTATACTTAATTGTATTTAATACCACTACTGTAACAAACTTTTCAGAAAGAATTGAAAAGGTTATTCTGTTTTGCAAACGTTTTCCGATTGTATCGTTTAAGCCTTTTCTAGATGATGACGGATTACTTGATCTTAAACAGAGATCATACAATTTTAGTAGATACCAGAAATATCTACACAAAATTATGATCCAAACTTGCATGCAATCAAATGCAAATCAGCGTGCTATGGTGGAGTATTTAGCAATAACACAACTGGTCAAGACTTACATGCAAAAGTTGCAGATATAGAAAGCCTTGCATTTCTGGAGTCGCCTACTTTGCTCATCCTGAGAACCTAGCAATGATGACTGACTTGAATTGACCAACTCAGATAGATGTTTCGCAATCAGCCAATTTAAGGTTCCACTGAATGTCATCAAATGATCAGTTGGAATAATTAATATCACGGTACGATTACCATCAAATAAAAAAATAAATGTGTCTTTCCTTATAAATTCTGTAACACCTGAATTCTTGGTACCAGCTTACCCTTCTTTATGTTAATATTGATTTATTTTATTAGTTATTTAATTTTCGACATTTACTTAATGTTGACAGCTAAGTTGTGAACATCTCAAAGTCCCCTTGCGCTCTTTAGAAGGCTCTTTAGAAGGGAATACTACAATCATCATCATTATCTACATTAGCTGCATCGAATACATAAGGAAAACACTTTCATTTAATGTTACATACTAAGCGACTGAGTTCTTTACCATGCAGGTCTGGAACCATCACCATTGAATTCACGGTCCCAAATTACTTAGGAACAGTGACATTTGCAACGTATTGACATGTCACTGAAAGACGTGCATTGTAATGCTCTTTATCTGCAGAGGAACACTATTAAACCTGTAAATTGGAGCAGGTCTGGGTAGGCTTGTGTCTCTTTATCAGACCGACTCAGATTTTTAAATAGGTTCTCTTTACGTTTTTTGGTAAACATATGTTCCCTCAATTTCGTGAAATAAGGTCCTATTTGATTTTTGTGACTCCCACGTTGAATGGCACTATATCAATATACATATTGTGATAGAAACAAAATTCCGCTCCCCTCCCTCCTGCAATTAATCCGGATTGTAATCCTTTTAAAACCAGCTAATTGTAGATAAGATTGACAGATCAATGTGGTCCCTTCCTGTATCTAATAGTTAAATTCTTCATATATCTGTCTGTAGAGATAGGACTACGAGAAGTATTGGTAACAAAATTGTGGTAGAATAGCGCCTGTGGACGGATGGACAAAGACTATTACAAAATTTGTAAAAATTTGTTTGTGTAAGTTAGAAAACATTTTTAAATAATAAGGTATTAAGTGTGAGAAAGGGGAACAAAACCCGGCAAGGAAGAATTCTAAATAAATTTAAAGAGCATCCAGACAGAATGTGTTGGCTGGATAATCAAACGACAGTAAACACAGTAAAATTTAAATAATAATAGACAAAAAACATAAGAAAAAGAATAAAACTTGCAAAAATATCGAAGACAATTAAAAATTCTCGGAACAATACCATAGTAGACAAAAATTTTGAAAGAATGGCTTCAGAAATGAACTGGTCAAAGAATTGATAACAGACATTGACCTTTTGCTTATTTTTTTGCCGATGATATGATGATTTTTGCAGAGAATAAAGATACCCTAATGCACATGATATGCGAACTTCAAAGCTAATTGGAGGAATGGAGACTAGAGAATAACTTCAATAAAACTGAATACATGCGTGCAAGAGGAGAAGACAAACACCAACGTAGGCAATGTAGAAACTCACTATACAAACAGTTTTAAATATCTAAGATGGGTGATATCAAACATTGAAAAAATAATAAAAATGTTGGAAGTACGGTAAGGGCGGAAAACAATAAGGCTTTATATGGAATAATCGGAAATAAAACCTCAAGAAAGGAAACGGAGAAAAATATTTTCCACAGTATTGTAGAGACCTGATATAAACTGGGTTTATATTTTAGGCTTACACACATTAATGTACAGTAAATCCTAACATTGCATTGGTTTCGTTTCTTGGTTACAATTCTTGTAAATGAGTCACTAATCATATTGCAAGAACGATTAGCCTTAAGATAGAATACTCCTGTATTCCTTTAACACAAAACTAAAGCATTGATAATAGAATCAAACTTAATGATTGTCACTAACAATTTATAATATAAAATAGTAGATGATGGACGTTCGAGGACACTGCGTTTTTACTAATTTTAAAAAGGATATCTATAGTCCTTTACTAATTTCAAAAAGGATATCTAACGAGAAAACGTTTCCAGTGATGTGAAGACAACTGTTTTATCAGCGTTAGGAACTAGGCATAGTTATTTAGGACCATTTTTTAGCCAGAATGGAAAATTCTATCGCAAACTTGCAAACTGAAATGTTTTGGAAACTATGTCGCTTTCTTGCCCCAGATACAAACTGGGGCAGTATTTTGAAAGCGTGGTAGACACAATAGTTATTTGGATCACTAGTCCAGAAAATGATATTTTGCGAGTGTGAGTGGTATTGCGTAGCCGAGGCGTCTAGCCGAGGCGGAGCAACACGAGCACTCGCAAAGCATTTTCTGGACGTGTAATCCACAAAATTTTTCATGCCAACAAATTTAAATCATTTTTTAAAAGTAAAAAAGTAGCGAAAGTAAATAACTGGGGATTTAATTTTTTGTGGTTGGTACCTACCTTTCACTGCACATTCGATTTTTAAATTTCGAATTAAATTGACATTTCTACTGAAAATAATTAATTTGCTAATACTAAACGAATTATGGAAACGCCAGCTCATATAAAAGAAGCAGCTGAAGCAGCCATAAAGAATTTATTACCTGCAAAATCTGCAACTCGATATTGGAAGGCTTATGACGAATTTAAGAAATGGTGTGCTAGCAATAATACGAATAATGTTTACAATGAGTATGTTCTACTTGCTTATTTTGATGAGAAATAAAAAAAAACAATTCTGCAACTCTATGGTCCATATTTTCCATGTTGAAGTCAACGCTCAATATTAAAGACAATATCAACATTGAAACTTATTCAAAACTAATTGCTTTTTTGAAAAGAAAAAAAGATGGTTACTTGCCGAAAAAAACTAAATGTTTAGAGATTGAAGACATTGAAAAATTTATTACAAGTGCTCCCGATGAGGATTATCTATTAATGAAAGTAAATAACTATTATTCACAGGTTTTATTTGTTTATGAATTGCCTGGTTTTGATTTCTCATTTATGTCAAAATTGTCTAACTTGTTGACATTTAGAAAATTAAGAATCAATGCTGCCACCCCACTTCTAGTGAATTTTTAACAAATGTCACTTTTGTAAGTACTAGGCCGGAAATTTAATGTTCCCGGCGGATTTTGAATCCTGCAAAACAGTCGATAATGGCCGGCGGTATGAAAAGAACATTTTCATTATTTTTGTTTGTATTTGGTGTTGATAGTACGTTTAGGTAACAGGTGGGCTTCTCGAGCAAATCACAGCGTGTCTAAACCTCAATTGCATGAAGTTGAGACGAATTTATAAATTCTTGGCATTTTATAACAAGCATTGTGCTTCAAAAGTCTTGTTTTGATCAAGAATAAAATAAACATAAAATCAAATCAAAAGTACCGCCTAAACTGTACAAAAGGTCTTGAAAACTTTGTTCATCCAGTTTAAAAGATAAAGTGCTTGCTTCATGTTGCTCATTGTTGGTTTATTATTTCTGAATCAAGCTTAATTCGAAGGTTTTCGAAGCACACATTACAACAAAACCAGATACGATTCTTGAGATGATTTTATGATAAGTGATTCGGAAAAGCAAAAGCAATCTCTTGCAGGGTAATAGAATATTACAGTAGAGCTATAAAACCATAATTTCCGTGAATGTTAAAGGCTTAATATGCTCCAGGTACCGATTTTGGATAGTGCAATGTAAAACATCTTTTAGAATAAAATAGTTAGGTGTTCGATTCTAGTGTTAGTTACCTTTCACCGCCGCTGCTGCTATGTCACTACATTTATGTGGAGTTTCACTGTGCGCCTGTTTGATTATCTAATTTTTTAAATCAGTCTTAATAAGACTAAATAAAACTTGCGTCAAATCCGCTTTTATTAACTTTTCATTAGTCTTATAGTCGGTTCTGAAGCGGTCCCGTTTTGAGGTAAACACAATGCATGCCAGATTAGCATGTCCAAAATTATTGAACAGAGAGTACAGTATTATACAGAGTGTGGGGCAAGCAATTTACCTTTACTCTTTACCTCAAAACAGGACCGCTTCAGAACTAGCCATAAGACTTTAATAATTTATAATTATTAAATTTATTATTATGGTTTTATAGCTTAATGCACTATTTCCCCGCAAGAGGCCACTTTTGCTTTTGCACATCACTTAATATAAAATCATCTCAAAAATCATTTGATTTTGTTACACTATTGTGTCCTTCAAAAATCTTTGAATTAAGCATGATTCTGAAATAATAAACCAGTTACGACTTTATCTTTTAAGCTAGATGTGCAAAATTCTCAAGATCTTTTGTACAGTTCATAAAATGCCTAAAACAGAAATGGCGGACGCGAACATGACAGATAACTATAACTAAAAATATACGATACTTTTAATTTTGGCTCACCTGTTTTAATGAAAAAGTTCTTCGTATTTCAACTGCGTCACGATTATATGTTATCCTTTGGTAATATTTATACCGCATAACATATTCATACATTGACAGATTAAACAAAAGCGCGGGATTGTTCCACATCATAATTATTAATGTCCAAGGAACATGTACAAAAGTTTGTATAAAATACGTATGCTCACTTTCTAATATATGATGCGATACTAATGCTACTCCAAAGCTATGTTAAAAAATAACAATTATATAACGATCAGTTAGTTGTCTAGTTTTTGAACTTGATTGCAGTCTTATTTTTGAAAGTTGTAAATGTATAAGGGCCAGCTTTCTCGTACCTCGATAGAGTTACCTAGAGGTTAATTGCCATACACATTAAGTTTGTTAGTAAATAATAAACTTTACATATACATAAATAGAAAGCAGTAATTATTGTCGTCAAAATGAGACTAGAATGTTTCCAGATGCAGGATTATTCATTATAGCTATTTTGAAAATAAAGGGGTGGTTCAAATATAAGGAATAACCCTGTACTTGCCGATGGGTACAGGTGCGACTTTAAAGTAAATCTTTATTCAAATACACTAACTACCGCTACTTGCTTATTTACTAATAAAATCAAGAGATAACGCAAGGGTTGTTGTAAAGAGTGAATTTGATCAATGAAGAATTTTTACCCAATAGCTTCGAGTTGCGGAGTCTTCACTTAATGTTGCGAACGACATTATCATTGAAAAAAATATCCGTTCATAAAGAAGTTAGTTCGTTTAATAGCTGTCATTAAAAAACAAGTCATTAAGGCACCGATAAAAAATATAGGCTTCTATACGAACCCGCTATAAGCCCGCCAAAACTTGTGCCAAGTCAGGTTGAAAAAGGATGAAGAGTTCAGCTGGCCAGCCTGGCAGTACGTGATAAAAACTGTTAAAGACCTTGGGAAAACTAGAACCAAACGAAAATAGAAAATATCACTGGTAGAAGGAGCGGATGAAACATCAGATCGAATTCCTAGTCCAATTAAGGTAGTCGATCTAGTAGAAGACAACATGATAACATATCAACTTGTCTTTCAAGTTCGCGATTGAGGCATAGAACCAATTGTAAAACCTGAGAACTGCTAAAAATCCCAAACGAAATAAGCCGGCCGGATCTTATGGTAAACGACAAAAACAGCGAACATTGTGACTTGAAACGTGAAGGGGATATGCAATAAACCTAAAGTAATTCACAAATTAGAGAAGCATAAAGCAGATTTCGGTACTCAGACTGACATAAAGAAGAATGAAACAGGAGATTAATTGATGAAGAGTACATCCGTATAGAAAAGCCTAAAAGAGCACAAGAAGGTGTGTCTATAATTGTTCATAAACGTTTAAGAAGTAGCATCAATATCTGAGAAGAAATAGATCGAAGAGTTACGAATTGTGGGTATGGAAATGTAAATCATCCAAAATAATAGTATAGATAGTAGTAATCGCAGGGTATCTGTCAAAGGAAGACTAAAATAGACATCAAGAATATATTTGAAGATAAAATAACGACAAATGATAAGAATAGAAGAACTGATAGATAATTACAAGACGATGCTGACTGAGTGTAGGAAAGCATACAACGTGTCATATGATGATATTCACGATAGAACAGAAATTATTAATAAGATAATGCTGAAAAACCTCAGAAAAAATGACAAATTCTAGATCTATTGCACCTGGAGGTGTTCTTGTTGAATTATTTATTTAAGAACTCACTTAACGGCATGATAAAAGACAGATTATTCGGCAAGATTTTGATAGATGCAGAAGAAATGCCATAAGAATGGAAGCTGTCATATATGAGCTCGATACATTGGAAAGGTTCTCGAAAAGTCTAAAGATTATAGAGGTATAAGCGGGACAGTAGTGATGAGAAAGGTAGACTAGAAAATACGGCTTTATTAAGTAAACAACAGATTGGATTTACGGAGAGACACTCGTGCATAAATAACACATTCACACTCAGACAGTTGCTGGAAAAGAGAGAGGGAAATAATATCGACATTCATAGAATATGTTTAATATGATGAGGTTTCTTCCTTTCATTTTGAATCTTATCCAACACATTGGGCCTGAAATCGGTAGGAGATTTATTATCCTCTGTATTAAGTAGTTGTGGACCAAGAAGCCCATTCCTAACATTCTGCTTTCATTACCACTCTTTAAAAACGTATAACCTTTAATTTCCCTTAATTAGTTAAACATACATGCCCCGACAGAAGTACAGGAAGAGGATATTAAAGAAGATTTTTATGAAGAAATGGAACGAATTTATCAAAATATGCAAAAACTGATATGCAAGCACTGGTAGGAGACTATAATGCAAAAGTGGGAAGAGAGGAAGGGAAGGAGCTCATAGCAAGCATGAAAATAGCAACGATTATGGCAAGAGACTTATTGGTTTCGCAGCAGGAGATAAAATAGTAACAAAAAGCACTCAGTACCAGATGAAAAAAATATACGTGTAAAGCAACTTGGAGAAGAAACCAGACAGAAACACAAAGAATCAATTGGACCATATCCTGATCGAGAAACAGCATAGTCAATACATTACTAAACTAAGAAGTTACAGAGAAGTGGGACTCGGGCCACTATATGGTGAAGATCCAGTGCCAACAAGATTATATGGGAGTAAGAAAGGTCAACAACCGAAGATCAGAACAAATATATAACCTAGCAGACTTGCAAACCCTGGAGATTAAAACAAGATACAACGTGGAGATAGAAGAAAGCTTGACAGAACTAAAGAAAGAAATCAACATAGAAGAAAAATGGGACCGAATAGAAAAAGGAATAAAGTTAGCCACAGAACAAACCTTACCGTTACATAAAGGAAATAGAAAGAAAAAATGGTTTAACCACTACTGCGAAAACATACTGAAGAAAAGAAACAGAGCAAGGATAAATATGATAAGGGAGATAACAGAAGAAAACATAGAAATATATCAAGAACAATGGAGTAGAACAAAGAAGATATTAGGAGACACTAAAAAAATGATGAAGAGAGGGAGATATGAAAGTTAGAGGAGAAATTCAAGGCTAAAGAAATAAGAAATTTTTATCAGGAGGTGAAGAAAGTAAGAGGTAAAGCAACATCTTAGAGTATCTATATAAAAGATAAGGATGTGAATTTAATAGGCAATGTGAAGATAATAATAAAAAGATGGCAAGAATATTTCAAAGATCTTTTGATCCAAGGTCAGAATCAAGAGATAGTAGAGGGAACCATTGACCCAAGCGAGGAAAGAGAAACGGAAGAAGAAGCACCAACAGTGGAAGAGGTAGATAATACAATTCAAATAATGAAAAGCAACATAGTAGGAGAACAAGTCAAGTACAGCGGACAGAGAATAACAAAAGAAATCCACTAATTAGCAACATAAATCTGGAATAAAGAGAAGATATCCGAAAGTCGGATAAGAGAGGTTTTAATCTCAATATATAAGAAAGGAGATACGAAACAATGTAAAAGCTACAGGGGGATCGCACTCCTCGATACAGTATACAAAGTCCTGGCGACACTAATAAGAGACCATCTTAACAGGCAGACAGAGGGTATACTTGGAGAATATCAAGTAGATTTCAGAGCCAACAGGTCAGTAATAGATCAAATATTTATTTTGAAACAAATATAAGTAAATGCTACGAGTAAAAAATACTTCTATATGCATGCTTTATCAACTTCAGACAAGCTTACGACTCAACAAACCAAAGACATCTTTACAGGTCTGTAGAGACACTAGGAATATCGAAGAAGATCTTAAGGTTGATAAATATGACACTAACAAGTACAAGCAACAATGTGAAAATGGGAGGAATTACATCAGAAAGTTTCGAAGTAAAGCAAGGTTTAAGGCAAGGAGACCATCTATCAACTTTTTTCTTTAACCTACTGTTAGAGGATATAGTACGAGGAAGCAGAATAAATAGGAGAATATACAGTATTCAACAGTAACCCTCAATGCCTGGCTTACGCCGATGATGTAGCGGTACTCACAAAATCCAAAGGAGAGCTAGAAAAAAGACTAAAGGAATTAGAACGAGTAGCAAGAAGAAGAGGATTAAAGATCAACGAAGAAAAGACAAAACATATAGTAACGGGATGCCTAGAAGAAGCTACACAAGACTAGGAACTAAAAGACGTCATACAGAACAACGATGAATTGAAATTGGTATGAACGCGTGAAGCTTATAGCATAAGTGAAATGACTTAAACTGATAACCATACCAGTTTTCTGCATATCTCAAACAATGTACATACCAATGCACAGTGTTTGAGATATGCAGAAAAGTATTGCTAAATTCTTAATTTTTACTCTAGAAAATTTGCTTCATTCGTGCCACACTAGGTATTGTAGCAGGAAGTCATCTATTTACTACGTCACTAGCTGACGCATGAGTAGATATTATCACTCTCAAAAGGTATGGTGAATGTAAGTAAGTTATTCAATATCACAAAGGATATATTGAGAGCTTAGTAGAAAACAAGCCTCAAGTTGCTTCACAAATATTGCCTCAGAAGGAAGTGGTTGATATAAATAACTAAACTTTCTCAAAAACATCTTCCAGAGTTACATCTACCGACTGTAAGAACCGTTGACTGTTATTATTTATAATACATAAACCTTTTTGTTCCAATAATAATTGGTTTGCTTTGCAGTACTTGTGCAGGAAAGTCACTTCCTAACTCAAATGGACATAATAACAAAGACTTTTCATTAACATTCTCAATACATTTAAATTACAATTCAGCACATTATAACGGTCGTTGCTACTTCCCAATTAATCAATGAACGTATGTTTTACTCTGTAAATTAAAATTAGTTCTCATTTAAATAAGTCCCAACCAGAGTACACTACCTAATTAAGTATGCTCGTGTAGTTCTGTTCTGGTTACCGTGACAATTACAATATAAATAGTAATCGTACGTGTTGTCCATGCACTACATGTTAACAGTATTTACAAATTAATGTTGTAATTTTATATTATTCACACACAAAAAGGATGATGAGAAAGCAGAGTATTCTTGTATCTCGTAAAAGATCTTTATTGCAACAAAAAGTACTCGGCTTGATTTTTATGACATACTTTAATGATGATATTAAATGTTACTTTTAATCTATGTCCTACTCTAAAAGATATCTGTCGGCATAATTCACATGTTACAAATCCAAATGAGTATAATATGACTAGAAATATGACAAGCTATTGTTGTTAATATCATTTCTCATTTTCTATTTTATATTATTTAGCTTATAAGCATTTTCGGGTCAAACCAAGTATCCTAAACGTAAGTAATGGGGTCTATTCAGACAAGACAGTTGCTCAATAACAGATTTTTCATTCAACTGTAAATAAAATTCTCGATTTTATAATTTAAGATAACAAATATGGATAGTGATAAACACACACAAGGCTTTTTACATGCCAGCAGTTTCAACAATCTGGTAATATTGGCGACTCGACGTAAACAAGAGACATTGCATTCAATTCGGAAATTCTGAGTCAGTCTGAACCGAATGTTCTACGACTTTAGAATCCTTGAGTGTCCGGCACGCATATCTGCACTGTCTTCAGTTATTAAAACTTTGAATGATTTGATTTTCAGATAAAAAAACGAATAGGAGTACAAAAGTCTTAAAAAACCCAATTCGTAATAGAATTAACATGTCATGTATCCTCAATATCCCCAAATAGTAATTTTCTAGACTTCTTGCCCGCTTGGTAACTGCCACAGTAGGTTCAAGTTGCCCACCCTAATCGGTTTTTTAGGATAACAACATAACAGGAGTGTTATGATTCATAACGTGTCTAGGTCTGTTATGAAAAGGTGAACTTATATGAAGAGAATTAAGTATAACTAATAATTAATGACGGAGGAAGGGATGTATTTTTGACTATTTCATTCATAACGTAATGAACCAATAAGAATCTGCACTTTTCCTTAGATACCACGTATTCCAACGGTTATATTGCGGTAACCATGACGAATGGATTATACGAACCTTTGTATAATCAGTTTTAATACCACGAGAGCAAACGAAAATAATCGATTATACCTACCGAGCGACGAGACGTATTCTGCGAAACACCACGACAGCGTAGCTGGAGTGGTGTTTTAAGGAATACGTCGTGTCGCGAGGTAGGTATAAGATTATTTTCGGTTGCTCTAGTGGTATTCGATACGATTATATAACAAATAAAATTTAGAATCAACTATTATTTTTGCTTTCAAAAGCGATGCTTTTTTGACAGATTAATTTAATTTATTGCATGCACAGGTATGTCGATGACTTCAAAATAATTGTTACTCTGACAACGATTGCTTGAACCAATAGTGTTGCAGGCTTGGAAATACCGAAACGAGAATATAATTCACGTGTCACATGGTACATTTTTTATTAATTTCATTGGTGAAAGTACAAAAACAAACTCGCAGAATAGGCTATCAAATCGATGATAATTCTATCACCGCATGTTGACTGTCACCTGTTTTTAATAAATAAAATTGTTTATTGTCAAAGTGACAGAAAGTTTCAGTGTTTATTTTCTTTCAACGTTCATTATATTCTCTCACCAAATATAACACGTGTTATGATTAATCAACGATGATACCACTCGTTAAAACCTTTAGAAAATTGAACTCGTGCTTCGCACTCGGTCAATTTTCGTCGGTTTTAACTCGGGCTATCACCGATGATAATCATAACACTAGTTATATTATCCCCGATTATACAACGTCGTGAAGCGTATATTCACTTATCTATATGTGGTAACTAGGATAATTCGCAACTACTATTGGCTAATTTTATTATGAGTTGTATAATCGCTGTAATACAAACCTTTGTATATTCACCCGCATGAGACTCAATTCTTAAATTTCAAGATATCCATGAAAACTCCATAACAGTCAAATAATTTATTAGTAAACAACGCAATGATCCACAAACCTCATCAGGCTCTATTCACAATGTCTACAATAATTGTACGTTCAATATAAATAATAAATAAATGTTAAAGTTGTTAGTATATATTTTATTCATGAAATAGTCTACCTGTATACAACTCGACGATCTAAAATACTCGAAACTCGACATATTGCCTAATAAAACACCACTTGACGTTCCGTCTCGTGGTGTTTCAGGCAATATGTCTCGTATAATCGAGTATTTTCGATCGTCTTGTTGTATAATATATGATTATACAAAGGTTCGTATAATCCATTCGTCATGGTTACCGCAATATAACCGTTGGAATACGTGGTATCTAAGGAAAAGTGTGTATTCTTATTGGTTCATAAAGTTATGAATGAAATAGTCGCTGTAATACAAACCTTTGTATATTCACCCGCATGAGACTCAATTCTTAAATTTCAAGATATCCATGAAAACTCCATAACAGTCAAATAATTTATTAGTAAACAACGCAATTTTTTTCTAATTGTGCGTTTTAAACTGTGGTTTTCGTTTTAGTTGCAAAATGAATCGTTTTAGAACAAACTCTACAGAAAATATATCGAAACTCGACATATTGCCTAAAAATACGCAATATGTCTCGTATAATCGAGTATTTTCGTTCGTCTTGTTGTATAATCTCTGAGTATTTTTATTAATTATAAACAATTAATTTCAGCTTTTTCCCATTTCGAAATTAACGTTCAATAATAAATATCTTGGGTATAGGTTTCGTCAATCATCATCTTAAAATTCGGATAAGAGGTCAGTTGTTACTGAAACGACAGGTTAGGTTGTTGTTATTTAAAAGACGTAACCACAAATTGTCAGATGTGAAGTATCGAAACGAAAATATAATCGGCAATGATACTACCAACACTTTTTTTTAAATTAAACTCCAAGGACTCCTAGACGACTTTTGTCTCGATTATATTGTATTTTGTTGTTTGGTTACTACATCACGTACAGCTGATTTCAAATAAGGCTTTTTTCGGTTCCAGTTTCGTCTATGCTTATTCTCTTGTTATTGTTATCGAGTTTACTATTCCCAGTGCAACGGTGGTTACTACGTACCGGTACGTAGGGGTATACCCTTTAGGATGTCCTGTTTGCAAGCGGAAATGTTTCATCGATATGTGGCTTAACTCCTTCAACTCATGATTATATTTCACTCGCCACAGTCGTCAATATTTGATTTGTAGTGGATCGTTTCCTTTAGAATCCAAAATTTATTTTCTGTTTTCTTTACTATGTAGGTACTCATCTACACATTCCTTAAACTATTACATTGTTGTTCTTTCTCCTCAAGAGCCCACAAATATTAAAGATTATTTTGTAATATACGTTATCTTGGTTTATTTTTTGGTATGTAGCTTCCTTACATACTTCATTTCACCAGGTATTAGTCACATTGTGGGCTTCCGTCCAATCGTGTATTCCATTGCCTCTATTAGAGCCATTTTGACTTCTTTACATCTCTCTAGTTCGTTTTCCACTTCCCGTTGTACTTTTTATTTTTCGAGGTAAGCTTGAAATCTTATCACCACTGCCTCTACATACGCCATTCTGTTCTCGTCATAATTCAGACTTTCCATGTTAAATTTCCTTGTCCTTTTATACTTTTGTACTCGCGGGTTGTCTGACATTTGTTTTAAAATCATTTTCGCCAAAAATGATTGGAGTCCAGTGCTATCCCTCTCAAAGATTTAACATCCATCATACTAGAATAGAATCTGGAATTGATTTATTAACAATCTATTTAATTAAGCTTGTATCTTGATTCACTCACGTTTCCCCTTTTTCAGCCTGCTGTCTAGAAAATTACCACGCAGGAATCTGCCTACTGCTTATGGACTCTGGAACTCCCCTCAGGATAGGATGCTCAGCCAAAGCTAGAACGTTGAGGTAAATCGCACCTAATTAAATTACCTTTTGATGCTACTTCTTGAACAACGATCAAGAAGAAATTGTATTTCTTTATTGTTTTCTCGGGTCTCAGTTTTTTCGGGTATAGCGGGTCTAGTTAAATGGAACTTTACCTTTATTACTCTCTGGTCTACTGTAAGTTTTATTTTTCGTCTTTTAAATTTTCTTTTTCTTATTGTTGAAATAAATATACGCTTTTTTACACTCGATAAGTATTAATCTATTATTTTTCTTATTTTTAGAACATTTCTTTACAGGGGCTATAACTTTTACAACCATTACAACCAGGGTATTAAAAGAGTTTAATACCCTTTAATCCCCATTTATTTACTTAACTACTTCCTAGTAAATAAACAGGAGGTCCTTCATGACAGGACTTTACGTAGGATGTGTGCGGTCCCTAGTAAGGCAATTTTCTGGATTTCAAAAGCATTTGGTTTGCCTGGAATGTGTTCGAGATATTTGTCGAATCCTTTCCTGAGCGTCCCTAGGGCGCCGATGACTATTGGTATTATTCGCGTTTTAGTGGCCCACGATCTTTGTATATCAATTGCTAAGTCCCTATATTTTGTGATCTTCTCAGCCTCTTTTTTGATTACGTTATTATCATCAGGGATCGTTACATCGATGAGAAGACACATTTTTTCCTTTTTGTTGTGGACTACTATGTCAGGGCGATTTGCCTCTACGGTACGAGCCGTTCTAATACCTTTGTCCCACATGACCACAGTTTCTTCGATGTTGACTACTGGCTTGGGATCATGCTGGTATCATTTTTCTTCCACCTCAACACCAAGGGCTTTACAAATCGTCCAGTGTATATGAGTTGCCACCTTATTGTGTCAGTCTAGATATTCTTTGTGTGCCATTATTCCACATACCGAGATAATATGGCTGACAGTTTCCTCAGCTGCTCCACACATTCTGCATTTGCTGTCAACTTCAATTTTAAGAATTTTACGCTGGTGATACCGCGTATTAAGCGCTTGATCTTGAGCAGCCATAATTAAACTTTCTGTTTCTCCCTTCAGGTCAGAGCTTTGAAGCCAAGCTAGGCTACCTTCTTTGTCAATTTGATTTTTGCTTAGGTGTCCAAAGAACTGTCCATGTAAAGGTTTATTCTTAACTAGTTCTATTTTTTCTTTCGTATGCTTTCTCTTAGCTGTTTATTTCCCTTTTTGTTTTCAGGTGTTTCTGTATCCTGTGTGTTGTACTGTGACTTTACGTCCTTGGATATATGGATCAGGGAGTATTTGGCTTTAGTAGTTTCATGCCTGCATACCATTTTTATAAATTTGTCTGTACTATCTTGTATATAGTTACCTAGTCCCACCATTGCAATATTATACGCCGTCTCAAGTTCGACGATTCCCCGTCCTCCATCTCGTCTCTTAATATATAGATGGTCCGCATCTGCTTTAGGATGATGAATATTATGCATAGTGAGAAACTTGCGGGTTTTCCTGTCTATTGATTTAATTTCATCACGCCTCCAATCGATAATTCCAAAACTATATGTGACCACGCATACTGCTAGACTGTTGATGGCGCTAATCTTGTTCTTAGAGTTCAGTTTTGTCTTTAGTACTTGTCGCAGCCGGCGAAAGAACTCTTTTTTGACCCTATATTTCATCTGCTTATGCTGAATTCCATCATTTTCATCTACGCCTAAATATTTGTATACGCCATCTTGTTCCAGGTTCTTAATGGTGGAGCCGTCTTCCAGCAAGGTATTACATATTTGGACTTGTTTGCCACGTACAAGGGTAGAAGTAGCGCACTTGTCCAATCCGAATTCCATTCTGATGTCCTCACTGAATGTTTTAATAATTTGTAGCACTTGCCTTATTAAATTGGTCAATCTCATATCCTAACTTCTGTTTGTTGATCATGTTTGTTAAAGGGATTAGACTAATAGAAAATAAAAGCGGCGAGAGCGAATCTCCTTGAAAGATGCCGCGTTTGATGCCGATCTTTTCTGTTTTGGTGACCCCATTTTGATGGTAAAGTTGCATTGAGGTATTCCACTCTTTCATTGATTCTTCTATAAATCGAATAATAGTCGGACTTACCCGATATGTTCTTAAAATTTCCAATATCCAGGAATGTGGGACGCTATCAAAGGCCTTTTTATAGTCGATCCAGGCCATGTATAAGTTTTTCTTTCGCTTCTTGGCATCTTCGACGATCATTTTATTTATAAGGAGTTGATCTTTGCATCCCCTTGCTCCTTTTCTACACCCTTTCTGTTCTTCAGGGAGTATGTTATTATTTAAGAGATGATGGTAAAGTTTTTCTGTTATAAGTGCCGTTAGGATTTTGTACATCGTCGGCAAGCAGGTGATCGGCCGGTAATTCTTCGGGTTCTTTGTATCATTCCCTTTATGTAGTAGAAACGTAGATCCGGTGGTGAGCCATTTAGGAATTATATTGGGTTTTTTTATTACCTCTTCTATTGCTCTTACCATGTCTTTATGTAGGGCGTAGAAACTTTTGATCCAAAAATTCTGAAGTTTGTCTGGACCGGGCGATTTCCAGTTGTGTGTTCGTTTTATAACTTTAGTCACTTCATCGATAGTGAGCACATCCCATTTCTGTAGTGTGACATTTTTAAACTTATTTTTCTCGTCTTTGATCCACGTCGCGTCCTGATTATGGTGAACTTCATTTTCCAGTATTCCGCCCCAAAATGCTACTATATTTTGCTGTGAGGGTGGCTCGGTAATTGTTTCCGGTTGTTGATTAAGGGATCTGTAGAATTTCTTGGTGTCGTTTTTGAACATATTGTTTTGTATGTACTGTTGGTGACGTTCTTCGTATCTTCTTACCTTGAGTGATCTAGCTTGAAGCCTCATCTTTATATCTTGTGTTAGTTCGTCGATGTCAAGATTATTGTATGTCTTTTTTTCTTTTCGCAGTAGCCAGTTAATTCATGAATGAACTTGGTGGGTTACAACTCCTTTCTGCAATTCACTGAGGAAAGATAGACTCTTTCGTTCTTGTCCGATTTTACTCTGTAGTCTTTGTTTCCATGGCGGCTCTCTTCTGGTAGCTTTCTTAGGCTGATCTTTCATCTCACCGGCGATTACTGAAGCCGCTGCATACATTAACATATTTATATCCGTAATGTTTAGATAACGTTCTTTTGCGATTTTGCGTGAGTGCCTTGTTCGCTAGCTGTATTTCCTTGTTGACTGATCTACTTCGTATCACTCGCTTGAGTCTTTTCCTCTCTAGGATATTAATACTCTGTATTTCATTTAACTTAGATCTAATTTTGAGCACCATTGTCTTCAATAAGTCTTCTTCTTCTGTACATGTTTCATTGCTACATTGCCTGTCAATATTAACATCATGAAATGGTTCTTCGGCGTTGTTATCAACGCTATTTTCTTGACCAGACGCTATATTTGTTTGTTGATGTAATTGTTCTTCTGGTAGTACTAGGTGTTCATCTGGCAGTTTCGTAATATGTCTATGTACGTCGTTCTTTATTTGTTGAAGTTCACTATCAGTTAGCCATTTCCTTTTCTCTATCATATTTCTTTGATTGTTGAGTTTTACTGGGTTCATTTCTGCGTAAATGTTTGGATTTCGATTGCGCCATATAAGATATGTGCCTTTGGTTTTTGGTACTTCTTGGTGGGTCTCGATGGAGTAATAGTAGGACCACATCACATCCTTATACTGATCAACAGTCCACTGCTGTCTCACCTTCCGGGATAACTTGTTTGTAGTGACTGTTTCTGCTGTTTGGCTTGGTGGGTCAGCTCCGACAGTATCATTTCGAACCTGTTCTGACTGATGGCCATTTTGCCCTTCTCGATCAGTATTTAGGCGCAGCTCATTAGGTGGTGGTTGACCGCGCTTTATGCGTACATTTCTAGTCGCTAACCTTTTTTGAGGTGTTATTATTATTGTTATTATTATTATTATTATTATTATTATTATTATTTTTTTTTTAACACAGGTTTCCCTGGTAGTATTTTCAACATAAGCCGGGTTTTAGCCAAGGCTTATATTGTTGGTTTATTGATTAAGGACCCTTCTTACTGTGCGTGTGGTGCCTAAAATCACAGATTTTTGAGTTGTGTATACTAGACTAGGTGGTAAGTCTAGTTTTTTAAGATTGTTTTTAAATTCTTTATGTATTAACCCAACTGCTGATAATATGAAAGGATATATTTCTACCTTTGTGAGTTGGTACATATCTCGCAGTTCATAGGCTAGGTCTAAATACTTACTTATCTTTTCTCTATATGTTTTTTCCATATTATCATCTAATGGCACTGCTATGTCTATAATTTCAGCTGTTTTTTCGGTTTTGTTTATAACCAATATATCCGGTCTATTGTGTGGAATCAACCGGTCTGTTCTTATTAATATATCCCAAAGAACTTTAGTTGTGTCATTTTCCTTTATAGGTGCTGGTGAGTATTTGTATATCGGCTGATTAGTTTTAATTAAGTTTTTATTAATGCAGATGCTTTGATGAATAGCTTTGGCAACGTTGTTGTGTCTGTCGAGTTAATCTCTTGGTGCTAAGTAGGTACATCCAGCAATAATGTGCTGTATTGATTCGCTTGTACTATTACACATTCGACATTTATCATTGGGCACATTGATTTTCATAATATATTTTAGGTAATTTCTCGTTGGCATAACCTGATCTTGTATAGCCGTTAACACAGCTTCTGTTTCTAAATGCGGCTCTCCATATCTTAAATATGTTACAGAAGCGTCGCTGTCGACATTATCACCAAACAATGCTACCGGGTATCTGCCATGTAGTGCCTTAGATAGCCAATCTTCTTTCATTGAGGCTATAGAGATGGTAGGATCTTCCAATTCTTGCTTGATAGGCCCGTATGTTTCTTAACGATATTTATGACGGGCGAGTTGTTTTTGTCGAGGTAAGTTTTAAATTTCTTTATTTGGTGTTCATGTAGTAGCTGCAAATTCAGTAATCCACGTCCACCTTGTTTTCGATGTATATATAACCTACTGCTTGAAGCATTGGAGTAATGACCCTTTGCCTTATTTAGCTCCATTCTGATTTGTCGGTCTAATTTCTGTAAGTCTGTCTTTGACCACTTCAAAATTCCAAAAGTGTACGTCATAACTGGTACAGCCCACACATTTATCGCTGTTATGGTGGCTTTTGAATTAAGTAGAGTGGTTAGTATTACATTTATTCTATTGATGAAAGTGTTTGTAATACTTTTCCGCATTTCTGAATCTCTGATATTTAATATTTGTTGCATACCAAGATATTTGTATGCTTCTCCAAGTTCCAATTCTTTTATTTCTGTCCCGTCCAGTAGCTTTATGTTGTGTTCTAGGTCTGTTACCTTTTCACCTCTTCCATGAAGAACTGCGCATTTATCTAGACCAAACTGCATATTTATTGATGAACTAAATGCTTTTACAAGTTCTAACTGGCTTCTTAGTTGGCCAGGTCCATTCGCATATAGCTTAAGGTCATCCATGTAGAAAAGATGCGTAATCTTGGCAGGCTGCTTTTCTACATTTATTCCATATTTGGAATTCTTGAGCATGTAGCTAAGCGGATTTAAAGCAAGACAAAACCATAAAGGGCTTAAGCTGTCTCCTTGAAAAATTCCGCGTTTTATTGGAATTTCTTCTGTGGTATATTTTGTTTCTCCCACATTTACAACGACGTTGGTCTTCCACGATTTCATCATATGTGTTAACGTACTTATTACTGATTCATGTACTTTGTATATTTTCAGTACTTCTTGCAACCATGAGTGAGGCACTGAATCATACGCTTTACGGTAGTCTATCCATCCTACAGAGATATTTCTTTTCTTTATTTTATAGTAGTTTGTTATAGTAGCGTCAATAAAGAGTAGTTCTTTACACCCTTTCGCACCGGCTTTGCACCCATTTTGTTCAGGTGCAAGTATGTTATTGTTGTTCACATGCTCGTATATCTTCTTTGTAAGTATGAAAGTGAATACTTTGTATAAGGTGGGTAGACAGGTGATAGGTCTGTAGTTTTGTGGCATTATTATTATTATTAGTATTATTATTATTATTATTATTATTATTATTATTATTATCGAAAACTCTTACAGAATCCGGATAGCTTTATAATCCCTACGGTCAGATCTTTTTATAGTACAGTTACAACATTCATTTATAAAGAAATATGTCAGTAAACAATAACAATGACGCAAAAAGATCCTCATTATAATCCAGTTAAACTTACAGAATAGCAGTATAAAACACGGAAATATTTCGTGAAATACGCGAATGTAGTTCTTAATGCATTTCTGAAAGATTTTGTTGTTGTTCTAAGCCATTTTAGATAAAGCCAATTTTTATTAAGTTGATTAATGATTTACATTAAATAATATTTTGAATGCAAATTCATATAGAAAAATATATCGTCTCGGCTGGGAGTCGAACCCAGGACCCTCCACTGTCTACTAACTAAAAAATATCTAGTTACTTTGTATGTTTGCTAAATATCTATAATTCATATGGAAGATTTGTCGCCTTGCTGATAGTCGTTTCTCGGTATCTCAGTTGGTAGATATCCACCTAGACAGTGGAGGGTCCTGGATTCGACTCCCAGCCGAGACGATATATTTTTCTATATATTTATAAAGTACATTTCAAAACAAAGTTTTCAATATATGCAGTAAACTGTTTAGCTAAATCCTAATAATCTCTTTTTGTAATTAAAACTTACAGTTAGATGCCTTCATTAAAGCAAATATATGCGTAATATGGTCGGGCGACTACGAACTACTATGCAATTATATATTGTGGAAATACGGAAGTAAATTATCATGTGCATTGTACTTAGGCACTGTGAGAATAGAGGTTAACTAAATAATTATACGAATTTTGCACTTTATTCGTGCCTCTTTTTATTTTAACTGAATTGCAGGTTGTGAGAAATAATAATCCATTATTCAATTTTATGTGTAGTTTCAAGAATACGCAGTAATTAATAAAAGAACAAAGTTTGAAAGCGTACAAAATTTATTATATTAAGTACTTATACAAATACAGGTTTCTTGTGTAATTTAACATTAAAGTCTTTCTCGATGTTGCAACAGAACCTTGCATGGAATTCATTTATATTATTAATAACGGCAGATATATGTTGGAATTAATAACACATAAATAACTTTAAGTTAATCTGTAAATGGAATTTTAAAGCTCGACATTTTCCAATCTTTATATGGAACTACATACTTTTAAAAATGTTAGTTACTATAATAATAGTAATCGTTTGTGCAGCTCGAAAAGCGCAACCGTATTTTTCTGCCTTATTACAACAAACCTAATTCCATACATGTGATTACTCTGCTTCTTCATTTAGTTCCATGGCCATAGGCGCCCGGAAGGGGAGGTAAGGAGGGGCGATTGCTCCCCCCTCTGGAAGTTGAACAATTTGAATCTTATTGAAAATTTTGTATAATACGCCGTTTTCTTCTAAGCTTGCCCCCCCCCCCTAGCATACCGTTCCTTCTAGGCTTACCCCCCCCCCCTGGACAAATTTCTGTGGGCGCCTATGTCCATGGCTTTGGGGTTTCCTGCGCAAGCTTCTTTGGCCATTGCCTGCCTGATCTTCTTGTGCTGTGCTCCCGACAGTTTTTTAAAAATTAGGAAATAACTGGTATGTTATCCAAATCCAAGTTAAAAAAATAAATTTACATAGTGCAAATTACATTTAAACGATTATAATAATACACAACGGTTATATAGGTACACTCTAAAAAATTCCCCTTGAAGTTGCCTCCATTTCTTGGGGTAAATTTACTTCAAAGTGTAATTTTCATAGGAAGTGGGAAATTTCAATATTAGGTTAAATTTGCATTGTCATGTTTCCTTTTTAAATAAATTTACAGATTAAAATTACGATCTCAATGCAATCTTACATTTCATTTTAACATTAAAACACCTGCGTAAAGTTATAACTTTACCTAATATTGACCTAATATTGAAATTTCCACTTCCTATGAAAATTACATTGGAAGTAAATTTACCCCAAAAAATGGAGGTAACAAAGTATACTTTATAAAAGCTTGTGCTTGTTCTAGAGCACAATTTCACTATAAGGACAAGTCCAATAAATATAAATATTTAAAAATAGGGTACATTCTATGTAATTATTATTGAATCATTGTTTAATTGCGTATAGAATGCATATGTTCAACAAATTCGGTATTATATGCCATGCATATATAATATTGAAATTTCCCACTTCCTATGAAAATTACACTTTGAAGTAAATTTACCCCAAGAAATGGAGGCAACTTCAAGGGGAATTTTTTAGAGTGTATATATCTCAACCCGCATTTCTGGATAGATTTATTACTGAATAGTATACAGGGTGTTTAATCTGATCTTTGAACAGGAAAACATCACTTTTTTCAAATGGGACACCCTGCATATAAATTTTATGTGATTGCGTGTTTTATTGTGGGTGTATTATCAGTTTTGTTACATAGGCGAATAGCATGTAACAGCACAATTTCTCAAATATTGGCTCCCCTAATTATTTTGGAGAAAAAGTGAATATATAGCAAAGTTGTAGATCTTATTGAATACTGTTCAAAACACCCCTAATTTAGCATTTTGTTTCAAATAGTTTCTAAGATATAAGTGATTTTCTGTCATAGAAAACATTGTAAATCAGAAATTTGCTAAATGCAATTCGCACGATAGATTTAGACATGCGCTGTAAATGCAAGAATTATTAAACACAGTTTTATGGAGCAAATCAGAATGTTACGATTGCTATCGGTGTAGAAGAAATAAACTAGGATTCTTCAAGGAATTTATTTTTATAAAATTTTATTAGCTATGACAACAGTGGTCATGTTATTCTAAAGAGTTGTTGTCAGATCTGTCATTTAAGCTATTCAATTATTAACGTGATTGATTGATTAAAACGTGGTAGAGTACTTAATTTAAATAATAAAATGGTATAATAATTTGACAATGTGGTTATTTTATAAAAATTTTGATTTTATAAAAGTAAATTTTTTGCAGAATACTCATTTATTTCTTACACACCGGTAGCAATTGTAACATTCTAATGGGTGGTTCTGCTTCATGAAACTGTGCTTCATAATTCTTGCATTTACACCTAATGTCTAAATGTAACGTGGTAATTGCTATTAGGAAATTTCTGATCTACAATGTTAATTTCCTATACCAGAAAATCACTTATATCTTGGAAACTTTTGACACAAAATGCTAAAGTGGGAGTCTTTTGAACAGTATTCAATAAAATCTACAACTTTGCTATAGTGACTTCTCTAAAATAATTAGGGACCAATATTTGAGAAATTGTGCTTTTACATGCTATTCGCCTATGTAACAAAACTGATATTACACCCTGTATGTTCTATCTAAAAGTGCACAGTTTCAAAGTTATCAGCGTTTTCGTATTTCTCTCGATATTTCCCTGCTAATTTGAATGGAAAGATTTTCAGCGTTACAGAAGCAGCTCTATCCATTGGCTAATCATTTTTTTTGTTAAAAACCCAGTTACACAGTACCAGTAACTTGTACGAGTTCCTAAAGACGAGTACTAAAATATAATGTAAACACATATTTTAGTGCTAAAATCCAGTGTATGTTCCAGTACACGAGTATAGTAATAGTATAGTATAGGGTGTCCCATTTGAAAAAAGTGCGGTTTTCCTGTTCAAAGATTTATACTTTTGCTCTATCAGATCAAACACCCTGTATACTATTCAGTAATAAATTTATGCAGAAACGCGGATTTAGATGTATATAAGTGCCGTGTATTATTATAATCATTTAAATGTAGCTATATAAATTTATTTTTAAAAAACTTGGATTTTTCAAAAAAAAAACAACAGAAAGACTAAATTTGCCCAGAAACTGCGCAGATCATCGATATATACATTAGGCAAACATATTTAAAATAATGTGTAGAATCAAAAACAGTAAAAGTATACAAGGTATTCCATTGAAAATAAAAAAAAGTTGATAGTAGGCACAGCAATATGACTCACCCTGTATATACAAAACTATTATAAAATTAAAATTTGTTTTAAACCAACCAACTTTGATATGTAACTTTTTCTCGTAACTCTTGAAGTTTCCAAAATAATGTACAGTATCATATTGCGTGGGCTACTCTGCACCTCTTTGTAAAAAAACATGTTCAGACATGCGTTTTTGTTCTAGTTTCACTGTAAGTGTTAAACTGTAGAAGATTTTAAAAGAAAACCAAGAGAGAATATTTCTCTAGATGTTCTGGAAATAGCCTATAATAAAGTGATGTAGCAAGAGGAAAATGATATGTCTATTAAGGCCATTGGCAAAAAGTTCAATATTACAGAGACTACATTAACAAGATATGCTAAAAACCGAGAAATCCCTGAAAATAAAGGATTTGCTTCAGTTTTTGTAAGCAGACCAATCTTCACAATTGAAACCTTGTTGTGTGAATATTTATTATAGGATAGTAGCATGTACTACTACATTTACTACAAAACAAACTAAAGAACCTGCTTATGCATATGCAATAGCAAACAACAAAAATATTCTAGATTCTTGGAAGACTAATAATTGTGCCAGCAAGGACTGGCATGTCGGATAGCTTTCGTTAAGGAAACCGGAAGCAACTAGCTTTTCCCGTTCAACGAGCTTTAATAAGAACGTGGGCGACTTCTTTAGCAACTTAAAAGATGTATAAATGAGAGATTTCAATTTCCTCCATCATCTGTTTATAACATCGACGAAGCAGGGGTAACTACTATTCAGGTTCCAGGAAAAATCTTGCCTGAGAAAGGTAAAAAGCAAATCGGAAAGATCACTTCCGGAAAAAGAGGGGCGCTCGTTACATAGTGTTGTGCAATCAATACAATAGGCAACTCTTTACAACCTTTTTTCGCATTCTTTCGTAAACATTTCAAGAATTTTATGTTGACTAATTGGTGTCGGCTGGCGCAGCAAATATATCTGGATCGATGGACAGTGAAATTTTTGTACAGTACATTAAACATTTACAAAATATGCCAAACCTTCCCTGGAATCTCCAGGTTTGTTGATTTATGACAACCACAAGAGCCACATCTCGATAAAGGTAATTAATTTTGCAAAGAATAATGGCAGAGTACTTTTCAGCCTGCCCCCATACTGCAGCAACAAGCTGCAGCCGCTCGATGTTGCAGTATATTCCCCCTGCAAACGTTATTATAACGCTGCAGTTGAAAATCTGGCCTAGCACTCCAATTTCAATATACCAAGTACCACAGCTAATAGCAAAGGTTATTTGCCAGCTTTCAGTAAATCAAACATTGAAAACGGTTTTGCGAAGACCGGTATATTTCCATTTAAACCCAGCATATTTGTTGATTCAGACTGTGTCCCGCAGTCACCGATCGAGATAACCCACTAAATGAAA
This sequence comes from Agrypnus murinus, assembly GCA_929113105.1. Taxonomy (NCBI): domain Eukaryota; kingdom Metazoa; phylum Arthropoda; class Insecta; order Coleoptera; family Elateridae; genus Agrypnus; species Agrypnus murinus. Next base: position 97,384,560 of record OV816026.1, read on the forward strand.
ATATTTTGGAAGACCCTCCATTAGATCAACCCAAGAGGCCACAAACGCCTGTGCCATCAACGGGTACTGAATCGACTGTCAGCATTGTTACCCCAGAGTTTATTCGACGTTATCCTAAGGAAGATCCTTATCCTAGAACAAGAGTATTAACGGATACTCCAGAGAAATTAGAAATAGGGGAGATCCTGTAAATGAAAAGTGCAAGTTAAACGAGATCTGACTAATTTTGACGCATCCATTACGAGTAAGAAAAACAAAAAATATAGAACCGGAATCAACGTCGTCAGAATCTGAAGATTTGAGCGATATCTGCGAGAAAAGCAATGATTGTGGACCACACATACCTAACTAGTGGTCCAAACATGGACTTTGCTGTTATGTTTGGGTTACTCTACCAGGCTCTATTGTATCGCTTGTATCATTTAAATTCTTGAGAATTACATATTAATGATTGCATCTCCGATGGCTGTTTCTAAATCTTAATGCTTAGTTTAGTTTTAAAAATAAGAACACAAAATGGACCAAACATGCCAGTTCTCCCCTACTCCTATATTTTTCCCGATATGCTCTACCCTTGGTAGCAAGAAGCCACTTGCTTCTCTTACCTCTAGCATTAGCCCTAGTTACTAGATTGGCAGTAAACGTAATGACTTTCTTATTTCACACGTAATTAGGTAAATATCCATTTGCTTAGAATTAATTAATAAAAGCAAAAACAATGAATCGGAATTGTTTATTTTGATATAATAAATTGATAATTATCTTATTTTTAAATGTTTATTATCTAAAATTGGCGAAGTGAAAAATTGCAGTTGTTAAAGTGCAGTACCATGCAAGAATTACAATGTTGCAACGGAAATAGAATTTAATATGTCATAAAGTTAATTAGAAAGAATTATACACTTTTCTATAATTTTCTAATTTCATTAAGTCAAACTTTTACTTTCTCCATAGACTATCGGAAATATCCACATTCATCTAAAACTGCATAATAAAGTACTAAAAAACAAGGAAACAACACAAGGTCGTATCTTAGGTATTACGCGTTCTAACAGTGTATAAACTTCAATCTGAAGTCAGTGATATGAAATAATGTCACAATTGACAAGATACATTGTGAAATATTATTCAATTTACTCCGGAAATGAAATTGACTTTTCAAGATGTAAAATTCACGTTCATCTGAGAAAGTGTTACATACTGTTAGGAATTCAGAAATCTCGAGTTCAGTGTTGACATTTATTAGTTTTATAATTTGACATCTATAGAAGTTTTAGTTTAAGCTTTATAGATTCAAAACTTAATATTCTTCAACGAGCGATTTCAAGAAGATGAGACTTTTAATACTGATGTCATCGAATTCGCCAGTCTTGCAGTTCACAATTACTTGTTTTAAAAAATCACAGATATTCAAAGATACCGTTTTAAAGTTTAACAAGTTTTCAGCTGAGATATTTTGAAGATTTGGTCGGCTTCGGAAACTCAATAACTGAGATATCTATAAACTTAAATTCTATTCTATTGCTGACAATCTTTTCCTTCCTATAGCATTTCTTGCTTCCACTTACACTACAGTTTTTTGGTTCCAATAAAGATTAGTGATAATACTAATATCTTTGTCGCCTAAACCTCTATGTTTTAGAATTTCAAATAGCTTTGCAGATTGTACAGCTGATTTCAAATAAATCTAGGACAAGTCTTGAGAGTAATTTTTACGTTTTCAACAATGTGTGAACTAGGCTTTAAATTACATTTTCATAGGTAACTACCTAGAATTTATTAAACATCAAGGGAAAGAAAAAGCGACGTTTACGCTACAAGCTGTAAAATGGGCTACTCTTCAGAGATAATACCGGGATAATAAATTGCTTTAAATAATAATAATAATTGCTACTAACCATTACCTGGTGAATCAAATTCCAGAAGCTATGAAACTTGCGTGTGTGTGTGTGTGTGTGAGGAAGGTGCGATTATTACTATTCTTACTACGCTGGCATCTTATCAGATGGTATTAGCACATATCCCACATTTGTGTTACAGTTAAAGGACACTGCGGAGAACCTTAACCAGACCTGTCGGTACCGGGAATCGGACCGGGCCGCTTGGGTGATAGAAGGTCACGCTAGTCCTTACACTACCAAGGCTATATAGATTAAATAGTACGTCAATACCATTGCTATCCAATAATTTAAGAATTTCTATTGGTATGTTATCTTGGCCTGTCGCTTTACCAAACTTCGGTAAGGTTATAGCTTTTAATACTTCATCTTGTTGAGTTCTAGGACCTGATTCGGTTTTACCAGTGTTGGTGTTTTCCGTCAATCATATTCAATATAGATTTTGGATATATTTTCTTCTCTATTTAGATTTTAATTTGTCTCTCTTATAATATTATTTCCTTCATCTACTAAGCTATCAACTGGTTTCTTTTTATACATTGTTTCTTATATTTTCTTTTGAATATTAAAGTTGTCATATTAAGTCGTGTTTTTGAAGTCGTAATGAGTTTTCTTTAGCTTTTGTTATTTCTTGCTTTATCTATTTTGTGCCAGTTTATATCGTCCCTTATCTAGAACTTTCCATTTTCTACGATCATCTATTAGTTGTAGAATTTCATTCGTCATCTATTCCTGTCTTAGTATTGGTAATTTCTTCCATGCTAAACTCTCATTTTGTATTCTTATTCCTTCTGCTAAATTTCAACTTTGTGTATAATTTCTTTGTTTTTACATCTTTCGTGTCATACTTTCCTACTTTGTTGAACTCTTTAATGTTTTTTCCTACGATCCATATAAAAGTGAACAATAAGTAACGCTACTGAAATTTAGAAAGTGATTTATATAAACACGTGTGTGTTAGGAGCATATTACAGTGTGTGTTAGGAAAATATCGCACGTTGAGCATTATACAGGGTGTAGCTAATATCACAAAATATAATAAAAAAATTTTAAGAAATTTCACTTTCAGGCTTTGAATCTTTAGAAATCAAAAATTAAAAAATTGAAGCTTTTGAGTCACAAAAGTTTCATAACTCCCGGAACTGGTTTGCTCAGTTTTGTTAGTTCAGTCAAAATTAATATTCGCCCTTTTTTATTAAATTTACTGGCCTTATCAGCCTGTATAGAACCGACTGTCCGTCCAGTTTCTTGAAGGCTTAGAATATAAATCTATATGAACGATTGAAAGATTTTGGTTCATCAAATATACTTCTTTCTTCTGCATGTCCAACGATTTAATGAAAATAAGGGACAGAGAATTTCAGCATTTTCGTTCATAGACTGTTAGAATTGAAATTCCTGTATTCTAAAGAGCCTAGCAACGTATCATTATTACTTCGTTAGCGACCATACAGATATGAGTTTTTCAATATGATTGCATCCATTTGCTGAACAATAGCAGCACGTGTCCATAAAATAATATTTTACGATAAAATCATACTATTTAACCAAGTTCCCAAGCGATTACAGATAGTGGCTGAAGTATTTTGAAGATTATTTACAACAAATAAAGAAAGATGCAAGGTGTCGTCGATCAAAAATCTTCAATAACTAGTTGTTATGATAAATTGGAGGTTTAGCAAATAATTTTAATCATGATTGAAAGTTTCAAGTGTTTCAATTGTAGCCGAATAGAACATATTAAGTAACAATTCTGGAAACCAGCCAAAAGTTATCGTATTCTTTCTGTTAAACTATGAAACTTCTAAAACAATGATCTACTTTAGCAATGCAAAAGCAAATTCAGAAATTATGTTCAAAAGCGGAAAATGGTTGTGATATTAAATCAATAGCAGAGGATGTGGAACCTCTGCACTGTGCAGCTCAACCAATGCAGCTGAGTCCTCAAGAAGGATGGCATTTGGAATAAAAGTCATAGTAGATCATGATATTCTCAAAAGAAAAATATTAGACTCGGAACAAAAAATATCTACTGTCCTTAAGTCTAGAGATTTGGACTGAACAAAAGTTGCAATAATTGTGATTATTTATAATCAAGAGAAGGCAATAACAAGATTCTGAGGCAAAAAATGTAATCAGAATTAACATTTCGGTCACCACACATTTTTGGAAATATCATTTTTTAGTAACTCAAATGCCTTGTCAATTACTACTTGCCATCTCCCGTACCCTTAATAATCGGAACCCCGTACCGATTCTTATATCATATGATCGACCCTACTAGAATCTAATCGAACCTGGAAGATTTCTAAGAGCCGCATACATTTTTGACGTACCAAACAGCGTTGACTAGGTCTATGGTTTTACTTCCTTACCCTAGAAGAAGCCACCGCTGTAAAACATGCTAACCACTTATCTACCGCAGCTGGCATTTTCTTATTTATGATGTTTTGATATTAAATATTTAAACCATATAGCACACAACTTTGTTTTTTACTTTTACAACGACTTGCAATCATCACGCTCTTATAATATCGTACAAGGAATCCCATGAATATGTTAAAAATATTGATAGAATTAATACCAGACTTTGGATGTGTTTCTGCGACTTTAAAAAAAACTAACTTCTACATGGCTACATTGTCGAAATAACTATGCTTAAGGTTATGTTTCAATTTGCTTTCCGAATTGTTTACCATTATCTGAACATTTGAAACTGAAAATATTATGTGGTAAATGTATACCGAAATGACTAAGTGTCAGTCAGAATTGAATGCCAAGGACAACATCTAAAATAATTTAGTAAACAATAATAGTTTTATATAGGTGCATACACCAGACAAAACACATAGCAATGATTAATGTCGTCGATTACATTAGCTATTCAAAACCAATGACTATTACGCCGAAAGTTATTCTACCAATCCCGTAAGATAAATTTGTCTTTATTATGCTAAAATGTTCTAAAAACAGTTCTATAAGTAAACCCGCCAGTATCAACGACGCGTTTGGCACCGTTAAAGACCCCTACTGGGAATTGATCATATAAACATATGGCGCCGCGCCAAAAAGCATGAGAGATGTTCCGCTATACCAAATAAATCAAAATATGTAATATGATGAACGCAAACAAAACGCATACAATCAGCACTGAACGCAAAGCCTTATTAGACATAGAGAGATAGCTTTGAACAAGCAAAAGATTACGTACAGAGCTTTTGAGTAGAGTAGCTGTTCTCAATTGATAACAAGCTAACCGATAAAAGTTGGGACATTAAACGTTTACCTAAGCATTATGATAATGATGGAGGTTTTATTTTATTTTTATTTACTGCAAATACTGCAATGTATCCCAAATAAAATACAATTCAAACATAGATGTGTCAGGGTGTCTCATACAATTTCGTTGGAACTACTAAGGTATACTTCTCAGCAGACCTAATAGTTCTAAGTTTCAATATTTTTGTTTCAATTTGATCCAAGCCATAGAAATATTAATGGGGGCTGGTCAGTTTAAAGTTTTACCAGCCATACTAAACACGGTCTGCATATATAAGAACATATTTTCAAAGGGATTATGAATTAAATTTCTGCATACAATAACAATACAAAGGCAATGTAAAAAATGAAAATACTCAAATCAAATTTAGAGATTAACCTGTTCTTTTAAACAATCGCCTGTAAGATCACCCCAAGTAAATAAAATTGTGTTGATTAGTTTCAATGGTACTCATATCCCGAAAATGAAAAAAAATCACATTTAGTACCTTTTTTTAAAAAAATCAGTGCAACTTAAAATAAGTGTAGTTCTCTCAAAAGCCGACATGATTCCATAATTCAGTTAGCCGGAGCGGGGTGATAATAACCGTGGTGATATTTCGCTGTCGTCCATGGTTCGTTCGATTCTAGCTTTCAGGATTTTCAGGATGTGATTACTGTTTAAGCTAATAAACAAAATTATCAACAGAAATAATAACTTTATTTATTTAAGGAGATTTTACAATCGATTTGTTAATAGCACAGGTGAATCAGTCAAAGCAGAAACTGAATATGTCCCAACCACCTTCTTGTTGAGAAAAACAAGAAAAACTGAATTACTCAATGTTGCTTTTATGGACTTTCGTGACTTTTTGGGATATGAAAGAAGGGTATCTATTAAGTAAGACCACATGGTTCAATTTACTTAAAGTTTTGTATTCTAAGAGAAGAAAATGCATATAAGACGTGGACATGTTCAGTTTCTGCATTAATTGCAAATAAAATGCAAAGAATACGCAAGAAACTATTTTGTGACCAGTGCCGACCTTTAAGGGGTGCGAGGTCGGGCGCCGCACGAGAGCGCTAGGCTGTTTGGTGCGCCGAAGTTTGTAAAATCATTAAAATCATTCAATAACAGTTACTTTTTAAAGTTAATAAGGGCGCTCTGAAGGACTCGCCGAGGGTGCCGAGAGGCCTAAGACCGACACTGTTTGTGAAGAACTGAACTTAATATTAACAAAAGAAATCTGAAAATCCTAAATACAAATAAAAATATTTTTAAACATTGTCTGCTTTCTTCAACTGTTTCCTAGGTTGTTCAGTTTTACTTTCTTCTTCGTAAACACTGTTACTAGTTGATTTAGACATTTTTGCATAGAGAACTTCCCTCAACAAAATATCACTTGCATATGTCAAAACGACGCGACGATGGCTTCATTTGATATCAGCTAAGCTGTTTTTACTTCAGCGCATCCTATATATATATAAAACATACCGCTACAGAGATTGAACACGTCCTATGTTTCTTCAGTTTCTGTACTATACCATCGCTTTTCTACATTATAGAAAAGCAGGACATGTTATATTTTTGCACCATTCGATCGGGCACCCTTGAATTATGGTGAATTCATGTATAACTCAATTTACACAAAAAGTGGGCATATTCAGTTTCTGCATTGACCGATTCAGGTGAGGTATGAGACATAGGGTATTAAAAACAGAAAATATATTGTTACAGGAACACAGAAAATTAAAAATGTGTAGGTATTTAGATGCGTCAATAAATATAGACGGCGTTGTAGAGCAACAAAATTAGACAAAATAACGTCGATATGCGCTAATTGATTATGCATGTAACCAATGAGACGCATGGTTTAGTTGTAACATAACCTTCAAGCCAACCAATATCTTAATCAAGTTCCGCTAGGATTCAGTTCATTCTCTGGCACGTCTCAAAAATATAATAAATAATCTAATAGTAATATAATATATTTATATCTAATATAATACTAATAATCATAGTTAACAGAAAATATTTGAATTGAACTCTATGTCTAATTCTTTAGCAATGCGTTTACGGAAATAGCTTTTTAGTCTGTGCGTAAACTCCCCTCTTTAGATTTTCAATATAGAATTTTTATTGCCTAAAATATATTAACCATGTTAATGAGGGCTCAGCCCTCCCTACATTATTTTAATGAGGGCCACAGCCTTCAAGCCACGAGATATTCGGCGCCTATGAATTTCAAGCATCTACGATCTGTTCACTGTTTCGGTAAAGTAATCGCAAAACGAGAAGAGCCTGTTGACGTCATCCGCGTACTAGACGAAACTACGTTCGGACTAGTTTATTCTTTTAATAGGAAGATGTTTTACTTGTCAAGCTAGTCTATAGCGTTCCTCTTACATTAACCTTCGTCTGTAGTATAGTAGTAATTAAAAACATTATTTGTTACGCCACTACCGCAGTGTTAGCGCGAGAACAACACGCATCATGACGTCAACAGTTTTTTCACATTTTGCTCCTACTCTACCGTTAAAAACTGTTTTTGAAGAATTTCTATGTATTTAAATGTTTGTATTTATTAAAGTAAGTATTTTATGTTTTTTTTTCTTTGAAAGAATCAAGAAATTTTAGTCAACTCAATAATTACGTCTACAACAAAAATATATTAAATAAAAACTTACCAAATAACAGTCGAGTGGTTTCTCCCGTGGTCTGCTATATGCCTTTTGTAATTCCGTTTGTTTAAGCGCGTGGGCAATATGTAGGGCACTAGCGTCAAAACGTCCATACTGATAACCTGGTGAATCCGTATGATTGTTTTGAGGATACGAATTTGGACTGTACGTATGTTTGTTACGATCTCCATATGAAGGAGAAGAATGAGAATTACCATTCAGGTGTGTACGTATATTTAAAGCTGAAATTAAAAAATAGTATATTAAAGAACGAGTATTATAAAGCAAAATTTATTGCACTAGTCGAAATTTAGAAAACTAGCAGCTTGTGGGAGGTTTTCTAGAGGATGAGTATATGAAACTAGTTTTTTTATGTTTTTTCTATTTTGCACTTTTATTCCCCTTTCAAATAAAAAAAATCCAAATTTTTAGAGTGAAGTTTTTGTCAATTTTCTTTTCTTAATTTTTTACAATGCTACGAACTTTGAAAAAGCTGGACTATTAAAGCAATTTTAGCTTTATTATAGATGCAAAATAGAAAATATTATATTAAAGAACGAGTTTCATTAGGTAAGATTTAGAAACGAGCCGCTTGCGGCGAGTTTTCTAAAGGGCGAGTGCAGTAATGACTTATGAAACGAGTTTTTTATGCTATTTTTTCTATTTTGCGTCTTTTATTCCCTTTTAAAATTAAGAAAAAAACGCAATTTCAAAATGTAGGGAATTTTGTGACAGGTGGCAACACTGATGTGACATTTGAAAATTCGAATTGACCTTTTCTAATAACTAGCGCTACCATCGCCGGTCCACTTTTTTGTTTGTAATAGTGGTAATAAAATTTAGTATTTTTTTATGTGGTTTTAATGGCTTGACTGCAACAAGTTTCCTGAATTTAGTTTTTAATGTAATGAGCAGGCACTAAAATTGTATAAAATAAACAAGGTGTTTAAAATATTGCTTACTTTTTATTTATAACTTAGGGCTCAAAAAACGTTCATCGCTCAGTAGTACAGGTTATGTTTATGTACTTTTTGTTTATGTACGAATTTTGAACATGTTCAAATTGATACCACCATAAGTGACTAAACTAAAGTAACTAGTACAGTAAGGTTAGCCAATATTAAAAAGTAAACGGGTCTTTACTTTCGCATTTCACCTACGGCGAGAAAAAAAGGTCAATTCTTAGAGTGAAGTTTTTGTCAATTTTCTGTATTTTTAAATTTTTTTTGTAATGCTACCAACTTTGAAAAAGTTGGGCCATTAAAGCACTCAAATGAGCTATAAACACACTGTTTTGGGTGCTTTAACAGCTTTATTATAGACGCAAAATAGAACATAGTTATTTGTGTATTTAGTGCGCGAAATGCTACTTTGGTGGTCAAGAATGAAAGTCTTGAAAGATTGAATGAAAATTTCATGCAAGACCACCAAAGTTATTTCGAGCACGAATTGCACACAACGTTTTTTCTACAGCGTTATTGAAATAACCAAAAAAAATCATAAAAAATAACACAAGGGAATTTTTATTTTAGCGCAAAGTGGGCAGTTTCGTTGTTGCTAGGGAAACAACATGCATAAATCAACAAATCGCATAAATGCACGAAATAGTTTTCGCTCTAAAGCGAAAAATATTTCGAGCACGCTGTAAAGAAAATAAAACCATTTTGCATTCGGATATTAATGAAGAAATGTCATCATTTTTCGACCGCTGTAGAAAAATATATTATGGAGAGCTTTAGAAACTATTACATTCAGTAATAATATGAATATCTATTTTATTGCTATGGCAATATAATGTACTATTGCTCATATGGCTGTGTACTACATTAATAAGGTTCGACTGTTACTTTTCATTAACTTTTCATTTCACAATCTATAATCATAAAGGATTAAAAGTAGGTTGTCGGAAGTAGATTTTGAATGCGTACCCACCTTTCAAAAAATCTTATTTTATTTTTAACCCCAAAAATTCAGTAGACATAATTGGTTTGTGATTGACATATGGCGTATTCTATAGTATGTAATTGAAGAGAAATTTTTATTTAATCATGTGTAAACAGATTTTTTTCTCACCATATGGCAGTTCTTTACCTTGAGCTAAACACGTTTCATACGATTTTGCATATACTTGTTTGTCTGTTGTTATTTTTGCAACGCATAATGAGCTAATGATAAACAAGACATATATAAAAACATCTAATATTAATTTTTATTTATTACGTGTATAATAAGATTGGAGATTTTGACTAAATAAATCAAGTACCTACCTTCAGCATCAAAGGTTCCTCTTCCAGGTCCCCTGATTTGTTCATTAACAAAATTACTAGATTTTGGTACATTAAGAGCTGATCTAATCCCAACAGAAGATCCATCAAGATGTCCAGGTCCAATTTTAGGCACATGACTATTACAATAGACTTCTTTATCTTCCTGTCGATGTTGATTATTATAGTAGGTCTTCAAGGTCAACTTGGTCCCACATATCGCGCACTTAAAGCAACCACTGTGAAAGAACGTGAAATCCTTCAGAGGTCCAACACGATCGACTTGATATACGGTATCGTTACACCTTAGACACGTGCTTTCGTAAAAATTTGGCCGATATTTGTTTTGATACGAGTTTTGTAACATTTTGACGAGGACGATACACTCTTTTTTACTATTATTAACAGTTAATGCGTTTATAATACTTTTAATTATTTAAGTTAACGTGTTTTAATTGCACACGGTAATTGTTTTTCATTAACACACTTTCGTAGCTGCTGTCTGGCCCGTTTCGACGACCATCTTGAAAGTTGGAATTTGTACAATTGTTCTTATTTAGAGTGGCTTGATGGATTTTCGTCTGCTTGGGTGCCTGTAAAATGAATAAAATTCAATAAGATTAAATTACCCGTATAATAAATAAACTACTGGTATTGTTTCATTTCAAACGCGGTAATTCCCATTTTTTGTTTTTATTTTGTTATATCGTTCTAAGATTCGGTTAGGTCTCTCTAAGTGGTTAGGAAAGTTCTGTTTATATGAAAAATAATTTATAAAAAATCTAAACTAATAATTAAAAATAGCTTATTTGTGAGGCTCCATATGAGGACAACTGATAGAATCTAGAATGCGGAAGAATTAATTTGAACCAATTTACGCTTATATAATATTTTTGCTTCCAGGTATGTGTAATATTTACTGCGTTTCTCGAATGGTAAAATTTTTGGCCCTATTATAGCGTCATATCTTATTTATTCTCGATTATTTTATTTATTAGTAGTACAGCCAATCAGGATTATTATAAGCTACCTTATGTATAGGATCTTAATGTATTAAGATCGTTTATAGTTCAGTTGCAGTTAGTAGGCCCTGATGAGAAATTCAAGTTTTAGGTCTTGTGGAGGGAGGCGCCATCTTGAATGAAATGTACAAAAGATGTTTTTTTCAATCTAAATACTCAATGGTTGGTTCTAGTCCTTTACGGCTTCTCCACCCTATTCCTAAATGAATTCCGAACTCAGTGTAACATTTCAGGTGTTACTATTAATTGGCAAGCAAAGCATGTCAGACACGATTTTTTATATTTTCTTCTATAGTGGGTACCGATATGCAAAGTTTTGTTTAGTTAGCTTATGACGGACCCCCTTACGGGACAACGAGTTGAGTTGCTCTCAATTATCACATCAGTTGCATTTGTAAGAGCTACCAATAACTCACTGGTAGGAGGGAGGTTGCCTATCGACTCTGTACTAGCTCTCCAAGTTAGTGCCGGAGCTATCACATTTTCACCTATCGGGGTACGTCTCCGAGAGACTCCCATGACCCCTAGTCCATGCGGACTTTTACTGCCCGGACGAGTCCAACCTCAAGTGTGGCTGCGACTTGGAAACTGGGTCGCCTAGGATTTCCCAGAATTTACCCACCCGCTCTACCATATTATTAAGGCTTGGTGACACAGTGGGTACTGTCGGCATAACCTTTTGCTTTTATAAAACTCGAAAAAAAAGCCAAGTGGGGTCAAATTTGATGATTGAGGAGGCCAGTTCGACCAGTCTACCTCTCAACCAACTCATCTAATTTAAATAATTGAGAGTCTGTCTTGCTTAATGAGAGGTGCCGCATCCTGCTAGAAATGCATGTCAAGATTTATGATTAATAATTCGGGCAACTCTTCTTTTTTAAGAAATTTGTATACACTTAACCATTTAAAGGTCCTTCAAAAAATATCGACCAATAACTATTATTTTTTTTAATAATCTAATTAATATATCTGCAATAGGTGGGGTAAATTTATTAATATTTTGTACATATACATACGTAGCTTTTTACGTAGATTCGAATTTCAAAAAGAAAAATGCATCATCCCATTTATTTCGAGGTTACCCCCTCCCCAACAATTAAGAATTAGAGGGGGTAAAAATTTAATAGCAACATGAAAAATCCTAAGAGGTAACAATTGTTATTAATTATTGCATATTTTATTTTAACAAAAGTTACCTATGTATAACTGTATAGTATACCTATATAGAATGAGAGGCGCAAACATAAGCCTCGCAGGGGCGCGCAATCTTACGTAGTTACGCCACTGCTTTCATAGAATGTTTAAAGTGTCTAACAAAGGCAATACCTTCTTCTATATTTATCAATATTTGTTATTTAAATATTAATTAAAATATAAATAGAACGTTTTTTTGTATATTATAAACTATAAGAAAAACTAAATGCTTGTTGCTGTCATCCTGTATTCATAAAATAATCTGATCAATTTATTATTGCCAGAATTGACATTATTCTCTTTGCTATGCAACAAGTTTTCGAAGATTAACCGACAAGAACTTATGGTAACAATTTATAATTATAATTGGGAAAAGGCGAGTGTGAACGTAATGCTTTTTGCATACCGATCTACCAAATTTGAATAACATTCTAGCAATTAGTATAGAGTGTATTGAATAATTTAATAATTTTTAAAACTTTGATTTTTCTCTTGCAAAATAGTCAGAAAAATTTACTTTCCCCTCTCTAGTGAGGAAAAGTATATATGCAAAACGCGACATGTCCTTGTAAATGAATTTTGAGAAAACCGCAAAAAACTACCAGAAGTTTAGTTTCCATAATATTCAGATAATTTTTGTTAGTTTAGTGGGATAGTCTGATTTAAATTGATTAGCCTATCTTGATTAAATTTATCTGAACACAAAAAACCAAAATTTGAGAAAAACTTAATGACATGTCGCGTTCTGCATTTGAATGTACGACTTGCCCTGTTTTGCATCTATATAATAAACAAGTACTGAATTTGAAAGCATATTTTATTGAACAAAAGCATACTTGAGTAGAACTAAGATATTAAAAAACTAAAAATTCGTATAAACAATAAGTAAATATGTGAAAAAAAAAGAAATATACATTTCGAGCTTAAAATTTATATTATTATATCTTCTTCTGCTTCATCTGTTTCCGAATGTATCACATCGTATCATCGGCAATAGTATCACGTCCAAACAGTTGAATAAAATAATCCAAATGACACTATATTTTTTTTTCTCAAAAACACTTGTTACTATCACCGAACTATTCACAATCTGCCATAACGTAAACGAAATCGCGTGACCTATTTTCTCTATTTTGATTGGTTGTTATGGACATGTCGCTGTTTGCACCAGAATGAATCAGGCAAATGTCGCACCTTGAATCTTAATGTAGTCTAAAGTGACTAATTTTGTATTCATTTATCATGTTTTGCTTTTAAATGTATATTAACATGGTGGAGAAAAATTAGGCAAGTTCAATGATGTGAATAACTCAATTTTTAATTTTTTGTGGCATGTCACGTTTTGCATATATATCCCTCAAATAGTAAAAAAAATCATTTTTCTCTAACTAGAGAGGAAGGAATTGAAGGGCATAATGCAAAAAATACCTAAATTACAATTTCAAAAAACTAAAGCCATTGGTGCCATTCCATGCAACTTTTTGTAAGCTATCTATTGGTACTACTGCCTACTAGTTAGCCACAAAAAATATTTGCCGATTTCATTCTACTGAACATTTCCATTGGTAAAGATTTCAAACTTCGATATCTCAAAAACAGAATTTTGTGACTTAGGCACTTTTTGCATCGGGCCCTTCAATTGCACTTGCACAAGTTCTTGGCAGTTAATTTATCGAGAAGCAAATTTTCGTAATCCATGTCATTGTATATTTGTAGAATAAAGTTTGTTTTTAAAGTTAATGATTAGAAAATTTAATTTATTATTGATTATGTTCGGCGCTTGTAGGACAGATGAATTGGTCAAAATGCAGATTGGAGATATTGATGACAGGGGTTCGGTGATCGTGGTGCAAATTATGGAGACTAAAACAGCTGTTAGGAGATCTTTCACTATTGTTGACTACGCGAAGTTGAATGCGTTGTTGATCATCAGGAAATACTCGTCGTTGCTTCCTGTGGGAGTTTCAAGGTTTTTCCTATCGTACAGAAACGGAAAGTTTACAGTGCAAGTTTACTGTGGGCAAGAACATGTTTAATGGCACATCGTCCATAATTGCTGTCTACCTGGGGTCTGGAAAATCAGAAGTCATATATATACTGGTCATTGTTTGCGTCGAACTTCCGCAACTTCGACGGCAGGTGCGGGAAGTAGCTGGTGGTCGTGAGTAGACGTACAATTGACCACATGCAAGGAAGAATTTCAACGGAAACTTTGAAAATCGTACGTTCTATTTGTATCGAAGAAGCGGAAAAAATTGAGGAAAAGAAAAAATTAGAAAGATCCCTAGGGAGATGTGAGTTGTTTTTCATATTTTTTATCTATGATGAAAATAAACGATACCATGTTGATAAAAAAAATAAAAGCTTTTTTTAGCTTTTGAAAATCTCGTATGTGGAGCATAGTAATCTTGATTCTCCGTCGATAACCTTGACCTGATCTCCAACTGTTTCCATTTTCTGCATTGCCAGTCTGGTCTACGCAAATTCATTAACTTTTAAGTTTGCAATAATTTGTTCTAAAAGTATAATAACTGCATTTCCGTTGTCTAGATTAATTTCAAGCCCGCAATAACCACAACATGAAAGTGTCCAATAAATCTTTCGTATTAGGTATTACTAATTGTATCAACGTCGTTAACATAAACCACAATTTATTGTATTTTATTTTGTTGGCCACTGACAATCCACAAAACCACGTTTCTTTTCATTAAGCACTAGCAGTCTTAACTTTTATTCTAGCGAGTTTGTAATTATCCGAGATCTGATATAATACCTACTTCTTTAAAAACGTCGTGCTAATTTCTAGAAATTTTCCAAGATTCACCTAATCAAAATGTGTCACAAAGGTTTAAAGTTTCTAATAACTTTAGAAGCTTGTCTTCAAAGTTTGATCACAGGTCACTGAAACACTGTAATATGTAACATAGCTGTCTATAGTAACCAGTGGCGTAACAAAAAACTGCGGGGCCCTCCCGCAAAATATTTCTCGAGGCCCCCCTATATACATATATAAAAAAGGGGAGGAATCGAGGTTGTTTTCAGGAATGATAAATCGGATAAAGAAGAAATTTTTATTAATTTAATTTTTTTTAGAATTTAATTAATTTAATTATTATTATTAATCATATACCCCAGTGGCGTAGCCACGGGGGGTTATTGGGGATATATCCCCCCAAGGGTTAAAAACTTAAAAAAGTAGATAAAATATTTGACGAGCTGACCAAAAAACCACGGCGCCTAGATTTTGTTTTGTAATGTTTTTTGTTGAATAAAGACTAGTATTCTAAAAATATTGTTTTTTATTCAGTATTCTTTAATATTTACACTTTTTTCCATATAATCTATAAAAAGCCTAAATAAACAGTAGAGGTATACGGTGAGAGTCAAGCCCTCGGGTTTTCTTTTTATTATTGTATATCCCTCCCCAAGGGCCAACTCTGGCTACGCCACTGATATACCCTTCTACCTTACGGTGTAGGGTTTAATATAAAAATTAAATTAAGAATTAATTTACTTAATGCAAAACATTAATAAAACAATTTACTTCATATAAGAATACTTTTAATAAAAATTACACCGTTATAATAATGATAATTAAATAAAAAATCATATTCTAGCCGTAATTTGATACATAGTTAAAAATAAAATTAAACAAAATAAAACGTTTGAATATTTATATTGAATATTATTATTCAACAGTAAAAAAATCAAAAAGAACATTCTGTGCTACAACGTAAAAAAAAGATTTTTCGTCGGCTATTAGCATCTGCAAAAGTATGAATAACTTTATTCAAATCTATTGGGTGCTACTAGTTGATTTTAAACTGATGTATCTGAATAATAAACACCCCCATGAAACTAGGGATAATAAGTGAAGAAGGGTTTTTCCTTTGGTCACCCTGGCCAACCATTATTCCCCGTATTGACGGAAACCGACAGGATGAAGGATCGTAAAGAGTAATAATAAACACTATAAACAGATTATTGTCATAACCGTTATCAATCTTTGTCTTGCAGTGTATTTTTTAATTAATTAATTACAAAAAATATATAATTTAATAGAACTTTTGAATTGTTATGATCATATTAATTAATATACGCATGTTTTTAATGAAGGACGTTTTTTGGAATTTATCAGCTTTGTAATTATTCTTTACGAGCATAATTGCTCTCACTGTTATTATTTTACTGGATTTTTTGCTCATAAATGCAACCTGCAGTCCTTTTTTAAATATTCAAGTAGAAATATCACAAAAGAATGACAAAGATGCGCCAAAAATGCTTTCACTTTTATTGCCAATATCTGTTTGTTACAAACCAAATTCCAGTCCCTTGTAGATTTGTACTTTTCTAATAAGAAATAATAAAAAGGGCAGTTTTAAAACTTTTACTAAATTGCATTTTATATTTTACTTAAAGTACTAAAACGATTTATTTTTGCTCTTTTTGCTGAATATTAATAGTAATAGGTGGCAATGGCTCCAGTGTCGTCACAAACTGGGGGCTTTTGAAGTTCGGAGGCCCCGTAAAGCCCGGGGCCCCCCGCAGCTGGGATGCTGCGGGCCCTATTGTTACGCCACTGATAGTAACCCTAAGCTCGTGTGGCTGAGCTCGTTATATTCGCTTTTGATTCAAGCATGATTCACTTTTAAGCAGTTTCAGAATGACACCTTATAGTGGCGTGTGTGAGTCGGAAAAAAGGTCGAAATCCGGTAGTCTTCTTGGACACCGGGAGACTACTTCCCCCCCCCCGTTTTCGAGGGTGCTGAAAACGATGGTGCTGGGCAAAATTCTTTTTGGGCGGGGGAAGACCCTCAAAAGGGTTAAAAACCACCCCCAAAAGGGAAAAACGCTATGGAGCCGCCTTTCGGTCCCAAGAATACTTGTTACACCCGTTTCCGAGGGTGCTGAGACCGATGCCGACCTCACCAGCAACCCTCGACGTCAACCCACCCCTCCAACAGGCAAACACACCCCCCAAAAGGGTTGAAACGCTAAAGAAGCGGGTTTCGACTCGGGAAAAAATCTTACGTCCGTTTTCGAGGGTGCTGAGACCGATGCCGACCTCAGCAGCAACTCTCGACGTCAACCCACCCCTCCAACAGGCAAACACCCCCCCCCAAAAGGGTTGAAACGCGAAAGAAGCGGGTTTCGACTCGGGAAAAAATCTTACGTCCGTTTTCGAGGGTGCTGAGACCGATGCCGACCTCAGCAGCAACCCTCGACGTCAACTCACCCCTCCAACAGGTAAACACACCCCCCAAAAGGGTTGATTATGTTGAGTTACTGAGCTTGTAATGTTGCGAAATTACATTAATATTTTAAGTTATAATGTATTATCTATGTAATAAATAAAACTGTGTAATAAAAAAAATAAAAAAAAATGAATTAAATAAATAAATAAATATATATATATATATATATATATATATATATATATATATATATATATATATATATATATATATATACATTTTTTACGTCGAGGGTTGCTGCTGAATGAGGTCGGCACCGTTCTCAGCACCCTCGAAAACGGGTGTATGATTTTTTTCCCGAGTCGAAATCCACTTCTTTAGCGTTTCAACCCTTTTGGGGGGTGTGTTTGCCTGTTGGAGGGGTGGGTTGACGTCGAGGGTTGCTGGTGAGGTCGGCATCGGTCTCAGGACCCTCGGAAACGGGTGTAACAAGTATTCTTGGGACCGAAAGGCGGCTCCATAGCGTTTTTCCCTTTTGAGGGTGGTTTTTAACCCTTTTGAGGGTCTTCCCCCGCCCAAAAAGAATTTTGCCCAGCACCATCGTTTTCAGCACCCTCGAAAACGGGGGGGGGAAGTAGTCTCCCGGTGTCCAAGAAGACTACCATATTCGTCCGACTCACACACGCCACTATTAACAATTGACTGCGTTAAATACAGGTTCCCATGCATTATGAATTTGTTTTGACTTTTATTAGGAAAGTAAATATATACATGATTAAATAACTGTTTTTATTATCAACACCGTAAGTACACTATTATTGATTTTAGGGCGATAACTTAAGTTTATAATTTTTGTTTGTTGCCATGACGACAAGAAATGAAGTTCACTTATCACTCTGATAGCATAAATAACTTGTAGATAATCATTATGTAGTTTTATTAAATAGAAGATATGCTTTGGTTGACAGATTAGAATATTCAAAATAATTAAATATAAAAAATTATTTTTAAATAGTTTTTTATTATGAACCGTGATATAATTGTATATTTTCTATTTGTGAAAATAATACCATCCAAATTAGAATATATTAACTAACTCAAGGATATCTACAGTGCTGCAGCTGAGCCAAACAACATGGTATTGTAAAGAAGTAAATACCATAAACGAATAATATGTATAGAAAAAGCTTTTATTGTCAGATATTGCTTTCAAGCTTAAAAATTATAAAAACAATTGATACAGCGAGATCGAATATAAACTTGATGGCGGAGCCACTGAAAACAATAAAACTTGTATAATATGTAACATGGTTTTAAAGAGTTTACTACGTAGAAGTATTAAGATTTATTAGTTCAGATAACTTTCATAGTTCAAATCTACTTTTATAAAGCGCAGCATAGACATTTTTCATATTTTGCAAGCCCCCCCCCCTGTGAAAACCCTCTAAAAAAGGTAGCCAGAATGTAGTGGTGTTAAGACTCTTTTACATGTTTGCAAATTATGTACATGGCAAGACCAGTGGCCGCTCGTCTGCTCTGGCAGACTTTTTTAATGACACTCGAGTGCTGTTGGCTACTCAACTGTTATCCTTACGATACAATGTTATTATTTTCCATGTTCTTCTACAATCTCTACATTGTTGATGAAAATCCAAAAACTATCAGTAGTGTAACAGCCTGAACTACAACTTTTAAATGAAGGAACATGTTGATAAAATGTTAACTCTTCGAAATATAACGAGTTAAATGAATATATGCGATGAAATATGTATAGAAAATATAAAAATGCTATAAATTCTTGTAACTCATTATGTCTCACAAAGTAAGCATAGACAGATTAAAAAAAATTACGAACATAAATGAATCATGACATTATTAAAAACATGTACGTAAGGAATCAGAAGGAATTTGTTAAGTAGGTATCTGTTATTCGTTAAACTTGTACGTGCAGCAGGTCATACACTATCGTGACTATAATATTTTCTAATGCTCTAGATTTAGTGTCAATGTTTTCTTTTGCTTAATACATACTGAACTTCAAACAAAATACAATTTATCCATTGCCTATCACGTATCGTATCGCACGCAATATAGTAGTGCTTACACGTGCTTAAAGATGCGTTAATATAAAGAAGTCAGGGTGGGTCACATACTAACTTAGGCAACTAATTCAAGAAATTAATTTTGAAAAAATCTCTAAATACAGTGGTTTTGTTAGAACTATGAAGCTATAGAACTAAAGGATGATCCATGATCTACATTCAACCAATAATGTCAGTTGTAATTTTTTTAAATGAGTCACTTCGTACAGTATTCGATATTAATTTAATTAAATCGTATTCCAATAATTTAAAAATACTTTTTACACCTTATCGTAATAATGTAGATGACACCAAAAGAGAAAATAATTTTGAAGCATAATGGGAACGAAACTCTTGAAGAAAAACAATTTTATCGATGACCACTATAGAAAATTACACATTTCGCGCAATCTAGTAACCATGAAAATGACTCGTTGCTCAGAATATCTAAACTGAAAGACCGTGGGAAATGATATCGCACGATCAGTAGTTCTATTAAAACGCCATAATGTCAGCACAAGCAATATTGTTATAATTATTAATTATTTGAAATACAAAGTTATAAATTTTTGATAAATGTTAATTTATTTTTGTTTAATTAATGTTTTACATTAAATTATATTTTGAATGCAAATCAAAATATAATAATAATTGGGCCGTTTTCTTGCTAAGCGAGGTCTCTACCGTTGACCTATTGAGGCAGCTTACCATAATTTATTTATTATTACTATATAAAGTTATTATAAAATTGTTGTTGAATCAACGTAAAATTGATTAATTTTTAACATTATATAATTGTTAATATCTATTAATAATAGTCATTATTGCTAAATTATAATGAAAACTTTTATAATTTGCAACATTTCATTCATATAATTCACAAGTGCAAGCGCGGTGGGTACACTTAGAGCTCTCTTTCCGCAGCACCTGCAATGCATGCCAGAATATATTTACATTTCGCGGAAAAAGGTTATATAAAAGATAACGCTATGCAGATGGTGACAGAAATAGATGTCTTGTTTAACTATATTGGTTATAGCTCTATTTTGTTTTTGAATTTAAAAACATAATTCTAAAAGTTTGCTTTGAAAATGAGCATTGGAAATTACATTGTGATTGTTTATAAAAAAATACTTTTGAAAACGAATACATATGTATGTTTTTTTAGCTTGACTAGATTGACTGAAATTATCTTTAAAAATTTAATATTTACTTAGTTGTTTTCGAAATTTTAGATTTATCATTAGTGAATCCGATGATAGGAAAATGGAGTGTACACAGTACACCTCCAAACATTGAAGCGAACACTGAAGCTGCTCGCATTACATCTCTTAATTTATTGGCAGAGATTTCACGTAAAAAATATGAATACGATTATAAATTCTAGGTTAAATATTTTTTTAGTCATAGATAAAGTATAGAGTACACAAAATACTATAGTAACATAAGAACAACAATTCATCTATTATATCAGGGCTCGAGTACGTTTAAGAAGTTTATGGATTATGAAGAGAGAGACTTATTCCTATAAGAGAAAGAATAATTTCAAAAGCCAAAGCATACAATTAGTGAAGCAGATGCAATACCAGTGGCGTGCGGTGAGAATTTAGGCTAGGGAAGCAACCACGATTTTAATTATAATACACCTAGGTACAGGCGCGGATTAACAGGGAGGGAATAATCCACCCCCTCCAATTTAGAAATAAGTTTACATAGAATAGAAACAAATAATGTTTATTTAATTATTATTTAATAAAACAATTATTTTTCCAAAGATTTCCCCCTCAAAATACTTCTCCGGATCCGCCCCTGCTAGGTACAATAAAAAACAGTGTTATAATTATTAAGCTTAAAAGTTTTTCAAAGAAGCACTTTTACACTTTATACTTATGGAATTTGTTGACTATCATTCTTTATTTAAAAAAAACACTACTACTATGTATCAATTTTCCGGTCTTTCTTAGCAAAACACCGGTACAGGTTTTAATCTTTGTTGTTAAATTTGAAAGTTCTGGTTTCGATCTGCCTTTCTTAATAATTTGTAATTTCTCTCCAAAACTGTATGCGAAAAATTCTTTATTAATAATTTACAAACTGAACAAAAAATCGTCCCGATTCGGATATATCGAAGGTACTCGAACCTTTCACCGAAGCAGCTGAATTTGCAGTCATGACGATAATGCAATTTTAAATTTGCATACAGGCAAACTAAATATAATTATTTGTCTTTAAAAAATCCAACTTATAAATTAAAATAATAAAATGCAACAAAATACAGTCTCATTCGCAGATTTACATTACTTAAGTAACATTAAATTTAACAAACACTAAATCGAACAAATAACCAAATTATAATAAATAAACATTTGGGCATGAATCACACTAAAAATCACGGCTAAACAATGCTCACCAGTCAAACAGCATCGTCTACTATATCACCCCACGCTCGCTGATTCACGCCAAGGCTAAGAGGAGAGCATTTATAAGCAGTGCTTATATGCAGTGTATGTAACACATTTGAATCGGTATTACCCTTCCGTGCAAGTTTAATGAGCCTAATTTAAAATAGTACTCTTAATAATTATACTTTTTGCTGTACGGAATTGATGTTGAGCTTTAAGTTGATTAAATATTACAAATTTAAATAAACGATAACCATAATTTTATAAAAATATTTTTGTTAGCATTGGTTTTTATTTTTAATAAATTCTCAAGGGAAGCATTGCTTCCCTTGCTTCCATGGACCGCACGCCACTGTGCAATACAAAGACAAAATGGATCAGAAAAAAGGGATAAAAGTCAAGAATATATACTAAAACTTCAGAATCATTAAAATAAGAAGAAAAGAAGAAGTTTCCAAAAGCAATGTAAAGAAAAAAGGTTTTCCAACAATAAATCAAAGTAGCAGCGAATCCGATATTTCTTTTTCTAAAGCAACCTCTTTGCTTTGCAATTCTTTGCAATCTCTGTCATATCTTATAGATGACAAATATATGGAATTAAGCGATTTTTTATTTGCGTTGCGTTGTATTGTGAGAAGAAAAGAGGAGCGTTATAGCCTTGGGTTGCAAGAGAAGATGTGCTAGTTAAACAGTCTTCTCCAACTCTAATGTTAACGGTTACGACAAGGTAAATCGTTAGAAATATAAAATTTGTTACTGCCCAAGTAATTGTTACTTGAAAAATAACAAATGCCTAACCAGAAGAATTAGTCTTATATTGACGTTGTTGCCAAATGTTTTTTCGGATTTATGAAGATAAATGCTTATTGTACTCTACCAGCATTTATAATAATTTAACAGGCCGAAACCCCTCACAGGGGTGGCAAAATCTTCTCAAAGGGTAGGAGGTTCAGTCATTTGTATATGGTTTCTAAAAAAGATAACTCTAGCTCATTTGATAATTATTTGGAGTGGGTTACAGGTTACAAACTCTGGCGACTAGATAGATTTGCAAAATTACTAGAAGTATAATTTACACTTCGCTCAATTGTCGTTGAGCTTAAACATTACTCTTTCAATATAACTCTTTTCCTCTTCGTCCATTTCATTTTGATGGAAAAGTAATTACTATCCAATTAAGTAATTAGTAAATATGTAAAAAAAAATCAACTAATAAGCCTTGTACACTTTCAAACTACATGCGTTATTATCTATAAAAACAGTGTTTTAGTTTTAAGACATCAATTTAATGAAGTTTTTAATCTTATATTTTATACGATTAGAAAGTGAAGCATTCTCAACAATTAGCGCTGAATAATAATTATCGAGCATTACTATTAGCGTTTTCTACTGAACATTTTTATTACAGTAAGTCATTGCGCATCTTAATAAAAACCTTAATTTTAATTATAAGACTGAAAGCAAGAAATAATAAATTTATAATTTATTGTGGCTTCTGCAAAAGTTTCACTAACATAAAATATGACGATTAGCCATAAATATGTATGTATATTATACCTATAGCATATTTTATTACTCTTTTATTATTTTTGTATACTTTCAACAACATTTCAAAAAACGTACCTACTTTATTTCGAAATATTTACTTGATTAATTAATTAGATTAGGTAATAGAATTGTTGCAGTGTTGATACTGTTACTTCTATGCAATGTTTAAGCACCGTAACCGTTCGTTATTGTATAATAATACCTTACCGAACTGACAAAACAACGGATATTTGCGATTAATAGAATAAAACTGAACGATCAATTTTATTGATAGTTATAACACCAAAATGCCGGTTAATCATTTATAAGGAAATTGCGAAAATAAATAACATAATGGTATTAGGTAATAAGCTTGAGAATTAAATGATTAGAAAATCGCAATTTGATGTAACCTTTAAAAGACTTTTTTTATACGACATTGACAAAAATATAATCTATCTCAAAAAATGTCTTTAGTTAATAATAGATTTCTTTTTGTTTATCCTACAGTGACGCCGGCCGAGAAATAGATACGAAGAAACATAAAGAGCGGTCCAAGTGTGTCACTATAATATATAAGTAACTATAATATAAGTGGCGTTATTATTTGGATGTTATGTAGACGAATGTAATACACACGCGGACGCGCGCGCGGATAGATATAGGTATTAAACACGTCAACTGCACATCTAGAATTCGACAAAAATAGTGCGTTAGTCTACTCACTGAGTTTCCACTTAAGTTTTCAGTCGTGAGACCCTAAGAGCATATCAAACTGCTGATAATTGTTTTAAAATTATCATAGCATCATATTAGCCTTGCTGTTCCAGATTTTTATGAAACCAATAGTACATGTATGTGTATATTGTAAGATAAAATAATCTTAAATCCTATACGAGGTATGGAATTTTTATGTTATATTACTTCAATGTATTACTCAAGCGTCCTGCACAGCAACTAGATCGTGTGAATTTGACAGAAAATTGGGCTTCACCTTCGTAAAATATAAACCTAAATCAGGTTTCAGAATTTTCAAGATTTTTAATTTAAGCTATTATAATGAGACACATTATTTGCACTATACGTCTCTATTACGTAGTATTATTTAAATTGGTGAAAAGCTTGTTAAGTTTTTTTTTTCTATTTGATATATTATAATCAACTATTATAATATGTTACGGGTATGTTATTATTTATAAATTATTGCTTATGGCATTCTGCTATATGAGAATTTTAAGAAATAAAAAACTACACCACCACTTACCAAGATTTATAGTAGTGATTGTAGGTTTGATGATAATTTAGCACAAGTCACTTTGATAACGGAAATTCTATATATTAGTTAAAATTATTTAAAAAGACTTTGAAATAACTAACTCTACTACGAAGATATAAGTTCGGTAGGTACAGGGTATACAGATATAGTAATACTATCCCGCCAGTATGTAGCGAAGTGATTCATAACTGCACTTTCATGTAATTTTTATTAGAATACACTCCAGGAAAGCTGGAAATCAACAGGAAAAGATAATTATAATTAATATAAATGATCCGGAGAATTAAGTAATCTAATAATTACTAATAAATATAGAACGTGAGAAAATATGTACAGTTTTGAGTTAATTTACTAGTATGTTCATAAATGGCAAATAGAAGTCCAGGAAATGCAGCTCTCTCGGTTGTTCATGTTCAACTTAGTATTAATTAGTACTATTACGTAAACTAATGTTTTAATTTGCACTAACTTAATTTTGTCCGATGGATAGACATCTAATAAAAACATGTATATTATAATGTTATTTTATTTGTTAGTATCTTAGGATGAGGAAACTAATACTCCTACAACTTACTCTTCAAATGCTTACATATACTAAGTACATTAATACGTATTTAAATTCCCTAGGAAAATAAGCTATTGTAATACAAGCGAGGAAATGTATTCATTGCAAAACGAGTATGGAAGTTGAAATTCGAGCGATAGCGAGTAATCTAATCATACGAGTTATAATAATCATAACTCGCCTACTAGCCTTTTCTCGCGTGTATTTTTGACAGGACACGGATCTTCACTGTGTCAGAGCGCCCTCTTCAGACATTAGTCGCTAGCTATATCACTAATGTGGCCGAACAGGGTGTCTCAGTCTCTGAAACAAGCTTTAAGACAATTGCTGGTACTGGAACCACTTTTACACTAGGTAGTCCTATTGTATCATCCTCTACTGAAACTGGCGCTTTCTTACTTGAAGACATTACGCGCATACCTAGAGGAGCTCCCAGACAACAACCCATGCTCATAAACGGAGACAATGCATGGTAATAATATATACCTCCGAGACGCTGCAATTGGACAAGTAAAACATTGAAACAGTTTCTAAAATAAATTATCTTATTCTCTCCATCTTCCAGTAAAGATCGGATTTGAAGACTTGTGCGAAGGACTAGGAGATGCGCTAAGACTCATTTCATCTACGGCATCTGAAGAAATTGAAGATGATGATATGTCGACA
Source organism: Agrypnus murinus (assembly GCA_929113105.1). Taxonomy (NCBI): domain Eukaryota; kingdom Metazoa; phylum Arthropoda; class Insecta; order Coleoptera; family Elateridae; genus Agrypnus; species Agrypnus murinus. Next base: position 97,410,590 of record OV816026.1, read on the forward strand.
GAGAAATAAAAAAGCTTAGTGCATTAAGGTAAACAAGATTGTAGCAGTTGTGAAGGAGTCACTTGAGTACAAAGTATCATTTCTTCGACCACGGAAACGTTTTACTATCCAGCAGTAGAGGAAAGGATCGCAGTTTTATTTGAAAATATCTGCAGATAAATTCCTCCACAGTCGGTTAGAAGAGAGAAATATTACTTTAAAGGGCATATTACAAGCAAGTTCTCAGTTGTAGGTTAACCTATCAACAGATATTTGATACTTTTCAAATTTTATAAATCTTTTTGTACGACTCACCACCTCTGTTTCCGTGGCAGTAAGTATCGCTTTTACTGGTTGCTACGGCTAATGTAACTGTTCTAGTATAGTTAAGTAAGGGTGCTGTCTAGCTATAATTGTTTGAATGATTTTTTGATCTTATGAAGAACAAGGAAAGTTGTGGCTTCCATAACGAACCTTCACCCACCACAAGAAGCCGAACTATGTAGGATGGTGATGAGTTATGTTATGGTTAATTAATTTTTATTAATTAATTGGTTAACGCGACTTTTCTATTTGCATTAGAAATATTTTATGATTTTAACTTTTTTTTTAACAAACGTATAAATTAATGTTATAGCATTGCCGCTACGAAGAGAATATAAAGAACTGTAACATCAATAAGTTAATTTAAAAAGTATAATAAAATACGCAACGTAGCGTTAAAGATATATACCCATATAGAATTTGCCGATGTTGAACAAAACGACCAATATTGGCAACCAATATTGGGCCAGTGTCGAAATGATAACACTGGCAAGTACTTGGACCATTTTACATAACTAAGATTGGGGCCCAATGTTGTTGATATGTTGGTATAATTCTGGTCTCATACTGGCACAATATTAGGTGTATATCGATTGCACACCGGTGTATAATAATGATCATTATTATATTGTTTAATTATATTATGTTGTACACTGAGAAACATAGTTCGAACAATCTATTATTTTAAAAATTGTAGATCAAGAGCATTAATATGAAGATGCGGTCATAACTTTTACGAACCATTTTTCTCAGTGTATAATTATATGACTCTGGACATTATAATGTATTATTATATTATTAATTATTGCAAGAACTTTGTTTATTAAAAACAATAATTTTCTTAAATCAACAAATTCGTACAACAACATTACAACATAGGTTTTGTTGAATCAAGGTATTATTTCTGTGTGTAATTAGCCAATATTAACTAAACAATATTAATATGTTGGTATAACCGGTCTCATACTGGTACAATGTGGATGGATATCGGTTACACACCGGTGTATATTAATGATCGTTATTATATTTTTTAATTATATCGTATTATACACTGAGAAAAATGGTTCGTAAAAGTTATGCCCGCGTCGTCATATTAACGCTCTTGATCTATAATTTTTATTTATAATAATAAATTATATTATAACTAATAAATTTTTCGGACTATGTTTCTCAGTGTACAATATAATATAATTAAAAAATATAATAATGACCATAATTATACACCGGTGTGCAACTGCCAATATTGTGCCAGTATGAGACCAGAGTTATACCAGCATATCAACCAATATTGGGTATGTAAAATAACCCAAGTACTTGCCAGTGTTATTCTTTCGACACTGTCCCAATATTGGCAATAACGGTGCCAATGGTGAGCCAATATTGGTCCGTTTGGAAAATTCTATATGGGTAATTTAGTAATGCGAAACTAAAATATTATTGATCTACCTCTAATAACAATAAAGCAATTAGAAAAGTTTCAAACTGCTGGCTAGAAAGTCAGTGCATACATAATGAAAGAGCGAAGAATAAAACCATAGCAACAGGCCTCAGAATATTAAAAAGAAACTACTTCATACCTTGTGCTACCTATCTATTTCTATTTGTTTCCTGCTTTGATAACTGTTACAATAGGCTGAGCTTTCTATGCCAATAACAAAATAAAATTGTTATAATTCATAACGAGTCTAGGTTCTATTATGAAAAAAAAATAGAATAAATAATAATCAATGATGAAGAGAAATATTTTTGAATATTTTTCTTAGTTAAGACGAATCAATTTTTCAACATTAACTTAATTTCCAAAAATGTATTTTATTAAAATTGCGTTGGCAAAACTAGCCCCGTTTATTATTTTTGATCAACATTTAACTCATTTCAGTCGTTCGATAATGAATATTCTTATCAAATTGAAATTCAAGTAAAATGTTCCTATTGTGTTCCTATTGGAACGACATACTATTAGGTTATTGTTGTTGTTTTTAAAAGATATAACCTCAAACTGTCAAATCAGTATCAAAAATAAATTTATGAAGGTGAGAGTGTCAACATATTTTTATTTAAATTAACTTCCAATGTCTCCTAATACAACTTGCTTACAACAAAACTCGAAAATTGGAAAAACGAGACCCGTCTAGTTTCTCTTAGTTTTCTCGATCTGCTCGACACTTAAACGATCTGGTATCGTAATATACATAACTATCGCGAACGTTAAGGGTTACGAATCTCGAAATTGTCATCAACAAACATTGGCTCAACCAATTATTCGACTCCAACACGAAGAAGTCTAAAACAACTTTAAGCACTCCGATCTTCAGCAATTCAGTTCATGTCTACATTCGCCACTCCTGGCCCTTGATACCCCAATGAAATATTCTTCAAAACCCCCCTTACTGTCAGATAATATTGGACCACAAAAGTCTAATAAACAAACTGAAGTTCTCTTGTATCACTGCATAAGTCCCTCGGGGGCTATAGGGGCGACGGGAGGGTCATTAGAAAAGGTGTAACGGTTCAGGAGTGGTACCATTCAAATTGTGACATATAGGACGGGAGTGGGTTAATGTACCATATGCATGTATATGGGGGATGGGATCATTTTCAAGTATTTTCATAAAAATTAAATAATATTTATATATTTTACGTATAAAAATAAAATTTACTACAATTTACAACTTTTTTTATAGTTTTTGAGATATTACAAAATGGTCAAAATGCAAACGGACGTGGGCATAGATCTCAAAATCAAAGAGACACGCCTCGTAAGTCTCCTTTCAATATTGGGATTCAGACACTTTTAATATTAAAGTTACAAAGAAAACAACTATTTTTTGCCAGTTATCTTTTACCGTGGCGACCGTGACCTAGCAATTGTTTAGGTGGTGCGAGATTTCCAGATTACTAACAGCAATGACTGCTACGACGACTAATATTAGATGCATTTTTCTGTTGAGCAAATTAAATTAAGTTAAATTAAACTATGTATATAATGTTCTGACTATGTTACTTAAGAAAGATAGTTTGAAAATTTAAAAAATACCAATCAATCGAATTCTATTACATTCCAGTTAAAATGAGTTTTCGAATATTGTATTAAGTATGTGCCCTACGTTGTCAATTCAAATCTTGATGACATTTGTTCTAATTCTTCCAATTAATTGGGTCCATTACGAGCGTGACTTTAAACTTATCCTCATATACCAATTAATGGAAATCGATGAATGGATGGATGCAAGAACAGACGTAAATGACTTTCTTTAGTTTCTGCATCTTAATAAATGTCATATAAAAATAAATTAAAGTTTATATCCAATCCAGTAGTATTCTATAGTTAAAAAATAATATATTATTGATTACTGATTATGGAAATAATTAGAGAAACTTCAGATATTACTGACGATTGAAAATATCTCATGAAGAACAGAACTTAATTAAATGAATTCCAAGTGCATAAGCTGAAAGCCATTCAAGAAATCACAAAAACGTTTTCAACAATGAAATGATCTCATATTAATGATATGTAACATATGACAATGAGCAATGACTCTTATATTTTAATTTTCATTGTTGTCTTTAATACTATATTTTTTGTATGCAATACATACTAATTTTCATTGCACATGAGTTGAAATTCTTATCAATGTCAAGTGCACTTCTATAGTATGCTAATTGTATTTAAGTGTCAAATTTCACATTAATCCAATTTAAGAATATTAATTTGCCATCTGTTATTAACAAAATAAAAAACTATAAACTAATTTATCGTTTAATATTCACCTACACTTAATAGAAGAACTTGTAACAAACACTCTCACGCTTTCAGGCAATTTTTTGCTTTAAATGTCAAACATGTTTTAAAAACTATTATATTTCTATCTATCCTTCAAAATAATGAAAGTTTGAGTAGTGGAATTCAGCGGCTATAACGGTGAGAAAAAGGTAGAATTTGCAACATTATCTTTACTAAAATTCTTGCACGTACTTTAATAAAAGTACTGCAATGTCATCAACTGTAACAAATTTAATACATTCAATACTATAAATTTTATCTTTTGCGGTTTTTGTTGCAACTGTGAATTAATAAAGAAATAAAAACAAAAGTTTATCGATATATATTTACATATCTCAATTTAATAAAAAAGTTTCTCTCCAATCGGAATTGTAGATTAACGTTCATTAAGATCGTTTCCTGGAGACAATTTTATACAAATCTCTTTCGAAATCTTTTGAAGTTATGCTAAAATATTACGTAAGAACAGGTTAAACTTTATTTGAAAAGGAACCTAAAAGTTTGTTAAAACATTAATAAAAAATTATAATTGTTAAAACTGGATTTTTTAGTTGTTATATAAAATGAATGCAGAAATTTTCGAAAGTACGCTTATTTATCATAAATAATGATTTTTTTTTAAATTGTTAATTACTCGTTTAATAACTTTTACGTACATAAATCTTATCTATCAAAAAAAGAAAGGAAGTTATGAGTAAGTACGTATTATTGTTAATTGCAATAATTATCTTCAAGGAAGTTTCGTTTTGTGATCTACCATTGAAATCTCCAAGTGCACCCACTGATAGTTATTTTTATTGATGATGATAATTAAAATTTAAAAGCTAATTCTTTCAAAGATAGATGTGTCCTTCTACAGATAACTTTGACAGTTTAATTATTTGATTAGCAAATTATTAAATAGTAATAAATATTTACCTTCAATAACAATAATGATTATTAGTTTTAACTCTCGCACGTTAACTTGTATATATACACTCAAAAAAATTCCCACCGAAAATTCCTAAAACATTTCAGCCTTTCGCTCGATTAACAGTTAAAACAATAGGATCATCACCATCACACGAGAAGTTTTCTTTTTTTTTTAACTTTGCGGCCTTGTTTCCTGTTACACAACAAATTTAATAACACCTACATTTGCAGATGTCGATTTTGGTAGATTCTACGCAAATTCAAAAATGATTTTTAGTATACACTTTACTTTTAATAAATACACCTTCACAGTATTCACATAGAACATAAGAAATGTTAAATAACGATTTTTAGAGCACAACACGCGATTGTTGACTACTTAAAACGGAAAATCGTGGCCATGTTGTGGACATTCTGTGCTGCTGCGAAAGCCCCAACTCTTTCTCTTTCTCAATTTACCTGTCCCCGTTCACCCGTTCACCTGCTGAGTAACACAAAGAGAGAATGTAAACAATCGAGAACTTACGGAAATTTCTATAAACGAGTTGTGTTAATGAAAATATTCATCTTTCTTGCTTCATTTGCTTCTTCTTCAATTGATACAATACCTATACTCATATGAAAACATTAATCACAATTTATATTGCCGTTCATTCAATCATTGTATCTGCTTTATGTTATTATTTTCATGCATTTATCTCCCATCAAATACTCGATTTTTATTTTTTAATTTGTAACAGGGCATTACAAACGCCTAGCTTACCGTTATGTATTTAATACGTATTGAGTATTACATTTCCAAGAAACCGCCAAAAAATTAAGAAAACTTGTTACTATATTCCGAAGACATCCGGAAAATCCAGTTTAATTTCCAACACCTGCTGTAGGTAGGCAAGTGAGTAAGTCGGGGGGCCCACGTTGTGGCCTCTCAAGATTGGCATTTCGCCTTCGGGTATGCACCCGCAGCCTACATACCAGCGCATGCACACCTTCCTTACATCATTCTTTGCCACCTGTTATAAAAAAATGATACGCATATATTCATTTTATTCAAGAGAATTACCCTTGAACGCATCAAGTTTAAAATATTTTTCTCGTGGAAAGAGTTCTTATTGGTAGGGCGTATATAACGAGTTTAAAAGTTGTTGTTATTTATTAATTATACGTCGAAACTTTAATATTAACATATATACTTATTTCTTTTTACAGGTAAAATTGGTTGCCTAACTAACATATGTTTTCTAATTTGGTATTTTAGTGTGATGTCACAACTTCCAATTTGGTTATGTAAATTGGGCTGACGATCCAAACAATGTAAAAAATACCAATGCTTTAATTTTAGTTTATTTTTTGCTATTTGCCAATTCAAGGTCATAGCATCTAAGGGAATGTTGCATTCCAGATTTTAACCCCGAGAAAACCAATGGTGAAAAGCACAATACCGAAAGAATAATTGTGGTCGGGGCCATTTGCGGCCGAGTCAGGACAATCACGAGAACGCTAAAGAATTTCGCGGTCAAGTCAAGTCAAGTCAACACAATATTTTTTCTGCAACCATAAAAACTATGTAATTACAAGGCTTATTTGGATGGCAGATTTGGGTGCATAATTTGTAATAATGGTTTTACCCTGACTGTACTTTTAGATAACCTGGCCTTCTCACCTTTTCTGTTAAATATTTGATAGATAAGAAATGTGTAATTTTATAAAAATCGACATTCTGAACAACATATTTATTTTACAATTTGTGGCTCAAGTTAAATTTTGGTATTGATAATAAACGTAAATTCTTTTTTAATTGTCAAATAGATTTGATTAATAAAACCTTCTTTTCTACAACTGTTTATATATTTATCTGTTTGTAAATAAGATTTTATAATTTTCTTTATACATACATAATCTTTAACCTCATATACCTTTCGGTGTCGAGGCGACAGGCACACCGAGCCGCAGAGTGGATATGTGCGTGTGAGACGAGGCAGCGGAGCCATATAGGCAAGTACACTGCGCTCGTAGTTTACCCATCCGAGTCCTGAACGCCGCAAACTCGACTTAACTATGTTAAGCGATAGAAATCCACTATAACCACTCTTCCGTACTGCTGACTTTTTGACTATTTATGTATTTCTGTTTATATTTTTATTGTGTTTACAGAAAATGCATTATTTATTTATTTCATCCTCTAAAGCCAGTGGTTCTTAACCCGTGCTCCGCGAGCTTGTTGCAAGTGCTCTCCGAAATTATGAAAGCCGAAATTTAATTTTAACTCATCTACTGTATATGATTTGAGTTGCATAAATAATGGCTAGATGGCAGCACCTTTGCAAAGTGAAGTTGCGTGCTAGCTCCTTCGTCGCTCGCCCCATAAACTTGCCAGCTCGCTCGTAAAAATTAATTTACAAAGTTTGGCATGTAATTAACTATTAGTAGCCACTCAAGCATCGTGACGAGTGCATGGAAATATTGCAGCTAACGAAAATTGAGTATCGCGCGGTCATTAAATTTTTAACAAAAAATGGGCACACTCCTAATCAATTCAAACAACGTTTAGACGGCGTTTATGGTGATTTATCTCCTTCATATTCCCCTGTAAAAAAGTGGTCAAAATGCTTCCGTTTGGGACAAGAATCTCCTGAAGATGATCAGCGCACCAGTCGGCCAATTGAAGCGGTAACGCTTCAAAAAGTTGCAATCATTGAAGAGATGGTATTCGAAGATCGCCGAAAGTTAAGGAGTTAGCAGTGATGTCTGACATTTAGAAAACAAGTAGTCGCCAAATTTTTCATCACCATTTGGGTATGAATAAAATTAGTGCAAGATGGGTACCGCGTCTTCTTTCTGCTGTTCAACGTCGCGTCGAATATGTTTTTAAACTTGTGTGGAGACGACCCAAAGCCGATTTTGGAGTCCATTATCACTGGATATGCCTGTATTATGATCTCCTATCCAAAAGGGAATCGATGGAATGGCGGCGACCCGATGAACCCCGTTCCAAAAAGGCGAAGTCGTTCAATCGACAAAGAAAGTTATGGCAACAATATTCTGGGATTGTGACGGCATTTTACTGATTGATTTTAAAGAACGCAATACAACTGTTAACAGTACATATTATGCTTCTTTAGTGCATAAATTGAGAAACAATATTCGTGAAAAACGTCAAGGAAAATTGACAAGCATTGTTCGATTATTACACGACAATGCACCCGTTCATACTGCCGCAATTTCACAAGCTGCCATTCGCGAATGCGGGTTTGAAGTATTGGCTCATCCACCGTACAGTCCGGATATGGCTCTTAGTGACTATTATTTATTTTCCAATTTAAAGAAAGACCTTAGGGGACGTCGTTTTAAGTACGAAAACGAGTTGCAACCAGCTGTAATTGAACATTTTGAAGAAAAAACTTCAGATTATTTTTTCAAGGGCATTGAATTATTAATTCCACGTTGTAATTAGTGTATTGACATTAGGGGAGATTATATTGAAAAATAAAAATTATATTATATTTTACCAAGTTTATTTTTTCTATATCAGGCCAAGAATTTATGGCGCTTACCTGGTATATATTTTTTTACTTAATGTTATTTTTAACTGTTTTGTCTGATGATGTTTTTTGACTCTTTGATTTTGGTGCTCCGCGAATTTTTCGTATGATCAAAAGTGCTCCCTGACTTCAAAAAGGTTAAGAATCACTACTCTAAACTGATTAAGTTTTTAAAACAGCATTCACAATAATTATAGACTTTTTTAATATTACCATATGCACCTATAGTATTGATAGCGCTTTTAAATCAATTGTAAAAATAAGTTATAAGTGAAAACACATAGGTCGAGGTTCACGATAAAACTATAATCATGTGTAGTACCCCCACTTTCAAATTTTGTTTCAAAGGTGTCAGCGGTATACTCAGGCTGCAAATTTTTCTAATATAGTCACTCCCTCGTCCCATTGCTTTTAAAAAAGCCAACAGTTTAATTCATTGTATAGTGCTTTCACTTCAGATAGCAACTATTAAATTGTTGTTAAGTTGGCTACCCTTATAAAATTTTAAAATTTTAAGTGAATGTAAATTCTTAATATTGGCATATCTGGAGATTCACATATATTCATGTGCTTTTTAAATGTCACAAAATTATGAATTAATAGTTATTTACATTGAAAGACCTTATGTCCTAGGTAAATACGATATGTGCGGGAACCGCATGCACCGCAAAACGGATGCGGCGATTGTAATTGTGGCAAATGTAAATACGACAATAAAAAATAGCACATATATAAGTTCTGTTGTAGGTTAGGTTGTAGGTTAGGTTATAGGTTAGGCTACGTTATAGGTTAGGCTATAGGTTAGGTTATAGGATAGGTAAAAGGTTAGGTTCTAGATTAGATTATAGGTTAGGTTAGGTCCTCCAAAACAGTTTTTGGTGATTATCTCGAAAACTACTGCTCCTTCCCAAATTTCACTGTGGACACTATGGTTCAGCTCGATGAGACGCATCGAATGGTATATAACATGTGCAGCTGTGGGTGACCGACCTAATCTAAAGTGTTACCCAACTAATTTCCAAGTACCTCTTACAGTAAAGGAAAGGCTTTTTCTAACCTTTAGTTGAGTAAAAAGGTAAATACAACAGGTTATTTTTATTAATTTATTTTTTAAAAAACGTATGTTCATATTGTGTATTACTATTAATACTGTCTGTAACATAGGCGTTTGATTAACCTAAATGTATTGTGGTGAGAACTTCCATCGTGCGGGCTCAGCGATAATTGCGTTGGAAAACAAAAGATTTTGATTTTTAAAACATAACATGCGATGCGACAACGCAAAATCGTGCAAATCGCAGAAACGCCGTGTTTACTTCAGACACCATAATTACTTTCTTCAAGTTTTGTCGTTTGTGATTAACGCATCGCACGCAACGCATCGGACGTACCGCAGTCACCGTATTTACCTAGGACATAGCGTAATAACAACGCGCGATTACCGAGTTTTCCGTACAAGCACGTAGGTTTCGTGTAACGGTCCAGCATTGTACAACGTTTTATGGTATACTGACTCGTTAATCTTTAATAAACAATTCTTTCATGTACTGAAGCTGTACAGCACAATACGTAACATATATATATGAATGTTTTAAATAAATATGTATGTTGCTATGGTATTGACGATAAAGAGCCCGTAATAACTATTATTTCCCCCTTCTATGTAAACGCCACTTTACAGGCCTTTATGTAACTAAGTAAATGAGTAATTACAGCCACAGCCACAGCCTAAAACTTTACGGGTTCCTAAAAGAGACCTGTGAAATTTCACAAAATAGTTATTTGTATACCAAGGCCGCGAAATCTCTTTCTTGAGCGAGGACGCTCAAAAATTTTGAAGTACACACTTGCGGACGGTTGCACAAAAAATAACTTATTAAATTGTAGGTATTCTGTATTTTTAATTGCAGTAACTAGAAAAAACACTCATCCAACAACTAACCTTCAAATATGTTATTTTCATTTCTACCAATATGCAGAATACAAAATTTTAAGAAATCCACATTCAAATCTTGTACCAACGTCATGGAAAAAATATGACCTTGAAATGAGTAAACACTAAACAGAAAAAATCAAATTTGTATCTCAGGTGATCAGATCCTTCAAATCGAAAATAAGAACCAATTTACGGAATAAATGTTTTCTTATTTATATGGAGCAATTTTAAATGATTGGTACAAAAAGAAAATATTCTTGTGACTGCTGTAATGAATTTATTTCACAAATATAACATGAAAGGCGAACTCTCCAAGTTCGCATGGATACTCACAGATGTATATTTCCTTGTTATTTGTTTAAATTTTCGTAGTTTTCTTGCTGTTTTTTCGTTCACTTTAGTAATGGCAAGCACTAGCAGAAAAAAGTATAAATGCAGCATTGCAATGTGTAATAGTAGGAAGTGATCCTATAATATCATTTCATGAATTTTCTTCAAATTTTACCTTACGATAAAAATGGTTTAAAATCTTACGTTGGGGTTATGGACACCAACACTCAACAGCAAAATAATATATACTTCCTTATTTCGACAGATCAACAATTACAGATACCTGAAAGAATAAATTTCAACATCGAACTTCCTAAAAATATAACAAAATTAATAAAAGAACTTCAAACCTTATCTATGCATCTCGATTACGGAATTCTTTCAGCATCTGTAGCCCTTAGGATTCATTGCAAAAAAACTGAAGAAAGGATTGAATGTCAATAACCTGTTAGATTCTCTGTTAGCTGCCTCCTGTTCAAATTCACTGATAGGATCTGTAAATCTTCAAGACAGAGGTGCATTAAAATACTCCACTAGAAGATTTACACTTTTATTCAACCAAACAATCGAACTTGTAATACAGATTGTAGAACATTTACCTGGAGAATGTAATCCGTCTAATATTCTAACATCACTAGGTACTTCTAACTCCAATTGCTTCTTCACAGTTTTTTGTTTGCCACGACCACAATGAGGAACTTAGTAATATAATTCTTTAAAAATTGATAAAACCTTGTTTGGCAAACAGAAACATCGCAAAAACGTGAACAGATAATGTACTTACAGCTCACTTTCTCTATATCCTAAACTCAGCTCACGGAAAGTTATAAAATTGTAATTTCAATAATGTTATTAAACCACTTACCAGCTTGTAAATTAATTTTAATAACATAATTAATTTAATTATATAAATTTATTTAATTAATTCCCAAAATGTTTACGTAAACATGCAACGCTTGACATTTGTAAGGGTTACCTAACCTATACATCATCAAGTGACAAATAAACATCAGCGTGTCAGCTAGCGCCAAAACGGCGAAATTTTGCGTTTTCTCAGAAACAAAGTTTATATGGGAAATCGTAAAAGTGCCCAGGCCGGATAAGAGACGTCGTCTCGTGAAATCTAGAAGGTCGTGGTCCTTCATATACCCCGAAACAAAATCGCACTACATTAGGTCGGGGAACCACAACATCAAGCATTCTGGAAGATGCTTTTTTAGGTGATCGCGTAGGAGGTTATGTCAATGTAGCGGGGCGAAATGAAGTTGGGTACTCTTGTTCCAACTGTGACAAAAACCAGCCGGACAGCATATCCGACGTAAGTTAACTCAGTGTCTCTGTAACGGTAGACTCCGCGAAGGACGGTCCAAACACACTGCGCTTAGTTAAGGCACAGAAAACGTTTATCTTTGGAGAATCACGCTAACGTTCCAAGGCCTGTTCACTTGCCACATAAGTGAAATATGGCTTCGTCAGTGAACACAAGTCTGTCCACGAAACCATCCACCTCCAGCTCTGCTTGCAAATCCATGCTAAAGTCTCTCCGTTTTGTTTTGTCCGTTGGTTTTAGCACATGTACAGCTGGTTTCAAATAAATCTAAGCCCAAGCCTTGAGAGTGATTTTTACCTCTTTAACAACGTGTGAACCTGGCTTTAAATTATATTTCCATAGTTAACTGCATAGAATTTATTAAATATCAAGGAAAATAAAAAGCAACATTTACACTATGGAGTGCTGAGTGTCCTAGATTTATTTGAAATCAGCTGTATCATGTGAAATCTGGAAGACTTGAACTGCAGATGATTGCGTAACTCGCGCCACACTGTTGTTTGTAGCACCTGAAGTTTTCTGATGGCACGATACGTTAATTTTCTGGAGCTTCGTACGAAGGTGGAACAAATGTTTTCTACCAGTTCCTTGTTTACGGATGGCATTCCTGTGTTTTTCCTCTTGCATAAGCAGCCCGTTTCCTCGAACTGTTTCACTCACTTTATGAAGTTGTGACAGTGAGGCATTGAACTATATATAAATAACTGGAATGGATGCCTTGTGTATATAGCTGACACAAATGAAATTTTATGCAACCCGCCACAATGTAGGATCCTCATCCTTTTCTAACTCAATGATTCAAATTAAACATTTGGTCGCACACAAAATAAAACTTAATCTACGTTAAAAATCAGCAAAAAGTTTCACCACGTGTCCTTATAATGCAGGTAACATAAGTTAGAAAGAAACGGGAATACTACATTCTTGTCTGTTGCCCCTGACACAACGTTTTCTGATTTAGCGTGCTTGCGCGTCCCTTCCAGTTATTTATATATAGTTCAATGCAGTGAGGTGCTTCTTTAACAAACTTTTTACTGTCATTTCGAATCGCGTTCATTTGCCAACCGGAACTTGGGGAGTTAATTTTTAATTTTATATTTGTGAAATAAATTTGTTACAATAGTTACATGTATATTTTCTTTTTGCACCAATCATTTAGAACTGCCCTGTACTATAAATCATTTCTATACAGTGCAAGCAAAAAGTTACTCTTCCCTATTATAATAAGTTCTGAATCATTTAAGTTATAGCCGCGAAATTTGCAGTAGCTGTAGCTTTTCAAAAATGACGATTGAGTGCTTTGAGGGGTTGAGTAACGCCTTATTTTAAAAATTTTATAATGCCCAAAATAAAAAAAAAAGGTGTCCAATAATTGCTATTTCACCACCTGAGCTGTGATTCTCTATGTAAACACTATTAGTGATATGGTGTTAGTAAAAAACATCCTGCAATCTTCTTTGATTGATGAATCATTGCAAATTAGTGGATTATTCAATTGGAGAAATATTGGAAAATTTAATAAGCCGCCATCTTGAAAATGGCAACATCTTCAAACTTTGGAAATATATTTAGCATGTGATGGTAGCAAAGAATTATTATCTTTTATAAAAAAATTGTAAAAAAGATTAATTGAAAATTTGATTTTTGTTAAATTTGTACTTTTATTTTTTTAATTATTTTAGTTTGTCATTCATTTCCTTTCATCAAAAGATAATTTCTTTATCTCATCTTAAATAATATAATTTTATATTAAACATATCGAGTGATCATTTAAATTTCAGATTAGAGTAGGCGTTAAAAATTAAACGTAGGTCTGCGCTAACTGACATCAAATATTATTACTGACACTTTACAATTTGACAGTTCATAAATGCAAACAATAATTTGGTATTTTCTAATTAATAAAAGACATGACTAAAATTTCCATGGCTTACTAGATCTGAAATTTAAATGATCACCCGATATATTCTAATGCATGTGTTTTTTAATACTAATCGACGTGTTCAATTATTAAAAAAAACGACTTTACAAATTGTTACCATGTTACATAATGTTACATGTTACAAATTGTTATATGTTACTATAGTACAGTGTGTTTTTTGTAAATGATAAAATAGGAAATCCAATGGAATTTTATTATTTTCCTTCTAAGTTGGTACCCTTGCAAATGTAAGTAGAAACTTTCATATTAATCGAAAGAAGAATTCATTTTATGTCAAAAACATATTAAACTTGATGAAGAAAACCAAAATCTATTTAGAAAAATACTTAAAAAGCTTATTGATTTACTGCTTTTGGTAATAAGCTACAAAAAAAAACTGAAAGCTGTACGCCGATTGGTGTAGCGGTTAACGCTTTAGATGCCTAATCAGAAATCGCGGGTCCAAACCCCATCTTCGTATACCTTTTTTTAATTGTATTGCTTAGTAATTATTATTTTTATTGTATATTATTTATTATATTTATTAGTTTTTTTTTGTTTTCTCGACTACATGTTTAGTTTGGTGCAGATAATTTCTCCACTTTTATACTCAGCTATCAGTGGCGTGCGGTCCATGGAAGCAAGGGAAGCAATGCTTCCCTTAAGAATTTATTAAAATTAAAAAGCAATGCTAACAAAAATATTTTTTATAAAATTATGGTTATCGTTTATTTAAATTTGTAACATTTAATCAACTTAAGGGAGTTGTGGTGGGATAGTCTGAGCCAAAAGTTATGGAGCTTTGCTATTTTGACAAATAGAAATAATTACATAGTTTTGCTTCAAATAATGGCTCAAACGATACTAGTTTTATTAGAATGCATGTGAAAGCAGTTTAGTTATTATTTATATATGTTTTTAATTAATTATTAGTCTTTTTAAAGTCAGAGATTAACTTTTGACTGTCTAGTTCAAACTTAAGAACGTGAAAATATGACGAAAAAAGCAATTATTCTAACCAGAAACATTCAAGTTTACTTTTTTATTAGTAAAAATAAAATAATATTACTATGTAAACACTAAAAAAATAAAGAAATCTCTCTAGAATATAAATAAATTATACGCTTCTAGAGTAGGAAAAAAGTGACCTGCCTTAAATTGGCACCAGTATTTCGTTTGTAGTTCTGATGAAAACATATTAATGCACTAAATGACGTTGACTCGAGTTTTGAGGTTATCTTGCAAATATTATGTATATAAAACGATGGACGAAAAACACTATTTATTCAGATTCATTTAAAACGTAGCCGTAAAAATCTCCGAACTATCTATCTTTTTATTTAATACAACTGATTTTGTTTTCGAGATGTAAATTACGAGCGGCCAGTGGTGCTGCATGTAGCTATATAAAGCATTTAAGTTTCCCGCTCGTTTGTCGCAATGCAACGTTTTTACTTTGCGAGCTATATCAAGCGTTCAATAGACAAATTCTTCGTATTAATTTTTTTTGCTAAAAGAATCTTTTTAACAAATCTGAAACTTTAACGGCACAATTTTACAACGTTTTTACGTGAAATGTTTTGGTATCAATTTTTCTTATCATTCTTTATGAAGTTATTATAATATATGTATCAATAACGTGCCATTTTGCGTAAGACCGCATGTTATTTTCAATTGCAACTTATGCATAAACAACCTTCCTAAACATTAAAGATTTTTCAGAAAATAATTTTGTGCATTAAAATCTATCAACTGCACTAATTTCTTTTACATTTTCATCATTTTTCTCTACCGCCACAACTTCCTTAAAGCTCAATATCAATTCCGTACAGCAAAAAGTATAATTATTTAGAGTACTATTTTAAATTAGGCTTATTAAACTTGCACGGAAAGGTAATACCGATTCAAATGTGTTACATACACTGCATATAAGTACTGATTTCGTTGCTTACTGCACTTCTTGCTTTCCGTAGCGGTCGGGTCGCGGGTGCGTTGCGGGCTACAGTTAACATCGTATAAGGTCGAGTTATTTTTATTAGCGTGCTTCGTGATCAGATGTTTATTATAATTTCGTTATTTGTTCGATTTTTCGTGTTTGTTAAATGTTACTTAAGCAATGTAAATCTGCGAATGAGACTGTATTTTGGAACATTTTATTATTTCAATTTATATAAGTTGTGATTTTTCAGACAAATAATTCTATTTAATTTGTTCTGTATGCAACATTTAAACTTGCTTTATCGTCATGACTCCAAATTCAGCTGCTTCGGTGCAAGGTTCGAGTACTCCGATACATCCGAATCGTGACGATTTTGTTGTTCAATTTGTAAAGTATTATTATTATTAGATAAAGAACTTTCTTCGTACAGTTTCGGAGGAAATTACAAATTGTTAAGAAAGGCAGATCAATCCAGAACTTTTAAATTTAACAACAAAGATTAAAACCTGCACCAGGTATTTTGCTAAAAAAGACCGGAAAATTGAGTTGCATTATAAATAAATAGTAGTACTTTTTTTTAAATAAAGAATAATAGTCAACAAATTCCATAAGTATAAAAGACGTATTCTTTTGCAGATTGTGATTAAATCTAAACAATCATAAAAATTTGAAAATGCTTTGTCACGAAAGAACGTTAGCAATAGTTGCAAGTTTCGTCACAGCACTTTTTATGATTCAGTCATGCCAATCACAGAATTTCTACGATTCAAAGGGGTAAGGGGATTACCAATCATGCTAAAAATATCTTAATAGGTGGGGGTTAATCAGTATTCAAAAGAACGAGATGTACTAAAAAATTACCAATCCGATTAATCATTATAGAGCAAAAGAATACTGCTGAAGTGTAAAAGTTCGTTTTTAAAAAACTTTTAGCTTAATAATTCTATCACTGTTTTTTATTGTACATAGGTATACTAAAATTAAAATCGTGATTGCTTCCCTAGCCTAAATTCTCACCGCACGCCACTGTCAGTTATAATATTTTAGTATACACTAAGCAACTAGTTTTCATCATCGCGTATTTGTCTGTAATTTTGTAAAAAAGTAAATTAAAAAGGGAAAGGAAGGAAAGGAACTGAATGCACACACTTTTATCTTTGTATATGCTATGTTATTATTAATAGTTACAATATTCAGAGTTTAGATGTTTAGAAATTTAAATTCAATTAATGTTTACAAATGATGACATTTGATTGATCTGTTAATGATTTGTGATTTGATAATGAAGACATGCTTGGTAAAACATAATAGTGATAAGGTCTGATGTCACTGAAACTTAGATTCCTGAACATGTGGAGGATGGACTGCCCACATATGAATTGCCTACTCTGCTTATTATTGTGCTGGATATGTTAACAAATGGGTATTTTCGACGTGATGGTACAACAGTGCTGGAGAAACTAGGAACTGAATTGTTACAGGAATTTTTGATAAAGTTTGCAATGTAGCTGTAATTGCTACCCTTTCTAGGTACCTATGTGTTTGTGTTAGGTGTAGTTTACAAGGAATCCCAGTAAACAAAACTGTGACATTTACTTGTCTGCTATATAAAAATCAAGTAAAATGAGTTATATAAACACATTTACATACCCCACATGTAAATTTGGTGATATAACATTTGCTATATATTTCCGATATTAAATATTTTATGTAGAGTCTGGTGCCTTCAGATTTACATATATGCGACATTAATAATGTGATTTGTATTTTACGTCACACTTTTTACTAGTTAAATATATAACTATTTAACCACTAATTTGTTTGAAAAGTGAGGGGGGAAAACATTAGTAGCGCGGGTACCACCTGATCGTGCAGACGTGTGTTAAATCGTGATCGCCCATTGTTTGTTTTATGTGTATGTTGAATATAAAAATATTAAAATACAAAATAACCAGTTTTATTTCTGTGGTGGAAACATTTCGGAAGTGGAATAAATAGCCGCGACAAATTTAATTTCCAGTGAATTCATATTTTATTATGAAGTGAAACGTATTTTTAAAATGGCGATAACTGATTAAACGTATTTATTGTTTATTAAAACGTTTCAAGGCAAAATATATTAAGCTAAGTACTCACAGCAGCGGATCCACCGGCGGATGTCATACAATTGGTCGGTTTGAGTCAAATCGACTCAAACCGACCAATCGTATGACATCCGCCTGCGGATCCGCTGCTGTGAGTACTTACCTATATTATTAGGCCACTGTAAACTAATACCGTAAAAAGGTAGATTCAGCAAATTATTTCAGCAATGTACGCGTCATATCATTTAATAGGAATCTAGAAGTTGAATGACCTAAAACCGAATGGCATAATTTGTTAAAAACCAGGAATAATCTTAAATCAGTTGGCATTTTGTTAATGTTGGCATTAATGTTCTTTATACATAGCTTTTGATTTTTTCCTATTTTGTTATATTGCATGCTATGTAATAATATAATACTGATTTTTTTTTCTATAATAAAAGTTATCAATTAATAACTAATCTTTTTCTTTTTTAATAAACAAAATAAATAAAAATGTTTTGAGTTTTTCTTTTTCTTATAATTTTACTATTACAGGAATCTTAAGGAATCTTTACTATTTTAAAGAAATAAGTTATCCTACACAAAGTGGAAAATTTGAAAATTGTTGCTTTAACTTTAAGATCATGTTGCAAAGGGATTACAGGTAAGTACAAAGGCAATTACAGGGTAATTACAGGTAGTCGTACGTAAAGCGATTTTATATATGATAGAACGTGCTCATAATTAAATAAGTGTAAAATATACGGCACTTTGTGTATATTTATAATACGGATTGTATTTTACATATCTCATATGTATTAACAGTGACATAGAATTTATGTAAATAACAGATGCATAATGTAGGCATTGTTACTCTCAGTTACGTAAATAATATGTTGCTGAGTTTGCTGGGATGTGTTTTCAGGAATGAGAAATAGAATCAAAAAATGAATTAAGATAAATAGTGGACATGCTGAATATTTTTTAACTACAACCACCATAGAAAGTTATACAGTAACTGTGAAAACGATCAATTGCACACAATCTCCAAATTGAACGGTAATGACCATGAGAAATGATTTCCCACGATCAGTAGTTCTACTAAAACGCCATAGATGTCAGCACTTGCAATATTATAATTTTATTAATTATTTGAAATAGTTAATGTTATAAAAGTTAATTCATTTTGTTTAATTCATGTTTTATATTAAATTATTTTTTGAATGCAAATCCATTAGAAAAATTATCGGTTCGGCGGGGAATCGAACCCTGGACCGCCTGCGTGGTAAGCCAGTTCACCTACCTAGCCGCGTTAAAATAATTTATTTATTTTACTATATAAGTTTACTACCAAATTCTTGTTGAATTAACGTAAAATTCATTAATTTTTAACATTATATAACTGTTAATATCTTATTAATATTCATTATTGCTAAATTACAATAAAGATATTTATAATTTGCAACATTTCATTCATATATTTCACAAATGCAAGTCCGATAGTTACACTTAAAACTTCCTTTCCTTGTTATTCCACCTGCAAATACGCTAGAATATGATTACGTTTCGCGAAAAAGGGATTAGATATTCTTCTTAGCTTTTGGTGTATTATTGCTTTTTTGTGCTCGTAGATAAAGTATAGTGTGTAACACATACAAAAACGCCAATTTCACACACGTGTGATTGCGGCATTTGACTTCGTCTCATGCCGCAACTTCTTCACACTCGTGAGAAATTGGCACTTTTCTGCACTGTAACACAATATACTATTATCAGTTTAATGCTTTCTACTTTCTCATTTCAGGTGATAGTCGGTTTTCTAGAGAAAAATACCTCTGAATTCGCCTTTGGGCATACAAAAAGTTAATGAATTTATTAATAAAGAAAATTTAGAAACTTTAAACAAAAACCCAACCACAAAATTCCAAAAAGAAATAAAACAAGGTTTAGAAAACTGCAATATCTGCTTTTCAGAATTGGAAAAGCAAAAAATCATTAATAAAAACCCACAACCACCTAAACTATATGGACTAGTCAAAACACATAAACAGAATATACCAATAAGACCAGTTGTATCATACATCAATGTACCTAATCACATTTTATCCAAAAAACTGAACCAGATTATTAACACGATAGGTTACAAATCGAAATACTCTGTTAGAAATTCATTAGAATTAGTAGATAAGCTGCAAAACATACATCTTCCACCACATTCAAAACTTGTTAGTTTTGATATTTGCAACATGTTCTCCAGAATATCCCCACAAGAATGTATTCCTTTATTAGATAGTTTCTTGATCAATAGTAATATAGAATTAGTTAAAAGGTTAGAGTTAATTCAATTATTTGACCTTTGTATAAGTCAAAATTATTTCACTTTTAATAACATAATTTATTTACAAAAGGATGTTTTACCTATGGGTAATTCTCTAAGTCCTCTATTAGCTAACATATTTATGGACAAGTTCGAAGATCAAATATTTGAATTAAACCTCTCTAAACACATTATCTTCTGGTTTCGTTATGTTGATGACATTTTAGCTTGTTTTGACAGTTCTTTTGAGGTTATCAATGAATTTTTAATTCTTATTAATAGTATCCACCCTAACATAAGTTTTACACTAGAAACAGAACAAAACAGGGCTATAAACTTTCTAGACTTAAATATCAAGATTAACGCAGACAATCTATTTGAATTTTCCATATACAGAAAACCAACACAAACAGACATAACAATACCGAATGAATCTTGTCACCATAATACACATAAAATAGCAGCCTACAGATCATTAGTACACAGAGCTTTAACTATTCCACTAACAAATTCAGATTTTAGCAAAGAGATGTCAACCATTAAACAACTAGCACATGCAAATCATTACAATCCGAACATGATTGACACTTTAATTAAACAAAAAGATTATAGGTTAGCTATCAAAAGAATATATCCCATTGACAATCAAACAGAAGACGCAAATTACATATCTATACCATATTTTGGCAAAATATCAGAAAAAATTACACATATACTAAGAAAAATCAACAATTATAAAATAACATTTAAAACCAACACTAACACTTTTTCATTTTTATTTAATGCTAAAGACAGAACACATGATATCATGAAATCGGGCATTTACCGTTTAAATTGTTCTTTTTGTAGTTCGGTATATATTGGACAAACACTTCGAAGTTTTGACATAAGATATGAAGAACACGTACGTCATTACAAAAATAAACATCCTGAAAAATCTAATTATGCCAAACACCTTTTAGAACAAAATCACACAATGACTCCTCAAAATAATATTAAATTCCTACATTTTTGTAATAACAAACGCAAATTAGACATTTTAGAAGTCTTTGAGATATACAAACATAAACTCAGAGTACCTTTAATAAATGAACAACTTGAGCTCAGTAATTCTCCGTTACTGGAAGTATTAGATATTTAATTCTGATTATTATTTTATCAAATTTTGATTAATTATAATTAAAATTGAATGATATTAGGTACTTATAGCTTTTTGGGGTCGCAGATTACGAATTCGGCGGATTGGCCCAAAGTCTAAAATGGCGGCTACAAAATGGCCGCCGGGGTCAAAATTTAATATTTGAAATTTCAAATGAAAAATAGTATACTAGGAATTTTTAAAGTTAAGCTAAAAAATGACCTAGATGCAAAGTGGTGATAAAGGTGGAAAGGAATTTAGTTTGAAGTGTTAAAATAAATTAATATTCCATAATTTAACCATAATTCCGTTTAATATTGAAACTTTATTCATCGTCAGATTTAAATAAAGATTAT
Organism: Agrypnus murinus; assembly: GCA_929113105.1. NCBI lineage: Eukaryota > Metazoa > Arthropoda > Insecta > Coleoptera > Elateridae > Agrypnus > Agrypnus murinus. The sequence goes on from OV816026.1 coordinate 97,432,467, forward strand.
TGTATTATTATTTACTTGTTTCTTTTAAAATAATGTTAGTTTCATCATCTACTTCTGGCAACGACAAAATTGGTTGTATATTTAAGTAGACCATCCCCGTTGAATTCTCTGTGTAAGCCAAAGTATAGTATAGTCCTTTTTTTACACCCACATGCTGTTCCACGTCCAGTTTTGCATCCGCAAAATATAATCTTTAATACATTTGCTGAAGTTGCAGGTTCTGTCATCCTTATTGGCAGTGGCAGTGGGTGCATACCTCAAACTCGTGGCACATGACAAACTTGGATATCACTATCATGCTCGTATGCACACATTAAAGCAGTATATCATCATGTGTTGCACTGCGAGTGCCCCGGGTTTGACGTTTGCACCCACCGCTACTGCTTATTGGGTAAAAGATTAAATTTATAATTATCCAACCCTAGTTTTGAATTGTCATACTATTTTCCAGCCATAGTTGAACTTGCAGAGAGGGTATACCCTCTTTAAATGTTGCTGTGCAGAATCGAGTGTTGGACATAAGTCTGCTAAATTTACAGAATTATTTTTCGCCGTCGATTTGGTAAACGTACAACACTATATCACCAATGGGTATTACTAACAGGCAGGGTTCGAGTCGGAGCGAGTCAGGGCAAAACACGTTTCGTCATGAAAACGCAATTTTTGGAAACCTTTTAAATTGCATGCGGCAACTTGTTTCAGTAAATATAGTTACTACACCTAAAAAGTTTTACACTCATGTTTTGATCACAGATATTTATACAACATAAAAGATTTGCGGAGATTGCTTTTTAACACAAGTAAAACTGATCACTTAACATAAATATACAGTAACTTTAGCAGCCCAACTTTAAACACAGACTTTTGACCACAGAAATCAAACACGATTTTCTTTTACACTACAATTTTGACACAATGGTTTCAAATGTTTGTGTTAACGTAGTGTCAATAATGTAGTGTAAAAGAATCATGTCCAATTTATTTGGTCAAAATTCTGTGGGGTGTAATAGTTTCTGAATGTTGTATATAAACATTTAGTATTAAAGGGTTAAGAAAATATTCTATACAAAAGTTTCATGTTGTATGTTGGTGGTTAAAATGTTAGTGTAAACTTTCTCTGTATAGTAAACTATAGCTTCCCTTGTTTCGAGATATTCATTATACCATTTTTAAATTTTAGTGACCATTTTGTGACCGGCACTTTGCATCTAAGTCATTTTTTAGCTTTTCGTCATACTATGTTGTTATAGAAGGAAAAACGTTCAAACACTTGACAACCCTTAAGCTGTCAATAACACCCTGGTAACACTCAAGGCTGTTAATAAAAGAGGTTTCAACGACGATTTCTACAGCGCTTTTCCAACCGCGGAAGCATTAAACATTCTTCAAACAGCTCCCTTGGCCGTTATAGCTCTCTTAACAGATCTTAATATGTAAATAACTATAACATCGCAATTTGCGACTTTAAAAACCTCCTAGTACTATTTTTCATTCAAATAATAACTTTCTGACCTCGGCGGCCATTTTGCACTTTTGACTGATTTGGGTCCCAAATTCGTAATCTGCGATCCCAAAAAGCTATAAGTACCTAATTTTATTCAATTATAATAAAAATTTGACGAGATTAATTATTAATTAGCCCCTTATGGAAAAAATAATAATTTGTTAATAACAATAAACAGGGCATTAGCAGACAAATTTAGACTTTGAAATATAGTCAATTACCTACAATTAAAAAAAATTATCAAAATCAGTGCCCAAAAGGCGAATTCCGAGGTATTGCTCTTTATTTGTCTCCAGGAAACCGACTATCAGGTCAATTCTGAATGTCTGACTTACTGAGCTAAAAATTTTAAGTATTTTGATTACAAGACCTCCTTTTCAAGCTTGCAACTGTAGGAACTTATAACACACATATTTCAATAAATATACTTTATTGCTATCAATAAATACACTTTTTATAGTCATACAGTCATTTAGGGCAACTTTACACTACTTCTTCAATATTTATGTCATATTTGCTCAAAGGTATTCAACATATTGTCTCTTTTGCTGTACAAAATGTTACTTATGTTCTTAATTGAAAGCAGGGCTGTTTTTAGGTAATTATGAATATACAATTCTTATTAATGTGTTGTTAGTGGCTCATATTTATACCTTGAACTTGGTAAACTTTGCACCACTCAACACAAACTTATTGAATTGCAATATTCTACCGATCTGGCTAACATTAAACTACTTTTAACAAATTCTCCTGTTAAGTCAGTCGCTTTGCAGTTAGTATCTCTTTTCTTCTAGATTAAACAGATTATGCCATTAATTTTAACTTGAAAACACTCTTCTAACAAGCGAATTCACTTACACTACTGAAATTAGTTCTCTCCTGCTCTCAGCACATCTTAAAAATAACCAGCAGATTCACTTGGCTGTCCTTTCTTTCAGCCAATTTGGAATACCATACACATTTGCGAGCAGTTTGCCAAACTATGTCAACGTGCTTAACTTTTAACAATTACTTTTCTATTAACACATACATAATTTAGTGTTATGTAGCAGTAGGTAATAAAACGTATTCTACCATCAAAAAGTCGGTATTTAAAAATATAATCCTTTACTGAATGCTATACAAAAACATTTTTAGAAAAACGTGTCTTTTAACTTTTTAGGCGGATTTTCTTATTTGCCTAAATAAAGAAACTTCTGAGTATCATTAAACTTGAAGCAACTTAAAAATGCATTTTAAGATTTACAGTAATAATAATATGTAGGTTGTAAATTGTATCCAAATTCAAAGAGTCAGCAATTAAAGATAAATTCTTTTATAGAATAATACAATGTAAACACAGTTTTAATTAATAATGTTACTTTTGAAGGAGATTTAAAATTTGCCAATGCTCGGAGAATAAATCAAGGTCACAATTGGCAGCTGAGCATATTTACGAGAGTGCACCTGCTGGTTATTCTTATGCTGCGGCAGCAGCTTACAGCTTTCTACTACAGTACAGGTCGCTTCTTTATGATTTCAGCAGTAAGCAAGATTTGTATTAAGAAATTGCACAAAGTTGCACCCAATGATTGAAAGTTACTCCCAATGACTGTATAGCTTACATCAAAGTTTATAATTTGAAATTGTAATCAACCAGTACCCAGTTTACAAAAGAAGAAACTACCACTATTTCATATAGTCAGGGCTAGGCAAAATACACTTTATAATTTAATAAACATATTATATACTTTTGAAATACAAATTATAAAATACACTGGGGCAACCTGTATTTGAAATACAAAATACATTACCAGGATGCATTTAAAATATGAAGTACAAAATACGTATTTGAAACACTTTTGAAAATACTTCTTCTTCTTTCACATATCCTTTTGCCCTTTCAGGCATCGGATACTTTTGAAAATACAAAATATTTTATTAATGGTTTATTTCTTAAAATGTACAAAAATGAAACATAGTAAATTAAAAATGTTTTATTATTAAAATTAAACTGAGCATTGTACAACACGTACATGAGTAGTCTATACAACCACAATAGTGGTTATATAGACAGACATCTCTGATCACTGAGCATAGCAGTGCCAACCAATTTCTTACGATGTTAATTTTCAATAACTATTTTGAAACAAAAAATGTATTTGAAAATACATATAAAATACTACTCAGGATGTATTTGAAATACATTTCTGGCTTGTATTTGAAATACAGATTTTACTAAATATAGTTATATTTCAAATACTGCCCAGCCTTGCATATAGTGTTATTATATTCTAATACATATAGTCACAAATGGCATCTGTTATTCTTAATATAATACTACACAGTAACAACTTCTACTGCTATATCTTACTCTATAGGTAAATAATGATTTATATTAATAAAAATACTTGAAGTAAGACACAAAAATACTTTGAAGGAAAGGTTATTAAGGTAAAATAATCAATTTCGATTTTAATCAATCAATTTCTATACATCTATAAACATGGTTTTCCAGTGCTTGGTAATCCCAGAATCTAAAATCACACTTTGGACATGGAAAGGAGGAAAGAGTCCTTGTCATCTGTAACAATAAGAAAATATAGCATATTGTATAGTTGCATCTGCTGTAATGATAATCAAAAAACAACCAATCACTAAATGATTCGCTCGCATAAATTTAGAGTGAACATTTGTTTAAACATGCAGGAGGTATTTATAATTTATGTTAGTAATATTCATCAAACATATAATAATACCCAGTTCTGATGTCCACCGAAAAATATTTTGAAAAACTAGAAGATTTAGTAAGCTGAAATTTTACAAGCAGGTGAGCCCTACCCCAAAAGGGTGAATGAGTATATTTTTAATGCTAAAAACCCAAGGGGGTCGCATATATATCTATATAGATATATATGCGATATAGATATATAGCTATATATCTCTTGAATGACGTAAGCTACAATCTTCAAATTTTCACAGATTATACTTGAAGCAATTCTAAAGTTAAAGAAATACAGAAATTACTGGCGTTTCATCCAGGGATGGGGGGAGTAAGACAACATTCCAGGGGGAAAAGTTTTCCGAAAAAATAGTTATTAAAGAAACCTTGATTTCATACGACCGTGTACATTGCATCTTACATCAACATTTAGATATGAGAAGCTTAGTGCTAGATGGGTGCCGCATCTGCTGACAATCAACCTTAAGCGAGTTCGAATGACCATTTCTCAGCAATCTTTAGACATGTTCAAACGTAATGATTCTGACGTTTTATAACTGTTGACGAAACGTGGATTCACCACTATACTCAAGAGACCAAGGAGCAGTCAAAGCAATGGACAAAACGTGGTGAGACAACTCCATGGAAGGCAAAGAAGATTCCGTCTGCTGGGAAAGTCATGGTTACTGTATTTTGGAATTCCCGAGGAATAATTTTTATTGATTACTTGCAACACGGAATGACAATAACGGGCGAGTATTATGCGTCGTTATTAGACAGACTGAACAAAGAAAATCTAAAAGGCCTTATTTGGCAAAGAAAAAGGTTTTGTACCACCAAGATAACGCCCCCCCCATCCCACAAGTCGACAATCGCGATGGCGATACTGCACGAACGATTCCAGTTGATTGAACATGCACCCTATTGGTCAGACTGGGTTCCGTCAGATTTCTTTAAGTAATGGTTGCCTGAATTTTCATCGAATACTGAAATCATCGAAGCTGTAAATGAATATTTTGAAAGTTTGGATGGTTTTTATTTTTGTGAAGGGTTGAAGGGTCTTGAAAAGCGTGGACTAAATGTGTAGAGCTGAAAGGAGACTATGTAGAAAAATAAATACAATTTTCCGCAAAAAGTTGTTTTTTTCCGTCTTGTGATAGAAATTCTTCGATCTATCCTCGTATATATGCCACCAACTTTTTTTAGATCTTTTGTTACCGTTTTTGCACTGTAAGGCATTTTGTATGTTGCCAATTTTATTGATTATTTTTTTACATTTTGCTCATTATACAACTCTCGAAAGACCTTTTGAACAATCTTTATATAACTAAACATTCTCCAAGAAACAAGCTATTGAATGATGAAAACGGCATTAAAATCTATTCAGTGATTCTTGAGATTCACCAGCTTTTACGGAGACATAAGTTAATTGTAATTATGAAGTTTCAGATCAATCCGAAGTGATTAAGAGGTAGCTCAAGCCGGTCGAAATCTCGAAAAATATGATTTTTTTGCATTTTTTTCCTTTTACCCACCCCTGAAATATATATACCAACCCTAAACATAAAGATAAATATTAATTACATATTCTATAATCGATTACCTTTCCAACAAGCCAAATATCATAAAAATCGGTTGACAAATAAGGAAGTTATGGCCATTTATATTATTAAAAAACCAAACATTTTAATTTCTATAAGAGTATTTCCAGTCGATTTCCTGGAGACGAATAAAGAGCAATACCTCGAAATTCGCCTTTTGGGCACCGATTTTGATGATTTTTTTAAATTGTAGGTAATCGACTATATTTCAAAGTCTAAATGTTAGATTTGTCCACTAATGTTCTGTTTAATTGTTATTAACAAATTATTACTTTTTCCATAAGGGGCTATAATTAATAATTAAATAATTACATCAAGTTTTGATTAATTATAATTAAAATTGAATGATATTAAGTACTTATAGCTTAACCGGCATTTTGCATTTGGGTCATTTTTTAGCTTAACATCGCAATTTGCGACTTTAAAAACCCCCTGGTACGATTTTTCATTCGAAATTTCAAATATTAAAGTTTTGACACCGGCGGCCATTTTGTAGTCGCCATTTTGCACTTTGGACCAATTTGGACCCGAGATTCGTAATCTACGATGCTAAAAACCTATAATTACCCAACTTTATTCTATTATAATAAAAATTTGATGAAATTATTTTATTATTAATTAGCCCCTTATGGAAAAAGTAATAATTTGTTAATAACAATTAAACAGAACATTAGCGAACAAATCTAACATTTAGACTTTGAAATATAGTCGATTACCTACAATTTAAAAAAAATCATCAAAATCGGTGACCAAAAGCGAATTCCGAGGTATTGCTCTTTATTCGTCTCCAGGAAATCGACTAGTAATATTCTTATAGAAATTAAAATGTTTGTTTTTTTAATAATATAAATGGCTATAACTTCCTTATTTGTCAACCGATTTTTATGATATTTGGCTTGTTGGAAAGGTAATCGATTAGAGAATATGTATTAATATTTATTTTTATATATATTTTAGGGGTGGGTAAAAGGAAGAAAATACAAAAATATCATATTTTTCGAAATTTTGACCGACTTGAGCTACCTCTAAATCACTTTGGATTGATCTGAAACTTCATATTTTATCGTTTTTCATGTATTCGCATATTTTTAGGGGGATCAATTTAAAAAACAGACACTTTTGAAAATAAGGGCCACCCTAATATACAGGGTGTATTATCGGTTTTGTGACATAGGGAAATAGCATGTAAAAACACAATTTCTCAAATATTGGTTTCCCTAATTATTTTTCAATAACAGAATTGAAACCAGAACCTGAAAAACCACAAAAACCAACAGTTTGTGTTCTACCAAAACCAGAATCTGAACCCTATCTTTTTAAACTGGAATCAGAACTGGAACAAAAAAGAAATACGGGTTCTATTCAGACTTTTTAGGTTCTCTGACACAATTTTCTAAGAATTCAACATTTAAAGACAGAAATTCTCAATTATTTTTGAAATATTTTTAAATGCCCTGCTCACTTATTTGTTTCAATTATGCATGCTTAAAAGTACTGACATCATATGATCACAAATTAACATCACGATTTCATTACTGTATTTTTATTAAAGTGTGTGTGCGTGTGTGTATGTATGTAATCAACTTTATTTATGAGCACTTGGATACTGCTGATCATTAAACAGACAATAAAAGTCTGCCAATACAAATTTTAGTTTAATGCATTACGATGACGTTGTGTAAGCATCCCATTAAAAGGCTCATCTACGTACTTTGACAGAATCGAAACTGGAACCTAAAAAACTGTAAGAATTGATATTTGTGTCATTCCGGACCCGGAACCCTTATTTTTTCAAAGCAAATACCGGAATGAGAACCCAAACCCTTATATGTATTTTTGTACCAGAACCGGAACTACCGAAATTACATTTTAGTCCAAATCCCTGATTACAGATCTGTAGTTGTCAATTGATAAGATTATGGTAAGGTAAGTATGCATATTTGTTAGCTTTTAATAATGAACTACTTTGTTTTACATGAACTATTTGAAGATGATATAAACTGGGATGTTATTCAAATTCATCATCAGTAGACCCAGTAGCCATTACTTTGTCTGTCTCCATGTACACCTACTTAAATGAAGAATACAATATTGAAGACATAAAAGCAGCAAAAGCCAAAAACAACCAAAGCGCAATTGAAAATCACTAATAAAACAAGATCTAGAAACTATAAGTTTCTGACGGAATTCCCTGAATGATTCATTTTGATGAACAGCGAAACGTACATGAAAATTGATACGTGTGCATTACCAGCTTCGCAGATTATATTGTTTCTGTCCTAACTTATGTAGTTGTCCTAACAATGTACTTGTCTTAAAAAGGTGGCGAAGTTGCAGAAGACTTCAATCAATTTAATCTGTGGGCGGTGCAATGTGTAAATAATACTAAAGGTGCACCAGATCCAATTTTAGGCAGTTTAACTGTCTGGCCATAACGCTAGCATCATCGTAAGATTGACCAATAAATTTTTGTTTAAAATGAAAGAGTTGTAAAACGTTAGCTATTAGATCAAATAATGCATTTGCAGTTCTATCAGCACTTACATCAAAAAACCCTAAAATTCGTTCTTTTAAATTTCCGTTATTTACAAACCAGACAGTAATGAGGCATTGTGATTTTTCACTAATGTCTGTTGTATCATCAGCAATTATTGCAAAATAATTTGCATTATTAATTTCACTGTCAATAGATTCTCTTAAATAATTCTCGCAACAAGAAATTAATTGATTTTATTAAATTAATTGAAATTAATTAAATAGTTTCTGATCAGTAAAAATGTTTTTAACTTCTTCAGCATGTTCGCTAATTTCTACATTGCGCTTAATCAAGCAATCAAATATTTATTTAAAATTGCCACGATTATCCAAAGTAGTTGATTCATCATAGACCCGAAATGGTAATTTCTGACTGCCCAATAAAATTGTAACGTCAATTAAATAACACATAAGTTGCCAATTTTGTTTACATTCTCATTGCAGGTATGAGACCTAGAAAACTTTTAATACGTTCTTTTGAATCGTTATATTTTCTTACGCCTCTGGAAAATGTTTTTAATCATTATAACCTGTATTGTTTTAACCATACATTTTTAACAATGTTCTCAGTAATTACTGCCACAGAGCCACTTATGCATTGCATACCAAAAATTATGTAAAGCCCGATTTTGCACTTTGCAAACATAAAACCGATTTTTGGTGTCGGACGTTGCTCTAAAATGTGTTGCTGTTCTATTTCATTACGCATTAAAAATGATGTTTCTAGTAAACACATCACACGATCATATTGTGGGTCATTTCCTTGCATCTAAAACAAAAATTTGTTACTAGCTGCTTAATTAAAATCCCCGACTTTTTCACTAATATACGTAAACGTTCCCGTGAATTCCTTATAAAAGCACCTTATATAGCACACAAGTTAATCACGTTAAAATACGATTTTGAAAAGTAAAACAAAACATGAAAGAAATCGTCTTCGGTAGTATTCGGAAATCGCGACGGTAAAATAACATATTATACGAATCTCGATCTTTCATTGATTTATGAAGCTGTGAAATCTCAGCCTCAATGCTGTGTATAGGAAGAGTATACGATCGATAACCTTGCCGCTGCGCTGTAACGAGCCAGCCAATGCATACAGATGCATGAACTGAGGCTTGAAATTTTTAGCCTCATTCATTCTGTTTATCGCGTTGTCTGCGTTGGGTATGCGCATATAAATACATTTTATTATAAAATAAGCTTATTTATATTAAATTCAATATTTTTAATCTAGAAAGTATTGATATAATAAATTTATTAACATAGTAATAAAAAAATAATTGACGGTAAAATATTTAGATTTTATTTAGTAATTATTTGGTTTTGTTTAGGTGAGGCTCAGCCTCACCCAGCGAGCCGCGCCTGAATTGAGTGTACACTTTCTTTCTGGAACATGTTTTATATTAACATACCTGTTTGTAATATCTGTATTATTATTGTTAGAATATAGATATATCTGCATTAAGAAAGAGTTTAATCATGGTATATAATGCAATAGAGATATCAAAAACAGTGAGTTGCAGCCGTCTACAAGTGTTTCTCACTTATTAGTGCTCATCAGGACGGCATAGGAGATAGAATGAAATAAAACCAAACAAACTCAAGAAAATGTACAATACAAGGTTTCACAGATAGCAGCCAACTGCACATTTGCAGCATCAGCTCGAAGACACTGAATTCCCAGTGGAACAAACAAGGATGGGCTATAATCATGGGATATCGTGCAATAGAGATAACAGAAAAAGTGAGTTGCAGCATGAGTTGAGCAGCCATCTAAACATGTTTCGCACTAATTACTGTCTGCTCAGCAGGACGGCTTAGCAGATAGAATGAAATAAAAGCAGCAAACTCAAGAAGATGTACAACACAAAGTTTCACATATTCGCAGCATCGGCTCGAAGACATTGAATTTTCAGTGCAACAGCAAAAGTTACTACGAAGGTGGCTATAGCCACTACCATGACAATTGATCCCAGAAGAATAATATAATTAATTACAGGTATTAATGAAGGTAGTGACATTTTCTGTTCTGCTATAGCCACCTCTGTAGTAACATTTTCTGTTGCACTGAAAATTCAGTGTCTTCGAAACGATGCTGTAAATGTGTGGTTGGATTGTATGTATCTGTGGAACCTTGTGTTGTACATCTTCTTGAGTTTGTTACTTTTATTTCAGTCTATCTGCTATGACATCCTAATGAGCTCTAATAAATTTGAAACACGTGTAGATGGTTGCCACTCAGTATTACTGTTATCTCTATTGCGCAATATCCCACGATTATAACCCTTGTCTCTTGTAAATCTCGACATGCATGAACACTTCTAATTAATTAATATCTGTATTAATTTATTATTTAGCAAATACGAAACACCAATGCAATAATAGCATACCCTGCGTGATCTGTATGCAGTATTCAATATGATCTTCTAAAACTCGCAATGATCGAACTGTTTTCATACACAATGGACAAGCATATAGAGGCGATGACTGCTGTAATTGTATCAGGAAATACACAATTTTTCTTAGATATTTCATGTTTCATATGGCATGAGAAAATATGAAATTGGTTACTCACATTTTGCGGAGCTCTAGATGAAGGTTGCGCACAAGGGCTAGGTTGGTTTGTAATATAAACAAAGTCTCCAGTACTTCTTAACAGCTCCACTTCCTCTAATAGTTGCTGATTATAGCTTTGCAAGTGCTGGAGATCTTCTACAACCTGATCTTTTTCACTTTTTATTGATTCCTTTGCTTGACGTTCAGCTTCAAAATCTGATTTATATAGTTCCAACTGAAATAGAAACAATTATTATGTGATAATGTAAATATAATTTTGATTAATAGAATTAAAATTAGTGTTGGACATTATTCGAATAAATTTTTATCTAGATACTTATTCGCAACTTTCATTTGATAATAAATTTATTCGTGAATAATGCATTATTTACATTTACATGATTTACAGTCAAAAATATTTAGCAACTACTTATCATCATATTTGATACTGTAGGTAATAAAAAGTAAATTTGATTATACAGATATTATTGATTAATATTCTTATCCTTGTCTAAATACTAGTTTACATAACGCATGTGTTAATTTGATACCCATACAAATACGAATAAATCATTCGTGCAAACGAATAAATTTTACGAATAAAAAAATTATTAGTCATTAATAATAATGATGAATAATAAATTATTTTTATCTTTATTCGAATAATGACGTATTTTTATCAAAGTGCTTTTGAATAATCCCAAAGGGTAGGTCATCAGATAAAAGTATTGCATGCGAACCCTTTTCCAACTGGTCCTTTATTCAAATTTGCACATCAAGGCTGAAGATAAAACATTTAACTTATAGTGCACTCTGCTGGGAAAACTACTGAATTGCTACTAGAATTTCTTGATAAAGTCGGAATGCACCTGTTAGTTGACCCCCACCCCCTTTCAAGATTCCGTAATTCAGCTTCAGAAAGTTTTTCTTCACTGACTTTACTTAAAGAATTTATTTTTTAAAAAACACTATCCAACAGTAGCGATGCCAGCTTCTCTTTTATGAGCAGAATCAAGAAGGGGTCAGATTCTTGTTGGGCAATCAAAACAGAATTAAGCACAGACAAAACATATTTTTAGTTTGCTTTGAGCATGGATAGAGTGCTACTTTCTAAAAGAAGGAAATATCATGTATAAGCTTCAAGAACTATCTATACAGGGTGTAAAACAGGGTTATGCACAATACAGATTTATGTTCTTTTTTTTTCAAATCTTAATATTATCTCCCCTAATTATTTTACCATACCGAAATTAAGGAATTCTATAAAAAAAAAATACGAATCGAATGATACCTATGATTTCAGATTGCATTTGTCGAATGATGTCTTTGGTTATGGATTGCATTTGATTGTAACCAGAAAAAATAAAACTTCCGATTATGCAAAAATCAGTTATGCCTTGGAAACATTGGAACTATGAAGGAAAAATATTTGTTACCTAAATTTCATTTTTAAGGTTAGATTTAACTGCTTGACAGACAATATAATCTTAAAAATGACATTTAGGTAGCAAATGTTTTTTGCATAATATGGAATTTCCTTTCTTTACTTTTTCTGGTTATAATTAAATGCAATCTATAACCAAAGGCATCATTCAATTCGTAATTTTTTTCTTATAACACTTTAATTAAAGGAGGTGTAGTGCAAAAATCTTTTTTTTTATTATCATTTGAAAATAAGAATTCTAAGAATTAAAATAAAAACTGCTCTACTTGTCTTGTGGTAGTATTTTCATAAATATCAGCTCCTAAAGAAAAGAGGGTTTAGTGTGTGATGTCATATTGACATGAAGCGATACACATTGTGCATCTACATGTTTAATTACCAAGCAGCCTGTTTCTACATTGCATTACATTATAATAATAGTTTATGTTTTTAGCATAATTGTTAAAATTATTAACTGTTGCGTTGTTGGTTGTAATTTGTAAACATTTTTAAAAATATTTTAAAAAAGAAAGTGTATACGGTGTTATATAATTATACTACCTCCAAAGTAATGACATCAACAACAATCAAAATATCTCTAATTAAAGACAGTGTGACATTCCTTGTTTTTTCCTCATACCCTTGAATTATTCCCCATTTAAGTGCACTACTCATTTGTCTTCTGCATTTTTATTAAATGGCATAAATCTTCTTTCATTTGCAGGCTTCGTTAAAATGTTGTGTATTTGTAGTGGTATCTATTATAAAGCATCACATATCTTCGCCCATAAATGACGTTTGGATTAAGATTAAACGGGAAGTTATGGAGCAATGCAGAATGGAAGAGGAATTGTGGTTTACACGTAGATTGACAGTATGATTCACTTGGATTCCGCAAAACACTGCACTACTTCATAATTGAGCCAAAACAATAGCTATTTATGTAACAAGTACATAATGTAGGACTTTATAAACAAGACCAGTTTATGTTATGTTCAATTCCTAAAATTGGCTAATTATCAAAAGAAAATCAGTTTATAAATTTGACATCTACTATTCTTGACAGAAGAAGACTTGACATGTAATATACAGTTGTCATACTTTATTTTACTACTACTACTTTATTTTATGAGTACAATAATAAGCCAGTTCACTGCCGCAAAACAATACAATAAACAATACTTTATAATGCAATCGGACATACAACAAATTATTGCCATATTGAATCATAATTTCAACATTAAAAGTGGTGACTGTCACTGGAGATGACGTGCAGTTTTCAAAAATGTCAAAGAAATAGCATTTCAAAAACAAATACGAAAAGAAGTCGTACAACTGAAAACTTGATTTATAGATTGATTATTTGATATAAGATTTCAAATTATGACCCAAAAGCGAACAAATTGGAAAAATTACATTTCGAACTACTAAACAACATTTATAGCACAAAAAAGCATCTTTAAAAATCATTGTTTTTTTAAAATCTTTTTATCTAGTTACCTATTTTTGTATCTACCTTAGCGACGTGTTTGTTTATACAGGGTGGAAATAAATGATTTTCATCAAGTTACCATTGCATTCCCCATGTAAAAGCACAACGTGCCGCTCTACGAAAATAGAGAAGGCAGTACCATAACCTCAAATTCAATAAATTCTATGAATTGTTTGACAGATTGATTTCATTTATTGACAGAACTAATTTAGTACTAAATCAAGAAGAGTAGAGCGGTACAGAAAAATTTACATGTGAAAAGATTCCAAAGGGAACTTGATGAAAATCATTTATTTCCACGCTGTATTTATATTACCTTTGATAATGACAGCTTAGCTGTCGAAACAATATTGTCAGGTTATATTTTAATAAATACTGTGAAACTTTTTACTAATCTTTATTTATTTCATCTTTAGAAGAAGCAATAGAAATGTGTTTGTCAAGATTTTCAAGGCAAAATGAGGGAATTTAGTTGGAACAATAATAACATTACTGATGTGAATCAACTGATTGCATTGTTTTATAGACAATTATACAAAATCCTAGACGAATGTGTACCAAAAATTCAGCCTAGAAAAGATGTATATCCTGTTTGGTTTACAGCAGACATAATTAGGAATATTAGAAGAAAAAACAGATGCAGAAATAAATATAAGACATCAAATAATATGGAATATTTAAATGAATTTAAATTTTTAAGAACAAAAATTAAACGGGATATTAAGGAAGCTTAAAAAACGTATGTCGCAGGAATAGAAGATAATTTGCTTATTGACAGTAGTAGTTTTTTTCGTTTGTCAAAGCTTCAAGACGAAATAATCGAACTAGTAATGACGAGATGCACTATAATGATTCAATCTTAATGGATAGAAAAGATATTCCAAATGGTTTTGCCGACTATTTTAAATCAATTTATCAAAATAATAGAGCCAATTATGACATGAAGGAATATGCATCGATTATATCTATATTGCCTACGCTTACCTTGACTTCAGTTACAGAGGAGGATGTTCGTGAGGCTATTTCTAAACTAAAACAAAAAAATCAGTAGGCCCGGATGGTATTCCACCGTATTTAATTAAAGGGTTGTCTGAATATCTCACAAAGACTCTAACAGATATTTTTAATTTAATTCTGCGCACCTCTGCCTTTCCTGAAGAGTGGAAAACAACTAAAGTTTGTCCCATTTATAAATCAGGAAACTCTTCCGATATTACTAATTTCAGACCTGTGGCCCTTCTGTCTACACCATCAAAAGTTTTTGAAATGATCTTGCACAAATATTTTTTTAATCATGTGAAAGAGAGAATTGATTCCAACCAACATGGGTTTATGCCTCAACGATCAACATCTACAAATCTAGTACAATTCACTCAGGAATTAACTGATGCCGTCAACAATAATTTTCAAGTTGATGTTATTTATACTTTTTCAAAGGCTTTCGATAGAGTCGACCATGATATACTTTTAAAGAAACTTCACATGTTTGGTTTTTCTTATAAAATTAATGATATATTTACATGATCGAAAACAATATGTATGGTATTTAATAGTACTGCTTCGGTTTATTTCCATACTTTATCAGGGGTGCCTCAAGGATCTAATCTCGGACCACTATTATTTTTAATAATAATTAATTATACCAAAAAATATATATTTTTCTAACTACCAGCTATTTGCAGATAATTTCAAGATTTACAATACTATTAAATCACTGTCTGATTGTAGTAACTTACAAACAGATTTAACAAATATCAATCAGTGGTCTGAAAGAAATCATCTTGATTTTAATATTAACAAATGTATAGTCGTGTCTTTTAATAGGAAAACTACCACCTATATTTATGACTATAAGTTGGGTAACATTGTTCTTGAAAGGCGGATGTATGCAAAAGACTTGGGCATATTGTTTGACATAAAGCTAACCTTTAATGACCATATAACCCAAGCGATAAATAAAGCTTATCGAACATTGGGATACATAATAAGAAATTCGAGGCAGTTTTCGAGAATTCAATCATTCATTACACTGTATAATACACTCGTAAGATGTCATTTGGAATATTATGGTTGTTATATGGTCCCCTTATTATTATGCTCACATAAACCGAATTGAAATGGTACAAAAAAAGTTTCTACGGTTTATCTACTTTAGAAAATATGGCGAATATCCTTACGACATTCGTTCTTCTGTGTTGGTCAGTAATTTCAAATAAGTACTCTAGAAAGCAGACGTAAATTTACTGATGCCTTATTCATTTTCAAGCTTATTAGAGGACTTATAAACTCGTCAAAAATACTTTAAAATACAAAAATATAAGTTAAATTTCAGAATTCCACAATATAATTCCAGAACGTCTGAAATGTTTTACATACCTCGTCAAAGAACAAACCATGCTTTTAAAGACTGTACACCATAAAATCCGGGCAGATGAAAATACTTATAAAATTTAAACTAGGAGTATATTTTTAATTACTATTTTTGTATATTGAAAAATTGTGTAGCTATAGTACTGAAAGTACTATAGCTACACAATTTTTCAGCGGTTGTTCTAATTCTAGTGATTGTTTATATAAAAATCACGGATCTTACGTTTGACCCCACTAATTAGTTTTTGTACAGTCTCTCCTGTGATCAATTGGGATGCCTTAATCCATTCTCTTTTGAATTTGGCAAAGTTTTCTGCTTCCTTTCTGGTTCCCTTAAGCTTTGGATTTACCAAGGCCCAATATGTTTCAACTGGACGCAGTTCGGGACAGTTAAGTGTATTACAGTTGTGCGGAACAACTATTACCCCATTTTTGTCGTACCATTCCATAACTGGTTTAGAATAATGACAGGATGCCAGATCCGGCCAAAAGACTGAAGATTCACTGTGGCTCTTTAAAAATGGCAATAAGTGTTGTTGGAGCCATTCTTTAAGGTAAATTTCCGAATTGATCGTGCCTGTGGAAACAAAACTGGAGCTCTTTCTGCCACGTGTGCAAATGGCTTGCCAAGCCAAATATTTTTAGAGAATTTACTTACATATTTACCTTATTTGCGACAGCTCGTATGGAAATGTTTGGGTTTCTTTTAAAAATTGCTAACACATTCTTGTCAATGTTTGGATACATTGGCCCATAATTAGTACCACTTCCCGGTTTTCTTTTAATGGTTAACTGCTCACGATATCGTTTCAACATGTCGGCAATGGTTGACTTGGGAATTTTTAACAATTTTGATATTGTTCTTGAGGATAAACTAGGATTTCCCACGTGTGTGTACACAATCTTTTTTCGAACTTGCTCTTCACTCGCTGACATTTTGCTTAATTGAATGTCACTATGGATCAATTGTTTACAAAATTAAAGCCTACTATAATTTCAAGGCCTGCCACAATTAAGAATAAATTTGATTCATTTTAAACAATTTTGTAATTAAATATGCCTGACCGGATTTTATCGTGTAGTCTTTAATTCGCCTTTATGTAGGATGTGCCTTTTAATCAACCAAATAACCAATTACGATATCTTGACAGTTTCAGTAAACGTATTTAAGAAACTTATCAGATTTTGATTCTTTCGGTCCAAGGAGCCATTTAACGAATAACCATATCAGTTAGTTTGTATTTATTATAAAGTTTACTTGTTATGAATTTCCGATCACATAATTTTCACTTTGCACATTTTAGAGGTATTTACTGAAGAGATTTACTTCTATTTTTCTATCTATTATATTATTTGTCATTTTTTATGTATTTGTATTTGCCTATATATCTATTAGAATTTATAATTGTCATAAATTGATGAATTTATAATTATATTCACGTTGTATATATAAGGGGCATTTACTGAAGGAATCTACTATCTATTTTTTTTATAATTTTTTATCTATTTTTATTTATATCCATTAGAATTCATAATTGTTAGAAATTGACATGTTTGTAATTATTATAATTTTGTACTGTTACTTATAGTTATATCATGCACTAAATCATTTTTAGTTTAATTCATTTTTTTTATTGTTTGTCATTACTTATATTATATATTAATTGTTGGCTTTCTTCTTCTGTTTTATATTTTAAAAGTAGTCATGCCAAATCATCTAATTTTAAAACGTGACCGTGCTTTAATATCTCAGATTTTGTTCAAATTTTTTCATACATATGATACATACATATTTTTTAGATACATATGAAACGACATTAAATTAATTTTTTCAAATTTTTTGGATGAAAAATGGCTGAAGTAGAAGTTTTTGAAAATTTGGATTTTTGCAAATTCTGCTATCCGACACCCTGCATCATCTGGCATTGTCATTGTATGACTCAGTGGCGTGCGGTCCATGGAAGCAATGCTTGCCTTGAGAATTTATTAAAAATAAAAACAATGCTAACAAAAATACTTTTGTAAAATTATGGTTATCGTTTATTTAAATTGAAATATTTATCAAATTAAAGCTCAATATCAACTCTGTACAGCAAAAAGTATAATTATTTAGAGTACTGTAACACCCGCTGACTCGGATCACACGTTGAGGGTGGTAAAATAAAACACTCCCATACACAGTACATTTATTTTAAACAAACGTCCATGCCGGTTTGTAAAGTAACTCCAACTGCGTAGCCTTACAAACAGGACTACGTGCCAGCCAGGTGGTGCCAACCTTATCACCAATAAGTGACATTAATAGTACAATACATTACAAGTACTATTTTAAATTAGGCTCATTAAACTTGCACGGAAAGGTAATACCGATTCAAATGTGATACATACACTTCATATAAGCACTGCTTACAAATGCTCTTCTCTTAACCTTGGCGTGAATCAGCGAGAGCGGGGTGTTATAATAGACGGATGCTGTTTGGCTGGTTAACATTGTTTGGTCGTAATTTTTATTGTGCTTCGTTCCCAAATGTTTATTTATTATAATTTGGTTATTTGTTCGATTTAGTGTTACTTAAGTAATGTAAATCTGCAAAATCGGGACGATTTTTTGTTCAGTTTGTAAATTATTAATAAGGAATTTTTCGCATCCAGTTTTGGAGAGAAATTACAAATTATTAAGAAAGGCAGATCAAAACCAGATCTTTCAAATTTAACAACAAAGATTAAAACCTGTACCGGTATTTTGCTAAGACCAGAAAATTGATACGTAGTAGTAGTTTTTTTTTTAAATAAAGAATGATAGTCAACAAATTCCATAAGTATAAAGTGTAAAAGTGCTTCTTTGAAAAACTTTTAAGCTTAATAATTATAACACTGTTTTTTATTGTACCTAGCAGGGGCGGATCCAGAGAAGTATTTTGAGGGGGAAATCTTTGGAAAAATAATTGTTTTAATAAATAATAATTAAACAAACATTATTTGTTTCTATTCTATGTAAACTTATTTCTAAATGGGGGGGGGGATTATTCTCTCCCCGTTAATCCGCGCCTGTACCTAGGTGTATTATAATTAAAATCGTGGTTGCTTCCCTAGCCTAAATTCTCACCGCACGCCACTGGTATGACTTATTATTGTCATAACTCTCTTATGTCCCAAGTTATCTGGCTCATCCAGGTGCCAGATTAAATCTAGTTTTTGGATCTTTCAGATTATATCAAGAAATGTGCAAAGATATTGCATACTAAAAAAAGTAGTAGGCTCTGAAAGCAAATTTTATTTTTTTTACAAATTTTGACATTGGTCCTGTGATAAAATTATCACATCTTTGAAACTTTTTTTATAGAATTACCTTAGCATATACGTGGCATGGTTAAAAAAATAGAGCATGTTTTTGTAGTTTCGGAAAAAAAAAAATTTTTTTTAAATATTGTCAAGAGCCTGTTACTTAATTTTCCACTTCTACTTTCATTTTTCATCCAAAAAATCTGAAGAAATTAATTTAATGTCATTTCATATGTATCTATACAAGGAAAGAATTTGAACAAAATCCAAGACTTGAAGCAAATGGCTCTAAATGATTTGGCACAAAATTATCCTAAAGTGCAAAAGTACATTTTCAAATGATTCGTGAAGAATAATGCACATGTTTTCTCCACTTACTCCATGTCATCGGGTTCCAAGATGAATTAATTATGTAGGAATAGATCGTCTATAGCAGCGGACCGCAAGCATAGGGTTACGACCCAAAAGTTTAGAAATGGATCGCATAAATATTTATTTTTATGTTAAAAATATATAGAGCGGGGCTTTAAATCAAAATAGATTGTATATCCTCAGGGGTAATTGATTGTAGTGTTAACTTTATTTTCAATCAGAAATGGTATAAACCATATATATTATTAAAAGGCATAAAGTTCTCTATGTTCTGGTACAGGAAATTTTGTATTTACTAAATCGGCGTGGAGTGATGACATCATCGTCATAACCTACCAAGATTCGCCACGGCCGACCATTGTTTCTCTAACATACTATAGATGATTTATTCCTACATAATTAATTTGAAACCCGATGACGGTTTTTTTGCAGCCGGCTCCCGGTCCATAACCATACAATTATTGCATTTTCGCTAATTTAGATTGTTTAATCTCGTAATATTCGACTGATTTTCATCTCTCTCTGCAGCCTTTGAGCCTGCATATATTTTGCAAACCTCAATGGCATTGTTAATCTTAAAAATGTGCAGTTTTCAGCATTGTTCTTAGATTTTTTTTATTCTAAAATTTATTTGTTGCACCAAACCCCCTTTAAATAAAAACAATATGCAACTCAAAGTCAGAAAATAGGAATTTTTAACCAAAAGCCTACTGTATAAAAACCAGAATTTGCAGGACCTGTCAATGCCAGGGATCCAGAGAAATTTGAGGGATAGCGACCTCTGGCCCCTCACTAGCATTGCCACTGCTACCCAAGTGTATAAATTGGCTTTAAAATAAGATAATTCAAATGTTCGACAAACTTGAGAATTTCCTGCACCTTCTAAAGAATATAAGAAATGAGAAATGCACTCAGGAAAATGGTGTTTGAATTGAACATTTTTACCAGTCTAATGTAATCTTTATTTTCTCATTTCAATCTGAATGCTTGATTTACCGAGCTCTTTTAGTATTTTGGTCCTACTTGTTTTCATGCTAACCTAACTAAGAATTTATGCACATATTTTTCAGTAAATATACTTTATTTATTTTCAATAAATACACTTTTCATAATCGTATAGCTTATATTAAAATTTACAATGAAATCTTAATCAACCAATACCCACCTTACAAATAAAAAGAAAGATTACCACTATTTTCATATAGGTAGTGTTATAGGTATTGTATAATATAATTAATCACTTCTTAATATATTCACACATGGCATCTGTTTTCTTAATATAACAATTACAACTTCTATACCTTACTCTATAGGTAATTAATCATTTACATTAATAAAAATACTTCAACTAAAACACAGAATACATTTAAGGGAAGGTTATTATTTTAAAATAACGAATCAATTTCTATACATCTATAAACATGATTTTCCAGTGCTTGGTAATCCCAGAATCTAAAATCACACTTTGGACATGGAAACTCTTGCCTTCTTGTTCTCTGTAACAATAAGAAAAAATAACATGTTCTAGTTGTATTTACTGTACTGATATTCAAAAAGCAATCAACCAACCACACCAATCATTTTATAATTACAAATGCACAAAGCCAACGCAATAATAGCGTACCCTGCAACATCACGGTGTGTTATGTATACAGTACTCAACATGATCTTCTAAAAGCCGCAACGATCGGAACTTGATCATGCACAATGGGCAAGCATAAGTGCGAGGTGGTGGCGACTATAATTATCAGAAAATACATGTATTTTTTACAATACTCATATTTTATATGGAACAGGAAACATTAAAGTGATTACTCACATCTTGAGGAGCACTAGGTGAAGCTTGTGCCCGAGACGCTGGACGGTTAACATGAACAAAGTCTCCAGTCCTTAATTGATCCACTTCCTCTAATAGCTGTTGATTACGTCTTTGCAAATGCTGGAGATCTTCTGCAATTTGATCTTTTTCACTTTTTAATGATTCCTTTGCTTGACGTTCAGCTTCGAAATCTGATTTATATAGCTCCAACTAAAATAAAAACAAACATCTTGTTATATAATTTTAATTGCAAGAAAGTTAACACAGCTGGATTTCATAAATTTAATAGAAATGAGATAATAAGAGATTACAGATGTGAGTGTCTTAGGAAGAGATAGATGAGTCATAATTTGTTATAAATACATAAAGCCTATGAAAATATGACAAGATAGTTTTTGATAGTTCAACTAATTTTATTATATGAATAAATCTATAAAAATACAATGAAGAGTATTTTGATGAACAGTTTTCTACGTTACACAATACAAGTATAGATCAGAATGTTTCTAGAATGAACCACAAGATGGTGTTATGCGCGCATGCTGATTACTTGTTTTGATAGCGCCATTGTTCGTACAACAGTTGTAAAATTTTCAAACGGATTGCATATAAACAGAGTTAGATGAAGTTCATGGTGAGTCTTCATCTTCGTGCAACGGTTGCAACAGTTGCAAGCTGGGTTGCTGAATTTAAACGCAGTAGAACAAGCATAGAGGATGCACCACGTTCTGGCAAACCAAAAACAGCTACTGATAAAGAAACAATTGAAAAAGTCCATAAAATCGTGATGAAGGATCGCCGAATAAAGTTGAGACAGATAGCAGAGAAAGTAAGCATTTCATACGACCGTGTACATTGCATCTTACATCAACATTTGGACATGAGAAAGCTTAGTGCTAGATGGGTGCAGTGTCTGCTGACAATCGACCAAAAGCTAGTTCGAATGACCATTTCTCAGCAATGTCTAGACATGTTCAAACGTAATGAAGAAGATTTTTTGCGACGTTTTATAACTGTTGACGAAGCGTGGATTCACCACTACACTTCGGAGACCAAGGAGCAGTCAAAGCAATGGACAAAAACATGTGAGCCAACTCCAAAGAAGGCAAAGACGATTCCATCTGCTGGAAAAGTCATGGCTACCGTATTTTGGGATACCCGAGGAATAATTTTTATTGATTACTTGCAACACGAGAGGACAATAACGGGCGAGTATTATGTGTTGTTATTAGATAGACTGAACAAAGAAATCAAAGCTAAAAGGCATAATTTGGCAAAGAAAAAGGTCTTGTATCACCAGGATAATGCCCCATCCCACAAGTCGGCAATTGCGATGGCGAAACTGCTCGAACTACGATTCCAGTTAATTGAACATTCGCCAGATTTGGTTACGTCGGATTTCTTCTTGTTCCCGAATCTCAAGAAATGGTTGGCTGAAAAGAGATTTTCATTGAATATTGAAATCATCGAAGCTGTAAATGGATATTTTGGATAAGGTTTGGATAGTTTTTATTTTTGTGAAGGGTCTTGAAAAGCGTTGGACTAAATGTGTAGAGCTGAAAGGAGGCTATGTAGAAAAATAAATACGATTGATAAAAGTTGTTTTTTCCATTTGGTTCTAGAAATTTTTCGATCTATCCTCGTACAATGCAACCCTTGTAAACAAGAAAGAAAAATATGTTTAAAGGATTGGGAATATTTTATCCACTGGACATTATTAAAAACTTTTATTTATTATTTGATTATAATTACTTTGATTATAAATAAAAAAAGCAATTCATAATATTCTGCATTTGATATCTTAACTACCTACCACAAAAGTTCTGAAACTATATCAAGCTAAGAACAATCAAACAATTCATTATAAGAAAAAGTATATGTAATTTGTAAGAATTCATAGTCTTTGTAATGGTATGATGATTAAAAACTTTTCTTTATCTAAAATTAAAACATGACCTTAAACAAAACATCATTTACTTCCCAAAAACAAAGTCCAACAGCTGCACCACTTATCAACTACAGACTAGAAGTAAACATATTCCTAATTCATTAAAAAGGTCAGTGATAAAATAAAACAAAGGAGATATCCATACAAAGCTTTTACTACATAATAATTTATAATACTTGAGTTGATTTGTTACAATTTTCTTGTAAAAGTAGGTACATATATTATTAAAGGGGAAAAATATAGTTATATAATTATTATGAGTTGGTAGAATAAGACTGCTTGCGAATTTTAATTATAAAAGTAGGACCTCGGTTTCTAAAACTAGACTTTTGAAGTAGAAAATCTAGGTATCAGATTAATGTAAATATTTCCAGTAAAATCTACACAATCAAAGTTTTTTAAGTTGTTACAGCTTTTCTTGAACATAACAAACAAATCATCTTGAATTAACACCCATGGCGAATTTCATGCCAAATCACCTAGAGTCATGTGCTTCAATGTCTAAGATTTTGTTCAAATTTTTTCCTTCGATAGATACATATGAAATGACATTTAATTATTTTTTTGATGAAAACTGGCCGATAGGAGGTTTTCAAGATTTAATTTTTTTTGCAAATTCTGCTATTCGATAATCTGCATCATCTAACTACAATTTCACAACTCCCTTATTTTTTGAGTTGTGGTTCATCCAGGTGTCAGATTAAAGCTAGTTTTTGAATCTTACAGTATAACAAGAAAAATGCAAAGACATTGACAGTAGGTAGTAGGCTTTGAAAACAATTTTTTTTAAATTTTGCCAAAACTAGAAAAAAAAACACCCGTTTTATTTTTTAACTATATCAAATACAGGAGAATCTCTCTTGTGCAGACTGCCTCGGTTCCGGATATTTTGTCTGCCCAAGAGGGTGTCCAGTCGAGAGAGTGTCCACTAACTATATTGTCATTTTATCGGTACACAAGAAACTGTCCGTTATGAGAGATATCACTGTATATGCTAAGATGATTCTATAAAAAAAGTTTCAAAGGTGTGATAGTTGTAATACAGAAACAATATCAAAATTTGTAAAAACAATAAAATTTGCTTTCAGACCCTGCTACTTTGCTACTGTGCAGCTAGTGACTTTGCATGTTTCTTGATACACTCATGAAAGATCCAAAAAGTAGCTTTAATATGAGCCAGATAACTCAAAAAAATTAGAGAATTATGATAATCTTAGTTAAATGATGTAGAGTGCGCTAGGTAGCAGATATTGCAAAAAATCGAAATTTTCAAATACTTCTACTTCGGCCATTTTTCATCTAAAAAATCTGAAAAAAATGAATTTAACGTCATTTGATATGCATCTATAATAATAATAATAGTCCCCTTTCGCAGGCTATGATGGCCCATGGAGTATAGCAGGGTAGGCTCTGCTATGACTTGAGCCGTTCGGTGTCCAAGGGTGGTAAAGTGGCTAGCTTTCCACACCGACTGCCTATTATTACCCTAAGAAATGATTTCCCATGTACTCATTTCCACAGGCTGAGCCAAGCTGGAAGCCCTTAAAAATTTCCATGTATCATCCCTGGGATTCAAACCAAGGACCTCAAGATTGGTAGTCAAGTGCCATACCCACTGTGCTACCATGGCTTCTGCCTATGCATTATATGCATCTATGCAAGGGAAAAGTTTGAACAAAGTCTCATATCGAAGCACGGCCGTGTTTTAAAATTAGGCAATTTGGCATAGAATTAGCACCATGTAAGTTAACACACATTCATGTTCTCATAATAACACATAAATTAAAGATCAGCAGATTAACACATAAGCAGACTAAGCATAGGTTAGGGATCCAGTTAAAAGGGACCATACAAAAACTAATATTTCACACACTAATTTATAAATCTATTTAATTACATATAACAAAGAATTGTTTAAAGCATTTCTTAAATACCAAAAAATAACTTTCTTATAGAATTAATCATTTTAAATAAAAAAACATTGGATTTTAGACAGTTGACTGTGTTGACTCAAACTTTGTCCCCATCCCTCCATAAATTCCTCTTCCACCCAAAATAGGAATTTAAAAATAGATTGTGAATTAAACAAATTTAAATATTTTTAGACAAAAAAGTGTAAAATTAAAAAAAAATCCTCCTCACATTAATCCCCACTCAAAGTTTGAATTTAAAGGTAAATTTAAACAAATTTTAACAAGATTCTAGAACTAAAATGAGTAAAATAGAGGTTTAAAAATCTAATGTATTTCATGCTTTAAAAATTTGAATTTAAAGATTAAAAAAATAAAAATAGGTGGCTTTGCCCAACAAATTTAACACTTAAAAAAAAAGAGAGACACAAGGAAGAATCAAACAAGTTGCGGAGAAGAAGAGAAAAGAAGGCAAAAAAAGTCAAGATAGGGTATCAGAAACTGTTTGTATACAACAAAATCTATGAATAGGATAGAAATAGTGAAAAGCTGCAGCTCAGCGACATAAACAAGAACTAAAAAACTAATTAAAAAAACATAAGCCGGACGGTCCAAAAGTATATGAAAAAGTAAAATGAAAGTAGCAGTAGTAGGAAAATGAAAAGTAGCAATGACATTACAAGAAACAAACATTAAAAAAGAAACAAGTATGTTAGACTACACATTTTTGATTTTTTAACTATGGCAGTAAGAAAAATAGACTTGGGATGGGTTTTTTAGTACATAAAGCAATAAAGGAAACAATAGTAGGCATAAAAGGGATAAATGAAGGAATAAGTTATATACAAAGAAACGGAAACAAAAGAAAAATTAGGATAATAAATATAAGTACATGCACCTAAAGAAGAGTTTAGAAAACCAGAAAAAAGAATTCTATGAAGAGCTGGAAAGAACTTATGATAGCTGTCCGAAATTCGATGTGAAGATACTGATGGGCGATTACAAAGTGAAAAATAGGGAAAGAAGAAATTTATAAAGTTGTTATAGGAAAGCATAGCAAACATAATATAATAAATGAAAATGGTGAAAAACCTATAAATCTTGCAGTAGAGAGGGGGTTACAAATAAAAACTACATACCTACCGCATAAGGAAATTCATAAAAGAAATTCGTAGAACAACTAAAAGAAAAGGATACGAGAAATGATATATGAGATTACTACAAGCAGAATTAGACCAAAGAGAAGGCAGAGAGATACTACGAAAAAACAAGAAGAAAAAAATGAATGATTCGATGAAGAAGAAAAAAGAAGAAAGGCAGGCTTAAAAATGTTAAGAAAAAGTGATAAAGTGAATAAAGAAGAATATCAGAAGGTAAGGAAGGAAGCAAAGAATGTGATTAGAAATAAAAATAGGCTGTATCACACAAGATTAACCTTTTCCGTGCGGAGGTCACGGACCGCTGTCGAGTGTCCAGTGCGGCGGATTTTTCAGCGTGCTGCAGCTCTTTGTAGCTTCTCACAAAAAAATTCATAAAGAGATATTTATATCTTTTTAGAAATATGTGATTATATGTAAAAGACAATAGGCTTTCATAGAGTATTAAAAAAAAATTAGAAAAATTAGTAATTAGTTATTTTTCTGATGAAAAGATAAGAAATGCTTTATTATAACCTACATCGTAAGACCTACGTACAACCTTCCTTGCAGTGAGAAGTGCACTAAACAATTTTTTATTGGCGCGGACAAATGTTTACTCTCTTGGGTTGGCCTTCAAGTCTGGCCCCCACCAGATAATCGTATAAATATGTTGAAAGCAAGCTGGGAAAACCGAAATCGTATAGATACGTCTTTAGCAGTTCGGGCACGCACTTGCAAAACGTATCTATACGTTAAAAGCAGCGAAAGGGTTAATAATACAATCAATAGAAGAAAGCTATAGACACAACGAAATAAGAAGGTTCACAACCAATATTGATGCAAAAAGAAGGAAGTAAAATTGGAAACAAACAAACAATAAATAAACTGTGGATAGAACACTTTGCTGTTCTATCCACCAATGTTCAAGGATAAGGTCAAATGGGAAATGGAAGAAAAAAGAGAAGTAGTGCAGGACGATGAAACAGATGATAGAAGAAATTCAAAAAATAATAGAAATAATAAAGCAGCAGGAGGAAATGAGATTCATAAGCTAATTACAAATATTTGGAAAAAAGAAGAATTAACTGAAGAATGGAAGTAATCTGTAAATACTAGCGATATACAAAAAGGGAGAACCAGACAGATATGAGAACTACAGACCAATCAGCCTACAGAATATAATTTACAAGGTAGGTACTAACTAACAAAACTAATCGGCCAGAAAATAAAAGTTGCTACTAATCCAATGTTAGGGGAATACCAATGTGGCTTCCGTGAAAAGCGATCAACAATAGATCATATATTTACCCTAAGAAAAATTCAAGAGAAGTGCTGGAAGAAAAACAAGAAGATATATGCCTTATATTTATCGATTTCAGACAAGCATACGACAGGATAAAAAGAACGGAAATAATAAGAACCTTAAAACAATTTGAGTGAACGAGAAATTTAATAAGATTAGTAGAAATGACATTTACACAGAAATTAAGAAAATAGATGCTTGGTAGAGAAAGATATTGAGACTAATATGGAAGACATTTACGGAAGGCTTAGGGCCTCTTTAGGTATTGATACAGTTCTGCATTTGATATAAAACACAGACTTTTAAGAGTAAACAAAATTTTGTTGTCAATTTCCATGGCACTACTTTAAACAAAAATAAGATAATTTCTACTTTGAACTTGTTTATACTGGTTTTTATGAGAATTCCAGGCAAAATTTTTCCTGCTCACAAATACAAGAGGATATAGGAATGATGGACTGCAAAATGCTATAAAATGAAAGCCCATCCTGCAATAACTATAAACCACTAAAGTAGACTAAATTTATCATAGATTAGAATAAAGAAGCTGTATGTGGTTTAAGCAAAATTTAAATAATAGTCAGAGACCTGGCAACATATTTGCTTTTAATATTTCAGCAGGTGAATAACTTCTTAGGAAGACCCTTTTGAACTCACTGAAAAATAAAAGGCCAAAAATGTTTGGCAAGCCTACATTAGTCAATATAACAAACAGCACCTAGTCCTCAAAGTGAGCAAAAAACCAATAAAAAAAGCTTATTATTGGTTTTATGACAAAAAGTCATTTGTTATAAAAAATCTTGTTTCAAAGTCATTAAAAAGTGTAACAGTGTATAATAATGTAGAAATTTTACTTTTTAAGGGAAAAGATGACCAAGTCCTATTTCACTCCAACAATATAATACATAGTAATATTTCAGTCAACACAGTAAAAACCAAGTAGCAACTTTTTCGTATGATTGCCCCTAAGTGGCATTTGTGCCTATGTTGACATACTATGTCAAAAACTGGTTATTTTTAGCCAAGTTCAGCTGTATGAATACACATGAATGACACATATATGTACGTCTAAAATCTTAATTTTCAATTGTGACAAGCCACTTATTAAAAATTCATGTAATAATGCCTAAAAAAATTATTAAAAAAACAGCGCTCTAAGGATCATTTGCATCACTTCTACTTAACATTAACTTGTTTGAGATTAACTGCTTCGGATACGATTGCTTCACAAGCATTCCTTTGGCAGTTAAACTCTGTTTAGAGTTAATCAAAGCTGGCACAAATGGCCCAAATTGTTGATTAAATAAAATAATTTAATTATTGTTACCTACCTTTATGCATTTAAATAAAGATGAAAAACAAATACAAATTCACTCACAAATATATAAACAATATAAATAAAAGTTAATTTAATATTTAAATTAACAACAACCATTATTATTAATACATCAATTAAAATTAATTAAACAAAATGTGAGACAGTACAATACAATAAAAATGAAGTCGTGGGTGTGCAAAACAGGCCGTTGTCAAGTCAACTTTACACTGATTGTAATGTTGTAATGATGTTTTAATAATTTGTTAATTTGTAAAACCAGATGGGGCTTTGGAACATATAAAATGTCTATCCTAGCGTATATCCATTTAAACTTACAATGGTTTAATTAATAAATGTATATTGATTTAATGTCAAGATGATGGAAGTTCTCACATTAGAGATAAGGCAAATAAACTTTATTATAGATTCACACACCTATTTTATAAAAAAAAGTTGATATTTCAGATTTTGATTTTATTTATTTATCACTTATAAATTTAAACTATAATACTTGATGAAGCCTAGATATCCCGCCAAACATCACATAATAAATATTCATTTAAAAGGCTAAAAGTTCTTGAAAATTTACTTTATCAGGGTGGCCAGCAAGAGTGGTATTTCTAAATTCAAGGTTTTTTCCCAGTTTTCCAGGTTGTAAAATATCATTTTTCCAGGTTTTTTCCTTCAATAATTTACGAATACATGGGTATGCGTAATATTAATTCTATTATTAATTCTATAGTAATAATTTGATCATCAATATGTATTGGTAATCGAATTATTACTTTAGAATTAATAATAATGGAATATAAAACTTCACTTGAAGCCATTTTTTATTGCCGAAGAAGCCTAAATAACCAAATATTACACAAATATTATAAAATTTAAGTTTTAAGTTTCCTCTATCCCAACCAACTTTGGTATTTAATTTTTTCTTCGTAACTCTCACAGTTACCAAGATAAGGTACAAGATCATCTTACGTAAGCCACTCTGTACATAAACCAACATGTATATATTTGCAACACTTCCAACATCCAAACAAGACTATAAAAAATGCTTAGATCTCTAACTCAAGAGATGATTAAAAAAGCCACCCAAAATTTAGTTATAAAACAAGTTCTGAAGTGTTTAGAAGTTGAGAATCAAAATCAAGATTGCTTTTGGCTTTCGGGAGATTAAAATTATCAAATATTTTAATATTTCTTGTTCTTGAATAAAATTTTTTATTTTTTCAACATTGCTTTTTTATAAAAAAACTGAATAATGAATGAAATTAATTCTTGCGCTACCATGGTTTCAGCTTTTATTTCTTAGTCAAAGCCTATTAAAAACATGTTATTTCTTTCTGCATATATAATAATAACTCAAAATCCTCCCTTACTTTTTAGAGTGGAATTCATTGCCCTAGCAAAAAAAGGTAGAGAAGTTCTTAAACTTCAAAGCGTGCTCAGTTTTAAAACACTGTTATCTTTTTGTTACTAACATCCTAGAATACCTTGTTAAGTGTGTTAAGGACAGAGCAAAAACTAAAAATTTCTAGAAAATTATAAACCGGAGATACACTTTGTGTTTAATAGTTACTTTAAGAATCTGTCTAAAACTTTCAAAAATATCTCAGGAATGGTGTGAAAAGAGGTCTAGTTATATAGATAAAGTGTCTTTTGAAATATCTTGAGAGGAATGCATAAAAGTAATAATATATAGGGTGTTCTGTTTAGGTTATTCCAGACACACAACATAGATTTTTACCAAAACGATCAACAACGACCAACTTACTAGGTTGTCTAAATGAATAGGCATTTATGATGAAGGACAGCCAACCGATGTAATATATCTTGATTTTGAAAAAGCTTTTGATAAAGTTCCACATGATCGAGTGTTACATAAACTAGAACATTTTGGAGTAAGAGGTAATTTACTTCAGTTGATAAGAGGATTTTCTTAAAAATCGATATTACAAAGTCAGAGTAAATAATGTCCTATCAAATCAACATAAAGTGCTAAGTGGAGTGCCCCAAGGATCTATCCTAGGCCCCCTTCTCTTTGTAATCTATGTCAGCGGCTTAGCTAATAACATCAAAACTAATATAATCTTCTTTGCTGATGACCCCAAGCTTTTTGCAAATCCTTTGGAACAATACATAAAGCTGAATGATGACTTGGAAGATAATAGAAGATTGGACAGTTACTTGGAAAATTAAACTAAATGCAGATAAATGTACAGTGTGTGTAAATTTACAGCCAATCATATAAATTAAACAACATTCAACTACAGCATGTCGATCAACAAAAAGATCTTGGTGTCATCATCAGCAACAATATAAAATGGGAAATTCATGTAAATGCAATGGTGAACAAAGCAAATTATTTCATTTATTTAATTAAAAAAGCATTCAAGAATAAATCTCTGGACATGATTTAAAATTATACAAGAGTTTCATCAGGCGAAAATTAGAATATGCACATACAATATGGAATCCTTACTATGTGAAGGTACAAAGAAGGGTTACAAGAATTCCACCAGAACTATCACAACAACCATATGAAGCAAGACTAAAGAAACTTCAGCTAACAATCTTGAAAGAGAGAAGATTAAGAGCAGATATAATTGAAACATACAAGACAGTTCAGGGATATTATTCTGGCAACTTAGAAATATATAATTACAATCAAAGAGCTTAACTACAGTTAAGAGGACATTCAAAAAAACTTAAAATAGAAAAACTGCTAAGCTACCACAAAGAAACATCTTAGTAAACCGTGTGGTATACCCCTGGAACTCTACAAGAAGATACTATATCAGCACCAAGTTTGAATTCTTTTGAAAACAAATTTGACAAAGAAAATATAATGACTATAAACATTGATTATCGATTGTGACAAATTGCGATATTACAACTAATAAGTCGAACAATTAACTTCTAAAAAAATCTTTCAAACGAAAACTTTTAAGATAAACAAACCAAACAAGTAGTTTCATCGGTTTCAACCACCTACCATATACATAATAATAGTAATAACCTATGTTATTTAGGTGTGCATTTACATTATTTAAACACTTACATGTTTTATATAGTAAAATTGGCTATGATTGGTAATCGATATTCTGTTGCATAATCTGATAGTATGTAAAAAGTTTACTGTAATTGTATGACAATGCATGTATACTGACATGTATGCTTAAAAGAGAAAATTAAAATTTCCGCAGCCAACGTTATTACAGTAAAAAATGCACTTTTTAAATTCATTGTATTTATTACTATGGTTAGTAAAAAATACTATAAATATCAAAATTCAACATCTCCAAAATGCAAATCAATATTTTATGTGAATTACTATTCTCAATAATTTCATATAACAAAGACGTCATACCAAATGAATCAATGTTTATAATAATAGTCAATGATATAGATATCCTGGACAAATATATTTATTATTATCAATTTATTTTAAATGATTCATTACTGGTTTCAGTAGTTTTTCAAATAATTGGTTTTATAAAATACCTTTCTTATCTTTTAAACAGAGTGAAGATGATATCACTGTGTTAATACTTGAATAATAATTATCGAGAAACATTATTTGGATATTTTTATAATTATGACACATAAATATAATGATAAAAGTTAATCATTCATTTTCAAAAATCCAATTTTAAGCATCTATAAAATAAAATTTTATTAATGTACCTACCTGAGCACGTAAAGCTGCTATTATATCCTTAGACTCATTAAACTCTTTCAGTGATTCCTGCAGATTAGTAATTGTTTCTTCTTTTGCATTTATAACATCTTTATCCTGATTTCTTTGCAGTTCCAAATTTGTAATATGCATTTGAGCTGCAGCTAATTGTTCTAGAACTATCTTATGATCCTCTTTAGTTATAAATGAATCCATTTTTTCGTGCAATTGTGATTTTAAAACCTTTATTTCTTGAAGCAATATTTTTTGTAGAGATTCTGACTCGTGCAATTTTTTATCATTATCTGCCGACATCTATTAAATAAAAAATATTTACAGTTAGTATTTAAAAACTAATTTACCAAACTATTCTTACTTGTGCGTTTAATTGTTTTGTTGCAGCAAGATCCTTTTCCAATTCTTGCACTTCATTGGATAATGCAATTTCCTTAGCAGAACTTTGCTGCTTTTCTGATACCTGTATTTCATTAGGTTTTGATTGAAGTGATGCTAGTTGTGGATCGAAACGTTTAACACTAACAAATTCTGTTTTCTGAAAGCTATTATCGCCACTTTCTAATGTCATATCCTTTGAATCATGTTTTTGACTGTGCAAAAATCCTAATTCTTCTAAACTTTTTGCTTGGGCAGATTGTGCTAATCTTAGCGCGTCGAGCAGTTTTGCATTTTCAATTTTTAGCTGAATAAAAAAAAACTACACAATATCCAAAAATTTATAAAGATAGTAATTACACTAAATAAATTACAATTAACATCAAGACATTCTACACGTAACGGCTCACTTATGTTAACTAAGTCTGTAAGAGACTGATGTTGGCCATGTAAATACATACAATAGGGTGGATGTTATTTGGGTCATGTTGGAATTTTGATTTTGACAGGTGCCCATTTGATTCCAAAAAAAATCCGAAAATTTTAAGACCAATACAAACTTCCTATCTCTATTCCAATCATCCACTGCAATAAGTTTCCTATTCAAAAAACATACCATTTTTTTCAATTCTTATGTATATTTTGACCAACTTGTTAAGAAAATACTTGAAAAAAAATTATATGGAGCATTCAATTTACATCACTTCTACACTAGATGAATGGTGTATTATTTTGAATTTACTTGAAAATCGTTGCAAAAAATCGAATGCCCCATATAATTTGTTTTATCTAAAATAGCATCGATACACAATAAATTTGCTCCAGTGGTCAAATATACCGGGTGGGGCAATAGTGTGGGGAAGTAAACGCTAACAGTTAGAAAAATCGTTCTAATACGGATGTAAACAATGGATAGAGGCGCATCTAGAGAAATTATTTTCAAATATACAGAGTGTTGCAGAAAACTGTGTCGCGCTTAAGGTATTTTTTTTTTAATAGAATGCCCCAAGTATTTTTGCATATTTAAGACCTCTCTTGGCAGGTTTATTCATATCTAAAGTTTTAGCGCCATCTAATGACCGGTTTAGAAGT
The DNA here is from genome assembly GCA_929113105.1 of Agrypnus murinus. NCBI lineage: Eukaryota > Metazoa > Arthropoda > Insecta > Coleoptera > Elateridae > Agrypnus > Agrypnus murinus. The sequence goes on from OV816026.1 coordinate 97,466,910, forward strand.
TATAAATTTTTGACGATGCTACATTCTTCAACAATGTTTTGTTCACTGATGAGGCAACGTTTCATAAAAATTCATTTGTTAACAGGCGCAATTTCTATTATTATGCTACAGAAAATCTCCACTTTTTCAGACAGCTTGATAACCAGCACAGATGGTCCATAAACGTTTGGGGGAGAATTATTGGAGAACATGTAATAGGGTCACATTTTTTTGATGGTACATTAACTGGAGCTATTTATCTTCATTTGGAGAACTATCTGCCACAATTATTGACAAACCTTCCTCAAAGGATCCGAAATGGGATGTGGCTCAGCAAGACGGTGCTCCACCGCATTATTTACATGCAGTAAGAGAGCACCTAAATAATATCTACCCACATCAATGAATTGGAAGGAATGGACCCACTAAATGGCCTGCGAGATCTCCTGATCTTACAAAAATGGATTTCTTTTTATGGGGATATGTGAAAGAAATTGTTTATACAGAGACGCCAACCACAATCCAAAATATGAAGGATAGAATAATACATGCTTTTAGAAGTATCACGCCGGCAATGTTAAGAAACGTACAAAGATCGTTCCAAAGGCGCATCGAAATGTGTGTCCATGCAAATGGGCAACATATGGAGCATTTGTTGTAGTTTTTTTCTTTTGTTTTATTTGAAAAACCTTGATTTTTTAAATAAATAATTTTTTAATTGTGTACTTCTTGCAGTTTTTTCTCAATAAATCAAAAGTGTTACAGATAGCTATAGGGACGTACATACAAAAATGTTCGTTATTTAATTCTGCATCACAAAGGTACAAAATATACAGGGTGTTCCATTTGAAAAAGTTGTAAATTTTAGCTTTGAAGTTCTCTAAATTTAAAAATTAATTTTGAACACCCTGTACATGGTGGGTCCATTTTCTTTTAAAGAAGAGCACCATACAAGCCCCTGCAACAAAATCCATATGTACTTAAATTCGTCTTCACAGTTGCGGCCGTGAAAACGGTAAACTGTTAAGTGGGATAATGTAAAACTCAATTTTTTTGAAAAAAAATTTATAACTTCTAAACCGGTCATTAGATGGCGCTAAAATTTTAGATATGAATCAACCTGCCAAGAGAGGTGTTAAATAAGCAAAAATATTTGGGAAACACTCTTTATAAAAAAAAATTACCTTAAGCATGCCACACTTTTCTGCAACACCCTGTGTATTTTAAAAATAATTTTTCTAGATGCGCCTCTATCCACTGTTTACATCCGTATTAGAACGATCTTTCTAGCTGTTACCATTTAGGAGCTTCCCCACACTATTACCCCACCCGGTATACATAAGAATTTAAAAAAAAAACTGTGTATTTTAAATAGAAAACCTTGTTACAGCAAATGATTAAAATAGAGATAGAAAGTTCACATTGGTCTTAAAATTTTTGAGTTTTTTTTTTGGAATCAAATGGGCACCCGTCAAAACTAAAATTCCAACATGACTCGAATAAAAACCATCCTAATATACAATATTAAAAATTTGAAAATTTTAATTATTTGGAATGTTGGAAGCTTGGACATTACAGAGTTAAGACTCCATCCTTATTAGACAGGAGAATGTCATCGATCAAATGCAAACTGATAAAATGAATTCAATGGATGGTATTTATAGAACAGCTTTTAATAAATTAGTTGGGTGACTATCCTCCACTTTTTAATAACTTTTTCTACAAAACAGTACTTAATAGATAAGTTAGATCTAATTTTGTGATATAAGATCACTTCATAGTATAAGAACAATTTGATGACCTTGACCATGTCACATGATTACTACAGCTATCTCAGTAATCAAAGTGTATAACAAGATTAGTTTATAATCTTAACAACTGTTAAGATACTATTTTATACTTCATCTCCAATTTGGTAACTGTTGAAGCATAAGAGATAAACATATAATAGAAAAACTGATTTTGGGATATTCAATGACCAAGTCAATAGTTACAATGTAGAATATCTTGCAAGTTCTCATAGAACCATTAACACAGAAAAAAGCTTACGTTTTCAATAAACTTCTTGGTTTCGGCAAATTTCTCCTTGTGCGATTGATGAACTTTCTGAACATCTGCTTGCCATAACATAAGTGTGTCATACTGCTTTTTCATAGCTAAATTATTTTGATGAAGAGTTTCTGTAATGCATAAAAAATAAAATATTTAATTAGAAATAAAAGAAGACATATTTTTATTGGAAAAACAAACAAAAGCAAAAATTTTTAATTTTTACAATAATTATTGTAAATTTTGATAGAATCATAGTTTGTAGTTGAAACAATATGTACGAGGGTAAGGTGAAAAGCTTTGAATAAAAAAACAACCTTTGCTTTTATTGGTCTTCATTTATTTCTCAATATAATCTTCACTATAGCTCTATACTATTTTCCCAACAATGTTCTAGGACAGTTATGCCAGACTGATGGGGCCATTTGTCGAGGTCCTCAAGCTAACCATTTATAGCATTGCTGACTGCATTGTTCACCGAAGTATGGTGGGTGGGGAACCAATTTGAACTTTAATACATTGACTCTAGCTAGAGAACAATTGATGTGTGAGCTGATGCATTGTCATAGTCGAGTGCTCGGAGCCCGGAAACTTACAAAAATACACATTTTGTGGGACTTCGAGGTAAAAATGTATAAATTACATATAATTGTAGCTTTGGTTCTGTAGATTCTAAAACTGCAATTTGTCAAAAAATTCTATGGTGCAAAAGGGCACTATTTAAATATTTCGAGTTAAGTACGCAGTTGGAAAATAGAAGATATAAGCTACCTCTGTAATAAAAAATTATGTATATTTTTGTACAGATTCTTATTTATTTTAAAGTCTTAATAAGAGCTTCCGTTTGGAAATGCACGTAAATCCCATAAGCGAAAATTGAGAAGGTTTCACATTTATGCAGATTTCTCGTTTCAAGCACTGCACAAATCTAATTAAACTCGACTAGTTTTTGCTTTACACCGTTTTATCTCGGGAAAGGTAGCATTTAACAAAAAAATATATTCTTGTGAAAATGTAACCACGTTTTTTTGCAATTACGATGGTCTTTGATTTATGAATTTTAAACAAATATTAATCAAGATATGTAATAAAATGTAAAACATCATTCAGTGTGATACAATCATAATAAGGCGTTTCCATCTCTCGTCTTACCGCGCCTGCCCCGAATGTAGTAAGTAAATATTTATTTGTCTATCATTTACTAATAAATTTTCATTTTTGTTTTCTGCTTGCAATTATTCGTAACAAAAATATATTGTATAACTAACAAAATAATTTGCCTACATAATTAGTGGTAAAGTTACAAATTACAGGCAGATTAGTTTAAGACTGTATAGTCGGAGAGCAGACCCTCTGAATTCGACACCTTCTATACAACTCACGAACACACACCTAAAAAATAGGTAATCTAATGTAAAATGATCTGCTGAATTTGATTTTTTAGTTCGCCCATTGATTTGAGATTGCCAAAACGGCCGAATTTCCAATTTAAGAAAAAAATTACAAATTACGTGTTAATTTTTATTTTTCACATAACACATCATATCTTCTTTATTCTGCTTTCGATTAAACTCAAATTTTTACTGAATATTCTTCAAGTGTTCTTTGACAAGTTCATTGTAAAAGAATTGTCTTGGAAATAATAAACTTCTTAAAAAAAATTAATTGTGTTCCATTGACACGAAATCTTTAACATTTGCAGAGAAAAATGTTCCATCGAGGTATCTTTTTTATTTTTAGTTAGGTGGCTACTATAAGCGACAAAAATATTCCCATTGAATCCAATAAGATTTTTTATTAAGGTCTTTTTTTTAAATTTTGCTTCCTGGACGAAATATTTATTGATATTTAAGCGCATTGTTGGGAGTGCGTCTCAGCATTATTTTTACACCAGCTCTTTTATGGTTATTCGTATAAATGGCTTCGTTCGTTTGAAAATTATTTGAAATTTAGTGATAGTTATTAATAATTATTATAATTTTGAACATATTTAGATGTTATTATAATGCAGAACAATTATCATCTCCGACTGGGAATCGATCCTAGGATTGGAATCGATTCCCAGTCGGAGATGATAATTTTTCTGCATTATAATATTTATAATAACATCTAAATATGTTTAAAAATATTCTTGTAATTAAATTTACAATAAATTTTCACTTTAATTAAGTATTATAAGATTTTGTAAGTTATTTGAATAAGACATCAAAGTGTTCAGCTATTTTTTTATAGAAATAGAAATTAAAAATTTCTTTTTGGCATTAAATCTTAAATCCAATTTATCATGCGAAGTGTAGATCTTATACCCGAATCGTATATAAGAGAAAATCAGAAACAGTAAGTAATACTATTATTATTATCGATAATGCACGCACAAGAACATAAAATTTAAATCAAAAATGTCCACAAACTTGCATTATTTGTAATAAAGATCGTGATAGGAAATAAAGGATGTAGGAAATGAAAACTGGTAAAAAACGGTAACAACTTTTAAAAGCAAAATGATATATGGGTTAAAGCAAAATAACAAACTATTACGCAGAACCCAAGGGTTTGGCGATACTTGTATGGGTATGATTGTTAAGACTATTGTTATAATAATTTATGCTTCTTGAATTAACAAAGAAAATCTGACAAAAGGAAATCTTCAACCTTCTCCGAAATATTTATAAGACAAACACCTCCATATCTAGAAAAGTCCCTAACTAGCGAAAAAGAATTCTCAATATATATAGCTGAAATAAAGATTATTCTTCAAAGAGAAGCTAAACTGTGGACTTGAAAAATGGACCAATTTAATTATACTAAACTATTTAGATAAACTAGCTTAGATTAACATCCAAACTATCCTACGTCTGAAGATATTATATATAACATTCAAAAACAGTTTGAGGATAAAGTTCTTGTTCCACGCGGTGCCAAATTATCTAGCTGTGTGTTCTGCAAAGGCAATTTCATTCGCCTCATGAATTGCAATCAAATGCTTGAATAATTTTGCAAAACATTTAAAAAGGAACAATATATTGTACAGCTCAGATCAAGATTCAATCCAAGTTACCAAAGAATGCGTCTCAAAAATTATCCTCAAAACTATCAACAATTTCTTCGCATTGCTACTGACAGATGTAGAGGTACATTTTGACGACGAAGGAAAAATGACCATGATAAATTACCATTAACTCAAAGATGAACTTCATTTAAATATAAAAAGAGCATTTTTGCAATGTTCTATGTACAGAACAGCCTACCAGATTAAGTTCAAGATTCCAAATATTTTAGATTTTGGATGGTTTATTAAGGAAAAGGCATATTATCATCAAAAATAAAAGGTAATAAAAAGCTAAGGAATCCCATACTTTTATTCAGGTAACTCCATTTTGTAAATACAAATTATTTAACTGTACTACAAGCTGCAAAGTGTAGCAAAACTAACATACTGCGTAACATAAGTTATGTGAAAGAAATGTAATATTTAACCCATTTACAAAATAATACATACGATGCTTTTGCAACGATGAGAAAAATATTTTTTTAGATTTGTATGCTTTAGTAATCATCTCTATCGTTTAAACATTAAAAAGTTCAATAACTCGTTTGCACCCACTCCCTCAAGCGTCTGCGAGGTGTCCAGACTGAACTTCATGTGGACGCTAGAATGCATTTTGCGCGCAGATATATTTATGTTCAACTCGTCATAACTTTTTTCAGGAACGACATTATGGCTTAATTTCTTTTTCAAAAATAAATTTGAACGTTTAGTCACATTTTCTCTCGATTATGTACCTATCAATTCCTAAAAATAAACTTAAGTCATACGATGTGTGAAATTTTCTATACGCAAATATGCACCGTAGACAGAAATTAATCTTTTTCTAAAAATCTACATATTTTTGGAATATTTTAAATATACTACCATCATTTTAACACCATGGCTTATACTTGGTCAAAAAAATCAGAACTCTAGCTCTATTCATTGTTGAGAAAATTTAAAAAATGTTTTCAAAATTGTCGAAAACGAATTTATTAAAAATGATAAAAATATGGACTTTTTGGCTATTTTGCAATTCCTGATCGGTTCGCGAACTCAAAATTCGAATCCAGCAGGTCATTTACATGATATTAACTATTTTTTAGATGTGTGTTCGCGAGTTGTATAAGCTACTTTTAAAATGCTTCCTATGGAGCCGCTGCTCTCGGACTAGTACGACAAAAGATGAGAAAATAGTACCTATTTTACAAACATTATCGGCTTTATCTGAAAACATAAATATTTTGATAGTTTGTGGGTGTAAAAAAGGTAAAAGTATTCTATTAATTCATTTTAAATTATAGACTGTTATTTAGGTATAAGAAAATTTATTTTTAGATTGCAGAATAAAACTTGCAGCTGAAAAAAATTTTTTACTTGCATTGGATCAAGTCGGTGTATGGTACAGAAATTATGGAAAGATTCTATAGAGACTCAATCATTTCCATCTCAAGAAATAGATTAAGATATTTTGAAAGATTATCTGATAGCTGTTAACGTGATCTTTAGTAGTTTCAATCTATGTACTTGCGGTAAATTTGGTTGTTTTTCTACTTTCCTTGTTCTGTATTTTCCCTGCTTGTTTTTGTTAAATTTATTTATAAATTTGAGTGACAAGAACATTTTGGGGGAACAGTTTTATGACAGTCTTATACTAATCTGTATATATATTTGTAACTTTACCACTAATTATGGAGACAAATTATTTTGTTAGTTATACAATATACTTTCATTACAAATAATTGCAAAGAGAAAACAAAAATAAAAATTTGTTAGTAAATGATAAGAGATAAATAAATATGTACCTACTACATGCGGGGCAGGCGTGGTAAGACGAGAGATGCAAACGCCTTATAATTGTACAGCCGTCTGCGGGCCGGTGGGATATCACAATGAATGATGTTTTACATTTTATTACATATCTTGATTAATATTTGTTTAAAATTCATAAATCAAGGACCATCGTAATTGCAAAAAAACGTGGTTACATTTTCACAAGAATATATTTTTTTGTTAAATGCTACCTTTCCCGAGATAAAACGGTGTAAAGCAAAAACTAGTCGAGTTTAATTAGATTTGTGCAGTGCTTGAAACGAGAAATCTGCATAAATGTGAAATCTTCTCAATTTTCGCTTATGGGATTTACGTGCATTTCCAAACGGAAGGTCTGATTAAGACTTCAAAATCAATAAGAATCTGCACAAAAATATACATAATTTTTTATTACAGAGGTAGCTTATATCTTCTATTTTCCAACTGCGAACTTAACTCGAAATATTTAAATAGTGCCCTTTTGCACCATAGAATTTTTTGACAAATTGCAGTTTTAGAATCTACAGAACCAAAGCTACAATTCTATGTAATTAATACATTTTTACCTTGAAGTCCCACAAAAGTCATAATTTGATGCAAATTGCACTCTACTATCATGATGAAACAGCACTTTTTTCCAAATGTGGCCATGATTAGGGCTGTGCATAATAATCGATTAATCGATTGATCGATTTTTAGGAAATAATCGTAGTTACGACTAGGGCTGTGCATAATAATCGATTAATCAGACCTTCGAATATTTTTTTAAATAATCGATTAATCGATCGATCAATCGATTTAATCGATTAATCGATTATTTTAAACAAATAATCGAAGGTCCGATTAATCGATTGATCGATTAATTTAAAAAATAATTGCACGTCCGATTAAGCGATTGATGTATGTAGCATTGTAGCAAAACTTAACTCATAAAAGTGGTCATCGAAACAAAAACGAGTGCAGACTGTTAGCATAGGTGAAATTTGCTAGGGATAACAAGCACACGTGTAACACAAGCCTGAAAAAATTTCAAGCATATGCTTGCATCCTTGCATAATGGTATTTGGTCAGAGGATCGAGCAAACATAGCATTTCAAACCCCAACATTTTATTACAAAAGAAGATTTCTGAAAGGTTAGTTCGGAAATTCTAAAATGGTAATTCTACCTTTATTAATTACTTTGGTTCTAAACGACAGGGACAGGACTGACAGGAGCTTTTAAAAATCAGAAACTACAACCTGTTTATGCCTTTCTATACAGTAAAAATTTCTTTGTTTATTAAATTCAAGACTTTGTCCTACCATACTTTTCTACAGACCATCAATTCTTTTCTAATAGATCATAAATCTAAACTTTTGTTTGGTCAACCTTCAATCATTTACCGCTATATTTCGTGGAAGTGATAACAATAGAGATTTTAAAGCAAAATACATGAATGTACAGGCAGAATGAATGAATGAATGTACGAACAAAAAGATTGGTGTCGAATTGTCGACACAACAAGATTTTAACTGTAATAACTTCATTCTGTTACCAACTATAATCTGTTTATGCATTTCTACAAAGTAAAAATAGAAAAAGGTTTATTGTTTACAAAAATCTAGGAATATTATATACACAATTTTAATCTAGTTATAGAACAAAATATTCATAAAATCACCTAAAATGTGAATGAAAAGTGAACACATTTTTAAATACATAAATACTTCAATCAGGCCACTACTGTTTCACTTTAAAATGTATTTATTTATACATAAACTAAAGAATGCACTTTCGTGTTCGTCCCCCACATATCATATCCTGTTTTCGAAATAACCATACAAAAAGAATATTTTAAAGGAAAATCTTTCCATTTATTTGTTCAACAGTAATCCTCAATTTCCAGAAATTTTAATCCCTATGCCCGATTTTGGGATTATATCTAAACAGGTAGTTAACTGGCCACAACCCACAACACCCGTATAAAGAGGTGCAAAATGCATGCTACTCATTCATTGTTCAATAAAAAACGTAAGTGTTGGTAAGGTGTACGAGTTCACAATGTCTTCAAATCGAAGCATAGTATGGAATTATTTCAAAAAAATATCTGAACATGTCGCGCTGTGTAAATCATGTAACAAAGAAGTTTCGAATAGAGGAAATACTACAAATTTGAAAAATCACATTAAAAGTTGACATCCATTCGTCTACGCCGATATGGAAAGACAAAAGAAACGTGAATTGCAAGAGTCAAACGACGAAGATGCAAATATTGTTGAGGAAAATTGTAGACGGTGAGTGTGGTATGATTATAAATTATAATAGTATATTTTAAATAATTTTATTGTATCGTACGGCTTTGTTCTTTTTAAATTACTGTCGTTTAGGAACTGCATTAGCTAATACACTGACTGCTCTCTTAAGAAAGCAGGTCCTACTCCTATCTGCAAAATACTGGTTTTGGTTTTGACATTTTGAGTTATTTCAACTTTTATATATTTTTGGAGTTTAATTTAGAACGTTTGATAATTTAAGTTTTGCACAAAACTGAAATTATCAAAATGTATTAAATTACATAAACTTCAAAAATATGTTAAACTAACTCAAAACCAGTATTTTACAGCTAGAAGTAGGAGTTAGGAATTTAGGATTAGGACCTTGTCCCTTAGGAGCAGGGTAGGACAAACAAAAAAACTTTAATTCGCTTGCAAAAGAATAATTCTTATAAGAATTTAATTTTTCATTCGATCAGGAATTTTATTTAATTCTCTGGTTAAATTTTCGTTCCCGATTTTATCTCATATGAATCATTCATGACTGTGAATAAAATAACAATGCAGGTTTATATAATATGTAAAGATGCAGTTTTATTAATACACGGAGGATTGCAAATCTTCATCTAAAGAGATTTCGTGTAAAAGACTATTGCTATTTAATGAAATAAATAAAGATTATTAAAAGTTTCACAGTTTTATTAAAATATACCTGACAATATTGTTTCGACAGCTATGCTGTCATTATCAAAGGTAATATAATTATAAACAAACACGTCGTTAAGGTAGATACAAAATAGGTAACTAGATAAAATAATAATAATAATAATAAAAAATTAATAATAAAAATCATAATTAAACATCTAATACTTCCAGTAACGGAGAATTACTGAGCTCAAGTTGTTCATTCATTAAAGGTACCCTGAGTTTGTGTTTGTATATCTCAAAGGCTTCTAAAATGTCTAATTTGCGTTTGTTATTACAAAAATGTAGGAATTTAATATTATTTTGAGAAGTCATTGTGTGATTTTGTTCTAAAAGGTGTTTGGCGTAATTCGATTTTTCAGGATGTTTATTTTTGTAATGACGTACGTGTTCTTTATATCTTATGTCAAAATTTCGAAGTGTTTGTCCAATATATACCGAACTACAAAAAGAACAATTTAAACGGTAAATGCCCGATTTCATGATATCATGTGTTCTGTCTTTAGCATTAAATAAAAATGAAAAAGTGTTAGTGTTGGTTTTAAATGTTATTTTATAATTGTTGGTTTTTCTTAGTATATGTGCAATAATATATATTGCAATAGTATATTGCACATATACTAAGAAAAACCAACAATTATAAAATAACATTTAAAACCAACACTAACACTTTTTCATTTTTATTTAATGCTAAAGACAGAACACATGATATCATGAAATCAGGCATTTACCGTTTAAATTGTTCTTTTTGTAGTTCGGTATATATTGGACAAACACTTCGAAATTTTGACATAAGATATAAAGAACACGTACGTCATTACAAAAATAAACATCCTGAAAAATCGAATTACGCCAAACACCTTTTAGAACAAAATCATACAATGACTCCTCAAAATAATATTAAATTCCTACATTTTTGTAATAACAAACGCAAATTAGACATTTTAGAAGCCTTTGAGATATACAAACACAAACTCAGGGTACCTTTAATGAATGAACAACTTGAGCTCAGTAATTCTCCGTTACTGGAAGTATTAGATGTTTAATTATGATTTTTATTATTAATTTTTTATTATTATTATTATTATTTTATCTAGTTACCTATTTTGTATCTACCTTAACGACGTGTTTGTTTATAATTATATTACCTTTGATAATGACAGCATAGCTGTCGAAACAATATTGTCAGGTATATTTTAATAAAACTGTGAAACTTTTAATAATCTTTATTTATTTCATGATTATGGAGTTCCACAAAATAAGGCTGGAAACAATAAACAAGATTGCTATTTAAATTTATTAACAATACATATTTGTGGTCTCTTTCGATAGTTGTCAGCTGTGTTTAATTAATGGGTCCTATGCTATGACTCGTATGAATAGAGTAAAATCACTTGGTACAATTCATTCGTATCACCTAATATTAGGGAATTTTGGATGTATGCGCGCTGTCGAATTTTGTTTGATTATTTCATTCTACTTCGTTTTTGACCAATCGCAAGGCTTTATTTTTTGGATTACAGCGATAATTCGATAATTTTTTATTGTCCTTTTCGACTGTTTTTATCTTCGTGACAACGCTGAAAACTAGTGTCACATGTGTCCCATTTTTTACTTTCATGTCAAATACTAATCTTTATGTTAATAAGTAGATGCTTAAATAAACAACTGTATCATGAAATAATCTTGCCGAATTACATGCTTGTGCTTCTGAAATTATCTGTTGTAATACTCAAGTTGATTAAAACGCAACACTCGTGTCATTTTTTGACAAATTTCCCTCCGTTGTACGTCGGGAAATTAAAACGTCAAAAAATGACACTCGTGGTTGCTAATCAACGTTCGTATTACAAATCGATAATTTCGAAGCACTCGTGTAATTACAAGTGATAATTTTTCATTAATTGATATTCTGTTTTAGATTTATTTGTTTTTCTTTTTATCAAGAAATTTTAATATATGTACTTTAGCATAAAGCCGCTTAATATTTCAAGTTTTCTTTTAATTTCTTTATCACTTTAAATAAGTGGGAGTATTTGTTTCTTTATCATACACTGAGAAAAGGGTTTAGTTGGATCAATTAACTTTATTTACTTCAACTAAATATTTAGTTAAATCAAATAAAACTTAATTTATTAAATTTTAGTTTCGTTGAGTTAAATAAAATTTAGTTTGTCCAGCTGAATACTTTTCTCAGTGTAGGAAATATATTTGATTACATTACAATTTTTGTGTCGGTCTATATTGTATGAAATTGGCTAATGAAGTAATGATTTTATAAATTATAAATAAAACTGTACAGCAAGTTACTGTCCTGCTATTTTAAGTAAACAGAAATACAATACGCAAAATTTGCAACTATAACAATTAGTGAAAAACTCCAAGCAAAGGTTATCTTATCAAACACTGAAAGAAAACGGGTGTAATCGTTATTATTTATTAAGAAGTGGTAAGAACCAAAAATGAATGATTCATTTCTACACATATTCACTCGCGAATGGCGAGCCGTTTTCTAAACAGCCGATTTTGCATTCGTTCGCAAGTGAATAAAATTCTCTCCGATAAACTTTCATTCTTAAAAAGGATGAATAATAAATTTTTATTATTATAATATTCGTCCGCGAATGATAAAATAAGAAAAGAATCCAAGTCTTTTCATTGGCGAGTGATAATTTCCTTACCTTGCAGTTAGGAGGATCTAACTTAGTTAAAATTATTAAGATTTTTATTAATTGAGGATTGTATTGTAAATTTATGCGTCCACAATTCCGAAGTGTACTTATTGGTTATTGCTATTATCTGTAATAGATCTGGTGAATATGCAGAAGCAGGCACCGAACGAGATACACATCAAGCTGATTCCGAAGAAGCGCTGTCTGCAGTGTCATCAGGTTCCAGGTCAACATCTCCAACTACATATCGAGTAGCATTAGCATCAGCTACCAAACAAACGTCTATGAAGAGCTACACATTAACAAAAGGAAATCAAGAAAAAATAGATAAGGCATTAGCTTACTTTATAGCCGTAGATATGCAACCGTATAACCTTGTGGAACAAGACGGATTCAAAAAGTTTGTTGAAACTATTAATGCCAGTTATAAATTACCCGGTAGAAAAAGTTTAACAAACTCCAAAATACCGTTACTATACAACGAAACTAAAATAAGGATTCAGCAAAATATAGAAAATGTTAAATACTTTTCATTCACCACTGATTGTTGGACATCTGTTGCGAATCAACCATTTATTTCATTAACATGTCATTTTATAAATGACCAATTTCATTTAATCAGTGCATGTTTAGGTTGCTATGAAATGGTGGAAGATCACACCGCAGAAAATATTTGCGACGTTATCAACGTCTTTCTAGGAGAATGGGATTTGCAAAACGAAAGTAAATGGGTAGCATTTACTACCGATTATGGTGCAAATATCGTTAAAGCGATAAAAAATCTTCAAGTATCACAAATATGTTGTTTTGGACATGCAATCAACACGGCTGTTAATAGAGCCCTAGCAGTCCAGGAACTCAAAAATATTATTGAAAAAATAAAAAATATTCAGAATATTTGTTCTCATAGTTGGAAAATTAATCGGGAATTAGAAAATTTACAAAACAATTTAAATTTGCCAAAGAAGAAATTCCCTTCTTTTTCTAAAACCAGGTGGTGGTCCCTTTTGAAGCTTATGGCAGTAGTAGCTGAACAAAGAACTTGCTTTGTTTTCTTTATTAACAAAATATAAGAACGGAATTTACAAAAGTTATATTTTAGGTGATGCTGAAATTAATTTGCTAAAAGAAATTGTTCAACTACTGACACCCATACAAGAAGTTTCAGAGCATTTAGCAGGTGAAAAGTATGTAACAGCTAGTGCTATTTTGCCAATATACAGAAATTTCACAGAAAAAATTGAAAATATTGCTGAGGAAACTCAAATCAATGAAACATTATCCACTGTTAAAAATCATATCTTCGATTCAATTTTGTCGGTGCTTAAAGATAGATATTTTAGTAACAAGGAAACAAAAAAAACATTAATGCTATGTACTTTTTTGGATCCCCGCTTTAAGAGTTACTTTGTAAACAACGACAGTGACACGGAGTACGTGTTTCAAACAGTAGTTGAAGAATGTGAGAATGTACCTTTAGAACATATAACTACGACTGTTGCTGCCAAAAAGAAAAAAAGCGGTCTTGCAGCGATTTTGAAACCATCAGTTTCAGAAAGCTCAAAAACAGGTACAAGCGCAGTAACAGAAGTAGAACGGTATAAAAGAATTCCAGATCTAGATATAGAAGACGATCCACTGCAGTGGTGGAAAGCTAACAATAATGCTTACCCAAGATTGGCTCAACTTGCAGTAAAGTATTTATCAGTTCCAGCTACAAGCGTACGGTCCGAAAGAGTTTTTAGTAAAGGTGGTAACATTATCACAGACACGCGTGCGTCTTTAACAAATCAACATGCAGGTGAACTAATATTTTTATCAATGAATAAAATATTTGTACCTATATAATATTTAGATGCCAATCTTGGAAATATGTTAAGTACCTACATTATAAGTTTTTATATCTAATTATACTGTTCTTCAATTTTTATAAAACTGAGCAAACACATTTGTTTTTTAGTTCTTAGTTCTTACTTCTTAAGCAATTTTATATATTTTATTTGTAATAAATTACGATTTTCAAATAAAACTATGTTAATAAATATTATGTTTAGTTCTCAATTTAGGCAAATGTGAGTGTGACCTTATCTTCACCAAGGACATAATTGGGAATTTGGGATCTTGTTTTCTTGTAGAAAATTTAAGGCCGAAAAAATGGTGTTATCGTTTTCTTTCTATCATTATACGTTAATAAGTTACAGGATTTTAAAAATTACGTTTTAAAAACACTCGTTTTTCAGAAACAGAATTTAAAGACTGCCAAATACTATTACAGTGATGTTATTGTTGTTTGATTTATTATGAAATTCTTCTATTTTGGCCAATAAGAAATGAAATAGTATGGTTTTCCATATACAGAAAAGAATGAAGAACAGTAATTTAAAACAAAAACGCCATGCCTGGCGTTTCTATTTATTCTCGTCTTTTGCTCTCCTTAAAATATTGTTTCGTGAAGATGAGGTTTTTTCCGATGGACGACCACAAGCAGGGATTGAAACTGCAACGAAAATAACTGTTTGAAATAGTTATTTATCAGCCATTTATAAAACACTTCTAAAGGCCCAATATTTATATTTAAAATCTGCACAACTGTTCTCTAAAATAACTCTTAAATTAAAGAACTGAAAAACCAAATTTCTCTTCTTTCATAACTTTTTCAAAAAGGGAAGATTTATAATAACAGTTATTACTTATTAATGTTATTATGGTTTGAGATTGAGAACCCAAAAAGGAACGATATTGAAAGTCTGTAATAGGATTAGAAAAAGTTGAGATTTGAAGTTTTACAACTTACAAGTGCTATATGTAAAACTGCAATTAATAAGACTATTAAAATAGTTTCAGAGCAGCTCTCGTTATTCATTACATATTTCAAGGAGTCTATTTTTGTATCATATAAATAAACAAAAATTATTTTTTTAAACAATGCTATAAACTATTTGCAAAGAAGGTTTAATCTTTATTAAAATCCTAACCCCAACATAAGTTAATTAAACATACACTATGGTTCGCGATGTAGACGAGGATGTCATCCTATAATAGTAGTAATAACAGATGTCATCCCGACGTAGTCCGGATGACGCAGTATTTAAATTTAGGTAATTTATTGCATAAACAAGTTAAATTTCGAGATTGTTTAATAATTAATAACATTAATAACTAAGTATTGTATTGCTTTAAAACGTGTATATCAAAATGAAAGACATTACTGACTTCATAATAATAAATACTTCTAAGAAAAATTGAAGAGATTTCAGTAGACATTTGATTGTGAATTCAATAATTTCTTTCATTTTGATAAACACGTTTTAAAGAAATACAATACGTATATTTTTATCATACAAATTATCCCAAAGCTGAACCTGTGTAAAAAATGCATTTATGCAATAAATTACAGCAAATCTGAACATTGTGCCATTAATGTCATTATCCGGGCCACGTCTCGGATGTCATCCTCGGCGTGATCGCAGCCCCGCAGAATATAAGGTTGGATTTTTATAATAATAAATAGTGCTTCTAATTTTAATAAAGATATAAGAAAAATATTATCTATCGTCTATTTAGCAAGCTCTGAAAGGATATACATTTAATTCATCTATTAAATGTTGTTCATATGAATGCATACATTCATTCCTTTTATAGATTTTTAAATATCGGTTGTTCAAACAATAACTCTTATGATATCTTTTCCTGTTTTCCTCTTCCTGCCCGTCGAACAGTTATTAAGCTAGAAACCTTTTTCTTCAATTGTGGATAAAGGTCCTTTATAACTCTTAACTACAATTAATTATCTCGCTTTTAAAACCGTTATGTCGTTAAGTGGCCCGGACCGTTATTATTTCTCGCTTCAATCCCTGGTCACAACTCACAAATACATTATTTATAGAAAAGATTAAGTAATGTAATACCTAAATACAAAACATTGAAAAGTAATTGAATCAATAATTTTTAGGTAAAATATTCGCATTAAAAAAGTTTCCTTTTAAGATAATTACTGCGTTATGCAAACATACTTTCATTATCACTTTTCTTGTAAGGAAAAATACTAAGCTAGTGAATTTCAAACTTTTAGTAAATAAACTTTTGGAATCTGTAGGAAGAGCCTTAACAATACTCAAAATTACCATTTTAAGGTGTATTGTACTGGTTTATAAAAATTACTTGGTCACCTTATCACTAAATCAATTAAAATTTATTGTATGTTTTTTTATTATGAAAATATTCATGCATTTTGAAGCTCACTTTATTTTTCAAACCATAATTAACACTGATATATAAAGTAAACCAAATTATTTTGTTTTAGTTAGAAACTCTTTAACAGCGTTAAACAATAAAAAGTACTCTTTATCATTTGTGTACCTACCTTTCAGTTTAACATTTTCCTTAACTAAAGTATCCACTTTTTGCTGTATTTCATCTGGTCCCAAATCAACAGACGATTGAATAGAATGATTCAAGTAACTTTCTTCTGAAGGCAATACCTTTAAACAAAAACATCCAACAATTTACTTATCACTCCCAATGCTTTTTGTATAATAATATTTACCAAATCATGTTGATCAACTTTAGGCAAGGAAGGAAAACTTGAAGTGCTAACCGGTAGTTGCGAAAGGGCATTACTAGTTAATTTTAGTGATTCTTGAACAATATCGACACTAAGCGATTTGGATGTCTCGCATCCACAATCTACAATAAGCGATTCCGGGGGTAAAGAATGACCCAATACAACAAACGATTCTTCATCATCGGATTCATTTTGTAATAAACTGTTGAACGGGATGCTGTTGGTTTTAGTAGCCATGTCCATTTGATTTTTTTTTTAAATTAATATATTTTCCTGCAATCAAACATTGTTAAAAATTAAATTTAGAATGACATTAAAAATAAGCGGAAGCAAAAAATTGACCTTTATATGCGCATACCAATGAAGGTCACTAGTGGTGGGGGTAAAAAGAAACCAAACGTAAATAAACAAGACGCAAAAATAAATTTAGTCTCTATTACATCACTTTGTTACACAGCAAGTTTTTATAGATCACGAAAGTATTTTATTAACCTCCAAAAATCGGAAAATTTTGCCCGTAAATATTATAAATCATTCCGTTTTAACCCTCGTATCACCACGCCTACTTCTCCACAAACAGGTTTTATTATTAAATTGGGAACCCCCGCGCTCTTTATTGCACAAAAAAAAAAAAAGCGGAGAAATGGTAATAATAGCTGGTTTTGGGAACCCCCTATTGGATATTACAGTAAAAATACCTGATGACACCCTTTTGGATAAATATAACCTCAATGAAGATGACCAAAAGGAAATATCGGCCAATAAAATTAAATCTCTTTTAAACGATATATCCCAGTAATATTATTATTATTATTTTGTAATTAAAAAGCCCTAAATAATAAATTTTCTAGGTTGAATCCTTCGATAACTCCTGGAGGCGCTGCACAAAATACAATGAGAATTCTACAATGGGTGCTTGTAAAACCAAATTCGACAATATTTTTTGGTGCTGTTGGTCAAGATGCCTTAGGAAATAATTTAAAAACGCTTATTGAAGCTGCTGGAGTTAATACAAGGCAATTAAATCAATCAATTTGTAACGATATTATCTAACAGATTAATAATTCTTTCAGATATATACAACATAAAGAAGAGCCAACCGGTACTGTGATAGCTTTAGTAAGTGGTGCCAATAGATCTTTAGTGGCATACATTGGTGCTGCTCAACATGTTAATATTGAAGATTTACATGCCGAAGATATAAACACACTTGAAACCACTGATCTCGTTTATATGGAAGGATTTTTCTTGCCAGAACGTAAACAAGTATCAAAATATATCCAAGAATTTTGTTACGACAGTCAAAAGATTTTTACATTCAATCTTAGTGCTGTTTATATGGCTACGAATTTCTCGGATGATGTTCTAGATTTTGCTAAAAATTGTGATATACTATTTGGTAATCTACGAGAATACCAAGCATTAATTGATGCAGCAAAACTAACAACCGACACAAGAAGTTTAATTACAGAACTAAGCACAAATTATGACAATTTAAAGAATTTAAAATATGGAAAACTTGTTGTTATGACAAACGGTTCAAAAACAGTGATGTGTGCTCACAGTAAAGATAAATTAGAAGAAATTGAAGTACCTAAAATAGCGGCTGATAAAATTGGAGATACAACTGGTGCTGGTGATGCTTTCGCTGCTGGATTTCTAGCAGGAATGATTGAAGGGAGAAGTCCTGTTGGATGTTTGAAATGGGGTTGTTGGACGGCACGGCAAATTATTCAACAAATTGGTTGTACAATCCCGAATTATTCGGCAGATTTTCTTAAAACCATTGAATGATACAATGTTATTATTTATAAGAGATTATTTACGTGTTAATTTTAAATATGACATTTTTGTATTGTTATGTATAGATAACACATAATTTGAATACAGTTGTAATAATTATTATGAGACTATGATCAGTATTAGTATAAAATACCTCATATTGTGCAACATATTTTTTAAAAGCCTGTTGTTTAATTAAATAAATTTTAACCTATCTGAAACCGTATATTAAAAAGTTTAATAACCTACCTGAATTTGAAAACTGTTATGTTCATAACATACCGTCTTTCTATATTCGTTATCAAAACAAAACTGAAGGAAATAGGAAACCGATAAGATGGCTACCATAAAAAACAAAACACATATGTCGGGTAAGTACCAGGCAATTTTTAAATGACGTGTTGAGTTATTAATGGAATTTATACCAATCCCTACATGACGTCAGAATGAAGGTGACCCTGGCCAGGGATTCTAAACATGGTGGGAATTTTAGCCTTGGAATTCAATTCGATCATCACTTTGCCATTCTTATATAAATTGAAATAACCATCGTGAAACTTCGGAAAATCGATTTAAGATACCATTTTTTTCCTTTATTTGTCAAAAAGTGCCAAATACATATTTTATTGCTTTTGTACCACCCATAGAATAAGTAGGTACACCCTTATTGAAGATGCTAATTAAAAACTTTTTTAGCTTTTAACCAAAGATACGTAGATTTCTAAATTCAACATTTCAACCCGTTAAACAATTTAATTCCGACGTTACATCTATGATCGAAATATTTACGATTCGATTTTACACTATTACGACACGTTGTGAATTTCGAATGTGAAACAAGTCAAAATTTATATGTATCGCCAGTGGCGTAACTGTCGCCACCGCAGACCCTGAAGGGCGCTGCTTTCGTGTTGATAATAACAATTTTATGTCCGATTGCATTATAAAGTACTGTTTATTGTATTGTTTTACGGCAGTGAACTGGCTTATTATTGTACTCGTAAAATAAAGTGGTAGTAGTAAAATAAAGTATATAGTACTGTATATTACATGCTACGAGATTACATGTCAAATTTTCTTCTGTCAAGAATACATGTCAAGTTTATAAACTCATTTTTTTTATAATTACCCAATTTTAGGAATCGAACATAAAGCTTTGTATGCAACTCTTACATAATCGAACCTTATAGACTCGCCCTTTTTATAGGCCTTGCTCGCTTCGCTCGCTCGGCCATAAACTGGGCTTGTCTATAATGTCCTACATTATGTACTTGTTACATAAATAGCTATTAAAACAAGCATTGGAGGTAATAAACCATTCTGGGAAAACAATGAAAGGGAATTGTGGATATACATTGTTCACTACAATTAGAAGATATTGTGTTACGATAATATTAGATATTTAAATAAGATTAATTAAATTATTAAGTAGCAACTGGAACATGAACCCAAAGGAACCGGAACCGATTACTTTTATGGAACCGAAACCGGAATTGGAACCTTTACTAAAATCCGTGTTAATGTTAAGATGAGAACCCGAACCGTTATAAATTTTCGAAGGAACCGGTATTTTTCAGTTCCACATTTCGGTTCTGCTGGTAAATAAAAGAAATAGTTCAACATTCTCCCAACAACGCTACCATAACCATTTCTTACTGAGTTGATGTTGATACTAGATCCACTTTCACTACCAATTGACCAATAGTCATAGACAAATGTCTATGGTGTTTTCTGAGTTTGATTTACGATTGTTATTTTGTGTTTAGTACAAACTGTGTTTATAATTTTCCCTGTTTCTATTATTTGCTTACTTCAAGATGTCCAAAGTGTTGTGTAAAAGATCAAGATTATTATTAGTTAAGACATTAATAATTTATTTTGAACAGTCCCCTTATTCATTGAATTGCAGAGAAGTTAGTTTGTTTTTATTTTTCTGTTAGAAAGATTAACTATACATAATTCTAGAGAGTTTCTCAAGCACTGGGAATATGTCTATGTCTTACGACTGTCTCCAACATTTCATCGGCGGAAGAAGTTTCCAGTCCAAAGAGGAACCGAAATCGAAGAAATCGTTAACTACAGACGTTGATCCTCTGTAGGGGCAAATATGCGTAATGAAATTTATGAAATGTATAACAGTAAGTACCTGACGTTGTGTATGTGGCTGTGCTCTCCAATTAATATACCACATTTGGTTATAGGAGAACATGTATCACTGAATATTTCGCCAAAAAATTGAAATCCAAGTTCATGTATGAAGGTTCTTTATCCATTGTCTTACGACAAATTGGATTCGTATATAAGAATGACGATCCGAAACAGGAGATGGATGGGGATCAACAAAGTCAAAAGAATAATTCTTTTAAAAACGTACACTGAAAATATGCAGCAGAGGTGTTGGATCAAACAAGGAATATCAAATTCCATATGGCAACAATGCATGGTCTGACGTCATAATTTAGTAATGACGTAAACGTAAACTTACACTAAATAACGGTTTTATATAGAAATAAATTTATCACCCATGTTTTAAACAATACAGTCTGCTTCCCCTATTTTACCGATTTTACTTTTGTTTAGTAATAAGTGTGATTGGCATTATATAGATGCCGCTACGGTTATTTGTTGTAATTGTTAATTCAGCGTTTGTATTAAACCCAAATAAAGTGGGTTATACTTATAATTGGCACCGTCAAATTTGTTTTACACCTTAGCAATTTATAGTGTAACAATTATAAAATTTAGCGGACTTTATGTGAAACAAAAAATCAATACGTCATAAAAGGATTCAAAATTAAAGTAATTGAACACCCAAAATTGGATCTTACCTTAATTGAGCTGTAGCTTTTCCAAAAGGTTTCTTCCCGTTCAAACTCTCAATTTCTAAACTCTTTACAAATATGTAACAGAATGCAGAGAATAGGGAAGACGCATAAGTCGTCAATTGAGGAAATTCTTGCATATTCATAAACGTCATTACTAAATTAGTTAGAATAGTAATTATAAATGGGTGAATATCTGCTATTTTATTTTAGTGTGTCTCCGCAAATATCTAATGAACTGTAATTTATATTATATATATAAAATATTCGTAAGGTAGCAATAATCTTGCACTATTAGGTACGTTGGAATTTAAGAGAAAAAGTATTCACAATTTTCTAGCAAAAATATTCGAATGCTGAAAATGTCTATACCCTGGCATGTCCTTTTACCCGATGTATGTATGAAAGTTTAATTTATTTGTGAACTACTCAATTTCCAATATTCAATCGTTGGTATTATTAAACCAGAAAGTTTCTTATTATTACTATAAGGTAACAAATAGTAAAGATTAATACAAAGTTAAATTAGTGAAATTTTCTTCATTGTCCATAAATTTAGTGTCTTCTACCCTGCTTTTTATATTTCAAAGAATCCTGTTCTTATATACATCCGAAAATATGCTAAACCTAATGACGTCGAGCGTTCAATAGAGTAGTTGGTTACAGTTAACCAACTGTGTTCTTTTACGTAGCATTAGCGACAGTTAATGACGTGTTTGGTGCACAAGTGCTGGTGTGCCAGTGAACGCTGTCTTTCTTCTGGTGCGTATAAATCTAATAGATTTAGTGGATTACTTCTTCACTCCTCGTGCCTAAAAACACATGAAAGAAATCATTAAAATTATACAACATGAAGATTATCCTATTTTGCATTTGGGTATTATTTTAAGTTCTAGTATGTGAATCCGTCACTCCCCTGGTGTCTCCCCTGGTGCTTTATGGTAAGTTCTATGTGAATCTATCACTTCCCTGGTGTTCCCTGGTTCTTTTTAAGTTGTTATTACGAAATGAGCTCTATTGTAATACTGTAGGTAGTTTTATTTTGGTTACATTATTAGGCACCTTGACTATTTTGGTTTGATTTAGCGTCACCCCTCTGATCAAATTGTCACTACCCTAGTTCTTGTGCAACTCCCCTGGGTTGCAATTTTTCCCTGGTCACCATGAAACTCCCAAAATGCGTAATAACTACTGGCCCACTTTAAATTAGTGTGGAAATAGGAATTAATTTTTAGAATAAAACACTCAAACTTAATTTTAAATTTTTGTTGGTCACAAAAATGGGTAGTCAATACACAAATAGCAGATATTCACCCATATGCATTAAACAATTACCAATTTTAAGTAATTAATTTTTGAAAACCTTGAAAATTTAAATAAATTTAAAATGAAATACTGGTGTCCTCTAATGGATGAAACTTCGTTACATCGCCCAGTTCCAAAGACGACCCACTGTTGGTGCTAATGTAGCAGTTAAGAGTCCTGTATTACCCGTCAGTTCGAAAAAATTATTTAGTTTGAAGTTCAAATATCGTCTACTTATTAATGAGCAATTAATATAATAATGTACTTTATGCTGTTGAGTAATTAACTGCCATAATAAAAGTGGTGTAAAATATTTCTGTTAATATAAATTCAAAATTCAATTTATTGGTTTTCATCAGTGGCATCTAAGGGTGAGTAGATCGTTAATGTTGCCTTTTCTCATTCATAGCGGTACCTACTTTTTTACATCAAATAGCTTTAAGGGAAGTTGCTCAAGGCCAAATTCTGTTTAAAATGAGAATTTATAAATTTAATTTTTTCAAGTAAATTAAGCGTTTTTACAAATTTCGCTTACCTGGAAATATTTTCTAACCAAAACGAACGAATACAAAAAAAAATACATGCGTCTTCCCTATTTTGGGCTTTGACATGGCAAACTACACGTGGCAACATTAACATTTTTAAGGTGATAGATCTTCATGATGTTTATGGATTCAGATTCATTAAAAATAACTATTTAGTATCATATACTATGCTTCATAATTTGATTTTAAATTAAATAAAGTTATGAGTTGAGCTACAATCATCTTTGTTCATTTATTACAACAAGAGTGTGGGAATAAAACTTGCCTAATCTTAGTTTGGTCGTGGTGGTTCTAGGGTAAATTTAAAAAACACCATAATTAGATTTTATTGTCCTATTATATCTGTTGCCAACTGCGCAATTTGTTATCAGAACATCCCCAACTCTTAAATGTAAAAATCCATCTGTTGGGTTACTTTTCTCTACGTTTATTCTTAAATATCAATAAAAAAAGATTAATGGAATTTTCTCCTAAGTAAATATACAATTGAGTTGTGATTATTTCTAGGTGACATTAATAAATTCTAACGTTAAAATAATGGTGAGTACTTTTGTAAAAGTGCAGAGGTCTACATGTTGGGACCTTTGGGACAGCAAATATTTGCTATTATTGTAATGGAAGAATGCTTTTACTGATATAAGATATTTCCATTTTGTTTATTACAGTCTGTAGCGGAATTTCTGAAAGGCTTGCCTTCATATAATGAAGATAATTTCTCAAAATTCCACGCTGATAGCAATAGTAGAACAGCTTTAAAGAAACCATCTGTGTACATTCCCACAAAAGACTTCCCTTCAGAACAAGGTTCGTATTAGTATAAAATATTTATATGATTTATACTTATTGTTTCTCTTTATATTTTTAGTTATAGTCACAGAAAAAACTAGTATATTATTAAGGTATTTACATCAACATTGGGAAAAGAAGGTAAAGATATTTTTTTTAATACATGACAAAAACAAGATTTTTAAATTTTCTATAAATCAAAAGGGTATGCAGAAGAAAAGAGATCACTCATCCCTTGACACAGATGAATTGAATCAATCCAGGAAAAGGCCGAGAGTCGATTATTCTAGCATACCATAAAATTACCTACATTACATCTTCAACAAGTATTTATTTCTTTAAACAATATTATTTTGTAATATATTATATCTTTAAGCGATGTGTTTATACCGTATGTATAGAAAGTTCTGTGTTGTAAAAATAATCAGGTAAAAAATTAATATTGTATATTGTACACCTCGTTTTACAAATGTGACTAAGTAGATGTAAGTTCCGAAACTCAGTAAGTGCAGACATAAATTTTTTTTTAAATTTCTTTTAAGTGCCAAAACAATAAAACAAAATGTATTTCATTAATTAGAACAAAAAATAGATATAAATACGAACAGTGTAACAATTTTTAAAGTAAGTAGTTCAATGTGCTTAACATAACTTGAACACCAACAGCAATATATGTAAATCTATGTTTATTTTTGAAAATACTTGTTTTGTGCATAAACAGAATAATCTCATGTAAAGTTAACATTATGGTAAAACTTTAGAATTTGGTAATTTCTGCATATCATTTGTATCCTGTAAAAATTAATTATATCGATAGGTAGCTAATTAAAAGACTTCTTTAACGAATATAATTTACCTAATTTTATAAAAATGTTGCAACATATTTAGACATTATTCAACAGATCGAGTCAGCAAACTAACCAAAACGATTTAAGTAGTTGTTAGAAGTGTTTTTTATAAAGTTATCCTTTAGCTAGTCTAAGGGTAAAGTTAATAATACCTCTATGTTTCCTTTGCTGACTCGATTTGATGAATTAATTGTAGTTTTATTCATTGTAAGTAAAAATAGTGTGTACTAAGAGAAGTGAATTGTAGAAATCTGTTAGATTACAATATTCTGGTTTAGATATCAGATCATCAATATTGCTAAATTTATTTTACTTAAACATACAATCTGTTTGATTTAAAGCGCCCCGCTTTGTAGCAACTTTATTTTCAGTGAGAAATGGTATAAACCATATATATTAAATGGCATAAAATTCTCTATGTTCTGGTTCAGAAATTTTGTATTTACTAAATCGGCGTGAGCGTGATGTCATCGAACTTTTTTTATATTACATGATAGGTATTTTTTTACTGAAATGGATAGAATATTCTGTTCCCTTTTCAACCATGTTAAACATTCATACTCTTACATAAGAAAAATTTCAAGAAAAACGTGAAAAATGATTTACGACTAGTAGGCTTTGATTGCTGGTTCTCCAATTAATAAAACAGAATTATCTAGCAAGCTTAGGTAAATAACGAAACTTTAGTTGTTCCAGTGGCATATTTAAAAATTTTCCTTGGGATGGAGGAGGGTACGCTATAAAAATTTCGAATCAAAATACTTAAATTTTCACATAAAATCTTTCGAGTGGTTTGACACCCATGCGCAATTATGGTTTGCTATTCTTTGCTATCCTTTATTCATGTGTATTAAATAATACACTTCAAAAATAAATAGCAGCAGTTACACAGTAACTCTCGTAGTCAAAGCAAAGCTTAAATCTTATTTTGTCACGTGACCCTTCCACTAATGCAATGCATCAATACATATCAATAATTTCCTATTGCGGCTCTCTATCTAATAGTGGGATTCTAAAATAAGTTTTTCAATTCATTCTATTTATTTTTGTACTGTTTTGTTCTACGTTTTCCCTAATTGAAGATTAAATACCATCAGAATAACTCAGTGGCATATTTGGGCGAGAGCTAACGGGATGAAGTCAACCCTGATTTTTCTTTAATAGTCCAGGTTATTTATGTCAAAATCTAAGTTTTGATTTGGAATTTTTATAGAGTTCCCCCCCCCCGCGACAAAAATTTTTAAATACGCCACTGGAACAACTAAAGTTTCGTCATTTACCTAAGCTTGCTAGATAATTGTTTTATTAATTGGAGAATCAGAAATCAAAGCCTACTAGTCGTAAATCCTTTTTCACGTTTTTCTTAAAAATTTTCTTATGTAAGAGTATGAATATTTATTATGGTTGAAAATCGATTTCAGTAAAAAAAATACCTATCATGTAATTTAAAAAGTTTGACGACGTCATCACGCTCACGCGGATTTAGTAAATACAAAATTCTCAGAACCAGAACATAGAGAATTTTATGACATTTAATAGTATATATAGTTTATACCATTTCTGACTGAAAATAAAGTTACTACAAAGCGGGGCGCTTTAAATCAAACAAACTGTATAGCAGGTTTTTAGGGATTCTAGAATTCCTTAAGGAACGAAAGCTACTTTACATGTTTGCTTGTGAATGCAATAACGCTCTTCATACTTGAATTTTCACCAAATTTAACTTTGAGGGGCCCAAAAACTATTTTTATATTAAAAATGTGGGTAGCCCAACCCACCCACTTTAGTAATACAGAAAGTTCTGCTGCCGGATAGCTTCTGCAATTTTGCTATAGCAGCATGGAGCTCTGGTTACCAAATTAGTTATTTGCAATTTAGAGGTTTCTGGGAAAAACAACACTTGTCACCTTTTCTTGAAATTGCCTTGACAACACTGATGGGCTTTTATAAGCTTGTTTCCCATAACTAGCGCATTAGTTTTTTGGAAAAACATTAATCTCTTCAGGATAACATATCTATAGATCCATAAAAAACACATTATTCAGGCTACAATTTCCATTAAAACTACACATTTAATTTTTTTGTGTTTTTTTTTCCCACAAACCTCTCAGTCATTTGGTACTATCAAGTATGTAACCTTATCTTTGAAACTTAAGAGTTACGAAAAAAAGTTAACTATCAAAGTTGGTTGGTGTAAAATAAATTTTATAATAGTTTTGTATATACAGGGTGAGTCATATTGCTGTGGCTACTATCAACTTTTTTATTTTCAACACCCTGGATATTTTTACTGTTTTCAGTTCTACATTTTATTTTAAGCGTGTTTGCCTTATGTATATATCAAAATACCGCACAGTTTCTGAGAAAATTCAGTTTTTCTGATTTTTTTGAAAATTGAAGTCTTTTTAAAAAACTATAGTGCAAGTTACATTTAAACGATTATAATAATATACGACGCATATTTATTTCGGAATCCGCGTTTCTGCATAAATTTATTACTGAATACTATAAAGGGTGTTCAATCTGATAGACCAAAAGTATAAATCTTTGAACAGGAAAACCATAATTTTTAAATGGAACACCCTGTATATTTAAATTTTATGTGATTTAGTTGCGACAAAAGCAATTCGTGTTTTAACATGATTTTCACACCTGCTAGAATGCATTATTTTAGTCTTTTCAAGCATTACTGAAAATTAAATTTTATGTCGTGGTTGACCTTTTTGTGTGTTTTTTTTTGTCTCATTTGAAAAAAGTGAAGTTTTCCTGTTCAAAGATTTATACTTTTGGCCTATCAGATTGAACACCCTGTATACTATTCAGTAATAAATTTATGCAGAAACGCGGATTACATATACTGGGTGTCCAAAAAGCGTGGAAACGCTTGAATTTCTCGAGAAAGACACATCCGATTACAAAAAGAAAAAACACGTGTTCCTTTCTTTTTTGAAACCTATTCAGTCATGATATGCAAACTTCACCTGGAGGAACCTTGGAGGAAAAAAAAGTAAAAAAAGATCGTTTTTCTGCGGACATGTGCAATTTTTCCTGTTTCCACCCCCAAGAGGGGTCGGGGGTGGGGTGGCAAAATTTGCAATTTGAGAACAGTTTTTTATAGAGAATGCAAAGGTGCAATAAAAAATAGGTGTTCCCATTTAAGCTTTCACAACTTACTCCCGCCCCACCCCCCAGGGGGGTGGGGGTGATGTTTGCATATCATGACTGAATAGGTTTCAAAAAATAAAGGAACACGTGTTTTTGGAGGAGAAACTAAAGCGTTTCCACACTTTTTGGATACCCGGTATATAAGCGTGTGTTATTATAATCGTTTAAATGTAACTTGCACTGTGTAAATTAATTTTTTAAAAACTTGGATATAAAAAAAATCAGAAAACTGAATTTTCTTAGAAACTGTGCAGAATTTCGGTATATACATCAGGCAAACATACTTAAAATAAAGTGTAGAAGCAAAAAAGTAAAAATATACAAGGTTCCATTGAAAATAAAAAAGTTGATAGTAGCTACAGCAATATGAATTTCGTTGTATATACAAAACTTTTATAAAATTAAAATTTGTTTTACACCAACCAACTTTAAATCTAACTTTTTTTGTAACTACAGTTTCCAAGATAAGGTACAGGATCATCTTGCGTGGGCCACACTGTACAAATGGTCTTACAGTTATACAGACAGTTGAGATCTAAAAGAAAAGGTCATAGAAGAAGTGAAGTTGCAGACATGAGTGGATGAAGGCGTTAAGTTAAAAAGTCAAAGTCTTGAGTAAATTATAGTGAATTAAGTTTTTTGAAATTCTTTTCAGTTTAGGTCTAACCAAGCAATGTTTATCTATGTGGTTGTTGAAGGTCATACATTTTACTCTCTAAAGGCTCATTAATCAGAAACAAATTCAAGGCTTATTAATAAAGAATTTCAAATTTGTGTTTCCCATTTTAAGAAAAATATGTACATAATAACACATTCATTAAATAGGTCACATTGAGGAGATCACAACATTGAAAAACTAGTATTCCTAAAAAGTGTTTATTGAAAAAAACCTGTGCTTAATTTAGAAAATCAAAGTTTTGCTTCTTTCTGAATATTTTTGTAGTAATATTCGTATGTTGGTTTGATAAACTGAAGCTGTTCCAAATGTCAGAGAGTTCCAGTTGATGCTTGCTCTTCAACTGTAATTTTAACTACATACCAAAATCTCATCTGTCCTTTTTCCTGTTAACCAGTTGGTAGAGTGTTGATTTTTTGGAAGTGTTGAGCCATATCAATTACTTGATCTTTCCTGCTAGTTGTTGCGATTATTTCCTGCTACTGATGCGAGGTATGCATATACACTAGGGTGATTCTTATTTGGGTCTTGTTGGAATTTCGGTTTTGCCGGGTGCCCATTTGATTCAAAAAGAAAAACTGAAAATCTTAAGACCAATACGAACTTCCTACCTCTATTCTAATCATTCGCTGTAACGAAGAGAAGTTTCCCATTTAAAATGCACGCTTTTTTTCATTTCTTATGTATATATTTGTCCACTGGGACAAATTGTTGAGAAAAAATTCGAGAATTGATTTTTTTGGAATTAACAGTGTTCAATACTACTTTTAGGCACAAAAAGAATTATATGGAGCATTCGATTTTTCTAAACAACTTACAAATAAATTCAAAATAATGTACCGTTCAATTAGGGTTGAAGTGATGTAGAATGTCCCATATAATTTTTTTTCTCACCTAAAAGTGGCATCGATGCTCGTTAATTCTATAAAATCAATTTTCAAATTTTTTGCAAAAATTTGTCCCAGTGGTCAAATATATGCATAAGAATTGAAAGAACCCATGTATTTTAAATGGGAAACGTCTCGTCGTTACAGCGAATGATTAGAATAGAGATAGGAAGTTCGTATTGGTCTTAAATTTTCAGTTCTTTTTCTACTGGGTGTCCAAAAAGCGTGGAAACGCTTGAATTTCTCGAGAAAGACACATCCGATTACAAAAAGAAAAAAGACGTGTTCCTTTATTTTTTGAAACCTATTCAGTCATGATATGCAAACTTCACCTGGAGGAACCTTGGAGGAAAAAAAAGTAAAAAAAGATCGTTTTTCTGCGGACATGTGCAATTTTTCCTGTTTCCACCCCCAAGAGGGGTCGGGGGTGGGGTGGCAAAATTTGCAATTTGAGAACAGTTTTTTATAGAGAATGCAAAGGTGCAATAAAAAATAGGTGTTCCCATTTAAGCTTTCACAACTTACTCCCGCCCCACCCCCCAGGGGGGTGGTGGTGATGTTTGCATATCATGACTGAATAGGTTTCAAAAAATAAAGGAACACTTGTTTTTGGAGGAGAAACTAAAGCGTTTCCACACTTTTTGGATACCCGGTATATAAGCGTGTGTTATTATAATCGTTTAAATGTAACTTGCACTGTGTAAATTAATTTTTTAAAAACTTGGATATAAAAAAAATCAGAAAACTGAATTTTCTTAGAAACTGTGCAGAATTTCGGTATATACATCAGGCAAACATACTTAAAATAAAGTGTAGAAGCAAAAAAGTAAAAATATACAAGGTTCCATTGAAAATAAAAAAGTTGATAGTAGCTACAGCAATATGAATTTCGTTGTATATACAAAACTTTTATAAAATTAAAATTTGTTTTACACCAACCAACTTTAAATCTAACTTTTTTTGTAACTACAGTTTCCAAGATAAGGTACAGGATCATCTTGCGTGGGCCACACTGTACAAATGGTCTTACAGTTATACAGACAGTTGAGATCTAAAAGAAAAGGTCATAGAAGAAGTGAAGTTGCAGACATGAGTGGATGAAGGCGTTAAGTTAAAAAGTCAAAGTCTTGAGTAAATTATAGTGAATTAAGTTTTTTGAAATTCTTTTCAGTTTAGGTCTAACCAAGCAATGTTTATCTATGTGGTTGTTGAAGGTCATACATTTTACTCTCTAAAGGCTCATTAATCAGAAACAAATTCAAGGCTTATTAATAAAGAATTTCAAATTTGTGTTTCCCATTTTAAGAAAAATATGTACATAATAACACATTCATTAAATAGGTCACATTGAGGAGATCACAACATTGAAAAACTAGTATTCCTAAAAAGTGTTTATTGAAAAAAACCTGTGCTTAATTTAGAAAATCAAAGTTTTGCTTCTTTCTGAATATTTTTGTAGTAATATTCGTATGTTGGTTTGATAAACTGAAGCTGTTCCAAATGTCAGAGAGTTCCAGTTGATGCTTGCTCTTCAACTGTAATTTTAACTACATACCAAAATCTCATCTGTCCTTTTTCCTGTTAACCAGTTGGTAGAGTGTTGATTTTTTGGAAGTGTTGAGCCATATCAATTACTTGATCTTTCCTGCTAGTTGTTGCGATTATTTCCTGCTACTGATGCGAGGTATGCATATACACTAGGGTGATTCTTATTTGGGTCTTGTTGGAATTTCGGTTTTGCCGGGTGCCCATTTGATTCAAAAAGAAAAACTGAAAATCTTAAGACCAATACGAACTTCCTACCTCTATTCTAATCATTCGCTGTAACGAAGAGAAGTTTCCCATTTAAAATGCACGCTTTTTTTCATTTCTTATGTATATATTTGTCCACTGGGACAAATTGTTGAGAAAAAATTCGAGAATTGATTTTTTTGGAATTAACAGTGTTCAATACTACTTTTAGGCACAAAAAGAATTATATGGAGCATTCGATTTTTCTAAACAACTTACAAATAAATTCAAAATAATGTACCGTTCAATTAGGGTTGAAGTGATGTAGAATGTCCCATATAATTTTTTTTCTCACCTAAAAGTGGCATCGATGCTCGTTAATTCTATAAAATCAATTTTCAAATTTTTTGCAAAAATTTGTCCCAGTGGTCAAATATATGCATAAGAATTGAAAGAACCCATGTATTTTAAATGGGAAACGTCTCGTCGTTACAGCGAATGATTAGAATAGAGATAGGAAGTTCGTATTGGTCTTAAATTTTCAGTTCTTTTTCTACTGGGTGTCCAAAAAGCGTGGAAACGCTTGAATTTCTCGAGAAAGACACATCCGATTACAAAAAGAAAAAAGACGTGTTCCTTTATTTTTTGAAACCTATTCAGTCATGATATGCAAACTTCACCTGGAGGAACCTTGGAGGAAAAAAAAGTAAAAAAAGATCGTTTTTCTGCGGACATGTGCAATTTTTCCTGTTTCCACCCCCAAGAGGGGTCGGGGGTGGGGTGGCAAAATTTGCAATTTGAGAACAGTTTTTTATAGAGAATGCAAAGGTGCAATAAAAAATAGGTGTTCCCATTTAAGCTTTCACAACTTACTCCCGCCCCACCCCCCAGGGGGGTGGTGGTGATGTTTGCATATCATGACTGAATAGGTTTCAAAAAATAAAGGAACACTTGTTTTTGGAGGAGAAACTAAAGCGTTTCCACACTTTTTGGATACCCGGTATATAAGCGTGTGTTATTATAATCGTTTAAATGTAACTTGCACTGTGTAAATTAATTTTTTAAAAACTTGGATATAAAAAAAATCAGAAAACTGAATTTTCTTAGAAACTGTGCAGAATTTCGGTATATACATCAGGCAAACATACTTAAAATAAAGTGTAGAAGCAAAAAAGTAAAAATATACAAGGTTCCATTGAAAATAAAAAAGTTGATAGTAGCTACAGCAATATGAATTTCGTTGTATATACAAAACTTTTATAAAATTAAAATTTGTTTTACACCAACCAACTTTAAATCTAACTTTTTTTGTAACTACAGTTTCCAAGATAAGGTACAGGATCATCTTGCGTGGGCCACACTGTACAAATGGTCTTACAGTTATACAGACAGTTGAGATCTAAAAGAAAAGGTCATAGAAGAAGTGAAGTTGCAGACATGAGTGGATGAAGGCTTCTTTTTTTGGAATCAAATGGACACCCGGCAAAACCGAAATTCCAACATGACCCAAATAAGAACCACCCTAATATACACGCCTTCGTAGTACCTTCTCTACTTTCTCGAAAGTTTGTCTGAATCTACATAGATATGACCAATCTTAGAAAATCCGCTTGAAGTATCCATTGAAGACAAGATATTGGTAGAGGCAGATCATATGAAAATTATCATTTTGGTATACACAAGTGATCTTTCTCTGTGATGCATTTGCCAACTTCAATACATCATAGAATCCAAGAATGTTTTACGTGGAGCACCTGTCGTTACACTTAATCTCCACGTTCCTTCCAGAAGGAAGTAATTGAGATACGCTTAATCAGCACGCATATGCTTGGCACATGCTCCCGGTTGCTCAGTGGTCGGAGTGAGGTTGCCTATCCACCCTCTACTAGCTAACCAGGTTACCACCCTCTACTAGCTAACCAGGTTACCACCCTCTACTAGCTAACCAGGTTAGTACCGGAGCGATTAACTTAATACGTGCTCACCCGCCGGCACCCCCCGTCCTCTTTCATAGGGATTAAGAGCCTCATCCAGCATTAGGACTATTCCTTAACCTAGGTTCGGTACATCTGAACCCTCCAGCCCTCTCATGCCTTCAAAGTTCCTTCACTAAGCCTTAGTTGGGGCCACTGCCTGATCGAATCCAACCTCAGATGTGGTGGAACTTGATTTTTAAACGGTCTTGCCACCCCGATCTCCCAGTTATAGGCCTGGTGTGCCCCTGACAGAGCTTTATTTCGAGGCTACTTCATAGGGCCCATCAAAGTAGCATGTCTTGCACGTGAGAGGCTATGAATCTTCGGATCAACATCCCTTAAGTGTAGGTCTCTAGACAATTTCTGAGAATCCAACGACTGGAACTGCACAGCCAAAGCCGGATCCCCATACTGTCATCATCTGTCGAAACGCTACCTAAAGCAATGTAATTTTCTTTGCGTTGGGTGGTTGATTCACTGGCCTCTCAAGTGCTGCAGGTGTCTCCTTTTGGGTGGCCAAACAACAAGTCCTTTATTTTGAACTATTCTTGAAGATTCTGTTGATGGTATTCCTCAAGGTTTAGCTAATACACTTATGTTCTGTATCAACAAGAGGTATTTTTTTGTGGATGCTTGTTCCTGGAGTAGTGCAAGTGATCTTTATATAGTTGATAATATACAAATGCCTATTCTCTTTCTCTAGCTAGAGTTGCTGATCCTTTTTTTCTACATATCTGTATTGCATTTCTGAATGGTTAGATTCTTTAGGAGAAATTATTTCTGCTTTTCTTTTGTTTCGTACTATTTGATAGGAAGGGTCCGCTTCGTCAAGAAAATATATGGCAGCTATACGAACGTACGTTTTTACTAGAAAAATGCAAAAGAAAGTAAAAAATCTAATTATAAAAACTATATAACATATTAACGATAATTCTGGTTCACGGACGATACTCTGATTACCTAGAAATATGAAAATAAAAACAATTTTTATTTTTGTGTAACAGTTCATGCAAAACCAGTATTTTTGTGCCTTTGTCAATCCAGCATATTGTAAACGACTACAAGCTAAGTACAGGGTGGCCCGTTGAAACTGTCCTATTTAAATTTTCACATTAAAACAAACAATACGATCGAAATTTAAATTATTATTTATTAACATAAACTATATTTATAATATTTTACATTTTATGAACCTAACTCGAATTTCTCGCCTTTAGCTTTAATTAGAGGACGTAATCTTTTAAGAAATTTTTCACAGGCCCGTAGAAACTTGTCAGGCATTTCATCCCAAACGTTTATCAAACGCTACTTGAATTTTGAAATTGTTATATCCTTTGTATTCCCAAACTTGCTTAACGTATATCCCTCTATGCAGAAATCTAAAAGATTAAGGTCTGGGGAGGAAGGTGGTCATTCCTCTGCGGGTTTACAGTCAAGCAAGTTTTCACGATACCAGTCTTGTGCGCGTTTTGTTTTATGTGATGGTGTACTATTCTGTACAAAACATAGTAGTCTTCTTTGTATACTCTCTAGGCATGCACTAAGAGATGATTATTCAAAACTTGCATTATATAACAGTCCTGGTTAGTTTTTATGCCCTTTTCGATAAAAAGCAATGGCAGCTTTCCTTTGTTTGAAATTGCTTCTCAGACCATAATCCTAGATGCATTTTGGAAACGTTCCACAGCTAGTTTTTCAGAGGGAGCATCAGAAAGACTGACAGCATATACCCTATCGTTCTAACTGTTATGAATACCTTGTAGTAAAAACATTTTTTCATCAGAAGAAATTAAGTCATCACCATCGTGTCAATCCAGTTCAATAATGAGTTCACATTTATTTTTAAAAACTGCCCAACAGTGCAAATATAAATTGTCAAACAACTGATAAAAGATTAAAATAATATGTTAACTTGATGTAAACAAAATTATTTTTGGAAAATGGCGTTGCTGTAACTTTTTATGTGTAAGTGAAAATTACGGACATTTGTAATGGGCCACCCTGTATATTTCACATGTAATTGATGTTAAAAGTGATATATTTTACCCATTAATGCCCAATCTTTTCTTTTCAATTTTTTTTTTGTAAATTAACATTTAGTTTTTCAAATCATTTATAATCACAAAATTGGCAATTTTTTGTTAATCTTTTTAAAATAGAGGCTGGCTGTCCTGTAAGTACAGTGTTGAGAATTTTTTAGCAAACTTGTTATGCTTATAGATTAATCAATTATTAGTCGAACATTCCAAAACTTGGAGGAAGCTGTGGAATATTTGTCATCGAATTAAATAGAGAGTCAGGAAAGAATTTCTGTCTTTCTGGCTGGCTGGCGAAAAACTAAGCTGAAGGACCAGGCTATTTTTCTGCATCTGAGCCAGGTGCAGAAATTTGAATGCTCCCAGGAATGTCTACAACTTCTGCAATGCCAGTAACGTCTTTATAAGTACAATTCTCATCTGTCAAGTCATCCACATCCAGAGGAAGTTCTGGTATATCAGTCTCTATTTCATTCGAAAACAAATATTACACAATATCCTCTAAGTTTTGGAACATTTTTCGACCCATAATCAATGAGTTTGTAAGCAAAATGAACTTACTTGAAATTTTTGTATTCATAACTTTAACGCCCATTATTCTATTTATAGGACCCTAAGTTTAAGATCTTATAAATATTAGTAAAAATTGCAAGAAAAAATAAATTTTATTTTGAATGATACATTACATATTCAACAAGTGAATAAAAAAAAATACCTTTTTTATTTAAGCAAATACTGCAGGGATGGACAAAAGCAATATCTTTACTGTGGCACAAGGGATACTAAAATGAAGGCTGGTAAACAAACACTTCAAAAGGGCTGCAGCAGTAATGACTCATAACACTTAAGTGGAAATTTCTCGTTGCTACCTCTTCAATTTCTCAGGGTTCGGATTTTCAGAAGTCCTAATGTAAACTGTCCTATAAATAGGATGCTGTAAAGAATGGTATCAAAATATTAATATTTACTCTTAAATCTACAATGGCTCTATTGGTTTCATCCTCTAATTTAACGTCGAGAACTATTTATTTTTTTTATCTTTTTTTTATTAACAATGCTAAGAGTATATCTTGTTTATCAGATGCACTCAATTTCACAAAAATCTTTGAATCATTTTCCTTTTTATAATTCTTATTTACTTTTGCACCACTAACTAGAAGATACCATAAAGTAAAGTATTTTATACTCGATGAGGTTTTATTGTGCCCAGGTTTCATTAGACATAGAAAGAAATTTGCTTGGAAATTTTGTTTTCGATGCTATCAGGTTTTGTTTTATAAACTAAGTACTTAAACAAAAATCTGTTGCATTACTCTTTCAAGCATTCTTACTGACCAGGAGTTAGTAAAAAGCCTACTCAACACTTAATTGTGAGAATCATCTTTTAACGGATATTCAAGACCACTCATAGTCTCTCAGAATTTTTTAATATTGTTTTCCAGTCATCAATGCAGTTTCTCCTTGTATTTTTTTTTTAATTGGAACCAACTGCAAAACTACAGATCTTTCTTGTTACAAAGATCCTTTTGCACAATCATATACAGGGTGTAACTAATATAACTAGAAACCTCGTAATGGGTGGTAGCTGTAATGATTTAGTACATAAACATTTTCCTTATCAAGATGTGGTCGTTTCCTGCTAGTTCTTGAGAAAATCGCATTTTAAATTTCAAGTACTTCCATTGTACATTACATTAAAAATACAAAACAAGCAAAAAAATTCTTTTTAAAAATTTGTTTTGCTTGTTGCTTGTATTTTTAATGTAATGTGAGTACAATGGGCATACTAAAAATTAAAAATGCGATTTTGTTGAAAACTAGCCAGAAGCGAACACATGTTGATAAGGAAAATATGTTCTAAATCATTACAACTACTCCCCCATTATGAGGTTTCTAGTTATGTTAGTTACACCCTGTATAGATTCTCATTAAATCATATTTTACAGTTCTGGTTATCAATGGCACTTTGCCATTAAAAATTAAATGTGCTGTTTTTTTCTACAAAATTTGAGATGATTCAGCAATCATTACAATTTAGGCAAGGGCCCTTAATAAAAAGTCATATCTGTTATAGCATCAGATGTTTTGAATAATGTACAGGTTACAAAATCAATTTTTTTTTTCAAACAGTTCTGTTTTGGTATTTTCAAATGTCTGGCTACAATATCAGCACTGTTAATTGAATTATTCAAAATCTCTGTAAGGGTATCACTCTGTAAAAGTAAGGGTATCACTTCGATTTGATTGACAGTAAAACTGCACTAACAAATTTTGGATTCATTAACCTTCATTGCAAAAGTGTAAAAAAAGCAAAATAATGGGCAAACAAACAGCAGTTGTTTAACTACAGTCAATTCTCTCAAAAAGAACATCAAACTGCAAAGAAATTCCATTGTTAACTGGCACTTTTAACACATGCATCCATTTGGCCAACCCACACCAGAAATATTGCAACTGGCACTGGGCAGTTACCCTTAACAGCCATGTGACTTTCGCCATAAACAAATATCACGTTCACTGTAATTATATTGTGCTTTTTTAAATATATTATTGTAGTCAAAATTGCAAGATTATGGTCATGTGCACCTTGAGAAGATATGTGATTTGTTACCCGATCCTCTTGCTCCTCTTGTTGATGCGGTTCTTGATCAGCTATTTGCACTTGTTCCTGTACTACAGGATGGACTTCCACGAATGCATAATCTGGTATGGCTAGCGGATTATGCGGGTATATTCCTGTAAGAAACGAGAGACATACTCCTTCGGCATCGCAGCATGTTACCACCATTATGATTTCTCCCCTTTCACTTAGAGGTTATTATTGTTACAGCTTTTAAACCTTTCTAAGCAATAACATTTTCAGGCTAGTTATTCAATTGGATGTTTGATGGTTTATCAAACAATTTGTTTTCTTTCATGGTCCAGATGGTCCTGCCAAGTAGACGGAAATATTTTTTCTTCAGTTCAGATTTTTACAGTTTCAGTTACAGTATTGTTATTCTCAATTCGTCTCTTCAAGGTCCTCGGTGGTATCCCGAATTCTGACAAGCTTCCCTCAAAGTTATTGTATTTCCTCTTACATCTTTTATAGCCGAATTCAGTTGATCTTCAGTTACACGTGGATTGACATTTTTTTGTATGTACAGTGGGCATATCGGCCTCTGGAAATTTAAAAACTGCATCAAGAACCTTAAATTTACCTGAAAGTAATTGGGACAACATGATCGCCTTCTCTATCAAATTTAAGGGAGGGATGCCGTTTATTATTTTTAAATTGCGTACCTAAATTACAGTTTGATATACTGAGAGAAACATAACATTTGACAACATACATTATCATGCATTAAAAATGTAGTCACGCCAAACTATAGTTGGTGTAATTTAATAATTACTTACAGGTGTAAAATTTTTCACAATTTTGGTAAGGGACATATGGTTATTGCACTTTTGATTTATTGATACCCTATATTTGTTAATTAATACATTTCTGTTTAAAACTAGTGATTCCTTGTCAAATAATATGTTATAATATCCCTTATTTAGATTAAAACGAATTACCATTACACATAGTCTTACGTTAGCTTATTATTAATATGTATATTGATTTATGTATGTTAATGGATATAGATATAAGTGTATATTATGTTGTGTAGAATTGTGCGAAATCAGAGAGAGAGAGAGACAGAGTTCTATACCAAAACTATTTCAGAGACCTAAAAAAGTGTTCTTCAAAAGCCTACATTGATCTTTTGACTTCTGAAATGAATTTTTCTATACGTATTAAGAGTAAGAGTTTTGTTATCATATGGCTATATATTACTTTTAAAACTTATA
Organism: Agrypnus murinus; assembly: GCA_929113105.1. NCBI lineage: Eukaryota > Metazoa > Arthropoda > Insecta > Coleoptera > Elateridae > Agrypnus > Agrypnus murinus. The sequence goes on from OV816026.1 coordinate 97,506,366, forward strand.
TACGTAACCGCATTAGATGTGCATATGATTAGTAATTATAAAGAGATATGACTGACAATTCAATTTGTGTGTCACATTTATGAATGCAAGTCAGAAATTTAGTATTCATCTTAACTTTAGTTAGGTCGCACAAGAATCTTATAATAGCTCAAATATCAATAATCTTTTTTTGTAGAAAAGTAATTTTTTTCATTTAATGTACAGGGTGATCCACTTAACTTTCCCCCCTACTTTTCTCTGTTATTTCTGTAGTTACAAAAAAATTATTCTAACCAAAGTTGTAGGACTTTTTCTAAAGTTTTTAAATATGACATCAAAAAAACAATTGAAAAATAAATGCCGAAATTATATATATAAATTGAATTTTTTTTAATAGAACACCCTGTATTTTATTGCCTTGTTCGACGTAGAATTCCAATATGATTTCAACAATATAGAACACATAGTATTTACTTCTAATACTTTCCAAATTATTTACGTTTAAATATATAAATAAATAATATTAAATTATAAAATTTAACAATAATTTTACATTTTTACAGTATAAACTCACTAAATTCACTAATGCCCATTTATCTTATTGTTAGAAATGTCAAAGTAACAATTCTAAGCAAATGTTTTTAAAATCACAGCATACTCGATTGAATATGCGATAGTGTGTAATTTATATATTTAAAAACAAATATTTCGAAAACTATTAAAAGTAAGTAGTATACATATATTCTATATTGTTGAAATCAGACTGAAATTCTACTTCGAACAAGGCAATAAAATACAGGGTGTTCCATTTAAAAAAATTCAATTTATATACAGGGTGTTCCACAATGCTGTTTACACGCGATATCTCCCTTATTTGAAAAGATAGAGAAATCAACCAAAAACTATTGTGAATGACTCAAAATGGACCTTTAGAAAACATCCTTAATCGCTGGTTGCATAGCAACGTTTAAGAGATCATGCCAACTTGATTAATTTTTCAAATTGCAGCCTCTGTTTTTTTTCACGGAAATGTATTTTTCACTTCATTCTGCATATGGTAGTATGCCTTACTTAATTATCTAATGTGCATTTAGGGTTGAAAAAAAAATTTTTTCTAAATTCTACACTTCATATTCACTAATTAAATTATTTATTCAAAAAATATGATTAGAGCCGTGTCTACAAGGGAACTACTGAGGCACTTTAAAGCCCGTGTAGAATCCACAGGAGGGGATTTTGAGCATTTGCTTTAAGTTCATCACCCTGTACATAACTACTATCTTCAATGCTTAATAGGATTCTTCTCAATCTTAACAACATTTTTATAAAATTTTATATTAATGTACTGTTTACCTCGATTATTTATTTATTTCTTTTTGTACAAAAATGTAAAAGAATCTTCCATAAATCTTGTCATCTATATAAGTGTTTTAATCTAAGAGTGCATTATAAATAATTACAATATGTTAAACTAAAAGCAGGTTATGTATTTTTAAGTACGTATGTTATTTTATTAATATTTAATAAATAAGAGAATTTATTTTGCACTTCATAAAATTTATGTTAGTTGACTTTGTATATGTTAAAGTTGTTTTAAGTAAAAGTTTGATATTAAAAATTTATATTTTAATTTAGAATATAAAACGATTTTCCATAGCTGTAGAGGCTGCTTAAAGTTCATTGAATTATACTGGGTGAATCTTAAATTCTGGATAATATTTAACCATACGATTCTGTCAATGCGTCAAAAACAGTAAAAATGTGTTGTATTTTCTTAGACCCGCTTGCAGTTTTTGAAGAATTGTTAGAGTTTTTGCAAACTTAGCAACCAGTACAGTCAAATAAGGTGAAATAAGGGGTAAATCTCGGAATGAAAGTAAGAAAGCTGTATTTTTGCATAAACCTTTGTTTTGACGTTCTGAAGACTGGCTGAAAAGTCTCCTATAACCCCGTGTCCGCCTCACAAGATATTAAAGATCACGAAAATCGGTTTTTCGCAATTATCTTGTTTTCTATGCCTTATATAGTGGAGTAACGCTAAGCAAAAAAAGAGCGTTATCTCGGAACTGGTCCAAACTACTTTGATTTTAATAATTTTTTTTTTAAAGTCTTGTAAATATAAAATACTAAAACCTTTACAAATTAGAAATTGACGCTCAGAACGGGAAATGTGGTGAAACTCGAATAACCTGAAACCATAACCAAGTGGTCTCGCACCGTTGTTGTTCGACCATCTCAGAATAGGATAATTTTTGGTGTGTTATCACATCTATGTATTGCTAGTTCGAAGCCACTATTAATTTATTTTTATTCCTTTTGGTTTAAATACGGCAGCCATATTTGTTTCGTGGTGCATGACGTTTCTTGCAGTTTTCTATGTAAACGAAAATCTTGATATCTCAAGAACAGTTGGTCGTAGAAAGTCGCGGTAAAAACCATTGCATTGTTCACATTTCGAACTACATTTGTTGTTCTAAACATAAATTTTGTAAGATGCTTCCTTATGGGCGCAAATTAAGTTTGAAGTTTAACGCTTTTTTTGCAAAATTTCGGCTTTTTAGAGTGTCATATTTCCAGACAATGGTGAAGTATCAGCGCTCATTCTTTTTAAAATTACATAGTTAAGGATAGTTTATGTTTAAAATATTTCAAATCTGAAACTTCATTATTTTGGTATTTATGGGCTTTTGAAATTCTCGTTTTCTTCATTTTTGAGCAACTTTGGACCTCAAAATCTCTTATGGTCATGGATGGATTTTCTTTATATTACGTGCATATGAAGCAGCATATGATGGCAAACTGTGGTAAAAATTTTAACTTTGTTATTATCGTGAAGATAGTTATGCTCAGTTGAAAGCTGTATACCATTTCCATTAGTATTACTGAGTAAATGTACTTTATTCTGGTGCTAATATTGGTTTGGGAAAGTAAAATTATTATTATTACTATTATTATATAGTTATATCCTATTGATAATGATAAAAGTCCTTGCAGTGATAACTAAAGTTATTAGATCATAAAATTATCTACAATTTTTATTTGATGCATTTTGTCGTATGATCAACCGTTCTCGAGATATAGCGCGGACAGTGGCACGCGCGCATGTAAACTGCGGAGCTAGATATATAGTTCGCTATACAACGTTAATTATTGAATAAAACGACACAATATTGAAATTATTATTTTTCATTCGATGTTAACAGTTTTTAATTAATAATAAAAGAATAAAAAATAATAATTTCAATATTGTGCCATTTTATTTAATAATTAACTTTGTATAACGAACTATATCAACGTCATCCCTGGAGGAAAAAAATCCTGTTGTTTTTGTCTTTGTCTGTACACCTGTTGGGTTTTGAAATTATTGCAAATATCAATGTCAAATTTGAACCAAAACTATTTGGTCTGAAAATACAGATCCAGCTCGTAAATAACCAAAATCTAAACAGTGTAGCGGCAGGGTTTTTTAAGGCGTTTACAGCATTAAAAAGTCTGTTGCAATTTAATTTTAAAAACGACAATCAAATTTAACCGAAAAATTACATCAACCATTACCATTACATCAATCATTATCGTTGAAATACATATATTAAAAATAAAAACAAACAAACATGGACGAAGTTCCAAAAGGTTTTAAATCTAGATAGATAAACACATTCTCGTTTCAAACACATAAAGTATACCAGGGTTCAATCTTTCAAAGAAATATTGATCATTTATTTGTTAATATTCCCAGAGTTATCTGTTTTGGGATGGTATTTTGAAATCTACGCCAAACAAAAAGTTACATATTGAAAGACTGTGTAAAGTTTTTGAAATCTTAGGAAAAAATTGGTATCGATAAAAGCATAATTCGCGGGGAATCGAGACAAAAGGCGATTCTGGAAGTGCCACTACCAAGTAATGTTACCTAACTCAAGTTGTTTTCCGCTATAATAAATCATTATCATCTATTTATTCCGAATGTACGAAATGCTACATACATGAGCATTAGCTTATACCCATAAGTACTATTAAAATTTATTGGATGAAATTAAGCCTAATCTTTGAAACTTGCAAACAGGGTGGATATTTGCTTAATCTTTAAAGATTAGCCCATCTAAGTGACCCTCGCCAACTTCAATACACCTTTTAAGTCTGAATATAAAATTATTCATTATCCAGTGGAGTGAACCTTCATTTATTGCAGCGATTTCTCTATTGTAAATTTTTCTGAAATTGAAATTCTGGAAACAACATTTATTATGTTATATTTGTATTGTATTAGAAAAAGATACGTACTAGAAAAGATGAGATTTTGAAAGACATATAACCTCTTTCCAAAAAAAGATGAGGTATTGGCGAATGCAGCTTCTGGGAAGCTTGATCAAACAATACAAATCCTAGGTCAAAGATTCAATATTGCAATAAAGTATCGTGGCATTTACTACAAAAAAGGTTTGTCATTAGCAACTTAAAGATTTATATTAAATTACAATCAAATACCTACTAAAAGGTTTGTAAAAATACTCTTATAAACTGGTACAACTTTTTGACAATTCCATAAATCAACCAATAGCGTGAATATTATAAAAATCTCAAACGAAAATTCGCTGTAAAGATTAGAAGACCTCAAGACAGGGATTTTTAAAAAGAAAAAGTAACTAAAAACTCCGACAAACTCAACAAATTTGCCATTTGTAAGTCTAGGAGGGAGCAAAGACAAAACATCGTAAAGAAATTGAAAATTTAAACTATAAAAGATTTATAACACCATTAACCCACAGTAATAATAAAATATCTAGAATTCACAAGTGATACTTCAGGGTAGACTGTTTCAAGTTTGTTGTACTCTCATCAGCTGGAGCTAATCATCTGTGAAACCTAAGCACATCATCCTGGCTTATTTACAAACCAATGACTAACATTAGCACCAAATGGTACCCGATGCGACACCTATAAATAAAAAGCCAACCGCACCATGCAGTAAAATTACAGTCTCTTTTGGGTGTGAAAAAGACGATAACCGAAAGTTTCTAAGGTGTTCATTCTGTTGTATAAACATCTCATCAGTTTAAAAATTTCAACTTATCTAAACTCAATAGTAAAGAAATTAGTTATCTTTCAAATTTGTGCAGATTTCTTTCTCTCCACACACAATATGAAAAAATATTCTTGTACCCTGCTAAATGTATCGACAATAGAAATATATTTATAGTCATATCTTTAACGAATCTACGCTGAATGATGATGTCAAACGAATGCGTTTTCAAAACAGAATAGATTTTACATTGCATGCCCCCACGAATTGGCAAAATGATAGAATCAGATAAACAGTCGAGGTTTAAAAAGTAACGTCGCCTCACTACACTAGTACAGACAATGTTCCAGATTTTCTTTTAAAATGTGGTATATGCTTTGTTTCGACTGCATCCAGATAGATCTGGGTGAATGGTCAAGCAGTCGTTTGAGATGTCGGACTTCATTCCTAGTATCCGAGACTAGCCCGAAGACAGAGGGAGGGCAGTTGTTAGAGGTGTCGGGAAGTACTAGGATTCGAGGCTAGCTTGAGGGCAGACCACACGGCTTTGTGACCTCACCCTTAGAACTGGTCGTTGTCTACCCCATCCCAGGCTTGTCTGGGTAACGGATGACGCGATCAGAATCAAATGTGTGGTAGAGTTATGCCGAGGTGTTACGTTTACGTTTCACCGGAGTGTTTCTCGACGATGACCCTAAAACGTTGCAGGGGGAGCTCTGTTAACAAGGGGGTCCAGTGTGGGTGGATTGAATCTTACCTGACGTCAGGGTCTTTTAAGGAGCTAAGTATCCCGCAGTCTTCTACCCTATCCTTGCTTCCTTGGAAACTGGGTAATGGATGAAGCTGTCAGGTCAAGTGTGTGGTAGAGAAATTCGTGAGAATTCTCGACGGTTACTCATATCGATCAGGGGGAGCCCTGGTATATGATACCGGTGTGGGCGGATTCGAATCTCGCCTTGGATAAGGTCATTTATGGTCACCAATGGAACCCGCTGTTTGACCGAGGTCATTTATGGTCACCAAAGGAACCCGCTATTTGACTGAATCCTAAGTGAGGAGAATCGAAGTGAGGTTTATCCCGGGCAGATGGGAAACTGCATTCCGCCAGGTAAATGTGCTTAGGAGTTATCCCGACCACCCTATGATCCGGACTGCAGCCGGGTACAGCGGTTGGGAGAAGCTCTGAAAGCCATTACACTTAAGGAGAGTTGAAGCGAATACATAGCCTCTCACAATCAAGACAACTTCACCTTAACGGGTACACACTGGGAGTCTATAACGTGTAGACTTAAACGAAGCTCTGTCGAGGGCCCACCAAGCCTATAATTTGGTAGATCGGGGTGGCAAAACCATTAAAAACCAAGTCCCGCCACAATTGAGGTTGGATTCGATCGGGCAGTGGCCCCAACCCCTGTCTCGGGGAGGAGCTTATGAAGGTATGAAAGAGGACTGGAGGGCTCTCTCTATTCAAGTAAGTTGTAACCAATCACCAAGACCTATTAATTTAATTCAATTTTTTTAAATTTATCAATCCTTTTCAAGAATTTATTTTATTAATTTAATTTCAACTTTTCTTTTAAAAATTCTTATCCTGGGAAAGCTAAAGTTCTCACAGAGTAAGGGGCATTGACTATAGCACATCTAGCAAGTTATCACTTTATTTCCTGTAAAAGCATCAAAATTCATCTCTGGTTTATTAGTAATTGAACACTGTAAAATCTCATTTTGAAAATACAGATCAGAATGCAAGTCTGCAAAATTGACCATGCTATGGGAATATAGAAATGCTGATTTTCCAAATTTATTGTGAAAGAAAGTTTTGATCTTTATTTCATTTTTGATATTCTTTTTTACTAAACAATTTTATTAGTCCATTCCCACTACTCATCAAAACTACTTCCATGAAGTTTTCTTTTTGAGTAAGAATCTTACATTAAGTTAGTTCTTGCCGTGATTTGATGTCGAACAGAGCCCTCCGAGACAATTAAATAGTTTTTTTTTATTATTAATAAATTCATTATTAAATTATATATTTTGTAAATTAGTATAGTGATCAAGTGTGTGTGTATTTTTTTTATTTGTTCCCGGGTTCAGATCCCACCGCTGCCACCAATTTGTAACCCCTGGCCGTACGTTGGTAGGGAGGCGTTTCCTGGATCACTAACAGTTGAATACAATTGATCCTGAAAATTTAAATATTGCACTAGAACAGGGATGAACTTCAGATCCAAGCTCAAGCTCCTTAGATTCCAAAGAAGATGCTATAAGTGGAAACAGCTGCTCCAGGAGATGATAACTAGAGAAATTTTAACTTCCACTTACCTTTGTTGGCTACTCTTATAGTAACGTCCAGATGCTTGGTTGGCTACTCTTGTCGCAACGTCTAGATGCTTATAGACAATGGAGAGGAAGATGAAGAGATAGATACCACAATAATTCACGTATATTAACAATGAATTTATTAATTTGTTAAACACTTTAAAACCTTTAAACAAATAAAAAAAATACACACACACTTGATCACTATACTAATTTACAAAATATATAATTTAATAATGAATTTATTAATAATAAAAAAAAACTATTTAATTGTCTCGGAGGGCTCTGTTCGACATCAAATCACGGCAAGAACTAACTTAATGTAAGATTCTTACTCAAAAAGAAAACTTCATGGAAGTAGTTTTGATGAGTAGTGGGAATGGACTAATAAAATTGTTTAGTAAAAAAGAATATAAAAAATGAAATAGAGATCAAAACTTTCTTTCACAATAAATTTGGAAAATCAGCATTTCTATATTCCCATAGCATGGTCAATTTTGCAGACTTGCATTCTGATCCGTATTTTCAAAATGAGATTTTACAGTGTTCAATTACTAATAAACCAGAGATGAATTTTGATGCTTCTACAGGAAATAAAGTGATAACTTGCTAGATGTGCTATAGTCAATGCCCCTTACTCTGTGAGAACTTTAGCTTTCCCAGGATAAGAATTTTTAAAAGAAAAGTTGAAATTAAATTAATAAAATAAATTCTTGAAAAGGATTGATAAATTTAAAAAAATTGAATTAAATTAATAGGTCTTGGTGATTGGTTACAGAGTTAAGTTGGGGGAATAGTCCTATTGCTGGACGAGGTACTTAGCCCCGTATGAAATAGGACGGGAGGGTGCCGGCGGATGAGCACGTGTTAAGTCAATCGCTCCGGTACTAGCCTGGATAGCTAGTAGAGGGTGGATAGGCAACCTCGCTCCGACCAGTGAGCTGACTGGCAGCAATTGCTATGCAATAGCGCGCTGATTGGGCGTATCCCAATCACTTCCTTCTGGAAGGAACGTGGGGGTATGTTGGTTGATACGGGTACCTCACGTAAAACAAATTATAGTAATCTGTCTGGCCTAGACGTTGGCCTATTGGGTGGACGGGAGACCACACGACGTTCACCCTTAGAACTGGCTGTCTTCTACCCTATCCTGCTGACGGGAAACGGATGAAGCTGTTAGAATAAAGCGTGTGGTAGAGAAATTCGTGAGAATTCTCGACGGTAACTCTGACCGATCAGGGGGAGCCCTGGTAGATGAGACCGGTGTGGGCGGATTCGAATCTCGCCTAAGGGACAAGGTCATGTATGGTCACCAATGGAACCCACTGTTTGACCGAGGTCATTTATGGTCACCAAGGACCCCGCTGCATGACCGAGGTCATGTATGGTCACCAAAGGAACCCGCTGTTTGACTGAATCCCCTAGTGCGGTGACTATGACTGCGGCACCCTATGATCCGGACTGCAGCCGGGTACAGTGATTGGGAGAAGCTCTGAAAGCCATTACACTTAAGAATAGTTGAAGCGAATACATAGCCTCTCACTATCAAGACAACTTCACCAAATTCGGGTACGCACCGGGAGTCTATAACGTGTAGACTTAAAAGAAGCTCTGTCGAGGGCCCACCAAGCCTAAAATTGGTAGATCGGGGTGGCAAACCCGCTTAAAAACCAAGTCCTGTCACATTTGAGGTTGGATTCGATCGGGCAGTGGTCCCTCTTGATAACAGCGTCAAGTTGGGGAATAGTCCTATTGCTGGACGAGGTACTTCACTCCGCATGAAAGAGGACGGGAGTGTGCTGGCGGGTGAGCAGCGTGTTAAGTCAACTGCTCGGTCACTATGCGCGACTTAGCTAGTAGAGGGTGGATAGGCAACCTCGCTCCTACCAGTGAGTCAATCTGGTAGCAATTGCACGACTGCCTGCTGCTGCAACTTGCGCGCTGATTGGGTGTATCCCAATCACTTCCTTCTGGAAGGAACGTGGGGGTAAGTTCACACAGGTACCCCACGTAAAACAACCTTGACATTTCATGTCTGGTCTAGACGAATGGAGGAGATTCAAGTGAGGTTTATCTCGCTTAGGGAGTTCGCTTGCTAACCCATGAGAAACTGAAAATGAGAAATCGTCTAGAGACCTACACTTAAAGGATGCTGATGCGAAGATACATAGCCTCTCACGTTCAAGACAACTTCACCTTAACGGGCACACACCGGGGTGCTACTTTGATGGGCCCTATAAAGTAGCCTCGAAACGAAGCTCTATCGGGGGCATACCAGGCCTATAACTGGGAGATCGGGGTGGCAAACCCATTTAAAAACCAAGTCATGCCACACTTGAGGTTGGATTCGATCGGGCAGTGGCCCCAACTCTGGCTCGGTTGTACTGAACTGACTTAAGTTGGGGGAATAGTCCTATTGCTGGACTAGGTACTTAGCCCCGTATGAAAGGGGACGGGAAGATTCCTGCGCATGAGCATGTATATGTTAATCGCTCCGGTACTAGCCTGGTTAGCTAATAGAGGGTGGATAGGCAACCTCGTTCTGACCAGCGAGTAACTGGGAGCAATTGCTGTGCGATTGCGCGCTGATTGAGCGTATCTCAATTGCTTCCTCCTTTGGAAGGAACGTGGGGGTATGTTGATATGGGAACCCCACGTAAAACACATGCAAATCATGCATCCAGATAAATCTTATTTTAGTTTTTGGATGGCAATTCATCGCATCGTCTTTACAAACTCAAATTATCTCAAAATTATTTTACTAGAACATTATCATAATTTTATTTCAGCCCAACATTGTATTAGAATTGCTATTAATTAAATGTGTATTGTAATTATGTAGATTTTTAGAATTATGCTTTAGCGTTAAATTTTAAATTGCATTGACGGTATAGGAAGCTCTAGATCTACAAAAAAGAGGTAATTTACGAATGTCTCAAAAGTTTTGGCACAATGTTTAGAGCTTTGTAATTTATTTTTAACAGGTTGTTATCGGAAACGAAAGAAGCTTGTTGTTACGTCATTTCAGTTTTGGGGTTTAAATTTGTCATTAAATTTTATAACTGTGATTTTATAAGATAGAAGTTTTATCTATAATCTTGTTGGACGAAAATTTTGTTTGTTGATTCTGCATAAATTCTGTGACGCCCAAGTCGGATATTTCTATGACAATGACATGACTATTCAAGACAAAAAGATGCTTTAGAAACTAATTAAATTCAACAGAATCTCTGACAGGTACCTACTGGATGACTGCATGTGAATATAAATCTCAAAGGTATACAAGATATCCATACATAAGGTTGTGGGGAAAAATCTGCAAAATTTGGTTGCAACTCTAATTTGCTTGCATTCATCTAGAATGCTATGACACTTTCTGGGTTTTTTATTTAAAGTGTAGTTTACTTAGCTAGTAGAATTAATTTCTAATGCATAAATAATCAAGAATTTAAACAAGAATTAACTCGAAGATAAAATTGACAAATTTTATACTTGGCATGGAATTTTGAAAAACTTTTCTGCTGTAAACATGCAGCTTCTGGAAAGCTTGCTCAAACAATACAAATCCTCGGTCAAAGATTCAGTATTGCAATAAAGCATGGTAGGATTTACAACAAGAAAGGTTTGTCATTAGCAACTCCAAAATATATACCAAATTACAATCAAATAGCTACTAAAAGGTTTGTAAAAATACTCTTATAAACCGGTACAACTTTTTGACAATTCTAGGAATCAACCAATAGCATGAATACTGTAAACGAGAAATTGGCAGTAAAGATTAGGAGACCACAAGACAGGGATTGTTAAAAAGAAAAAGTAACTAAAAACTCCGGCAAACTCCAAATTTGCCATTTGTAAATCTAGTGAATCAGCAAAGACAAAACATCGTATAGGAATTGACAATTTAAAATATAAAAGATTTACTAAGACTATTTAAGACTATTAACCCAGAAAAATAATGAAATGTGTGGAATTCACAAGTGATACTCTAGGACAGACTGTTTTGAGTTTGTTGCACTCTCATCAGCTGGAGCTAATCACTTGTGAAACCCACACACAGCATCCTGGCTTATATACAAGCTAATGACTAATATTAGTACCAAATGCTAACCGATGCGACACCTATAAAATTACGGTCTCTATAGGTTGTCAAAGAGAAGATAACCGAAAGTTTCTAAGGTGCTGATTCTGTTGTATGAACATCTCGTCATCTGTTTAAAAATGCAGCTTATCTAAACTCAATAGTAAAGGAATTATTTATATTTCAAATTTGTGCAGATTCTTTCTCCCCACACACTTAGAAAAAATATTCTTGTACCCTACTAGATGCAACGACGATAGAAATATATTTCTAGTCGTATCTGTAGCGAATGTACATGTTTGGTAAGGTTTGTCATTAGCAACTCCAAAATATATACCAAATTACAATCAAATACCTACTAAAAGGTTTGTTACTCTTATAAACCGGTACAACTTTTTGACAATTCCATATATCAACCAATAGCATGAATATTGTAAACAAGAAATTCGCTGTACAGATAAGGAGACTACAAGACAGGGATTGTTAAAAAGAAAAAGTAGGGGAGAGTCTGGAACATTGGCCATGCAGGAACAGTGGCCACCTTTCCGCCATTTTCTTATTTATTAGGTGCTGCTGAAGATTAGGTGCTGTCATCTAGCACAGAATGTACCAATAGGACACTAAGTATATTAACAAAGTAATTCCATTTAACTGATTCCTGATATTTTAATTCCATAACTGAAAATAGGGAAAATAGTGTCATTTTATTGGTGAAACTAGTATATATAAACTCTAATACAATATATCGTATTAGAAGTGCTATTAATTAAATATGTATTGTAATTATGTAGACTTTTAAAATTATACTTTACCGAACGCGCAGCTATTTTGAGGTTGGTAACAATCGTCATTGAACTCCAAAGTATGAAGCGTTTTATCTAGGCCATCCGGTATATTTTTAAAAATTTTAAATTCTATTGATGGTATAGGAAGATATAGATCTACCAAAAAAGAAGTACTTAACGAATGTCTCAAGTTTTGACACAATCTTTAGATCTTTGGAATTTATTATTAGCAAGTTATTATTGGAAACGAAACAAGCTTGTTGTTACGTCATTCTAATATCTTCTCAATTTTGGAATATAAATTTGTCATTATGTTTTATTAGATAGAAATTTTCAAGAGTTTCTTTAATCTTGTTGATCGGTTCCAAAACCTCAAATTGTACTATTCTTTTCGAATTAGTTTATTAAGTTTTTAAGTAGTAGTTTCAACAACTCTTGTATTATTCAAACAATTATTTAAAAAAGTTAATAAAACTATACGTTGTTTTCTTGTAAATTGGAAAATCGCCAAAAAGTTTTATTTTGTTTTTTGATAATTTTAATATTTGTCAAAAATACCTACACCATTCAATATTATTAGAAAATATGCTCTGCAATTGTTGCCTTCCTACTCCTTTAAAGCATTTTTAATGATTTCAAAATAATCAGTAACGGGGGTGTATCAAAAAATGTTAAAAAAGGAATTTTTCATGTCGGGATATTTCTTCAAGCCCGGTTTGTGAACGTAAAATGTCATTAGGAATATTTTTTCTTAATAAGATTTTTCTATATTTTAACAAATAAGGTCATCTCGATTTAAACACCTATTGTCACTTGTAAACTTTGACATCGCGTATTTGATAAGGCGTAAGTGATTGAACAACAAAGTTTTTTCCTTTAAACAAAGAATATTAGAATGTTTTCCCATATGGATCGAACTTTAAGGTACACACTGTATAGTTGACCACCTGCAAAATCTGCAGTTTCTCTTCATAATCATCAATTTTCTTAATTTGTAAGAGAATCCTTTAAAATAAGATATTTTGTTAATTTTGTTTGCTGTAAAGATTTGTGTATCCTATTATTGTTTATAAAAATATCATATTTGATAAAAACATTTGCTTCGTATTGTATATTTCTTTATACAGAGATTTGCCGAAAAACATTGATTTTAATGTTTGAGTATCTTAAAAACGAATGTTTTCCTGAATCGTTGTGTAGAAACGTTACTGTTCATAACTCTCAATAAATCAATAATTTTATAAAATCACTAAGCATTAGCTGTTGTTAAATTGGGTCCACTTCACGAATTTTGTCCCAAATCTAAGATTTATGCATTAAAAATAAATTCTTATTACTGTAATAAGTCCTAATTTCGTAATAATTTGCAAGAATTTTAAATAAGAGTACAGTTTTAATATAATATAATCATTCTTTCCATTTAAAAAGATGTAATTATATTTACTAAGAAATACAGACAGAAACGTGATACCTTAGATAAGGAAATGACGCGTTTTTAAACTGGCTTCAGCAAAACAAATCACGAATATAAACTAAAAATATGCTAGGCAGTGTTGCCGCGAATTCGGAGGCAAAAACATCCTTTGAATGCTTTTATACATGCGGAGGTAAACACAACCGCGTGGCGTATACATGTATATCTCGCAGCGACTCTGCGGCAATCGCTGGAACTAAAATTTATATAAGTATACGTAAATAGGTCCCGTTTGACTCCGGCTGAAAATAGGTGGAAAATGATGCTGGAGGTGTCCTGATGCCGAATAACATGGTTAGCGCGTTCGACTCCGATACCAACGAGTTGCCTCTGGATTTTGAGTCCGACTCGTACGCTGTATATAGCGATCGGAGGTGTATAAGTACTAAAAGCATATATATATTGTGATGATATTTTGAATAAAATAAAAGAATTAAGGGTATAATATAATAAAAAACTAAAGGATACATTAAAATTTAACAAAATAAAAAGAAGGGGTATTATTTTATAAGACAGGTTATTATAAATTATAATATTAAACATTCAGACATAATCGTTGTTGATGAAGGGTCATGTAGATGTTTTCTTTATGAACGTTGTTTCATGGTTTTCATTGAGTTTGCAGCAAGCTAAAAAAAATAAATAAAATAATTGAAGGTGGTGTTATTTTTTTGGACAGGAGAAAAATTTTTCCTCTAATAGAAAAAATTATAATCAATTAATTTATCAATTGTACTATAGATAAAAAACGTGTGGAATATATATAGAATAATTATGACATGTGTACAAGATTAAGAGATTTACCATAAACCGAATTGAGAAGAAAAATAAACCAACTTACCCATAAAGTGGTCCCGTTTTATTTATTTGTTGTAGAGTGCATGGTGGTGATAGCATATGGGAAGTAAAGGTGGTTTTGTCCATCAAACGTTACTACAGGAGATATTAAGAGTACCATTAATATAAAGAAGAGGTTCCTGGAATATAAAAGTTAGAAGTAAAGAAAAGGAGTTTTAGATATAAATAACATCTCCAGTGATATTAGTGAGTGTTAATAGCAGAGCAAAAGTGTTTACTAAGTTTTAAAAGAAAGAAAATAAAAAGCACATGACTACATAGTAAAATTTACCAAAACAATGTTACTTACAATAGATTTGTTTTTTTTGAAGCTGTAGATAGTTTTTACCTTTGGATAAAAGCTTGTAAGGCAAGTTGCAAATTCCATATATAAAATCTTTTCTGAAAATAAATTATAATTTAAATGAAATTCATAAAGAATAAAATTTGACTTACCTGTCATATAAAATTTGACTTACCTGTCAGATATATAAAAAAATTGAGGTTAGATGATAAATTTTAATGTTGATATTGATTATTAGTCAAAATAGAGGGAACTAATATTGTAATACACAAACCCATAATAACTAATGAAATTGCATTCATTCATGAAAAGGTAGAACCCCGGCTTTTCATAGAATAAATTTTGTTAATTTCATAATAGAAATATACCTTTTATAATTAAATAAATTATCTAATATTTGAACAAAATAACATTACTACATTACCTAATTAATGAGGCCCAACGTGGCACAAGGTTAAATATTACTTGTACAGTACAAATTAAATGGCGCCCAACGTGGGGCAAGTTTTTGCAGAGTTAAATAAGATTAACTTTAGTAACCAACGTGTTTGGCAAGTTTTTGCAGAGTTAAATAAGATTAACTTTAATAACCAACGTGTTTGGCAAGTTTTTGCAGAGTTAAATAAGATTAACTTTAATAACCAACGTGTTTGGCAAGTTTTTGCAGAGTTAAATAAGATTAACTTTAATAACCAACGTGTTTGGCAAGTTTTTGCAGAGTTAAACGAGATTAATTTAAAAAAAAAACCAACGTGTTTGCATACTAGTGAGAATTAATAAGTTTGAAAATATCACATTTTTTTAGATACTGTCTGCAAATATAATAGAATTCATAATAACTATTTTATTTGTCTATGTGTATAACATAATTTTTTTTTAGTAATTTAAAGTAGAAAAACAAGAATGGAGAAAGGAGACAGGATGCTTAGAAGATCCGGAAAACATTATGTGTCACAAGACGATAAAAATAAGGGAGATGAAAGAGAAACAGGATCCGACGAAAAACAACAAACAATCATAGAAGAAGAGAATCCCGAAGAAACAGAAAGAATGATACGGATGGAGGAAGAATTAGTGGAGACAAGAATTGAACAAGGAACATCAATGGAGAGTAGTCAATTTGAAAAATTGTTTGAATACATCAGAAAATCAAATGAAGAAATGAAAAAGTCTAATGAAAAGATGGAAAAGAACCAAGAAAAGATGAGAGAAAAGATGGAGAAAAATCAAGAAGAGTTGAAAGAAGAAATGAAAAGGTCAAATGAAGAGACAAGGGAAAAGATGGAAAGAAAATTTGAAGAATCATCAGAGAAAATTGATAAAATTCAAGAGGAAATAGAAAAATCTGCAGAAGTAATAAAGAAGTTAGAGGAGAGGGTTGAAAAGACATTTATTGAGTTTGCTGAAAAAAACAGTCAATTAGTAGAAGAGAAGATAAAAACGGCAAGAGAAGAGGTGAGCAAAGAAATACAAGAAAAGGTGGACGTAGCAAACAAACAGACAGAAGAAAGAATGGAAGCAGTAAACAAGAAAATACAAGAAGGAGAGAAGAAGAGAGAGGAGAATCAGAAAATAACTATGGCAGTTTTAAAAAGGCAGAATGAAGAGCATCAAAAGCGAACAGAAGAAGTTATGCAGAAGACAACAGAAGTTAATGAGAAATTGGAGCATTTTGGTAAAGGAGTGAGTGAAAATTTAGAAACGATAGGGAAATCTATTGACCAGGGTAAAAATAATGTAAATAATTTAGAACGAAATAGAAGGGATTTATGTGGGGCTAATGGAAATTTTAGATGTGGTCCAGAAATGATTCCAAGATTTGAGGGACGAAATTATGAACAACCTATGGTATTTTTGAATAAACTAGATGAGATGATGAAAAATGAAGGTTCAGAAAACATAAAATTTCAAATTATAAATATTTCTTTAATTGGACATGCAGAAAAATGGCATAGTATCATACGAAATCAATATCAAACTTATCAAGAATTTAGAACATTATTTATACAACAATACTGGGGAAGTTCGCAACAAGCTATAATTAGAACAAATCTAACTTCTGGAAGTTACGCAGCTTATAAAGGATCTAGAGAAAATTACGTTATAGATCAGTACAACCAAGCACAATATTTAATGCCAAGACTGACAGAAGAGGAAATTGTGCAACATTTATCTCGACACATGGAGAAGGAGATAGCAAGAGCTATTGCGGTGCAAAATATAAAGAAGTTAAAAGATCTTTTGGAAATAATCAGAAATTATGATATAGCCACCAATTATGAAAAACAAAAAGAAGAGCAGAAGAAAGAGACGCAGAGAAAATTCATACCAGATTTTAGAAATGAAAAGACATGGGGAAACCAAAGAAATTATGGGTATGATCAAAGTCGACAAATTAATAGGGGATATGGAAACAATGGTTACAGAAATATGGAACAATCAAAATATAGAGCATATAATGGTAACAATCAGTATAACACTTACAACAGAAATCAAGATTTTAGAAGATACAATGACCATAATCAGGAAGAAAGAAAAAAATACCAAGAAAATGGATATAATTACAGAAGATTCAATGAAAATGAAAATACAAAATTACAGGAAGAGAGAAATAGAAAACTCCATGCTATCGAAGTCGTAGAAATCAATGACGAAACTTCGAATAGCCAAAAAAAAACTCCAATAATATAACAATAATTTTAAATATGGGTACGGGGTTGATAGAAGAATCATTTAAAAATTTAGAAGAAGAAAGTTTGGTTAGTAAAAGAAATTTACCTATTATTAATTTACAATTTAGGAATCAAAAATATTATGCTTTAGTAGATAGTGGTTCGGAAATGTCGTTAATTAATGAAGAGATTGTGAAAAGAAATTGGGACGGGTTGAAGAATAGAATTTATAAAATAAAAAACATTAATCTTGTTTCAGCTATGAAGAAAAAAATATCAACAATAAATCAAATGGTTCAAATTAAGATGAAGATTGGAGAAGATTGTTTAGAAGATGCAAGTTTGTTAATTGTGAAAGGATTGAGTTTGGATTTTATTTTAGGTATGGATTTGATAGAGAAATATGGATTAATAATTGATGGAGAAGAAAAGTGTATTATATTGAAGAATAGGAAGAAGAAATGGATTGGATTGGGAACAGAATTAAGTAAGATGGATGTATCAATTGGGAAAGAAGAAGTTTTAGAGGCAGAAGAGTTAATGGATGGTAAAGTTGAATATGAAGATGAGATAGTTTTGTATAATTTGTTTGAAAGGATATTTGAAGAAAGACAGATTGGATTAATAGATGATGAGACAAGAAGAGAATTAAGTAACATATTGCAACAACATATTAGTTTATTAGATGATGAACCAAGGGTGGCTGAAAATTATCAACATCAATTAGAAGTTAATGATAAAGAAGGTTTTAACACTAAAATTTATCCAATACCATTTGCTTATAGAGGAGCTGTTAAAGCAGAAATTATAAAATTGTTAAAGAATGGAATTATTGAAACTTCAAAAACACATTTTATCAATCCCATAGTAATTGTACCCAAACAAAATAAAACGGAAATGAGAATTTGCCTAGATGCGAGAAAGTTAAATGCCATAACGAAACCACAATATGAACAACCACCATCATTGGACATCCTGTTAAGTAGAATCTGTGGTAAAAGTTATTTTAGTAAGTTAGATTTGAAAAATTCATTTTGGCTTATTCCTTTACATCCTGAAAGTAGAAAATATACTGGTTTTAGTATAGAAGGAGAAGTATATCAATTCAAAGTGGTACCATTTGGATTATCCACTGCTTCAGCTGCATTAGTTAGAGCTATGCAGAAAATATTAAATAAGTATGAAGAATTCTGCGCGCATTATATTGATGATATTTTAATTTTTTCAAAAAGTAAAGAAGAACATCTCCAGCATGTGAAGAAAATATTAGAAAATTTAGATGAAAATGGTTTAAAGCTAAATAATAGCAAATGTGAATTTTTTAAGGATGAGGTAAAATATTTAGGTTATGTGATTAGCAGAAAAGGCGTATTTATCAACGAACAACGTTTAGAAGAATTGAAAAATTTAACTAGACCTAAAAATCTTAAAACATTAAGAGGTTTTCTTGGAGTATTAAATTATTACAAGAAATTTATTCCAAACTATTCAGAATTATGTATACCCTTAATAGAGTTATTAAAAAAAAATATAAAATGGAAGTGGACTGAAAAACAGGAACAAGCATTTCAAAAACTGAAAATGGTCTTTTATACAGAATTATTACTTAGGTATCCAGATTTTAATCAAATCTTCATATTAAGAACAGACGCCTCTGATTTTGCGATAGCTGCAGAATTAGTTCAGGAGCAACAGGGAGAAGAAGTGCCAATATGCTTCATATCGAGGGTATTGAAGGATTGTGAAACCAGATATACCGTTGCAGAGAAAGAAATGTTAGCCATTGTATTTGCTGTGAAAAAACTGAAGTTTTATTTAACTGGAAATAAGTTTGTAATAGAAACAGATAATTCTGCAATATCATTCTTAAAAAATAAAAAAATTCTTAAACAATAGGTTGTACCGATGGGCGTTAATATTACAAGAATATATCTTTGACATTCGGTATAAAAGGGGAACTGAAAATGTGACGGCTGATTTCTTCAGTAGAAATAACTCTCCGGAGTATGGTAAGTCAAATGAAGTTATGATAGCATTACAAAAGTTTATGGTGAGTGGAGATTTTACTAAAGAAAGATTTCAAGAGATTCAACGAGAAGAAGAGATACAAAGGATAAAGAGGGAAATATTAATGTTGGGAGTTGAAGTATGGAAAGGTTATGTAATAAGGGAAGAGTTATTGATGAAACGGATTGGAAGTAAAGAAATGGTAGTACTCACAAATGGTATAGCTAAAGAAATCATTGTTATGATTCATTTGAATTATGGTCACATTGGGGTGAGAAAAACATTTTTGGTTTTTAGAGAACTATTTTATATAAAGAATGATATAACGTTAATCAAGAAAATTATAAAGAATTGTGAAATTTGTTTATTTGGAAAAGAGAAAAATTATAAAAACCAAAACAAATATATGAGTTTTAAAATAGAATATCCTTTACAACTAGTTGCAATTGACTATATTTCTAACTTGATTCCAGGACAATTTGGATATCAACATATCTTAGTAATGGTAGATGTATTTACAAAATTTGTGAAACTGTTTCCGGCAAAAAATTGTAACACTGTACATGCAGTAAGATTTATTAATCAATTTATTGAACATGTAGGAAAAATGGATACTGTCTTAGCAGACAATGCTACATATTTTAACAATTTAAGATTTAGAGATGAATTGCAAAAACAAGAAATAAAAACAATTTATTCCAGTATTAGACATCCACAAGGAAATTTATCAGAAAGATACATAAAAGAAGTGGTAAAGTATTTGAGATTATTAACATATCGTCAACATAATCAATGGGTGAAATATTTATGTCAAGTGGAAGAATATTTAAACACAATCCCAAACGTGACAACTCAAGTATGCCCAATTACTTTAATGAAAGGTATTATTCCTGAAAGACCTTGGAGGGAATGGGAAGAGAATATAGATGTCACTGAATTATTGCAAGAAGTAAGATTAAGAATTAAGAAGAACCAGAAAAGGATACAAGAAAAAATGAATAAAAGAATTAAAAAGAAAACAGAATTTAAGATAAATGATTTAGTTATAGTTAAAACTTTAAAAGTAGCAGATAGACAAAGAAAAAAATGTAAAAAGTTAAATCTCCCATTTCAGGGACCTTTTTCAATTTCTAAAATATTTGCAGAAGGGAATACTTATGAGTTAATGGATGAAGAGGGTAAAATAAAAGGGAGATTTCACATATCACAAATATATAAATACAAAGATGAAAATAATCAGTTGTTAGAGTATGATGAATATTCATAAAATATTGACAATCTATTTTTTTTATAACCTCTAATAGCAATAATGACATTTATTAAATTAATATGACATTTGAAAGAAATATAAAATGTTAATGCAAGGATAAAATTTTTATTTATAATGGGAGTCAGTATAATGATAATTTTTCATAAAAGGAATGGAAGAATTCATTCAAAGGATAAAATGTTAATTTGTTGATGTTGTTAGTTGATAGTTTATTTTATTGTTGATCTGTTACATATAATTGATTCAAAATCAATTTGATTGGTTATAAAATTATTTAATGAAAGAAAAAAATTAAATTTCATATTATGATAGTTGTTAAAAATGTTATTAAAGTTGTTCATGTGATTTAATTTTTTTATTTATTAAATAGTGGGGCTTTTATGTGATGATATTTTGAATAAAATAAAAGAATTAAGGGTATAATATAATAAAAAACTAAAGGATACATTAAAATTTAACAAAATAAAAAGAAGGGGTATTATTTTATAAGACAGGTTATTATAAATTATAATATTAAACATTCAGACATAATCGTTGTTGATGAAGGGTCATGTAGATGTTTTCTTTATGAACGTTGTTTCATGGTTTTCATTGAGTTTGCAGCAAGCTAAAAAAAAATAAATAAAATAATTGAAGGTGGTGTTATTTTTTTGGACAGGAGAAAAATTTTTCCTCTAATAGAAAAAATTATAATCAATTAATTTATCAATTGTACTATAGATAAAAAACGTGTGGAATATATATAGAATAATTATGACATGTGTACAAGATTAAGAGATTTACCATAAACCGAATTGAGAAGAAAAATAAACCAACTTACCCATAAAGTGGTCCCGTTTTATTTATTTGTT
Source organism: Agrypnus murinus (assembly GCA_929113105.1). Lineage (NCBI taxonomy): Eukaryota > Metazoa > Arthropoda > Insecta > Coleoptera > Elateridae > Agrypnus > Agrypnus murinus. The sequence continues at coordinate 97,527,965 of OV816026.1, forward strand.
GTAGAGTGCATGGTGGTGATAGCATATGGGAAGTAAAGGTGGTTTTGTCCATCAAACGTTACTACAGGAGATATTAAGAGTACCATTAATATAAAGAAGAGGTTCCTGGAATATAAAAGTTAGAAGTAAAGAAAAGGAGTTTTAGATATAAATAACATCTCCAGTGATATTAGTGAGTGTTAATAGCAGAGCAAAAGTGTTTACTAAGTTTTAAAAGAAAGAAAATAAAAAGCACATGACTACATAGTAAAATTTACCAAAACAATGTTACTTACAATAGATTTGTTTTTTTTGAAGCTGTAGATAGTTTTTACCTTTGGATAAAAGCTTGTAAGGCAAGTTGCAAATTCCATATATAAAATCTTTTCTGAAAATAAATTATAATTTAAATGAAATTCATAAAGAATAAAATTTGACTTACCTGTCATATAAAATTTGACTTACCTGTCAGATATATAAAAAAATTGAGGTTAGATGATAAATTTTAATGTTGATATTGATTATTAGTCAAAATAGAGGGAACTAATATTGTAATACACAAACCCATAATAACTAATGAAATTGCATTCATTCATGAAAAGGTAGAACCCCGGCTTTTCATAGAATAAATTTTGTTAATTTCATAATAGAAATATACCTTTTATAATTAAATAAATTATCTAATATTTGAACAAAATAACATTACTACATTACCTAATTAATGAGGCCCAACGTGGCACAAGGTTAAATATTACTTGTACAGTACAATATATATATATATATATATATATATATATATATATATATATATATATATATATATATATATATATATATAAATATAAATATATATATATATATATATATATATATATATATATATATATATATATATATATATATATATATATATATATATATACTTCACTACTTTTCCGGGTTTCACTCCGCGTATTCACTATTCGGCTCCTAGAGGAACCAGACAATGGTTGACGACGTTTCGGCAAGATCACACTTGCCATCTTCAGGTCACTTCTAACTTCCTTCTGCTTCGCGTGGTTACACGATGTAGACTGACGTCTTGCTGTAGCGGTTGGTCTTTATATACGGTTACGGTGTTGCGCATGGTTGCGGTCGGCTGGTTTTTGGCGCGGCTGCGTGTCATTGGTCTCGCTTGATCAGGTGGCTTTCTCTCGCTTTCCCTTTTATCGTTCTGCTGTGCTGGTTTTCGCTTCTTGACGGTGATGCTGGTTATAGCTGGTTTCCAAGCTGATGGTAGTCGCTGTGTATCGTCCCTGGTATTAAGATTGTTCGGACGTTTCTCGATCTCAATGGCTTCTCTTATGGTTCGTCGGGTCTTATGTTGTATATTCGCTAAAACTTTTGTATTTTCGAAATCTATGTTATGAGAAGTACCACTTACATGTTGTGCTAGTGAAGACGTTCTCTCATTTTTGTTGACTGCATTTCGGTGTTCTTCTCTTCTTACTTGAATTCTTCTGTTGGTCTGCCCTATGTAGGATTCCCCGCAGTCTTACATGGGATCTCGTATACTCCTTGGCTTTCTAGTGGTATTTTTGCTTTTGCGGATGGAAGCATGTTTCCAATCTTCTTGTCGGTGTTGAAGATGGTGTCGATGTTGTGTTTTCTCAGCACTCTACTTATTTTGTCTGTGGTCCCTTTGATGTACGGTAAGTGCGCTTTGGATACCGATGTTTCTTCTTCCTTTGGCTTTGGGTCCCTTGGTGTTAACGCTTTCTTGATATTTCTGGAAGAGAAACCATTTTGTTTTAATGCCAACTTCACCTGTTCTAGTTCTTGATGTTTATTATCGTCATCAGTCAATCGTTGTGATCTGGTTATTAATGTCTTGACTACTGACTGTAGTTGCGCTGGGTGGTGATGTGACTGCGCGTTCAGGTAGCGATTTGTGTGGGTTGATTTTCGGTATACTGTGTATCCCAGGCTGCCGTCTTCCTTCTTGATTATAGATACATCTAGGAAAGGTAGTTGATTGTTCTTTTCCACCTCCATTGTGAATTTGATCTTCTGGTGTATGTTGTTTAGATGCTGTAAGAAGGTCTGCAGCTTCTCTTCTCCATGGGTCCATATAATAAAAGTATCGTCTACATATCTTAGCCATAGTTTAGGTTTGTCACTTGCCGTTTCTATTGCTCGGACTTCTAATTCTTCCATGAATAGGTTCGCTATTACCGGCGATAAAGGTGATCCCATAGGTGCTCCTTCCACTTGTTTGTACCGTTGATCTTTGTAGATGAAGTAGGTGTTGTTTAGGCAGTGTCTTGTTAACTCGATGATTTCATTTGGGACTTGGTATTTCCGTTGTATCATATCTACTGCTTCTTTTACTGGAACATTCGTGAATAAAGAGGTTACATCAAAGCTTACCAGCAGATCTCCTGGTGCCACTGTTATGTCTTTTATACGCTCGATGAAGTGGCTTGCGTTCTTTACGTAAGATTCGGCTTCTTCGGCATAAGGTTGCAGTTGCTTGGCCAGGAATTTCGCTAGAGGTTGCAGTGGTGATCCAATGGAGCTTACGATGGGTCTTAGTGGTACACCTTCCTTGTGGACTTTTGGTAATCCGTACAGCTTAGGGCATGATGACGACTTCTCTCTCGGAATTAGTTGTAACTGTTGTTCTTGACTGAAACTGCAGGCTTTTATTTTGGCTTTAGTGGTCTTTTCCAAGTATGTTGTAGGATCCGTTGAGATTGTTTGGTATCCAGGATCATTTAGTAAGGTTTCTATTTTTCTTTCATATTCACCCTTATCCATGACTACGGTTGCGTTGCCTTTGTCTACTGGTAACACGATTACGCTAGTATTCGCCCGTAGGTCGCGTAAAGCTTGGATTTCTTCGTGGGATAAGTTCTTCTTCGGTGGCTTGGCTGTTCTCAGTATACGTGACACGTCTTGACGTATAATTTCGGCGGTATTTCCTGGGATCCCTGTTATTGATGCTTCTACTCCGCAAATAATGTTTTCTATTGGAATCCGGTTTGGCGCTACTGCATAGTTAAATCCTTTCGATAGCACGCTATGTGTCGCTTCATCCAGCGGTAGATCTGAAAGATTGAAAACTACTTTCTTTGGTTCAACTTGGTGGTTGATGTACTTCCTGGGCTGTTGTTCGGCTTGTAGCTTCTCAAATTTCTTCTTCTGGTTAGAAGTTGTCAAATTAGCGTCAGTTTCTGCGCGAAACTCCGTTAGGTTATCTAGTGTGGACCATAGAGCTGGATGAATTGTGTTACTTAAACGTAGGTGTAACTGTAGTAGATCGATGTTGATGCTATTTAGCGCCCTTCTGGTATCGTGAATTGCTTCTCTGGTCAATGCTAGGCTTGCTCTTCTCAAGATGTTCCTCGTTTGGTTGTTCTTTTTGTGGAACGTCAGCTTCATGGAATTTGGTATTATATTCTCGTCCCGGCAGCGTTCCAGGAATGCGAGGTTGCACAGCAGCTTGTTTCTTTTGGATCGTAGCTTCTCCAACTTCTTGACGTCTCGTAGAATCTCCTCTCCTAAAACCCTCCCGTAAAGGTTATTAATGTTACATTTTAAATTTCCGCGGATATTATATGATACTTCACTACTTTTCCGGGTTTCACTCCGCGTATTCACTATTCGGCTCCTAGAGGAACCAGACAATGGTTGACGACGTTTCGGCAAGATCACACTTGCCATCTTCAGGTCACTTCTAACTTCCTTCGGCTTCGCGTGGTTACACGATGTAGACTGACGTCTTGCTGTAGCGGTTGGTCTTTATATACGGTTACGGTGTTGCGCATGGTTGCGGTCGGCTGGTTTTTGGCGCGGCTGCGTGTCATTGGTCTCGCTTGATCAGGTGGCTTTCTCTCGCTTTCCCTTTTATCGTTCTGCTGTGCTGGTTTTCGCTTCTTGACGGTGATGCTGGTTATAGCTGGTTTCCAAGCTGATGGTAGTCGCTGTGTATCGTCCCTGGTATTAAGATTGTTCGGACGTTTCTCGATCTCAATGGCTTCTCTTATGGTTCGTCGGGTCTTATGTTGTATATTCGCTAAAACTTTTGTATTTTCGAAATCTATGTTATGAGAAGTACCACTTACATGTTGTGCTAGTGAAGACGTTCTCTCATTTTTGTTGACTGCATTTCGGTGTTCTTCTCTTCTTACTTGAATTCTTCTGTTGGTCTGCCCTATGTAGGATTCCCCGCAGTCTTTACATGGGATCTCGTATACTCCTTGGCTTTCTAGTGGTATTTTTGCTTTTGCGGATGGAAGCATGTTTCCAATCTTCTTGTCGGTGTTGAAGATGGTGTCGATGTTGTGTTTTCTCAGCACTCTACTTATTTTGTCTGTGGTCCCTTTGATGTACGGTAAGTGCGCTTTGGATACCGATGTTTCTTCTTCCTTTGGCTTTGGGTCCCTTGGTGTTAACGCTTTCTTGATATTTCTGGAAGAGAAACCATTTTGTTTTAATGCCAACTTCACCTGTTCTAGTTCTTGATGTTTATTATCGTCATCAGTCAATCGTTGTGATCTGGTTATTAATGTCTTGACTACTGACTGTAGTTGCGCTGGGTGGTGATGTGACTGCGCGTTCAGGTAGCGATTTGTGTGGGTTGATTTTCGGTATACTGTGTATCCCAGGCTGCCGTCTTCCTTCTTGATTATAGATACATCTAAGAAAGGTAGTTGATTGTTCTTTTCCACCTCCATTGTGAATTTGATCTTCTGGTGTATGTTGTTTAGATGCTGTAAGAAGGTCTGCAGCTTCTCTTCTCCATGGGTCCATATAATAAAAGTATCGTCTACATATCTTAGCCATAGTTTAGGTTTGTCACTTGCCGTTTCTATTGCTCGGACTTCTAATTCTTCCATGAATAGGTTCGCTATTACCGGCGATAAAGGTGCTCCCATAGGTGCTCCTTCCACTTGTTTGTACCGTTGATCTTTGTAGATGAAGTAGGTGTTGTTTAGGCAGTGTCTTGTTAACTCGATGATTTCATTTGGGACTTGGTATTTCCGTTGTATCATATCTACTGCTTCTTTTACTGGAACATTCGTGAATAAAGAGGTTACATCAAAGCTTACCAGCAGATCTCCTGGTGCCACTGTTATGTGTTTTATACGCTCGATGAAGTGACTTGCGTTCTTTACGTAAGATTCGGCTTCTTCGGCATAAGGTTGCAGTTGCTTGGCCAGGAATTTCGCTAGAGGTTGCAGTGGTGATCCAATGGAGCTTACGATGGGTCTTAGTGGTACACCTTCCTTGTGGACTTTTGGTAATCCGTACAGCTTAGGGCATGATGACGACTTCTCTCTCGGAATTAGTTGTAACTGTTGTTCTTGACTGAAACTGCAGGCTTTTATTTTGGCTTTAGTGGTCTTTTCCAAGTATGTTGTAGGATCCGTTGAGATTGTTTGGTATCCAGGATCATTTAGTAAGGTTTCTATTTTTCTTTCATATTCACCCTTATCCATGACTACGGTTGCGTTGCCTTTGTCTGCTGGTAACACGATTACGCTAGTATTCGCCCGTAGGTCGCGTAAAGCTTGGATTTCTTCGTGGGATAAGTTCTTCTTCGGTGGCTTGGCTGTTCTCAGTATACGTGACACGTCTTGACGTATAATTTCGGCGGTATTTCCTGGGATCCCTGTTATTGATGCTTCTACTCCGCAAATAATGTTTTCTATTGGAATCCGGTTTGGCGCTACAAAAAAAGTCCACAAGGAAGGTGTACCACTAAGACCCATCGTAAGCTCCATTGGATCACCACTGCAACCTCTAGCGAAATTCCTGGCCAAGCAACTGCAACCTTATGCCGAAGAAGCCGAATCTTACGTAAAGAACGCAAGCCACTTCATCGAGCGTATAAAAGACATAACAGTGGCACCAGGAGATCTGCTGGTAAGCTTTGATGTAACCTCTTTATTCACGAATGTTCCAGTAAAAGAAGCAGTAGATATGATACAACGGAAATACCAAGTCCCAAATGAAATCATCGAGTTAACAAGACACTGCCTAAACAACACCTACTTCATCTACAAAGATCAACGGTACAAACAAGTGGAAGGAGCACCTATGGGATCACCTTTATCGCCGGTAATAGCGAACCTATTCATGGAAGAATTAGAAGTCCGAGCAATAGAAACGGCAAGTGACAAACCTAAACTATGGCTAAGATATGTAGACGATACTTTTATTATATGGACCCACGGAGAAGAGAAGCTGCAGACCTTCTTACAGCATCTAAACAACATACACCAGAAGATCAAATTCACAATGGAGGTGGAAAAGGACAATCAACTACCTTTCCTAGATGTATCTATAATCAAGAAGGAAGACGGCAGCCTGGGATACACAGTATACCGAAAATCAACCCACACAAATCGCTACCTGAACGCGCAGTCACATCACCACCCAGCGCAACTACAGTCAGTAGTCAAGACATTAATAACCAGATCACAACGATTGACTGATGACGATAATAAACATCAAGAACCAGAACAGGTGAAGTTGGCATTAAAACAAAATGGTTTCTCTTCCAGAAATATCAAGAAAGCGTTAACACCAAGGGACCCAACGCCAAAGGAAGAAGAAACATCGGTATCCAAAGCGCACTTACCGTACATCAAAGGGACCACGGACAAAATAAGTAGAGTGCTGAGAAAACACAACATCGACACCATCTTCAACACCGACAAGAAGATTGGAAACATGCTTCCATCCGCAAAAGCAAAAATACCACTAGAAAGCCAAGGAGTATACGAGATCCCATGTAAAGACTGCGGAGAATCCTACATAGGGCAGACCAACAGAAGAATTCAAGTAAGAAGAGAAGAACACCGAAATGCAGTCAACAAAAATGAGAGAACGTCTTCACTAGCACAACATGTAAGTGGTACATCTCATAACATAGATTTCGAAAATACAAAAGTTTTAGCGAATATACAACATAAGACCCGACGAACCATAAGAGAAGCCATTGAGATCGAGAAACGTCCGAACAATCTTAATACCAGGGACGATACACAGCGACTACCATCAGCTTGGAAACCAGCTATAACCAGCATCACCGTCAAGAAGCGAAAACCAGCACAGCAGAACGATAAAAGGGAAAGCGAGAGAAAGCCACCGGATCAAGCGAGACCAATGACACGCAGCCGCGCCAAAAACCAGCCGACCGCAACCATGCGCAACACCGTAACCGTATATAAAGACCAACCGCTACAGCAAGACGTCAGTCTACATCGTGTAACCACGCGAAGCAGAAGGAAGTTAGAAGTGACCTGAAGATGGCAAGTGTGATCTTGCCGAAACGTCGTCAACCATTGTCTGGTTCCTCTAGGAGCCGAATAGTGAATACGCGGAGTGAAACCCGGAAAAGTAGTGAAGTATCATATAATATCCGCGGAAACTTAAAATGTAACATATTGTAGTAAGTCGGAAATTTGCATTTTTCTAAAAATTATATTATCTTTCAGAAATCGAGGGGCGTAACTAAAAACGCGCAAGCAGTCTTAAATATTACTATTTCTTTCCTACATCGACAGCCGATTTCCGGGGACCAACGTGTTATGAGGAGGTTTTCCAGAAGTCGGGCTAAACGCGAAGACTTATGATGACAGCGGGTCCGAGAATTTGGTGCAGGCCTCGTCGAAAATCTTTGTCGGGACGTGAGTTCTCATGCAGTTTGGAAATGCCTGATTCGACACGGTACACGTGTGTTTTACATATGGGCCTTTCTAATAACAAAGGAATGGCCGAACATACATATCCATTGCGCAGTTAACAAACCAAACTTGACTATAAGTAAATAATTGAAAAAGACGAAAATAGAGACTAATTTTAGATAGAGTTCATTCTATGTTATGGATCTTCAAAAGGGAATTAAAATTGTAATACCAGAAGTCAGTAATTTAATTTTGAAGTGTCATTGTTAAATGTCTCGTTTCAAAGCACATGAGTAATGTTGTAAGATATCATTTCGTAATATTGAATTACCATTTTGTACATGTTTGTATTTGTTACATGATTGATTACGATTGTTATTAAAGAAAGACGCCGCGTTTCAGCCACTAAATAGACCGTCAACCCCCTCTACACAAGACCGGGAGAAATGAAAAAGAAACTGACTTAACTTAAGCTAGTTGCGGAAAAAAGGGGAAATTTCGGAAAGTCATTGTTCAAATAAGGGTCACAGAGTCAAATTTAACAACCTCTCAAGAGGTTTCGCGAAACACAATTTATTTAAATACTTAAAACCGAAAAAACAAATTGTTATTGAAACAAAAGACAATCTAGATACAAATTCCGTTTTTCTTAAATAACAATCATATAATTTTGACTAATCATATTTTTAATGAAACACGCCAATCCATATTCCAAATTCGTTTAAAAATACAAATAGATTTCTTTAAAGCCAATGCTTTCAGAAGCAATTGCAAATTTGGGGTAATGATAGGAGAAGGGACTTTGGTCATTAACGCCTATACAAAAAAGGTTCAGTTTTGTTAACAACAGACTAAAGTGTCAACCACCCAAACCAAAAAAGGTTATAAAAGGCACCCTCGCCGCAGGAAGTAGATAGTCGCTTTTGACTATTGAATCGATGCGGATATCTTTCGAGATTTTTTCATCTGTTCGTTTACGAAAAATCTTAATTAATTTAATAATAATAATTTAATTTAATTTTTAGTCAAAGTTTATTTTAGGAAAGTTTTGGAAAGTTGTAAGTTATTTGAGCTAAATTTCGCGTGTGTTAGGGGTTTTAAATTCGAGTTAGGAAAACTATTAAGTAACAAAATTACTTAACTTTATCGGGTAGTTTATGAGTAACGTGATCGTTTAGTGTAAAATTAAAATTAGTGAAATTCCGTTAAGTTTCAAACTTAAATACTAGTTAGGCCATTACAGTGAATTAGTGAAAAATCCAAAGGATTAATTTTGAACGCCGACGCTACACCAGCAGCGTAAACCAAAATTTGGATTAACCATCATCGCGGAGACCAATCTGGTTACCAACGAAACGTGAGTCAATTCTAAATCATAAATCTATTTACCTTGTGATAACCAAAGATCTTGAAAGTTAAGACTGGTTCGAAAGAGTATGCCTGTTTCAAATTACTGTTTTTTAAATTTGATTCGCGAGTCAATGTCCAGTACTTCAGTATTAAAGATTATTTTTGTAAAAAGACGTAATTGGAATTCTATAATTTATTGTTTTGATTTACCATCAGTACAACCCTTTAGTACCAAATCTCAACGAGAGTGACTAGAATAATTTTGAGAACTAAGCATCTCTGAAATTCTGCTTCCTACAATCTCCAACTACACCGTTTAGCCTTTTAACCCTTTGGGGTTATTCCTTTCTTGATTAGATCGTAACTAGACCGACTTTCCTAATGCGGGAAAGTCGCTCTCAGGTGATTTTTGAGCAACCCTCTCTGATCATACACTTTACACACACGCACACCTGTAAGTTCCAACTAAGTAAAACCAAAACAAACAAAACAAAAAAACAAAACAAAAATTTACTACTTGGAACCAACGCGGGATTTATATTTTGTACAATTATTACAAATTACATTGATCAGAAGAAACAGGTAGTTTAAGTGTGTGAAAACCCACCTTAGCTATCCGGGTTTGCGAATTGTCACATCGCGCATCATTTAGCTTATAAAAGATTTTACCAAATTTCCTCAAAAGTACGATAGTGCTGTGATTTTACTTGGAGCCCGGCACTCATCCGTTCAAATCTAGTTTCCATATAGGAAACCTCAAAATTTATTTACATTTGAGTTAGACTAACTTAACTGGCATGTAAACATTATTAACCTTAACATTTATTTTGATTCGAATGTAAAGTCTCTTGTTTCGGCTTTTGGTTCAGCAATCCTGGCTTAAGAGTAAAATTGTAACACGACACGAACTTTTCCTAGTTTACCTATCCTTCCACCAAACTCAACATATCTGATAAATTTCCAACAAGTTTCAATCAATTAAGTATTAAATCAAAAACAGAAATTTATATCAGATTTGCCCGAGTTTACCACCAAGCAAAGAAAACATCAACAGTTAAACAATAACCTTTTTTTTTAAACGTCAGTTCTTGGTTTATTAATCTTCCTATTGAAGTACCAAATACAATCATGGCTTAACCAATACGTGCATAGTTCATGAAAAATTCTAAAGAAATTATCACTTAAGATTTAACCAGTATCGGACCAGCTCTTATAAAAAAAAATTAATGATGAAAAAAAAATAAGATAAAGAATAAAATCAAGTAAATCTCATAAAGGAGATAACCATAATCACAAGGTGAACAGATAAAGATAGGAAAGTGTTAATTCGAAAGATCGGACTTAGCCGAAATAAATTGATCATTATTTAGTAACTTGATCAGGGCGCAATAATTTTGACCAGAACCCTTCAGTGTTTCATTAGGTTTTCTTTTCAGTTTTTTTCTTTCAGCCAAACTTTTCAATAACTCAAAGTAAAGTCAGAAAATGAAATTGTTTGTTAAGACTCCTAAAAATAGGGGCGACATTGTAAATAAACTGTAAATATTTTTGTAACACTGTCCTCGTGGTGATTGTTAAATAAATCTTGTATATTTCTGTTGTGAAAATTCAGTGTTTCATTCCAATTAACTCCAAACCTGTGTGTGGTACACTTCGAATACGAATTTGAGTTACCTGAATCTCAGTTACCTGAATTCAACCATTACTTACGAGTTTCAAGACAAACTCCACCATAAGCAAACTTGAAACAAAACAAATAACTCTTTGGTGCATTTAAGAACTAGACACAACGTAGGTATATCTTGTTTTTCCTAAACACAACGTAGGTATTTCTTTTACGAACACAACGTAGGTCATAAAAAAAAATAAGTAAGCAAATGCTAATCAACAATTATAAGCTTAACTACACTTACGAGCAAATAAATCGGCCCACCTGGCACTTTCATCTTTGAGTGCATTTTTGTCAGCCCTTAGACAGCATTAAAAAAAAATATTTATGTCATTTGAAAGGCTATTTATTAAGCTTTAAAATGAGCCTACATTTTTTGAGTTTTTTTCCTTTTCTCGAGTGTAGAACCTAAAGGTAACATTTCCAAACAAAAGTACAAAGGAAAAAATTTGGTTTTCAATAAATTGAAACAAAATTTGAGCAAGAATTTTCTATTATTAATATCGTGTGTTACCTCCTCTAGCTCTGATAACGGCTTCCATACGATTTGGCATGGACCTAATCAAAGTAGCAATGGCTTCTTGCGGAATGTTGTGCCATTCTTCTGTAACGGCTACCATTAGCTGTGGTATAGACATTACAGCAGGAACTCTGGCCCGAACTTTTCTTTTAAGGCGATCCCATAGATTCTCTATAGGATTTAGGTCAGGGCTGCACGCTGGCCATTCTAAAACTCGAAGTTCGACTTCTGCAAGGTAGTTTCGCACAATTAACGCCGTGTGTGGCTTTGCATTATCATGCATAAACATGAAATGGTCTCCAACAAAGCCGGCGTAGGGCACCACATGTTTATCCAAAATCTCTTCGACATACCTTATAGCCGTTAAACCCCTTCTATTGCGACCACGCACTTCCCCGGTGATGAACACAAGATCCGTGCGTGCTTCCAGAGAAATTCCACCCCAGATCATGCAAGAACCACCTCCGTAGCTAACGCGTTCAACAATGCAGCATTCCGCAAATCGTTCTCCGAGTCGCCGGTATACTCGTCCTCTTCCATCGTTGCTATACAAACATATCTTGGTCTCATCGGAAAACAGAACAGAGCTCCATTGATCCAGGGTCCAATTCAAATGTTCCCTTGCAAAACGAAGCCGTGCTTGGCGATGAGCTGCAGTCAATTTCGGACATTTTACAGGTCGACGAGGTGTCAAGTTCCTCTCCCGTAATCTTCGCCTTACTGTCCACTCGCTTGCAGTCACTCTTCGGGCATCGCGAAGTTGCTGCTGTATCTCAACTGCAGTTAGGCGTCGGTTTCGCAACGAGGTTAACATAATGAAGTGATCATCCCTCTCTGTTGTACACCGGGATCTGCCTGTTCCTGGTCGACGTTTGAAGGACCCAGTTTCCACAAATCGCTGGTATACTCTTCTAACTGCTGCCCGGCTTACATTCAGTTCTTGAGCAACAAATCGCTGACTATGGCCAAGTTGAATTAAAGCAACAACTTGAGCGGAAACTTCTGGTGCAGTATCCATTTTATCAACAGATAATATCAAAAATTGACAAATCATAACAAATGTGGTTTAAATTTTCTACTGACACGTGATTTTTTAAGCACAAAATCTAATGGAAGCCAAAGTAAGCACACCTCCAATACCAAAAAAATGCAGGTAACTTTGGTTTTAAAATTCTACACAGGTTAAAAAACAGACATCCACAAAAAATGTAGGCTCATTTTAAAGCTTAATAAATAGCCTTTCAAATGACATAAATATATTTTTTAAATGCTGTCTAAGGGCTGACAAAAATGCACTCAAAGACGAAAGTGCCAGGTGGGCCGATTTATTTGCTCGTAAGTGTAGATGCCAAAGTTAGAGGTAAGTGCAAGTTTCCTCTAATTATTCATCTTAGATAATAATAACCCAACTTTGATGATCACCAACCATAAATATTATCTATTAGATTAAATAGCAATAAATAATTAGGAAGAGTCGACATTTTATTACTTTATTACTACTCCTATGTATCTCCCTTGGGCCCCGATCACTACAGAAAAAAATTTGTTGCCGCGTGACCAGGATTCGGAGTTTATAAGTACCACAACAGGCATTGTTTATTTGTCACCACAAATGGATCTTTAACAAACATAAAATAAACGCCCATAACTTTGAGGTCAATATTTTAACCCTTTAGCCATATACTTTGAGTTCTGGCAAAATATTCGCCCTGAATATTTTGATTTATTGTAATTTTTTTATGTGCTTATTCTGTTGATTGTTATGTTAACCAGCGAACACGAGTATATCATTGTTTATTATGATTATCTAGGTATGTGCTTTTTTCTGTTGTGCTTGTTTTTGTTTGGCAGTAAATAGCCGAACAAAGTCAAAACAGTCCAGGGGAAAAGTACCACCAGCCGACAACCTCAGCTCAAGTGACAAATTGTAATAGGAATTACAATACCAGGGGCGTGGAAATCATGTCTGAGCACGACTACATTGGGGCCGTTGCAAATTATGAAGATGTGGAAACATCAGAGGGAAATTCACCTCCAACCACGGTAGCAACCGAACCTTCCGCGACAACACCATCATGGTTAGAGGTTTTCTTGAAGAGGCAGGAGGAAAGCCAAAAACATCAAGTTGCCTTATTATCGGGAATGTTGGAGACAGTAAAACAACTTACTGGCCAACCTAGAACTCCATCACTAATGCCTGAAGTGCAACCATTGATTCAAGAACCCGATGGTTTAAGTTCAGCCTCCGTGACACAACCTGAAGTAACCAATGTACCTGTTACACCTGAAGGTGATAGAGCTGCACTACAACATCTATTAGGAGGATTAGGGGGAATCCTTGGAAATGCTTTGCCAGAAAAGCCAATCTTTACCGGAACGGGTAAACGAAATCCTGTCCATTTTCTTGAAAAGCTTGAAAAATATGGAAAAGCTTTGTTATGGGATGACAAACGAATGGTGAACCTAGCCATTGATTGTTTAGAGGGCACCGCTAAACATTGGGCCAACATCTATAAAACAAATTGGACGTCGATGACTAAATTCAAAGAGGATTTCCTACGCACCTTTTGGTCAGACGCCAAACAAATGGACATCCGTCATCAAATGTCTACCGAACGTTACGATCCATCAAAAGGGGGAACCATGCTCGCACATTTCTCTTATTATGTAGATAGAGCGAAGTTACTGACAGACTCACTACCAGAGACTATCCTGGTATCTGAACTAATGAGACATTTTCCTGAGTCTGTACAGACACTATGGGCACTAAGAAATGATCGAACCATAGTAGGCACAGCTGAATTCCTTTTGCTGCACGAAGTCCCACCGCAAAACAAGAGAAACGACCGACGGGAAGATCAGAGAAAGGTGCACCCGAAACCATACCATCGAAATGGAAAGCCTACAGAGAATCTCCATAGAAATACCGCCCAAGGCCAACAGCTGTACCGAAGGGACACGAACATGAATCCTCGAGAGAATAATCGAAAGAATCAATCCCGCACCAACAATCAGACACAGCAACATCAAAACGGTAACCAAAGGCGCTTCCAAAACAACGCCCTCAATTATCCCAACTATCGGCGTTATGAGAACAATCGACCACATTGGCAAAGAAATCAACAACCAAAAGGGGAAACGACAAATCAACAGCAGGGAATCGGGTCCGGGGCCCAGACCTGAGCCGAACTGGTAGCTCCACCCAAACAAAAATTGGCTCTCCTATTGCCTTACCTGCACCGAAAATTCAGAACCCAAGAGAAACGAACCAATTATAGCTGCCTTTGAAGTTGAAGAAACTCCAGCAATGTTAAACTTCCTACAAGACATCAACACCCACCAGAAAAACGATCCAGCCCTTCTAGAAATCATCAGGGCTAAAACCACCAACCAGGCTTTACCGAATTTGAGAAACAAAAATGTCCTCGAGACTTACGAGATCCACAGAGACACCTTAATGCACCGTTCAAGGATCAACAATATGCTAAGACTGGTTATCCCAAAAGAAAAGGTTGAAGATTTAGTCTGGTACCATCATCATTTTTATGGGCATTTTGGTGCTACCAAAGTCTACAACTCCATGAAACGGTCGTTTTATTGGCAGGACATGTATGCCAACATCCGCCGTGTAATTAAGACCTGTGGCCTATGCCAAAAGACGAAACATCCGAACAAGATCATCCAAGGACCGCTAACGCCTATATTATCCAAAGGTGTTGGGGATTTAGTCTGTGTTGACTTCTACGGACCACTACCCTCAGGAAGAGGAGGTGCGACCTACGTGTTTGTTGTCGTTGACGCATTTTCCAAATATTTAAAATTATATCCAATCCGAAGGGCCACCGCCAAAATTGCTGCGCTTCGTATTCTGAAAGATTACGCTAACTACATTCAGCCAAAGTGCGTACTTAGTGACCACGGTACGCAATTTATGTCTAAGATTTGGCAAGGCATGCTTACTCGAGCCAACATCACGCCTACTCATTCGTCTATTCGCCATCCGGCCTCCAACCCCTGTGAACGAGTGATGAGGGAACTTGGAAGAATTTTCCGAGCTTATTGTTTAGCAAAACATTCATCCTGGGTACAACAAATACCCAACATTGAGAAATGCTTAAATACCGTTATCCATACCAGCACTGGCTTCTCACCACATGAAATAGTCTATGGAAATAAACCGCCTTGTCCATTAAACGCTGTGACCACTAAATTACTCCCGAAAACGCCAAATAAGACTATTGCCGAAATCCACCGGCAAGTCACAGAGAATTTGAAACGCCACGGTGAACTCAGAAAGAAACAACAGAAATCGAACTACACCAGATTCCAAATTGGAGATTGGGTACTCCTAAGAACAAATCCTGTGTCGAATACTGAAGCAAAACAGTACGCGAAATTTCTACCACTTTACCAAGGGCCATATATAATACAAGCTACGCCGCACCCGAACACCTACCGCATAATAGATTCTCAAAGTCAGGAGATAAAAGGGGTCTACAACACAACCAACCTAAAGTTATACCATCGCCGAACTCTGATCTAGCAACTGGGTTTGTGACCAAGACAATAACTCACCAGTTTTACCAACCAACGAAAACTCGCCGTAACATCTTGAGGGTTACCATCCACGGGTCTAGAGTCACACTGGGGAAGAAAATAAGAAAACCAAGCATCCACCAAGGGCCAAGCGGGCATCACCATCGCTGCAAATTGCCTCCTCACTACTTTGGAGTGTTTTCCTGCTGAACCAAGGATCCATCAGAAAACAAGGGGCGTATGTAGTAAGTCGGAAATTTGCATTTTTCTAAAAATTATATTATCTTTCAGAAATCGAGGGGCGTAACTAAAAACGCGCAAGCAGTCTTAAATATTACTATTTCTTTCCTACATCGACAGCCGATTTCCGGGGACCAACGTGTTATGAGGAGGTTTTCCAGAAGTCGGGCTAAACGCGAAGACTTATGATGACAGCGGGTCCGAGAATTTGGTGCAGGCCTCGTCGAAAATCTTTGTCGGGACGTGAGTTCTCATGCAGTTTGGAAATGCCTGATTCGACACGGTACACGTGTGTTTTACATATGGGCCTTTCTAATAACAAAGGAATGGCCGAACATACATATCCATTGCGCAGTTAACAAACCAAACTTGACTATAAGTAAATAATTGAAAAAGACGAAAATAGAGACTAATTTTAGATAGAGTTCATTCTATGTTATGGATCTTCAAAAGGGAATTAAAATTGTAATACCAGAAGTCAGTAATTTAATTTTGAAGTGTCATTGTTAAATGTCTCGTTTCAAAGCACATGAGTAATGTTGTAAGATATCATTTCGTAATATTGAATTACCATTTTGTACATGTTTGTATTTGTTACATGATTGATTACGATTGTTATTAAAGAAAGACGCCGCGTTTCAGCCACTAAATAGACCGTCAACCCCCTCTAGACAAGACCGGGAGAAATGAAAAAGAAACTGACTTAACTTAAGCTAGTTGCGGAAAAAAGGGGAAATTTCGGAAAGTCATTGTTCAAATAAGGGTCACAGAGTCAAATTTAACAACCTCTCAAGAGGTTTCGCGAAACACAATTTATTTAAATACTTAAAACCGAAAAAACAAATTGTTATTGAAACAAAAGACAATCTAGATACAAATTCCGTTTTTCTTAAATAACAATCATATAATTTTGACTAATCATATTTTTAATGAAACACGCCAATCCATATTCCAAATTCGTTTAAAAATACAAATAGATTTCTTTAAAGCCAATGCTTTCAGAAGCAATTGCAAATTTGGGGTAATGATAGGAGAAGGGACTTTGGTCATTAACGCCTATACAAAAAAGGTTCAGTTTTGTTAACAACAGACTAAAGTGTCAACCACCCAAACCAAAAAAGGTTATAAAAGGCACCCTCGCCGCAGGAAGTAGATAGTCGCTTTTGACTATTGAATCGATGCGGATATCTTTCGAGATTTTTTCATCTGTTCGTTTACGAAAAATCTTAATTAATTTAATAATAATAATTTAATTTAATTTTTAGTCAAAGTTTATTTTAGGAAAGTTTTGGAAAGTTGTAAGTTATTTGAGCTAAATTTCGCGTGTGTTAGGGGTTTTAAATTCGAGTTAGGAAAACTATTAAGTAACAAAATTACTTAACTTTATCGGGTAGTTTATGAGTAACGTGATCGTTTAGTGTAAAATTAAAATTAGTGAAATTCCGTTAAGTTTCAAACTTAAATACTAGTTAGGCCATTACAGTGAATTAGTGAAAAATCCAAAGGATTAATTTTGAACGCCGACGCTACACCAGCAGCGTAAACCAAAATTTGGATTAACCATCATCGCGGAGACCAATCTGGTTACCAACGAAACGTGAGTCAATTCTAAATCATAAATCTATTTACCTTGTGATAACCAAAGATCTTGAAAGTTAAGACTGGTTCGAAAGAGTATGCCTGTTTCAAATTACTGTTTTTTAAATTTGATTCGCGAGTCAATGTCCAGTACTTCAGTATTAAAGATTATTTTTGTAAAAAGACGTAATTGGAATTCTATAATTTATTGTTTTGATTTACCATCAGTACAACCCTTTAGTACCAAATCTCAACGAGAGTGACTAGAATAATTTTGAGAACTAAGCATCTCTGAAATTCTGCTTCCTACAATCTCCAACTACACCGTTTAGCCTTTTAACCCTTTGGGGTTATTCCTTTCTTGATTAGATCGTAACTAGACCGACTTTCCTAATGCGGGAAAGTCGCTCTCAGGTGATTTTTGAGCAACCCTCTCTGATCATACACTTTACACACACGCACACCTGTAAGTTCCAACTAAGTAAAACCAAAACAAACAAAACAAAAAAACAAAACAAAAATTTACTACTTGGAACCAACGCGGGATTTATATTTTGTACAATTATTACAAATTACATTGATCAGAAGAAACAGGTAGTTTAAGTGTGTGAAAACCCACCTTAGCTATCCGGGTTTGCGAATTGTCACATCGCGCATCATTTAGCTTATAAAAGATTTTACCAAATTTCCTCAAAAGTACGATAGTGCTGTGATTTTACTTGGAGCCCGGCACTCATCCGTTCAAATCTAGTTTCCATATAGGAAACCTCAAAATTTATTTACATTTGAGTTAGACTAACTTAACTGGCATGTAAACATTATTAACCTTAACATTTATTTTGATTCGAATGTAAAGTCTCTTGTTTCGGCTTTTGGTTCAGCAATCCTGGCTTAAGAGTAAAATTGTAACACGACACGAACTTTTCCTAGTTTACCTATCCTTCCACCAAACTCAACATATCTGATAAATTTCCAACAAGTTTCAATCAATTAAGTATTAAATCAAAAACAGAAATTTATATCAGATTTGCCCGAGTTTACCACCAAGCAAAGAAAACATCAACAGTTAAACAATAACCTTTTTTTTTAAACGTCAGTTCTTGGTTTATTAATCTTCCTATTGAAGTACCAAATACAATCATGGCTTAACCAATACGTGCATAGTTCATGAAAAATTCTAAAGAAATTATCACTTAAGATTTAACCAGTATCGGACCAGCTCTTATAAAAAAAAATTAATGATGAAAAAAAAATAAGATAAAGAATAAAATCAAGTAAATCTCATAAAGGAGATAACCATAATCACAAGGTGAACAGATAAAGATAGGAAAGTGTTAATTCGAAAGATCGGACTTAGCCGAAATAAATTGATCATTATTTAGTAACTTGATCAGGGCGCAATAATTTTGACCAGAACCCTTCAGTGTTTCATTAGGTTTTCTTTTCAGTTTTTTTCTTTCAGCCAAACTTTTCAATAACTCAAAGTAAAGTCAGAAAATGAAATTGTTTGTTAAGACTCCTAAAAATAGGGGCGACATTGTAAATAAACTGTAAATATTTTTGTAACACTGTCCTCGTGGTGATTGTTAAATAAATCTTGTATATTTCTGTTGTGAAAATTCAGTGTTTCATTCCAATTAACTCCAAACCTGTGTGTGGTACACTTCGAATACGAATTTGAGTTACCTGAATCTCAGTTACCTGAATTCAACCATTACTTACGAGTTTGAAGACAAACTCCACCATAAGCAAACTTGAAACAAAACAAATAACTCTTTGGTGCATTTAAGAACTAGACACAACGTAGGTATATCTTGTTTTTCCTAAACACAACGTGGGTATTTCTTTTACGAACACAACGTAGGTCATAAAAAAAAAATAAGTAAGCAAATGCTAATCAACAATTATAAGCTTAACTAGATGCCAAAGTTAGAGGTAAGTGCAAGTTTCCTCTAATTATTCATCTTAGATAATAATAACCCAACTTTGATGATCACCAACCATAAATATTATCTATTAGATTAAATAGCAATAAATAATTAGGAAGAGTCGACATTTTATTACTTTATTACTACTCCTATGTATCTCCCTTGGGCCCCGATCACTACAATATATATATATATATATATATATATATATATATATATATATATATATATATATATATATATATATATATATATATATATATATATATATATATATATATGTGCTTTTGTATCGTGTTCGCCTCCGTATACTGAACAGACGACCACAACTCCGCCATTAATAATGATTGTATATTAATTATTCTAGTGTCGCAGACTTTATCTTGAACTAACACTCCTAAATCCACCAAGAGGGGTAATTTTATTTAATTTTTTAGATATACATGCTTCTGTATAGTGCGCGTTCGTGTCAGCCTCCGTACATAGACCGCTCGTATTCACCTCCGTGTATATAATTTTGGCAAATCAAGCGTTCGAATACGCCTCCATCAACGTTGTCAAGTTTACAAGGTATAAAACTATGGTACTTATCACTATTCAGCAGATTCTGTTTATCAAGTCCGTGTTTATGTCTGCTATAATTTCTGAGTTCGAGGACACCTGCTGAAAGTATGCCGTTAAACAAAACGGACCTTTAAATTTATACATATAAGATATTTCGAGATATAGTTCTGTTAGAAACGAATTTTCAGATTATAATAATGTAAATTTGTTTCGTTTATATTCTAATGGAAGAAAATCATATATGTTTAATATTTTATTAAATAATATAATGTCACGCCTACAATTTATTTGTATTTTTAAATAATTAACAAAGGATGACATTCCTTACTGTATAAGGTATGTGCGATGTGGTAAGTAGCTAGAATCATTTCAGAACTACATTTCTAACAACAAAGTGGTTGAAAACAATTAAACTTTATTCTTTAAACCCATTTCTTTGCTTTTGCTTTCTCACAATATATGTACAAGTCCACAGAATGAGAACGAGTTTTTGTAAAAAATACCTTTTTTCATTTCTCGACGTTATATGACCTAAATAACACGACAGACATCCCTGGAGGAAAAAAATCCTGTTGTTTTTGTCTTTGTCTGTACACCTGTTAAGTTTTGAAATTATTGCAAATATCAATGTCAAATTTGAACCAAAACTATTTGGTCTGAAAATACAGATCCAGCTCGTAAATAACCAAAATCTAAACAGTGTAGCGGCAGGGTTTTTTAAGGCGTTTACAGCATTAAAAAGTCTGTTGCAATTTAATTTTAAAAACGACAATCAAATTTAACCGAAAAATTACATCAACCATTACCATTACATCAATCATTATCGTTGAAATACATATATTAAAAATAAAAACAAACAAACATGGATCTTTAAATCTATCTAGATTTAAAACCTTTCCAAAAGGTTTTAAATCTAGATAGATAAACACATTCTCGTTTCAAACACATAAAGTATACCAGGGTTCAATCTTTCAAAGAAATATTGATCATTTATTTGTTAATGTTCCCAGAGTTATCTGTTTTGGGATGGTATTTTGAAATCTACGCCAAACAAAAAGTTACATATTGAAAGACTGTGTAAAGTTTTTGAAATCTTAGGAAAAAATTGGTATCGATAAAAGCATAATTCGCGGGGAATCGAGACAAAAGGCGATTCTGGAAGTGCCACTACCAAGTAATGTTACCTAACTCAAGTTGTTTTCCGCTATAATAAATCATTATCATCTATTTATTCCGAATGTACGAAATGCTACATACATGAGCATTAGCTTATACCCATAAGTACTATTAAAATTTATTGGATGAAATTAAGCCTAATCTTTGAAACTTGCAAACAGGGTGGATATTTGCTTAATCTTTAAAGATTAGCCCATCTAAGTGACCCTCGCCAACTTCAATACACCTTTTAAGTCTGGATATAAAATTATTCATTATCCAGTGGAGTGAACCTTCATTTATTGCAGCGATTTCTCTATTGTAAATTTTTCTGAAATTGAAATTCTGGAAACAACATTTATTATGTTATATTTGTATTGTATTAGAAAAAGATACGTACTAGAAAAGATGAGATTTTGAAAGACATATAACCTCTTTCCAAAAAAAGATGAGGTATTGGCGAATGCAGCTTCTGGGAAGCTTGATCAAACAATACAAATCCTAGGTCAAAGATTCAATATTGCAATAAAGTATCGTGGCATTTACTACAAAAAAGGTTTGTCATTAGCAACTTAAAGATTTATATTAAATTACAATCAAATACCCACTAAAAGGTTTGTAAAAATACTCTTATAAACTGGTACAACTTTTTGACAATTCCATAAATCAACCAATAGCGTGAATATTATAAAAATCTCAAACGAAAATTGGCTGTAAAGATTAGAAGACCTCAAGACAGGGATTTTTAAAAAGAAAAAGTAACTAAAAACTCCGACAAACTCAACAAATTTGCCATTTGTAAGTCTAGGAGGGAGCAAAGACAAAACATCGTAAAGAAATTGAAAATTTAAACTATAAAAGATTTATAACACCATTAACCCACAGTAATAATAAAATATCTAGAATTCACAAGTGATACTTCAGGGTAGACTGTTTCAAGTTTGTTGTCCTCTCATCAGCTGGAGCTAATCATCTGTGAAACCTAAGCGTTTCTAAGGTGTTCATTCTGTTGTATGAACATCTCATCAGTTTATAAATTTCAACTTATCTAAACTCAATAGTAAAGAAATTAGTTATCTTTCAAATTTGTGCAGATTTCTTTCTCTCCACACACAATATGAAAAAATATTCTTGTACCCTGCTAAATGTATCGACAATAGAAATATATTTATAGTCATATCTTTAACGAATCTATGCTGAATGATGATGTCAAACGAATGCGTTTTCAAAACAGAATAGATTTTACATTGCATGCCCCCGCGAATTGGCAAAATGATAGAATCATTTTTCGAGGTCATTTATGGTCACCAAGGAACCCGGGTGCATGACCGAGGTCATGTATGGTCACCAAAGGAACCCGCTGTTTGACTGAATCTCTAGTGCGGTGACTAGAAGTGAGGTTATCCCGCTTTTGGGCAAGCCGCCAGGTAAATGTGCTTAGGAGCTATCCTGACCACCCTATGATCCGGACTGCAGCCGGGTACAGTGATTGGGAGAAGCTCTGAAAGCCATTACACTTAAGAATAGTTGAAGCGAATACATAGCCTCTCACTATCAAGACAACTTCACCAAATTCGGGTACGCACCGGGAGTCTATAACGTGTAGACTTAAAAGAAACTCTGTCGAGGGCCCACCAAGCCTAAAATTAGTAGATCGGGGTGGCAAAACCGCTTGAAAACCAAGTCCTGCCACATTTGAGGTTGGATTCGATCGGGCAGTGGTCCCTCTTGATAACAGCGTCAAGTTGGGGAATAGTCCTATTGCTGGACGAGGTACTTCACCCCGCATGAAAGAGGACGGGAGGGTGCTGGCGGGTGAGCAGCGTGTTAAGTCAACTGCTCGGTCACTATGCGCGACTTAGCTAGTAGAGGGTGGATAGGCAACCTCGCTCCTACCAGTGAGTCAATCTGGTAGCAATTGCACGACTGCCGGTTATGCAACTTGCGCGCTGATTGGGCGTATCCCAATCACTTCCTTCTGGAAGGAACGTGGGGGTAAGTTCACACAGGTACCCCACGTAAAACAACCTTGACATTTCATGTCTGGCCTAGACGAATGGAGGAGATTCAAGTGAGGTTTATCTCGGTTAGGGAGTTCGCTCGCTAACCAATGAGAAACTGAAGATGAGAAATGGTCTAGAGACCTACACTTAAAGGATGCTGATGCGAAGATACATAGCCTCTCACGTTCAAGACAACTGCACCTTAACGGGCACACACCGGGATGCTACTTTGATGGGCCCTATAAAGTAGCCTCGAAACGAAGCTCTATCGGGGGCATACCAGGCCTATAACTGGGAGGTCGGGGTGGCAAACCCATTTAAAAACCAAGTCATGCCACACTTGAGGTTGGATTCGATCTGGCAGTGGCCCCAACTCTGGCTCGGTTGTACTGAACTGACTTAAGTTGGGGGAATAGTCCTATTGCTGGACTAGGTACTTAGCCCAGTATGAAAGAGGACGGGAAGATGCCGGCGCATGAGCACGTATATGTTAATCGCTCCGGTACTAGCCTGGTTAGCTAATAGAGGGTGAATAGGCAACCTCGCTCTGACCAGCGAGTAACTGGAAGCAATTGCTGTGCGATTGCGCGCTGATTGAGCGTATCTCAATTGCTTCCTCCTTTGGAAGGAACGTGGGGGTATGTTGATATGGGAACCCCACGTAAAACACATGCAAATCATGCATCCAGATAAATCTTATTTTAGTTTTTGGATGGCAATTCATCGCATCGTCTTTACAAACTCAAATTATCTCAAAATTATTTTACTAGAAGATTATCATAATTTTATTTCAGCCCAACATTGTATTAGAATTGCTATTAATTAAATGTGTATTGTAATTATGTAGACTTTTAAAATTATGCTTTAGCGTTAAATTTTAAATTGCATTGACGGTATAGGAAGCTCTAGATCTACAAAAAAGAGGTAATTTACGAATATCTGAAAAGTTTTGGCACTATGTTTAGGGCTTTGTAATTTATTTTTAACAGGAATTAATTTATTTTGTTATCGGAAACGAAACAAGCTTGTTGTTACGTCATTTCAGTTTTGGGGTTTAAATTTGTCATTAAATTTTATAACTGTGATTTTATAAGATAGAAGTTTTATCTATAATCTTGTTGGACGGATGCCCAAACCTCAAACTATACTACTCTCTGCGAATTAATATATTACGAAGAACCTGTGGTAAACAGAATGATGAATAGAGCCAAAGGCAGGATCGTCATCTCAAGTCGTAAATGATTTCACCAATTCAACGTTTCAAGATCAACAATTTGTCCAGATGTCCAGACATGGTCAAAAATACAGAAAAGGGAAAATGTCCAAATAAGTACATCCAAATCCAGCTGCAACGGATACCTGTATGTTATTGTTCATTGAGCAGAAACTACTTTTCGGAAAATAGAGTCATTATTAAGAATGATGAGACATTTTTTACTCTTGGTAATTCCTGAATAAAAGGAAATTAAGGTTTCTTTGATAACATCTGATAACATCAATGAACTACCAGATAATGTAAACTATAAGGCAAAAGCTATTCCGGATAAAATGTTGGTGTGGTGTGCGATATCCGAAGCAGGGATTTCTGGGCCGATGTCGGACAAGAAAGAAGAGAAACGGTAGCTTCCACATACCTGGCTATTAGCATATACCCATAAGTTTTCTTAAAATTTATTGGATGGAATTAAGCCTATTCTTTGAAACTTAGCATTCAGGGTGGATATATGCCTAATCTCTAAAGATTAGATCATCTAAGTGACCCTCACCAACATTCGTTACCCAGTGGAGTGAACCTTCATTTATTACAGCGACTTCTCTATAAATGCATGCTGTTAGTTCCTCAATGGTTCTAAGACGACACTTTCGTTTTCAAATAGATTAGATTCTAATTAGATCGATCGACCACACGTGCCACGGTAAATATTCAAAAGGTGAATTGATTTGGCCATTAAAATATTGCCTGAGGATCTTCATTGAATTTCCAGCTGTATGAGTTGTCACATTCTGCTGGAACAACAGGCCATTATTTAGTAATCCCCGGCATCTTAATCTGGGAACAGCATAGGTTTTTAACAAATGTGAGTAGAGTTGGAAGGTTACTGTAACGGAATGTCATTTTCGTGTTTGAAAAAGTATTGACCTATAATTCCAAACGATCCTACACTGTACCAAACAATGACTTTCGGGCTATGTAGGTTTTTTGTTAACGCTTGCCAATATTTTCACCTCTCCAATGACTAAAATTTTGTTTGTTGATTACACCATTCTACATAAATTCTGTGACGCCCAAGTCGGATATTTCTATGACAATGACACGATTATTCAAGACAAAAAGATGCTTTAGAAAATAATTAAATTCAACAGAATCTCTGACAGGTACCTACTGGATGACTGCATGTGAATATAAATCTCAAAGGTATACAAGATATCCATACATAAGGTTGTGGGGAAAAATCTGCAAAATTTGGTTGCAACTCTAATTTGCTTGCATTCATCTAGAATGCTATGATACTTTCTGTTTTTTTAAATTTAAAGTGTAGTTTACTTAGCTAGTAGAATTAATTTCTAATGCATAAATAATCAAGAATTTAAACAAGAATTAACTCGAAGATAAAATTGACAAATTTTATACTTGGCATGGAATTTTGAAAAACTTTTCTGCTGTAAACTTTTCTGAAATTGAAATTCTGGAAACAACATGCAGCTTCTGGAAAGCTTGCTCAAACAATACAAATCCTCGGTCAAAGATTCAGTATTGCAATAAAGCATGGTAGGATTTACAACAAAAAAGGTTTGTCATTAGCAACTCCAAAATATAAACCAAATTACAATCAAACACCTACTAAAAGGTTTGTAAAAATACTCTTATAAACCGGTACAACTTTTTGACAATTCCAGAAATCAACCAATAGCATGAATACTGTAAACGGGAAATTGGCAGTAAAGATTAGGAGACCACAAGACAGGGATTGTTAAAAAGAAAAAGTAACTAAAAACTCCGGCAAACTCCAGTAGGTAATGGGGCACTTGAGTCCATCCCTTCCCTTTTTATGCAAATGACCCGCGATCTAATTAATATTCAAATGAGGCGTGGTCTAATTAAATGCGCGAATTAATATTCAAATGAGGCGTGGTCTAATTAAATGCGCGAATTAAATGCGCGAATTAAATGCGCGAATTAAATTAATTGATCTAATTAAATTAATTCACGGTATCATTTACATATCTCCTCTCTCATTTACATATATGATTTCTCATATGCATGGGCAAATTAAATTAATTGATCTAATTAAATTAATTCACGGTATCATTAGCGTATCTCCTCTCTCATTCCTCATATGCATGCGCGAATTAAATTAATTCACGGTATCATTTACATATCTCCTCTCTCATTTACATATATGATTTCTCATATGCATGCGCGAATTAAATTAATTCACGGTATCATTTACATATCTCCTCTCTCATTCCTCATATGCATGCGCGAATTAAATTAATTCACGGTATCAATAGCATATCTTATCTCTCTCATTTACATATATGATTTCTCATATGCATGCGCGAATTAAATTAATTCACGGTATCATTAGTGTATCTCCTCTCTCATTTACATAACTGATATCTCATTCTGTACATCTCATTTTTATATATTATTTGCCATCTCTCTCATAAATTTATTTTAAAATAAATCAGTCCTATTTGACATTTATCTATAGGTCGTCATGTAATTCTGCGAAAACAATTTAATATGAAACGTAATAATAAAAATTTATTTTCAACTATACAAAAGTAACTCTTAAGCTACTGTCAATCAACTGTCGGATTAGCTCTGGTGCATTAGACCTGTTTAAATATATGGCATAAACATTTAGTTTGAAAAAAAAACAATTAGGATCGTTATGAATTCATAAAATTTTATTCAAGTGAATCTTCTTAAGAATATAGAACACTGTGAAGCATTATTTTTAAAATTCAAAAACATTATCTATAGCTAAAACTGTTTAAGAAATAACTTTCAAACTAAATGTTTTGCATGAAAATACGTACAAACTAATTAGCCATGTTGTTTTCAACATTCTTTAAAACTGCTTTCAACTATAAATAAACAAACGTTCTTACGAATGACTGAAAGGAATTTAGATTTTCTAAATAATTTGTTAAGAGATTATCATCTTAAAAGCGACATAAATTATTGTTTTAAATGACAATTACTCACCCTTGTGTTAACCCGTATGCTAAGTATGTCCTAATGGTAAACCTGTAATCGACGAGATCTAATATCATAGTAATATTATATAACAGATTAGGTGACCTAACAAACTCTTTAAAGAAATGTTTATTTACATGTATGAGATAGTATTTAACATAATGTCCTTACATACTGGGTTACGATAGAGACGGGTAATCATACGAGCTGTTGAAATGTATGATATATTATAAAATAACGTTTAAATAAGAGTTTACTTTAGATGCTTTCAACCATAAATAAACAAATGTTCTTACGAATGACTGAAAGGAATTTAGATTTTATAAATAATTTGTTAATAGATCAAAGCTACTGTCAATCACTTGTCGGATTATCTCTATTGCAGTTTTAAAAAGTTAATGAAGCGTACATCAAATCTCTATGATTCATTTGAAAGCAGAAATACTAAACAAGTGACTGAGATTCCCTGAAGTTTCTTTATAATTAGCTCATGCAGAATAACACAAATTAAATTAATTCACGGTGTCGTCTGCATAACTCATATCTGATTTTGTACATCTCATTTTTATATATTATTTGTCAGCTCTCATCCCCCTCTCTCATAAATTTATTTTAAAATAAATCTTATGTTGTCATTCCTATTTGAGGATATCCATCGTTTGACTAATGTCTATTTATTAAAACAAATAAGTTATGAAATGAAGCAGGTAGTCTATTCAATGAACATTACTTAATACTTTTTCTGATTCTTCTTCTATCCTATAGATCTGCAGTTAGAAACACGGGCCAACGAACTCCATAGCTTAATCCCGAGATCACGGAGCTTGTCTTTTAAATTACTAACATCTAACTCTGAATATCATACAGAGCTATCAACTAAATCATATACAGCTTTTGCTTAATTGCACGAATAACTCGTTCAACTATTGAAGTCTTAATCATGGAATACGTAGAGTAATGATTTATGTTGTATTCATTCATTAACTTTAACTCGATATATGCGAATTCATATATGAGAGAAATGTTATATAAGTCAATACAGCTCTATAACTATCATTTATTGAGCTACACAAAGAGATTTATATCTACGCTAAACTAAAGATTAATAGAAGTAATGCATTCCTGATATCATAAGATAACGATAAAACACATGATTATTCTTAGACTAAGGCCTAATTTAGGTAGTCAAATTGTAGGTAATCGAATTGTAGGTACATATCATGATGTGGTATCATACAATTATATTCTAGTAAGAACTGTAATAAAGTCACTGCTATAAATAACAACATTCTTTATCACGATCATCTATCATTATCAAATCATCTAATGTCATGCAGAGTTAGCAGCTAGCTCCTAAGTTCGTATATGCGAGAATCGGTATTATATAACAAACACACCAGTCTACATTCATTGTTCTAATATTGATAGGAACTTTCTAGAATCTATAAATTATTATAAATGTCTTAACAGAATAAAGAAAAGGGTGAAATGAATATAACTTATAGGATTTAATCAAACTAGAAAAATATCGATATATCCTACGTTGAGAAAACAATTATACTATGTAAGCATAGATACGCTACATATGATTGCGAGCCTGAGTATAAGCATAAACCCTATACTACAGATTTTTATCCTTTTTTCATTATATGTACTACAGACGAAGTGAAAGAATAGGTACATTTAACATACGTATGCTACAATTATCTATTTTTCTAGTTTTCTAGACGTAATGTAATTTTGAACAGATTTTAACCCTTTTCGTTATATCTACTACCCTTGTAAGCGATTTCTACATATACGTTCTTATTGTTTATACACCATATAGATATTCGTAGCATCTAAAGTAAACTCTTATTTAAAAGTTATTTTACAATATATCATACATTTCAACAGTTCGTATGATTATCCGTCTCTATCGTAACCCAGTATGTAAGGACATTATGTTAAATACTATCTCATACATGTAAATAAACATTTCTTTAAAGAGTTTGTTAGGTCACCTAATCTGTTATAATATTACTATGATATTAGATCTCGTCGATTACAGTTTTACCATTAGGACATACTTAGTAGGTTATACGTGCTAAGTAAAATAATAAACAGATATTTCTAGAATTTTATGCATTCTTGAGAGAACGGGGTATAATATTTAAAAACGCTGTAGAAAACATATCAGCAGAGAAAGAGAATACATAAATACAGTAAGTTTTGTATGATGAGTTGTCGTCAGTTTAAAAGAAATAAGTTCGTAACCATATTTAAACGTTATTTTACAATATATCATACATTTTCAATAGCTTCGAAATACGCAGATATACACTTGTAGGATATTCATCGTATCTATAGTAAACTCGTATGAATAATAATAATTTGTAACCATTTTCGATACCTTCGAAATATAAGTCTATAACATATGTTTGTAATACGTCTTTATAACTTTGAAATACAGGGTAGTTACCTCTTGCAATATCTTCAGTTATGAGAACCCTGAAGACTTAACCTGGAGAAAATAAATCAGATAAATATTTTACTTTTTATTGAAACGATAACTTTGCATACTAATATATGAAAATAATATAATGTATATCGTCTGATAAATAAAATTGAAATTTAAAGCTTACGATACTTTCTATCACCATCGGAATATTATCGAGAAACATGATCGTCTAAGTTAAATATATTTAGCGACTTCTTTTGCTTAATAATTTTCATTATGGTATGCGTATATGTCTAGTCACAGTTTCAGCAAACGCATTGTATTCTATCAGCGATCACCATCGGAATATTATCAAGAAACATGATCGTCTAAGTTAAATATATTTAGCGGCTTCTTTTGCTTAATAATTTTCATTATGGTATGCGTATATGTCTAGTCACAGTTTCAGCAAACGCATTGTATTCTATCAGCGAATCATGTAAAATTAAGTAGTATGCTTTAGTTGTATCAGAAAGTGGGTTGACCGACTCAAGCTCTAATCTCTAAATTCATGAATACCTTATACACACGATATAACTACGATCTAAGATTACGAGAGGGTTAATATGTAATTAGTACATCAAAATATGTTCTTAATATGTTAATCAATTTCCTTATAAAATATAACTATATATCATTGAAATAAAACATTAAACCATTGCAGTCGTTTATCATAAACCTGGTGGTGAGCTTGTATTATTCGTATAGCGATATGGATATATTATTCAATTTTCATGTCTTTTGCTAACCCTACATAACCTAAGCTTTACATAGATTTAGACATGTTTTATATTTCGTATTTAAACACATAACACGACATATCTGAATGATATATTAAATAAAAATAAATTGCTACTAAACGTAAGCTAGACTTGAATGATATCGATCGATATGCTATAATATGTATAGCTAAAATGTTAGATTAGTGAAGGAACATGTTGCCTAATACCTATATTTATGTGTTGTATTCTTTTTACATAATAACTTAAACAAGACAGGAATTGTTACGAAACCATAATATTAAAAATATTTAAACATATTATTTATAATAAATATAGTAGAAATATAAAGAAAAGAGTACTAGTTATGCTTTAACGTTTGAGTAGCAGCAAACGCTTCACGTATAACCTATATTTATCAGTGAGTTTCTTCTACCTTCTTTAGTAAATTCATAATGTTAGCTTCTACTTTGTCAACTGTTACTAGAATGCTGTTCTTTAGATCCTTTACCTCGCTCTATGTATCTGTAGTCACTACAATGAAAGTTTGTACTGTTGTGTCGAATTGACGATTTGATTTGAAAATTTAATAATGTAATTTATCGTTTAGACTAACCCTTGTTTACTTCTATATATGTTTAATTAATATGTAATTAGTACATCAAAATATGTTCTTAATATGTTAATCAATTTCCTTATAAAATATAACTATATATTATTGAAATAAAACATTATTAAAATATTAAAAAAAAAATTCATTTTATCACGTCCTAAATATTTACACGATTGATCACGTTTCTCGTCAGCTTCTTTTCAAACAATTGCAGTCGTTTATCATAAACCTAATGGTGAGCTTGTATTATTCGAATAGCGATATGGATATATTATTCAATTTTCATGTCTTTTGCTAACCCTAATTTTTTATGTACTAATAACTCTGATACTATTTACTGCAATTCAATGCTTGAAAACTTAGACTTGGTTCAGATCATCAATGAACCGTCTATTTATACTGATCGACCAGAGCAATCGGTTGTTCTATCCTACGTTGAGAAAATAATTATACTATGTAAGCGTAGATACGTTACATATGATTGCGAGCCTGAGTATAAGCATAAACCCTATACTACAGATTTTTATGCTTTTTTCATTATATCTACTACAGACGAGGTGAAGAATAGGTACATTTAACAAGCGTATGCTACAATTATCTAATTTATAGTTTTCTAGACGTAATGTAATTTTGAACAGATTTTAACCCTTTTCGTTATATCTACTACCCTTGTAAGCGATTTCTACATATACGTTCTTATTGTTTATACACCATATAGATATTCGTAGCATCTAAAGTAAACTCTTATTTAAACGTTATTTTACAATATATCATACATTTCAGCAACTCGTATGATTATCCCTCTCTATCGTAACCCAGTATGTAAGGACATTATGTTAAATACTATCTCATACATGTAAATCGTTACAACAACAAAATATAAAAGTATACTTGAGGGTAAGAAAGAAGTCATATGTCATATGTTTTTGTAATACGTCTTTATAACTTTGAAACTCTACGTGATTTCCTCTTACAATATCTCTAGTTATGAGAACCTAGAAGACTTAACCTGGAAAAATAAAACAGATAAATATTTTACTTTTTATTGAAACTAGTTAACTTATATTCTAACATGTAAATAGTTACAACAACAAAATAGAAAAGTATACTTGAGGGTAAGAAAGAAGTCCTGGACGCGGCTATCTATAACATATGTCATATGTTTGTAATACGTCTTTATAACTTTGAAACTTTACGTGATTTCCTCTTACAATATCTCTAGTTATGAGAACCTTGAAGACTTAACCTGGAGAAATAAAACAGATAAATATTTTACTTTTTATTGAAACTAGTTAACTTATATTCTAACATATATATTTGAAACTAGACAACTTATATTCTAACATACAAATATACAACAACAAAATAGAAAAGTATACTTGAGGGTAACATTTTGTATAACCATTATCTTTTATTCTATAATACCTTCTTCTTTAAGCTCAGAAATAATTGAAATAATCTCATCCTAGTTTTCTAAACTACTGCTACCCCTCTGTTTTAAGGTATACAGTAGACGAAGCCTATCGACAACTTGATTCCGATACGGCGTTTTGTTTTTGGAATTTGAAATTGGTAGCTTGAGGTTAGAGCCTACGAATACATTTTTTAGGACAGAACGTAGGGAGCAGAGTAAGTATAAAACAACATACTTTCATACAAGAACGTTTATTGATACGAGTAGTTTCGATGCTACTTAAAACATAATACATAACTTAAATATATAATATCTATTAAAATAGACCAGACCAGACCAGACCAGACCAGACTAGACTAGACTATAGATGATAGACAGTAAAATCATGAACAATTATACCGTCTGTAATATAATAGAGCTTACTTGATATTTTAAAATTAGTGGCTGAATCTAATTATTACAGAAATTCAATTGTAGAAACTGAAGATGTAATCTTTAAAACATCTAAAGTTAGAAGTTTTTAGTAGTTAGGTTAGATTAATAGAGGGTGTTATAATCAAATCGTTTTTAGAAACTATTTGTTTTGTAAGATTGGCGCCGTAAGGAAAAACAACATAGCTGTAGTCTTCATTTTGAAATTGAGATAGCTCGGGACAAAACGATAAATACAAAGTTTAGAAGTTTATTTCAAAATTTTTGTGATAAAAAACATTAATTCTTCTTTACTTTACTTTAAAACCCAAAATTGCATGATAAATCAATATAATATTAATATAAAAGATTAAATTAAATGAAGCAATCTAGGTTAGACCCCCAAAATTATATTAAGGTTATAGATTTTAGACTCCGGTTGTTGCAAAGATTCAAGAATCTCTATTAAGATTAGTTCATAAAGCATTTATTAGGTTAGAGCATGTAGCTAGTTACAAAAAAAAAATCTCTATTAAGATTAGTTCATAAAATATTTATTAGGTTAGACCATTGTAGCTACTTACAAAATCGTCATTAACATTCGAAAAACTTACATATAATATTAGTTGGGTTACAGTCTAGAAATATATTTTAGGTTAGATTTAAATCGCGCGCGACCTAAATCTAACCTAAAATATATTTCTAGACTGTAACCCAACTAATATTATATGTAAGTTTTTCGAATGTTAATGACGATTTTGTAAGTAGCTACAATGGTCTAACCTAATAAATATTTTATGAACTAATCTTAATAGAGATTCTTGAATCTTTGCAACAACCGGAGTCTAAAATCTATAACCTTAATATAATTTTTGGGGGTCTAACCTAGATTGCTTCATTTAATTTAATCTTTTATATTAATATTATATTGATTTATCATGCAATTTTGGGTTTTAAAGTAAAGTAAAGAAGAATTAATGTTTTTTATCACAAAAATTTTGAAATAAACTTCTAAACTTTGTATTTATCGTTTTGTCCCGAGCTATCTCAATTTCAAAATGAAGACTACAGCTATGTTGTTTTTCCTTACGGCGCCAATCTTACAAAACAAATAGTTTCTAAAAACGATTTGATTATAACACCCTCTATTAATCTAACCTAACTACTAAAAACTTCTAACTTTAGATGTTTTAAAGATTACATCTTCAGTTTCTACAATTGAATTTCTGTAATAATTAGATTCAGCCACTAATTTTAAAATATCAAGTAAGCTCTATTATATTACAGACGGTATAATTGTTCATGACTTTACTGTCTATCATCTATAGTCTAGTCTAGTCTGGTCTGGTCTGGTCTGGTCTGGTCTGGTCTGGTCTATTTTAATAGATATTATATATTTAAGTTATGTATTATGTTTTAAGTAGCATCGAAACTACTCGTATCAATAAACGTTCTTGTATGAAAGTATGTTGTTTTATACTTACTCTGCTCCCTACGTTCTGTCCTAAAAAATGTATTCGTAGGCTCTAACCTCAAGCTACCAATTTCAAATTCCAAAAACAAAACGCCGTATCGGAATCAAGTTGTCGATAGGCTTCGTCTACTGTATACCTTAAAACAGAGGGGTAGCAGTAGTTTAGAAAACTAGGATGAGATTATTTCAATTATTTCTGAGCTTAAAGAAGAAGGTATTATAGAATAAAAGATAATGGTTATACAAAATGTTACCCTCAAGTATACTTTTCTATTTTGTTGTTGTATATTTGTATGTTAGAATATAAGTTGTCTAGTTTCAAATATATATGTTAGAATATAAGTTAACTAGTTTCAATAAAAAGTAAAATATTTATCTGTTTTATTTCTCCAGGTTAAGTCTTCAAGGTTCTCATAACTAGAGATATTGTAAGAGGAAATCACGTAAAGTTTCAAAGTTATAAAGACGTATTACAAACATATGACATATGTTATAGATAGCCGCGTCCAGGACTTCTTTCTTACCCTCAAGTATACTTTTCTATTTTGTTGTTGTAACTATTTACATGTTAGAATATAAGTTAACTAGTTTCAATAAAAAGTAAAATATTTATCTGTTTTATTTTTCCAGGTTAAGTCTTCAAGGTTCTCATAACTAGAGATATTGTAAGAGGAAATCACGTAGAGTTTCAAAGTTATAAAGACGTATTACAAAAACATATGACATATGTTATAGATAGCCGCGTCCAGGACTTCTTTCTTACCCTCAAGTATACTTTTCTATTTTGTTGTTGTAACTATTTAAATGTATGAGATAATATTTAACATAATGTCCTTACATACTGGGTTACGATAGAGAGGGATAATCATACGAGTTGCTGAAATGTATGATATATTGTAAAATAACGTTTAAATAAGAGTTTACTTTAGATGCTACGAATATCTATATGGTGTATAAACAATAAGAACGTATATGTAGAAATCGCTTACAAGGGTAGTAGATATAACGAAAAGGGTTAAAATCTGTTCAAAATTACATTACGTCTAGAAAACTAGAAAAATAGATAATTGTAGCATACGTATGTTAAATGTACCTATTCTTTCACTTCGTCTGTAGTACATATAATGAAAAAAGGATAAAAATCTGTAGTATAGGGTTTATGCTTATACTCAGGCTCGCAATCATATGTAGCGTATCTATGCTTACATAGTATAATTGTTTTCTCAACGTAGGATATATCGATATTTTTCTAGTTTGATTAAATCCTATAAGTTATATTCATTTCACCCTTTTCTTTATTCTGTTAAGACATTTATAATAATTTATAGATTCTAGAAAGTTCCTATCAATATTATAACAATGAATGTAGACTGGTGTGTTTGTTATATAATACCGATTCTCGCATATACGAACTTAGGAGCTAGCTGCTAACTCTGCATGACATTAGATGATTTGATAATGATAGATGATCGTGATAAAGAATGTTGTTATTTATAGCAGTGACTTTATTACAGTTCTTACTAGAATATAATTGTATGATACCACATCATGATATGTACCTACAATTCGATTACCTACAATTTGACTACCTAAATTAGGCCTTAGTCTAAGAATAATCATGTGTTTTATCGTTATCTTATGATATCAGGAATGCATTACTTCTATTAATCTTTAGTTTAGCGTAGATATAAATCTCTTTGTGTAGCTCAATAAATGATAGTTATAGAGCTGTATTGACTTATATAACATTTCTCTCATATATGAATTCGCATATATCGAGTTAAAGTTAATGAATGAATACAACATAAATCATTACTCTACGTATTCCATGATTAAGACTTCAATAGTTGAACGAGTTATTCGTGCAATTAAGCAAAAGCTGTATATGATTTAGTTGATAGCTCTGTATGATATTCAGAGTTAGATGTTAGTAATTTAAAAGACAAGCTCCGTGATCTCGGGATTAAGCTATGGAGTTCGTTGGCCCGTGTTTCTAACTGCAGATCTATAGGATAGAAGAAGAATCAGAAAAAGTATTAGGTAATGTTCATTGAATAGACTACCTGCTTCATTTCATAACTTATTTGTTTTAATAAATAGACATTAGTCAAACGATGGATATCCTCAAATAGGAATGACAACATAAGATTTATTTTAAAATAAATTTATGAGAGAGGGGGATGAGAGCTGACAAATAATATATAAAAATGAGATGTACAAAATCAGATATGAGTTATGCAGACGACACCGTGAATTAATTTAATTTGTGTTATTCTGCATGAGCTAATTATAAAGAAACTTCAGGGAATCTCAGTCACTTGTTTAGTATTTCTGCTTTCAAATGAATCATAGAGATTTGATGTACGCTTCATTAACTTTTTAAAACTGCAATAGAGATAATCCGACAAGTGATTGACAGTAGCTTTGATCTATTAACAAATTATTTATAAAATCTAAATTCCTTTCAGTCATTCGTAAGAACATTTGTTTATTTATGGTTGAAAGCATCTAAAGTAAACTCTTATTTAAACGTTATTTTATAATATATCATACATTTCAACAGCTCGTATGATTACCCGTCTCTATCGTAACCCAGTATGTAAGGACATTATGTTAAATACTATCTCATACATGTAAATAAACATTTCTTTAAAGAGTTTGTTAGGTCACCTAATCTGTTATATAATATTACTATGATATTAGATCTCGTCGATTACAGGTTTACCATTAGGACATACTTAGCATACGGGTTAACACAAGGGTGAGTAATTGTCATTTAAAACAATAATTTATGTCGCTTTTAAGATGATAATCTCTTAACAAATTATTTAGAAAATCTAAATTCCTTTCAGTCATTCGTAAGAACGTTTGTTTATTTATAGTTGAAAGCAGTTTTAAAGAATGTTGAAAACAACATGGCTAATTAGTTTGTACGTATTTTCATGCAAAACATTTAGTTTGAAAGTTATTTCTTAAACAGTTTTAGCTATAGATAATGTTTTTGAATTTTAAAAATAATGCTTCACAGTGTTCTATATTCTTAAGAAGATTCACTTGAATAAAATTTTATGAATTCATAACGATCCTAATTGTTTTTTTTTCAAACTAAATGTTTATGCCATATATTTAAACAGGTCTAATGCACCAGAGCTAATCCGACAGTTGATTGACAGTAGCTTAAGAGTTACTTTTGTATAGTTGAAAATAAATTTTTATTATTACGTTTCATATTAAATTGTTTTCGCAGAATTACATGACGACCTATAGATAAATATCAAATAGGACTGATTTATTTTAAAATAAATTTATGAGAGAGATGGCAAATAATATATAAAAATGAGATGTACAGAATGAGATATCAGTTATGTAAATGAGAGAGGAGATACACTAATGATACCGTGAATTAATTTAATTCGCGCATGCATATGAGAAATCATATATGTAAATGAGAGAGATAAGATATGCTATTGATACCGTGAATTAATTTAATTCGCGCATGCATATGAGGAATGAGAGAGGAGATATGTAAATGATACCGTGAATTAATTTAATTCGCGCATGCATATGAGAAATCATATATGTAAATGAGAGAGGAGATATGTAAATGATACCGTGAATTAATTTAATTCGCGCATGCATATGAGGAATGAGAGAGGAGATACGCTAATGATACCGTGAATTAATTTAATTAGATCAATTAATTTAATTCGCCCATGCATATGAGAAATCATATATGTAAATGAGAGAGGAGATATGTAAATGATACCGTGAATTAATTTAATTAGATCAATTAATTTAATTCGCGCATTTAATTCGCGCATTTAATTCGCGCATTTAATTAGACCACGCCTCATTTGAATATTAATTCGCGCATTTAATTAGACCACGCCTCATTTGAATATTAATTAGATCGCGGGTCATTTGCATAAAAAGGGAAGGGATGGACTCAAGTGCCCCATTACCTACTAACTCCAAACTTGCCATTTGTAAATCTAGTGAAATAGCAAAGACAAAACATCGTATAGGAATTGACAATTTAAAATATAAAAGATTTACTAAGACTATTTAGACTATTAACCCAGAAAAATAATGAAATGACTGTTTTGAGTTTGTTGCACTCTCATCAGCTGGAGCTAATCACTTGTGAAACCCACACATAGCATCCTGGCTTATATACAAGCTAATGACTAATATTAGTACCAAATGCTAACCGATGCGACACCTATAAAATTACGGTCTCTATAGGTTGTCAAATAGAAGATAACCGAAAGTTTCTAAGGTGCTGATTCTGTTGTATGAACATCTCGTTATCTGTTTAAAAATCGCAGCTTATCTAAACTCAATAGTAAAGGAATTATTCATATTTCAAATTTGTGCAGATTCTTTCTCCCCACACACTTAGAAAAAATATTCTTGTACCCTACTAGATGTACATGTTTGGTAAGGTTTGTCATTAGCAACTCCAAAATATATACCAAATTACAATCAAATACCTACTAAAAGGTTTGTTACCCTTATAAACCGGTACAACTTTTTGACAATTCCATAAATCAACCAATAGCATGAATATTGTAAACAAGAAATTCGCTGTACAGATAAGGAGACTATAAGACAGGGATTGTTAAAAAGAAAAATTAGGGGAGAGTCTGGAACATTGGCCATGCAGGAACAGTGGCCACCTTCCCGCCATTTTCTTATTTATTAGGTGCTGCTCAAGATTAGGTGCTGTCATCTAGCACAGAATGTACCAATAGGACACTAAGTATTTTAACAAAGTATTTCCATTTAAATCTCGAAATTCAGGCAAGTGAAATAAATGTTAGTGGCTAAATAAATAAACGTCGAAAGGAACTAGCGTTGGCCGCTTATACCTACTTCATGTAAATATTTATTGGTATAATAATATTTTGATTGTGTTGGATAGTTTTTGTTTTTCCCTACTTTTTAAAAAACATGAAGTTGACGTTAAAAACATTTTATTATTAAATGATTAAAAACATGTAGTTGGTACATAAGTGTAGGTACAGTGGCCACTTCTTTGTTAGGTAGGTCCCTGTACTATTATTTAGTACAATATTTTATTTATTTCAGATAATATTTCCTAGATGTTCCTGATGATTTGTACATTATTTATATCAACCTGTAAAAATAGGCGGCACTACTAGAACAGCAAATCTGTTTTTTTCCATTAATTTATCTATGTATAATGTTTGTTAGCTTTTTCCTGGTTTTTTAAATTTAAGTTGCCTTTTTTTCAATACAAACTATTTTTTACAAAATAAATCATTATTCTGTAAATGTCTGTGTACTTGTTTTTACTATTCCCATCTTCTACGCAGTAGTGGCTACAGTACCATACTCTAATGGCCACTGTACCATCACTGTATGTACAGTGGCCACTTTTATCTTAAATTTTTCCAACTCCAAAATCTTTGTTATAATTTTATTTTTTTCAGTTCTAGAATGCAATGGTGTAGAAGTAAAAACAGTATTTGTTATCTAATGGTAACAGATTCTATAAAAAAGGGTTAATTGTGGTTGTTCTTGATGTTATTAAAAAAGGTGGCCAATGTTCCAGACTCTCTCGGCTCCTGACTCTAAGACTATTTAAGACGATTAACACAGAAAAATAATGAAATGTGTGGAATTCACAAGTGATACTCTAGGACAGACTGTTTTGAGTTTGTAGCATTCTCATCAGCTGGAGCTAATCACTTGTGAAACCCACACACAGCATCCTGGCTTATATACAAGCTAATGACTAATATTAGTACCAAATGCTAACCGATGCGACACCTATAAAATTACGGTCTTTATAGGTTGCCAAAGAGAAGATAACCGAAAGTTTCTAAGGTGCTGATTCTGTTGTATGAACATTATTCGTTATCTGTTTAAAGATCGCAGCTTATCTAAACTCAATAGTGAAAG
Organism: Agrypnus murinus; assembly: GCA_929113105.1. Classification (NCBI taxonomy): domain Eukaryota; kingdom Metazoa; phylum Arthropoda; class Insecta; order Coleoptera; family Elateridae; genus Agrypnus; species Agrypnus murinus. The sequence continues at coordinate 97,568,408 of OV816026.1, forward strand.
AATTATTCGTATTTCAAATTTGTGCAGATTTCTTTCTCCCCAGACACTTAGAAAAAATATTCTGGTACCCTACTAGATGCAACGACGATAGAAATACATTTATAGTCATATCTGTAGCGAATGTACATGTTCAATGATGTCAAACGAATGCGTTTTCAAAACGAAAAAGATTTTATAGTGCATGCTCCCACAAGTTGCAAAATAGCATAATCGGACAAAGAGTCGAGGTTTAAAAAGTAACATCTCCCTACTACGCTTGTACAAACACCGAGTCAGGTTTTCTTTAAAAATTGTGGTATATGCTTTGTTTCCTGAAATGAACTGGTTTCTTGTAAATCTACAAAACAAGATTCAACAATGAAACTTTCATTAGACATTTACAACTTTTTCCGGAATGTGAACGACTGCACCTAGATAAATATTATTATAGTTTTTGGATAGCCATCCATCGCATCGTTCTCGGCAAGCTTAAAGGTTCTCATAATTAATTTACTAAAACGTTGTCCTAATTTTATTTCAGCCAAACATTGCCCTTCAAATTCGCCAGACCTTAATTCTTTTGATTACTAAGTTAAAGCTTTACAGAGAAGAGTGAGCAGTATCCTGAAACCGTTTAAAAATAGGGAAGAATTGAAAGGGAGAGATTTAGATTTTCAAGAAACTATTCCGTGAGCTATTGTGCAGTGGAAAGCACGATTGAAAATGATCATAACTGAAAATAGGGAAAATAGTGTCATTTTATTGGTGAAACTAGTATATATAAACTCTAATACAATATATTGTATTAGAAGTACTATTAATTAAATATGTATTGTAATTATGTAGACTTTTAAAATTATACTTTAACGAACGCGCAGCTATTTTTAGGTTGGTAACAATCGTCATTGAACTCCAAAGTATGAAGCGTTTTATCTAGGCCATCCGGTATATTTTTAAAAATTCTAAATTCTATTGATGGTATAGGAAGATATAGATCTACCAAAAAAGAAGTACTTAACGAATGTCTCGAGTTTTGACACAGTCTTTAGGTCTTTGGAATTTATTATTAGCAAGTTATTATTGGAAACGAAACAAGCTTGTTGTTAGGTCATTCTAATATCTTCTCAATTCTGGGATATAAATTTGTCATTATGTTTTATTAGTTAGAAATTTTCAAGAGTTTCTTCAATCTTGTTGATCGGTTCCAAAACCTCAAATTGTACTATTCTTTGCGAATTAATTTATTAAGTTTTTAAGTAGTAGTTTCGTATTAAGTTGTTTGACTTATGATTACAACAATTCTTGTATTACTCAAACAATTATTTACAAAAATTAATAAAACTATACCTTGTTTTCTTGTAAATTGGAAAATCGCCAAAAAGTTTTATTTTGTTTTTTGATAATTTTAATATTCGTCAAAAATACCTACACCATTCAATATTATTAGAAAATATGCTCTGTAGTTGTTGCCTTCCTACTCCTTTAAAACATTTTTAATGAATTCAAAATAATCAGTTACGGGGTGTATAAAAAATGTTAAAAAAGGAATTTTTATTGTGGGAAATAAGGAAAGAAGGGATATTTTTCAAGCTCAGTTTGTGAACGTAAAATGTCATTAGGAATTTTTTTCTCGATAAAATTTTTCTATATTTTAACAAATAAGGTCATCTCGGTTTAAACACATATTGTCACCTGTAAACTTTGACATGGCGTATTTCAAGTATTTTTGGAAGCAGAAGTGATTGAACAACAAAGTTTTTTCCTTTCAACAAAGAATATTAAAAGGTTTTCCCTTATGGATCCAACTTTATGGCACACACTGTATAGTTGACCACCTGCAAAATCTGCCGTTTCTCTTCATAGTTATTAATTTTCTTAATTTGTAAGAAAAACCTTTAAAATAAGATATTTTGTTAATTTTGTTTGCTGTAAAAACTTGTTTATTCTCTTATTGTTTATAAAAATATCATATTTGATAAAAACATTTGCTGGGTAATGTATATTTCCGTATGCAGAGATTTGCCGAAAAACATTGATTTTAATGTTTGAGTATCTTAAAAACGAATGTTTTCCTGAATCGTTGTGTAAAAACGTTACTGTTCATAACTCTCAATAAATCAATAATTTTATAAAATCACTAAGCATTAGCTGTTGTTAAATTTGGTCCACTTCACGAATTTTGTCCCAAATCTAAGATTTATGCATTAAAAATAAATTCTTATTACTGTAATAAGTCATAATTTCGTAATAATCTGCAACAATTTCAAACAAACAACAGTTTTAATATAATATAATCATTCTTTCCATTTAAAAAGATGTAATTATATTTACTAAGAAATACAGACAGAAACGTGATACCTTAGATAAGGAAATGACGCGTTTTTAAACGGGCTTCAGCAAAACAAATCACGAATATAAACTAAAAATATGCTAGGCAGTGTTGCCGCGAATTCGGAGGCAAAAACATCCTTTAGATGCTTTTATACATGCGGAGGTAAACACAACCGCGTGGCGTATACATGTATATCTCGCAGCGACTCATTTATTATTTAATATGATCTTATTAAAATGTTAAAGTGACTTTTTGATCCCAAGTATAAACCAATATGTTTTAGAACAGGACAAGAATTTGAAAATGGATAATAAAGTATGAAAAACTTTCTCATTATTTTGCAAACAAATAACTATGATTTTTATATACATTTTGCATGTTCATCTAAATGAATATATAAAACTAGGATAATGTGCCCTACGGGCCTAAGCACTTAAGTATGATAGAAATAGCATTTATCGATTTTTTTTAAGTAGGTCAGTATTTACATGACCTACATAAATCTCCAATCGATTCCCTATGGATAGAGCACATATTAGTACCAAATAGCACTCAATAGCACTAAATAGTACGATAGAATCAGCATTTATCGATTTTTTAAAACATAACCTAATTTAAAAAATTTTTTAAAACATAACCTAATTTAAAAATTTTTAAAACAACCTAATTTAAAAAATTTTTTAAAACATAACCTAATTTAAAAAATTTTAAAACATAACCTAATTTAAAAAATTTTAAAACATAACCTAATTTAAAAAATTTTAAAACATAACCTAATTTAAAAAATTTTTTAAAAATCGGCAAATTACGCGTCGAATGAGCCCAAGCCCATCTCTCTAGCCCTTATAGAACGCGAGAATTGGGCTCGGACACACATACAAATCATTAACTTTAGTAGTATTGGATACATTCTTTAATCCAAGGACGACCAGATGATACATGGGAAAATGCTATGTTTGTATTTATAAATGTCAATACTTATCGTAAACTAAGTGGAATGTAATTCAGTCTAGCAAATGGATCCCATTTATTTGAATAACAACAATCTTAAGTTTATGTTCATACTAATGTAGTAAGTAAGGTAATTTTAGACATGTCATCGATTACTATACTGCGTTTACCCAACAGATATAGTAATGAAAAACCAGAGACATTCAGATGCAACTTGAAACTTGAATATCCATTGGTTGAAATAAATGGGGCGGTACTCGATAGAAGTCTCATTTACACATACAAACACAAACGGCAAACGCCAGCTTGTTACGCATGCGTTTACATCAGTTGTTTTGAAAGTTCCGTCAGTTTTTCCAACTGTGTTACATATTAGGTACATTACAAGTCTTTATTAAGACTCGCACCATTCAATACACGAACGGTTGTCAATATGTAAGTTAGAATTATATGAAAAGTTAATAATAATAATGAGTTGGTTAATTTGTAGAATTTTCCTTACTGCAAACTTATTAAAAATGGAGGATGAAAACGTCAACAATATTCAGTTGTCACCACCAAAAAAAACGCCAAAAAAGCACTTTTCTGTAGAGGTGAAACAAATAATTATGAACGCTTTTAAAGTGTGTGAAGAGCAGCATCCTCAATGGAAAAAACAGGAAAAAGAGGAAAATGTTGCTAGATTGATAGGTCATGTTTTAATTTACCTTCCAATCCCACTGCTTATTTACTATAATTTTATGAATTGGTCTGGCCAGTGTTTACAACATAACGCATGTTCATTTAAATTCGTAATCTAGCAACCTTTGGAATTTTAATGAAAGAAGACAGAGCGACAGATATAATACGTCGCAGATAGAGACAGGCAATAATCCAAAGGTTGCTAGATTACGAATTTAAATGAACACCCGTTACTTCGTGAGCACAAGCAACATGCTGATTATTTTGCTGCTCCTAAGGCGTGTCATAGACCAAGAGCTATTTTGGACAATGTTTCCGAAGAAGACAAAAATGGCAAAAAAAGTGTGGGCTGACATGTCCATAACAAATCCACGAGATGCATTTTTAAGAGGGTTATCGACTGACTTGAGAAATCCATCGGGGAAAGGAAAGCGGCTCATCACCCTTCATATAGGATCTGATGACGGTTTTGTAGATAATGGATTACTGTTATTGAAATCCAAGAAAACAAATGACTACCATGAAGAAATGACCGCAGATACATTTGAACAATGGTTTAAAAATATTTTGCCCAGTCTTGAAGAAGGTTGCGTTATCGTCTTGGATAACGCAAGTTATCACATAAGAAAAATTGAAAAAATTCCGTCTAGCAACAAAGAAAGCTGACATACATAACTGGCTGCAAAAAAAACTATCCCCTACGAAGACAGTATGTGAGAGCTGAATTGTTATCTTAAGTAAAACAGCATGCACCTAAACACAGTGAGTGCTAACGTAATCGACGAATTAACACAGGAAAGTAACAGAACTGTTCTGAGATTGCCACCTTACCATGCGACGTATATATAGTATGTTTGTATGTAATTTCTTTGTTTTATTGTAAAAAATATTTATTATATATTATAATATATGTAAACACATAGCACTCGCGAACTTTTCATGGCTTTTTTATTAAATTAATAAAATGCAATTTTTTAAAATGTATGGTTATTATTTATACTAGTATAAATTTCTCTAAGTGACATCATTTATAACGAATTAACAATTCATATACAAAAATGTTCTATTGTAAATTTAACTTTCACATAAAACCAATCAGAACAATCTGTGCTGCCTTGATTTTTTTTAACTATATCTGTTCAGTGTCCGGAGTATAGTACACATTTGTTAGCATGCACGATGATAAGGTGCTTCTTCTCTAAGATAACAAATTTTAATATGATTTAATATTTTTATGAATTAATTATAAAATTAATATGTTACATTTAACACTTTAGGATTTTACCCTTTTAGTCTGTTATAAATTAAACATTTTTTTAATGGTACGTTTTGTTTACAAAATTATGAATAATAATTTCATTTAAGTTTTGCAATCTCTTTAATTTCCTTCTCATATAAATTAATAAATAGTTTAGCGTTACTTACTATGTTAATAATTAGTTTATTGAAAGATTTATCTGTAAAAAATTATATTATTATAGATATGAATGACAATAATTTTTTATATCGTTTTTATTACTATAACCACAAAATGTCAAATATTTTAATAAAACTACTGATGGTGTAAATCATAGTAATTTATTAATATATATATATCGACATTTTCCTTTTAATAAAATAATGGCTGGTATTATAAAACTTTTATTTCCTAAATAAAATTTACTTACTTTGAGAATAACTTAATTTATTCTATCAATTTAATACGCAAATTAATAGAATAAATTAATTTATTCAGAAATTAAATTTTATTTAGGAAATAAAAAGTTTTATAATGCCAGCCATAAATTGATATTTTACAAGAAATATAATAGGACAAGACAAAGAAAACTGCATTTAAAATTAAGATAGTTCGTTACTAGAGACACGAGGTGGCGCTGCTCTTTTGGAACTAATAGAGTCACTGCATCTAGTTACCTAGACCAGCTGGTCGTCCAGAGTACCGCAAACCGCCGCCATATTGGGGCAAACGAAGCACGAAATTGTTCATTATTTGTTCTGTATTGAATTTAATCAAACCCACGTTTACTTTAAAAGGTTTTTCTTATTCTGAAAGATCAAACCTCCAATATGTCAAACACGTAAAATGTGGTTTTACATTGTCCATTGTTTAAAATCACCCTTCTCTGCCCCAATATGGCGGGGGTTTGCGTTACTCTGATCGACCAGCTGGCCTAGGTGACTAGATGCAGTGACTCTAGGAACTAATAGAGTCACTCTATATTACTTATAAGAGTTGGGCCAACGCGGGAATTGATGCTGATTGGTTGGATCCATTTGCACTAATGCCAATTTAAAAACACGAAATTTGACAGAATTATGCAATTTAGGACAGCTCTTTTCACTTCCTCATAAATTTATGTGGAAGCTAATTGCTATGGTTACAATTGTATCTGTGACAATTAACCGCCAAATAAAGTTACAAGGAGGTGAAAACATCGCCCTTAATTTGAATAAACTGATGTTTAGTAAATCGAAGAATTTTTATGTATTTCTCTTTAAGCTTTTAATAAATATTAATTGTAATTTGAAGGGTTGATATCAAAAACAGCATTTGTCAAAAAAAAACTACAACCTTTAAGAGAACCAAAAACTAACTGTAAGGTCAAATTTTGTGTTATTTGTAACTATGTGCAGTTTATGCAACATTCTCATAAACATAATCCAAAAATCTGTGGTTTTTGACGAAAACGAATTTGTTGGTTTTTTTATTAAACATAAGATACATACATTTTAATTAAAAAATTGGAATACATCGGTCTGCCAGATTTAAAAAAATTTAAAAAAAGATTCATATCTCTAGCATTGTTCACGCTCCTCGGTCATCGCCGCTAAGGGCGCATCGCCCCCACCTCAAGGGTGAGCCAGATAGGCACATATATACTTTACTTTAAGATGTTTTAAGTTAGTTCATAATGTTATGAGTTCATTAGTACAGTTCATAAGCTCATATGTTTACATATTCGGTTAATTATGAGTTCGTTTCTTAGTTTATTATCAAGTCGCTTACAGCGACACTTTACTTGTATATAATCTAAATAAATCGTCATAATTAAAGAATCTTTTATTTTCATCATCAAACTTGTGTACGACGTTACAAGCATGAAAGAAAAATCTTCGTATGCACTGCTGTTATCGTCCTCAACAATGTCACCTGGGTCTTCATTAGTCTCCAGAATATCATAAAAACCACGGTGTTTTCGATTGGATAATACTTCACAAAGAGCTTGAAGGTCTTTTAGCTTTGCATGATTGATCTCAAGAGGACCATAGGTACAAGTTGTAATTCACTAGTAAAATGGAGTCTTGCTCCTGATTGTGCATTGCCTCCACGTTCCAGAATAGCTATCTCTTACTTCTATAAATTTATTTATTTAACACAAAAATGCTATTGCGTGAATGTATGCGATATATTCGCGAAGACTTTAGTGGAATAGGTGGTCGAGGATTCTTTACAAAAAACTTATCAGTCCACAATTTGAAGTTAAAAATATCTTTCTTAGTCGGCCCATTTGATAAAATGTGTAAAATATGTTACTGAGTAAATAACTCTGAAATAAAACGATTTAATAAAAGCAAAATATTTTCACTTTTTAAATTATTATTATGGAAATAATTAAAACGGAAATTGACTTACTAGAGCACAAGAGACATTAACAGTTTTTTGTTGTAGCTGAGAGTAGTCTCTTCTTTTCTCAATTTTGCAGATAAAATATAAATATATTACTCTATTTAAGAAATTTATTATATTAATCAATTCAAATGAGCCATTTAATTTAATCAGTTCATTATGGTAAATTATAATGAAATAAATGTCAGGTTATGAAACATTTGACATTTGCCAAGTAAACATAACCAATAATTCTTTCAACGTATATTTTTGGATTCATAATGGCGGTTTGATATTCGCGTTGGCTCAACTCTTATAAGTAATATAGAGTGACTCTAGGAACTAACTATATACAGTGACTTTCTTATCTATAAGTATATTTATTATCTATGGTATAGCGACTATATACCTGGTTCCACAGTTTACATGCGCGCGTACCACTCTCCGCGCTATATCTCAAGAACGGTTGATCATACGACAAAATGCATGAAATAAAAATTGTGGATAATTTTATGATCTACAAGTTTTATACTAACCTTAAATGACATATGACGCATAGAAAACAAGATGATTGCGAAAAACCGATTTTCGTGATCTTTGACCTTTAATATATTGTGACGCAAACACGGGATTATAGGAGACTTTTCAGCCAGTCTTCATAACGTCAAGACGAAGGTTCATGCAAAAATGCTGCTTCTTTCATTCCGAGGTTGAATCCTTAAAGCTTGTATTACATTAAACTTTTTTTGTCTAGAAAACTTTGACAAGTTCTTGTACTAGATGAACTTGTAGAAACTTTGATAGTGTAAATCAAAAACTTGGATGCAAGTTTTCAAGTTTGAAACTAGTTTTAAAACTAGGTACGAACCTACTTCTCATCCAAGTTTTGATACTAGACCTGCGCACTGGAGCGAATTTCGGAGCTACCAACTATGTACAGATCTCGGAGGTTACGGTACAGTTTATTGTTTGTTTACAAACATTTATTTTCTAACCTAACAATATTAATTTTTACCTGCTGTTTCGTTCGTTCATGCGAATAGAAATATTTTTGATTGATATATGAAAAATGCCTTCTAATAATACAAAATAGGGAAGTGAAATAACGAAAACACTAATATCGCTGTACGCTGTATATTTTACAAAATTGGTAGTCACGAATTGTCACTTTCGCCAAGTTTGCGCAAATTAACTGCAACTTGATAATCGCATTAACATGAACCGGGAAATTCAAATTTCTAGTTTAATATTTCATCTAGTACAAGAACTTGTCAAAGTTTTCTAGACGAAAAAAGTTTAATGTAATACAAGCTTTTATACTGGAGTATGATAGAATAAATTTATTAACATAGTAATAAAAAAATAATTGACGGTAAAATATTTAGATTTTATTTGGTAATAGTTTTGTTTCGTGTAGGTGAGGTTTAGCCTCACCCGGCGAGCAGCACCTGGCTCACCCTCCCCAAGATAGTACATACTCGCTGGAACGTGTCTCTCGTGAAAAATATGTCACTTTCCATGCTTATTATGTCATATACTACTTCCTCTTGTGAACCATATATGGGAACACTTTGTATATTCTTGAAAGTTAGCCTTCCCTATAATGTAAATCAGTGCTATTCAAAACCTTTTTGATCGCATACCTGTTTTGTAAAATTTATTTTTGCATACCCCAACCCTTAATGAAACCATTTTAGATAAACATAAGATTTTACAGGATATTATGTTTTCAAGTCGAGATTAGATTTTGAGGCATGTCTATTATTATTTCTCGTGATTTCCAGTGACCTAGAAAATTGAAATTTGCCATCGAGTTTCTTGGACACCCGAGAATAATGCGAGAAACCTGGAAAATTGAAAAGGGTGGGTGAGCTTATGGCCTCACACTATTCCAATGAGCCAAAAGATAAAGTTTGTTTAATTGCGCTGAAAATCGATATTCGTAGGGGGGGGGGGGGTTTAATACTAAACGATACGCTAAACCTTTTTTTAACTTTAACTTAACTTTTTTTTAACTAAAACTTTACAAGCAAAATCAAATGAAAAAACCCCCCATTATTCAGTCCAGGCATCAACAGCAGTTTTCATTAAATGTGTGGGAAGGAATTTGACTTCTTGATTGATCCTTTTGTGCTACCCAGACGACTTTTTGGTCTGAATGATTGGTATTTTTTAGAAAACGACTTATCGGGTTTACTGGCAGTTGTTCCACTAGATGTAAGAGGAAGCATGTGGTTCATTCACGACAGTGGTACACCGGCCCACTTCAGTCACACAGCATGCAAATTTTTAAACGCAGTATATCCTGGAAGATGGATTAGTCATAATACAGTCTCTAAATCCTCTCGATTTTTTATGTATGGGGACAGCTAAAATCTATGGTGTATTCCACTCCAATTCAAGACATTGAGGATCTTCGATAGAGAGTGGAAAGTGGATGCCAGCATATTCGGAACACATCAGGAATTTTTGAGCACGTGAGGCAGTCCATGAACCGACGAGCTCAACAGTGTTGCTGCCTGCGGACGATCATTTTGAACATTTATTATGATTTTAATTAAACAACTCCGTTTTCTGTTATCTTTTTGAATAAAAAATTGAAAACCTCAAGTAGCTTTAATTCAGTAATTCAACGAACCATTTTAGCACATATGTTTATACGAGCTTTTTTCCTTATTTTTAATCGTAGAAGCCGCCTGTGTATGCTCAGCCCACCATTTTTGTTACATTCTGTACATGTATATGTAACAAATATTTTATAAATAAAATTTTTTTTTGAGAATAAGTTTGATGGAGACTTCCAGTATTATTAATTTAAATTAATTAATAGGTAATCTGACACCTAGAAGGGTACATGGATAGAAGAAGAATAGGTACTTCATTTAGAGAGATGGATCTATATTTATCTAATATTGACCTTGCTGTTAGTTTTTTGAAAATTTTGACTCACCTTAAATTAGTATCTAAATGGTAGGTATCTGAAATTATTTCCCAATCAACTTTTACGATTAATCAGTATCTTGATCCGGTAACTGAAGACATCAGAGATGTGTCCAGGAAGTTAGCTAGTTTCAACTTCGCTTGGCAAAGCAAGCAGACTTAAGATTCTTACTTTAGTATCTCAAATTTAAAAAAAATGACATTAATTACATTAGCACATTTAATTAAAATATTTGAGCTGATTGCTAATGTATATGCAATAGCGCATTATATTGCTAATGCTAATTGCATTATTATTATAATCTTATTTGACATGTAAAATATAAAATTTTGTCATTCTATTCGTAAATAATAAACTTTTTCTACTCATGACATTGAAATCACTCATTTTGCAATCGATAACAATGGTTGAAATCGCATTTCAACCTCTAGAGGTTGAAATTATCGGACTACCGCGATTTTGAATTTCAAACTGTTCGACATTCAATTGCTGACAAGAGAATGTCACTTTAATGTCATGTTTTGTCACTTAAATGTAATATTTTTTTCTAAAGTGCATTATTTTACTACAAATTCGAAGAAAAAATAGTATATGGAATGCATGGCTGATAAAATTTCAACGTCTCGAGTTACTTTCAAAACCACTCTCAACGTTGAAATTTTATTTCAACCACTTGTCCCATAATATACTACTTTGTGTTTTAGCACCACTTATTGCAGTCATAACGGTAAGTAATGGAAGTCGACAGTAGTACCTCCGCTGTTGTGTTATCGCATTTACCATTTTGCAGTTCGTATAAATGTGTTGTGTAGCGTAGAAGTTGTATACATACTAGGCACCCAATCCCCAAAAGTATTTGCAATCCCAGTATTTTGGGATTGATATTTTCAGATCCCAGAATCCCGAGATCAATCCCGGAACTGTATATGTGCAAAATATTTAAAATAACTCGGCTATGCCTCGTTAAGACTTTCATTTTTGACTATCAAGTAGCAATTCGGGCACTAAATACACAAATAACTATTTTCTATTTGAGTGTTCAAATGAAGCCATCTGGATAGGCATTTTGCTTGTCCAAAAGAATAATGGAAACAGTAATATTTTATTTTTTAAAGTTGATATCACTGTTGAACAGCTGTTCTTAAAACGTCAAACTTATTTCTGTAAATTTGAAAAACAAATGCAGAATTAGAATTTTCGGTGTTGTCAATTCTCAAAAAACTTAACAGTTTCTACTTAACTACCTAAGTTATTATATTCTAAATAATTAGAAAATAACGTAACTAGAAAAAATAGTATAAAGTTTCATAAGACATTTTAGCACAATTGTCCTTTAGAAAACTTGGACGTGTGCACTAAAAATGTGTTTGATGAAACTAATACTTTAATATACTATTTTCTTAGTTTTAATAAAATTTGTTAGGGATACTTTGTTAAGTACAGTAGTTGCTCGATTATGTGAATTAAAACCAAGCTATTCATACAAACGAGATGTTCACTCAATTGAATGTACTCTTTAAAAAGGGTTTATTATATATATATTAACTTAATTAATACATTTTATAACTGAACACTGTTTGTTATACAAAAATTATTACTGAGAAATTGTTTATACATGCAAATTCAGTAAAGTAAACCACATATTTCGGTAATTTAGCTGTTCATTGAATCGAACATTTTGTTTAAATTTTTGTTGGTCATATAAACTATTTGTTCATTTAATAGAGTATTCACTCTAACAAGTGGCTACTGTAGCTTGACAGTTGGAGACACTGGGAATTTTAATTCTGCTTTTGTTCTTCAAATTTACAGCGTAAATAAGTTTGACATTTTAAGAACAGCTGTTCAACACTGATATCAAATAAATTTCTTTTGGACACGCAAGTAGAAAAAATGATTTAAGATTTTACATATTAATTATAAAAACAGTATTTAAAAAAACATAAAAACACCAATTCGTCTAAGATGTCTGCTAAATTACAACGGATTTTTGTTAAACGTTTTCAGCTGTGGACAAGCCCATCTCAGATTCTACACTGGTAGGTGGAATGGCGATTAAAAAAATCATATATCATTTGAAAGCTTTGTTCACGAAATTAACCTTTTTCAAATTAGTCCATTTCCCGAGGAAGAGTTTTATTTAAATGTTGTTTTATGGAGTTTGCAACATATTCTCATTTTATGTAACTTTTCTTCAAGATTTTCTTCGCAGGCGTTTTCATATATTGTTCATCTAAGATCGGCAATACTATCCTCATCTTCATCTTCTCTATCTTTTTGGTGGGTATCTTCCAAAATATTTTCAGTGTTTTGTAACCTCTCTAGAGGCTAAAATAGAATTGCACAATTAGGGGAACTGCCGCATTTTAAACAACTAATAATAAGAAATTATTTTGCTGAGTTCTCACGGTTGTCACGTATAAATGGGAATCAAATTGAATTTTTATAATTCCGGGATTTAATGCGTATAATCCCAGGATTAACGGGCCTGAAATTTGCTCGGGATCCCGTGATTGGATGCCCCAATGCAGACCCCTAGAATTGTTTCACGTACCCCTGGTTAATATCACTGGTGAAAATGATATGGAATAAAAAGTATACAACACTACACAGTTTTATTCACGTAGCAAATTACATGATAGAAAATAATTAATATTAATAGTGTAATACTATTTACATAAACATTAAAAATAAAAGTATAATTTAAAAACTTAAAACTAAACTGGCATATACAAATTAAGAAGATTAAGTTCCAGAACCAGAAGGTGTTCCAGGAGAACCAACAACGTCGATGATCTCTGCAGTTCCAATAAGTTTTGTACCATCTTGTTCACCACTCGATGAAAGTAATTGTGGAGGAATAGCCAGAGACTACAAAACAAAAAGGAAATAAACAAAATTCGAAACAAACAACTTTCCAACTATACTTTTCCTGGATTTAAAGCTTCGTACTGATGCCTTAATGATTGCAATTCAAATTCACATGTAGCTAAAGCAGCTTTCAGCTCCATGTGTAACACCATATCACTTCGTAATTCGTTGAAGTTAACACATATTTCTTCTGAAGGTGTTGGATTCAGTTCTAAAAATTATATTGATTTTATTTTATTTAAAGAACTATGATGCCCGTTAAAATATAAAATTAATGATACATGGTACTTAGTACTGTTTTTAATTTTAGGAAGTGACTTGTCATTTTTAGAAGAAAAGTTCATATAAATATATGGTCTGAAAGACTTCATTTCAGTGATAAACTGTGTACGAGGTAAGCGCCATAAATTCTCGACCTGATATAGAAAAAATAAACTTGGTAAAATATAATAATTTTTATTTTTCAATATAATCTCCCTTAATGTCAATACACTTATTACAATGCGGAATTAATAATTCAATGCCCTTGTAAAAATAATCTGAAGTTTTCCCTTCAAAATGTTCAATTACAGCTGCTTGCAACTGGTTCTCGTTCTTAAAACGCCGTCCCCTAAGATCTTTCTTTAAATTGGAAAATAAATAATAGTCACTAGGAGCCATATCTGGACTGTACGGTGGATGATCCAATGCTTCAAAGCCGCATTCGCAAATGGCAGCTTATGAAATTGCGGCAGTATGAACGGGTGCATTGTCGTGTAATAACCTCTTGTCAATTTTCCTCGACGTTTTTCACGAATATTGTTTCTCAATTTATGCATAAAGACGCATAATATGTGCTGTTAACAGTTGTATTCCGTTCTTTAAAATCCATCAATAAAATGCCGTCACAATCCTAGAATATTGTTGCCATAATTTCCTTGTCGATTGAACGACTTTCGCCTTTTTGGGACGAGGTTCATATGGTCGCCGCCATTCCATCGATTCCCTTTTGAAGAGAGTATCATAATACAGAACCATTGTTTCATCTCCAGTGACAATGGATGCCAAAATCGGCTTTGGGTCGTCTCCACACAAGTTTAAAAACGAGCGAGCACATTCGACGCGACGTTGACGTTGAAAAGCAGAAAGAAGACGCGGTACCCATCTTGCACTAATTTTATTCATACGCAAATGGTCATGGCAGAATTCGGCGAATACTTGTTTCCGAAATGTGAGACATCACTGCTAATTACTTAACTTTCAAACGGCGATCTTCCAATACTATTTTTTGAGGCGTTATCGCTTCAATTGGCCGACTCATCATCTTCAAGAGATTCTTGCCCCAAACGGAAACATTTTGACCACTTTTTTTATAGTGGAATATGAAGTATGTAAATCACCATAAACGGGGTCTAAACGTTGTTTGATTTGATTAGGCGTGTGCCCTTCTTTTGTTAAAAATTTAATGACTGCTCGGTACTTAATTTTCGTTAGCTGCGACATTTTCATGCACGCGTCACAATGCTTGAATGGCTACTAAAATCTATTACGCTTCTAGCCGTAATATATATAGTGTAGGCCTCTTACATGTTCAACTATGACGCAACCGAGTTTGACCATGTTGGCACCTGTAGAAGCCTGTCGGGCCGAGAATTTATGGCGCTTACCTCGTAATTCTGAGTAGTGGGTAATTATCTGCTCTATTAACTGAGAGTTGTACTGTGTTAATCAGAATTAAAGCCAAGTAATTTATTAAGTGAGAGTTGTGGTTTCATTGATATAGGAATGGTATTCAAATGAAACATCACTATTTAGAATTTGGGCATGGAACTATGGGGCAGCTCTCTCAAAAAAAAAAAAAAACAAATTTGATGACAATACTGTAAACTATGTAAAAAGCTATTTGAAAATTCTATTGTAAATGGACAGCCCTCCAAGCCACTGCATGGAATCAATTTCTTTTGGCAGATTTTTATTTTTTTTATTAATTATCCAAAGGGTACTCTTGATAAATTTTGATAAATACATCAGTTTAGGAGATATTTCTGTTTTGACATTTTGTAAAAAAGAATGTGCTATTTAATTTTCTATCTTGGTTAATTTTGGTATGGCACCTTGCATTTAGATTAAGTAACCTTGATGTGTCATGCGATGTTGTTATGTAGTTTCTAACACCCTGTATCTCTGAAATGAATATGTTTGTATGAACTTTTATCGTAGAATCTCTTGGAATCTTTTCTGATCTCAAGAACCACCTTTTGAAATTATAGACACTACATTCTATACCACAAATTATGAATGAATTATAACTTGAAATGAACAACAAATGAATTATAAGTTGAAATGAACAGCAAATCTTAGAAAAAATTACCTAATTCCATTTCCTGCAACATCTGTTCAATGCCTTTTGATTTTTTTTGTCCGACATTGGCAGGAAGTTTCATGCGTTGTGAACGCAGTGATACACCGCTGTTTTTAAAATCTGGAAATTTAATACCTGCTGTTTCCACTGCCTGTAAAATATGCTGTTAAAAACAAAATTAAATTTAAAAAACAGTTTGCAGGTCAGTGCTCTGTTAAAAGAAGAAAATTAGTAGCAAAGCATATTATTAGATTATTTACAAGTGCATCATATAAAATAAAAGAAAGCAGCGAATTACAGTTTAGTTAATTGTTTGGATTTACTACTAATATACCTTGTCAAGTCATAAGTTCTGGTACACGGTTTTTTGGCGATTGTAGAAAAACTACAAAAAATTATTTAATGAAATTTTGCAAAAACATTTATTGGCTATTCATGAATATAAAATTATTCAAAATGGAGTGAAGTCGTTCCGGCCACTCGTCGATCGTAGTACGCACCTCATGTATGGGGAAATTGGCGACCGCACGGATCAGGGCTCGCTTTAGGAACTCAATATTTGAGTGTCGAATAGAGCAAGTCATACCCTATAAAACGGACCAAAGTTTGTAATCCAGAGGATTAAGGTCAGGGCTACCGGATGGCCAATCATCGGTGGAAATGAACTCCGGTACATTTGTTTTTAGCCATTCCTGAGTGGTTTTAGCTTTATGGGCTGGCGCTGAGTCCTGTTGGAAGGTCCATTGCTTGTTTGCGAACAATGTTCGATTGAGGGGCTTCACAACGCCTTCCAAAACATCCAATTGATAAACTTTCGCCGATGTCTTCACACATTTTTCGCAGAAATGGAGAGCAGTAACCCCTTCATAACTGACACCCCACCAAAACATATATGACGCGGGGTGATGACCTCGTTGAACCCCCGCAATGACTTCTGACGCTTCCTTAAATGACCGGGCATACACTCTATCGTTTTGTTTATAGAAAGATTTCTCCACAGTAAAAATCTCGTCGGTAAACAGGATTCGTTTGTGAGCATTGTCTGCGTACTGGCGGCGCAGAACCTTTGCTTTTACCTTGCGTTTTTGCTTCAACGCCACTGTGGGCTGATACCCAGTGTGTTTCTTATAGGCACTGAGTCCCAAATATCTTTAATGATACGAGAGATGGATTTTTGCGAGATTTGCATCTCCCGCGATAAGAATGTTTGCTTTCGAAATGGTTTTCGCCTGATTCTGTTCTTTACAGAACAGAATCAGGCGAAAACCATTTCAAAGCCGTAGGGCTTTGATCGCGTTCGGTGTTCTCACTGTTCGCGGGCGTCCGCTTCTTGGGCGGTCAGACATCAGACACTCCACTAGTCTCCTCAAATAACTTTATAGCACGATATACGAAGTTACGAGATACACCGAGCGGCGTAAGCGTGCGAAAAATATCGCTTGCTTCCATACCGCATTTTTTTAGACCAACTATAACAACACTATTTTCGATGATGATCGCGCCATTCCATGACGATAAATAACATGCCAAAATTTTTATACATTACAGGCAAAATGGAATGAGTGCGTTCAATGGTGCGCTCACACTAGATGCGTTCATTCGTGTACCAGAACTTATGACTTGACTAGGTACATATCAGCTAGCACATGCTATCTCTGTCTTTACTCATTATTGTCAATACTGATTTTTTTGTTGCTAATATTGCTCATATTGCTAACTCATAGAAATGTATTATGTACTATTTTTCAGTCCCCTTCCACTATTTTTAAGTTAATCGCTTAGCTCTTCTTTGCTGCTTATCAGAACATATGGATCAGCGTTTATTGTAAATAATATGTTATACTCTGTATTAATTTTGAAATTTTATTTATCTCAGTGCTGCATGCAGTAGAATCAAGTTTAATCAATTTCACTTTTACTTTCTCTAATAGTACTAAGATGAAGAGGAAAGAAACGTTGTTACAAATGAAGGAAATACAAATATAGAAGAACCAACATTCGAAAAAGTAGCTAAAGTAATTGAAAAAGAAAAAGGCTGCTGTATGGGATAAGATAACTGCTGAATTAATAAAAGAAAAAGAAGAGGTGATGCCAAATGAATGGAAAACGGGATAAATAATTCTAATACCAAAAAAGGAGACAGCATACTGTAAAAATTATAGAAGTAGTTCACTACTTAACGAGGGGCAAACAACTCCTTAAATATGGTGTACACCTGAAATTTTCAATTACTTGATTACATGTTTAATATTTTAATTACTTGTTGAATGTGTGTTCAGTCTTATCAGTATCTTCAAATACATTTTTAGTATTTTGATTACATTTTCAATACTTTAATTCCATTTTAAATATTTTAATTACATGTTGAATATTTTAATTACGATTTCATTCTTTTAATTACTTTTTCATTATTTTAATTACAGTTTCAAATACTTTCATTACCTCTTGATTGCATGTTTAATCAGATAAAGTTGTCGTCTGGATGGTCTACGTGCGTTCTCTAAAAACTAAAAAAGTGCATGTGCATCAATTTCGCCAAGAATTGTCTCGCTTATTGTTTCATTCCGAGCTAAGGTGTTTTGAACGCGTTTGAACGCTCGTGATTTTATAGTTTTTGATATGACTTTGTGGTCTTTGATATAGTATTTAGGAGTTTACAGGATGGCAGAACTCGGGAAAGAAGGTAAGTCTTTTATGCTTGACTTGTTATTATAGTACATATGATAGAATCATATCGAAATTACATTAAAAGTTACACTGGGAACCACACTCAATTTGTCGTCCCTGCATTTTATAGGCGTAATTTTTTCGTAATGTATTTAGAGTATTTGTAAAACTAACAGCTCTGTGATAACCGTGGTGATAACGCTAAAAATAATCTACGAAGTCTCAAGATACATGAGCCTTGGTTTGAAGGGGGATGCGCTAATTTTTGTTCGAGATTTTGTTCATCAAACGTCATGTCAGTGATGTAGGCGTAAAAGGGCGTCCGTCACTTAAAAAAAAATTAAATGACATTACCTTTTTAAAATTAGGCTGTAGGTATTAAAAAGTGTTAATTCTTCATTTACTAATATTGAATTTTCAAAATTTTAACGATTCGAAGTGGGATCTATGTCAATGAGCTTTCAAATAGAGGGTGTTCAACGACAAAGGCCCCAAACTATAATTAAATTATTCGTAAACTGATTTTATTAATCCAAAAACCAGATTTAAATATTTTAAAGACACTACAAACTAGCACGATTTTCACATTTTTTGAAGGTCAAATGATAGGTAACTTTTCTTTTATGATTTGCCTTTCAGACTGAATATAAGCCGATATAAGCTAACTGAATCTCTCTAATCTGACAGAAACTACCTAACTGCCATACAATTGAAGCAAAAAATAGCTCTATCCCCGAGAAATCAATATTCCTATGACACTTTGTAATTTTCAGATGTATGGACCTACATAAAAAATACTTTACAAATTGAAATCCCGGATTTTGTAGTAAATTTGTTACAAATGAATTGTTACGATAACAAATTGGCATTATCAAATTTTTCAAACGACGATATTGCCTCCATTGAAAATTTTGCAAAAAATATCTTGCCCAATCTCATTGATATTACTAATGAAGATGAACTGAAAAAATATTACGGATTTTTCTATAAAAGCCACAAACATTTTTGTTTGCCTGCTGGTATTAAAAAAACTCTAGTGAAGATTGGAGAAAAACTTGGAAATTTGGAAAAAAACAAGGAAGATAATGGCCGCACTGCAGTTTTCAGCCAATCTTTCAGAGAAAACCAAGAGGGAAATCCACAGCCACCACCAAGGAAGAAAACTAAAACCGCAGAGATAAAAAATAGTGAAGAATTCAAGGAAAGATTAAACCGAATTAAACAACAGTTCAATGTGAACACAGCTAGAAAAAATCTGGAACATACATTGAGGAAATATATAAAAAACTTGACTGAATCAGAAAAAATCAAACTCAGTTGCAATGATCCAAATATAGAAATAAATTTACAAGTTTCTCTCAATACATTGGATGACGCAGGTCCAAGTACATCAGATTCCACTTCGATTGCTACAGGCCTTATAAAATGTTTCGTGTGTGAGAAGTACATAAAGGTGTCGAACTGCAGTATTGCTGGAGGATTATATTGGACGACTTCTAATTTTTATAAACACTTAAAAATTCATTTACAGAATGAATCAGATTCTACAAAGATAAATACCTTGATAAAGACTAGCCGCATGCCACAAAGAAGCACCTTAGACAACTTCATGAATATACAACAGCAGCAGCAACAACAACAAACAGAACATGATACAGAAGCCGAAGTCGAAGAATGGGAAGAGGAATCTACCACCGAGCAAGATCAAAATTTTTAATTTGCAGAGACGTTAGAAAAGAGACATCTGATGATCTCTGCATAGAAAATTCGGTTTGTTTGTCTCTAGATGCTCAAAATTGTAGTAAATGGAATGTTGCAAAATATAGTAGATCAGAAAGGCGAAGACGAAAGAGGGAAAATTCTTCGACTTTAAAACCGCAGAGCCTTATCACTGATTTTTTTTCTCTTTTGGATCAAATGGAGAGAATCATCACAACACAACCTGACCATGTCACTAGTGACTTCATGCACATGCAAAAAAAACTGAACTTAAATACCCCTAAGGCACTCGAATTGTTAATTAAAGCTGCGGATAAAAATAGCAATAAAAACCAGGGCAAAAGATACGATGACAAAATCAAATTATTATCAGAATATTTGTATTTAACCGGTGGTTGTTTACTTTATGAAACGCTCTATAGCAACTTCAATGGCAGTTTACCATCTCTCTCGACGGTAAGAAAAGAACTAAATAAGGACTTTAATTTACATGAAGGGAGTATGAGATTTATTGAATTGAAGGAATACCTGGTTAAACATAATTATCCATTCAGGATTTGGATTAGCGAGGATGCAACTGCCATCACAGGTATGATTATTATTGCTCACGAACATTTCTATTACTTTGATTAGGTATTGAGATAAGTATTTCATTTGCAGGAAAGATTCAATATGATCCAAAAACGAATAATATTGTTGGATTTCCTTTGCCTATACATCCTACAACGGGACTTCCAACAGCAGGTGTATTTTCAGCTACTAGTGCTAAGAAAATATACGAAATATTTCAAGATAACAAAAAATGCAGTTATGCCTACATAATAATGGCACAACCATTAATACCAAATGCAGCAGCATTTTGTTTATGTGCCTTTGGAACAGCGAATAACTTTAAATATTCCGATGTACTGCATAGATGGAGCATGATGGAAAGACTTGCAAAAGAGAATGGTATTGAAATTGTAGGATTTTCTTCCGATGGCGACAGTCGTTTGCTGAAAGCAATGCGTTGCAAGACCAGTATACCAATCAACAACGAATACAATAAATGGTTCCAATGTGATACTGATATATTTCAACTACTATACGTGCAAGATACAGTTCATATAGGTAAGTTAATGTAATTTTCAAAACATCTTGAATATGAATTAAGGGGTACATAGATGCTTTTACTTAGTATCCCGCAATTACAAGGAATAAACCCAATCTTGAATATGATCCTCTAGATATTTTTACCATTGACGTGACGTTCACTTTTAAAACAGCCATGTGTTTTTTGGTTAAGATGAAGAGATATTCAATAAACCAGAATTCTAAACTTCAAATCTATTTTCTGGGGTATCTCAAGAACACTTGATTTTAGCAAAAAAAAGTATAGCAATGTTTTGAAAGTAAACGTTATTGGCTTGAAGCCGGACTTCTTGTCCGCACTGTATATTAAATCCTCATTTTGTTTTCAGGCACAAAATTGAAGACTGTATTACTGAATGAACGTGTCGAATTGAAAATAGGCTCTTATTCTGCCAATGCAGGTCATCTCCACAAATTAGTCGAAAGCGTTTCCAAAGATCAACATCTTTTGACGAAATCGCATCTGAAATCAGATGACAAAATGAACTTCAATTCCGTGGAACATATAATCAATCCAAAAGTTCAACACGCTCTATCGAAGAATATATTGGAGAGTGAAGGAACAGTAGCATTCCTTCAAATAATGCAAAGAATTTTAGATTCATTTCTCCAAAAGAATCTAGATATTAAATCACGGATTAAGAAAATTTGGTTTTCTGTGTTATTCTTGAGAATGTGGAGGCACTGGCTCATAGAGAATAAGTTTCTGTTAACTAAACATTTCATTACACTAAATGCTTATGTGTGCATAGAGCTCAATGCACATGCTTTGGTACTGGTCACTCTCAAAGCCACGTATTTAAAAAATCCCGAAATCTTGACAACTTGGTTGATGAGTTCTCAGCCCTGTGAACAAACATTCCGAGCAGCTCGTTCCATGACGACGACCTTTTCAACAATAGTAAACTTTAGTATGTTGGAAATTTTACAAAGATTGCACAAATTACAAGCCATTAATGACATCATGTGTGAGTTGCGTGAGTATTTTTATTCATTGGATAACAATATATAAAATGGACAATGCATGAGGTGCAGGTTTTTCATTTCTTTCTGGTTTAATTTTTGTTTCAGAGGGGGATATAACTTTTCCTAGAGAAATGCATAGAAAATTAGGAGATAAAAACGGAAATGAAGCTCAACAATTGAATGAATCATCTACTGGATTGCTCAGTTACGAAGAAATTGATAGAATCATTTTAGAAACTAAAGAAGATGTTAAACAATTTTGTTTACATTTGGGAATTAAATTCAAACACGAGAATTGGATAGAAATCAGTATCCCAAAAGTTTGTGGTGATTTTGAGAAAGAAACAATCGTTGAGCAAATGGATCAAGAAATAAACGAACCACAAGAAACAGATGAACAAATTGATCGAGAAATAAACGAACAACCAACCATATTTGAACGAAGTGAGTATAAAGCAACAGGATAGCTAACAATATCACCATCATCAATTTACGAGAAATGCACGAATTCGGCTTCAGGGGTTTTTAAATTTCCAATTTCATTTCAGATGCAGATCCCGAAGATTCAAAAATTATAGAAGAATTTGAAAATGTGAATCTCAATTTAGTAGACTATACAGACACAGGAACTAAATCAGATTCGTGTATTGAAATAATCAGCAATGGTAAAACTATGAAAATCAAAAAAAGTACTTTGTGTTGGTTATTAGAAACAAAGGATTCGCGTCTGAGTTCCGACAGGCTGCAGAGGGTAAGAGGCCCAAAAGTATTCAAAGAAAACTCGATTGAAAAGAGAATGATTCGGCAAGTGTCAAGAAAGCCTCGAAGAAAACGAAAAATTGCTTCAGAATCGGATTCGTCCGAATCCGATTCAGATACGATTTTGAAACTCGATGATAGTGACGATACCGAGACATTTTCAAATTCAGACTCGGATCTAGAATAGGTAGTAGGTATATGTATTAAAACACAAGTGTTTTATAGAGCAGTTTTTTTTTAATAAAGAGATGATTTTTTTGTGCCTACTTTTATCTTAAGGGTAATTTGGGGGGAATATTTGTGTTCGCCCTCCTGACTCTCAAGTCTAACTTTATATTTCCTGGTTCTCTAGCACCAATTGTAGTATAATATCTACCGGGCAACATGAAATAAAAATAACCCCAAATACTTTTTAATTACTTTGAATATATTTAAGTAATCTCAATTACTCAAATTATTACTTTCAAATATTTTAAATATCTATGATTGCTTATTAAATATTTTGATAATGTTTTAAATACTTTGATTACTTTTTAAATGCCTTGATTACTTTTCGAGTATTTTCATTACTTTTCAAATGATTTAATTCTTACAAATAATTTAATTACTTATAAATACCATCAAATACCAAATATTCTAAATATGGTGTACACTTTTTCAGAAGTTGTTTGCCCCTCGCTACTTAATGTAACATACAAAGCATTAACGATTATATTAAAAGAAAGATTACAAACAAGTAAAAAGACCAAATTAAGAATTCACAAGATATGCTTCAGAAACAATGGCACTGAAGAAGAAAACCTTAAAATTCTAGAAAGAAAAATCTTAAGAACAATAATGGGACCAAAGGAAGTACGAGGAAATGAATACAAACAGTTAATGAATTATAAAATTGAAGATATAACGGGGAAAAATAATATAATAAAAATTATGGTAGAATTAGATGGTACAGACACATATATAGAAGAGAGAAAAAGTCAACATTAAGAATTATTACAGAGTGAAACCCAGCAGATGAAAAGAACAAGTAGAACAGTGGAAGAAGGAAGGAAATAGCAAATAGAAAAAAAAGGAGAAAACTACATAAAATTTATTAAACACCAAGGAAAATAAAAAGCAACATTTACACTATGGAGTACTGACTGTCCTAGATTTATTTGAAAGCAGCTGTAACTAACTTAGATTTTAACTAAGACAACTCTCCTTTTAAACAACGCAACGCATAAAATTTTAGATTTCAGACCATATGCGTAATGATTTAATATTAATTTTCAGTTAATTAATATTAATCAATTGATAAGTTAACGTATTGTAATTAGTAATATTGTAAAAAAGAATTAAAAAGTAATTACCGTAAAAAAGTAACAAACAAAAAAGTATGATAAATGGACATTCATTAAAGAAGAAAATTATTACAGCAGCTACCATGCCCAAGTGGAGACGCCCTAGATTTGTACGTAGAAAGCGCCAGTTTAGTTCCCATTTCAGACTTCTTTTTTTTTTATAGAATCATTTATGAAATATTTAATATATTTTATAAATAAACAATTTTTCAATTTAATAATTCAATTTAAAACATTATTTTCTGCAGTGGTGATTTGTGTATAAATGATTTCACAAAAAAATCTACAAATACATATGGATGTAATTTTTTTTGTGATTGTGTCTTGGCATTTTATAGAATGCTCTATATTTTCCACTGACAAATTATTAAAAATATTGCATCATAGAGTAGTGATTTATGAATAGGCGCATTAGCACATGCTACACTATCCACATGGCTTGATATGTAAGATGCTTGTTTCATAACATGTGGATCGAACCCTGCTCCGGTAACTTTTTTTTTTAATTTAAACTTGTTAGTTTTGGAAAAAATGTTGATCAAATCTGTGAGCTGAATACATGTTTTAAGAATTTTATTAAATCTTGATTATTTTAATTACTTTATTTAGTTATTCGTCTATAATGGTAAAAATACATTTTCCATACATTTAAATATAATTTAAAAATTAAAAAAGTGCCACAAGCAAGCTTTTATCGCACGAACACATGGTTTTTAATTGGTTGAGTACGATAAAAAGTACTTGTTACACAAGTACTTTTTTATTTCGCAATAATTTACTAATTAATAAAATGTGCAGCTTTATGATTACATGTCATGTGCCAAAATAATAACCTTCAAGTATTACCAATTTAAAAATCAAGAAATAAAAAATACTTAAAATAGTATTGAAAAGAATTCTGTTTCCGTTCTATTTTCGGTTACGAAAAGAGACCAAACTCAATGTGAAATAGAAAAAAAGCATTTAATTTATGATTCGTCAGCCAGCTGTCAAAATCGCTTCACACGAGGTTTCGTGCCTTGAAATTTTCAAGACATTTTTATAAAATTCATCAGAAGTGTGGGCCATAGAAGAAGTTGTCTTCTATCGATCTTGTTAATAAATTTAATTTAACAGATGAAAATTATGAAGTTTTGAAAAAAACTTTGGAATCTTGGAACACTTTTTTTATAAAATACAGCAGGACAGTAATGACAAGATTATCATGAAGAATCGAAAACAAAAACTTCAAGACGACTTCAAGTGTTATCTGACTGCTAATTGATGTCAATAAATAATATGTGTTAGTGAAGATTAGTTGTTATTTAATTCATCCTAAATATCAATCTGGTGATTCCAAAAATCTATTTATAAATTAATAATGTGACTAATTGAAACGATTTTTTTTTTTTCAATTCTTGTTCAAGTGCTCCATATTGAATTTAATGTTTTGTTATCATATTTGAATTCAGCGACCCAAAACATCTCTAAGCAAAAAAGGAAATAATATTTAAACATATGAAACGTATAAAGAAATTTTGAGGTCTGCCATATTGATTTTCAATTGTTACTATTATATTCGAATTTAGCGACCTCGAAAACCCTTAACAAACGTCAAAATATTATTTGAAAAACAAATAATGTATAAAAATAAAATTTGTGATTAAGCCCGCCTACAGACCTTTCAATTCGAGTCTGGCCAATGCGTTGACACGGTGCCCGCCATTTTATATCACAACATTTTTGATATAATATTTTGATTTTGACATCCTAATTATAATGTAATTTTACTGTTAAATATGTTTTATATACACAACCAGTTGTTTCGCGATTTTTAATCGAGTCAAATACTGTTTACATGTGTGCCAATATTTGGTCGTGTGACTATTTCTGCACTTTTCAAATTTGGCACCATGTGTTGTGATATAAAATGGCTGCCTTGGCCAGACTCTGATTAAAGGGTCTCTAAGCCCGCCATATTAGATCCGCCACCTAGAATCCTAATGGTGGTTTCACAAAGCTTGATTAAGTTCTGATTAGCTTAATTGTGATTCAATTTGAAATCCAGAAATTTCATTGGCCGAGATTTAACAGACCTTGAATTTTATCCAATTATGTATCTGGATTTCAAATTTAATCATGATTAAGTTAATTAGAACTTAATCAACCTTTGTGAAACCGGCCATAAATCTTGTATTACTATATTCGAATTCAGTGTAGAGGCATAGCTAGCGCCTGTGTATGGCACAGGGGCGCCACCCCCGACAGAGTAAAATATAATATAAATTAAATACTATTGGTGCAAAGTTGGAATAAAATTTACTAATAAAATATAGCTTATATTTTTAATCGACCATTTTTTCATATGAGGGGCGACATTGCACTGCCTTGCACAGGGGCGCCACAAACCCCAGCTACGCCTCTGAGTGTATCCAAAAAGAAATTAAAAAGCATAAAAATTATATTCTAATCGCAAAAAACTTGAAAAATAAAGATTTTTATTACTTCAATCCACCATATTGAATCAGCCATTTTGAATTTGAAGTTTCTGACAAAATTAGTATTCAGCCTCCCCAAATATAGATACACATAAATATCTCATTTTAATAATAAACTCTAAAAGTTGTTGAATTATTTCCACATTTTGCCAGTTACAAACCACAGTGCGACGTACTAATAATAACAAAGAAATTTAAGAAACTAACAAATGCACTTCAAAAAATAGAAAAACATGCAGGAGAAACTGGTCTACAAATAAACGAAGACAAAACAAAGTACATGAAACTAGTCATGAATGGAAAAGCACAAGCAGAACAACAAATATCAATAGAAAACTACAAATTCGAAAAAGTCAACAAATTTATATATCTCGGTTCAGAAATAAGTATAACTGGAAACAATGAGGAAATTGAGAGGATAGACCTGGAAAGTAAAGCTTATCAAGCAAATAAAACACTATTAAAATCAAAAATATCAAGCAAAAGAACTAAACTAAAAATATATAAAATACTTATACTAACAAAAGTGATTTATAGTGCTGAAACATGGACTTTAACTAAAGTGAATGAAGATAAACTACTCAATGAAGAAAACTACTACGAAGAAAAATATACGGTCCAATGAAAGAAGTGGAAGAAAGGCGACAAAGAATGAATGAAGACTAAATGGAAACACAAATATACTCAAAACTATCAAGAAAAGTCGTTTAAGATAGTATGGACATATAAGAAGAATGGCGAAGAACGAAGTCACTACATATAGACTGGAAAATGCTCCTACAGAGAAAGAAAGACCTCTAAAGAAATGGCAAGATGATGTTATAGAAGATTTAAAGATTATGAATATCAAGAACAGTTATCAAAAGTGCCTGGCCAGAAAAGAATGGAAGATAATCAAGCAAAAACCCATTCGGGGTGATAAAACTGACATATACCTATATATAGGGGTTAATGCGGGTTTTCCTTGTATGACAAATATCACCATTTCAAAAGCAACTTCACTACAAAAGTGTCTATGCAAAGAACAGCAAGTTGTTGACATGTCATCAACGTTAATAGGCATAGCAAATCAGTTGTTTTTGCAGGTAATTGTAATAGTATTATGATTAATAAATAGTTTGTAATAAGCAATTATTTTTAATACATATTAAAATTAATCATAATTGCTCACTCCATTGTTGGAATAACCAGATTTTGCACGACCCGGCATTTTAAAACTTGAATATTTTAACACTGTTTATTTATTATATTAGATTTATCGTCTACCTTGAAGTAAGGTTAGATACTACAACCACAACTACAAACGTTTTATGTTTACACTTCTGTTGCAGTGTTGCCAGATGCCACGCAATTCATGACTTTTAGTGAAGTTTTTATTTGTGCTATAATAATGATTTTTATTTCAAATGTTTTGATTTTTGTGAATTTCAATTTATTTTCGAAAACACCTTTTATGTACAAATTATAATACTGAAAATTATATGCCTAGATTTTTATTAAATATTGAAATTGCAAACAAGGAGATACAGGGGAATCCCTCATATTTAAGTAGGTAATGCAGTAAATCTAAAAATAACTAAAGATAGCTCCAGTATTAATTGTCAGCGTATTGTAACAGATACATTCTTTTGCGTATGCTTAGATCCAAATATAGATGCTTTTTTTGGTATCTAGATCCAAAATATAAAGTCTAATATATTTATCTAGATACATTTGTAGATACTGTAAATATTTATTTTTTTAACCAATACAGCAAATCACACATTTCAAACAGTTTAACCATCAAATTGATTTAATTGCTCACAATCTCCAAACTGTACGGTAATGACTGAGCAAAAACTGCGCATTCTTAGTGGTTGCATTATACTGCCATAGATGCCAGCACAAGCAATTTTATAACCAAGGACCGTAGATGCAAAGCAAGCTTTTAAATATAGGTCAATTCATACACTTCCAGTAGCGCCAAAATGGCGGAACATGTTCATTAACATGAAAACAGGAATAATCGACAACTCGACTTGTTTTCAGTTGGGTACTAAGCGTTGATTCAACGTTTTAGAACGTCATGCGCCTCATATGACGATCGTGTCAGCTTCGATAGCAGCCGTATTGCAACTTTTACTGATCGCAAAAATGGTGACATTGCGATGACCTATATTTCAAAACTTGCTTTGCATCTACGGACCTTGTTTTATAACACGGCCATCTGAATTAAATACCCCCCCCCACCACCAGATAATTATAGCTGTCCCAATTTAAAACAGATTATCGAAAAGTAAACTTGGACGGATGAACGGTAGCTGCATCTACAAAGACTTCTGTAGAAATATAACATTTATAAACATGGCCTCCACCATTTGAGAGACAAACGTGAACGTCTCTCTTACTATATGGCACAAAAGCTATCTTCTGTAATCACTCAAAATTTGAAAAGAATCTAGATCTGTATCTAAGGTACCATAATAGTTGTTTGTATACCAAGGCTGTGAAACGTCTCGTTAACGTACCGAGAGAATAATTGAGGAGCAGACTTTCAAAATGCATTTTGTCTAAAATTTGAAATTTTTAGTAAGTGATGGCGTTGCGTAGCTTGTATAAATCTGCGTCTTTTTTAATTGCAACTCGACGATCTAAACGCATTATATCCCCTTGAAAATGCCTTGCAAAGCTTAGGCCGTAAAACCCTAAAATAAGGACGTACTGTGTTTCGTGTGTGTCTCAGTTTAAGTTATATTTCACAGTGTAAGTAAAAATAAATATTTGTAATGTTTTAATGTCTGTTTAGTGTTTTTTTTTTGATAGTGTTACGCAATGTTACAAGGGGAAGGAGGTTATTCAGCTTAGCGTGAAACATAACTCATACATTAGAATTATTTAAGTTTTAAATTGTAAATTGATTTGAAACAATAGTAGGTATAAATATTATTTTAACAAATGAAATATTTTTCTACGTTATATTATTGCTGTTATTTCATCATTTCATAAAATAATATTTCAAATTTCGCGGTATTCGAGATGTTCATATTCGTCGACGTAACGACGTCATAAAATTCCAGAGCTTTTTAACATGATTTGGTTGGGGCGGGGGGGGGGGTTTGACACTAGCGTTACGTAAATATCTAATGGTGATTCAGAGTTAACGTTACGAGCCGTTACAAGAGAGATGGGATACCAAATTTCTTCTAAATATACGTTGCGTTACATAATTTAAGGATGATCCCTCTACTATAAAAAATAATTATATCTATTGATATCTATTGATATCTATTATATAAATAAATGTATATTCCATACAATGTGTATTTTTTTTGTATTTCACGCCTACACTACGGGGGAACCAACATCTAAGGTCATGTGTCCCCCATCTAACATGCAACACGAATACACACATCCATAGTTGAGGTGGCGTAATTTTCCAATTAGAAAAATCCCGCCGCCCCAAGTGGGATTCTAACCCACGACCCTTGGAACACGAGTGATGCACTGACACCTCTCACCGTCGGCCCTAATGTGTATTATTCTATATATTTTTGGTGTTTTGAGCTAAATTTGATTTTTTTTTAATAAATTGATAATCCTTAAAGCTCTGTTCCACTATGTAAAGTAATTAACTGACAGTTTTCTTGAATTCTTGAAAATTGCATAAATTGGACAAAACGCATTTTGAAAGTCTGCTACCATTTGTCGCCGAGGCCGTTTACGGCCGAGGCAGGACAATCTCGACGACGCTAAAGAATTTTGCGGTCAAGTTAT
The DNA here is from genome assembly GCA_929113105.1 of Agrypnus murinus. Classification (NCBI taxonomy): domain Eukaryota; kingdom Metazoa; phylum Arthropoda; class Insecta; order Coleoptera; family Elateridae; genus Agrypnus; species Agrypnus murinus. The sequence goes on from OV816026.1 coordinate 97,598,926, forward strand.
ACAAAATATTTTATGTGCAATCGTACAAAAATTATAAATTTCATTGCTTTTAAAAACCGTAGTTTAATTCATTTTATTCACAATCTTATTGTAATATGTACAGTTGCGATCATTCGCTAAGGAACGATGAACAAATAGTGATCGCCGATTTTTGAGTTTTTTGTACAATGTACGCTGGTAATTTTGATTCTTATTACAATAATAATGGATTTGGAAGGAAACGTGTTCCTGGGTAGAGTAGAAGAAGTGGAAGCAACAAATGAACGGTAAAAATAAATAAATAGTATAAAAACTTAACCTAACATTCTACACAGAAATCGTATTTGTATATCGCAAGGCAAGTATGGGATAGTAATGACCCTTTCTCTTTGCCTGAACTTTGTCAGATGCATCCGAGATAGCAAGGAATGATTTATCAAATGATGTTGATTGTAGAAGACAAATAAGAAACAACATATAAATCACTTCTTATAGAACGAGGTAATATTTATTTTATGTGATAAAGTATCAAAACTGTTAGTACATTATTTCCTATTATTATTCTTTAGAAATTGTAGCAAATTGGCTACAGCATCAATAACAGCAGCTCTAATCTCTATATGATCTCTTTATGGCATTAGTATTCTTGCATATGCAGTTGTAGTCCTCTTTGCAGCAGAGTAGTGCAGCAATACGACGAATGGTTCTTCGTCGCTTGAAAAGTGCTTCAGTGCCACCGTTTGCACCCCTGGATCTTTTAGTAACCTAAAAAGTCTAACTGGTTACTTGAACATCCTCTACTTTGACTTTCATCGTGGGAGATTGTACAAGTATGATTTCATTACATTCCAAAACATCTTGTAAATTGTAACGTCTGTTGCAGTAATCACTTCTGCTGATATGTTGACGGAATTGGTGGTTCTAAGAAAAATGGCAAGTTCCACCCTTAAGGTTCAAGCTCTGTTTCTAGTGTTGCATTTATATACATTTTGTAAATTATTATAAATAAACTGTGAAAATGTTGATGTAGTTTTTTTTAAATGAAGTGTTGAAGTATTATTTATCTTTAAGTTTAATTTTAATATCTTGGAAGTATTATTTGCTGTCGTCGCTTGATATGTGTATTTTTAGAAATTGTTGCTAAGCAATATTTTCTCTAGATTATAAATTTGGTAAATGAGTTTTTGCCCCCAATTTATTAATGCATAGTAATACTTAGGCATGTATATTTCAAAGTCAATGTTTTAGATAAAAACAAATCACTTATTCAACTTACGACCTAAAGAACTGATTGTGACCTCAGATTCCCAAGAAATTGCATTATATTTTTATATCCATTGGGGTTCTTTCACACGATTTTGCAAAATTTAACTATGGATAATAATAGGATTTCTTTCTTACTATTATTTATGTTATAAAACTGTAGGTAATATTGTTTATTACTTTAGAAAGAAAACACTGTTGCGACTTGCGACACACACAGTAATTTTTTAACGTTCATCCAGTCATCACCAGTTGTTGCTCTTGCTGGTCCATTTGCGACAATTTAGTATACTAGTAAGCTCTTTCCACAGTTTTTGTAAACATTCAGGACCTTTTCCCGGGCACAATCTTTCCGTAAGCAATATTTCTTTGGTGGACATTGTTTGAAATTGGCGCGTCTAACTATTCGAAACTGTCAAATGCAAATGTCACTGCTCGAACGCGCATGCACAATCGGTAATATAGTTCATAATTAGTTTGCATTTCAGTTGTTGTGATTCATTTCAATTGGATCATAACAAGTGCAGTTACAGAATACCAAATATTGCAGGAATTGTTAAGATTTCGTAGCAATCGGGTTCATAACAATTATTGTTATACTTAACAATTGATATGAACCAGTGCTTACAGAATACATGTAATTGTTTACCTCGATGTACCGTCTCGGTCAAACAATTATCGCTTGGCTTGTAAAGATATCCTTTACCAACTCAACATGTAATATACTAATCGGTGATCCATTTAGTTTTTTTCATTTATTTTTTTTTCACAGATCACGCGTGACTGGTGTCGTACCGTCATCTTATTTTTATTCAGTATTATTTGACAATTCATCATGGAAAGACTCACACCGCAACAACGTCTCCAAATTATTCAGCTGTATTACGAAAATCAGCGTTCTGTGAGAAATGTTTTTCGTGCACTTCGAGTAACATATGGTGTGCATCATCGACCGTCCGAGCCCACTATTGCCAATACCATCCGCATATTTGAGTCTCAGTGGACGTTATCGGATGATACGCGACCGAATAGACCAAATCCAGCACGTAGTGAGGAGAATATTGCGCCTGTAGTGCGAAGTGGGTGAAGACCGTGACCAATCGATTCGACGCCGTGCGCAGCATGTTGGCCTCTCGTATGGAACAACTTGGCGAATTTCACGCCAGGATCTGGGCTTAAAGGTTCACAAAATCCAAGTCGTTCAAGATTTGAAGCCGCCAGACTTGAATTTACGCTTTAATTTCAGTCAATGGGCTCTGCAACAGCTCAATGAAGATCCGCTGTTTTCGCGCCGAATTTTGTTCAGTGACGAGGCACATTTCTGGCTAAATGGATACGTAAATAAACAAAATTGCCGCATTTGGGCTGATGAGCAACCCGAAGAGATTCTCGAACTATCGTTACATCCACAAAAATGCACTGTTTGGTATGGTTTATGGGCTGGTGGAATCATCGGTCCGTATTTCTTTAAAAATGAGGCCGGACAGAACATAACCGTCAATGGCGAGCGCTATCGCACCATGATAACGGACTTTTTGTTGCCTGAAATTGAAGCCCGTGATGCTGGCAACATTTGGTTTCAGCAAGACGGTGCTAAACAATGGCTTTATTGAGAAATCATTTTGGTGAGCAGCTAATTTTGCGTTCCGGACCTGTCAACTGGCCGCTTAGATCGTGTGATATCACACCTCTGGATTTTTTTGGGGTTATGTGAAGTCAAAAGTCTTCGTCGATAAGCCAGCTACGATTCAACACTTGGAAGCCAGCATTACTCGCGTAATTCCCGAGATACCGGTAGCAATGCTGGAAAGAGTGATTGAAAATTGGACCTTCCGAATGGACGACCTACGGCGTAGTCGCGGCCAACATTTGAATGACATTATCTTTAAAAAGTAAATGTCAGAGATTGTTCTTTCGGGTCATAATAAAGATTCCAACATCCAATTCTTTTTAAGTGTCTTATTTAAAATTAAAAAAAAGGTCTAAATGAATCACCCATTATTACAATGTTTGTTAAATTTATTTATTACAAATCAAGAAACATGTTGTTGTCATGTTTTAGAAACGTCATTGTCATTTTCATATTATTATTTGTCATGTCAACTTTCAAGTGTCAAATAATAAAATGACTTTTAGTTTAAAAGATGTTACTAAGGGTAACGTCCATTATAGTATATTAAAGAACGAGTTTCATAAGGCAAGATTTATTGCAAGAGTCCAAATTTAGAAAACGAGCCGCTTGCGGCGAGTTTTCTAAAGGACGAGTGCAATAATGACTTATGAAACGAGTTTTTTATGCTATTTTTCTATTTTGCGTCTTTTATTCCTTTTTTGAATAAAAAAATCGCAATTTCAAAATTTAGGGATTGTGGTAGTTGACAACACTGATGTGACATTTGAAAATTCATTGATTGACACAGAAAATTGAGTGAAGTTTTTGTCAATTTTCTGTTTTTTTCAATTATTTTTTCAATGCTACCAACTTTGAAAAAGTTGGGCTATTAAAGCACTCAAATGAGCTATTAACGCACTGTTTTGGGTGCTTTAACAGCTTTATTATAGACGCAAAATAGAAAAAAAGTCCTTAAAGGCCGTTACTCTCAGTAACTGCCGCGAAATTGCATTTCGCGTCCTGTATGGCATATGTGTTCACTTCGCATACGATTGCACATAAACGCTGATGACGTAGTTTTTGTCTGTGTTGTATTTTAATGGTGATTGTAATTTTGACAGATTAAATTTAATATTCGTATTAATATTTAGATAATTTTAGGTAGTATATTATTCTATCATTTCTGATTTTATAATTTTTGAAATACTAATAAAATGGAATTGTCTCATAGATTCCTCTCAATAATTAGAAGCATGTCTACTGTACTGTAATTAAACAGGGTGAACGGACAAGCAGTCGTTCGAGGTGTCGGACTCACTAGGATCCAAGACTAGACCTAGGAGACAGAGGTCTCGGCAGTCGTTAGAAGTGTCGGGGAGCACTAGAATCCGAGACTAGCTTGTGGGCAGACCACACGGCGTTCACCTTAGAACTGATTGTTGTCTACCCAATCCCAGGTTTGTCTGGGTAACGGATGACGCAATCAGAATGTAACGTGTGGTAGAGTTACACGCAAGTGTTTCTCGACAATGACTCTAAAACGTTGCTGAGGAAGCTCTGCTAACAAGAGGGTATGGGTAGATTTGATTCTTACCTGACGCCAGGGACTGATATGGAGCTAGTTTCCCGTTGTCCGACCTATACGAATGGAGGAGAATTAAAGTGAGGTTTATCCCGGTCAGGTAGTGCGCTCGCTGATCTATGGGAAAATGCATGCAACCAGGTAGCGTCTCGTAGATGACAGTATGGGGATCCGGCTTTGGCTGCGCAGTTCCAGTCGTCGGGTTCCCAGAAATCGTCTAGACACCTACGCTTAAGGAGCGTTGATGCGAATATATGCCTCTCACGTTCAAGGTAACTTCACCCTAACGGGTAAATACCGGAATGCTACTTTGATGGGCCCTATGAAGTAGCTTCGAAACGAAGCTCTGTCAGTGGCACAGCAGGCCTATAACTGGAAGATCGAGGTGGCAAAACCATTTAAAAACCAAGTCCCGCCACATTTGAGGTTGGATTCGATCAGGCAGTGGTCCCAACTTAGGTTGGGGAAAGTAACTTAAGCATGAGAGAAGGCCAGAGGGTTCTAATGAACCTAACCTGAGTTGGGGGAGTAGTCCTATTGTTGGACGAGGTACTCGGCTCCGCATGAAAGAGGGCGGGCTAGATCCGACGTGTGAGCACTTTATAGTTCCGGTGCACTTTATAGTCTGGTGAGGTAGTAGAGGGTGGATAGGCAACCTCGCTCCAACCAGTGAGTTACTGGAAGCATTGGCTTTGCAAATACGCACTGATTGAGCGTACCTCAATTACTTTCTCTTGGAAGGAACGTGAAGATTAAGTTTCACGACAGGTGCTCCATGTAAAACACTCTTGGTATTTCTACTGGCGATTATACATATTACAGTCTGCCGCATAATGTCTTATAATAAAATACCGCGAGAGTGCAGATCAATCTTTGGCGCGTCCCAATAAGATAATTACTTAAATTATTTCATGACCAACTACTATTAAATGTAAACATTATGGCCTTCTCAAGCGGTCCGGACCGCCGCGCCATCGGTTGATAGATGTTGAAGTTACCATTTTATGATTTACCACTAAAATTCAAAATTTTTATTGCTGTTAACGTATTTATTGTACGAATACAAATCACTTTCACTTTAACAACAGTCTCCGATGAAATATAATTTATATAAAAATCTTACGTTGTGCAAGTTATTTGAGCTTACGGCAGAGTATTCTTTGCGTCAAATTTTGCGATGCGGAATCGTCAAATCATCTATTTCTGTAAATGCAGCTAAAGATTTTAGTTTCGTAAGTCCCACCCCTAATAGCATCTCCTACTGATAAAGAGCAGTTTTTAATACCATCTGAACTAAGAGTTAAAATTCAGAAGCTAAAACAATTCATATATGAGTAGCTGGCATTTACTCTGTATCTGTAGACAGAATTGCATGTAACAATTGTATTTTCCATCTAAATACTAGGATCTTTGATGAGGTTGATTAGCCAGCAAGATCGCAGAGGTTTCATATATCCAAGCCAAACTTTAGTAGCAGTTGTAGTGAGTGTTACATATGTGACACAAGCACCTCTGCCTTTCCTCAGACTTGACAATGTATGTAACCAAATGATAGCGTTTATCGAACCTTCTTTGAGCCAAATTAGTTACTCTCCTGCAAAATGCATAACAAAGAATTACGCAATTTTATAATAAAAACAGTTATTAAACCAGTAGTAGATATCTGTTTAGAATAAACGGATTTCCTAAAAAGGAAGCGTGAGATACATAAATTCCCTAGCAAAAAAATTTTAAAACGTTACTCTGCCTTATGGTACTATTCCATTTGGAGTTTAATCTAGTTAAATCTATTTAATAAAAGTTGTTAAACTTGGCAAATAGTTCCTTCATTGCTCTTATTCGCTTTTTTCTTATGTAAATTGATTTATTAGGACTCAGTCACACTACTGTGATAACCACAACATGTCAAACTGACAGCTCTAAATTTCTTAATATATGTCAAACCAAAGGTTATGAACTAAGATAAACAGCTTAGAGGCCGCCACAGTCCGGACTGCTTGAGATGGCCATAATGTTTACATTTAATAGTAGTTGGTCATGATTATTTATTCCGTCGTGTGTCTTATAACATTAGTAAAGATGTAAATGATTCTGGTTTTAATTCATCCTCAAACGAGGAGAAATGCAAAAATGAAATATTATTTTTTTTAATAACCATTACATCATTAAATACCATTTACATGTGTAAATGGTAATATATATTTCAAAAATTCTTATTCATTCTCATAAGTTTTGGTTAAACTTCTCCAGAAATAAAATCTAAGAGTACTGGCAACATTGCACTGTAGAAATGAGTGGTTTGCAATGTGTCAATAATGGGTGTGTCGAAACTTCGATACCCAACGCAATACAGCCTGCCTGAGAAAATCGCGCATCGCTGGCTTCGGCAATGTGACAAATTTCAGACAGCGTAAAGGTCGATTCATAAACTTTACGTTACCCTTCCCGCTCCTGTTGACGTTTGCAGCTCCCGCTGCCGTTGCACGGGCCATTTTATAGGCTTTCTTGAGCGGAACAGCGACACATGCGCAAACGTAATGGTTTATTTGACCTTCCTAATGAAAGCGTCATTATCATAAACATAACCTTATTCTTTGTTTTATTTTTTTAGTTATATTTTGTGTTATTATTAGTTTGGTGAAGATGAACTCGAACTCGAACTGAAAATCGGTATATATGGCACAAAAACTTGTTTGGGTGGATTTTGAGCAGAATACCATTAAACAAAACCTAGAGAAAGATATTTTTTTTAATTGTAGATAGTATGTGATTGCTTTTTTTTATTAAGCATTTTGTTGTTTAATGTTGCCTAATTTGGATGAGGTGTGACATACAGTATAGGCTTCAAGAAAGACGAAATAAGAAAAAAAAAAACAAAGAAGCAGCTATAGGGGAACAACATAGATAGATATAACATACAAAATATTGGTAGTGCCCATTACATAACAGAGTAAGAGAACCCATGAAAGTAAGATTGGAGACTAACAACATGATGTCTAAGAAAACTGCAATACAATAAATGGATTCCATATCACGAAACAGGATACCAACTGATAATGCACAAATTATTTATTGATTTCAAATAAGGCGAATGTTTGAAATGCGTTGATTTCGCTTAGTATAACTTAGTTACGACTATATATAGCTTATGTTTTTCTTGTGTTTTGGAGATATGTGTAATTTTCTTAATGCTTTATATGTATAGCACCATGAGAAACTAAGGAAAACAGAACTACCATGTCATAAGGAATCTGTAGACAGTAAAATCTAAAATATGAGAAAAATTGAGATATGCCGTTTGGGCTTAGGACGGCAGAATAGGCCCAAGGTAATCCAAGCCTTACAAGATCGTACATCCTCAAAAAATCAATTAACTTCACTATGTTAACGTTACAAGAAAACACAGTCAGAATTCACACCTCATACACTGGAAATATCTGATGATATAAATGTGTAAAATGGAGTAAGGCAAGGGGGATGCATTATCTACACTTTTGTTGGAACACTGGAGCCAATAATGAGAAAAGTAAAAATAACAAGCATTTACCACTAAAATGTCACAGATAATGTCATATGCAATTGACATAGATGCTCATTGCGCTCAGGTGGCATCATTCTTTATATATTAAAATTTAATTTAAGATGCCTAATGTTAATTATATGAACAAATTCTGCAATCTTTGACACAGGTCAAGTCGTAGGTCAAATTTGATTCCTCTAAGGTCATTATCCCTTCACCATTGTCATTTGATTACTTCCTTATCCCAGTCAAAAGCTTTTAATGTGGACAGAGGAACACACAAGTCAGTGCTGTAGGCGTTCCATATACAGAATTGGTGATACTTTGCTTTGTGTTTGAATTTTCATGTGTGAGCAAAGGAAAAACAGCAAATAGAAATATCATCCCATACTTTCCAAGTTTTACATGTCAGAATTACAATGAATTGTCAAATAGTTTTAAAATCTTTTCTTTTACGTAGTAAAAGGTCACTATGACAAGACTACAATAAATATCTCTTTCTTAGATGTACGGCTATGTGCTATTTTTCCTTTGCTCACACATGCAAATCCAAACCCAAAGCAAGTTTTACTAACACTGTATACTTTAGTATAGAATACCTAAAAATGAAAAAGAAGCAAGGTCTTTGGTTTTAGAAGTTTTTGTTTGACAACCAAAACAAACACAAAACATATTTAGAAAAATTAAGTTCAAGAAATATTTGGAAAAATCAAAAAATTATTAGCGTCTTTTTTGCAATATTTAAGATTTAAAATATAAATATGACCTACTTCCTTGTAGTCCAGGCAACGAATGCTCAAAAAAAGGTATAGAGGGAAATGCTTGGAACACAATTTTTGACTTCGTAACGTTGTTTGAACTAGTTAGGAGGTGAACATATCAAAAGTCCCCGACCGTAGCCCTTTAGCCGGGGGGGGAGGGGGGGTTGAAAGTCTCATTTTTAGTTTTTTTGCTTATATCTCAAAAACTATGAGTCCTACCGACATGACCATTCTATACAAAATGAAAGCTGATTAAATTTGCTACAAGTTTTATTCAGTCAAGGTTTTTCATATCTTGTATAGTTTTCGAGATATCCGCTCTTGAAAGTCTGTAATTTTGTAAAAAAAACTTTGCTTCACATTTTTGCTCTTTTTGACCGGATAACTCTTCAACGATGCGCCGAAAAACTAAATGCTGTCTTCCCACGTCTATTGAATTCTTGCTATTCCGACGTATATCCATCAGCGAAGAAACAGACGAAGATTTAAAGCTATACATGGAATACGAATTAGCCCCGTTCCCATTAGCCCTATTCAGTGAGAGTCATCAAGCCTGGACGTGGGAAGACAAGGGATTCCTTATTCTCGTCCAAAGAGCTTCAGCAACAAGGTTTCAAGGACGTGCTGTTTTTGCACGCATTTACTGGATGCGACACAACATCTTCCGCATTTCGAAAAAGCAAGGTCGCATTTGCGAAGTTGTATCTGAAGTCGCCAGAGGTCCAGAAAGCAGCAGCGGTCTTTTCAGACCCTTCCTCCACCACCGCCCAAGTACAAAAGGCAGGTAAAACCTGCATCTTGAGGTAGTATGGGGCTCCAGCGGAAGAGGTCTCCCTCAATGCCTACAGGTACAAGTCATTCTTGAAATCAGTGGCCACCATCAAGCCTGATATCTCTTGTCTTCCTCCCACTGAGGGAGCAGTAAAACAGCATTCCCTCCGAACATTCCACCAAGTTCAGCTGTGGCTGGGAAACGACCTGCCTCCTCAGATTTATGGGTGGAAGGTTGAGAACAACTGCCTGGTCCCAGTGCACAGTGAATTAGCAGCTGCACCGGACGATATCCTGAAAATGATTTTCTGCCGATGCAAGAAAGACTGTGCCAGCGCGAAGTGTGGCTGCAAAAAAGCAAGCCTCAAATGTTCCCCAGCATGCCAAAATTGCCAGGGGAACTGCCTGAATGGGGTCCCTCAAGTTGACTCCGAAGATGAAGAAGAACAGGAGGATCCTCTGACCGTTTCCCTACAGGGGTCCGACGGAGAAGATGATAAAGAAAAAGAAGATGAAAACGAAGACGAGGATCAAGGTCCCCCCCCAAGACAGCAAGAAATTGACTGAATGGTACCTACTATTGTAATGTTTTATGTTAATTTATTTTTCTATGTCAATAAACTTCGTTTTCACTTAATGGCTGTGTTTTGTAAAACTATCACAATGTCTTATAGACACTCATATATGCACAAACATGGTCATAGCAAAATATTTTCCCATTAAAATGGTCTAGATCTTCTTTAATTAAGTGTGAGGAACCTGGTCAGCGGGACTACAAGTATATATTATAAAATAAGTATCTGTGCTATATAGACGTCCAGTACTGAATATGTGTACATAATGGTGCATATTTCGGCCAATACGTTGACCGGGAATGGTGAGAAATTGATAGATTCATTAGTCGACAGTTGTCGCAAAGTTTCAGATTTCACGCTCAACACTGAAACTGCTTTAACATTTGAAGGAAAATAGATAAAATAGTAAAGTAATATATATTATCGAAAAAATGCTTTACAACCCTATGACCAGCATTTAGTTTTTCGGTGCATCGTTGAAGAGTTATCCGGTCAAAAAGAGCAAAAATGTGAAGCAAAATTTTTTTTACAAAATTACAGACTTTCAAGAGCGGATATCTCGAAAACTATACAAGATATGAAAAACCTTGACTGAATAAAACTTGTAGCAAATTTAATCAGCTTTCATTTTGTATAGAATGGTCATGTCGGTAGGACTCATAGTTTTTGAGATATAAGCAAAAAAACGAAAAATGAGACTTTCAACCCCCCCTCCCCCCCCGGCTAAAGGGCTACGGGCGGGGACTTTTGATATGTTCACCTCCTAACTAGTTCAAACAACGTTACGAAGTCAAAAATTGTGTTCCAAGCATTTCCCTCTATACCTTTTCGTTAGCTGGGCTATTGTTGTTTCTACAAAGCATAAGCAGGCTAATGAATCAATTGATAGCAACGTTCAATTCTTTTTTTTTGCAGTTTTTACATCCATTGATATCAATGAGCAAGACAAAAAATAACTCTAATAGCAAGCAAATGAAGATCTAATACACACTAGAAAAAAACACCTATTAATTTCTATCTATCGAATTCAATGTTGAAGTTAGCTATGAAGGTGTAAATACAGGGCTTAGCTTAATTTATGTAATACTTAAACTGTCAACCTGGAATATCACATATCTATGTTAATATTCTTTACTAAGTGCTTTTAAGATTTGTTTTCAATATTTGTTTTTCTTTTTTTATTATCTATTAAAAAAATGGCTACGAAGACAAATTTTATGCTTGAAGCTTACTTATGTAATGTGAATTAAGTTGAAGATAATTACTATTACTCCATTTCAAATTGTTTAAATAGAAGCTTTCAGTTTTTGTGTTGGATTTATAACATTTCATTATTGCTGAGAGTTGCACATTAAACTGGTTCTAGTATTATGCTAGTTAAAGATTTCAAAATCTGAATTGTTCTAATATTTTGGACACTTAAATCTTTAAAACTCTAAAATGTTTGTACTTTGAGACTTGAAATATTGATATATGAACTTTGAAACCTAAGATCTACCATTCTTTTAGCATTTTAATTACTAATGTGTGTTACTTTGCTGTCATTGTCAAACACCAGATATCTGATCTGTGAAGTTAATGAGTATAGGAAACAATTAGTATTAATTTCACCGTGGCACTGAATAACTGTTGCCAACAAAGTAACCATCGGCATAACAAAACGAGTTAATAGTTTCATCACTGTTTTTTGTTGTTGTTACTGTGATACAAATGTTTTAAACTTTTATTAAACAGTTACTTCTTTTGTTTTTATTTATTTGTGCCAATTTCCATAACCTACCAGATTTTATAAAATAAAGTTTTAAGGGAATTCATACATTTTCCAAAGTAATCCGGAAACTATGACATTTAGTTATAGGGAAGTAAATACATACTGCCCTTAATTTTGAATGCAAAATGCAATAAAACTAAAGACAAATGTAGGTTGCTATTTAAAAATCTCTGCATTATTTTTTAAAGTTTAGTGCAGGCGTCGAGAGGCTTTCCATATAAAAAAACCGCTGGATTCATTCTGATTGTTAATATAGGTTACGAAACACCTAAGCTTTGATATTATAGAGGTTGCCGGATGAAATCAATGGTCTTTTTTTGTCATCCCTCATCATTACAATTAGGGTCAATCCATATGAAGGGTGCAGTACTGGTCGCTAAACCATTTCAAAACAGAATAATTTTTTGTGTGTTATCACACCTAAGCAGTGGTAGATCAAAACCACTGTTATTTTACTTTTATTCCATTTGATTGAAATATGGCAGACATATTTGTTTCGTAGTGCACGACGTTTCTATTTCAAGAGGGGTTGATCCTAGAGACATGCGGTAAAAACTATCGTATTGCTCACGTGTTGGACTACATTTTTTAATCTGAACATAGTTTTTGTATGATGCTTACTTATGGGTGTGATTTAACTCCAAAGTTTAACAATAGTTTGTGATGACTAACCTTAATTAAATTTTTTGTCATGACGTCATAACTAACATTTACAACGTTCAGTTCGATTTTTCTCAGAATTTTTGTTATGCAATTTGAAAATTGATACCAACGATTTATCAAAATGTAGCATTTATAAATTGCCACAAATAAAATGCAATAAAAATTGAACTTGTCACTAGAAAGCGATATCAGAAATATTCCAAGTATAAAATTAATACTATTCTATAGAAACTAAATCTTTATACAAATTACCTTTTAGCTATCAATTAAATAAATGTAAGATTAATGAAATTAATAACTGATTAGATCAATGATTGTTTCATTTAAAATAAAGAAGTTCACATCCATTTCCGCTATAGTCAGAAGTAGCAGGAGTGAAATTATTTTAAAACAAAAGCAAGTAATCCAAAATCATTACCTGCAAAATTTCAAATCGCAACTCCTATTGGTTTCCCATATTCTTCTAACGAAAACTCGTTGTGACACACCTTGTATATTTAATAATTTATAATTTATATTGTAACGAATAGGGAAATTCCCTAACAACAACATACAACATCCGAACAACATACTAGAAAATTCGAGATATATACCGGGTGTCAACAAGATCACTTTCCAGCTGCCATTTCTGTAGTTTTTAATCAAACAAGATGAAACTTGGCAGGAGTTATAGGCTATTACAAAGACACTTATTGAGGTATCTGTCAAACTTCGACGACTTCTAGTTCAGCCGGATGTGACCCCAACTTTGGATTTTTAAATGGAACACCCTGTATATTTTTTGATTTTTGGAATCTAGCATTCATTTTACATACAACTGTAGAATTTTTATTACTTTTTGTGTCAATTTAACATTTTTAGAGTAAATTTTATTTTTTAATCTAGAGTGCCATGACCTACCTTAAATCGTTCTAATAAATGTTTACATCTGCACAAAAATATTTACATAATTTTATCACGTTTCGTTTGTCTTGCCAGACCGTTCAAAGTTGACTAAATTACTTTTTTGACAATAACGTAAAAAAATTAAATACGACTATACCACTTTCATAGTTTAATTAGATGTACTTTTTTAAGATGAATCCAACGGTGTATCACAACATTAAAGTTCTCTTGGATGTGCTAAAGAAAACTTAATTTTTGAAACATGCAACTGTACGACGATCAAAAAATATTATATCTAGTTAGCCATGAGAAACAAGTAAATAATAGCTGTCTAAAAAGTAAGGAGATAAAGCCTTAAAGTATCTACCAATTAAGTTTGCCATGGAAAACAACTGAATTCTAATTCAGGATACATGATTCAATTTTACGTAAACAATTATTATTCTCTCAGTTTGTGTCAATTATTTTGGTTAATATTAATTTATTACGAGTTTATATGTTTACCAAAAGCGAACAAGTCGATATTCTCATTATTTATGGACAGTGTGGGAAAAACGCGGCTGAAGCTGAAATAATGTACCAACAAGAGTATCCTGATTGAATTAACCAGCCAAGTAGGCAATACATTATCTATTTAATTAGAAAAATGCGAAACGAGCCCGATAATCTTCAGGAATTTATTATAAGTGAGAATATGGAGATAAATGTTGTGGCTTTTGTAGAACAAAACCCAACTAGTTCTACAAGGGAAGTAGGCCAAGAATTAGATATTAGCCACGAATCCGTTAGGAAAATATTAAAGAAGCATGGTTATCGTTCTTACAAATACCAATTGCATCATCATTTATACGAAAACGATTTTGATAGAAGAATGGAATACTGCAATTGGTATTTAAATAACAACAATAATAACAACGACTTGGCAAATTCAATAATGCAGTCGGATGAATCCAGGTTTACCAACATGTATGTTCAACAGACAAAATACAAGGTACTGGTCGTTGGAAAACCAACATCGGATGATTCAAGGGAATTTTCAAGAGCAGTTTGGAAGCAATGTTTGGGCTGCAATAATTGGCACTAGAATAATAGGACCACTTTTTTTGAAGGGCGTTTAACCGCTGAGAGATATTTGCGATTCTTAGAAAACGAAATTGAAGAGTATTTGGACGATCTGCCTCTGGCGGTAACACAACGAATGTATTTCCAACAGGATCGGGCTCCACCCCATAATGCCCATGTGGTAAGAAATTATTTGGAGGAGAGATTTAGGGATCGGGTTATTGCCACCCATGGGCCACCATACAGTGGCCACCTCGTTCCCCGGACCTGACCACACTTGATTTTTTTTTATGGGGCCATATTAAGAACCAAGTTTACATTACACCTCCAAATTTTAAAGAACAGGATACGGGAAGCTTTTGGAAGTATCACCCCAGATATGCTAAGAAATGTAGTAGAAGAAACCGTTCATCGGGTTAGACTGTGTAGAGATGCCCAAGGTGAATATTTTGAAGACCAAATTGGTCATTAAGTTAAGTTTACAAAAATTGTTAATATATGCTATTATTTACTTGTTTCTCATGGCTAACTGGATATAACATTTTTTGATCATTGTGCTATGGAATAAAATTAAGTTTTCTTTAGAACATCCAAGAGAACTTTAATGTTGTGATACACCGTTGGATTCGTTTTAAAAAACTACATCTAATTAAACTATGAAAGTGGTATAGTTGTATTTAATTCTTTTACGTTATTGTCAAAAAAGTGATTTAGTCAACTTTGAACGCTCTGGTAAGACAAACGAAACGTGATAAAATTATGTAAATATTTTTGTGCAGATGTAAACGTCTATTAGAATGATTTAAGGTAGGTCATGGCACTTTAGATTAAAAAATAAAATTTACCCTAAAAATGTTAAATTGACACAAAAAGTAATAAAAATTCTACAGTTGTATGTAAAATGAATGCTAGATTCCAAAAATCAAAAAATATACAGGGTGTTCCATTTAAAAATCCAAAGTTGGGGTCACTTCCGGCTGAACCAGAAGTCGTCGAAGTTTGACAGATACCTCAATAAGTGTCTTTGTAATAGCCTATAACTCCTGCCAAGTTTCATCTTGTTTGATTAAAAACTACAGAAATGGCAGCCGGAAAGTGATCTCGTTGACACCCGATATATGACACAGCGGTTGGGGGTTAGACGAGCTACAATACTAGAAGATTCCCAGTCCATTTATGATGTTCAAGATATATGACACATTGACAAGGTAATACACGAGTATGCTCCAACGTTTTCTAGAACGTTTATATGGGAGGTATAAATCGACCGTCGTGCATAGAAGAGAATCAATTAGTGTTCAACGGGTGAATTGAAATGTGCTTTGTGTAATTAGTAATATTATTGAATAAATAAATGTTGTAATAATAAATAAATAGTTCTTATATAATCTACTACTACTACTAAGTTTGTAAATATCTAGCATTTAAGTTCGTTAACAGTTTATAATTATAGTGTTAAATAATTAGTTAAAATTGAATTAGTGTATGTAAATAATATCTCTCTTGTTAATAGACGACTAAACAGCATTTTTTTGTTATTATTTTAAAAAGAATGCTACAATATTATTGTTCAGACTAAGGCATTTTAAGTCTTATGTTTTAAAAAGAGAGCTAATATTGGTATAACAAAAGATGATCAAGTAAATGCCCTAAGCCCTATGTCCACTATCCCTCAGCTAACTTCATTTTTTCTTGGAACTTAACATCTGTATCCTTTTGAGAAAAAAAAATTATATCCTTAAATGTTTGTAAAATAAGACGAGTATTTGCTTTCATAGCTGATACAGACACACTTGCTTTTTTATAAATTGCTAAATTCAAACAGTAATCTCAAAACTATAAATAAAACAGTTTTTTATAAAGAAACATTTTGTTTTATGATGCAACACATATAAAATGCAAAATAAATCTTAAAATTCTTACACTTGTATCAACACGGGATGGTCTTGCTGGGTTGGCAAGTTTCTTTTTAGGCAATTTCTTATCAGCCTTTCTTAAACTGTCTGCTTGATTATCAGCTTGACTAATTAATTTCTGTAAATCTTGAGTTTTACGCTCACGTTCTTTTTTTCGAGCTTCAATCTTCTTTAATTCATTTAATAGTAATTGTTCTTCTTCAATCTATGGTTTTACACAAGATTAAATCAAATATGATAAAACTATATAAAAAGTAAAACCTGTTCTGGAGTTCTATCATACAACCGCTTTAACTGCTCTTTACGTCTCCGTTCATGGTCTGCATCATAATGGTATACCTTTTTTTCTCCATTTATCTATTAACACAAACAATAAATTTGAATTTTATTTAGAATATCAATACAAATACCTTCGCTAAGATACCACAAACTTTGTAATATCTATCTTTAAGATCTTCAACAGATCTTTTAGAAAACTTCTCTGCATCATATCTATCTGTCATTATAAGAAACCTAACGTCAAAACGTTGTGCTAAATCCATCATATGATCCGTTTCTTCTTTTGACCAATCATCAGACAGTAGATGTTGTTGATAAATAGCATCTGTATAAGTAGGTATATCAATTTTCTACACAAAAAAAAAATACAAAATATTATAACAAATCTTGTCATTTTTATAAAAAGAAGTATACTTTATTAAATTTGGCAAAAGGATATTCCTTAGGTCCATCAGAAGGTCTACGCCAATGATAAAATACAGCACCATCTGTTCTAGCAGGATTAGTAAATGGTATCCATTCCCATTTGCGTGGTTTACGCATACCAAGTTTAATTTTTGTTTGTTTATAGCCATTACTAGTATCTGAAGGAAACAGCGGTGGTGCATCTTTATTATCATTATAAAGAAGTGCAAAAACTTCTCTGTGCATTCCTTCAGGTCGCCTGGAAACTTTTGTAGTGCTGAATGTGCGTTTCTTTAGTTTATCAGAACCTAAGATAGACTCTCTAGTGATTTCTTGAGGAGTCGCTGGTTGTTCCAGTTCCATAATATCACGTACGTCAGCCATTGCTTATAATTAATAAAATTACACTATTTCTAAAAAATATAAAATACAATTACATACAAAACTAATAAATCGTAAAGTAATGCTTATCACTTTTTACTTACAGTAATAAATTATCAACAAAGTTTAAAATTAGAAAGTGAGGTTAAGCCTGAGAATTCTATCATAAATACCTAATTGTAGTTGTTTATTGTAATATAAGTTGATGATTATTATTTAAACTAGTGCATAAAATTCAAGGTTTAACAATTTTTTTAGTTTTGAAAAATCTCAAAAGTTTGAATAAATAACCTCATGTCAACAACCATAGAACAAAACCACCACTGACACGAGTGACACCACTGTCGAGAATAAAAAAAAACAAAACACAGTGTTGCCATCGATATTTTGTCAAGATTACAATACAAAATTGAAAAATATTCGTCTAGGGATTGGATTTTCAAGTGTGAATAAAAGAGAAATAGCAAATAGCAATACATCTGAGAAATATAGCTGTTATAGCCTACTTGTCAAATCTTAAAATATTGTAAAAATAGCAGAAATTATTACAAGTCTTTTAAACGAATGTATGCCAAAACTAACTTTTATCTTCCATTTTTGTATAAATACGGGAGATCAAGATTGAATGTCCTGATCCTACACTACTTTCCACGAGCTTGATATCAATATTTACATCCATCACCTGAGAGTCAGGACAAAAGCAGTAGTGTGCGGATGACATTAAAAAAAACTAACCTCCAAAGTAATGTACAAAAACTTAGAAACACTTTGGTTTGTATGAAATTAATAAAAACATGAAAAAAAATTGTTTATTTTCTCTCATTTTAGCTATGCAAAAGTTTATCCTTTTCATACAAAATAAACATCAGGAATTTAAAAGAACTACTGAATGCTAATTGAAATATTTTACTGTTTTATGTGTTACCATTGATAACAGAAATAACAAGACGTGTCAATTTCTCTTGCCACAGTATTGGTAACCAATACTATTATTATCAATTATTATCATTAAGATCAATTACGATCAAAAATAAGAAGTTTGTTTGTTTGTGTTTGGGCGAGGAATCAGGATGGCGGAGCATCCGTCGTACCTCATAGCACCGATTGCTATGATCATTTGGCCGACCCTACTAGAATTTAGCCGAATCTGGGGGAATTCCACCCCCAGTAGGGATCTTTATCGTGCCAAACATCGCATTGACACGGGACCTACAGTTTTACTTCCTATCCGAAAAGAAGGCATGTTTTTAATTTTTCTCCGCTATGCAAAAATTACCAGTCCGGCCGGGGATCGAACCTGCGATCTTTGGATTATGAAGCAAACATGCAAACCACTAATCCACCGAGACTGGCTAAATAAGAAGTAAATACAAAAGATTTCATTTAATAAACAATTAAAATTACACAAATTAACATAATTAAACAATTTACAATTAAAATTATTACAATAGATTTATAGTATGTGTTCAAAATGACCTCCATGTACAGCCAGACAAGCATCTTCTCGTTTTTTCATATTTTCGAATATGTTTACCAATTGCTCAGGTGTAATGCTTCGTACTGCCACAGTAATAGCGTCCTTCAACTCAGCTAGTTTATGCAAACGAGTCTGGTAAATTGTATTTTTTAAGATGCCAAACAAACAATAATTTGGTGGCGTGAGGTCAGGTGACCTCGCAGGCCATTGTCCTGCACCTATTATTCTCTCACCATAAAATTGTTCTAAATACCGAACCGTTCTTCCAGCTGTATGAGCAGTAGCATTATCGTGCTGAAAATATCCACGTTGCAGTTCCTCATCATTAAGCTGGTTTATAAACGTTTCTAATATTTGTTGGTAACGTGCTGCTGTTACTGTATCTTCAAAGAAAACAGGGCCAATTATCCCCCTCCTGGATATTGCTATCCACATCCCAATTTTTAATGGACGAAGCTGCGTTTCTTGAAAAACGTGTGGATTTTCTGCAGACCATACTCGATAATTTTGTGAATTAATGTATCCGGACAAATGAAACCACGATTCATCGGAAAAGAATGTGAGATCCAATAAATCATCATTGCGAAGATTTGCATTAAACCAGTTACAATATTGAATTCGTCTTTCATAATCAGGGGGAAGTAACTCTTGCACGACAGTAACTTTATATGGATGGAAGTGCAGTATTTTCTTTACTGCCTTGTGAGCTGTACCATATGATAAACCTACAATAATTTTCATTTAATATTTCAAAGTAATTTTCATATAACTGTTACGATTACCTGTTTGTTGAGCAAGTTGGCGTAATGGTTTGTTTTGACTACGTTCTACACGAGTACGCACATCTGCAACAACATATTCCGTAAGTACAGTACCACGACCACTTGACTTTCCCTTACTAACACTCCCTGTTTCACTAAAACGGTGCACAATCTGGTGTATATGTCGAATTAAAGTTTCTTCATCAATTTCCATATAAGGGAAGCGATTTATCCATTCTTCTGCACAAAGCGTTGGAGAATATTTCCATTCTGCATTACCATCTCGTTCACCGTTGCGAAAATAAGCTTCTATAATAAATTTCTCTTGTTCAAGAGAAAATGGCATTTTGATAGAGGTTATTGACCTGTAACCTGTAATTCACAATTTCTGCATAAAATAACTTTATAACAACAATAAAAATATTTTTTATTTAGCTTGCATTCAATATAATAATTCAGTGGTAGTCTTGAAAAAGACTTTTATGTATAGAAATAATTAAATAACGAAAAGAATAAAGAAATAAACGGAATTAACAACGCACGGCAATGAGTTAACAACAAAAACAATTTTGACAGAGTGACATCTAGGGACATCTAATAAATTCCCCAGAATTCTTTATATCACTAGTTTAATTTATAAATTGGATGTAAATATTGATATCAAGGTGATGGAATGAATGGTGTAGGATCAGGACAATCAATCTTGATCTCACTGTACGTAGATGACATTATTTGTGCTATATCTCTAGATAAGACGGATGAGATCTTGTATATATTTAATAACTACCATCCAAAAATAAAATCACTGTAGAAGTGAATTTTTCTGTTCCTTTTTTATATACGTTAGTTGTCAGAAAAGACGAAAAGGTTTTTCTTGACTGGTATATTAAACCATATAGATCTGATAGATACCTAGATTACAATTAGTTTCATTCAAAATATCCAAAAATAACCATGATCCAAGCCATAAAATATAGATTAGAAGAAATAATTGATGTTGATTACAAACGCAATGCTTTAGAAAAATTTAAACAAATTCTAATTGAAAATAATTACCCACAAAGATTTATAAATGACTTATAACTTATCACTTATGAATAATTATTTAAATAACATACACACATAATCATAATCCATTCCCCTTTTACCGCATTTTGCAGTGAGAATCGCAATGGAGGTAATGGAACTATTGTAGCAATTAAATTACGCTCCCCCATACTTTATCAGTCATACAACTTTCATACCTTATCCTAAGGAACTCAAACACGATTATACTAAATTTTTTAAAATTCAGTCGCAGCCGAGGTTTTTAAACCCCTGTCCCTCTGAACGAGAGGTAGGATCTCACTACAACTGCACGAAAGCTTCACTTGGATATATTAAACCTCCGCGATCTTGGTGACTAATCAACTTCATCAAATATCCTAGTATTGTAGTCGATACCAATGGAGATGGATATGATGATACAGAATAGAAGCTTCTGAGTTTTAACTTTTAGTTCGGATGGTATTAAAAACTGCTCTGTATCAGTAGGAGATGCTATTAGGGATGAGACAGATGTTAATGCACTAGAATCTACGAAACTAAAATCTTCAGCTGCATTTGAAGAAATAGAATAAATAGATTAGAGTGAGAGCCGAGAGCCCCCAGACCTACGTCATTTTAGCAAAACTAGAATTTTCACTCTGAATAGTACAATATGTACCTAAGAACGTATGGGTACTTGCTTGTTTGAAAGCGGGGACCTTCAACATGTAGCAGGTACTAAAGGTATATAAAAACCTTACTTACCTACGTTAAACTATGATAGCTGAATTTTATATATGTTGCACAGAATATTGTTAAAAATTAATATTCATCATTTCCAGACACTTCCCGTGGGCCCTAACTTCCGCCAGACGCTTTAAAGCTCCTAAAAAAATTAGTTAACTTACGTCATAGTAGCAAGTCTACATTTTATATATGTTACTTGGGGATACTATCTTAATACTTTTTGTTAACAGCCAGACCAATCGGAAAGGCCAAACATCCCCCCAGACACAATAAAAGTTCCGCTATGAGTTAGAGCGCGATAGCATTATCTATGTGCTTGAGTGCGAGTGAGATGTACTCGGCGCATGAATCTCTCCCTGTCATACTCATGGGCTACTCTGTGTGTGTAGCGCGTTTACTTGCCTGTGATTGGTTCTGTAAGACAGCTTCATAAAATTCAGGTTCATCATTTTAATAATTTCTTTTATAATTATTCAGTAATATTCTAATGCCTAATTATAAAATTAATTAAAATGCATTAAATTTGGCAAAATAGATGTTTAAAGAGTTCGATGGCAACTCAATTATTAATTTTTGCAAATTTCTATTTAATTGTTTAACACTTTTTTGTGTTTCATTTTTCAACAATAATTTTTTATTCAAAAAACCCACTTAACAAATATGATGATAATAAATGTTTGAATCAGGAAAATTTTCTATTTTAATAATGATGAACTCCGGATTATTTTCATTTCTTTCGGACAACTTGGATAAAAAAAATTTGTTTTTCAGTTGAATGCAAAGGCTGCCTTTTAGAACGGTGTTTTTTAGTCTTTTGATCACAAAATATAGAGATAATATTTTTAGAATCAATGCTTACATCACTTTCAATCGGAATACTATCTTCAGAGATTAAATTAATATTTTCTAACTGTACACTATTTTCTTCAGAAGTTGATGGTGCCGGATCGATTGACTCAGATATAATAGTTGGCTCAGGTATTGTAATCGGGTCAGGTATATAAGAGTAGTTGCTAGACTTAAAGAATATGAAAAAGATGGCTGTGGTTCAATAGATTGTGTATTATACTGGGGCCGCCGAATAGATATAGTACAAGAAAAATCAAGGCAGCACAGATTGTACTGATTGGCTTTATGTGAAAGTGAAGTTTACAATAAAACATTTTTGCATATGAATTGGTAATTCCTTATAAATAATGTCTCTTCGAGAGATGCTAATATAAATAATAACCATACATTTTAAAAAATTGCAGTTTTATTAATTTAATAAAAATGTTATTAAAAGTTCGTGAGTAAGGCAGTTTGACAGTAAACTAATTGATATCTTTTTGGTACAAGTAAACATACCTTTCAATTTGAGCGGTATATTTGAATGCTACCAATAGAAACGTTTTGTTAAAAAGAGGGGGTAATTGTAGGCGGTTTTAATTACTATATCTGTTCAGCCTCCCGAGTATAGGAATCGACGAACACGCTGTACGTAGAGTAGGTTTTGTTATAATTGTAGATGTGGAGGTGTAATATTTTTTCATTAACCCTGTAAATGACTTATAGCACTCTCTATGATAACCACTTTCAAATAATTCAACCGGCAAAACAATATCTTTGAATTTGAGGTTATGCTCCTTTCTGAGTTTTAAAATTTGTTGACACTTTTTTAACGTTTCTTCAGTAAACAATGATAAATTCTCATTAGGGTTATTGCAAAAAACACAATTTAATAACTTTGCCATGATATACTTTCCAAAAACACTGTAAATATTTCAATTTTTATTTTACACACTCGCGTTGTATACGTTTCAACTGGTAATAACAGTTGCGCAATCACAGGCAAGTAAACATGCTACACACACAGAGTAGTCCATGAGTATGACAGGGAGAGATTCATGCGCCGAGTACATCTCACTCGCACCCAAGCACATAGATAACGCTATCTCGCTCTAACTCATAGCGGAACTTTTATTGTGTCTGGGGGGATGTTTGGCCCTTCCGATTGGTCTGGCTGTTAACAAAAAGTATTAAGATAGTATCCCCAAGTAACATATATAATTAAAATGTAGACTTGCTACTATGACGTAAGTTAACTAATTTTTTTAGGAGCTTTAAAGCGTCTGGCGGAAGTTAGGGCCCACGGGAAGTGTCTGGCAATGACGAATATTAATTTTTAACAATATTCTGTGAAACATATATAAAATTCAGCTATCATAGTTTAACGTAGGTAAGGTTTTTATATACCTTTAGTACCTGCTACCTGTTGAAGGGCCCCGCTTTCAAACAAGCAAGTACCCATACGTTCTTAGGTACATATTGTACTATCCATAGTGAAAATTTTAGCTTTGCTAAAATGACGTAGGTCTGGGGGCTCTCGGCTCTTAGACTAGATGATTTGACGATTCCGCATCGCAAAATTTGACGCAAAGGATATTCTGCCGTATGATCAAATAGCACAACTTCAGATTTTTATATAAATTACATGTCATCTGTTGTTAAACTTAACTGTTGTTAAAGTTAAAGCACTTTGTATCCGTACAATAAATACGTAACAACAGTACAAATTTGAATTTTAGTGGTAAATAAAAAAAACGTTAACTTCAACATCTATCAATCAATGGCGCCATGGTCCGGACCGCTTTAGAGTTTCTATATAATAATTATAGCTTATATAAGATAAGAGTTAGGACATGTGGATCCAATGTCAAGAACGTCTTGATTTCTCATCCAAGTTTTTTCACCTTTCAACTTTCTGCTTTGTTTGACTTTAATGCTTTTTTGACAGAATGTACCTATGTCAATAAATTCTCCAATTTCACTCTTTCATATTTTCTAACACTTAGGAATAAAAAAATTAGGAATACAATTAGGAAATTATTTAAAGATAACATTTATTATTCATTATGACAATACCATCATTCGCTAATACACAAAATATTACGCAACAATTTCTTACGGCTACTATAAATTCCGGCTATCATAACTACCAAAGTACAACTAGCAATCCCAGTATGATTTTAGAGGGTAATATGTTCAACATTTATCAGAAGATACGCAGCATCTCGGCAATCTTTCAGATACATTTCTTCCAGGGTAATTGCATACTCTTTTCGAAAATCATCCCATCATACATATAGCTACTTAATTCACTTTAATTTTCACAAATCTAAAGACGTTCTGTAAAATTCCACTTTCGAATTTTAAACATTCCACTTTTCTAGTTAATGTTCGCAGTGAAGGATAATAGTATATGCAGTGCCAGTCTCGGTGGATTAGTGGTTTGCATGTTTGCTTCATAATTCAAAGATCGCAGGTTCGGTCCCCGGCCGAGCTGGTAATTTTTCATAGCGGAGAAAAATTTAAAACATGCCTTCTTTTCGGATAGGAAGTAAAACTATAGGTCCGTGTCAATGCGACGTTTGGCACGATAAAGATTTCTACGGAGGGTGGAATTCCCCCAGATTCGGCTAAATTCTAGTAGGGTCGGCCAAATGATCATAGTAATCGGTGCCATGAGGTACGAAGGATGCTCCGCCATCCTGATTCCTTGCCCAAAAATAAATAAATAATAAATAAGTATATGCAGCCTTAATAAGTTATCGTAACCACTTGTTTCACAAGTAAATCTAAGTCTTAAAGCAGTCATGGCAGTTTCATTGGGCCATGGGATATGATTCAGTTGATTTGGCTGAATAACTTTAATCCGATCAGATTAGAAGCCTTTTCAAAATTTCTATTTTGTTGTTTGTTTGGCAGCTTCATACTAAAAATCTTTTTATCTTCAAACGTCACAAAAGTGACAGATTTTGTGACTCAAATGACAAGGTAAAAATAGCATTTTGTGTGCTTAGGCGCTTCTTTCTTTTTTTATGAGCTTAGGCAGACAAAATGAACAACAATAATTTCCAACAATGTAAACATAATTTATTACAAACTAATCATATTACAAATTATTAGTTGTTAACGTTAATGTGAAACACACAGTTAGTAATACTAGCATTTTGAAGTAATCCTCTAGCGCCAACAACATCTATTGCAGAATTATTAACAATATTATTTGAATTAATCTCTCTAGCGTTTTCACTGGTGCTGGGCTCGCAGTCACTTCTTACGTCTTCCTTAAATGAGTGTTCTTTGTCAGATGGCACAAGAATTTTGCATGCAATATCTTTCTTGCTTCGTAAAGACTCTTCTACGTACCCTTCAGCTACAGAACTGGAACGCCAGCCCCCATGTCTTTTGAGCATGGTAATATCGCCTCCTCCATGACCAACAGTGACCGGTATATTCATTCCAGTTTGGAAGTTTTAAATACTTGGCTACTTCTTTCCCTACATTCCCAAGCTTGTGAATACCCATTACCATTCTCAAGCACTTTCCATTCTGATATTTTAGAAAAAAACGTTGTTCTTAAAAGCCTGCAGGTCTTAGAGATATATATTTTCTTCCCCAAAATCGTGAAAGATCGCGACTTTTTTGTTTAGGTGTGAGGAACCTTTACTAGCAGCAACGAACCACAGTCTTCAATATCATCAGTTTTCATTGACAATTATACAAAGTCTTAGGATCGTGAGTACCTATGTTCCTAGATAAATCTCGTCAGGAGCGTCGTACAAAAACCTGTCAAATTCTTCTTTTGATAGGATTTCGGCTTTTTTTGGCTTGTAACCCTCTCCTTGTTTTTTCAAAAACAAGCGCAGTCTGCAGTATTTTGAGATATCGACATTTTTCTTTAAATTTAAGGACGACTTCACCATTTAATATTGCGACCAGAGAGAACTTTTCAAGGTTCGAGATAATTCCAAAAAGTAAGCTAATAAGACGTTTTCAGAATACACTTCCACATTTTTCGCGGAACACCACTTTAAGAACTTTTCGTAGGCCGCTTCATAGACACTTGCCGATTTAGTCGGTAGTAATTTTTCGATAGACTCTCTCGCAGCTTCAACGACTTCAGGAGGAGTAGAAGGTCGGTGAACTCGACATCGTACAGTTTTATTCGTTATGTAAGCGTGAGATAAACTGATTAACGATTTCACAAAACACTGGCGTTTAATTTTTTCCGTTGTTGAGTTTTGTTTTTTGCATCGCCATGGAAGCAGTACTGCCAAGATATTGTGATCAGTTAAAATTTTAATTTTTAAAAACTTTTCAATATTAAAAAAATGTTCTAAATTAAGACGTTAGTAGTTAGGCAACACCGATTCTAGCTCAAAATCCCATGTTATTTTAAAGGGGCCTCAAAGTTAGCGAAAAACACCACAAATCCAAGATGGCGACCGCGCCTACTGCTTCTGATTGGCTATCCCCTCTCCTCTAGCTCCTCCCCTTGCTTCTGATTGGTCGACGCCATCTTGGATAACACGCCTACTATTCTCTGATTGGCTGAAGGCGGCCATTTTGAAAACGCCTACTATTCTCTGATTGGATGACGGCCATTTTGGAACTTCGGGCGCCATTTTACCACGCCCTATGACGGGAAACTGTATTACCGACAACATGCATGCTTCTAAGAGATGGCGCTATGAAGAAATACCGACAAACTATGTACTATTACTACTAGGGGGCGACGCGTCATGAAGAAATCTGTATTATCGATTACGTATGTACTGGTTGATAGAGGGCGTGATCGAGGTTTATCATTTTAGATTAATAAATTTCACCGATTTCTCAAATAATTATCGTCATTAATAAGATAATTACATATAGTAATAATTAATTCAGCATTAAAAATTTGAAATTCAGCTTTAAACGCAAATCGCTGCGGACCTGCGCGATATAAACGAACCTCCAGTTTTCTATCTATCTCTACCATTATATAAATTTCTAATATAATATTTACATCGAGATATTGATTGATCATATAGCTGATATAGCTGCATTTTTCTCTTCTCTCACAACCGCGATCAATGAAACATTTCCAGTGCGTATTTCTTGGTATCCCTTACAACCCTAATATAATTTTACATACAGTGGCATTTTAAAAATTTGTGTCATTTAAAGTCGACATCTTAGATTTCCCACTCTTCTTGAATTTGAGCTCTGGGGGCTTGGATCGACCATCTTTTATCCCTTTCACTAGACGGAAACTGTCTCTCCTTCTCGCTGTCCTGCGTACCTTGCTATCTCTCTCAACGATAAAATCTGTATTATCGCCTAACATTTTCCGGATATTTGCTAATAGATGTAGCGTTAGTATGAATGCCTCGTAGACACGCCCATTCGTGATCTGATTGATCGATAGCGTTTATCCATACCCAGATGGTCGGTCTGTCATCTTGAAACACGCTCTGAATGGTTCGGCCATCTTTCTCCCTACCATAGACGATCATCTTCAAATCCCTACCCCTAGCGTTTAATGTCTTGCGTACCTAGCTATCTCTCGCTACCTACAAGTTCTGCCACCTTTCTCTCTCTCTCTCTCTCTCTCACGCACACACCCCTGTACTCTTTCTACCTTTTCTAGAAGAAGAAATAATAATGCCATATAGGAATTATGTTTCTACTTTTCGTGTACCCTCTCTCGCGGATAACGATCTACCCTTTTATATAGTCGTCCTTCTCCCTTAATCTTTGCTAGTAAATGAGACATCACCCGCCCTAGAATTTTATATTTCACGGATGACTAACCACCACGTGATCAAGACCGTTGTATTCTAATGAAGCTTTCTACCCCAAAGAGATCATGAAATTTAAAATAAAACCGACAATCCTTGATACCACTGCGAGGTTTGCAAGCTCGTCTAACCGTCATATCTATGTCAGTAACTACCCTACGTGAAGGGCTTTCTTCGGATCTCAATGTTAAGAAAATTACGTTAAGACTCTTGATTCACGTTCAGGGATCGGCCTGGATTCTAACACGAATATGTATCAACTAATCTTGAATTAACTATTTAAAAAAGAGAGAAAAAAAACTAGTTCTAATGCAGAAAAATAACTTACCAGCTCCAACAGATATCACTTCAAATTAAAACACCTCCCACCAAAGAAGGAATATTACAACACTAATCATCTTTCAACTGAAAACACGACTATACTGTAGAAGGTACCGCGTTAAACTGAACTCAAATATATGAAACTCGACGACGACAAAAAAAGGGAAACACCCTGAGGCATTATACATTCTTTTAAAAAAGGCACGCTCCGACCTCCAAATCACTAGAAATTTGCGGTTTTTTATACCTACTTCAAACTTAAAACAGGTTTGAATGGTTCTTTTCTGTAAAAATTCTCTCCCTTTTTTTCATCATCAATATATAATCTTTTCAATCTTCCTTAAAGACGTGTGGACTTGTCGAGATAATTATCAGATTAAAATGCAGCACTATACCCCAAAAAGGTCGGTTTGGCTACCTGGATAGCAGACAGTTGAAGTATCAACCTAGACATCATCATCATCACTTATAATAATAATTACACCTAACCGAAGGTCGATCTCTTGTGATATTCAGTGTAAACAAACACTTTTTTAAATTTTAAACCAGTTATTATTAATCTTTCAAGCCACTGTTATATACCACACGCATACAACGTATCGAAAGCGACTGACGTGAAAAAATATTTCAAATATTTAACTCTCTCTACAAGACAAAAGGGAAACATTTCATTGGTCGCTTAAAATATAATGCCTTAGGCTATATACATTCCTTTAGACATTTCGAGGGTGAAAATCAAGATTCTACTTGTCCGTTGCCGTCGTCGCTAGAAATATGCGGTTTTATCAGCTGAGGGATCTCTCTACCTGCCCCGAACCCAAAACCAGGTATAATTGTTTTACCCTTTTTCTTAATTTGGTTCTTTCTGTAAAAAATATTATCTTTTTATAAAGATAAAAATATTACATTTAATTTATATTAAAATCAACATCAAATGACGTCAAATTGCTTTGCAAAACTGCCAGCTGACATCATTTGTATCATTTAAGTCAGGTATATATATATTTTAAAAAAGCTATTATTATTATTTTTACATGTAGATTTTACTGTAATACACTATAAACGTTATCTTTCATGAATTTTAATTCGTTATTAATAAAAATAATATCAATTATCTTAAATTATTATTGGTAGAACATTAGGTAATTACTTTTATCGATAAAATTCCGTAGTTACTAAGTCGACTCATGTCATGTAACAGCGTGAAGTTAGCAGCGTTAATTCACATGTCGTTCTACTTTGTTTCTAGTAAGATATGACGGCAATGTCGCATAATCTAGGTTTTTCTTCTTCTTCTTCAGAAAATAAACATTCATTATTATAGTAAGTGGGATTGATATAATTCAGAACTATCTACCTGTTTAAATATTAACATACATGAAGATGTCGCCCATTAAAACAGATGTTGTAACACTATAATAGCATTACACTATAAAACGTTATCTTATTTATTCTCATATATTATATTTTGAGTTTATATAGTTGAAATGCAAACTGACTGCAAATTAACTGCGTTCGTTATTCTACCTAAAACAGACGATTATCTATTCCAGGTAAAAAACACCCTTTTCTAAAGGCCAAAACTGAATGCGAGATTTTAACTAAAGAAAATTATACCCTTGCAAATAACATTGATATAATATTTTAAAACATTCTAATAGACTGATTCGGACTGATTCAAAAGGGATACAATGTTTATATTAAATTTTCCGTATTCTGTTAAAACAATAATTTAGCGTACCCCTTCTTTTACTACTTAAAATAAAACTTCTTTTTTTTATAAAATACTTCTGCGATTATGACCGTGTTAATAATGTGTTTTTCTGATTCCTCAATATTGGTTTAAAGGTCAATTAATAGTTTATTATAGTGTGGTTGGTAAACATGCGGATCCTTCTACCTGCTGATCGTTATAGGTATATGGATGTTGAATTATGTTCGACTGTTTTCATGAATTTTTAATTCGTTATTAATAAAAATTATATCAATTATCTTAAATTGTTATTGGTGGAACATTAGGTAATTACTTTTATCAATAAAATAGGTTCTACAAGTCAACCTCAATTAATTAACCCTGGGGGCTATATACTTACAAACAGTCTTGAAACAAAAATGGTAGAGCTCACCCTGTTAGGTATGAAGCCAGAGTATGGTTGTGATAAATAAAACATATAAAGTTATTTTACAAACATTTATTTAGTATACATAGCATAATATATTTCCATGGGGCAATAAATCAATCACACAGGTTTCATCATCATCATAACAATAATTAGTTATAAAGAGGAATTTTACACTATTTTTAGTATGTATAAACATTGATGTTTTATTTGCTAGCATGATTAAGACTGAAGGGCGTTCATACATACATCAAAGTGTTTGTTCCTACCTAGTATACATGTAACGGGTATACATGTATGAGAGAACTAATAATGATACAATTACCTACACACCGGGTGATAATGATGACGTGTCATTAAACAAGATGAAACCTGTCTGTCTGTACCTACATCTACTTATTCCAGGGGTATGTTGATTGTATGCATATGTAAGACTAACCTAAAAGCATGTGTCCTAACGATGAAGGGTGAACGACAGGGCGACCACCTAAGCTGTTGTCATGCAAAAGTTATTAAGAAAACAAAATGATACATTCAGAAACAGACGTGATCTAAGGTATTAAGTTCCTCTAGTTCCTTCGTTCACTGTATTTAGACGCAGATATGTCATATTGTTTACGGTAGGTAGGTAGGTAGGTAGGTAGGCGACAAGAATTAAAGCAAGTGTAGTAAATATTCATGTTTATATGGTAAGTTTGATAATTTAAATTGTACGGACATCGGTTCCGGGTTACATACATCTAGGATAGAACCTACGATTCATCCTCGTTTTTCTTCTTCTTCTTCTTCTTCTTCTTCTTCTTCAGAAAATAAACATTCACTATTATAGTAATTGGGATTGATATAATTCAAAACTATCTACCTGTTTAAATATTAACATACATGAAGGTGTCGCCCATTAAAACAGATGTTGTAACACTATAATAGCATTATCAAAAAGAGTCTTATTTTGGATGCTGTCTTAAAATTGTATGATATCTTCATTACTTTAAAATGCCATGCGGAAACCCTATTTTAACACCTTTTTATGAATTTAAAAGATGGGTAAAAGATAAAGGTTTGAAGGTATATAGTCTATAGTCGCAAGAGGCTAACCAGTATACGGGTTTTGGTCATTTAACATTTATATTATGCTTTTATCGCTACTATTTTGCTATTCAAGTCGTCCCTAATTATGATTAAATGAGAAAACGTGTTATAGATCTGTTCAAATTCGATTGTCTAGAAAATGGGTAGATTTTATATCTCAAAAGTATGATGTAAAATTGAATAGAAATTGTGAACAAGCTTGCTGTTTATCATGCTGTAGATTTAAATGAAATGACTAATAGATTCTGCTTTTGTATACTTTTAAATGTTGAATCTTTTAAATGTAAGGTTATTAAATTTCAAGATGGTTGGTGTATCAGCTGTTACAAACTAATTGTGGATAAGGCTTAATTAATAGAGAGAGAGAAAACTATTGGGAATTAGATAACTTATCAAATAGACCGTGGTCAGTAGCTATATGTTTTATTAATTGTTATCATTATTCTGTTAACAAATATTTCAGTCAGCCCTCTGGAGTTTTTTTGGTCTACCCTTTGCTGCTTGTAATATACCTTTATGAAATCTGTTGTAAATTGATTAGAATGAAAAGTTAAATATATCCCCTACTTAGTTATATGCTATGCTTTAATAATTTTTTTATCTGAACAGGTAATAATGCATTCAATGTGACTGGTGTATTTTATAGCATATCCCGATTCATCATAATAATATATGTATCTAGGTTTGTAGATTGCATTGTGGTTTATATAATAACTTAGTAGAGGTCGATTAAGAATTATGATTAAAAAGTGAAACTCGTTACTTATAATTCAAAACTATCTACCTGTTTAAATATTAACATACATGAAGGTGTCGCCCATTAAAACAGATGTTGTAACACTATAATAGCAT
This sequence comes from Agrypnus murinus, assembly GCA_929113105.1. Classification (NCBI taxonomy): domain Eukaryota; kingdom Metazoa; phylum Arthropoda; class Insecta; order Coleoptera; family Elateridae; genus Agrypnus; species Agrypnus murinus. Next base: position 97,631,352 of record OV816026.1, read on the forward strand.
TATCAAAAAAGAGTCTTATTTTGGATGCTGTCTTAAAATTGTATGATATCTTCATTACTTTAAAATGCCATGCGGAAACCCTATTTTAACACCTTTTTATGAATTTAAAAGATGGGTAAAAGATAAAGGTTTGAAGGTATATAGTCTATAGTCGCAAGAGGCTAAATAAAAAAGTTATAAACAAATAACCGTAAAAATCTAGGGGTTGCAAATCTTTGGGGTGAAATAACCATTTCACTTTCCCTTCAAAAATATATTAAATTAAATGCTACATTGGACGTAAATATTTAAGTTCAAAGTGAATCACGTTGTTGTCGTTAATTTTCCTTTGGAACATTTTATTTTAATTTCGTACTTAGTTATATAGTATGATGTTTCTTCGATGAATCTACTTCTTGTACTGTCTGAATAACAAACTGCGTTCCATAAGAAAACTTACTATCAATTACTCATTAAAATAAAATGTTCCAAAGGAAAATTAACGACAACAACATGATTCACTTTGAACTTAAATATTTACGTCCAATGTAGCATTTAATTTAATATATTTTTGAAGGGAAAGTGAAATGGTTATTTCACCCCAAAGATTTGCAACCCCTAGATTTTTACGGTTATTTGTTTATAACTTTTTTATTTAGCCTCTTGCGACTATAGACTATATACCTTCAAACCTTTATCTTTTACCCATCTTTTAAATTCATAAAAAGGTGTTAAAATAGGGTTTCCGCATGGCATTTTAAAGTAATGAAGATATCATACAATTTTAAGACAGCATCCAAAATAAGACTCTTTTTTGATAATGCTATTATAGTGTTACAACATCTGTTTTAATGGGCGACACCTTCATGTATGTTAATATTTAAACAGGTAGATAGTTTTGAATTATAAGTAACGAGTTTCACTTTTTAATCATAATTCTTAATCGACCTCTACTAAGTTATTATATAAACCACAATGCAATCTACAAACCTAGATACATATATTATTATGATGAATCGGGATATGCTATAAAATACACCAGTCACATTGAATGCATTATTACCTGTTCAGATAAAAAAATTATTAAAGCATAGCATATAACTAAGTAGGGGATATATTTAACTTTTCATTCTAATCAATTTACAACAGATTTCATAAAGGTATATTACAAGCAGCAAAGGGTAGACCAAAAAAACTCCAGAGGGCTGACTGAAATATTTGTTAACAGAATAATGATAACAATTAATAAAACATATAGCTACTGACCACGGTCTATTTGATAAGTTATCTAATTCCCAATAGTTTTCTCTCTCTCTATTAATTAAGCCTTATCCACAATTAGTTTGTAACAGCTGATACACCAACCATCTTGAAATTTAATAACCTTACATTTAAAAGATTCAACATTTAAAAGTATACAAAAGCAGAATCTATTAGTCATTTCATTTAAATCTACAGCATGATAAACAGCAAGCTTGTTCACAATTTCTATTCAATTTTACATCATACTTTTGAGATATAAAATCTACCCATTTTCTAGACAATCGAATTTGAACAGATCTATAACACGTTTTCTCATTTAATCATAATTAGGGACGACTTGAATAGCAAAATAGTAGCGATAAAAGCATAATATAAATGTTAAATGACCAAAACCCGTATACTGGTTAGCCTCTTGCGACTATAGACTATATACCTTCAAACCTTTATCTTTTACCCATCTTTTAAATTCATAAAAAGGTGTTAAAATAGGGTTTCCGCATGGCATTTTAAAGTAATGAAGATATCATACAATTTTAAGACAGCATCCAAAATAAGACTCTTTTTGATAATGCTATTATAGTGTTACAACATCTGTTTTAATGGGCGACACCTTCATGTATGTTAATATTTAAACAGGTAGATAGTTTTGAATTATATCAATCCCAATTACTATAATAGTGAATGTTTATTTTCTGAAGAAGAAGAAGAAGAAGAAGAAGAAGAAAAACGAGGATGAATCGTAGGTTCTATCCTAGATGTATGTAACCCGGAACCGATGTCCGTACAATTTAAATTATCAAACTTACCATATAAACATGAATATTTACTACACTTGCTTTAATTCTTGTCGCCTACCTACCTACCTACCTACCTACCGTAAACAATATGACATATCTGCGTCTAAATACAGTGAACGAAGGAACTAGAGGAACTTAATACCTTAGATCACGTCTGTTTCTGAATGTATCATTTTGTTTTCTTAATAACTTTTGCATGACAACAGCTTAGGTGGTCGCCCTGTCGTTCACCCTTCATCGTTAGGACACATGCTTTTAGGTTAGTCTTACATATGCATACAATCAACATACCCCTGGAATAAGTAGATGTAGGTACAGACAGACAGGTTTCATCTTGTTTAATGAAACGTCATCATTATCACCCGGTGTGTAGGTAATTGTATCATTATTAGTTCTCTCATACATGTATACCCGTTACATGTATACTAGGTAGGAACAAACACTTTGATGTATGTATGAACGCCCTTCAGTCTTAATCATGCTAGCAAATAAAACATCAATGTTTATACATACTAAAAATAGTGTAAAATTCCTCTTTATAACTAATTATTGTTATGATGATGATGAAACCTGTGTGATTGATTTATTGCCCCATGGAAATATATTATGCTATGTATACTAAATAAATGTTTGTAAAATAACTTTATATGTTTTATTTATCACAACCATACTCTGGCTTCATACCTAACAGGGTGAGCTCTACCATTTTTGTTTCAAGACTGTTTGTAAGTATATATCCCCCAGGGTTAATTAATTGAGGTTGACTTGTAGAACCTATTTTATTGATAAAAGTAATTACCTAATGTTCCACCAATAACAATTTAAGATAATTGATATAATTTTTATTAATAACGAATTAAAAATTCATGAAAACAGTCGAACATAATTCAACATCCATATACCTATAACGATCAGCAGGTAGAAGGATCCGCATGTTTCCCAACCACACTATAATAAACTATTAATTGACCTTTAAACCAATATTGAGGAATCAGAAAAACACATTATTAACACGGTCATAATCGCAGAAGTATTTTATAAAAAAAAGAAGTTTTATTTTAAGTAGTAAAAGAAGGGGTACGCTAAATTATTGTTTTAACAGAATACGGAAAATTTAATATAAACATTGTATCCCTTTTGAATCAGTCCGAATCAGTCTATTAGAATGTTTTAAAATATTATATCAATGTTATTTGCAAGGGTATAATTTTCTTTAGTTAAAATCTCGCATTCAGTTTTGGCCTTTAGAAAAGGGTGTTTTTTACCTGGAATAGATAATCGTCTGTTTTAGGTAGAATAACGAACGCAGTTAATTTGCAGTCAGTTTGCATTTCAACTATATAAACTCAAAATATAATATATGAGAATAAATAAGATAACGTTTTATAGTGTAATGCTATTATAGTGTTACAACATCTGTTTTAATGGGCGACATCTTCATGTATGTTAATATTTAAACAGGTAGATAGTTCTGAATTATATCAATCCCACTTACTATAATAATGAATGTTTATTTTCTGAAGAAGAAGAAGAAAAACCTAGATTATGCGACATTGCCGTCATATCTTACTAGAAACAAAGTAGAACGACATGTGAATTAACGCTGCTAACTTCACGCTGTTACATGACATGAGTCGACTTAGTAACTACGGAATTTTATCGATAAAAGTAATTACCTAATGTTCTACCAATAATAATTTAAGATAATTGATATTATTTTTATTAATAACGAATTAAAATTCATGAAAGATAACGTTTATAGTGTATTACAGTAAAATCTACATGTAAAAATAATAATAATAGCTTTTTTAAAATATATATATACCTGACTTAAATGATACAAATGATGTCAGCTGGCAGTTTTGCAAAGCAATTTGACGTCATTTGATGTTGATTTTAATATAAATTAAATGTAATATTTTTATCTTTATAAAAAGATAATATTTTTTACAGAAAGAACCAAATTAAGAAAAAGGGTAAAACAATTATACCTGGTTTTGGATTCGGGGCAGGTAGAGAGATCCCTCAGCTGATAAAACCGCATATTTCTAGCGACGACGGCAACGGACAAGTAGAATCTTGATTTTCACCCTCGAAATGTCTAAAGGAATGTATATAGCCTAAGGCGTTATATTTTAAGCGACCAATGAAATGTTTCCCTTTTGTCTCGTAGAGAGAGTTAAATATTTGAAATATTTTTTCACGTCAGTCGCTTTCGATACGTTGTATGCGTGTGGTATATAAGAGTGGCTTGAAAGATTAATAATAACTGGTTTAAAATTTAAAAAAGTGTCTGTTTACACTGAATATCACAAGAGATCGACCTTCGGTTAGGTGTAATTATTATTATAAGTGATGATGATGATGTCTAGGTTGATACTTCAACTGTCTGCTATCCAGGTAGCCAAACCGACCTTTTTGGGGTATAGTGCTGCATTTTAATCTGATAATTATCTCGACAAGTCCACACGTCTTTAAGGAAGATTGAAAAGATTATATATTGATGATGAAAAAAAGGGAGAGAATTTTTACAGAAAAGAACCATTCAAACCTGTTTTAAGTTTGAAGTAGGTATAAAAAACCGCAAATTTCTAGTGATTTGGAGGTCGGAGCGTGCCTTTTTTAAAAGAATGTATAATGCCTCAGGGTGTTTCCCTTTTTTTGTCGTCGTCGAGTTTCATATATTTGAGTTCAGTTTAACGCGGTACCTTCTACAGTATAGTCGTGTTTTCAGTTGAAAGATGATTAGTGTTGTAATATTCCTTCTTTGGTGGGAGGTGTTTTAATTTGAAGTGATATCTGTTGGAGCTGGTAAGTTATTTTTCTGCATTAGAACTAGTTTTTTTTCTCTCTCTTTTAAATAGTTAATTCAAGATTAGTTGATACATATTAGTGTTAGAATCCAGGCCGATCCCTGAACGTGAATCAAGAGTCTTAACGTAATTTTCTTAACATTGAGATCCGAAGAAAGCCCTTCACGTAGGGTAGTTACTGACATAGATATGACGGTTAGACGAGCTTGCAAACCTCGCAGTGGTATCAAGGATTGTCGGTTTTATTTTAAATTTCATGATCTCTTTGGGGTAGAAAGCTTCATTAGAATACAACGGTCTTGATCACGTGGTGGTTAGTCATCCGTGAAATATAAAATTCTAGGGCGGGTTATGTCTCATTTACTAGCAAAGATTAAGGGAGAAGGACGACTATATAAAAGGGTAGATCGTTATCCGCGAGAGAGGGTACACGAAAAGTAGAAACATAATTCCTATATGGCATTATTATTTCTTCTTCTAGAAAAGGTAGAAAGAGTACAGGGGTGTGTGCGTGAGAGAGAGAGAGAGAGAGAGAGAGAGAGAGAGAGAGAGAGAGAGAAAGGCGGCAGAACTTGTAGGTAGCGAGAGATAGCTAGGTACGCAAGACATTAAACGGTAGGGGTAGGGGTTTCAAGATGATCGTCTATGGTAGGGAGAAAGATGGCCGAACCATTCAGAGCGTGTTTCAAGATGACAGACTGACCATCTGGGTATGGATAAACGCTATCGATCAATCAGATCACGAATGGGCGTGTCTACGAGGCATTCATACTAACGCTACATCTATTAGCAAATATCCAGAAAATGTTAGGCGATAATACAGATTTCATCGTTGAGAGAGATAGCAAGGTACGCAGGACAGCGAGAAGGAGAGAGAGTTTCCGTCTAGTGAAAGGGATAAAAGATGGTCGATCCAAGCCCCCAGAGCTAAAATTCAAGAAGAGTGGGAAATCTAAGATGTCGACTTCAAATGACACAAATTTTTAAAATGCCACTGTATGTAAAATTATATTAGGGTTGTAAGGGATACCAAGAAATACGCACTGGAAATGTTTCATTGATCGCGGTTGTGAGAGAAGAGAAAAATGCAGCTATATCAGCTATATGATCAATCAATCTCTCGATGTAAATATATTAGAAATTTATATAATGGTAGAGATAGATAGAAAACTGGAGGTTCGTTTATATCGCGCAGGTCCGCAGCGATTTGCGTTTAAACTGAATTTCAAATTTTTAATGCTGAATTAATTATTACTATATGTAATTATCTTATTAATGACGATAATTATTTGAGAAATCGGTGAAATTTATTAATATAAAATGATAAACCTCGATCACGCCCTCTATCAACCAGTACATACGTAATCGATAATACAGATTTCTTCATGACGCGTCGCCCCCTAGTAGTAATAGTACATAGTTTGTCGGTATTCCTTCATAGCGCCATCTCTTAGAAGCATGCATGTTGTCGGTAATACAGTTTCCCGTCATAGGGCGTGGTAAAATGGCGCCCGAAGTTCCAAAATGGCCGTCATCCAATCAGAGAATAGTAGGCGTTTTCAAAATGGCCGCCTTCAGCCAATCAGAGAATAGTAGGCGTGTCATCCAAGATGGCGTCGACCAATCAGAAGCAAGGGGAGGAGCTAGAGAAGAGGGGATAGCCAATCAGAAGCAGTAGGCGCGGTCGCCATCTTGGATTTGTGGTGTTTTTCGCTAACTTTGAGGCCCCTTTAAAATAACATGGAATTTTGAGCTAGAATCGGTGTTGCCTAACTACTGACGTTTGAAGATAAACTAGTATATGTCATTCGGCGCAAAACTGTCTTTGTGTGCTTCAGCAATTATGTCATTCAAACTTTGACAATTATTATTAAATATCGCAGGGATCTTATTATTTCCGAGTTTTGCTTCTCAAATATAAAATGATGATTACATCAATAAAAACTAGATCCATTGCTGTAGTTAAGAAAGTTGATGTTTTTAACCTAGTTTCTGTCAATTCTGATTTTTTGGCAACCTACATATATATATATATATATATATATATATATATATATATATATATATATATATATATATATATATATATATATATATATATCAATAATTAGAAGTAATAATGCGCGTAGAGATATACAAGAAAGTGTTATAATAATGGGATATCCCGCAACAGAGAAGAAAGAAATCATAAGTTGCAGCCGTCTACACGTGTTTCACACTTATTAGTGATCATCAGGACGGCATAGCAGATGGAATAAATATAAAAGCAACTAACTCAGAAAGATGTAACAACACAAGGTTTCACTGATAGCAGCCAACCGCACATTTGCAGTATCGGCCTGAAGACACTGAGTTTTCAGTGCAACAACAAACGTCACTACGGAGGCAGCTAAAGCCACTACCGTGAGACAACCAATCCCAAAGTATAATATCAATAATTAGAAGTAATAATGCGCGTAGAGATATACAAGAAAGTGTTATAATAATGGGATATCGCGCAACAGAGAAGAAAGAAATCATAAGTTGCAGCCGTCTACACGTGTTTCACACTTATTAGTGATCATCAGGACGGCATAGCAGATGGAATAAATATAAAAGCAACTAACTCAGAAAGATGTAACAACACAAGGTTTCACTGGTATCAGTGAAACCTTGTGTTGTTACATCTTTCTGAGTTAGTTGCTTTTATATTTATTCCATCTGCTATGCCGTCCTGATGATCACTAATAAGTGTGAAACACGTGTAGACGGCTGCAACTTATGATTTCTTTCTTCTCTGTTGCGCGATATCCCATTATTATAACACTTTCTTGTATATCTCTACGCGCATTATTACTTCTAATTATTGATATTATACTTTGGGATTGGTTGTCTCACGGTAGTGGCTTTAGCTGCCTCCGTAGTGACGTTTGTTGTTGCACTGAAAACTCAGTGTCTTCAGGCCGATACTGCAAATGTGCGGTTGGCTGCTATCAGTGAAACCTTGTGTTGTTACATCTTTCTGAGTTAGTTGCTTTTATATTTATTCCATCTGCTATGCCGTCCTGATGATCACTAATAAGTGTGAAACACGTGTAGACGGCTGCAACTTATGATTTCTTTCTTCTCTGTTGCGCGATATCCCATTATTATAACACTTTCTTGTATATCTCTACGCGCATTATTACTTCTAATTATTGATATTATACTTTGGGATTGGTTGTCTCACGGTAGTGGCTTTAGCTGCCTCCGTAGTGACGTTTGTTGTTGCACTGAAAACTCAGTGTCTTCAGGCCGATACTGCAAATGTGCGGTTGGCTGCTATCAGTGAAACCTTGTGTTGTTACATCTTTCTGAGTTAGTTGCTTTTATATTTATTCCATCTGCTATGCCGTCCTGATGATCACTAATAAGTGTGAAACACGTGTAGACGGCTGCAACTTATGATTTCTTTCTTCTCTGTTGCGCGATATCCCATTATTATAACACTTTCTTGTATATATATATATATATATATATATATATATATATATATATATATATATATATAATGATTTTACATTAAATAATATTTAGAATGCAAATTCATATAGAAAAATTTATCATCGACTCCGCTGGGACACGAACCCAGGACCCTCCACTGTCTAGGTGGTATCTCTACCACCTAGACAGTGGAGGGTCCTGGGTTCGTGTCCCAGCGGAGTCGATGATAAATTTTTCTATATGAATTTGCATTCTAAATATTATTTAATGTAAAATCATTATTCAACTTAATAAAAATTAATTTCAACTAAAATTTATATATATATATATATATATATATATATATATATATAACAAAGGGATAATAATGGGAATTCGCGCAATAGATTTATAAGAGGAAGTTAGGTGCAGCCGTATACACGTGTTTCGCACTTATTAGTGCTCATCAGTACGGCATAGCAGATAGAAGAAATAAAATTTAAGCAACAAACTAGAAACAATGTATAACACAAGGTTTCACAGATAGTAGCCAACCACACATTTGTAGTTTCGGCTCGAAGATATTGAGTTTTCAATACAACAACAAACGTCACTACGGAGGTAGCTATAGCCACTACCGTGAGACAACCTAATCCCAAAACATATCAATATGAATAGAAAGATTAATGCGGTTGTCTCACGGTAGTGGCTATAGCTACCTCCGTAGTGACGTTTGTTGTTGTAATGAAAACTCAATATCTTCGAGCCGAAACTACAAATGTGTGGTTGGCTACTATCTGTGAAACCTTGTGTTATACATTGTTTCTAGTTTGTTGCTTAAATTTTATTTCTTCTATCTGCTATGCCGTACTGATGAGCACTAATAAGCGCGAAACACGTGTATACGGCTGCAACTAACTTCCTCTTATAAATCTATTGCGCGAATTCCCATTATTATCCCTTTGTTATATGTTTATATACGCGCATTAATCTTTCTATTCATATATATATATATATAGTTTGTTTGCTTTATGACCTTTATTTATTTATTATAATTACTTAATTAATGGGTGAAGGTCTGTTTTCAGTAATCGATTTATTTCTTTGCTAATATTTCACTGAATAGTTTTCAGCATTGTCAAAGCCTATTTAAAACATATGTAAATGATAAATGAACAAAATTATCTTAAAATATATACAAACTTACTTAGAAATGGAGATTACTATTAACAAATAACTAGAAAAATAACAACAACGTTAACACTACACAACATTTATGTTTTTTGAATTCCGGAGGGAAATGTCAATTGTTTTATTTTGCTCCAAATATTAATACGTGGCTACCTTTTTTTTAACTTACCGAGAATTGTTTTTATTTTTGTATTTTTAATCCAGGTTTGAATTTTATTAATAAAGTGTATATAGTACTTAAGTTGTTTATGTCATTTCTATTATTCATTGCATTATTATCATTTAATATGTAACACATTTCCAAAAAGGCACGTTTACTTTTATTTACGTCTCTGTCAAGAATTTTTGCGTCGTTATAGCCAATGATATGGTCCAGGTTGTTTACGTGAGTACTAAGTGCAGTGGCGTTCGGTTTAAGTCTATTGTCACTCTTATGTTGTATGAGTCTCTGTTTTAGTTTTTGTCCAGTCTGTCCTATATATGTTTGTGAACAATTTGTACATTTTAGTTCGTATACGACATTAGATAGGTCAGTAGTAGGAATTTTGTCTTTTAATTTACTAAAAAGGTTATTTATAGTCAAAGGAATGGTGTTACATATTAATATTTGATTTTCTTTAAAAACATTTCTTAATTTTGGAGTCAGGTTTTCAATATAAGGAAGAGAGAATGTTTGTTGAATGTTATGTCGTTGAAGGTGATTGTTAGTATTAGTGTTATTGTTACCTCTACTAATGTCTTTGTACAATAATTTTTTAATCAAGTAAGTCGGATATCCATTGTCTAGTAATATGTCAAATAATTTTCGTAAATTATCATCTTTAAAGTCAGGATGGGAGATTTTTAAAATTCTGTGTTTCATACCTAAAACGAAATTGATTTTTGTTTTCATTAGATGTTTTGAATAAAAATTAATGTATCGTCCAGAACTAGTTGGTTTTTGATACCAATCAGTTTTTATGGTATTCGATTCCGTTCTGATAACTTTTGTATCAAGAAAAGGTATTGAATTATTTTCTTCAATTTCCACGGTAAACTGTATATGATCATTAAAAGTATTGAATATTCTTATAGTTTCATCTATGGCATCGTGTGGAATTGGACAAACTATGTCATCAACATATTTTTTAATGAAAGGTAGATTGAAACTTAATTTTGGTATGCAGTTGTCTAACACAAAATCCATCACCATATGTGCCAGGACTGGGCTGAGGTTACTACCCATTGGACAGCCAAAGATTTGTGAATAGAACTGCCCATTATATTGGAAATAACTTGAATCAAACAGAAAATTGATTATTTCAATGAATGTTGTTTTATTGATTTTGCAGTTATTTTGGATATAATTCCAGTTGTTATCAATGACTTGTATGGTTAAATCCTTAGGAATGTTTGTGAAAAGAGATACAACGTCAAGACTTATAAGAATATAACCGTCTGGGATTTGAAAATTATTAATTGTTTCCGAAAAATGAAAAGAATCTTTTACAAAATACAAATTTTCAACAAGAGAAGATTTTAGAATAGTAGCTATATATTTAGACAGCTTTTCTGTAGGAGAATTATTTGCGGCTATTATTGGACGCAATGGAAAATTTTCCTTGTGTATTTTAGGAAGTCCATATATACGGGGAGAAATGCTGTTATAAATATATAAGGATCTTGCCTGTATTTGATCAATAAATTTTTTATTGCATAAAACTTTCACTAATTGATTACTCTTATTTTGTAATTTACTAGTAGGATCTCTTTTTAGTTGTATATAAAAGTTTTTGTCATTTATAAGTTCTGTCATTTTGTCATGATAGTCTTGTTTAGATATGGCTACAGTCACGTTACTTTTATCAGATTTAGTTATTATTAAATTTTGATGTTCACGTAAAAATCTTTTTGTTTTAAAGAAAATCTTATTGATAATAACATCTGTTTTACTTGAACGTATGTAATTAGTTAATATGTTTGTGATTTTTGCTCTATATATATTTTTCTGTGGATCTTCTATTTTTGAAATAATCATCTCTATATCAGCTAAAATCTGTTTAACATTTAATAGCGTGTGTGGTGGAGTAATAGCAAATTTTGGCCCTAATGCTAAAAAGTTTTTAATGTCTAAAGGAATGTCTTCTTTGCTTACATTTTTAAACCAATAATCTTTCACTTTAATTTTTCCTTTTTCTTTTTCTACTAATTTATTGAATTTCTTCAAGTTGCTTTTCTTTATGTTTTTAAACTTTTTGTTATAGTTTTTAGTTTGTCGCTTGTTGAATTCTTCATAAATTTCTCGTGATATTATTCTGCCTACCTCTACTTTTATTTCTTCTAGTTTCTTTTCTAAATTGTAAGTTTGTTTGTGAGCATGATTAATTTCTAATTTTAGAATTTGGTCTTGTATATTTTTGCAGTATTTCTCTGCAGAACCTCCGTTATTTTCTATCAAATATTTGATGTTTTTCATTGATTGGGGTATGTGTGTAGGAATAATTGCATTATTCTTGCATTGTAGTAAAAAGATTTTTCTATTTCTAAATGAAGCTATTTTATTAATAAATTTTGTCCATTCTTTTAACTTTTTGGTGGTGTTTAAACCATATCTGATTGTTATGTCTTTAAAAAATCCCATGTTGATTTTTTTAAAGACATAACAATCAGATATGGTTTAAACACCACCAAAAAGTTAAAAGAATGGACAAAATTTATTAATAAAATAGCTTCATTTAGAAATAGAAAAATCTTTTTACTACAATGCAAGAATAATGCAATTATTCCTACACACATACCCCAATCAATGAAAAACATCAAATATTTGATAGAAAATAACGGAGGTTCTGCAGAGAAATACTGCAAAAATATACAAGACCAAATTCTAAAATTAGAAATTAATCATGCTCACAAACAAACTTACAATTTAGAAAAGAAACTAGAAGAAATAAAAGAAGAGGTAGGCAGAATAATATCACGAGAAATTTATGAAGAATTCAACAAGCGACAAACTAAAAACTATAACAAAAAGTTTAAAAACATAAAGAAAAGCAACTTGAAGAAATTCAATAAATTAGTAGAAAAAGAAAAAGGAAAAATTAAAGTGAAAGATTATTGGTTTAAAAATGTAAGCAAAGAAGACATTCCTTTAGACATTAAAAACTTTTTAGCATTAGGGCCAAAATTTGCTATTACTCCACCACACACGCTATTAAATGTTAAACAGATTTTAGCTGATATAGAGATGATTATTTCAAAAATAGAAGATCCACAGAAAAATATATATAGAGCAAAAATCACAAACATATTAACTAATTACATACGTTCAAGTAAAACAGATGTTATTATCAATAAGATTTTCTTTAAAACAAAAAGATTTTTACGTGAACATCAAAATTTAATAATAACTAAATCAGATAAAAGTAACGTGACTGTAGCCATATCTAAACAAGACTATCATGACAAAATGACAGAACTTATAAATGACAAAAACTTTTATATACAACTAAAAAGAGATCCTACTAGTAAATTACAAAATAAGAGTAATCAATTAGTGAAAGTTTTATGCAATAAAAAATTTATTGATCAAATACAGGCAAGATCCTTATATATTTATAACAGCATTTCTCCCCGTATATATGGACTTCCTAAAATACACAAGGAAAATTTTCCATTGCGTCCAATAATAGCCGCAAATAATTCTCCTACAGAAAAGCTGTCTAAATATATAGCTACTATTCTAAAATCTTCTCTTGTTGAAAATTTGTATTTTGTAAAAGATTCTTTTCATTTTTCGGAAACAATTAATAATTTTCAAATCCCAGACGGTTATATTCTTATAAGTCTTGACGTTGTATCTCTTTTCACAAACATTCCTAAGGATTTAACCATACAAGTCATTGATAACAACTGGAATTATATCCAAAATAACTGCAAAATCAATAAAACAACATTCATTGAAATAATCAATTTTCTGTTTGATTCAAGTTATTTCCAATATAATGGGCAGTTCTATTCACAAATCTTTGGCTGTCCAATGGGTAGTAACCTCAGCCCAGTCCTGGCACATATGGTGATGGATTTTGTGTTAGACAACTGCATACCAAAATTAAGTTTCAATCTACCTTTCATTAAAAAATATGTTGATGACATAGTTTGTCCAATTCCACACGATGCCATAGATGAAACTATAAGAATATTCAATACTTTTAATGATCATATACAGTTTACCGTGGAAATTGAAGAAAATAATTCAATACCTTTTCTTGATACAAAAGTTATCAGAACGGAATCGAATACCATAAAAACTGATTGGTATCAAAAACCAACTAGTTCTGGACGATACATTAATTTTTATTCAAAACATCTAATGAAAACAAAAATCAATTTCGTTTTAGGTATGAAACACAGAATTTTAAAAATCTCCCATCCTGACTTTAAAGATGATAATTTACGAAAATTATTTGACATATTACTAGACAATGGATATCCGACTTACTTGATTAAAAAATTATTGTACAAAGACATTAGTAGAGGTAACAATAACACTAATACTAACAATCACCTTCAACGACATAACATTCAACAAACATTCTCTCTTCCTTATATTGAAAACCTGACTCCAAAATTAAGAAATGTTTTTAAAGAAAATCAAATATTAATATGTAACACCATTCCTTTGACTATAAATAACCTTTTTAGTAAATTAAAAGACAAAATTCCTACTACTGACCTATCTAATGTCGTATACGAACTAAAATGTACAAATTGTTCACAAACATATATAGGACAGACTGGACAAAAACTAAAACAGAGACTCATACAACATAAGAGTGACAATAGACTTAAACCGAACGCCACTGCACTTAGTACTCACGTAAACAACCTGGACCATATCATTGGCTATAACGACGCAAAAATTCTTGACAGAGACGTAAATAAAAGTAAACGTGCCTTTTTGGAAATGTGTTACATATTAAATGATAATAATGCAATGAATAATAGAAATGACATAAACAACTTAAGTACTATATACACTTTATTAATAAAATTCAAACCTGGATTAAAAATACAAAAATAAAAACAATTCTCGGTAAGTTAAAAAAAAGGTAGCCACGTATTAATATTTGGAGCAAAATAAAACAATTGACATTTCCCTCCGGAATTCAAAAAACATAAATGTTGTGTAGTGTTAACGTTGTTGTTATTTTTCTAGTTATTTGTTAATAGTAATCTCCATTTCTAAGTAAGTTTGTATATATTTTAAGATAATTTTGTTCATTTATCATTTACATATGTTTTAAATAGGCTTTGACAATGCTGAAAACTATTCAGTGAAATATTAGCAAAGAAATAAATCGATTACTGAAAACAGACCTTCACCCATTAATTAAGTAATTATAAGTAATTATATATATATATATATATATATATATATATATATATATATATATATATATTGCTGTGGATGGTAGTTTCAAAATTTTGGAAAATTTTGAAAATTTTGTGAAAATCTAAAATCTTTGTTAAATACTAACACTTTTGAAATATTTTTATCAACTTTTCCAATTAAAAATAAATTTAAGTTATTTTATGGTGTGTCATTGATTACACACCCAATGTGTACTTTTTAATAAGGTTAAATAATACATGTTTCTTTATTTATTATCAAACAGCTTACTCACCGATTACTTAAGTGTACGTAACATCCAGTTGTTCGCAAGTTTTTGTTATGATGTAATTCAATTATGTATACTTTCAAATGAGTATATCGACGGGTTATGTGATTCTTTAAGGTTTAGTTAATGTAAATAGATCGTTAGTATTGCGTAAAAGGATTGTGTAATTAATGTGTAATAGATGTGTCACTTTTATAAGAATATTAATCTGCTATTATGTATCATATGAGTGTACAGTTTGTATTAGTTCGTAAGGTGACGTCAAATTGTGTAACATAATTATGTAAATAGTCAATAGTATATAATCTTGTTTATTGTTTCCAGCCTTATTTTGTGGAACTCCATAATCATGAAATAAATAAAGATTATTAAAAGTTTCACAGTTTTATTAAAATATACCTGACAATATTGTTTCGACAGCTATGCTGTCATTATCAAAGGTAATATAATTATAAACAAACACGTCGCTAAGGTAGATACAAAATAGGTAACTAGATAAAATAATAATAATAATAATAAAAATTAATAATAAAAATAATAATTAAACATCTAATACTTCCAGTAACGGAGAATTACTGAGCTCAAGTTGTTCATTCATTAAAGGTACCCTGAGTTTGTGTTTGTATATCTCAAAGGCTTCTAAAATGTCTAATTTGCGTTTGTTATTACAAAAATGTAGGAATTTAATATTATTTTGAGGAGTCATTGTGTGATTTTGTTCTAAAAGGTGTTTGGCGTAATTCGATTTTTCAGGATGTTTATTTTTGTAATGACGTACGTGTTCTTTACGTTTGTGTCTTCTGTTTGATTGTCAATGGGATATATTCTGTTTGATTGACAATCAAACAGAAGACACAAATTACATATCTATACCATATTTTGGCAAAATATCAGAAAAAATTGCACATATACTAAGAAAAACCAACAATTATAAAATAACATTTAAAACCAACACTAACACTTTTTCATTTTTATTTAATGCTAAAGACAGAACACATGATATCATGAAATCGGGCATTTACCGTTTAAATTGTTCTTTTTGTAGTTCGGTATATATTGGACAAACACTTCGAAATTTTGACATAAGATATAAAGAACACGTACGTCATTACAAAAATAAACATCCTGAAAAATCGAATTACGCCAAACACCTTTTAGAACAAAATCACACAATGACTCCTCAAAATAATATTAAATTCCTACATTTTTGTAATAACAAACGCAAATTAGACATTTTAGAAGCCTTTGAGATATACAAACACAAACTCAGGGTACCTTTAATGAATGAACAACTTGAGCTCAGTAATTCTCCGTTACTGGAAGTATTAGATGTTTAATTATGATTTTTATTATTAATTTTTATTATTATTATTATTATTTTATCTAGTTACCTATTTTGTATCTACCTTAGCGACGTGTTTGTTTATAATTATATTACCTTTGATAATGACAGCATAGCTGTCGAAACAATATTGTCAGGTATATTTTAATAAAACTGTGAAACTTTTAATAATCTTTATTTATTTCAATAGTATATAAGCTTAGAAAATAATAATTTTAGACACTTCCTGACATAAAGCGACGCAGTAAAGTCGTGTTAAAGACAATAATAAAAATGTAAATGGACACTTACTGTTAAACGACGAAAGAGTAAAGATATTTAGTAAATCAAGCGACAAAGTAAAGTCGTGGTTGATAATATTATAAAATTGTAAATAGTTTAGTCTTAAAATAGACAAGTTAGTTGGTGATTTGAATACGGCGAAGGTGTAAAAAGTATAAATTGTAAAAGTGTATATGATTATAAAGAACCACCTTTAAGATAAATTACTTGCTAAAGTTAAGCAAGATAATAAATCAACGTTAAAACCATAAACTGGTGTTTTATTTTATTAAACACAAAAAAAACAACTATAAGTATTTTACGAAAAAGGGAAATTGTACCCGCAATTAATAAACAAAAGTGAGTTACCAAAATCAAGTTTTGGAGGATATTATATGGGAGATCCGTGCAAAAGGAAGAAAGTCAACCGGAACTGGAGACCAGCCCTGGATCAACATAAAGTGATCTACTCTGCCAATGGTTTGGGAAAGAGGACATCTATAGTTAAAGGAAAGAAGAAATATTATAAAAAGGTAGGAAGTTATTTCCTTTTTGTATTGGCATTTGCTGAAGAAAAGACTATCGTTTGTAAAAGTGTAGTAAAGTGATTTGAAAAATTTAGTAATAGTTAAAAAATTAGTTAAGATTTCAATTTTAAAAGTGTTTTTAAATTTTAATTTGTATATTTTTTTTAATACCACAAGAATCCACATTCACCCTGAGATGAGTCTTTATTAAATTTAATTCTAATATGTTAAGTTATTTAACTGGCGCCCAACTCTCTTACGTAAACTTGAGTTAGTCAAGAACTAACGTAACATTAATTTTATATAACCATTGCATTATTAAATCTATTAAAAGGTATTTTCAAATCATATTAGAATTTATAAAAGAGGGAAGTTGAAAAGCATTTCCAAAGTTCACAGTCATTTAAAAAAAAATCAATTTATTATAAAGTAATTATCTACGATCAAACGGCAATTATTCACAGTTTCAAAATATATAATAAAATTTTTAATTAACCAATATCACTGCAATATATATATATATATATATATATATATATATATATATATATATATATATAAAGGCCTACCATGCGTCCGGACCAAAAGCGTAGCGCCTCGAAATATAATTGGATTTGTATGAAATTTTCTACAAAGCGGTTTTCAAGGTCGCTAATTTCAAATTTGATGTCAACGTTTGCAAATTTTAAAGGACGGATGAAATATGGCGGCCATAATAATTAAAATCTAAAATACTAAAGTATTTTAAAACATTTTGTTTTCGTTTATATTTAAAGTTTTCCATCGACGATTTCCAACAATTATTGCTGTAGAAATGGGTTTACATATATAAGCTATCGTCTTTAGTAATTAGTAATAAAGCGTAAAAAGTAAGATCGCCGATTATCAAGGATCAAAAAACCGTTTTACTTAATTTATGTTATGTAACAAGAAATATTATTGACTGCGAATCTTTTAAAATGATATTTTTTTATCTGAAACAGTTTTTATCCAATTCAGTAAAGTGATATTTTATTGTTTGCAATTATTTATTTTAAAAAGAAAAACAGCTGTGCATTCAATGTACTAAATGTCGATGTCCTTCAGTGATATGATATCATTTTTTGAATAGCAACCGTAGCAACGCAAAACGACAGGTTGTTAACCATTAAATTCTTGGGATTGGAACTGTTTAAAAGATATTTAATTTGTAAATGTTCCGAATGAGTGCTTTTATTTTGATTTACTTTGGATTATATCATATATAACCCAGATTTTTAGTGTTTGGTCTGTTGTTTTTAATATAATAAATAGGTATAACTGAAATGTGAAACCTAGAACCTTGGATGTGTTTCGTGACAGACAATGATTGCCCACACAAACAAGAAGAGGTTTTGTTTAAAAGTTTTGAAATTAGTGAAAAGTAAATCTACAGGGTGGTTGGTGCATCTTAAAGATCCTTTACACATAAAGAAAACACAGAGATTGCATAAAATAATTTCTTAAATTTATTACAAAAAGTACAAGAATATAACCCTTTCTGATAGAGTTACACAACAATTATTAAATATAAGTAAAGATTTAAATACAGTTTTTAACTACTTTATCACAAGTTACCAGCATAATGTTTGTTATTACAATTTAGTTTTTTCTTGTTCTAAATTTGGAAGCTTTTAGGCACTCACTTTACTAAATACCGTTTGTTTCTGATCCTTAAACTCCACAAATCTGGATCGTATTGACAATACAAATTACTTACAGGATGCCATTTACGAGACCTCCAATTCTGCTATTAATCCTTTGCATGCAGAGTTTATGTTTCATTATGATTATAATAAAAATTGAGCAGTACTATTCGACTGAATTCCATCTGTCATCAATTATTAAAATATAAACTTGATGGGTTTATCCAAATTCCCCCTGGGGGTTTTACTTAACTTAGAGTTGACTCCTTCTTCAAAGGATCTTCATATACATAAAGTATCATTAAATTGGTTTTTTTGTTCACAGAAAAACCATGAATTTTTTAACATGAAAGGATTCTTTTTTGTGTTGTTGACATATTGTTTTTCATTTTTTTTATATTTGAAATCAACTATCTCAGATCCAAGTTTTATGCACTTTTTATATTATGCAAAAAAAGAAGCGAAAAAGGAGGAGGAACATTCCTCAATTATATTTTACCATTTCAGGAACCAACAATATTAGAAAACGAAAACAAAAAGCGTACAGACGTCAGCAACGCGCAAAAACGTATAAAAAAACAAGTGGCAAGTTAACAGTTCGCCGCAAAATAAATATATACAGGGTGAAACAAAGTTGAACTAGAACTGATGAAGGGATTGTTTCCCGAACATCCTCCCCGGCCTTGAGGGTTCTAACCTCAAAGGGATTATAATTAATAAACATATTAAAAGATAGATTGAACAAAAACAAAAGGAAATATTAAGTTCGTATTATTATTTTTTTCTAAATTTCTGCGGGAAATTCTTCAATTAATTTATCTTGTGGAAGAGGACAAATCTTAGTTATGGATCGTGTGAAACAACCATTTTGAGTTTTAACTTTAACTACCCTGACCTTCTTGTCAGGACTTAAAATAATCTCTATTATTCATGCCAGCGGCCATTTAAGAGGAGGATTATCATCTTCCTTTAGCAGAACCAAATCATTTACTTTTAAGTTTGGAACATTGTAAACCCATTTAGGTCGATTTTGCAAGCGATTGAGGTACTCAATAGACCATCGTCTCCAAAATAATTGTTGAATTTGAGAAATCCTTTAATAAAGGGTAAGTCGATTTTCAGAAATGGAAGTTACACTTTTTTCTGGATGAGCTACTAAACTTAATCCTATCAAGAAATGTCCAGGGGTCAAACATTGCAAATCATTTGGGTCATTAGATAATGGACAGATGGGGCGTGAGTTTAGAATGGCTTCTATTTCGGTTAGAATTTTATAAAATTCTTCAAAGGTAAAAGTGGAATTACCTACTAATCTCTTTAGATGATATTTACAACTTTTTATTGCTGCTTCCCAAATTCCACCCCAGTGGGGACTTCTAGGAGGAATGAACTTAAATGTAATTTGGGTTTGAGCACAATAGTCTTGGATTCCTTTTAAATTACTTTGAGTGCAAAAAAAATTATGTAATTCCTTTAACTGATTCTTTGCCCCTAAGAAATTGGAAGCATTGTCGCTGTAGACTAAAGAGGGATTTCCTCTTCGAGAAATGAATCTTTTCAATGTCATAAGAAAGGCTTCAGATGATAGATTCGTGACCAATTCAATATGAACCGATTTGGTTACCATACAAACAAAAATAGCTATGTATGCCTTGATTAAAGGCGCCTTCCTTACCTTTGACGATTTAATCATGAAGGGACCACCATAATCCACACCTACCTTTTGAAAAGGTCTTGTAACGTTAACTCTATCTTTGGGTAAGCTTGCCATTAATTATTGAGCTGGCTGAGCTCTGAATCTATAACAAGTCACACAGTTTCTGATTATTCTTTTTATTTCTCTTAATCCATTTAACGGCCAAAACCTTAATCTGAAATTCGATAAAACTGTTTGAGCACCAGCATGTCCCAAACGTGTGTGCTCTTGGGTTAACATAAGAATTACAACATAATTATGAGAAGGAAGCAAAACTGGGTGTTTCTGATCAAAGTTAACATCCGCATTTTCTAACCTGCCACCAACGCGCAAGATACCATCTTTTCATCATAAAAGGGGTTAAGAGAAAGCAAATTCTTATTACTAAGAAGTTTCTTATTTTGCAGTTCAGAGATTTCCTTTGAAAAATATTTAACCTGTAGTATTCTTAGAATGAAGTATGTTGCATCTTTCAACTCATTTACATTTAAAGGGCCAGAAAATTTGTTTGAAATAAATTTTGTGTTTTGAATAAAACGCAAACAATATGAAACAGTACGTTGAAGCCTAGAGAAAATTGAAAATTTTAAAAATATAGGTTCCCAAAAGGTAGACTGATCTGTTATTTATTGTAGTAACAAGAGATATTTTCCTTTCTTCCGATATTTCTGGCACAACAGGATTTTTGGCAAATTCAGAAATGTCTAAATTAGGATTCTTTAGAAAAGAAGGCCCGCACCACCAAATTTCACAGTTTAAAACGTCTTGAGGTAACATCCCTCTGGAAGGAAGGTCGGCAGGATTTTCGCTGGATTTGACATAATACCACTTGAATCCTGTTGTTAATTCTTGTATTTGTGATACTCTGTTAGCTACAAAAACTGTCCAACGTGAAGCATGAGAAGTTATCCAGAATAAAGCTATTTGGGAATCTGACCACAAACTCACAGAATTTATTGTAAATCTGTTTCCATAAATAGGCAAAAGTTTTTTCGTTAATCTTGAAAGAAGAAGCATAGCACACAATTCCAAACGAGGAAGAGATTACCTTTAGAGGTGCTATTCTAGATTTTGAAGACACTAAATTACAAGATATAGATCCATCCAAATACAAAGTACGAATATATACACATGCTGAAACTCTACGCTCTTTATAGATTTATTTAAATATAAATACCGAGGTATCTTTAGTTTTGATAAAACAGAAAGATTATTTACAAATTTTTGCCACTCCTGTACGAGATTATCAGTAACAACTGTATCCCATCCTAATTTTAAAGACCAAAGTGTCTGAATCAATAGTTTTCCTACAACTATGACGACAGAGAGCAATCCTAGAGGATCATAGCACTGAGCTACAGTTGGAAGGATTTTTCTTTTAGTTATAGGACCTTGCAATGAGTTTGAAGAAACTTTGGGAATTGAAATACACAAAAAATCTGCTACAGGGTTCCACTTTAATCCGAGCACCTTATTAGGAGTATCATCAAAATTAATATCATATTCGAGAATCCTTTCTTCAGAAAATGTACTCAAAAATGTTTCTGAATTAAAACACCATTTATGGACCTTGAATCCATGATAGTTTAAAAGAGTATTTAATTCATTATAGAGTTTTTCTAAGTTTGTAAGGTCATCACAACCACAAAGAATGTCATCTACGCAGGTTTGTTTCATCAAAGCTTCTGCGGCGAGAGAAAAATCAGATTCATATTTTAATGCTATTTCCTGTAGTACACGGGTTGATAGAAATGGAGCGGAATTTGTTCCATATGTTACTGTCAAAAGTTCAATACACATGAGTGGTTTATCAGGATTGTCTCGCCACAAGATGTTTAACAGAAGGGTTTGAGATGGATTTATTCTTATCTGTCGGAACATTTTTTCAATGTCTGTAGTTAACACAAACTTGAAAGATCTAAATCTACACAAAATATCATAGAGATCAGGTTGTACCTGATAACCTTTAAGAGTGATGTCATTCAATGACAAACCTGAAGTGGTTTTGCATGAAGCATCAAAGACAACTCGAAGTTTCGTTGAGACACTATTCTCACGAATCACTGCATGGTGGGGTAAAAAATATTTCTGATGTGACGATTTATTTGTTTGAGTAAGGGGAACGAATCTTCCATGATTCAATTCAACGTATTCGTCAATAAATCTTTTATATTCAACGAAATAAGAAGGACTTTTTTGAAATCTTTTTTCTAAAAAATCGTTTCTTTGCAATCGACAGAGAATCACCAAGCTTTAAGTTTTCTTGAGGGGTTCTCAAAGGAACATTCACTTGAAACCTACCATCATTTGAGATGGTAGTTGTAGATACGAACATTTTTTCAGCTAGCTCATCTTCCATGGCTAGAGGGACCTTTTCCAGAATCTCTTCTGTATTCCAGAATTTAGTAACTAATTGATCAAGAGATGGTGAGTCTCGTACTTGAGTAAACATAGATACTAAAGGTTGATTATTTATTATGGAGGAGGAAGTGTATACTTTAGGTAATAAATTTCTTTGTTGAGAATTGAGAAACGGAACTGTACCTGCAATTACCCATCCTAAATGAGTACTTTGAAGTACTGGGAGGTTTTTCCAAGATGGAATACACCTTTTTTCAAAAGATTATAATAGCAATCTGCTCCAATTAAAATATCTATTTAAGATGGTTTGTAAAAGAAGGGATTAGAAAGGATTATTTTATCTGGAATATTAAATTTACTAGTATTAATATTAACTTGTGGAAGCATACAAGTTATTCGGGGTAATATAGAACAAGAAATTCTAAAATTTTTGTTTTCATACACATTGGAATGCATAACTAAATTAATCATTCTGTCAGAAATTATGGTACTTCCAGATATTCCTGAAATATTTAATGTTTTACAATAAGGATTGAAGTTAAGTTTTTTAACTAAGTTTTCTGAGATGAAAGAACTTTGACTGGCAGAATCAAGTAACACCTTAGCTGTGATAGGGACTCCCTGAGAATTGTAAATAGTAACACAAGCTGTAGCCAATAGTACATGAACATTTTTGATCGATAAGGCAGAGAGAGTATTAGAAGTAAGTGACATACCTTGAGTATTATGCTGTATCAATTCTTGAGAACCAGAAGGAATTGTATTAATTTGAGAATTTGTTTTGTCATCACCCTGCTCAGGCAAACTTTGTGTTTTTAAATATTTATTGAAAGAATTTGACCTATTAGAAAGTACATTACTATTATGGTGAGGTCCTTGATTTCCTTGAGAATTACTGGTTGTGTTGCTGTTAACATTATTATTGTGAAGAAGAGTATGATGTCTTTGATTACACTGCTTACAGGAGATACTTCTGCACTGAGGTGACATATGGGAAGAGGCAAAACAATTGAAGCACAATCTTTTGGACCTGACAAAGTTTATTCTTTTTGCATGTGGTAATAATTTAAATTTGTTACAAGAATAAATTTTATGAAATTTTTCATTACAAAAAATACAATTATTTAATTGTCATGTGATTTTCCTTTATGTTTGCATGTAAGGAGGTTTTCATCACCTTTTTGGTTGATGAAATCTCGGTTGTTGATAGATTTTCTAAAATGGTACACCTTTTGTTCAAAAATTCAAAAAATTCTGTAAGGTTAGGTAATGAATCAATCTTACGATCAGTCTCAAAACTGCGTCTACTTGCATAGTCGAGCTTACGTTCAAGCGAATAAATTAATAGGAAATCAAAAAGCTGTTTGTCAGTGTAGTTAGTGTGTAGTTTCTTCATTGTGTTAGTTACAAATTCTCTTAATTGTATTGCAGAGCCTTTGTTTATGGAACTTATATCCAAAAGAGAAGCTAAATGTGCATTGATCACTGATATCTTATTTTCATACCTTCCTTTTAAAATATTAATTGCCGTGGAAAAGTTTTCATTAGTTA